>CM062201.1:1545000-2875000 GCA_031216445.1 Lateolabrax maculatus
ACGTATCTGCCAGAACAAATACAACATGAACTCGCAGATTCGTCTGGTTCCCAGGCAAGCACTTGGCAACAGTGGCAAAGAAAAACTCCCAGGTAGAAAACTCAAGCAGAACCGGGCTCTGGCCGGGCCATCTGCCTCTACCGAGTTGGGTTGAAAGGGGAAGAGAGAGCAGGAGAAAAGACAACATAATAATCAGACCAAGTACTTTGACCACCCCAAATGTGTTCCGATATCACCTTAAGACCTTGATGATGATTTATTGTGAAAATTGTGAGTTTTTATTGAGGGCCGTGGCGTTGTGGAGAATTACAATGTTTCGCCACAAAACAGGTAATTGCTGTAGCTCCTATGAACATTGACCAATCTACCCCAAACTTCTCATGTTTGATCAGAGTCCCTTTGGTCAACAAAGCCTGAATATATAGATGATGCGTTATTGTGAAGCTGTTCGGGTTTCATCAAAGGCTGTTACCATGGCGACCCCCTAGCCTTGGTTATGGCAAGATGGCTCCATAGCGCCACCTACAAAGTTGCTAAAATTAAGCCCCTAATCCACCTCAAATTTGGCCAACAAACACTCTAAACCTTGATGATGCAAAATAATTAAGTTTGGGAGGTTTAATCAAATGCTGTCACCATGGCAACGCTTTGTTTGCCATGAAAGAGGAAGTTGCAATAACATTACCGTACACTGTCCTATCTGCTCCAAATTTCACATGCTTGATCAGAGTCCCGACCTGAACCCATCTGAACACCAATTAGGTGTCATAGTCACTGCGCCACCTCCTGGCAACAGGAAGAAAGCCATAAGTGACAATCTTCATCCGATTTACATCAAATTTACACGGTGTGCTCTACACATGATGTGCGGTATGGGTGTCCTGTCATTAGCCATGGCCGTGACACACCCTGATGTGCACACAGGCGTGAAGGCCCGATCATCACTGCATGCAGCTTTAATTCTTTTTCTTTTGCTTTGTCCAAATGAATTCCATTTTTGAGGGGCGTAACATGCATGGAAAGTCATGAAACTTTGCACATGTTTCAGAACTAGTGAAAATTTGATATTTTAATGGTCTTGGACATGGGCGTAAAAAAATGGCTCCATAGCACCCCCTATAAAATTGCTAATTCAAGCCCCTCACATACGATTCACCTACATCTACGAAATTTGGTAGGCACATGTAACAAACCAAGACTCACAGAAATGTCCCTTGGTGAAATGATCTGAACCCAACAGGAAATCAGGCATGGGAATTCAGAAAGTGTCTACAATTTAATACACTTTTGCAAAGTGCAATGAAGTACAGCTTAAAATGAACTATTGAAGTGCACTGTTTCTAAGTATACTGAAATATACTGCTAATGAAGTGAAATTAAAGTACACCTTAATAAAGGTACCAGGGGCCTAATTTATAACCATTGCGTACACACAACACTGGGCCCGAAAGAGGCATATGCCGCTTCCCACGCAAAGGTTGGGATCTATAAAAACAAACATGGCAGGAGAATGTGCGCACCTATACGGAAACTTTAAACCATGCATATGAACATTTTGGAGACAGGGGAAATTGGCGATGCAGATGTTGAGGTGTGAGTTAAAGCCAGATTGTATTAATGCCTCTCCCATTTCAGTTATGGATATCATGAGCGCACTCTACACACATCTGTGCGTATATACATAAAAAATAACAGCAGGAGATGTGTTAATTTATTCAGCAAGACTGCATGAAAAATTAAAGGAGTATCAACAAGTGCAGATACATTTTTTTAAAAAAACATCCAGAGCACTTTACTTTATCATTTAAGTCCCAGTTTAATGGTGCTATAAGAACTTCAGAATATTATACAGGGGTTCATTTATTTAGTGACTTTACAGTGAGCTTAACATACTATACAGTTTATAGCTTATGGAGTTGAATTTCTAACATCACTTTAATATTTTCATGTCATCAGTATTAATACCTTGTGACTTTGTTCACATTTCTTGTAGTTTTGATTTATCATAGTAACCTACGATTCACTGTAGCAGCTCAGTGCCTTAACAGTGAGTGTATTATCATTTTCTCTTCCATCAGCCAAAGATAAAATGTCCCATCCGCTAACATACTTTAGACCAGTTCTGAAATGATTTTTGGATATTGCAGTCACTAATAACTTTGCATTGTCACAAAAAACAAAAATGTTCATTGGAATACTTAATTCAAAATGTTTGCCTGTCACTTTAAATTCAACTTACTTTTAACCAAAGGATTCATCTGCTCAACAGTGAACATATTAGAAAGACACATCCATGGCACTTCATATTCAAACTAATCTGTTGTAACTGACCCTAAACACTCAAACATCATGATGAGAGATGATGATATTTACAAGAGGCTCTCTTGGGCTGACTGAATGCTATGCTGTAGTTTACCTCGATTTAATCCAGCCAGTAACAAAGCTTCACATTTAACCTGTCGGCTAACTGAACTTGTCTAACAGACTACTTAATGGGTGAGTGGATATGTGTAGAGGTGAAAAGCAGGTCTCTATCATTATACTGGATTAGCAAGATCCAAGATTAGAAAAAACACTTTTGTATGCTATATGTAACTGTAGGCAGATATGACAAATAACTGCAAGCAATCTGTTGCTTGTGATCAAACATCATGAGTGCAGCTACAGTTTACTGCCTTGTGAAGTTAATATCATATCAAAGTGTTATAATTACAGACAGAAGTCACCTTATGGCTACTGGTTAATTAGTCAGATCTAATGGGATGAGCTGCAAGGGTTAAAATTGAGCCTGCCTCACAGTATTTCATCCATTTGCTTCATCGTCTCCTTTCTTGTTTTAATTCACAGCAACTCCAGTGCAGCCTGACCTCCCTGCTCGTGCAAACTGCTACTGATGAATCTCGCACACCTTCATCTCTTACAAGATCAGTCTATTTTCAGATCCTTCAGTTCTGTCTCCTTCACAATGTCCAATTCAACTCCTAAGTAGAACAGTTGTTCTAAAAATGTCTTCAGTCACATATTGTTGATGAGTGTCTGTTTAAACTCAGACACGTCTCACTTTAAAGTCCTTTTTGTAGCAGTTGTTATTATTATTATTAGTCTGATTTGTTGTCTCTCCTCCTGTTCTGTCTCCCCTCTCCCCCTCTCTACTCCCCTTTCAACCCAACTCGGTCGATGCAGATGGCCGCCCACCCAGAGCCCGGTTCTGCTCAAGGTTTCTACCTGTTAAAAGGGAGTTTTTCCTCGCCACTGTCGCCAAGTGCTTGCTCATGGTGGGAACTGTTGGGTCTCTGTAAATAATATTTTAAAGAGTATGGTCTAGACATACTCTATGTGAAAGCGTCTTGAGATAACTTTTGTTATGATTTGGCGCTATACAAATAAAATTTACTTGACTTGACTTGACTTTTTATTTTTGTTTAATGTGTACTGAAGAATACATTAGATTAATGATTGATTGCTTAGTTAGTTCAGTTCACTGTTAAATGATGGTGGTGCCAAAACTATTTGTGTTCCTGATAGATTGGTTTTGAAGCTTCATGGCATACACTATCTAGGGTTAGAGCCCCCCAGGCTAAACATTTAGCATATATTGAATTATTGTAGATTACTTACACAAATTCACAGTGAGAAACTGAGAGCTTGTAGCAGCTGAATAATTTGAATGATGTATGGCCATGACAGTAAGGCAGGTCTGTCACTGATTGGTAAATGATCACATAACACACTGAATCAAATAACTTGTTTCCATACAAATTCTAGGTGGTGGTCAATAGTTTTAATAGTTTTAGACTCCTTACTTTATAAAGTGTGAGTGGTGCGTAATCATTCAGCATATTTCATGCTTAATGTTAGCATGGAGCATCAACACTAGCTAATCTACTGATGAAAATGATACAGTCACAACTAAACCGAGTTAGCAAATTAGTATTGCCTACAGTTATGGAATTTAGTTAATTTAAAGAAACCAAAGTAAAGCTTAACATGAATGTGGGTGAGGTGGATCTGCTCTTATAGATCTGCATTGCAATATACAAAGTAAAAATAATCATCATGGCATACATGTGCCAGATTTTAATCCAAGAAAAACAGGTATTGGCAAACAAAAACATTGTCATTAAAATAATGGCATTATCTTGCAATGTTAAGAAATAATTTACAAAATGTCTATATCTGCATGAAAAACTGATAAAGAAATTATTATATTGTATTATAATTATCATAAATTCCTTGGATCTTGGCAAATATTTTTGATTAAATTGCTTTTAAAGGGGAACTCTGATTTAACATATCAGTGTGTGTTTCCAGGTGTTGGGGAGTACTACTGCATCAGTTTCAGCTGAATATTACAAGTAAAAAAATCTGGGGGTGTGGAGTTAGAAAGAAGTGAGCAGTTTACCAAAGCTGTGTAGCCCACTCCTCATGCATGCCAGGTTTTTACAAGGAAGAATAAGTTAAATAAAAAAGACAATATGACAATTCTGCTGCATTGATTTATTGCATCCTTTTTAAAAATCTGACAATGGTAGAGGAATGTAATGCTAAATCAGCTCAGTACTCTTTTAACCTGGTTAGCCCCAGTTGTTGTAACTTTAGCTAACTTTAACCCTAACTGTTGAATGTTTGCACGCCTAGCTAAGCACCATCAGTTAGTTAGCAGTTAGTTCAGCTAACTAACTGACACTGCAAAAATCATCCAATAATTATGTAAAGGAACATATTCTACACATACTAGTTTACTTAATGTTACTGTTAACTACAATCTCATTAGTACTAATGTTTTAAATGCCAGATTAGCAGTATCTGATTCAGTTCAGTCTGATAAACAACTGCTTTATTCTTCTTTTGTTCTTTCCTTCCTATATTTATTATCTTTTCTCCCCTGTCCTCCCCTCCTCTCTCCCTCCCACTCTCCACTCATGTCAGCCACACTCACTTGTCCTGAAGTGTGGAAGGCGGATGAGATCATTAGGGGAAATTACTCTTGTGTTGCATACCAGCTCTGATAATAAAACTGTCACAAGGGGGGACAGCGTGATGACTGCAGCCCTGCAGTGATTAGGGAGAACACGCTTTCTGTCTGACTCCCTTCTCAACTGCTCTACCTTCTCCTCAGTCCATTTGCTTTCCTTCTTTGGTTGTATCATCTTTTTAATGATGCTTAATGTTTGGATATCTGAACTATATTACAGTAGCTGTAACTTGGATAATCTGTCAACAAAGTGCACAAAGGCAGACACCTTAGAAGAATAGGTCCATCAATCACCTAACTTTTTCCAGGAATATGGGCTGTGTTGTGGTGACAGCATGTTTATGCTTATTCAAAATACAGCACCCATCACAACATCACATTGTGTTTTTTCCATTATGGGTCACATCAAAACTGGATGAAAAAAACTTCTTGTGGGGCTTGCCTGCGTTTATTCTTTGACTGCTTGTTTGACTTCCTCTGAACTCACGTATGAACATACATACATTTCTGACTTTTTTTTTTTAATTTGATGAGGAGCACCTGAATGCACCATTAACTTTTGTCTCTGTTATACTGGGGGCAAGAACGATGCAGATTTATGTTATTTTGGGAGGAGGTGCATACAGCCCACTAGAGTTCAGTCCTCTACAGGACAAATCTTTGTAGGAGGGATCTGCTGACACTGGGGCCCTGGGGTTAAAATGAGCTGCTGGGCTAATACTATCAGGTCCCAGATTTGTGTGTTAGTTGTGTGTAATTTTGATTAAACATTTAATCTAGGAATCTACATGTTACAATCTGGAAACACTGGGGAAAGCAACATAACACCGATGTAATTATGCAAAATAAAGCCTTTTATTGTTTCGAAGATGACTAAGGATTGGAAAACGTTGATACATTTTACACAAACATATCAACTGGGAAAAGTGAGGTAAACAACAAATGAAAGTGTGTCAGTGTGTCAAGCGAAATGAAAAAAAAATAGCATACCAACAGAAGCTGCCTGACAAATAATAATTTGAACATCTACCTGGCTGTTTTACCAAATAACTGCTGTTTAGCTACTGTGAGATTAACTGATAAAACAAAACACAAAGAGCAAACCACCCCTAAATTCGTATATATGTTCTATGTGTGTGTACCATGAAGGGGCTACAACTTTAATTCTGTTGTACAACCCTGTGTTGTAAAATGACAAATAAATGACTTTGATGACCCACGTAGTGTACTATACATTCCTCTATGTCAAGTGCACAGCGCTCTGTGGGAACAAACAATCTAAAACCCTGCCGAGTCCCTGGGTCTCAAAAACAAAATTGGTATCCAGTTTACAGAAACTAGAAAGTAGTTTGGCTGCTCAGACTAAATCACAGCTGTACGATTGTTTACTCTGGCGACTTTCTGTAATAAACACATGACATGATGTGAATGCTGGTTGGTGGATTGGGCAGGTTGATGAAAAGAGGTAGGAATGGCTGGACTGGAGGCAGTATGGACAATCATCCAAATGGCAAGGGGTATCCCCACTGCTGCTTCACTGGCCAATCATGGAGGTGAAGCAACACAGTGCTAGGAGAAGTGAACTGACAGGAGTAAATACAATATACAGAATACTACCAGCAAAGGCCATAAAATACAACATACTGTAAGATAAATAAAAATAAAAGGTCTTAAAACAACCATTTGACACATTATTACTTCATCTTGAGGCCCTGTTTGAGTCAGAGCCTCAAGATTGACTGCAGGACTTACTTTGATGGATTTATCATGTCACTTTATTTTGTACTTTGTGGTTAATATTCTCACAAGAATTTGGAATTAAATTACTGTAGCACAAACCAATTGACTTTTGGGGCCCCTGGAGGCAATCGGCCATTTAGTCTGGTTGGGAAACCAGCCAAGGACAGTGCTATGGCTGATTTGTGACTTTGAATGTTTCGGTCTCTCTCTAATTTGCCTTTTTTCAGAACACTATTAGGAAGCCCAACAAACAGGTCCATTATAAAGGTGTACCACAGTTCAGTCAGTTACAAATTTAGCCACAGGTACTGCTTTGGCACACTGTGTTATGCAATATTAGGTTTAATGGCAAATTAGTAATAAGAAATTCCATGTGCTTTTCATAACTACTCAAATAAGCAGATAATTATTCCCAGGTGGACTGTGGGAGGTGTTGTTCATGCAGTCATCAGGTTTCTGTTGAGCAACTCAAAATGGCTTCCCGGGGACTCGTTTGCTTTAGATTAGTGTTTCACCTTTATAAGGCTATTCATGTAGACACTGGGTTACTTTCTATTTGTGTGTTGTTGCCAGGGCATTAGTGACTGTGGGGGTCCTGGCAGCCTGAGGTAATGCCATTGATATCTGTCAGAACGCAGTGGGAGGCCAGCGGTTGGGGAAGGGGGGCGCTAAAGAGGTTTTAATGACATTGTAAGCAGCTCTTTGCATCTGTGTGAGAACTATGTCTTGGAGGCATATGTAGAATTAAACATTGGAACATATTTTGATGTTGTTTTGTTGCTTTGGAGAAACATGTTTTGAATGAAAATAGGGAGTTTAACTGATTCCAGTCTGTCCTTGTCTATAGCATTCTGTATTATCAATATTAATCTCTCAAAGTAAAGTTTTCCCTTTTTTCACGTTAAGTAGCTTCCATGTTGTTAAAATCACTGTTTCACATTGTTTGTTCCAGCACTTTATTGAAAATATATTCTGTTTACACTGACTGAAATATTTAAACCCAAGACTCAATTGCTTTGAATGGAAATATTCTAGATGTCTTAAGCACCATTTTAGATAAATTCCCTGAAAATCATACATTTTTGTACCATAGCCCTCCTTTGGAACCTCCACTAGATACTAGCTTTTGAAAAGGGCCATACTACTGTGACTCCAAATTTTCCAAATGAAGAAAATAAAAATGACAAGAAAGAAAAAATATTGTTATATGGATATGGATTATCATAAATAAATGATAAAGAATAAATACAGACAGACAGAGAAGATATATACTATCCATGAAATGTGAAATAATCCAATAAAGATGAAAGCAACAGCCAACTGTTTATCTTGATGAAAAGTGCTATTATGAAATAAATTGTCCCTAAGAAAAAGACATAGTAATGAGAATAATGGCTTTTGATAATAAAATAAAAATAAAACTTTGAAAAAATGGCATTTTGAAAAAAAGACAAAACTGTTGGAATGAAATAAAAAATGACCTGCAGTAAACTTTGTAACATGGTAAAAGAACAAGACAAAATTATTTCATCTAAATTAGATTGAGAAATTGTATTGATTCAATATGATTTACAGCATTTGTCCTTATAATATTAACAGCTAAATTGTTGTTGTCATTTTTAAAAAAAACTGTTCGGCTCAATGACTCCAGCACAAACATGTTTAAACTAATTCAATCTCACAAAGAAAAGTGTGAAATTAATAAAGGGCATCTTATTTCCAGTGCAGTGGACTAAATGCACAGTTAAAGAGAATTTAGGCCTCCGACACACCTATCAAACCCATAACTTAACAGAAGCCCAGAAATAATTAGAGGCCATGGTAAAGATTCAGTATACTTGCTTGTGAAATGGAGGTTGTCAAGATTGAATGTGTTTTGTTACGCTATACATTATTCTTTCTCATAGTAAAAAGTAAATGTCAACACCCAGTAGTGAGTAGTAACAAAGAACAATAATGACACAACAAAAAACACTGATGTGTGTTAAAAATAGCATGAACTAATGCTAAATATATGTGACACCATCCTTATTGTGTGAAAACAGCCTTATCTGTGTAAAGGTGGCACTAGAGGGGTCACATTTACAACATGGGTATGCTAGTCTTTCCACAGCCGGCAGGAAGGCATGATGTAACGTCGTGGGAGTCTGGGATCAGTCTAGGACAGGAATAGACAGCAGGGCTGATGGTAGCCATGAAGGTTAAAATGGTGTTCTACTGCTTCAACCATAAGCAAGGTGGACTGGAGTGACACTAAAGTAAAACCACAAAGCACTACCAACTAAGATTCTCTGAACTGAGTGTGTTTACTTCTTGTTTTACTTTTGCAATGAAAGCACTGAAGTGTTTATTTGGCCCTGTTAAGACCTGGCATTAACATCCGTCCTGGCTGATCCAATCACAAGTGGCCAGCTCTAAGTACTGGTGTGAATGCACCCAAGACAGGTGTTAATGCCAGGTCTGAACAGGGCCTTAGACACTTGACATGCTAAAACAATAACCCATGTAGATAAAGGTTTTAAACCCCAATTTCACCTGGTATTAACATGTGATCTGTACCTGGATATTTGTATCAGGAAAAACTCACACACACCCACACATACCCCTCAACTCCTTATTCCCCCCACCGACCAAAGACTGTTACACCATCACCACTGCACTACTGGACTTTTCTGCACTTAAACACTTTAAGACATCTGTTTGAGAAATGTACTGAATATTGCACTAGTCTAGTAATGTTAGGCAGCTGCTGTTTATTATTATGCACTATTTAATGTTCACTTAATTTATCATATGCCCATTTCCTTTTTGTAAATTATGTTTATAGTTCTTGCTTATAGTCTACTTACATTTAATGCACAACTCGACCTGTATAATATGTACAGACTACCTAAACCAATCATCGGTATATTTTAACTTATATATTACGGTTCCATTTTAAAATAATAATTTTTTATCTGTAAAATAATTTTTTTTTATCTGTATATCGGTACTTACTACTTATTGCACTTCTGGTTGGATAAACTGCATTTTGTTGCTCTGTACTTGTACATGTGTAATGACAATAAAGTTGAATCTAATGGAAACGTATGTTGACGTGTGTAAGTAAGGAACACAATTCATATCTGTTATACAGTCATATTATACCAATGCCATATACATACCGAGCGATGGACTTTCGATGGTTTGACAAACAGTTTAAGCACCAGTTCCTCTAAATTAGGAAACAGCAGTAGCAAAAAAAGTACGGGACTGGCCCAGCTCTGGACCCTCTAAAACGATAGGGCCCCCGGCCTAGGTCAGCTGGCATTTAAATTGTCAGTGCCTGAATGCCCCAGGTAATACTGTCACAGTTCAGCACCACCCTCCCAGTAACTTTCCAAACTATTCAGCCACTCCCTCCTCATCAGCCCAACTCCTTTCACTTGTCCACTCACCTACCTGTAATTACCAATCAAGCCACTATATATACTCCTGCCTCTCTAACACTCATTGCCAGATTGTTCTTTGCCTATGCCAGACTCTCCAGCGTTTACTTCCAGACTGATTTCCCATTGCTGACTCTGCTTTGACCTTCCTGTCTTGCCTGACTCCCGGTAAACACACTTGTCTTCTGTCCCTGTTTTGGATTTGTTCTGCCTGCTGTTTCTGCTGGTCTCCTGCAGACTGGATTGTGAGACTTTGATGCAAGCCGCAGCCTGTCAAGAGTGTGTGTGCATTGTGTGTATTTATATGTACCAGCTGAACTTAACATTAAAGGTCATTACCTACTGTTCCTTGGATCCTCTGTGCTGCAATTGGCTTCATACACCACCCCTTACAAATACGCTAGTCATGTTGTTGGTCTAGGGGAAAGTTAGGGTTAGGATAAGGATGTCAGATGCATCCAACATGGGGTGTACCAGATCTACATGCTGGGTAGTAGATGGGGCTATCACTCTAGCCACATTGCTAACCCTTACCTGACAGCCACACCTGAGGTATGAAGAAATTGAGACTCCATCCCCAGATGACCACTACTCTTACTCTCCTTCACTCTACCTGGCAGGATAAAACTCTTCATGCAGGAGGCCGGGTCCCATGTTATCCCACATCCCAAACAGTAGTGGCCCACAGACTTACCATTTTCCGTTTTCTTTCTTGCACAACAAAATAATGTGAACACTTGGGAAACTGAAAGGGGAAATATGCACAGTGGCACTATTCACCCCTCCATACATTGAGCATGCTCACACGGTAGCATTTCTATGGAAACTGCAGCTAAAGTGTCTGCCCAAGTCTTCTGAATAGGCCAGGTTCCAGAAGGGTCTACGGCTGTGTGCCTTAGACACTGCTGCCACAGATACACATAACCCACACCACGGTGGGGTTGCGACCAGCTAGGAAGCATGCCTAATGCGTCCCCCAACAAGGTTGGATTTAAATTGGGGCAAGGGTTGTGCAAGTGCGGCACCATCTTTGGTGGCGTGAGGCCATGTTACCAGATTAATGTGTTAAACATTCTATGCTTGCTTTGATCTCCCCAGGAAAGAGTCAGCTGTCAAGTCTGCCCCACCTCCAGATGACTGGCCAATGTCAGTATCCATGGCTGATGTAAGAAAAAGCTTGATGACAATAAATATGAGTAAAACTGCTAGGCCTAAAAACATCCCTGGCCATGTACTAAGCACAAGTGCCAATCAGCTAGTTGATGTCATCACTGACATTTTCAACATATTACTGTAACAGGACAGTGTTCTCACCTGCTTCAAGACAGCCACCTAAAAAGTCTGCAGTCTCTAGTCTAAATGACTACCGCCCCGGGGCACTCACCCCTATTCTGATTAAGTGCTTTGAGAAAGCACATCGAGAATGGTAAATGCACTGCATTTGTACAGCGCTTTTCTAGTCTACTGACCACTCAAAGTGCTTTACATGCCAACATTCACCCATTCATACACATTCATACACTGATGGCAGACACTGCCATGCAAGGTGCCAACCATCTCATCAGGAGCTACACCAGTTTGCATTCAGAACAAACAGATCTACAGAGGATACCATCTCCACTGCCCTACAGTCTTCACACATCAGAATGCTGTTTGTTGATTTCAGCTCAGCATTTAATACAATCTCCCCCATGAGACTGGCAAACTTAGCACTCGGGTCTTGAGTACTACACTCTACTACTTGATTCTAAACTCCTTTTTTATTAAGAACCTTTGTGCAAATTTTTAATTATGCATGTAACAAATATAAAATATTAATGTATAAAATATAAAAAGGTAAATAGTAAAATGCAGTGCTGCCAAATCTCACGCATTAACTGGGAGACTCCGCCATCCTGGCATGCATTGAGCTAAAAGTTAACTTACATTGCATTCACTATAAAGTAGTGGGTGGTGGTCAAGAGGATAACTCATGAGATTGCTGAGAGTGTTGCCCACTTTTGCAGCAATGTTCTTAAATCGAGTTTCCTTCAGCACTCTTATAACCAAAATACAACCACACTTCAGCCATACAATATCCAGAGCGCTGTGCCTTACCATGTTCATTGATACAAAAAGTGAAGTGAAAACTCAAAAATGCCTGTAAGCGTGAATGTGAATGTGTCTGTCCATTTTTGTGTTATCACTGTGATAGACTGAATGCAGGGTTAGAGGTTTCAGACCCCTGACTCTCAATAGGATAAGTTGATAGATCCACTAATATTAAACAGAAGTGAAAAGACATGAACAGGGAGAGAGGAAGGCTTGACAGAGGCCATATGTCTGGGTCCCATCATTTCTAAACTGACCCTTCCAAATGTCTTTTCAGTATGAGATCCACATAAGACTCATTGGCTTTGCCTGTTCCTCTTATCTTCTTATTCTACAACTAATAAATGTTGTTACAGGAAAATTATTTGGGCCTACATGGAATACCGTTGATACTTGCAATTCAGAAATAACCACAAGCGTTTAATGTTTCACACATTTCTACTGACAAGTAAACTGGATACGCCTTATTGTTTTAAGAGGCATGTTTTGACTGCTATTTTTGGCAAAGTTGTCAATGATTACCTGTAGGTGGAAATGAGTAAGCTGTGGACTGTAGGGAAGGTCAGAAAGAAAAAAAGTCACAATGAAAAGAAAAGAAGAGCACCATCAACAGACAATTTCAACATTATTCCCTCCATTAAAGCAAAGCCCATTGAGTATGAGTTACATATATTACAATATCAGTGGGTACAAGGTGCACTTTTCAGTAAAACTCTTAATGTTTTATTGAAAAGTAGAATGACGTTTTGTTCGAGCAACCGGTTGAGGGCAGACAGCTGAGGATTCTTCTAGCAGTTTGTTGGCGATAAACTAATCTGTTAAAGGGAGAAAGTGCTGGAACAGTGCTGACAGGATTTCATCCACGACTGGGTGACTGTCTCTCTGTCCCATCATTTATCAGGTGCCACATTCACTGCTTACACCACACACACTGGACACTGGATTCAAATAGTGTCAGAATATGTGTCATCACCATGATAGTTATTGCCACCCATGTAATAGTGTTTTCTGCCTCAGGTGATGCTGTTGTTGAAACATTACCATAAGCATGTCTTGCCCTTTTCTCATACCAACCCATAAAAAAACACATTGACATAACTAAGGTCTCGTCATAGACTGATTAAATGGTAGAAAAGCATATTGTAGTGGCAAAGTAAACTATGACGGCCAGTAAGAAAACCACTAAATGATTAAACATTAAATTATTAAGGGTTTTCTTTCTCTTTAAGTGCACCAAATTAGTACAATTATGTCCACATCATTTTGAGGTACATGTTTGTGGCATTTGTGGCGCACCCTAGAGCTCGATTTGAATTAAACTTTCAGGGTATATTTCAGGTACTTGTTCGTACATCTCTTGCACGTTTAGTGATAATTGGTCCAACAGTTGTTGAGTTTGGTTTATTTATGTTTTGCACCGCGCCCTGAACCATCTCAGAAACTAAATAAGATATCAACAAGCTTTTTGTGCATCACATTTCAAATTAATCAGACTCACTGTGTGTGGAGCCCGACAAAATGTTTCACTTTTTGGACTGTTAATTATACTGCCACCATCAGGCTGATCATATTTGTTGTGAGGCATTTGTACATCATTCCCAGTTATGGTGCCAATGTCTTTAGGTAGTTCCAGCTCACAGCAAATTGAGCAAAGGCATTAAAAGTCAGATAACGATGATGACAACCAAAGTTTTGACTTTATACAACTTTTAAAAAGTTTTGTCCAATAATGATCCACAGAAAATTTGGTTGCAAGTTTTTGGGCCTTAATTACAGCGCCACCATCTGGCCGACATTCTGCGCCCCTCCCGTCCACCCTGTTTCTCTCTCCCCGTTTCTTCTTCTCTCCTCTCTCCTCTCCGTAGGATCCTGAGGGGGTTCGTCTTGCCCGGGTGCTACAGCGGATTCCTTACCTAAGTTCCCCACAAGGCAACCGCCATCAACACACAATCATTCTCATTGTCATCTGTAAATAGATCGTTAAACGTATCTGTTGATCCCTGGCTAGTCCGGATAAAGTGTTCTTGAGCAAGACACTGAACCCCTAACTGCTCCTGATGAGCATTTTACATTAGTGTATGAATGTATGTGTGAATGGGTGAATGTTGGTGTGACGACCCATACGGACTCCTGATTCTACTTCCTGTTTTATTTTGTAATTACCTGCCAGTTTGCTCTACTTCCTGCCACTGTTGAGTTTCCCGCCAGTTTTGATTACACACCTGTGTTCTGTTATCTCATTAGTTCTCTTGCTATTTATACCTCTAGCTGTTCCACTCAAATTTGCCAGATTGTCTTAGTTCTATTGCAAGACTAGCTCTCCAGCCATTCCTTGTTCGGATCCTAGCCTGTTTGTTCTTTTTTCCTCCCGGATACTTTATATATATATATGAGGTAGTTTCCCAGTCTCTCCTGCTGCCTCCTGTCTGTCAGGAAGTTAGTGATCCACTGACAGGTGGAGGCTGGCACAGTGAGCTGGGAGAGTCTGTGGTAAAGGATTTCCAGGATGATGGTGTTGAACGCCGAGCTAAAGTCAACAAACAGGACCCTTGCGTATGTCCCTGGGGAGACGAGGTGTTGCAGCATGTAGTGCAGTCCCACGTTGACTGCATCATCCACCGACTTGTTTGCTTGGTAGGCAAACAGCAGGGGGCCTGTGATGTCCTTCAACACCAGTCTCTAAAAGGATTTCATGACCACAGACGTCAGGGCGAAGGCCTGTAGTCATTTACCGGGATGATGGTGGAGAGTTTGAAGCGGGATGGGACTTCACACAGCTCCAGTGATTGGTTGAAGATCTACGTGAAGATGGGGGCCAGTTGGTCAGCACAGACTTGCTAGCATGCATACTAGCAGCTCTGCAAGGTTGTGTTTGGCACAGTAAAGCTTTGAACTAATTGGTAAGACATGGTCATGTTTACCATCTTAGTTGGTTGGTAGTTAGTTGTGCTTTTTTGAAAACTCTACAGCTAATTTTATTTGTTATAGTGTACCACGTTCCAGGTCTGTATTCTGAATTTTCATCAGAATTATCAGAGTTTTTTAACAAGTTTAGTTCTCAAAACAGAGTCATTACTATAAGTGAGTTTAATATTCATGATTCCTGCAGTCCCACCTCCTGAGTATCCCCTGATTCCTGTGGCTGGGGCTTTAGGCCCAGCTTCCTGTGTTTAATGAGTTTGCTGTGACTCTGTCTCGAGAAGATATCTGCCATCTCCACTGGCCTCCTTGTCGCCCTCCCGAGGGTGTCTGCCGTCTCCGCAGGCCTCCTGGTCGGCCTCCCGAGGGTGTCTGCCCTCTCCGCCGGCCTCCTGGTCGGCCTTCAGAGGGTGTCTGCCCTCTCCGCCATCCTCGTGGTCGGTCTCCAGAGGTTGTCTGCCCTCTGGTCCTGCTCCCTGGTTCGCCGCGCTCTGGCCACCCACCCAAGCGCCGACTCCCTAGTCCCCTCCCCTCCCCCCGTCCTTCTGCCAGACCCTAGTTGGCCCGCCCAGTGCCATCAGGCCATCCATCTGACGTTCCCCACTCCGCCCCTGGTCAGCCCCGGGGCCATCCACCTTCCCGGGACTTTGCCCATGCTTTTTATTTAATAAATAATTTTGACTGCAATTTCTGTATCTGCGATTGGGTCCTTTACCCGTGTCCCTCGAGCTCCCAACCGTGATAATAACACCCTTATTTAATGACTTTTAAATTCATAATACTGAACTACAGGCCATTATGTAAACATTCCTTCACTAGATGCCTGTCTGATAGTGCTGTAGCTGAATTTAAAGAAGGGATTCCATCTGCATTAAATTCAAAGCCATGTCTCAATATAACATGTAACAATAGGACTCCTATGGTAACTTTAGTCCCTCCTAAATTGATCATCTAGTTGATAGCACTGCAGGCTCGCTGCGAACGACTCTTATGCCCATATAAATAAAGAAGATGATAAAGCAAAAAAGGTTAAGCTCCAAAGTATAATTTCTTAACCCGCAAATTAAAAGAATCTTCCGGATAACTATAAAGGAAATGGCGATCCACTGAATCTCATTTAGTCTGGCAAGATAGTTTTAGAACATTTAGGAAGGCCCTCCATAATGCCAGAGGAGCCTATTACTCTTCATTAATAGAGGAACATAAGAACAACCCCAGGTTTCTTTTCAGCACTGTAGCCAGGCTGACACAGAGTCAGAGCTCTGTTGAGCCATGTATTCCCAGAGCTCTCAGTAGTAATAACTTCATGAGCTTCTTCAATGATATAATTCTAACTACTAGAGACAAAATTCATCATATTGTGCCCTCAACTAGTACAGATTTATTTTCAAGCACAGGAACATTAGAAAAACCTGTAGAACCGGAAATATATTCAGACTGTTTTCCCCAATCGATCTTCACCAATTACCTTTTAAAACGATTTCTTTGTCCAAACTAACAACCTACCTCTGTCATGATCTATTCCTTTTTGTTTGTTGTCACATTCTTGCCCCAACTATCTGTCACTGTTTTTCCATGTCACCACTTCTGCTCACTGCCCTTAGGCCATGGACTCCTTCTCTGTTCCCCTGACCTGCCATCCCCTTACCTTCAACCAAATGCCCTTTGACTTTCCCTTCTTTCCCCATCACCTGACTGCCCTAACCCTAACCCTAACCCTACCCCCCCCCAATCTACACACCTGTCTCCACTCATCTCTCTGCCTGTCGGCCACTCCTTCCTCATCAGTCCAACTCCCTTCACCTGTTCTCTCACCTGCCTCTGATCACTAATCAGTCAATTATATATACCGGTCCACATTTTTTGTTTAGTTGTCAGTGTTTGTTGCTTGTTTCTTGTTTCATTTCTGGATACCCTGCTACCAGATTATTCACCCACTTGCTTTGGACTTATTTTTTGTTATTTCTAGAATAAACTCTTCATACCATACCTGCCGGTCTCCTCGGTCATACCCCTGCCAACCCGCTACCCCACGTGACAACCTCTTAGACCCCATCCCAACTAGGCTGCTGTTTATCATCAGGCTATGTACCACATTCCTTTAAAGTAGCTGTAATTAAAAATCTTTGTCACGGGGAGTAGCGGGTTGGCAGGGGTAGGACCCATTCGCAGAGAGGAGAGGAGACTGGCAGGTACGGTATGAAGAGTTTATTCCAAATAGGACAACAGATAAGTCCAAAGCAGGCAGGTGAATAATCAGGTAGCAGGGTATCCAGAACCGACACAGAAACATAGTAACAAGAAACAATGATCTGACAACTAAACAAATAAAAAGTGGACCGGTGTATTTATAACTGACTGAGGAGTGGCTGACAGGCAGATAGAGGAGTGGTGACAGGTGTGTAGATGGGTGGGGCAGTCAGGTGATGGGAAGTCAGGTGATGGGGAAGGGAAGGAAAGTCAGAGGGCATCTGGTGGAAGGTAAGGGGATGGCAGGTCAGGGGAACAGAGAAGGATTCCATGGCCCAAGGGCAGTGAGCAGAAGTGGAGACAGGTGAGCCCTGAACCATCCCTCAGTTATGCTGCTATTAGTCTGATTGGTTGTCTGTCCTCCTGCTCTCCTTCCCCTCTCCCCCTCTCTTCTTCCCTTTCAACCCAGCTGGGTCAATGCAGATGGCCGCCCACCCAGAGCCTGGTTTTGTCCAAGGTTTCTACCTGTTAAAAGGGAGTTTTTCCTCGCCACTGTTGCCAAGTGCTTGCTAATGGTGGGAACTGTTGGGTCTCTGTAAATAATATTTTAAAGAGTATGGTCTAGACATACTCTATGTGAAAAGTGTCTTGAGATAACTTTTGTTATGATTTGGCGCTATACAAATAAAATTGACTTAACTTGACTCTCCTGTGGAACCAGCTCCCAGTTTGGGTTTGAAAGGCTGACACCCTCTCCTCATTCAAGAGTCTGCTAAAAACCTTCCTCTTTGATAAAGATTATAGTTAGGGCTGGCTCAGGTGAGCCCTTAACTATCCCTTAGATATGCTGCTATAGGCCTAGACTGCCGGGGGGTTGACAGTGTGGCTAAAAGGTCTAGACATTAATAATGTTTATTCTGTATTTTACAGTGGTGGAAGAAAAAACTCCAATTAGTTATTGTCTACGTTCTGCAAATTTAATTCATTTCTAGGAAAAGGAGTAGTAGTTCTTTTAAGGAGTTCCCCTGAAAGATGAGCCTTTGGGAACCACTGCTGTGTTGTCTGACATATAGTACTGATGCCAGTATGTATGCCTCTTATTCCAGAGTTGTTTTCCTCAGTTCAGCAAGCTCCATCGTTTAGATGATGAGATGTCCATTTTCTAATTAAGGCCTCTAATGGAGGGGAACCAGTGTGAGGGTGGATTGCACATTTTTCATCTGAGTGACAGTTAAGAGGTTGAAATGTCAGCAATGTCTAACCAACTGGCTAAGGATTGGAAACCAGCATACTGCATGGCTCAGTCCTTCTAAAATTGTAGAGTGCTATAAGGCAATTTACAACATATTGTCAGAAAAAGAAAAAAAAAATGCCATTGACATTGACTGTCATATAAAAGAGCTTTAGGCTCCGAAATGTAAATCAATATTATTCAAATTATCAAAAAAACAAAAGGACTGTGAGTTTTGAGATTGATGTTGACATCAACGTTTTTTGGTCTGAAACAAAACTGAGACAAACTGGAACTCTCTTTTAGAATTCAACGCATAGTCCACCAGGGTTTATCCGCTATGTGACTGACACACAGTGGATTATATCTGTCTTCAAAGGCCATAGTAAAGGTAAATGATGTATTGGTCTAAGCTTAATCCAGACACATTTGCAGTGATGGAAATTAACTAAGTACATTTACAAGTATTGTACTTAATTACAGTTTTGAGTATATCTACAGAAGGATGTATTGCACTTTTTACTGCACTATATTCATGTAACATCTGTTTACTTTGCAAATGAAGATAGTAGATGCAAAACATTGTGACTTCATAAAATAGGATTGTATTAATTAAATTATTCAGCAGTATATAATATATTTAAAATTTGCTTCAACTTGACCAACAACAGTAAAAGTCTACTATAATAATAGTAATAATTTAGTAATAATTATCTGAATAGTCTTCATCTTCACATTAAAAGTTGGACATCTGGAAAACATTGTCCATCAACTTTGACTGTGTTTGAGCACCAAGCATCATTGATGTAAACACAGAGTCCACCTCCCCTCGTCCTGCCAGTCTTGCAGTCTAGGGCTCTGAACATGGTCCGCTCTTCGAATGCAATAGCTTCATCTGGGGTGTTGTGATGGAGGCAGGTCTCTGTAAAGGTGTGGGCATAACAGTATCACGTTTTTCATCAGTATCACATCTGCCGTCAGTATCTGATCTGTAATCAGTATCCGATCTGTAATCATGATCACATTTGTCATTACTGCCACATTTGACATCATTATCATGTCTGTGTCTGTGTGACAGGACATCAGATCACAGAATCTTTCCATAAAATTTGTGGAACCGTCACTTGTGCCCTGAGGCTTCAGTCAATTTCTCCTGGTGAAATGTCAATTAGCTGCCATCCACCTACACATTAGTGTGCTCAGCTTCAAAGGGTCCAGGGCTAATCACTCCTATCATTCACCCCTGGTACCTGTTTGGATGATGACAAGGCAGCTGGGTGTGTGTGGGGAGGGGGGCAAACTTGAAATTAATCTTAATTTTCACCACTTTACCTCCCACCTCTGGACTTTGCAGGTGCACATATCAACCAATTTGTGAGGTATGAAACAGAGAAAAATAACTGCAACGGTCAGTTCAAACGTGTTATGTTTACACTCAGCACCAAAGGGGAAACTGTCCAGTCCCAACAAATGTGAAAAAACTTAACACCAAAGGAGTCAAAATTAATTTAAAAATTCAATATAGATTCACATGGGATTTCAGTTAAAATACCATTTGCTGTGCAATATCCTGTAGCAATTTCTAAACCAAACTTGCATTGAATTTAAAACAAACAAATTTTATACAATACAGCTTCAAAATTCACAAATTGGATTAACAGCTGCAGTTAAAGTCACTAAAATAAGAACAAACAAAACAAAAAGAGAGAAACTTTCCAAAGTGATATTAAGTATTTTCTCAAAATCTATGTGGGGAGAAAGCATTGTAAATCTGAGAAGTGCTCAAGGGCTATAGTTTCCAATTACTTTGGAACAAATTATAGTTATTCTAAACCAAACAGGTAAATGACCTCAGAGACTTGAGTTCTTCAGTCATGTCGTATGACAGCTTCAGAGGACCTGTGAACACTTCCAGTCCCCATTTTCAACAGTCAAGTAAGTCTGTACTCCCACGTGTAAAGGCATTAGTCACACCTCGTTAATTTTCCCAGGCCTCGTGACGGAATCAGGTCCTGTATAAAGGCGGCACCTGGTCACCGCTAGAGAGCCGGACGAGCGCGAGGCAGAGGAGCAGGGAAGGACTGAGTCGCACGCCAGCCAGTCCTAAGAGAAAAAGAATAAAGAATACTACAAAAGAAAATGAACCCAAATATCGCTTTGTGTTGTTTATCTCTGCTTTTACTGCTTAATTTCGTAGGAGCCAAACCCGTTTCTGATATACAGGTAAGTTTACCTATACTTTTTAACTGGTATACAAATGTATACAGGACATGAAGATTCCACATTTCAAGGCGTATACAACTATGGATTATTTAGTGGTTCTACTACAAATAAAGTCAGTATTTATTTATTTATTGTTTTTTTTAATTGACAATTGTGTGCTAGAGGTGATACAAATCTTCCATCCAAGTTGAGTACATTACTGGGCATTAGGAGTAGGACTACAGCCTACAGCGTAGTGCACTGGATATTTGAGTGAAATGAATGCCTAGATGATGAATATGTCTGAGTTTCCAGTTAATGTAAATGTGTTTTATATTTCCCACAGAGTTTGAAGCAACTTTTAGAGGAAGATATCAACACAGTGCCATATTACTCCTCTGAGGAGATGGAGGGGAAAGATGGAAACGCAGACAAGTCGGTGTTCGGAGGTCCAGAGGAGCACCCGTGGGACTCCTCCGACCCAAGGAACTCGGCACTGGCGGCTAAAGAAAACGTGCTCGCCCGTCTCTTCAAAGACATCATGAGGACCTCCAAGCGCTCCTGGAGCCGGTACAAGAAGGGTGGGCTGAGGAGCTGCTTTGGTGTCCGGTTAGAGAGGATCGGCTCCTTTAGCGGGCTGGGGTGCTGAAGGTATGAACCGGGAACTGGGGTAAAATATAACTTAAAAACCTAGTTTATATTATGTTTTGATAATCGCAACACATAGTTTCTACATCTTTCTTTTCTTACCATCAAGCGGTGTTGTCAATTTAGTCCTCAAGGTTCGATAATATTAAATTGACGACAATTTTGTACACTCACGGATGTTTATGAAATAGGCTTCGATAGCTGTCACAGTATTGTTAAAGACGTTATGTTTCTAGAATAAAATAAACAAAATGCAATAAGAATATGATGTAGAGAATGTTTGAGGAGTAAATGTGGAAAAACTATACAGGCTAATAATATAAAAATAATATAGTCATAGTATATTAATATACAGTCTAGTATGATTAGTTAATATAAAGGAGCCTATACACAACTAGGAAAACAGACATATGAGTGTTTGACTTTATACATTAATTTATTGTTTAAATCGTCATTTACTACATTAAGAGGTTAAACATAATGCAGGGAACACATGCCCAAAGCAGAAAAAATAATAGCCTATACTACTGGGATTTAACATATGAAGCCACACAGATTAAGCAAATTTAAAAATTAATAGCTGTACCTTCACATCCACACTCAGAAGCACATTCATCTACCCTGTCACTGAGCATCTGCACTGAAGCAGCTGGAGGTTTAGTGGCTCATTGCTCAAGGGCACCTGGGTAGCAGCTGCAGTTATGGCCAATTCAGAAATAAAAATATATGAAACTGCTTTTTAATCTGGTGCAATGTGTTTTTGTTCTGTCAACAGGCGTAGATGACTCAGGATTTTCCCATCTACACATCAGTGTGACCATAAGCAACACCAGAGCTCCTCTCACAGTAACAAAGCTTTGACGCTTCAAAGGGCGGTTACTTCAGTCCCTCCTGTCCATGATTCTTATCCAGAACTGTGATTTCCTTTTACACATGTGAGCTGTTAAATAATAAATTATTGTATATGTATTATTTATTATTTTGTTGTTGGATAAAGTAGAGTTCCATTGTAATAGATTGTAATGTAGTAAAATAATTATTTTGCATAATAGCTGAGTCTGATTGAATGTTTCTTTTTTGGGCACAACTGAAAGCAGCTTTCAGAGGGAATATTGTCATGCTATAAACATATTAAATAAACCGGTGTTTTAGATGGGTAACCATCAGATATTTCTAATTTAGATGTACTATTATTCCATTTTCATATCTGTTCATATCTGTTAACAGCTTTGTGGTCAATCCAGACTATTTCAGACATGGTTTGAGAATAAACAAGTTTGGTTCTTGTAGGAGATGTTTTTACCACATATGAAAAGTTTCACATAATATATCCATGAACATGTCTTTTTCACTGCCAGGTTTTGGCTTAAATAAAAAAAAGAAGAAGAGTAACATGATTGATTTCCATTTCAAGTTTTACTGGGACTCCGGTATGAGACACACAGGTTTCCTTGATTGAACCCTAACAAATCTTAAAGAATCCAAAAGTAGACAGGGGGAATAATATATGATCTAAGTTTCTCGGGCAGAAAATTACCTTCACATGTGGAACATGAAGAAATGCAGATGTCAGTGTCATGAGGGGTGGAGTAAGTGAACCCAAGTGCATACTCAGATGAATAAGGTAAATAAGGTGGTGGGGAGATGGGTCGCAGGAGAAGCTTGGGCTGGAAGCTGGGATCCAGGGGCCAAGGCTTAGGTGCGGCAGGCTGAGAAGCTAGGGCTAAGGCTGGTAGCTGGAAACCAGGAAATAAGGCTAGGGTAAAGGGAGTAGGGGCAAGGTAAGCAGGTTTGACGAGACAAGGGACTGGAGACAGGGACCAGAATTAGAGTAATAATAATGAAACTCTGACTGAGCAGAGGCTAATATCTGGCAGTCGGGAAGTGGGTCTTGATTATGGAACGGGTT
The DNA here is from genome assembly GCA_031216445.1 of Lateolabrax maculatus. Lineage (NCBI taxonomy): Eukaryota > Metazoa > Chordata > Actinopteri > Acropomatiformes > Lateolabracidae > Lateolabrax > Lateolabrax maculatus. The sequence continues at coordinate 1,568,334 of CM062201.1, forward strand.
GCAGTGACTCCAGCACACCTGTCTCCACACACACACACACACACACACACAGAGTGGTGTCAGGTTTGGGAGAAACAGGATGGGAAGTAGAGGGTATTGCAGTTGATGTCGTAGGAGCAGAACCCCCCCCTTTATGGGTGCCACTTGGGCTTGTCTTGGTTTAAGGTATGGAAATCATATAAGTGTGAGAATTCCAGAATATGCTAAAGGGACAACCATCAGCAATCCTCAGGCCCGTATACTTCATCCATCACGTAGTTCAAGCCGCAACCCAGACAAAACGCTGTGAGACAGATAACATTGGATACCAGCAGGTCTGAAATTTCATTGGAAAACGGGAGTAGGCTGGTTCTACTGGGCTTGGTGGATTTTGACCTCAGATAACAGTGCTGGGCTACCCCTAGATTTTATTTGCCACCTAACATGATTTCTGCCTGAACAAGCAGGCAGTGTAGATGTGCTCGGCCTGCCCAATCTGCTCGAAAAGCTGCACATAGAGAAAGAGATTTACATCGTCAAGAGTCCAACACAAAGAGCACATCAAAAAATAAAGTTTCATAGTGAAGCCCGTCTGGCCATACAGGAATGTGACTCTCGCCTGTGTAGTGTGAGCGCATTCCAGGGCAACAGGATGCTGACTGTAATTCACTAAAAATAAGGACTTTCTGAAACTCAAGCCGTTTTCACATATGAACTCCGGACAATGTGCAGAGAATCAGGTCCGGACAATGAGTTACCATTTCCTCTCATGTAGCACACAGCTGGAGATTGTCCGTGTCAGACGTGTTCTCACCAACTGGAAATACTCTGGTTTAAGTTGCTGCAGTTGTAATTCAGAGTATTTAGGATTTGACAAGAAATCACAGGAAGTTCTCTCTCCTAGCTCAAGCTCCACAGCAGAACGTTCAGGCCCAGTAAAAACAATGCAGCTTTTAGCTGGTTGCATTTATCCGGCGCCAGTTGTTTACATGACATATAATTACCGTAGAAAGTTGCTATGGTGAATGTGTTAGGAAACAGTTGCTTATTTACACATCAGCAGACACAGAGCAACATGATCATCATTTGGCGTGGTGTTTTTGTCCACCTGATGAATGTAAGTCCAATATTAACTTTCTTTTAGCTCGGTTTTTGGTTTCCACCAATTCCTGAGAAAAATATCTGTCTCTTCAGTTGCTAAATTCTCCACTATGTTCACCAGCTAGTCGTTAACTTTATCTGCCTGCTGTTTGCTGCTGAGCAGGTGGTGTACAGTGGGTTTATCAGATCTTTTTCACTGGAAACATCTGCCTGTTGCTACGGCTGGAAACCAGAGACATGAGAGTGCTGAGACTGAACCCAAACAGAAAAATTTGAGCAGAAAGAGGCTAAAAAGCTCTTTAGAACTGAAGGAAACTACTGAGTCTGGTGATAATTATCTGTGGGTTCTTCACTACAAGCAACACATTTCACATTAAATAGATTAATTTGACCCATTGCTAATATAATATATATATATGTATATATACATATATATACACACACACACACACTATCATTTCTTTAATTACAAATTATTTGTAAGAGACTGAAATACTCATGTAATGTGATGTTTCAGTGTTTTTCTCATGCTTCCCACAACAATCTGCCACCTGCGTTTTTCTCAATGACTCTTTAGTAGAGTGGCAGTCTGAATTTGGTTCTTCCCATTGAAGGCTGATCTCTCAAACCAGCAGGCTACCTTACCACCATCACGTACACCCCTCAATTTAGTAACACTGTAACACTGTCTTTTAGTTTGCTACTTCCCGTAGCTCAGTGACAACAATGTCTGATGGAGTATGTTTATGAAACAAACTAGCATATGGAAGCAGCTATGTCATACGAATGCCCCATATCTAAGAGACAACGCTTTAAAAGGAGCAGTTTCCGACAGCTCCTGTTATCAGAATCAGGTGTCAGGAATGTCGGTCCAATTCCTGGCATACCTACGTGTGTCAGGCTTAAGTATAAAAGAGCAGAGGGTGCTGCTGTGGGCTCCAGCATCCAAACAGCTACCAGAAAAAGAAGCAAAAGAGCATCCATCCACTGAAACAACCACCAAGAACTCACAGAGAAACATGCATTTGTCTTCCATTCCCCTCTGTGGCCTCCTCCTCATCTTAAACTTGCAGCTGTTCAGCCCATATCCCATCAGCACTGGCTTGACTGACACCGACATGGACGTCTTAAAGGTGAGTCTCCAAATGAGTGATTGTGGGTGTGAGAGTTGGGTGTAGAAAGTTGGAGATCTAGGGCTTCACCATGGGTTCTTGTGGAACTTTTGGACAATCTGCAGCAGCAAGACAGGACAAGCAGTTTCATTTCTTTTACAGTTTCTAAATGTAGTTATCCCAGTTAGGGATTATACTGTAAAAAGGTCTCAACAGCAACTTCCTACATGGATCTCAGGGCCATATGTGATTTAATGGGACTCGGTTGATGCAGATGTCCGCCCACCCAGAGCCCGGTCCTGCTCAAGGTTTCTACCTGTTAAAAGGGAGTTTTTCCTTGCCACTGTCGTCAAGTGCTTGCTCATGGTGGGAGCTGTTGGGTCTCTGTAAATAATATTTTAAAGAGTATGGTCTAGACCTACTCTATGTGTCTTGAGATAACTTTTGTTGTTACAAATTTGTTGACTTGACTTGACTTGTTACCTGGTATGTGGTTACTAATAAGCTAAATTGGTGCTCTAAGTGAATAATAAGTGTAATAAGTATGTAATGAATAATTAAGGCTGCAGTTGTATAGTCAACAACATTAACTTCACACATTTTGGGGCCTACACTGTAAGAAAATATCAAGGATTCTAATGGTCGTAAAATCTGCTTCTGATAGTCACGCTAAAAAGTGCTACCAGAAATGTTTGAGGACCGGTTCTATAAATATATGTATATATATCCTCAATGCAATAATTACATGTTTATTTTTAATATATAAGACTTAACCTAACTTATGTGGATGTTGCAGGTGATCCTTCACAGACTGGAGGAGTCAGTTTCAGAACAGACTGAGGTGGACCAGAGAGTCCTTGCAGAGAGGGACGGTCTGGAAAGCCTAAATATAAAAGAGGCAGCAGACGAACAGCAGCCCCAAACTGGACTGGACGAGGCAGTGATCAGGGAGTTTCTCTCTGCCAAGAACCTGAAGAGTGTCCGCAATGACTCGTCCAGAAGATCCTCTGGCTGCTTTGGTCGAAGGATGGACAGAATAGGCTCCATGAGCTCTCTTGGGTGCAACACTGTTGGCAGATACAGTGAGTTACAGTAACCCCACTGCAATAAGCTACAGGACCACAGCAGGTCTAGGTTGATCTGGTCCACTTTTTTGGGCCAGTGAAACAATGGAAAATCATTATATAGTATTAAAAAGAGATTTTACTGAGCCATTAGTATAGTGATGAAAAAAGGTAAAATATGACTATAGTCAGAGGTAAAGTACAACTGAAGTATACTGTAATTACAATGTACCATGAATTTGCTTCATACAATTAATGAATGAAATACCATTAATGAAATGAATGAGAAAATATGAATAGTCTTAATAACAGAGTTTTTGTCATTTCTCTTGCAGATCCAAAGCAAAGATGAAGTCTTACCTTCTACATTCTGGAACTTCAAAGTCTCTACCAAAAGATATTTTTATTTGAATACTATTTATTTACTAATATTTATTGAATATTGTTTGTGGCTTACAAGTATGTTTATTTAAAAATAATGTAAGACTGTTCTTTATGTACTGTTCAAAGTTCTAATAAATGTTTACAACTGCACATCATTAAACCAAGTGTTGCTTAAGCATCACCATGCATTTCAAAATAGTCAGTAATCATTCCTTAAATTACCTCAAATGATACAACAAATTGGCACTTCCATTCAACATAATGACCTCTGACAATGATAGGAAACACTGGCACATGCATTCTATCATAAATATATATAAATAATAATTATGGTTATTTTCAAACCTTGTTTTAACACTTTTTGTCATGATGATCATGAATTCTATCACTTGCATATTCACATGGAGTGTATATACACATTAAAAAACAACAACATCTACAGCTCATACTATAAGTGCTACTATGGGCACAGAATTCAGGAGTTGATTGGGACATGACAAAGATGATTAAAACACACTACTTTGAAATCAGTTGCATAATATTAATGAAGTAGCTCTTTCCATTCCAAGTCACCTACTAACCAAGGCAACTCCATGCTGAATATTGCATGTACAGGATATGTATGACTGTGCTAGAATTACTGATGAGCAGTCAGACTGTGGATACATTTTCATCACATTACTTAAAATGGGATTTTGCTGGTAACATAGACTTTAAATTGTTGTCACTCTGTTTTGATCCTTGAATAAATGTAAAATCCTTTCAACACCATAGAAAGTGCACAAAACCATTCAATCTTCACAACAGAGCTTATGGAAACTCAAACGGAAAATCTGGAGATTTGAACAGAATAAACTCAAACTGGTTGAGTTTCTGTGCCCTTTCCAAACACATGTAATTTCAGGACAGGCCGATTGCGTGGCCCCCGGAAGTGCTGCTTGCAGCGTTGTTTAGAACAGCGGGATGTCTGCTTACAGATGTGGACAGTCATCCAGACAGATAGCTATTCCGTCCTTTTGAATCAGCTAAGCTGATCTCTGTCTGCTTGTGTGTGTGTGTCTGCTCATCTCTGTCGCTCTTTGTTTAGACACAACTGACAATTTTGTGAACTAAGTAGGCCTACATAATTTAAAACAGTGTGGACAATGATTTATATTGTTTATAAGAGATTATCAGTGTCTTTTTTTGCCAGATTCTCTCTTAGTGAGATGCTTCACTCAGTCGGCAATGCCCTGAAGCCCTGTCCCCTGTTAGTGCTCATTGAGCCCACAACAACAAATAATTTCTCCATTTCTCAGTAGGGAACAATCCACTCAGAAAGCATTTTGATAACGTATACTGTACTGTATACGCCAAATGTTGCTTATGGAAGCCTATTTCAAAAATATTTTTATCCAGTAAATTTCTGCCATCAGTCAGCCTGGTGAATCCAGTTTGGTTCCCCTGTGCTGCTGTCAGGGCAGCTGAACATGTCAGTAAGAGTTTGTGTGGATAATAATAATAATAATAATAATAATAATAATGCATTTTATTTATATGCGCCTTTTAAAGCACTCAAGGACACCTTTCAGGGCACAGTAAAAACAACCAACAATGTACATGAAAATCATAAAATCAAACAAAGCAGTGAGAGTACAGGAAGGTGTGTAGATATGAAGAGGTTCAGAAAGATACAGATGGGTAGGGTAGTAGGTTATGAAGGTCCTTAAAGGTGAGAAGCAGAATGTTGAAGTTGACATGGTATTTAGCAGGAAGCCAGTGAAAGTGAAGTTGCTGTAGAACCGAAGTAGATAGATAGATAAGATAGATAGATAGATTACTTTATTCATCCCCGAAGGGAAATTAAGTTGTCATAGCAGCCGGTATATTTGAATACAATAAAATACAATACAACAATAAAATACAATACAATAGAATAAAATAAAATAAAATTAGATGTTCCAGTATATGGAGCGGAGTGTTGTACAGGGTACACAGTGCAAGGAGACATTTAGTGCAGTTCTGCGGCGGTGGCTCTGACAGAGGTAGATGAATTATAGAGTCTTATTGCAGTTGGGAGGAACGATTTCCTGTAGTGTTCCTTAGAGCAGCGGGGTTGAATGAGTCTGTGGCTGAAGCTGCTCTTTAGCTTGTCCAGTGTTTTGTGGAGGGGGTGAGAGGGATTGTCCATGATCACCAGCAGTTTTGCCAGCATCCTGTCCTCTACCACCTCCTCCAGGGTGACAAGCATAGAGCCAACCACAGACTCAGCTTTCCTGATGATTTTGTTCAGTCTGTTGGCATCCTTTGTCTTTGTGGTGTCTTGACCCCAGGACACCACAGCAAAGAAGATGGTGCTCGCCACAACAGACTTGTAGAACATCTGCAGCATCTTGTTGCAGACATTAAAGGACCTGAGCCTCCTCAGGAAGTAAAGCCGGCTCAGGCCCTTCTTGTAGACAGCCCTTCTTGTAGACAGTAGATAGTCATCGACCCAAGTGATGAGGGGAGCACTCACCTGCGTGCCCTCCAGTTTGGCCTTCAGCAGTCTGGGCTGGATGGTGTTGAAGGCACTGGAGAAGTCGAAAAACATGATCCGGACTGAGGTGTTGGGTCTGTCCAGGGAGGAGTAAGCCTTCTTCAGCAGGTAGATGATTGCATCATCAACCCCAACATGGGGCTGATATGCAAACTGCAGGGGGTCTTGTGATGGGCCCACCAGCGGTCTGAGGTGTGCCAGGACCAGTCTCTCCATGACCTTCATGATGTGAGAGGTCAGTGCCACCGGCCTGTAGTCCTCCAGTGCAGCAGGACGTCCTTTTTTGGGCACTGGGACCAGGCAGGATGTTTTCCAGAGCACTGGCACTCTCTGAAGGTGTAGGCTCAGGTTGAAGAGGTGCTGGAGAAATACACAGAGCTGGCTGGAACATGCCTTCAGCACACGAGGGCTGATGTGGTCCGGTCCAGCAGCTTTCCTCTGTTTGAGCCTCTCCAGCTCTCTCCTCACCTGGCTGGCTGTGATGTGGAGTCCAGACGGGGGGGTGGGGGATGTCAGTGGTGGGTTTGAGGGTGGAGGTGACGAGGGTGGTGCAGAGAGGTGTGTGTTGCAGGAGGTGGTGGGGGGCTGTGGGTGATGTGAGGATGTCCTGGGGGTGGGAGGTGTGAAAAAGTCTGTGGTGAAAGCCAGCGGGGGGGTGGGGGGAGGTGGTGACGGGGGTGGTGTGGGGCAGGGGGTGATGGGGGGAGGTGGGGGGTTGTTGCTCGGAGAAGCAGTAGAGGCAGTCGTAGAGGCAGTAGAGGGTATTATATTTTATTAATATTTTAAGGACTACAGTCTAGACGTACTCTATGTGAAAAGTGTCTTGAGATAACTTTTGTTATGATTTGGCGCTATATAAATAAAATTGACTTGACTCTTCAAAAAAGCAGTCTGTCTACTGCTTAACCCTTGGTTAGCATCTGCATTATGAAAGCTTAAAGCTAAAGGCCTTTATGTAATAACTGGCCTTGTTGTTCATAATTATATTTCCACCTCTGGAGTTATAGAGTCTGGATCTGTGATTGCCGGCCGTCTACTGACCGCATGTTCCTGCTCCACACTCACTGCTGCAGTTGTTATTATTATTAGCCTGATCTGTTTTCTGTCCTCCTGCTCTGTCTCCCCTCTCCGTCTTTCCTCCCCTTTCAACCAAACTCGGTCAATGCAGATGGCCTCCCACCCAGAGTCCGGATCTGCTCGAGGTTTCTACCTGTTAAAAGGGACTTTTTCCTCGCCACTGTCGCCAAGTGCCTGCTCATGTTGGGAACTGCTAGGTCTCTGTAAATACTATTTTAAAGAGTATGGTCTAGACCTACTCTATGTGAAAAGCGTCTTGAGATAACTTTTGTTATGATTTGGTGCTATACAAATAAAATTTACTTGACTTGACTTGATAGCTGAAGGCTCTGGCTCCTATTCTACTTTTAACCCTGCATACTGGGAGCGCGGTGTTCCGATGGGGTAATAGGGTACTATGAGCTCTTTAAGACATGATGGTGCCTGACCATTAAAAGCTTTGTAGGTGAGGAAAAGGATTTTAAATTCTATTCTGGATTTTACAGGGAGCCAGAAATATGTTCTCTTTTGCTAATTCCTGTCAGTACACGTGCAGCAGCATTCCAGATCAAGTCTTTGGAGACTTATTGGGAGAGCCTGATGTGAAGGAATGTTCTTTCTTATGTTAAACTTCCATCTTGCAGGTTAAAGGTAAATTAAGACAGTGCTTCACAGATCGGGTCAACCCTGTCTCTGGTCACCTGATAAGGCCGAGTTGGCTCTGGCACCTGGTAGGCCAAGGAAATCTTCTGTATTGGGTTTAGACAATACAGGCTGGCGCCAAGTTTAGAGAGCTAACTTAAACCGTGCCATCAGACCAGCAAAAAGAGCTCAAAGTCATAAAATCCAGGACTTTTTCCATGACCCCTCTAACACCAAGGATATGTGATTTTATGACTTTGAGCTCTTTTTGCTGGTCATCGCTACAGAAGATACAACACGGACTTCCTCAACAATTTAAACAACTTTTTTGGGAGGTTTGAGATACTAAATGGCACTGCTGCAGAGAATTCTGTCCCCCACCAAGATGAAAAGGCACTCTGTCTAAACACAGCTGATGTGCGTAGGTCACTGAGGAATATCAACACAAGGAAGGTCCTGGGCCCAGACAACATTCCAGGGCGGGTACTCAGTGAATGTGTAGATCTGCTAGCTTGGGCTTTAACGGACATTTTCAACATCTCGCTGGACCAAGGCAAAGTCCCAAAGTATTTTAAGTCTGCCATCATCATTCCAGTGCCAAAAAAGAACAATATAACATCATTGAATGACTACCGGCCCATCGCATTCACTCCCATCATGATAAAGTGCTTTGAGAGGCTGGTAAAGGAGCACATCATCTCCAAAGTCCCTCCCACATTCGACCCCTTCCAGTTTGCCTACCGGCCAAACTGCTCCACTGAGGATGCCATCTCCTCCGCCCTTCGCCTGAGCTTTGCACATCTGGAGAAGAAAAATGCTCATGTGATGTGTTCCTGGACTTCACTTCAGCATTTAACACCATCAATCCTCAGCATCTGGTAGACAAACTTGGACCACTAGGTTTCGGCACCCCTCTGTGCAACTGGCTGCTAGACTTCCTCACTGAGAGACCACAGTCAGTGCGGGTCAGACAGAACACCTCCAGTGTCATCACCCTCAGCACAGGCTCCCCTCAAGGATGTGTCCTGAGTCCTCTGCTGTTCACCCTGATGACTCACGAGTGCATCCCCAGGTCTGACACAAACCACATTTTGAAGTTTGCGGATAACACAACAGTGGTGGGACTCATCAGGGATGATGATAACCTGGCCTACAGAGAGGAGGTGAAGCTACTGCTGGGCTGGTGCAGAGATCATCACCTGTTCCTGAACGTTGACAAAACTGAAGTAATCATTGTCGACTTCAGGAAGAACCAGCCCAGTCATGCTCCACTTCTCATCAACAACACGGCTGTGGAGGTGGTCAGCAGCACCAAGTTCCTGGGTGTGCACATTACAAACGACCTAACCAGGTCTGTCAACACTGGATCAGTGGTTAAGTGGGAACAACAACGGTTGCAATGAGAAGAGCCAACCCGCCCCCGCACATCCTCACTATTTTCTACAGAAGCACCATAGAGAGCATTCTGACCAGCTGCATCTCTGTGTGGTGTGGAGGCTGCAAGGCCTCTGATTGGAAAAATGAGAGTGGTGAGGACAGCGGAGAAGATAATTGGGTCTTCTCTTCCCTCCATTCAGGAGGATATTGCACCAAAGCATTGCATGTCCCGAGCTAGGAATATCCTCAAAGACTCCTCACACCCCCATCGTGGACTCTTCACATTGTTAGCCTCTGGAAAGAGATTTTGTAGCATCTGCTGCAGAACCACAAGATTCTGCAACAGCTTTTTTCCCCGGGTTATCAGATTGTTGAACAAATAACTGGACAATGACATTATTCCCACTTTTATTCTACCTCAGCGTGCACTATTGTAGGACTGTGTTCTACCACTTATGTATATGCTATTTTTGTTCTATGCACTTCATAATATTATATATAGTAATATGTCTGTATTATATTATACATATTCTTTTATTTCATTTATATTTTTATGGTGTATAAAAATTGTCTTGGGTAACTGGGGAAGTTATCAATTCCACTAGATAGAGTAGGTGAATCAAAAGTAAAACGTCAAACGTAACCGATTTGTTTTGATACTGTTGAGTTGACATTAAAAGATACTAACTTGTCAAAAATGGGCAAGTCAAATGAAAAACAATTAAGGAGTTACACCATAACAGAAAATCAGTTCAAAATATGTGTCAATATATTGCTGTAATCCAAAACTATCCAGGCATGATGTAAGTCCCTTGTGAAAGTATTGTTGACATTATTCATATGTATGTTAAAATCACCCACCAATACTTTGTTAAGGGACAAAGAAAGTTAATTTAAGAACTCCTTATTGGGCTTGGGTCAAGTCAAGTCAATTTTATTTGTATAGTGCCAAATCATAACAAAAGTTATTTCAAGACGCTTTTCACATAGAGTAGGTCTAGACCATACTCTTTAAAATAGTATTTACAGAGACCCAACAGCTCCCACCATGAGCAAGCACTTGGCGACAGTGGCGGGGAAAAACTCCCTTTTAACAGGTAGAAACCTCGAGCACAACCAGGCTCTGGGTGGGCGGCCATCTGCATCGCCCGAGTTTGGTTGAAAGGGGAGGAGAGAGGGAGAGAGGGGAGAGAGAGCAGGAGGACAGACAACAAATCAGACTAATAATAATAACAACTGCAGCAGTGAGTGTGGAGCAGGAACATGGGGGCAGTAGACGGCCTGCAGCCACAGATCCAGACTCTTCAGCTCCAGAGGCAGAAATACCTGCAGAAAGTGAGAAGGCAAAAAAGCACAGGAACTACCGGGAAGAAGTGGAGTTAGTAACGTGTATTAGTGGGACAGGAATGCATACAGATAGAGAGGGAGAGGAGGAGAGAGAAGCTCAGTGCATCATGGGAAATTCCCCTAGCAGTCTAAGCCTATAACAGGATAACCACAACCACCAATCCACAATCCATTTTTTGTCTGGGCTGGGACTTAAGCCAGCAAACCTCTGACTCCCAACGCAAGTCCCCTACCCAATGAGCCACTTCCGCCCAGGGCAGCCTGACAATAAGGAATTACAATAATCCAACCTAGAAGTAACAAATGCATGGACTAGTTTTTCTGCATCTTTTTGAGACAGGATATGCCTGATTTTTATAATGTTATGTAAGTGGAAGAATGCAGTACTTTTATATGGGTGTTAAAAGACATGTCCTGATCAAAGGTTACTCCTAGATTCCTTACAGTGGTGCTAGAGGCCAGGGCAATGCCATCTAAAGTAACTATATCTATAGATATTGCGTCTCGCAGGTGTTTAGGACCCATAACTATAACTTCAGTTTTGTCTGAGTTTAACAGCAGAAAATTGCAGGTCATCGTCTTTTATGTCCTTAATACATGCCTGAAGCTTGGCTAACTTATCGGTTTCATCTGGCTTTATCGATAAGTATAATTGAGTATCATCTGCATAGCAGTCAAAGTTTATGGAGTGTTTCCTAATAATATTGCCTAAAGGAAGCATATACAAGGTGAATAAAAGTGGTCCAAGCACTGATTCCTTGTGGAACTCCGTGAGTAACTTCCGTGTGCATTGAGGATTCATCATTTACATGGACAAACTGAAATCTATCTGATAAATACAACTGAAACCAGCTTAGTGTGGATCATTTGATGCCAATCAAATGCTCCAGTCTCTGTAATAGGATACAATGGTCAATGGTATCGAAAGCGGCACTAAGATCTAATAGAACAAGTACAGAGACAAATCCTTTGTCTGACGCAATCAAAAGGTAATTTGTCACTTTCACCAGTGCTGTCTCTGTGCTATGATGCTCCCTAAATCCTGACTGAAAATCCTCAAATAAACTATTGCTGTTTAGAAGGTCACACAGCTGTTTTCTCAAGGATTTTGGAGAAAAAGGGAAGGTTAGATATAGATCTATAATTGGCTAAAACCCCTGGATCAAGCGTAGGCTTTTTAAGAAGAAGTTTAATTACAGCTACTTTGAAGGACTGCGGTACATAGCCTGTTAATAAAGACAGACTGATCATGTCTAGTAAAAAAGTGCTAACTAAGGGTAAAACTTCTTTAAGCAGCCTCGTTGGGATTGGGTCTAAGAGGCAGGTTGTTGGTTTAGAATTTAGTTGGTGAAGGTCAATTGGAGAAAAACAATCTAAATATAAATCTGGTTCTACTGCTGCTTCTGAGGTTCCTGTACTTGAAGATATATCTTAAGTGGCTGAGAGCACAAGATGATGATTTTTTTCTCTAAAGACTATCTTGCCAAATTAAATGAGATTCCTCCAGTTTGGTGGAACGCCATTTCCTTTCTAATTTTCGCGATGTTTCTTTTAATTTGCAGGTTAAGGAGCTACCATGGAGCTAACCTCTTTTGTTTTATTATCTTCTTTTTCATAGGGGCAATAGAATCGAGACTCGTTTGCAGCGAGCCTGCAGCACTATCAACCAGATGATCAATTTGTGAGGGACTAAAGTTAGCATAGGAGTCCTCCGTTATATTGAGACATGGAATTGAATTAAATGCCGATGGAATCACTTCTTTAAATTTAGCTACAGCACTATCAGACAGGCTGACAGACTGAAGGAATGTTTGCCTAATGGCCTGTAGTCCAGTAATATGATTTTGTGGGAAGACTATTAAATGTTCAATTTTGATTCCATATGACAGAACAAGGTCGAGGATGTGGTTAAAACAGTGAGTGGGTTTGTTTACACTCTGACAGAAACCAATCGAATCTAATCTTTTCTTATTTCGTTGTACCACTACACTTGTAGTTTTTATTTTTATTATTATTATTAGTTTTTACGAGTAACTCCTCTTCTGTTTCAATTTGAATTAATTAATTGAAGTGGTCGGGGGACAAACACAGTGGGGTTTTTTATGGGGTTTTGGGTGGGTAACTGCTCTAATGGAAGCACCCAGCACCAGCACCAGGCAAGGCTTAATTAAGGAGGCTCAGACAGCACACAGGGAATTTCCTAGGACTAACATCACCATCTCCACACTGCTACCATGGACTTCCCCCGGGATCTGATCCACAACAAAAACATCTTTCATTAGAATCGAGATCGAAATCGAAATTAGAATCGAGATTGAAATCTTTATTTGGCATTGAATGGCATGCAACTATACACATACATTAGAGCACAGACCCGGAATTCATATCTAGCATTAAAAGGTCAAGATATTGGCATACTACATACTATTAGAAACATGGTGTCGAGACGACAAAGAGACCCACTATCCCCCAAACTATAGAGAGATATTACTACCATCCGTCAAACAGAAACACATACGTCATGGTAGAGATTCAGGAGGTTGTGTGTAATTGTGTGGTATAAAAAGGACTTATCATCTCATCTTCAAACAATTAGAATAGCAACAGCACATATCTGGCTTAAGTTCAACAAAAATGTCACCAAATGTGAGAAGGATTTGTACATACAGTATGTGCGGCCTACACTCCCCCCCTTGAGTCGCCCTATTACAATGAAAACTTTGTAGGAAATCTCGATAAAGAGATGGGACATTAAAAGGCCTGGGTTAATGTGTATATAAAACCAACTGTACTCCTGAAGGTGAAGTTAGATTTAAAAATGTTATTACCTCACCTGAAATTCCGGGTCTGGCAATTGGCAACAAAACTACCGAGCTCTTCACCCAAGGGAGAGGGCAACTTGTCTCCAACTCTATTTAACATCTACATTAATGACCTTGCAGTACTGTCGGAGCAAACAGGTACCCCTGGTCTATCCCTTAACAATAAAGAAGTACAATTCCTGCTCTATGCTGCTGACCTGGTGTTGCTGTCAGCCACACAACAAGGGCTACAGCAGCACCTGGACCTTCTGGACCAGTAATGTTAGAACTGGGCCCTGACACTCAACTTTAACAAATCTAAAATATTGATCTTCCAAAAGAAGCCCAGATCTCAGGAAACCTCATATGAATTCAAATTAGGTAACACCCATCTATTAGCCTGGCATCGTCAGATTAATTCGTAAATGCGTATTAGTCTGGAACCTCTCAGTTAATTTTTGATTTCCAAGGGGCGTAATCGACGGGCGGAGACAACCAATCAGAGTGACGAAAAAGCCGTCTGGTCATACGGTACTTCCTGTCAGAAGTTCGGCAAACACATATTTCTTATCAACATAAAGTTTAAGTGCAGTTGTTTGTTCTACTTTTGGAGAAAATTTACCGTCCAGTCCATTTAATACTGCCGCTGTAGCCGGCCGGAGAACGGGAGCCGCCATATTGGATATTTATAAAGATACTTGAATGGCGCTCGTCTCTATCAGTCATAGTATTAAACCCACCACCTACTACATGACACTGATCAATGGTTAGCCCGAGAAATCAGCAGAGTAATCAGTTTGAATGGGTGAGGGGCCAGATGTATCTGTCAGAGCAAATGAAACATGAGCTCGCAGATTCGTCTGGTTTTCAGGCTACCCATCTATTGTAGAAAACCCTTTGCGCCCAGTCGCTTACAGTTACACAGTCTCAGATACACAGTGAGCTTTAGAGGTGTTGGTGGGTATATTTTGGAAAGAACTGAACTAGGAGCTTCGAGTCTTTAAGCTAATTACTCCCTGGCTCTAGCTCAATACTTACTAGGCTACAGATACGAGAGTGGTATCAATCTTCTCATCTCACTTGGCAAGAAAACAAATAAGCGTTCTGTCCAAAATGTTAAACTATTGATTTCATATTTGGTATTAGGGGGTGTAACAGTACACAAAAATCCCAGTTTGTTGTTTTTTTAATCAAACAGTAGTTTACTGAACAAATAAAATAAAATGAAAAAGCCTGTCAATACTGCTGCAACAGGCGGCATCCTATCCATGTCTGTCCAGGCAATATAAATATAAATGAAGCATCATGTTAGTTCTTGTAGGCCAAGGAAGTCATATGTTCCAGCTGTAGTCAGCTGACAGCCCACTGATTGAATCAGCATTTCTAATCAGTCACACACCAATCTCACAACAACCATTCTCACAACAAGGCAGTCCATTTAAATACGACTCCCTCCTACACTGTTCCCTGCTACACCGCTGCTGCTGGAAAGACTTTGCCTCCACCTTTCTAGTTTAGAACTCAAACATGGCTCAAAGGTTAAACTGGTATTCAATGTCTTGCTTTGTGCCCACTCTTGGATACCCATGGAGGTTTTTTTCACATTGCGCTCCATGTTTTAGCATGCTGCTTGGCTAATCCAGAGAGCATTTTAAGAGCGGGGCCATCAGCGCCAAGCATAATTGTCTTTCCATTAGTTGCAATAAATGGTAAATCTATGACGACAGTGTTTGCAGGTATTTCCGCCTCTGGAGCTGTAGATTCTTGATCTGTGACTGCCGGCCGTCTACTGCCCCCATGTTGCTGCTCCACACTCATTGCTGCAGTTGTTATTATTATTAGTCTGATTTGTTGTCTCTCCTCCTGTTCTGTCTCCCCTCTCCCCCTCTCTCCTTCCCTTTCAACCCAACTCAGTCGATGCAGATGGCTGCCCACCCAGAGCCTGGTTGTTCTCGAGGTTTCTACCTGTTAAAAGGGAGTTTTTCTTCGCCACTGTCGCCAAGTGCTTGCTCATGGTGGGAACTGTTGGGTCTCTGTAAATAATATTTTAAAGAGTATGGTCTATACCTACTCTATGTGACAGTGTCTTGAGATAACTTTTGTTATGATTTGGCGCTATACAAATAAAATTGATGCTAAATTGTTTGTTAATAATAATATTGAAATCAACCAAGTCAAGTCCCATTTAGAAAAGTTTGTTTACTGGTATAAGACGGCGCCGCGGATGGTAGCTTCGGTAGGCTACTGCGCCCTATGGTACTTTTTCTGTTATTGTTTATTTGTCTTGTTTCCAGCAGGGAGGAACTTTTAAACATCTGACAATCCACTGGTCAAGTTTTTCCGCCGTTTTTCACTGAACCGGAAAGTTTTACAGAGCTTTTAGCTGGAGGAGCAGTGGCTCTCTATGGGATTTGCTGGAGATGCCGACAGGGGAAGCGAGCAGGCGCGCTCATTAAACTCAAGCAGCTTTGTCAGGCCAAGGAAGAGGCCTAGAGAAGTGGGGACAGGATCCTGTACAACCAGAGCAGAAACACACTGACAAAGGAGATCAGGGTAGCGAAGAGAAGCTACACTGAAAAGTTGGACAACAGGCTTTCAGCCAACAACCCTGTGTCAGTGTGGAGTGGCCTGTAGGACTTCACCAACTACAGGAGACCACCCCACCACACTGTGGAGAATAACCAACTGGCTGACGACCTGAATGTGTTCTACTGCAGGTTTGATCAGCCCACTTCACACCTCCCACCTCTTCCAATTGACCCCCAACCTGCACTGAGGATCTGCAAAGAGGATGTAAGTCTGCTCTTTCACAGACAGAAAATCAGGAAGGCACCAGGCCCAAATGGCGTTTCCCCCTCCTGCCTGAAAGTCTGTTCTGACCAGCTGGTCTCCATCTTCACGCAAATCTTCAACCGATCACTGGAGCTGTCTGATGTTGAAGTTTCATGGTTTCAAACAGGTATGTGGATGATGCAGTCAACATGGGACTGCACTACATTCTGCAACACCTCGACTCCCCAGGGACATACACAAGGGTTCTGTTTGTGGACTTCAGCTTGCCGTTCAACACCATCATCCTGAAAATCATTTACCCCAGACTCTCACAGCTCACTGTGCCAGCCTCCACCTGTCAGTGGATCACTAACTTCCTGACAGACAGGAGGCAGCAGGTGAGGCTGGGGAACATCACATCAGCACCGGTGCCCCCCAGAGATGTGTGCTATCCCCACTGCTCTTCTCCCTGTACACCAACGACTGCACCTCAGGAGACCTGTCTGTTAAACTCCTGAGAGTTTGCAGATGACACAACTGTCAACGGCATAATCAGGGACAGTGACGAGTCTGCGTACAGACGAAAGGATGAACAGCTGACCCTGTGGTGTGGTCATAACAACCTGGAGCTGAACAAGCTCCAAACTGTGCAGATGACAGTGGACTTCAGGAGGAGCCCACCAACACTGCCCCCTCCCGTCACAGTACTCAAAAGCACTGTGTCTGCTGTGGAGTCCTTCAGGTTTCTAGGATCCACTATCTCCAAGGACCTAATGTGGGCCTCCAACATCAACTCAATCACTGAAAAGGCCCAGCAGAGGATGTACAGCAGAGGATGTACTTCCTGTGCCAGCTCAGGAAGTTCAACCAGCCTCAGGAGCCGCTGATCCAGTTTTTACACTGCTATCATCCAGTCTGTTCTCTGCACTTCCATCACTGTCTGGTTTGGATCGGCCACCAAACAAGACAGTAACAGACTACAATGGACAGTCTGGTTTGCAGAATAAAATCATTGGTGCCAGCCTGCCCTCTATCCAGGACTTCTCCAGAGTCAGAAAACGGGCATGAAACATCACTGCAGACCCATCAAACCCTAGACACATACAGTTCCAACTCCTCCCGGTGTTTAGTTTGCCCTGAATTTAGCGGATGATAATGTCAAGCCTTGCTCCCACAGTACCTACCTCCCACCAGACGGATCGCTAACGTGCTCTCTGACATGCTGTGGTAAACGTATCGTGTCATTTCCAGTTGCCAGCGTCTCAGTGTACTGCGTGTTTTTGCTGCTCTTCCTCAAAAGAGTTAATGTAATGTTCTTCATCGCAGCGGCTAACTACCCGCTGTACATTTAGACTAACACTAGTCTTAAAACACTCACAGTTCTCTCCTTCTTTTAGAGAGTTTCGGTAATCTCACAGCTTTCTATTCGCTTTTGAGTTCTGTTAGCTTGGCTTCTCTCTCTCCCTCTGCCTCTCCTGCTCTGTCCTGCTCGGTGTGTCAGATGTTCACTTACTCCTCTGCCTCCTTTAGTGATAAAGGTTTATCTACTAAATGTAGTTTATTTGTAGCATTGGAGGATAGGCTTAGCAAACTAGAAGCCCAGCTCTGCACCATGGATACCCAGCCTTTAGTTGTAGCTAGCCAGCCCCCTTGTAGTTGGTGCGGACCGACCTTGTGCTTCCATTAGAGCAGTTACCCACCCAAAACCCCATTAAAAAGCCCCATAGAGACTGTGTCTGCCCCCGACCACTTCCATTAATTCAATAAAATTTAAACAGAAGAGGAGTTACTCATACAAACATAATAAAAATGAATACCACCAGTGCAACAGTACAACAAAATAAGAGAATAAAATGTGGACTTGGATCTCTGTCATCTAAAGCTGTGTTAGTCAAAGATTTAATATCTGACTATCATATGGATACATTTTGTCTAACTGAAACTTGGGTGTCAGGAAGAATATGTTGAATGAATGAATCCACTCCTCCCAGTCAAATTAATACTCAAATTCCTCGAGGAGGTGGAGTGGCAGCCATCTTCGACTCTAGCTTATTAATTTAATCAACCCTAAACCTAAACTCAGTTTTAAGTTATTTGAATGCCTTGTTCTTAGTCTTTCACACCCATCCTGGAAAACGTTAGCCAATTCTATTTGTCATAATGTACTGTGCTTCCGGTCCGTATTCTGAAATTTTTAGCAGAATTCTCAGAGTTTTTAATAAGTTTAGTCCTCAAAACAGTCATTGTAGGTGATTTTAATATTCATGTGGACGTCAATAGCTTTAGTTATGCATTTCTCTCACTATTAAATTCAATTGGCTTCTGTCAGAGTGTAAACAAACCCACTCAATGTTTTAACCACACCCTCGATCTTGTTCTGTCATATGGAATTGAAATGCCATGTCTCAATATAACAGAGGACTCCTATTATAACTTTAGTCCCTCCCAAATTAATCATCTGGTTGATCGCTGTGAACGAGTCTCGATTCTATTGCTTCTATCAAAAAGATAAAACAAAAGGAGGTTAGCTCCATGATATGACTCTTTAACCCGCAAATTAAAAGAAACATCATGGAAATTAGAAAGGAAACGGGGTTCCACCAAACTGAAGGAATCACATTTAGTTTGGCGAGATAGTCTTAGAACATACAGGGAGGCACTCCATAATGCCAAAGGAGATTATTACCCCTCACTAATAGAGGAACATAAGAACAACCCCAGGTTTCTTTTCAGCACTGTAGCCAGGCTGACACAGAGTCAGAGCTCTCAGTAGTTATAACTCCATGAGCTTCTTTGATGAAGAAATTCAAAATATTAGAGACAAAATTCATCATCTTGCGCCCTCAACCAGTTTAGATATATCTTCGAGTACAGGAACCCCAGACACAGCTGTAGAACCAGATACATATTGAAATTGTTTTGACTCCAATTGTAACGGGTGGTGTACGAACCCAAATGCAGCACACAGGACCCAAGGAACAGTACAGTAAACAGTAAAGACTTTTAATGTTGAGTTCAGCAGTTACATATAAAAGGCATAAAAAAAATGGACGCTGGACAAGCTGCAGCTTGCAGAGTCTCTCGACCCAGTCTCCAGCTGAGCTGCAGAAACAGCAGACAGAACAAATCCAAAACAGGGACAGAAGGCAGGTGTGTTTACCAGGAGTGGGGCAAAACAGGAAGGTCCAAGACAGGCAGGGTCAGCAACAGGAAATCAGTCCAGGGATAAGCACTGGAAAGTCTGGCATGAAAGCAAAGAACAATCTGGCAACGAGTGTAAGAAAGGCAGGAGTATAAATAGTGGCTTGATCGGCAATTGCCGGCAGGTGAGTGGACAGGTGAAAGGAGTATGGCTGATGAAGAGGGAGTGGCTGACAGGTAGAGTGGAAAGTTACTGGGAGGGTGGAGCTGAACTATGACACCAATTGACATTCACCAACTAAATTCATGATTTCTTCATCTAAACCAACAACCTGCTACTTAGACCCCATTCCAACTAAACTGCTTAAAGAAGTTTTACCCTTAGTTAGCACTTCTTTACTGATTTTACTTACTTTACTGAGGAGCTGATCAGCCTGTTGATCAGATTGATCATGCCTAGTAAAGAAGTGCTAACTAAGGATAAAACTTCTACTTCCTACCACATGACCTTCTGATTGCATCAGACAATGGATTTGTCTCTGTATTTCTGTTAGATCTTAGTGCCGCTTTCGATACTATTGACCATCAGTTGCTGTTACTGACACTGGAGCATTTGATTGGCATCAAAGAACCCGTGCTAGACTGGTTTAAGTCCTATTTATCAGATAGATTTAAGTTTGTACATGTACATGATGAATCCTCCGTGCACACCGAAGTTAGTCACAGAGTTCCACAAGGTTCTGTGCTTGGACCAATTTTATTCACCTTGTATATGCTTCCTTTTGGCAATATTATTAGGAAACACTCCATTAACGTTCA
Organism: Lateolabrax maculatus; assembly: GCA_031216445.1. Taxonomy (NCBI): domain Eukaryota; kingdom Metazoa; phylum Chordata; class Actinopteri; order Acropomatiformes; family Lateolabracidae; genus Lateolabrax; species Lateolabrax maculatus. The sequence continues at coordinate 1,588,447 of CM062201.1, forward strand.
CTGCTATGCATATGATACTCAATTATATTTATTGATAACGCCAGATGAAACCAATAAGTTAGCAAAACTTCAGGCGTACATTAAAGACATAAAAAACTGGATGACCTGCTGTTAAACTCAGACAACACTAAAGTTATTGTTCTTGGCCCCAAACACATGCGAAACGGATTATATATAGATCTAGATGGCATTGCCCTGGCCTCCAGCACCACTTTAAAAAATCTAGAAGTAACCTTTGATCAGGGCATGTCCTTTAATGCCCATATAAAACAGACTTCAAGGACTTCCTTCTTCCACCTACATAACATTGTAAAAATCAGATATATCCTGTCCCCCCCCCAAAAAATGCAGAAAAACTAGTCCATGCATTTGTTACTTCTAGGTTGTATTACTGTAATTCCTTATTATCGGGCTGCCCCGATAAATCTCTAAAGACTCTCCAGCTGATCCAGAATGCGGCTGCATGTGTACTGACAGGAACTAGCAAAAGAGAACATATTTCTCCAATATTAGCTTGTCTGCACTGGCTCCCTATAAAATCCAGAACAGAATTTAAAATCCTCCTCCTGACCAACAAAGCTCTTAATGGTCAGGCACCATCATATCTTAAAGAGCTCATTGTACCGTATTACCCCACTAGAGCTAAAGTCTATAAAAGTAGAATGGGAGCCAGAGCCTTCAGCTATCAAGCTCCTCTTCTATGGAATCAGCTCCTAGTGTGGGTTTGGGAGGCAGACACCCTCTCCTCGTTTGAGAGTATGCTAAAAATGTTTGTTTTTGATAAAGCTTATAGTTAGGGCTGGCTCAGGTGAGCCCTGAACCATCCCTTAGTTATGCTGCTATAGGCTTAGCCTGTCGGGGGATTTTCCATGATGCACTGAGCTTCTCTCTCCTCCTCTCCCTCTCCATCCGTAGACATTCTTATCCCACTTATACATGTTACTAACTCCACCTCTTCCCAGTAGTTTGTGCTTTTTGTGCTTTTTCGCCTTCTCACTTTCTGCAGGTTTTTCTGCTTCTGGAGCTGTAGAATATGCTCCTGCTCCACACTCATAACTGCTGCAGTTATTATTATTAGTCTGATTTGTTTTCTGTCCTCATGCTGTCTCTCCCCTCTTCCCCTTTGTCCTCCCCTTTCAACCCCACTGGGTCGATGCAGATAGCTGCCCACCCAGAGCCTGCTTCTGCTCAGTTTTCTGCCTGTTAAGAGTGAGTTTTTCCTCGCCACTGTCGCCAAGTGCTTGCTCATGGTGGGAACTGTTGGGTCTCTGTAAATAATAGTTTAAAGAGTATTCTATGTGAAAAAATGTCTTGAAATAACTTTTGATATGAATTGGCGCTATACAAATAAAATTGACTTGACTTGACTCCCCTCTGGTAGGCGGTACAGAGCACTGAAGGCCAAAACTACCAGAGACCAGAACAGTTTCTTCCCACAGCAAGTCACTGATGAACACTTAATCATATATATATATATTATTCAGTATATATTGTGTTTATGTTCATATATGTACTTTGCAATATATTTATTTTTATATTTGTACATAGTAGTTAAATGTTTGTGCTTACCTTTGTTGTCCTTGTTTTTTGTTTATTTAATCCCAAATAAGGTTTTTAAGATTAGCAACTATGTCAAATCGTTATGAACCATCAGCTCCCCTGTTCGAGAAATTAAATCTGTTATCCATTTCCAGTATTTATATCATTACAGAAGTACACCTTATTTAATGTTTTTCTCAACTATTTTTTAAAGTTATGGCATTGAATAATGGCCGTAAGCATTTTTGAAGAACATTAATAATGTCACAGTGAAGCCGACATTTGACCTTTTGAATATAAAATCTTAAAGTCATCACTTCATAATTTTATCCTATTAGAATTTGTGGGAAATGTTATCATAATTTGTACATTCATTCTTCAGTTATGGCCAAAAACTGAGGTCACAGTGACCTTGACTTTTAGCCACTTAATTCTAATCAGTTCATCCTTGAGTCCAAGTGGAAGTTTATGCCAAATTCCCTAAAGGTGTTCCTGAGATATTGCATTTACAAGAATGGGATGGATGTGATGTCACAGTGACCTTGACCTTTGACCGCCAAAATCTAATCAGTTCATCCTTAAGTGCAAGCGGACGTTAGGATGGATGTACAGATGGATGTACGGACGTACAGATGGCTTAACCAAAGCTAAGCATAAGCAGAACTGATTAAAAAAAAGCTAAAACCATCCTAACCATCTTACAAACTGAAACATAACTCAAAACCAAACAGAAATGTAAAGAAATTCAGCTATCATAATAAATTTTGCGTACTATAAATGTTGTATATTGATGACATTTGACATTTTTTCTTTCCTCTCCTAATTTAAACCATGTAACCTCCCTGTAAACCAGGAAGAGCAGTTTTTACCTACTATGGTATTTTTTGGACACAGGAGAGTAGACAGTGTTAAGTATTTGCTTGGTGAATGCTGCATTCCTGTCAATACACACCACGTCTGAGCTCAGAGCTCCAAGATGGCTACTGAGGTCATGGCACTGCTGGCTGATTAGCATGATGATACACACACACACACACACACACACACCACACACACACCACACACATACATCACCTACCACCAAGCGCCACTTAAAGGGACATCTGACCAGCTGTCTTATCATGCAGAGGTGTCAGAATGCACTTGAGGCGATCTACAAAATGATGAGCCACTGACACTGACTGTCTGTTGCGTGTGTGTGTGTGTGTGTGTGTGTGTGTGCTGACATGTATATAAAATCTTACGGTGCAGGCTGTAGCACCACTAGTAGCAGCAGAAGGAGAACATGAGGACTGCGGTCCTGTGGGGCCTGCTGGCCCTGCTCTGCCAGCACACACTGGTTAGCAGCCATATTCTGGGAAGGCCTTCTTCTACCAGTGATCTGGCTCAGCTCAAGGTAAGCAACCACATCACCCCTTTAGTCATCACACCTGCTTGTCTGATGACTGCACTCTGGAAGGTCAGGTACATTCACAATTAAAGACAGGCAGTTAGTTAAAAATGTGTATTCTAAGGCCAAAGATGAGAAAACATTTGCAGTAGCTGTTTGGGCTGTAGTGTTTATCAAAATCTCTTAGAAACTCCTCACTTTTACATCTTGTAATAAAACACATTTTCTCACTTAACTTTTAACGTTTCTAGTTCAGATAGTTTTGGTTTCATTTGTCCAGGTTTTGAGATTTCTGCCTCTACCTCAACACAGTGGAGGTGAATGCAGGGATGTGGCTACCACATGACAACAGGACAATGATATCATGTCGTGTGTACTTTTTTCAGTACTTGGGGGGTTTACAACCTTCTACCTTATACAATCAATAACTTCCACATTTCTCTGATTTTTTTTACAGTATTTTAATATCCAATATTTATTATTGAATGTTTTTCAGTATTTTTCCACCATAATGTAATATCTGGCAGTGTGGAGAGGGTGTTGCGACACAATTTAGAGATTCATCTTGGGAAATAAAATGCCAAATTTTGAAGCTTCTACAAAGAACTACAGTACAATATGTATCTGGTGCTAATTATAGGTAAAGGGCGTCTGCATAACATTCTCTTAACTGTTTTCTTTAGAAATACTTCCTACCAAAGAAAAAGTCACAAAGAAATAGTCCCTACAAAAACTGCTGACTATGAGGTTTCATCAGTGTTAGTGGATCAACAACAAATTTAAGTCAAATACAAGTGTTTCATGTCATGGCCATCCAAATTCCAAGTTTGCCGGAAAAATCATAAAACTGTGATACATTAGTGATATTTGGATGATATTTCCCAGGGAATCAAACCACAATTTCCACATCACTTAAAAGTTGTGTAAAACATAAATGAAACTATTTAAATTATATCTGTCAGGAGAAGAAATATAAGTATAAGTACATGCTGTTGGCTCCGAAGGCACTTCATGATGATTATCTTTCAACTACTGATAGTCTAAAGTAAAAGTGTTTAAACCTTTTGCCTCTTAGGTTTTGAGAGAACTTTACTTAAATTAAGAGATCATTTGTAAATATGGAACAAAATTATTTGTAGAGGATAGTTTTGGTTTAGGTACAGACTCAATGATCCCTCTGTTCCAAGGCTTGATCAGATCCAGGCAGTGTGCACCCTGAGGGCTTCTGAGGCTGCCCAAGCATACAAATATTTATTAAACCAAATTTAAAGCCCTTTACAGCAATGCTCTCAGCTGACCGATCAACTTGGGTTGGTGAACCTCAAAGTCCGAATCATGTCAGGGTACTTGTACCCTGTCATACTTGCATGTGAGGCTAGTTTAAAACTTCAAACTTTAATACCATTGTTTTTTTAAAACATTCCTGTTTTATTCGCTTTTAACAAACACCATTTCCCAACCCAAGACCAAGTTCTGGGCTATTTCTAGTTACAAATTCACTAAAAGGCTTACGTTTTTCAATCAGCATGCGTTTCCTATGTCTAAAACATATTTTGAGTGTATACCCATTTTCACCTCTCCACGCCAGTCTTTACTGGAGCGCTTTGAGGAGTCTTTGGCTGAAGCAGCCCAGGAGCAAGACTCTGAAGCTGATTATGAAGGGACAAACGAAGAGCCTGAGTACAGCCAGGCCAGCCAAGAATGGAGTCTGGACCAGAAAGGCGACCAAGAACCTTTGATATCAGAAAGATCTCAATCACCAGCTGAGGGCCACAGGAGGACCGTGAGTCAGAGGGGCCGCCTGCAGGACCTGCTGATGACCACCAGGAAACGGGCCTCTGGCTGCTTTGGAGCCAGGATGGATCGAATAGGAAATGCCAGTGGACTGGGATGCAACAATGGAAGAGGTAAGACTGCAGCTGAGGATGGCAGAGGGAAATCAAATTAGAATTTAGAGCACACTGAAGCATAAGGGTCGAAGGTTTGTGCTGGTTAGATCGTCATAGTTCATTTTTATATGGAAAGAACAAATTTCTTACCAACCTAAAGTTTAAGTGCAGTTGTTTGTTCTTCTTTTAGAGAACATTTACCTTCCAGTCCGTTTAATACTGCCGCTGTAGCCGCCTGGGAACGCTCATCGGTGGCAGCCATCTTGGATATTTACAAAGATGCCTAAATGCTGCCCCTCTCTGTCAGTCATCATAATAAGCCCGCCTCATACTAGATAAAAGGTTGTGATTGGCTCGGCCAGATACCTGTACTTACGAAATCAGTCTAAATGGGACTAAGGCCAGAGCAAATAAAACATGAGCTCACAGATTTGTCTGGTTCCCAGGCTAGGCTATACATGCAATCATAGAACAAAAGAGGAGGATTTCTTATTTTTGGTTGTAACATTTTGGTTATGTCCTGACTAGCACTACCTTACGGAGCCCCGGAGCAGCCATAGAGAAAAAAACAAATATATCAAGGCTGTGATACAATTCGTTTGCATGTTTTGATTAATTCATTCCCACATTTTGAATAATTCGTTTACACGTGATAAGTGTATATAAAGAGAGCTGCTTCAAGCGCTTAAACAGCTGATGCGCTAAGAGATCTCTCTCTTCATAACCTTCATGAGGATAAAATGGCCGCAGCCACGAGATACAAATTGTATCTTGTGCACATGCAATAATATTTTGAGCACTCAGTGAAGTAAAACGTGGCCTCGATATATATTTTTTTTCTCTCTGGCCACTCCAGGGCTCTGTACTACCTAGACTAGACCTACTATTGAATAACAAAATCATCAGTATGTTGTTTGTACTGTGGGATTTATTGAACACTGAAGACTCTGGAGACTACTAACATGAAATAAATATGCATAAATACAATCTGGTCTAGCTACATAACCAGTTATTTATAACAAATCCTGTTCCTTTTTTGTGTTTGTGTCATTTTCCCATCAGGGTAGCCTGACAGTTTCGTGGAACACATGTTGGATTTGGTTTGATATCCAACTGAAGACACAACCAGAGAGATTGGATATGTTTGATTTTGCTTTAGTGACAGTTCAACTGTGTGTATCTCTTGTATGTATTTCTCTGACAAATGGTCTATTTCTCAACTGTGTAATGAATTCTACAGAGTCCATTATTCACTACGTAACATTAAAACCCTAAAGGAAATGATTTAACTACGTAACTACATGTGGGTTGCTAACAAAGATAAACTCTTTTTTTTCATATGATGAATGTTGTTTTTTTAAGCCTACACCTTTACAGTAGGTATAGTAGATACATTTTTTCTAAAAATGAGTCCTTTCCTCAAAGCTGCACACCAGTGGTCTGTAACCATGACATGAGAAAACCTGCGCCATCGCAAATCCAAATTGCCACCGTCAGTGGGTCTGTGTTTTGCCATATCTGTGTTTATTTTAGTCAGTCCTGATTTTGTCACTTGATTTCATACAGCAAAGTCACTGTGACATCAGCTACAGCCATCACTTTATCTGGCATGGCACGTTGAGTGGATAGTCATTAAGCTCTTGCTGTTTTGCGAATGGTATGGTATGACAAGATAAGACACAAAATGATGTGTACACAATAATTTGAAAGCAGCTTCACTGTGTTTGATTCCTCTCGTTTTAGGGATGACATTGTTATATGGTAGCATACTATGATTCAATGTGTCATGGTCGAGACTACAGGCAGCAGGGGAAGGACCCAAATGCAGACAAAATAGGCAAGCTGGTGCAATTCAATGATTTATTTACATGGATGAGCTTGCAGGCAGGTGCAGGTTGGCAGGTACTGGTTGCCAAATTCAGTACACGGAGCAGAGTGAGATTCAGGTTGCTCGTAAATGATAGTACAAGGCACATGTCAACTAGAACAAACTGGCAAAATCAAAAGATCCGGGCTGGTTTATGTAGTTTGTGCCTAATGAGGGAAGTGAGAACAGGTGAGCAGGTGAATGAGGAAGTCTGGTGAAAAAGTCTGAGAGCATTTGGTAGGAACAGGCTAAACAGTTAAGCCTAAACGGTTTATAATAAAGCGTTAATGCACAACACTTTTATTGTTTTTTTCACAATGGGAAGTTGCTACCATTTTTCTGTTCATCTTTTATTTTTGAAATATGAACCAATTTTACCCTTTGAACCCCATCTTTCTCCCAAAGTATGCTGGGATAGGCTTCAGTCCCTGTGCAACCCTGAATAGGATAACCTTGTACAGAAAATGGATGGATGAAAACTAATTTCATATTGCTTCCAACAAGCTGTCAAATGACATAGATTGTTGAGAGTGAGAAAGTGATTCATACAGGAAATATGGCAGTGATTCACCCATTCACCACTGTTGTATAAATGCATTTGACAGGCAGCAAGAAAGAGATGTCACTGTGCATTGACATGACAAAGTAACTGTCACACGGTTCTGTCCAGTTTGATTATGGTGATCCTGGAGATCAATTAAACTCTGGTAATATACCAGTGAAGGATTTCACCTGATGGCAGCAGCCAAACAGACAGTTTCTGAAGTCCATTTTCATCCCATTGTTTATAATGTCTTTGGAAACTAGCAGGACAAAAAGTGTTGATGGTGGGAGGTGGCAGTCTGATTCTGGTGATAAGGACAAGTGCAGATTTTCTTTCCACTGTTTATCAGATCAACCCCTAATGGTTGACTGGGCACCTTATCAGTGAGAACTACGTTCCTGAGCCAGACTAATGTGTAAAACCTGAAACTGGGCTTCAGAGATCTATCAAAGTAGAAACCCAACATGAAGATACATCTATTCAAATTCAAATTCAAAGGGGCTTTATTGGTATAAAAAATTTGAGAACAACAAATATTCATTCTCTTACTATCTGTCAATTTCACTCTCTCTGTAATAAGTCACAAGTAAGAAGTATCACACATATTACTGGTAAGTTCTGTAAATGATTTTACTTCAAATTACTTCAAAGGCTAAAAATGTTGTGATTGGTAGGCATACGCCCTTTTTTCTTTTACTTTCACCTCCCTGTAATTGCAGGGCAGCAACACTTGACGACTTTTATCACTAAGCACCCTCTTGTGGAGCTTTTCATATTCATTTTCATAATAACTGAACTTTATTGGATATACTTTTTACTTTATTATAGATATTTCTATTTCTATTCTGATAAAATGTATATATATTGTATAAATGATAAATATAACAGTAATATTATACTTAATTATTATTATTATTATTATTATATTATTATATGTATTTAACTTATTTATGTATTTAATTGTAATTTATCATATGATGAATAATTCTTTGACAAAAAATTAACGTCTGTAAAAATAAAATGCTGAGTAAAAAAGGTGTTATACAGAACTAAATAAAAAATGTATTAAAATTAAATAAATTAAAAATGAATTAAAATGTAATTACATTTAAACAAGAAATTTAAATCTGATTAAGATCTTAAATTAAGATTACAAATATAATACAAGTAAAACAATATCAAATCAAACGAAAATTAATTAATTTGATTACATTGAAAAATAAACTGAATTAAATCAAGATTCAAATCAATTAAAGAGGCTATAATGACATTTTTTATAATAACAATATAGCGAATGACAATGTGAAAACAATGTGAAAGGGGTAGTGATGATCTGGTAGTGATGAACCTACAGGGTCTTATCAGCTGAATCTGCAGCTCCCCTCTGCTTTATGGAGCTTCATAGTGATTTTCCCCTCATTATTTAGCTGTCGGGCTCACAAGGAACAAACTGTTGTTTGTTCCTTTAAACAAACTGCTCACTGACTGCTGCTAAGAGCTGATTGAGACAGACTGTAGCTGTGATTATGAATGTAGCCATGGCTGTGCTTTGGTTGTTATGTTTATTGCTGAAACACATTAGTTTACAATGGGTGTAATAGAAGCAGTAAAGAGTAGTCACAGTAGAGCTACCGTAGACATATCCATTGCATCACGGATTTAACCACACCTGCGGAGGTATTCTTACATATCCACAGCCTCAGCTTCAACACAGCCAGGTAGAGCAGCTATACGGTATTCACAGCCAGCGTCTGTATACTGCTGGAGCTCTGTCTTTTGAATGGAAGAATAAGCAATAAATGCGTGTAAAGTGTCACATGAACTGTCCTTTCTGTAGTATCTGCAAAGTGTTCCCCTTCATTTAAAAAATAAATAAATTCAACTAGATTTTAAAAAATGAAATAAATAAAAAATATTGAAATTAAAATTTAAAAAAGCACTATACTTCAAACAGGAGTTCTCACAGATTTTCTGCAGATTTTCCATGCTCTGCAGGCTACTTGTCGGCTACTTGTAGGCTACTTTGTATTCTTTGAACAAATCCACGGATATTCTGGTGAGAAACATTCTCTGCATTTGCATTAAGTAGCCTACTGGTCTGTGAAGGAAAACAAATTTGACAGCACTCAAAGTGCTCAAAGTGTTCCTGTTCAGGATGGCCAAAGACAGATATGAACATGTAAGTGTCTATTTCCCCTTTGAAGGACAGTTATATTTGGTTGTTGCTTGGTTGTAAACAGACAGTAATGGTCCTCCTGGACCTTACTTCAACCCTTACAATATTCATGATCAATATTTGATGTTGTGAGCAGACCTCCTCTCCACATAGAATAAACTTTCAGACAGACACTAGTCTATCTGATGTTTACATATTTTTCATTTTTCTATCTAGGCAACAGAGAAATGTTACCTCATGTAGGCCATTAGTATGTGGAAACAGTTTTATTTAAATTATGTGGTCAGTTATGGGAATATTTCATAGCTGTCTGAATGGGGGGGGGGGGGGGGGGGGGGGCAGAAATAAATGCCAGAGCAAATAAAACATGAGTGGAACATTGTCTGGTTCCCAGGCTATGTTTATAATGCTCCTGTTGATGAAAAGTTCAGTGATTTAGGACCTCTGTTTTCCTCACAGAGCTCCATTGAGGGTTGTTTGCCATCCTGCAGTTAGTAGACTGCGGTGCTTCAGTGGAAACTGGAGCAAAGTGCATCAAATGGAATTAAAAAGGTAAATTATTTAATTTTTAGATTATTTATAAGCAGCTGTAAGTTGTCATCTTCTTATGTTTTGTTTATCATTGGGCCAGGAAGGATTGGGCTGTTTAAAACAAATATTTAACTGTTAATCTATGTAGGCTAAAAAGGCTGCAGAATGTATGCTATAACAACCTTTTCAGAATAGATAAAAAGGCCGGCTGATGATGGTAACAACATATTTGATGAGGCTGGAACACCCAGTTCAACCCCAATATCCTAATACATCGGTATAAATTCTTACATAAGCCACAGCGCATATCAAGGAGGCTCTAGAGGGGCCTGATTTCTTCCCAGCGTCAAAGCAACCCAATAATGGCCATTACTGTTATTGTAATGAAGGTTAAGAGTTTGTCTAGATGCAGGCATATACATTGCGCTAATGTATGTTATTTCAACAAAATATCATCCTACCACACCAATCAAACTAAAAACAATTCTTATTCCATAAACGCATGTGGATTAAAAACCCTCTCCCTAGAAATTGTGCAACTTATTGGGCTCTGGCTATCTGGCTATATGGTATTGCTAGCCTGGCCAGACTAATTTTCAAATGCATATTATTCTGGAACCTCTCAATTCATTTTTGTTTTCCAAGGGGCATTATCGACAGGTGGAGACAACCAATCAGAACAACAAAGCGTTGTCCTGTCGAACGGTACGTCCTGAAGAAGTTCAGAAGTTCAGAAGTTCGGCAAACACATATTTCTAATCAACATAAAGTTTAAGTGCAGTTGTTTGTACTTTTTTAGAGAAAATTTACCGTCTAGTCCGTTTAATACTGCCTCTGTAGCCGCCGGGTAAACATTCCGTATTGGGAGCGCCATCTTGGATATTTACAAAGATACCTGAACGGCACTCCTCTCTGTCAGTCATCATATTAAACCCGCCTTGTACTAGATAAACGTTGTGAAAAAAACGTGTGATTGGTTAGCCCGTTACATCGGCAGAAAAGTCAGTTTGAATGGGAGAGGGGCCAGACGTATCTGCCAGAGCAAATGAAACATGAGCTTGCAGATTCGTCTGGTTCCTAAGCTATTACAGTGCTGCACTGGTGCTCTAATTTAAGTGAAATAAATATCTGAATATTTCTTCCACCACAGTCAGTGGGTTAGTTAGATACTCACCTTTGACCATGTTTCCTTGAGCTTGCTTGGTCTGAGCCTGAACTGTTATGGGTGTTCAGATTTATATGTTAGTTTTAGTCTGTGTTTTTATGATAAGAAAAAAAGCGAGACAACATGTACGAATATGTGGTTTCTTGCCGTTCATTTGTTGTGTTATGTCGTGTTTGAGTATCTGTAACCAACTGAGTAGTTTGAATAAAGGCCTACTAGGAGAGGGATGTGATAAAGTGGCTGTTATATTGCAGTCCAGGACCAATAGAGGGCTCCAGTACTATTTGCATAGGGGGGTTATGTAGAGTCCAATGCAGAGTGTATATGACCGAGCCAAAAGAGGTTCTACCCCCATGTTGGTCATGTTCTAATGTTGCAATGTTAGTATTTGCAATGAAGCCAGCTCGAATGAAGATGAAGTCTATGCATCTTATAAATACGAAGATATCCCAGTAAGTGTCAGCGTATGCTACAACCAGCTTCTCGGGCCACAGGAAAGAAGAGGACCCAACGCCGACATCTGGCGTTAATTCTTATGTACTGAAAACCAAGCGCCAATGCCCTTTGACAAACCTAGCATTTAAACTTGATTTACTTTTCGACAATGTATGATCCAAAATATACACTGAGTGGGACATTTTTCCCAAACGAACTGTCAAAGGATACAATTCGGCATACATCTACAAGGACCAATTCAATACATTTTTAATAAAACTGAAACTTTCCATAATTGGTTCGCCTGTTCCTTTAACGTTACATCCAAAAGAAACCATAGACAGACTGCTCGTGTTCTGGTTCGATCTAACGTTAAGCCTGCTTTAAATATTGTCTTTGTGTTTGATTGCCAATCCAAGATGAAGGCTAAAAACGACGTAGTTGGGCTACTGCTGACGTTAGTCGTTACACTACAGCGCTACCGTTCTTACTCGTTTTTACTGGTGAATGATGAATGTACAGAAAAAACCTGGGAGACTGACGGAAGGCAGGTATTTATATACTTACATACAGTTTATGTCATACACAGTGACGGTCAGATCAACCTGTACACCGACAGAATCTGCTGATAATCTCCGCCCAAACTACCACCGGTTATTCTTGGAGTAGCCTAATAAATTAAGCTCATGCCCATGTCGGCAGCGGAAAGCGGGGCAGATGGAGGAAGAGGAGGAGGACAGGGTGAAACACGACAGGAAAACCCATCAAGAGTTTCTTTGAAAGCCTGTGTTTAACCAAAGCCATGTTTTTGGAGTAGCCTGGGAGTGTGAGGAAGCTGTGGGACAGCCGTGGGGACTCTACCAGTGAGGTGAGCTCTGTCTTGAACATGAGAGCGCTTGGTTAGCCTTCCATACAGCACCTTTCTTTGAGCGTTTGGTCGGGAGAGTCACAGGAGTCGAGACTGTATAATAATTCTGCTTGAATTCTATGTTGAGCTTATAAATATGCTTGGGTGACTGAGCAGGTGAGTGACAGTGAACTCTATGGGGACTAATAGTCAGGAAGCAACATGAAGGAGGGATGTGTGAAGAGCCTTTGCATGTTGAAACGTGAAAAACGAGAAGAAAGAAGAAAAATTCTTCTGACTACAAGTTGAAAGCCCCTATACGTTGTTCAGTGTTAGAATTATAAACCTGTAGTTCATATATTGTTTCCAGGAGGGGCTTATTCATCCAAATTAAAATGTGCTTTATTGACATGATCAAAGATAAGTATTGTCAAATGTAAGTAGCCTATAATAGTTCATAATATAAGAAAAAATGTGGCATATTATGAAACAAAATTAAATAATTGCAAACAAATCTATACACAATAAGATGTATAATGTGAACTGGTCAAAACGATATCTGTAGAACCCAAATATCTGAAGATGAGAATGAGAAGACAGACCTTTGTGACAGCAACATGACAGTCTGCAATATAGACCAATCTAGGTTTATGAATGCATGTGACCCGTCAGGGCCGCACACAATGCAGGTTTATGTTAAGGTGTGTCTTCACAATCTAATATCCATGATAGACAGTCATGGTTGCTGAAACTATTTCTGCTCCGAGAAAAGCAACTAGGAATCTGCAGGTAACCTGCCCAGGGCAATGTCCACAATATCTCTGCAGATAACAGCTGATTCTGTTTCTTGTAAGAGTTATAATAGAGTTTTGAGAACTACTCTTTAACAGAGACCATTTTTCAATAACTGTAGTCACGCGTGATCTCATTCTTTCACTCTGATTAAAATTCTTCTTTTCTGCACGCAGCCCATAGAGGGTACAATGTTTATTACAGTCCACAATATATATTCAAATAAATATCGAATGAGATTGGTCTTTTGAGGTAGTGTCGTTAAAAAAATCCTTAGTGTCCTTAGTTTGGTGCATTGACCTTGAAGTCAATAAATAAAAAAGCTTCATGCCATCCTTACTTTGTTTTAGTTTAGTTTCTTGTTTACAGTCTATGTTATTTGCCCCTTAGATTATGAGATATACTGTATATTGTACACAACAGGAAAGCTCATGGAGTGACCAAAATAGAAACTTTGTCCTGATGATGGCAATAGAGGAAAATTCAGTAGGTCACCACACACATTTGGAGAGAGCATGAATGTGAGCACTAAATTTCCCAGTCTGGCTTGTGCTGTAGCAGCAAGAAAAGTCTGTCTGAATGTACTGTCATTCTGAGATTAACAAGACTGAGAGTCTACAGCCATGCTAGTGATTCTGTGAGGCTGTATTAAGCCTCAGAAATGCTAATGTTAGCACGCTAACAATGGCAACATGCTGACGTTTAGCAGGTATGTTTACCTCGACCACTATTATGTGTGCCACATCATCAAAACACCACAAAAGATACACCTGAAGGATCTATGACATGCAACACTGAAGCTGTTTTGGAGGCTCGTGGTGGAACACCACCTTACTAACATACTTCCTGTTAGAGGATTCACCCTCTTTGCACTAGAAATGCTCAAACAAATTTAATGAAATCCTGTCAACCGGTGTCAAGATAGATTCTTCTTGTCTAAATGTTGGTCAAGGGTAAAATTTTTAACTGATGGTGGCAATGCACGAAAGGTCAGAGGTAGAAGTCTTCACGGGTCCAAAACTTTGTGCCTGAACCCGAAAAGAGTCGAAAATGTACTACCCCGGAACTGAACTAGACCCATTTATTATTTGAAAGCTGATCCTGGGCCCATGTACTACCAAGAAATGTCGGACCCGATCCAGACCCGATCGACACCGATTTAACAAGTTAATGTTAATTTACATGTTGTCAAAACAACTTTGTCTCTTACCTAATGTAACATTAGTAGCCTTCTCCCCTCTGCCTTGGCAACGTGGATGGATTATAGTTGTATAATCCATCCTCGTTGCCAAGAAAGGTGGTAAAACACATCCAGGTTTTGGTTATTCCTCTCTTGCTGATTGAAACAGCATAGCATAATCCACTCCTTATTTCAGTTTAAAAGTCCACTAGATGTCATGGTGGCGGATGACACAACACACAACTTGTTTAGAATCAGATTTGAAGTTTTGTTGCACCCAGCATAATGAAGATAACTTGTTGTGGCTGTGGTATATTCACCTTATTTCCTGGTCGACAGTTCAGAAAGTGTTATGTATATGCATATATTGTTATACATACATATATTTACTTTCTCATCGTAATGTTTCAAGTTACAACACACACACATACACATCATGCTCAGCACTGTCTGTTCTTTTCGGATCCATTCGGGTATCACACGTAATGTTAAACAGGCCCAGGACTCTCAGCAATAGAGCAGCACCCAACCTGGACCTGATTGACGTATAATACGTGGATCCAAACCCGTACGGGTCCTGGGTTGGGTCTTCGGTCATAGGGTTCAGGTGGACCCTCCAAGAGCTCTAGTCACGGTGTCCCAAAATCATTAGGAATCATCCTCTGGGTACAACGAAGATGCATTCTTAATTTCAGGTCATTCTGGCTAGTAGTTGCTTACATATATTGGTTTTTACCTTACTGAAAGGACAAACCAATAACATGTGACCAGCTGATATTGTCAGATATTGTCCTTATGCCCTTTTCCTAATGGAGCAAAAAACTCTCATCTCATACAACAGAATTCAACAGCTTTCAGTGAAACATTATGGAAGAATGTGACTTTGTCTTGTTTCCATGCTGGCTTTTGGCGTTAACTGAATGTTGTCATCGCAGTGGGAGTCAGTAGGTCAGTTAGTCTAGACAATCCAGAGGCTGTTTTCTCATCACAGCTGACAGCACAGCTCCCTCTCACGCTGCTATTGTCCATTCAGCTGCCAGGCCCACAGTATCTTTTTTCCATATAGCCTGCTGAATTATTCATCAAATTTTATCCTAATTCAACTTGGCATAAGAGATTGTTCTTCTCAGGGGCATTTATCTGAATATTTACATCTTCAGATGCTAGTTACATTACTTCTAGTATTAAAATGTCAGTGTTCATTTTGTGGTGTGGTCCTGGCCTTAGTTAAGACACATTTTTTTGTCTGAATATCATTTTATGTCAAATTGCCTGGTTTTGAGAATCATGTTTAGGTAGTTTGTTATCTAGTTGAGTCGGGAAAAGGACACGTCTGGATTTGCTTTAAAGGAATGTAGCATGCTCATGTTGCCTTTGGCAAAATGCAGCAAAATATAACTATAGCCAGTTGTCTACATAGATAAACACTGGTTTCCCAAACCTCTGCTCTTCATTATATGTTTCACCGGATGTATGTGTGTGAAAATTGGAAAATTAGAAATCTTTAACAATTCTGTTTTTGAATACATCCCATTATTTGTGTTTTATCATGTTAGTACTATCTATTTCATATTTATGTTTGTGTTTATTCAGCAATGCATAATCTTGAGTATGCCATTTGAATGTTGGTTTTAAATGCTACTGCTGCTCATTTTTAGATTTGGGTTGTTCTGAAATATAGAAACAATTATCACACATGAGTATTTGAATGCATGACTTTAGTACTACCACAGTACTACCAGTCTGGAGTGCCCTCCTCTAACACTGTCAAACTCACAACGGTTGGAAAAAAAAAACAAAATCAATGCAGCAGAACCAGAGATATCATCTTTTTCATCCCACACATTCTTCTTCCTTGTCATAATCTGGTGCCTTTATTACCCACAATGCAACTCGAATGCTGACAGTTGGGTGGGAGATTGTGGTGTTGGTGTTGGTAGCAGCTAAGGTAGCCTGGAGCCTCTAGCCTGCAGCAAAGAGGAGGAGCGGGATACAGAGGTCTGAGCTGCTCACTTCTTTCTAACTCCACACCCCCAGGTGTTTTTCATTTTCAAACTTGTAGTAATCTGCCGCAGCTGGCGTTGTGACATCACTTGAGGACATTTATCAGACTTCACCCAGGTCCGTCTGGAGACACTAAAGGCTATATACTACTTATTTCACATATGCAGTAGTACTCCCCTTTCATGTGTTCATGAGTTCCCCTTTAAATCAGCATTTTAGCCAATTTGACATAGTGGCCAAACGGTGGAATTACAACTTCCGGGTCCGTCACGTGATGCCATTGGGCCCAAAAAGACTATTTCCCATTGACTAACATTGAGAAAGAGACGTCTGTAACTCGGTGGATACATTTTTTTGAGGTACATCAACTACCCAGTTCTAACACTTTAATAGCCCTTATTTAAATCATTAGGTCCTAAAAGTTGTAAAGTTCACTAACAGCTGGATCCAGAGTAACTTTATTCTGCCATTCATGTGAACGAGCCCGAGAGCGAGCGGCTGGGGGGCTTACGGAAACGCTAGTGCGCATGATCTATGGGCCCAACAGAGCGGGAAAATCTGTAAACTTCCGCATTCCGAATACCCGGATGTTTGCTTCATGCGCCACTGAGCAACTTCCATAGGAATGAACGAGGCCCCGCCTCCAACACTGTATCCAGTTTTCTTTATACATCCATGGCAGAAACCTATCATATCATGTGTGTTTTGATGTTTGTCAAACAATGCTGACTCACGCAGGTGTGTCTTATATTTTGGGTGACAGGTCTTGACAGAAAATCATGGTATTAAAAATCTATGAAAACAAGTGTGATTTTAGACCACAGCTGTACACACTGTGTTTGTAACTTTATCTTTAATCAACTACAGTGTTTTAACAAGTGTCAACTGTTCATCATCTCTCTGAATAATAAAACATATTTAATGAGGTTATTTGTGTGTTAACAGGCGCTGATGTGGCCATTTAGAAGGACCCAGCATGACCTCTCCACATGCACTTCTCTGTCACCTATTGGGTGAGTCATTCAGCCATCACATTCTTGTTTAATATAATTTATAATATCAAATATATGTTTATTTAATATTAATAATTAATTTAACAGTTTAATTGATTAATTACCATTAGATCTGCCATTTAGTCAGGCAGCACCTCTACTCTCATTAAAAAAACATTATGTATCTCCCAAAATTATGTTGAAAAGAGAGTGGAGAGAGAAATGTACTTTTATTATTGCCAGGCTGCAGTTTCTTCTTTTCAACAAAAGTGTTGCTGTAAGAAAATAATATCAGCTTGTAAACTTACCATCATTAATGAATGATGGTAAGTTTAAACATCATTTCAGCACTGTATGACATAAAAAAGCATAACATTTAAAAAACAAAAAATGTCTTAAAAAAGATGGTTTAAACTCAACACATGCAGGCCAGGCTCAGGGAATTGCCTGTTGGTTGAAGCCTGACTCATTAATCCCTTGCTGTTCTGGGGAAAGGGCCTACTAGCCTAAGTACCATATGCTGTGTAAGAAGGAGTGAGCCTCTGCAGGCCATATGCTTCTAAGACAACCTTGACACAAATCAGGCAGGCAGAGATTTGGTACAGTGACTATGGATGTCTTCCAGTAGATCTGCAGTCTAGGAAACTGAAGGTGTTTGAGTACTGTGAGCACTATACTGATATTTTCAACAAGAGCTTTTTTTGTCCTTAACATTTTATGACTGACCAGAATATCTTCAAGTGATCCCTTCAGTTTTTTATTGTGACCACTATATATGCTGGATGAGACAAACTATGTAATGGATTAGATTAAATTAGATTAGATTCAACTTTATTGTCATAACACATGTACAAGTACAGAGCAACGAAATGCAGTTTAGCATCCAACCAGAAGTGCAATAAGTAGTAAGTACAGGTATACAAAAAATAAATTAGTAGTTTACAGATAATAAATTAGTATTTTACAGATATAGACAGGAACCTTATATACAGGTGAATGGAACTGTAATATATAAGTGAAAATATACAGATTGATTGGTTGAGGTACTATGTACATATTATACTGGTCGATTTGTGCATTAAATGTAAGAAGACTATAAGCAGGAAAAGGATTTACAGAAAGGAAATGGGCATATGATAAATTAGGTAATACAAAATACAAATGGAGTGAACATTAAATAGTGCATAATAATAAACAGTAGTTGCCTAATGGAGACACTGTCTCTAAATTACAATAAAAATGTTTAGGCATGTCTGTACTGCAATTTCTTCATACTTCATCAGCTTATTATCAGTAATGTTGTTTTTTATTGCCTTCTGTCTTTTTTTTCAATTTCAGTGTGTTTTAATGTGTTTATTTTAATTGCACACTGTCTCCTATAAATCAAAGTATACTGTAACAAAAGGTTTTTTGACTCAGTGTACTGTCTGTAAAGCTTCTTTGAAAAATAAACCCCACCACAAATCACATGAGTGTTGAAATCCATAGTGAAAATAGCCACAAACTAATTGCCACACAGTGAACCTGGGGCTTTTGGGAGCCCTGAGGCAGTTACATGCTTTTTCCAGTTAGTTCAGCCTTGTTGTTGTGTGGGTGTATATGTGTAAATTGTGGTGCAAATGGGGAGTAACATATGAAGGGGTTAGTGCTTAATAGCCATATGTTTAGAGTGTAATCTTTCCTACCAAGTAACGTGTATCAATACTGTCTCATACAATATATATAGTGGTCACAATAAAAAACTCTAAACATATGGCTATTAAGCCAGTAAAGTGCTTCTCTGAACTGCTGGATTTAGAGGTCCTCCAAGGATGGCAGCTCAGTCCTGGTGACGTACTGTGCAGTTTTCACCACCCTCTGTAGAGCCTTACAGTTGAGGGTGGTGCTACTGCCCTGCCAGGTCACCACAGTAGCCAGTCAGAATACTCTCAATGGTAGAAGTTGCAGTTTATCCTGAAGTCCATGTTGAGAAGAGCCATTGTCTGACTGTCTTTGCGACGATGTTATCCCAGAGGAACCTGAAGCTGCTTTCCTGTAAAGCTTGTTATGTTTCATTAACACTGTGGGGACCAAAAATAATTCAAAATATATAAAAAAATTATCTTTGTAACTACAGTGAAACAGGTTAGTATTTAGTACTTAATCACTTGCTTCTTTCCTCAGTGTCCAATGGAGCATCACACAGAGGAAGATGAGGATGAAGATGAGCAGGGGGAGACGTTTGAGTTTGATGATGGCGATGACATCGGACCCACAGAGTTGAGTTCTGGCTCTGACTCGACCACTGACACAGCAGCATCAAACCTTTACACAAAGACAAACACAGCCCAACAGACATCAAGGCAGGACTTGAATCGAACGACCAGTACATGGCAGGAGGGCCAAAACTCCTCTATGTACCACCCCTACTGCTCAGGTGAATTAGCATGTACACAATAGGTATGGATGTATCAAAATAAAGGAAATGTATGCTTGTGAATTGCATTATAATGTTCTGTTTTTTTGCCAGATATGGAGGTCAGGGAGTTACCAGAGGGGTAAGTTATGATGGAATAAATTATAGCCTGTAACACATACTAAAGAAAACATTTATTTGGCCACACTAAAATCTGTAAGCAAAGCATAAGCAGACCTATTATTTATCTGAAATTTTATTTAAAATCAGTGTCTTGAACCATGTAACAAAACACACATTTTGTACATTAAAGTAGAATTTCATTTTTGTCCAATGTAAACAGAATTAAAAAATAGTTAAATATGCTCCTCTCAAGTGTTACTGTAAAAACCAAAAAGATAAAGGACTACAGCTGTAAACTGTAGTTGCTTCTATTAATGCTCTAAAGGGGTTTTAGGTGACAAACATATCAGATTCAACTATCAGCAAAAT
This sequence comes from Lateolabrax maculatus, assembly GCA_031216445.1. Taxonomy (NCBI): domain Eukaryota; kingdom Metazoa; phylum Chordata; class Actinopteri; order Acropomatiformes; family Lateolabracidae; genus Lateolabrax; species Lateolabrax maculatus. The sequence goes on from CM062201.1 coordinate 1,608,685, forward strand.
CACAAAATGGCATTAGACTCCATAGTGTGAAGCTGTGTAGCTAAAGAGAGTACAAAACCAGGCAACTACAAAAAATGCTACCCCCATATTAGCGTATCTATAGGAAAATCAGTCCATATTAAAAATGTCTGAATAGAAAAATGAGATCCACAATTCCTTTAAGTTTTGGGGTCAATTAATCAACAGCGTCTCCAATATTGTGTGTAACACACTACAAACTTTTACTCACACACATTACTGTGTGCCCTTCTTGGCTAAAGAGTGTCAGTTTCAAAATAACAGAGCAATGACATGCATCTTGTGTTGTCTTTTTTGTTTGGGGTGGTGATAAAGGTTATAGAGGGTTAACATTTAACAGAGCTTACTAAATTTCATGGCAACAAAATACCAATCCAGCAACAGGCTGACCAACATCACCATTGGATGCAGTGGCACAAGAACTCAGAACAAAAATCATGAAGTCTGTCAATGTCATATGGAGTATCTCTGATATAGTGGATATAATGCAGTCACATGGTTCTGGTACCTGTCAATTTTTTCTCAGCCCTCAGACACCAGTTAAACTACAAAAAACATGAGTTAGATATTCCCCAGCTTTTACAATAAAATTATCACATTATGTATTTACACAGATTAAAAACTCCTTGTCACATGACAGGACTGCACACTAAATCTGCTATTTACTATCACAGATGTCATGTTGTAGGTGACAGAGGTCCTTGTCTTCCCTTTTTTATTGTCTGTTGAGACTGTTGTCTCAATATTAAATATAAATAAATATAAGACTGAGCATTAAAGTTCAGATCCTTGAAAATTTTAACTGACAAACTTTGTTTAAAAAAAACAAGTTAACCCAAGGTCCACTTGCTAGCTTTATTCCAGAACTTTAAACCACATTGCATGGTCTTCATCAATAAATGGAGACTGTGTCTCAACAGAGATGTGTTAAGATTCCCTATATATAATCACCTATTATCACAGGACTGAAGTTCCATCTTTGTTCACATGTTAAGTAAGTAAGTAGACCTTCAGCACCTTCGTGAGTTTTCTTTTGTCAACCAGGCTTTCGGCTTTTATCTGTTTAGAAGTTCTGGAGTGCAATTCTTACCCAAAACCACCTGAATAGACCGATAAATGATGTCTTGTTAACGGTCTTAAGGCCATAGAAGAACTTTTGCCACTGACATTCAGCTTCTGACTGCCACTGTAGACATTTTTCAAGTGATAAATATGAAAAGTTCTTTGAATGACCTTTAACTTTAATATGCTTGTTGCAGACATTCCACCTCCTCTGATCTGGGATTAACTGGAGAGTCAGAGAGTTTCTGGAAAGCAAGCAGTATTTATGAAGGTAAGATATAAAGATGATGTGACATGACAAGCCTCATCTGGCCCCCACATACAGCTGTAAAGCAGAGCTGGTCTATGTCCATATGCTCATCAAAGTAAGGATGTTTTTCTGTTTGCTTGCATTTGGACAGCCCAGGCATCACATCGAGCCAAGGGGTGGCTCAGTGTGGTTTCAGAGCTCACACTGCGATTAAACACAGGTACACAACCTGCCTTTAGTGTAAGCTTTGGTGGTAGCTTGCTTGTAGCAAAGGTAAGAAGCTATGTTTCAGTGAGGTTCCATCTATTTATTTGAGTAGAATAAAGAGTATAGAGAGCAGAGTCAGTCCTGTTTATACAGTAATTATAGCCTGGGAACCAGACAAATCTGCAAGCTCATGTTTTATTTGCTCTGGCAGATATGTCTGGTCCCTCTCCCATTCAGACTGATTTCCCTGGTACTGGCAGCGTCGTTGTGTTGGGTGAACCAATCACAAGGGTTTATCTAGTATAAGGGGGTTTTAATATGATGATTGTAAATAACCATGATGGCTGCTGCCAATGTGGAGCGTTCCACGGCCGGCTACAGCGGCAGTATTAAACAGACTAGACGGTAAATTTTCTCTCAAAGAAGAACAGACAACTGCACTTAAACTCTATCTTATGACAGGACGAACGGTCCGACAGGATGGCGTTTTGTTGTACTGATTGGTTGCCTGCGCCTGTTGATAAAGCCCCTTGGAAATTGAAAAAATAACTGGCGATGCCAGGCTACAGTAATTGTCTTCTAGATGGGAATTTTCCTGCTTCCAGTGGAATGAGGCCTAGCTGTGTGAACTAGGAATAACTGTGCTCTGCTCCATATCCCTGTAATGTACGCATACATAAACTCTGAATTCAGTCATTAGATTGTACATGTAGTACTTATATTATTAATATTGAAGTAGTGAGCTTGTGTTTGTGTAAGAAGTTAGGTTTAATTGTATTATGCCTGTCTTGACAGGTCACAGTCATGTGTATGTTAAACCTGTTCTTCAGAGGCTTTCTGTCATGAATTTAAATCTTCCCTGAAGGCAGTGAACCTTATAATAGAGAATAACACAGTATTCCAAGTCTTTATAGAAATCACATGCAAGACTGGTGTGCTTTATGTGAGTGAATTGGGTGCTCTGCTTAAGGCAACAATGAAATTGGATTATGGCACTCCAAAAACAAACATACATTGTACCACAACATAAAATCACACTTTTAAACCACAACACCTTATAGAACAAATTAGGCTATGCATGCTAAGTTTAAATGTAGGCATACAACACAGTTTAACACCCTGTTTAATAAAAAGTTATGAACCTAAACATCTTCTGGGTGCAAGGTAAGTTTGAAGGAGCATTTCACCAGACAAAACAAATAACAGGTAAAATAATAAGTGTCTCTGAAATGGCCTGGTGGCACAGCTTTAATGAAAGCCTTAATACAAACATAGGTCTTGCCATGGGAACAGATCAGTGTGTAAATTCCATTTGTAGAATATGCACCAGTGCATCATAAACTGAAGCCACAGTATTGAGATTTTTCTGTTAAGAAATACTTAATTACATATCAGTAGAGTGTATGGAGAAATCTGTTGACAGATTGCTATTATACATGTAAGGATAGAAACTATAACAGCAATAAAATATGTTGTATCACAGTAAACACTACAGTAGTCATGTAGTAAGATGCACCATACTAAAAAATTACAAAATATGTAGGTGGAACAAATCCCCTGTACTATACTGGATCACATGATAAATTATGTTGATTTTATCATGACATAATCTTTTATCATGACATAATCTACATTCTACATGCTTTTTGCTCAATGATCAGCTGCTGTTAATGAAAAAACACTTATTTTCACAATTAAAAAATTAAAACTGCCATGAGAGGGAAAGGATTCTATCCTTTGAACTGCTGAAAGTGTTTAACGTGAAACAGATAGAAGCAATTCAGTTTGCATTAACAGCAGCAACAGTAAATGAACATGGCGATCAGGAGCAGATACGAAAAAGAATGGAGGCTTCTTATTAAAATACAGTTCCATAAAATATATTTGGGCAATTACAAGACCGTTCTTCAATTTCAAAGGTCAATAAAGGTCCTGGTCCCTTACTATAATTTATAGTGCTAAAATCAAAACTCCACAACACATATATACACATACTCATTTGGGTAAAAGCAAAATGACATGACTTACCCCATGATCCTTGAAGAGGTTCCAGGGGCCTGGTCAAAATGACAAATAATTTGGCTTCATGAAAATTAGTTTCACAAGTAAATAATATAAATTAGAGAATGTATAATCATGACTGTTAATCACTCTAACCACTGTTATCTCCCACTGTAGTGTAGACATTCTGTATTTCAACATTAAACAAAATACTGAAGTGCTTAATCAATATCAACGACAAGGTTCTCATAGCTCTGGCACTAAAATTGACAATTTCTTTTCTCATAATACTCTGTTAGTCTGTCAGTTCTCATAGTATAAACTTTTTTTCTAGTATTCTTAAAATATTTGCACATGTTGTAATATTATCTGTTTTTTTCTCAAAATATTTCATCTTTATTGATGAAATACTTTTCATCAATACTTTACAAATAATAGACAATAGAACCGCTGCATCTGTTGAATTAAATGAATTAAAACACCTTTGCTCTCACTTGTGTGATCTAACGACAATCAAATCTGAACTATGTTTATAAGTATGTTTTAAACAAAAGTTAGCATAATGTAAAATAAATGTGATTTTTACAAACACAGTCATTCAAAAACACTAGTATGGTCCTTTAACACTGTAGTATTTACTGTAAAGCAAGTCAAGTCAAGTCAAGTCAATTTTATTTGTATAGCGCCAAATCATAACAAAAGTTATCTCAAGACGCTTTCACATAGAGTAGGTCTAGACCAATAAATATTATTTACAGAGACCCAACACTTCCCACCATGAGCAAGCACTTGGCGACAGTGGCGAGGAAAAACTCCCTTTTAACAGGTAGAAACCTCGAGCAGAACCAGGCTCTGGGTGGGCGGCCATCTGCATCGACCGAGTTGGGTTGAAAGGGGAGGAGAGAGGGGGAGAGGGGAGACAGAACAGGAGGAGAGACAACAAATCAGACTAATAATAATAACAACTGCAGCAGTGAGTGTGGAGCAGGAACATGGGGGCAGTAGACGGCCGGCAATCACAGATCCAGACTCTACAGCTCCAGAGGCAGAAATACCTGCAGAAAGTGAGAAGGCGAAAAAACACAGAAAGCACAAGGACTACCAGGAAGAAATGGAGTTGGTAGCCTGTATTAGTGGGATAGGAATGCGTACAGATAGAGAGGGAGAGGAGGAGAGAGAAGCTCAGTGCGTCCTAGGAAGTCCCCCAGCAGTCTTAAGCCTATAACAGCATAACTAAGGGATGGTTCAGGACTCACCTGAGCCAGCCCTAACTATAGGCTTTATCAAAAAGGAACGTTTTTAGCATACTCTTAAACGAAGAGAGGGTGTCTGCCTCCCGAACCCAAATTGGGAGCTGATTCCACAGAAGAGGAGCTTGATAACTAAAGGCTCTGGCTCCCATTCTACTTTTAGAGACTTTAGGTACCACAAGTAACCCTGCATTCTGTGAGCGTAGTGCTCTAGTGGGGTAATACGGTACTATCAGCTCTTTAAGATATGATGGTGCCTGACCAATAAGAGCTTTGTAAGTGAGGAGGACGACCTTAAATTCTATTCTAGATTTCACAGGGAGCCAGTGCAGAGAAGCTAATATCGGAGAAATATGTTCTCTTTTGCTAGTTCCTGTCAGTACACGTGCAGCCGCATTCTGGATCAGCTGAAGAGTCTTTAGAGACTTTTCGGGGCAACCCGATAATAAGGACTTACAGTAATCTAACCTAGAAGTAACAAATGCATGAACTAGTTTTTCTGCATCTTTTTGAGACAGGATATGCCTGATTTTTATAATGTTACGTAAGTGGAAGAAGGCAGTCCTTGAAGTCTGTTTTATATGGGTATTAAAGGACATGTCCTGATCAAAGATTACTCCTAGACTCCTTACAGCGGTGCTAGAGGCCAGGGCAATGCCATCTAGAGTAACTATATCTATACATAGTGCGTCTCGCAGGTGTTTAGGACCCAGAACAATAACTTCAGTTTTGTCTGAGTTTAACAGCAAGAAATTGCAGGTCATCCAGTCTTTTATGTCCTTAATACATGCCTGAAGCTTGGCTAACTTACCGGTTTCATCTGGCTTTATCGATAAGTATAACTGAGTATCATCTGCATAGCAGTGAAAGTTTATGGAGTGTTTCCTGATAATATTGCCTAAAGGAAGCATATACAAGGTAAATAAAAGTGGTCCGAGCACTGAACCTTGTGGAACTCCATGACTAACTTCCGTGTGCACGGAGGATTCATCATTTACGTGGACAAACTGAAATCTATCCGATAAATACGACTGAAACCAGCTTAGTGCGGGTCCTTTGACGCCAATCAAATGCTCCAGTCTCTGTAATAGGATACAATGGTCAATGGTATCGAAAGCGGCACTGAGATTTAATAGAACAAGTACAGAGACAAATCCTTTATCTGACGCAATCAAAAGGTTGTTTGTCACTCTCACCAGTGCTGTCTCTGTGCTGTGAAATTTCCTAAATCCTGACTGAAAATCCTCAAATAAACTATTGCTGGTTTGGTTTCATTGTTTAGTAGGAAAGCCTTCTTTAATGGCAGAAGGCTGTCAGGACGAGTCCAGCAGCGCAGTAAACAGGTGCAGCCCACAGCAGGATGAGTTGTCCTCTTCAGTCAGTCCACAGACTAAACTTCACACACCTGGTGTAGACAGACCAACCAACCACACAGTGGCTACAATGACCTACAGCCCGAACAGGGTGGTCAGAGACCCAGAGGTCATCTATGATGATGTGCCTGCTGAGAACCTACAGCACCCAGTGGAAGGTGAGTCTCCTAACAGTTTACAGCTTTATTCATTTTCACATTATAGTCTGTACAGGAGTGTCATGCCTGAAAAAGAAGTGATCAGTTTGTAACTCTTATAAAGCATTGCGCAGTATTTAAAACTGTGGACTACACAGACTTAAACTAAAACAAACACAAGTATTAACTACACTTTATGTTTTGTTCATCTGTTCACTTCTATGGGTAGATGTTGAAGACATCTACGAGGACATCCAGAGACCTGATCACCGTGGTGCCAACGGCTGGAGCTCCAGTGAGTTTGAGAGTTATGATGAGCTGTCTGACAGTGAGACTGTTCCTCCAGCCCGCAGCGGTAGCAAGGTAATTCATTTAGAGATTTTCTTTTAGATGTGAATAACATTTAGTATTAAAGGACATTGTGTATAGCTGGGGTGCCAAACCTTTTGTAAAACAAGATCTGCTTTAACATTTCCATCTGCCGAGATCTACCAGTCCAAACAGGGAGCCATATAACTGATAGCCTATATAAATTTATATAAACAAACAGAAATTAAAAGTCCTGATAAATGAAAGAAAGGAGCCCAATCAGCAACTGCAGCAGAGAAGAAGCTGCTGGTGTGTCTGCGGCTGTAGGAGGGCAGAGCTCCAGAGAGCCCCATGTCCAGAGAGGACACACTCTGTACTTAGCTGACACTGTGAAAAACACACATTTTGACTGTGTTTGTTCACTGGACAATGTCAGGATCAGAGATTGCACCCATGGTCAAAGCTAGCGGCTACTGAACAGTACAATAATGCATAATCTATTAAAATTAAGGATCACTTCATTATAAGTTAATGTTATTGTACCTTGGCATAGTTAGAAAAGCTTGCATCTACCTTAGTTAATCACTGATATAATTTATCACCGGTTTAGCACGCTAAGTGACCCTATTCAAAGGCCCTGTTCATAGCTGGTAATAACATGCATCTTGGCTGATCCGATCACAAGTGGACAGCTCTAGGTACGTACGTCATAATTGATAATTAGATGTGTGCATAGGCTAAAAAGTACAGTCTATAGAAATGGAATTTTTTGTTCAATGGACACAAGGGTTCTGTGGCGTGATGTTTTTCCACTAGTGTTGTTGGAATTTCCTTTAATTCAATATATTTTGTAGCCTAAATGTATTCTTTAACAGTAGTATCATATATCATCACCTACCAGCCCACCCCTGATATTCAGAAATGTATTTATAGTATAATTTTGTAGTAACATAGTACATTTTAACTGACTTACTTTTTTATCCAAGTACATTTTTACACAAGTACTTTTACCCTCCTGTTAAAGTGTAGCTGGCAGATGAGGATCCTACAAGGTTACAGGGTGATAATGCACGCAGGGCAATGATGATAGACTATTGGTGTGAATGCTAGAAGGATTCACAATATATGTTATTCTGCTTCAAAAATTCTTTATTTTTATTACTGCCCCGCATTTTTTGGCACTCAACTACTTCCACAATTTTAAATGTAAAAACTTAATTCAAACATCAAAACATTCAGCTCAATTAGGACATTTGTAGACTTGGAACTCATGTTTTTCTTTTGCTCTGGCAGATACGTCTGGCCCCTCTACCATTCAGACTGATTTTATAGTTACAGGTATCTGGCTGAGCCAATCCCAATCGTTTATCTAGTATGAGGCGGGTTTAATACGATATCTGACAGAGAGGAGCGCTGTTCAGGCATCTTTGCAAATAAAGATGTGTTCCCCAGCTGGCTAGTATTAAATGGACTTGATGGTGAATATTTTCTAAAAGAAGAACAAACAAATGCACTTAAACTTTATGTTCATAAGAACTATGTGTTTGATGTACTTCTGACTGGACGTACCGTACGACAGGGCAGTGTTTCGTCGATCTGATTGAGAGGTTCCAAACTAATACGCATTTGCACATTAGTCTGGTGTTGCCAGGCTAGGGCATTTGGGCATTTATTCAAATTTTTCATAACTTTCATACTTTTCAAAATATTCAACGTTTGCGTACAGATGGAGATGGAGCGGAAGAGAGAGGAGCTCAGTTCATCATGGGAAATCCCCCCGACAGTCTAGGCCTATAGCAGCATGACTAAGGGATGGTTCACGGCTCACCTGAGCCAGCCATAACTATAAGCTTTATCAAAGAAGAACTTTTAAGCATACTCTTAAAAGGAGGAGAGGGTGTCTGCCTCCCGATCCCAAACCGGGAGCTGGTTCTACATGAGAGGAGCTTGAAAAGTGCCGAAAAAAAACCTGGGGTTGTTCTTATGTTCCACTATTAATGAGGACTAATAAGCTCCCTTTGAGGGCCTTCCTGTATGTTCTAAGACTATCTTGCCAGACTAAATGAGATTCCTCCAGTTTGGTGGAACGCCATTTCCTTTCTAGTTCTCGTGATGTTTCTTTTAATTTGCAGGTTAAGGAGTTATACCATGGAGCTAACATCTTTTATTTTATCATCTTCTTTTTTTAGAGGGGCAATAGAATCAAGAGTTGTTTGCAGCGAGCCTGCAGCACAGTCAATCGGATGATCAATTTGGGAGGGACTAAAGTTACCATAGGAGTCACAGATGCAGATGGAATCACATCTGTCATGGTTTGGACAAGGAAAGGACCCAATCGCAGACACAAATTTCAGAAAGGTCAAAAAATGTCTATTTAAACGAAAAAAAAACCTACGAAATCCACACAAAACGGGGAGCCAGGACATAACAGGAATGACACAAACGTCGTGAAAAACACGCTGCACCAACGACAAGGATCAGACAGAAAGGCAAAGGAAACCCAGGGACATATATGCACACAAGACTAATCAGAAACAAAACAGAGCTGGGGTGGGCAGGCAGGTAGCAAGAGAATGAGGGAAACACAAGGGCTGTGCACACAAGATCTAGACACAAAACAGGTGCGCAGGGAAGACAGGAAAACACAGGGAACATGAGGGAAAAACAAAAACACAGGGATCATGGCTGGGCCTTGACAACATCTTTAAATTTTGCTACAGCACTATCAGACAGGCGTCTAGTGTAGGAATGTTTGCCTAATGGCCTGTAGTCCAGTAATATGAATTCAAAAGTTATTAAATAATGGTCTTATAAGAGAGGATTTTGTGGAATGTTCAATTTCGATTCCATATGACAGAACAAGATTGAGGGTGTGGTTAAAACAGTGAGTGGGTTTGTTTACACTCTGAGAGAAGCCAATCGAATCTAATAATGAGATAAACGCAGAAATAAGGCTATCATTATCGACGTCCACATGAATATTAAAATAATGACTTTAGCTGTTTTATCTGACTTTTATCAAATTTCAGTTAGACAAAATAAATCATGATAGTTAAATCATTAACTAACACAGCTTTAAATGACATAGATCTAATGTTTAAGATTCCACATTTAATTGTCTTATTTTGTTGTACTGCTGCGCTGGTAGTTTTATTTTTATTATGTTTTCATAACTTCTTCTGTTTAAATTTGATTTAGTAGTCAGGGGGCAGACACATTCTCTATGGGGTTTTTGGTGCCTAACCGCTCTAATGGAAGCACAGAGAAGTGTTTAGGACTGCAGCTCTGCCTCCTGGTCTCAACTCTTGATTGTCACGGTGTGGGACCACTAATAAACTTGGTTAAATTTCTGGATATGAGAGCAGCACCCTCCAAATTGTGATGAATGTTGTCTCTCCTAATCAGACCAGGTCTCCCCCAGAAAGTCTGCCAATGATCTATATATAAAATGTATAACTCAAAACATAAGAAAAAGACTTACACTTTTGGCTCTATGAGCCATTGGGTGACAGGAGTGCCAACCAAGTGCAACATTGAGTCCCATATTTCCTGAGAGCACAAATTTCAGGAGGAAAGCAGAAAGTTTTCTAACCTGCTCCTTTTCTCACATTTTTGCTTCTACAGACATGAAAACTACATCAATGCATTCAGTAGACTCTTTTGTCACTCATGCTAACAACATTTAGGCAAAAGAAGTTACAATTTTAGCAAAAAACAACACCTTGGGAGTTGCGCTTCAGCTAAAATCACTATGAAATGACCTCTGTGAGCCAGGAGTCACTCAGCAGCTACCATCACCAAGGTAAACTCACAGCTGATTGAGATGAGCTAATTAGACCATTTGCACTTTTCTAGCTCTTCATACTCCTCCAGCTGCTTCTTCATGAATTTATCACTTTTTATGTCCTGATTCATACTCCTAACCTGGGAACCAGATGAATCTGCAAGCTCATGTTTCATTTGCTCTGGCATATACGTCTGGCCCCTCTTCGATTCAAACTGATTTCCTTGCCGTTTTGTCGGGCGGGCCAATCACAAGCGTTTATCTAGAATGAGGCGGGTTTAATACGATGACTGACAGAGACAAGTGCCATTCAGGTATTTTTGTAAATATTCAAGATGGCTGCCGTGTTCACCGGCCGGGTGAAGCGGCAGTATTAAATGGACTGGACGGTAAATTTTCCCTAAAAGAAAAACAAACAACTGCACTTTATTTTGATAAGAAATATGTGTTTGCTCTAGTTCTGACAGGACGTACCGTGACAGCGTTTCGTTGCTCTGCATACTCTTAAACGAGGAGAGGGTGTCTGCCTCCCAAACCCAAATTGGGAGCTGGTTCCACAGGAGAGGAGCTTGATAACTGAAGGCTCTGGCTGCCATTCTACTTTTAGAGACTTGAGGAACCACAAGTAACCCTGCATTCTGTGAGCATAGTGCTCTAGTGGGGTAATACGGTACTATGAGCTCTTTAAGATATGATGGTGCCTGACCATTAAAAGCTTTGTAGATGAGAAGGTGGATTTTAAATTCCTAGACAGGATATGCCTAATTTTTACAATGTTAAGTTATGTTATGTTATGTTAGAATTCAAAACCTGTCCGGATCTGACTGCCTTCTTCCATCTACGTAACATTGTAAAAATCAGGGATCAGAATTTGCCCTAATAGTTCTCTGGTGTTGCAGATATTGGCAGGAAATCCCTAGTCCATGAAAATAGTGAAGTAATACTTCCTTTCAATCATATTTTCCATTAAGTAGAGTTGAAATTGTGTGTAATTGTTCTCTGGAAGTTACCGTTTACATCATATGAAATATGTATTATATAAGTACATGAACTATGTGTTTAAGAATTGATGGCTGTTGTGAAACATTATGTTGAAGAGGTTTGCGTCATTTCAATGCCACACTGGAAAGGATGTGACACTTTTGTCCACATCCAGGAAGTCTGCATCAAAGTTGTTTTAGTTCCACTTTTTCCAATTAGTTTTGCTTTCTGTGTCATTCCAGGATTTATTTTTTTTCTATTTTGTTGTAGTTTTTTTTTTCTCCAGTTCACCATTTCTCTTTTAATGTATTTATTGTTTCTGACTTATTTCAAATATATTACTTTTTTAGAAATGGTTTAAGTTTAGTTTTAGTTTAGTTAGTTCAGCTAATACTGATCTGGCAACATGTAAAAAACCATACTGAGTACAAATCTAAATTTGAAGCAGCATTAATGTTCTGCTCGAGGTTTCTAATTGTTTAAGGGAGTTTTTCCTTACCCCTGTTGCCAAGTGCTTGCTCATGGTAGGAATGGTTGGGTCTCTGTAAATAATATTTTCAGTCTAGACTTACTCAATTTGAAAAGTGTCTTGAGATAACTTTTGTTATGATTTGGTGCTATACAAATAAAATTGACTTGATTTAATGGCTTTTTTAAGACATTTGGAGACAGCAGAATAAGCTGTTAACACAACACTGACATATTTTCCCTGTTATGTTTACAGTGGGTACGGAAAGTATTCAGACCCCTTTAAATTTTTAACTCTTTGTTTCATTGCAGCCATTTGCTAAAATCAAAAAAGTTAATTTTATTTCTCAATAATGTACACTCAGCACCCCATCTTGACAGAAAAAAACAGAAATGTAGAAATTTTTGCAAATTTATTAAAAAAGAAAAACTGAAATATCACATGGTCATAAGTATTCAGACCCTTTGCTGTGACACTCATATTTAACTCACATGCTGTCCATTTCTTCTGATCCTCCTTGAGATGGTTCTACTCCTTCATTGGAGTCCAGCTGTGTTTAAATAAACTGATTGGACTGGATTAGGAAAGGCACACACCTGTCTATATAAGACCTTACAGCTCACAGTGCATGTCAGAGCAAATGAGAATCATGAGGTCGAAGGAACTGTCCAAGGAGCTCAGAGACAGAATTGTGGCAAGGCACAGATCTGGCCAAGGTTACAAAAGAATTTCTGCAGCACTCAAGGTTCCTAAGAGCACAGTGGCCTCCATAATCCTTAAATGGAAGAAGTTTGGGACGACCAGAACTCTCCCTAGACCTGGCCGTCCAGCCAAACTGAGCAATCGTGGGAGAAGAGCCTTGGTGAGAGAGGTAAAGAAGAACCCAAAGATCACTGTGGCTGAGCTCCAGAGATGCAGTAGGGAGATGGGAGAAAGTTCCACAAAGTCAACTATCACTGCAGCCCTCCACCAGTCGGGGCTTTATGGCAGAGTGGCTCGACGGAAGCCTCTCCTCAGTGCAAGACATATGAAAGCCCACATAGAGTTTGCCAAAAAACACTTGAAGGACTCCCAGACTATGAGAAATAAGATTCTCTGGTCTGATGAGATGAAGATTGAACTTTTTGGAATTAATTCTAAGCAGTATGTGTGGAGAAAACCAGGCACTGCTCATCACCTTCCCAATACAATCCCAACAGTGAAACATGGTGGTGGCAGCATCATGCTATGGGGGTGGGCGACTGGTTGCAATTGAAGGAAAGTTGAATGCGGCCAAGTACAGAGATATCCTGGAAGAAAACCTCTTCCAGAGTGCTCAGAACCTCAGACTGGGCCGAAGGTTCACCTTCCAACAAGACAATGACCCTAAGCACACAGCTAAAATAACAAAGGAGTGGCTTCGGAACAACTCTGTGACCATTCTTGACTGGCCCAGCCAGAGCCCTGACCTAAACCCAATTGAGCATCTCTGGAGAGACCTGAAAATGGCTGTCCACCAAGGTTCACCATCCAACCTGACAGAACTGGAGAGGATCTGCAAGGAAGAATGGCAGAGGAAACCCAAATCCAGGTGTGAAAAACTTGCTGCATCATTCCCAAGAAGACTCATGGCTGAACTAGCTCAAAAGGGTGCTTCTACTCACTACTGAGCAAAGGGTCTGAATACTTATGACCATGTGATATTTCAGTTTTTCTTTTTTAATAAATTTGCAAAAATTTCTACATTTCTGTTTTTTTACTGTCAAGATGGGGTGCTGAGTGTACATTAATGAGAAATAAAACGAACTTTTTTGATTTTAGCAAATGGCTGCAATGAAACAAAGAGTTAAGAATCTGAATACTTTCCGTACCCACTGTATATGGCTATGGTTAGCAAACCATTGCCTATTGACACATCCAGCAGACACAGAACAACATTAGCATTCATTTAGAGTGTTTTTGTGTCAACCTGGTGAAAGTCTAATATTCTCTGTCTTTCAGCTCTGTTTTTGGTCTCTACCAGCTCATGAGGGAAATATATGTCTCTTTAGCTGCTAAATGCTCCACTGTGTTCACCAGCTACTCTCAGCTAGAGCTTTTTTTTCTGAAAACAGCTTTCTGCTGATGCTGGAAACAAAATTGATTGATTGACAGTGCTGAGATTGAACCAAAATAGTAAAAATGCAGTCAGCAAAACCAAAGCAATTTACTGAAAGATGGTAAACCAGTCTGTGGGCCTGAGCGAATCTGCAGAGTTGGTGGTAATTCTCTGAAGGTCTGCACTTGACCCAATGTTGATACAAGAATATTGAATAGTTCAGCAAGATCAGGTGAGGTTTTTAGCTGGATCTCCAGTGGACAGCTGACCAGAACATTTTTCGTTTGGCATTTACACTGTTGAATTGAAAGGTACTACATTTTGTGACAAACAAATCCATCAGTCTGTCGGTACTGACCTTAAAAAGTCCATATTGGTCTAATCCAAAAATTACCTTGGCGGGGATTACCCACAGCAAGTTTATGGTTAATGTACAGTATGACTGAAACTTGATTTGATGTAAGGAGGAAGTGAATTATTTCTGGCAGTCACTCGCTTTGTCAGCACTTCTGTCTTCTGTTTCTGTCATCATATGTTACTCCTGCTGTTTGACTTTCCCCACTCAGCTCATGTGTTTGAACGACACAATATGTAAGTACTTGGGTAAGCTTTCAGTGTGGATTTGTTAATAAATTAATCATAAGGAATAAGGAGTGTATCAACTGGTTTTAAATGCAGAGGATGTTGCTCAATGTTTTGGATAAGCTGGATGTTTTTATGAGGGTTTTGAAGGAGGAATGTTTTGTCTGAATGTAAGAGATTCACTGATATATGATGTAGGTCTCTGGTTGTGTAAATTTATAATCAAAATAAATAATAGCAATAACTAGACCTGGGTATTGAATCATCACATTACTCATTGGGTACAGACGGAATCAGAAGTCTGGAGTGGTTGACTTTATTTCATTGGACTTGATCTGATTTGAAATCAAATTCATTTAGAGAAGTTTGGCCATCAGTCTGTGGTGTATAAATACCAACTACAAGTAGGCACATGTAGACTAGGGTTGAGTCTAGAGTTCAAAGCAGGCATATTGCTTTATGGATGTGTTTATGTTTTATAAGTTTGAATGTTTTTTTTATAGTGTTTTTCAATATACAATATATTCACTTTTTTAAAACCCTTTACACAGTTCTCTTTACATACATGCAGCTCAGCACAACAGTTAATCTCACATTCAAGATGCACAAATGCAACATTTCATACACATCTCAGGATCAACTTGTGTACCTTAACAGTGACAACATTTGTCAGTCAATAGTACCACTTTGTCACTCATTATAAATTGACCATAAAAATCACTAACAACAGGTATCATTAAAATTTGTGTCACTATTGTCTTTGTAAAAGTATATTTCATTTTGTTATTTATCATTACAACAAAAAAAAGGTCACTTCTTTATTGCATGAGTTGTGCTACCTTACAGTATGTCACAGAGATGAATCTGAAATGCTGGAATATGCATCAATAGGTTTTTTCTTTCTTTTCCATATTTGCAGAGTAATTTCAAGTGCACAAAATTAATCGTAAAGGTAGTTCCAGTCAGGCGAACCAATCACAAGCATTTATCTAGTTTGAGGCGGGTTTAATACGATGACTGACAGAGAGGAGCGCCGTCAAAGCGTCTTTGTAAATATCTAAGATGGCGTCTGCCGATACAGAGCATTCAATGGCTGACTGCAGCAGCAGTATTAAACAGACTGGACAGTAAAATTTCTCTAAAGGAAGAACGAACAACTGCACTTAAACTTTATGTTGATAAGAACTATGGGTTTGCAATATTTTGACAGGACGGCATTTGTTTGTTCTGATAGGTTGTCTTCGCCTGTCGATAACGTCCCTTAGAAATAGAAAATGGACTGAGAAGTTCCGACTAATACACATTTGCAAATTAGTTTGGAGATGCCAGGCTAGTATAGGAGAACTACAGATATAGAAATCCAACAGAGCTGGTCAACTCTATTTTCTGCTTTTGGCCACAAGTTCTCATCCACATCACACCTTCTCTCTGTTCTTCTCTTGCAATACAACTGGGTAAGGATCTTTCTGATGCATGATCATCCCTGCAAACTTCTGTAGATATGATCTGATATCCAGCATTCATTGCGTCCAAGAGGGACAACTGATCATGTGGCTGGTGGTCATAAACTCATAACTCATAAAAATTCCTCTGTGGGGTTGAAGTGACACCATCCTGGGATGGGCCACTTTTTGACTGGAAGATAACGGTGAAACACCACATCATCCCATACAGTTAGTCCTCCATGGATGTCATAAAGTAATGAAAACAGGTTTTCTGTGTCCCAATTAGGAGTTTATGTATTTAGATTTTTTCATTTCTTCTTTTAGGTTTTAATCATCATATTCAACAGTATTGACAATAGTATGTTAACATGTGCAAAATGGAGTGTAAATATGAATTTTGGTGGTGGTTGAATTCCATGAATGTTAAAAGAGGTAGTCATTTAATTAATTTTGTGCCAAACCAATGAAAAGTTATCACAGTTAAGTCCACATTATCTTCTGCTGTGCTGACTATGTGAAGAGTTTTGATTAAGACCTTGTGGTGATTATCGCTTATTAAATACAAACACATGTTCAAGGGCTCATCTGCAGCATAGATCTCCTATATGTTGTAAATATTAATAGTTTGCATTTCTGCACTTTCCCAGCTGGTCAGCAATAGCTTAGTTAAGGCGGAGGTATACTCCATCAGAACTGTTTGTCGGATGGTCGACAAACAGCTTTGCTTTGGATTTTGTTCTCGGAATTAATTGGTGCCAGGTGTTTTAATCTTGAACACTGTCTCTCTGCCTGCAGCTGCCTGCAGATGTGCTGGAGCTGAAGGAGCGTTGTGCTGTCACCAGGAGGGAGTTGGCGGTGCGTCTCAGATCACCTCATGTTGCCCACATCAGACAGAGCTGTGACACTAAGGTAGGATTCTGTTCTACTCCTCTTTTGCATGGATACAACTCAGTCTTTGAGAGAGGACCTGTTCTGCTGGCCCTTTAAAGGTGTACTGGGATCAACCAACAGAGTAATGTGATACAAATGAGGGTTGATTCTAGTTTTGAAAAAAAGTCAAATAGAATAATTACATTTTGAACAAAATGTATTTTATTATCTGTAATAACCTTGGTTAAACATCTGTAGTTACATTGTGTTTTCCAGGTGCAGAAGTTGATGAAAGCAGCAAAGAATGGTACCAAGGATGGTTTAGAAAAGACAAAGTTAGCCATGATTCGCAAAGTGTCATTCCTGCAGAGAAAAGACTCCACAGGTACAAAAACTGGAATTTGAATAAACAAGGTCACCTAATATATTCAGTTTGTGGAAATCGGATTTATAGTCCCTTTCAGCTCCAAGAATGCTGAATGGATCAATTTCTTGCATGTGCAGACATTTAAAAGCTAGATAACTAGCTAAACCCACAAAAACTGGACACAAAAATGACTGTTTACACTAACATTCTCAGCAGACAAACAATAACCAGATATGTCAGTCTTAAAAAGAATAATGTGAATTTTGCTTGCAAAAAAAAGCTGCAGTTTCTTTCACTGTGTGAATAAAGTGGTTCTGTTTGATTTTGCAGGTGAGGGACAGGATGATGCAGGTTACATGGATGTGTCTGTGTGTGAGTCAAAGCACCCTCCACCACAACTGTGCCCCATGCCAGAGGGACTCAGCAGTCTGCAGGTGTGTGTGTGTGTGTGTGTGTGTGTGTGTGTGTGTGTGTGTGTGTGTGCGCGCGCGCGTACATTCATGCCAGTGCTTTGACCAGGTGCACATGCCTGTGTATCAACATTACAAGATAATCTAGGAAAGCCAGTTTATGTTTTTCAAAATTAGCCACCTTGTGCCTTGCAAAAACAAAGGGGAAGATTCAATCCAGAATTTAGTTTATTTAAACAGCAGAATATACTTTGTGGGCATTGCATTACAATCATTGCATCTTTGCATACATGGTAGCTTAACACTGATCACTTAGCATTGAAAAAGCATAGTGGTGAGTATGACATGGCTCTGTTGTTTTACTAAAGGAATTAATGCTGTGGAAATGGACATTAAACTGAGTGTACCATGTGAGCTATTATAGTACAGTTAATGTTAAGTTTTTTACCAGGCCTTTATTAGTGAGCTATTATTTGAGACACTGTCATTATTTTAATATCAGCTTTTATTTGAGAATTTACAGTATGCAGTGTGGTATTGTTAAAACAGTATATTGGTATAAACCCTTAATAGTTATTGCAGGTGTGTTTATTCCAAATTGATGTGTATGATGAGCTTGTCACTGCCTCCTTCAGATTGTGAGACGTCTCATCCTCAGCTCCATTGTGCAGAGTGAGAGCAGTTACCTGGACTCTCTCAAGCGAATCCTCCAGGTGAGTCACATCTCTGCTCAGGTAACAGGGGTAGCACTGCATGTCAGTGTGGAAAGGCTTTGTTTCTATGGGAGACAGAAAAAATGAAACATATGTGAATGAACATATTTAAAGGATTGGTGAGTTTGAGTGGACAGTCTCATCTGGAGACTTTTTTGTAACTCACACTTGCATTAGACAATCTGGCAGTGGGTAGTGGAAACGGGTCCGTATCAATACTGCTAGAGTAATCACAAGGAATGGGGAGCAGTTGAGTCAGAGGGTGAAACAGCTCTGGTGATTGAACTGGCTGGAAAAGGGGTGAGGGAGGGCAGAAGGAGTGGCTGGGTCTGCAGTGCCTGGAGAGAGTTGGTAACATGAAAAACTAGGCAGAGAGAATGCATGAACAATGGGAGATAAAAAGAGATTTGTGACACAAACAGCTACCACAGTATGTCAAGCTGACCTTTCTCTGTCTGTCAGGAGTACCAGAAGCCTTTGCTGGAGCCACAGAACTGGATCCTAAACCCCAAGAAGGTCCGTCAGATCTTTTACCGTGTGCAGGAGATCCATCAGTGCCACTCAATGTTCCAGATTGCCCTGGCATCCCGTGTGGCTGAGTGGGATCACAGTGAGAAGATCGGAGACCTGTTTGTCGCTTCGGTCAGTCAGAAAAACCTTTCCTTCTTTCTTTATTTCATTAATTTCTGTCTTTTTTAATTTCCTTCCCTCTGAGTGGAAGTGTCCAGCAGATCACTCCAAACCCCTATTTCTAACGCAGGCTTGTTGTTATACAGAAGACATTATATCATGATACCATGACAAGGGAATTAAGTGATCTTCATGTTTAAAACCTTAATAAAAAGAATTTAAAAACACACACAAGGAGCCATGTAGTTGAATTGATGGCGAGTGAAGTTTATGTCACTCAGCTTGTGGAACCATCAAAGAACCTCTGCCTGACACAGAGCTTTCTCCTACAAAATTATTTCAGAATAAACCATACACAACGGTATGGTTTTGGTCTTTTAATATTTGTTGATAGTTATAAAAGCATGAAATATTGGAAGTGTTGTCCTTCAAAATTGGAAACTGGATCAGAGGTGCAGCAGATAGTAATAAATAAGCCTTTGTTTGAAACTATATGATGTTTACACTCAAATAATAAAGTTTTTTATGGCTGCACCATTCCATCAGATGAAAATAGTCTAGATTTCTTGTGCATTATTTTATACACATTTCCCCAAACATCGTAGATGAAGACGTATTTGTTATTTTTAGACTCTTTGGCATCTCCACTAGAATAGTTAGCAAATCCCTAAAAAAAACTGGCAGTGGCAGTCTGCAGAGGTTGTGTTAAATCAGTGTGGTGTGTGAAAAGAAACAGTGGACTTGATCACTGGTGGCTGTGAACATACATATCATAATACCAGAGTTCTGATGTCACACTCTTTACTCCACAGTTTTCAAAGTCCATGGTGCTGAACGTGTACAGTGACTACATCAACAACTTCACCAATGCCATGGCACTAATCAAGAAGGCGTGCATGTCTAAACCTGTTTTCCTGGACTTTCTTAAGGTTCTCACAGTTTGTTTTTTAAACCATGAAGTCCTGCATTAACACAGTTAAACCCTGTCTGCACTGGATGGGTTTCAGTTGAGTTTTTCAGTTGTCTGTCTGATGGAACTGAAAGACATTTTATCCAATGCTTTCATTTGACCACCAGCTGCATTACAGTCTGCACTAAACACTGAACTTTATACATTTAAAAAAGGTAGTATTCAGTTTTGCATTTGATTACTTTGTACTTGGGGTTCCAATTTTCAATGATTTGGTGGTGAGCTTCAATACTGATGTAAAGGCAATACACATCATACATCAGTGTTAGGCAGCAATCCAGCCATTTTACACTTCTTGATTTACTTGATATGATTAACAGCATAATGATATTCAGAATGAACACACTGGCAGCAAAGAGCTGTGACTCCTCACGTTAAGTGCTGCTGTTGGTTGAAAACTGCATTTGAACTTTTTGTATTTTAATATACAATAGAGTCAGTAAGTGGGTTGGTAAGAGTAAGGTAAGCAGAGAATACTGACAAAATCATTTCCATGTGACTTTTAGAAGAAGCAGGCATCCAGTCTGGACAGAATCACTCTGTATGGCCTGATGGTCAAACCTATTCAACGCTTTCCTCAGTTCATTCTGCTGCTGCAGGTGAGTTACTGACACACCAGTGAGGGCACTTCACTCTGATCACACATCAGCCCTTAGTCTCTCTGTTGTTTCATCACCTGCAGCTGTATGATCATCCTCTTGAAATTGCATGTTAAACAGAGGTTTTAGATAATAATGTAAAATTATTATCTAGAGCTCAGTGGACGTAGAGTGCATAACATGTGGGTTGAGTCCTTACATCAGTGGCCCAGGTTTGAGTCGGGTCTGGGGCCCCTTTGCTGCATTTCATCCCTTCTCTCTCTCTCTTGCTCTCTCTCTCACGCCTGTGTAAAGCCCAAAAAATCAAAGACATGACCGTCAGTCATTGTCTCAAGCAAAATTCACTGTCTTCTCAACCTTACCTACTGCACCTTTAACCCCTTTTAATGACTGTATTTTTACATCTTGCAGGTCCTTTATTAAATCAGCCAAACATTAAAATACATTGAGATTTATCTAAATGTCTATTCACCTGTTTATCACTAAAGCCGTGCTGATCTCTGGTTATGAATCTTGTCAGCATTTTCAAACAGGAAATGTAAATCTTTCCCAACGGGGCACAATGTGGTGCCCCGTGTGGGATAAGTAAAATATTTGGTTTCATTTCAAGGCCTGAAACTTTGTGTTGGAGTTTCTGATGAGGAAGTAAAAGGCAGTCACTCCTTTCTGCTGAAGTACATTGTGGGTTCTTAGTGGTAAAAATGATCCTAAATCTTCCCCCTCATTACCATCTATTAAAAAAGAAAGACAAGCAGGTGTTACTGCATAAGATGATTCTCTTATTCTGCCATCCTCAACAGTTATAAATGGGATGAAAATGTGAAATCATAGTATCTTGTATCTGATCTGATCTAAACTGTTTTGAAGAGATTGAAAAAAAAGGCAACTCCGTATCAGATTTCTACTGATGAACTGCAGGTGTTGCAGCAGTGAAGAAAACTTTTCTTGGGCAAGCAATGAGAATGTTGATATGTGATTTCCACATTAAGTAACAGAGAAGCCAGCTGATA
Source organism: Lateolabrax maculatus (assembly GCA_031216445.1). Lineage (NCBI taxonomy): Eukaryota > Metazoa > Chordata > Actinopteri > Acropomatiformes > Lateolabracidae > Lateolabrax > Lateolabrax maculatus. The sequence goes on from CM062201.1 coordinate 1,630,199, forward strand.
ACAATGAGTGACCGTTTCTAACTGTGAGAGCGCACACACAGTGAGTTTGCCAACTGGTCTGAGTTTCAGTGCAGGTGCATCATAATGAAAACATGTGGCACAACTCTTCAGTACACCGTGCTTTATTAGGGTATCTTGCCTTAAACAGAGTGCTGTCTGAGTCTGTTTCTAGTTTCCTTAAATAGAATTAATTGATCTGTCATGTGACTGATAACTCACATCAGTAGTAACTCAGTAGATACTATAAACTGATTTTTATATTCCCTGTTAATACTTTTTGTTATTGTGTTGTATCAGGACATGTTGAAGAATACTCCAAAGTCCCACACTGACCGGCTGCCCTTGCAGCTAGCTCTCACTGAGCTGGAGACCCTGGCCGAGAAACTCAATGAACAGAAGCGTCTGGCTGATCAGGAGGCTGAGATCCAGCAGTTAGCACACAGCATGGGGGACCGCAACCTCAACAAGGTGACACATTATGTATTATAATACACATGCATTATCTATTCATTAAACCTGTGGGTTAGTGTTTTGTGGACTGAGATTGTAATAGCTAGGACTGTCGATCTATTAAAACGTTTAATCTAATAAATAACATGATATGCTGATTAATTAATTTAATTAATCACCTATATCAATATTTTCTTGGAAAAGCCCCCAAATAAGGATATTTCAACTCAAAAACATGACATTATTGTGGTACATGACTAAGGCATAGAATAGAAATATTTCAAAGGGGCATTAGAAATCAATAAATTGTTTTATTTCCAATTATTTTTCCAAATACATGTTTTTTAATCATTGAACAAATGCCTGTCGCCCATATATATATATATATATTTAGCATAAGCTCATCGCCTAAGCACCAATGTGGAGCTTAAAGCTGGAGTGCTGAACTTTTGTCTCTCCCCTCTGGCAGTGATCCCAAGAAGCAACAAAAATACTCAGTTTGAAACTCAATAAAACAGCTGGCCAATGAAAATAGTGAGGCCTCTTGTGTCTAATAAACAAGCTTAGTGCTTCTCTGACAACCCTGGGGTTACCTCCTGTACTCCGGCTGGTGCGCTGATGTTGGCTCCAGGGAGCCGTCACTGATCGGTTTCCTGTGAGCCAGTGTGGGAATGTCGCCACAGACACCACATTAAAGAGACATACAGGCGGTGATAGGCTTAATCAGCATTATTTGAACTCGTCTGGTGAGAACTTGAATGTAATGGACGTTCATTTATATGTAAAAGTCCCACACTCCAGTTTTAAGTGATGATCGCCTTAACCACAGTCTTTTTTTACTATTTACATGCCCAACTGACGCACAGACCGGTTGGAATTGAGCGACGCGCGGTGTCAGAAGGGTGGAGGGGTGTGTTCCTGAATTTACTCTGGTCGTGTCAGTGGCTTCCTGAGTGCTAAGAGCGCTGCTCTCAGAGGCTCAGAGCCTCTGATATCATGATATTATATCCGTTAACCTGCAGTCATTTTTTTAATGCATTAATTGTTTTGTAATTTATTTATCGAAATGAACGCCTTAATTTGACAGCCCCAATAGCATTATGATTCATAAATCACAAGTCCACTCTTACTATTCACCACTTGCTCTTGGTGTTAGAAGAAAGTACATGGGGTGTTATAAACAAAAGGGGTTAAATTTCATGACAATAGCCGTGTTTCCATCAACGTATTTTTGATCAGCTGTCGCCGTCTTGGATATTCCCATAACGTCCAAAAAACATTACTACATTCTACTCATCGCTCCACATAGATCCTCCCATTAATACATGAAACTAACAGAAATGTCATATTTCCAAAACCGTAGTGGATCCTTTTTCAATTTTCAAAAGAATCTGTTAAAATTTGCAGTTGAACTATTTTGGCTTGATGATGGTGCTTGAGGATAGGTGAGGCAATTTCCTATTGCTCTGACAAGTAAGTCCTTGAGATACCTTGTGGTAGATCAAAAGCCATTGGAAAGCCATGCCTATCAAACTTCTGAAATGATTACTATCAATGCCTAGGCATCTAGTTCATTAGCTAACCTTTGTCTTAATGTTAACTTGTCTGCAGATTTAAAGCTACATTTTGTCAGTTTGTGATTCGAACTATGAATATTAGTTGGATTAGAACAGCTCTGCTATTCATACAAAAATCTGCCAGTTTTCATTTCAAACAGGCTCTATAGAAGCTCATTTTGATTCATATACTTTCATTGGGAGTGTACAGTAGGAAGATGTCTGCTGTAATCACTGAACTGCATTGTGTTTCCAGCTGCTGAGCTCGGAGCAGAGGCAGCTAATTCATTGTGAACTGCTGACTGAAATGGTTTATGGTGATAAAGGTCAAGTTCTCAAGTCAAAGGAGCGAAAGGTCTTTCTCCTCAACGACACCCTAATCTGTGCCAATGTCAACCTGAAGTAAGTACCTGCTACACCCTGTTTTAGCTCCATTACATTTTGTTTGGGTGTTACACTTAATATTAGAAGAGTATAGTTTTAGATGAATGTGTGCATCTTGGGTCCTAGTTGTCATTGAAAGGAACATTTGTAAGATGAAAATGTGTCTGATCTCAGTGTTGAGGTAGGTCAAAGGGTTACAATGTTAGCCTAGTTTAGCACAAAGACTGGAAGATGGGGGAATCTGCTTTGCTCCGTCAAAATGTGACAATTATGGAAGCCCACTGTGAAGAAAAAATAACGATCCTGTAAGTCATAATTATGAGATAGTATCTCATAATTATGACACTACTATCTCATAATTATGACTTAGGAAGCCAGCCTTTCAGGATGGGGGCTCAGCAGAGCCAGCTATGATGGAGAGACATTGAAGCAGGTGAAGTAAAGATAAGGTTTGGTTAATGACAACTACACTCGGTAAAAGAGTAGAACGATTTATGACAACGATGTAGAAACGCTATGACTGCAGTCTCTTGAAATGTTTTACGCCACAGTGCGCTGGTTGGGCTAAGAGCTGAGCTAACAAACTGTTTGCATGTTTCTGCTTGTTGAACAGACGTTTTGATAAATGACTCTGTTACCTGCCAAGGTGACCAGCGTATGTAGCCGTCTCTCTGCTACTCCTCCACACAAACACAGACCCAGACATGTAACATTCACACAACCACCAGAAATACCTCCAGAAAGTAAGAAGGAGAAAAGGCACAGAAAGCACAAAAAATACCGGGAAGAGGTGGAGTTAGTAACATGTATTAGTGGGATAAGAATGTGTACGGATGGAGAGGGAGAGTAGGAGACAGAAGATCATTGCATCATGGGAAATCCCCCGGCAGTCTAAGCCTATAGCAGCATAACTAAGTCAAGTCAAGTCAATTTTATTTGTATAGCGCCAAATCATAACAAAAGTTATCTCAAGACGCTTTCACATAGAGTAGGTCTAGACCATACTCTTTAAAATATTATTTACAGAGACCCAACAGTTCCCACCATGAGCAAGCACTTGGCGCTTGGGATGGTTCAGGGCTCATCTGAGCCAGCCCTAACTATAAGCTTTATCAAAGAGGAACGTTTTTAGCATAATCTTGAACGAAGAGAATGTGTCTGCCTCCCGAACTCAAACTGGGAGCTGGTTCCAGAGGAGAGGAGCTCTGAAGGCTCTGGCTCCTGTTATATTTTTAGAGACTTTTAGAGTACCACAAGTAACCCTTTAAGATATGATGGTGCCTGACCATTAAGAGCTTTGTAGGTGAGGAGGAGGATTTTAAATTCTATTCTGGATTTTACAGGGAGCCAGTGCAGAGAAGCTACTATCAGAGAAATATGTTAGCTTTTGCTAGTTCCTGTCAGTTCATGTGAAGCCGCGTTCTGGATCATCTGGAGAGTCTTTAGAGACTCATTGGGGCAGCCTGCAGAGCCAGGAATTACGATAATACAACCTAGAAGTAACAAATGCATGGACTAGTTTTTCTGCGTCTTTTAGAGACAGGATATGCCTGATTTTCACAATGTTACGTAGGTGGAAGAAGGCAGTCCTTGAAGTCAAGGCAATGCCATCTAGAGTAACTAGTTTATTTGAGGATCTAGAAAATCCTCAAATAAACTATTGTTGTGTAGAAAGTCAAGGTTAGCTAAGGTTCCTGTACTTGAAGATATATCTGAACTGGTTGAGGGCACAAGATGATGAATTTTGTCTCTAATAGTTAGAATTTTATCATTGAAGAAGCTCATGAAGTTATTAATACTGAGCGCTCTGGGAATACATGGCTCAACAAAGCTCTGACTCTGTGTCAGCCTGGCTACAATGCTGAACATAAACCTAGGGTTGTTCTCATGTTCCACTATTAGTGAGGAGTAATAAGCTCCTCTGGCATTACGGAGGGCCTTCCTGTATGTTCTAAGACTATTTTGCCAAACTAAATGAGATTCCTCCAGTTTGGTGGAATGCTATTTCCTTTCTAATTTTCACGATGTTTCTTTTAATTTGCGGGTTAAGGAGTTATACCATGGAGCTAACCTTTTTTGTTTAATTATCTTCTTTTTGATAGGGGCAATAGAATCGAGAGTCGTTTGCAGCGAGCCTGCAGCACTATCAACCAGATGATCAATTTGGGAGGGACTGAAGTTAGAATAGGAGTCCTCTGTTATATTGAGACATGGCATTGAATTAAAAGCAGATGAAATCACTTCTGTAAATTTTGCTACAGCACTGTCAGACAGGCATCTACTGAAGGAATGTCTGCCTAATGGCCTGTAGCCTGTAGTACTCATCTAACAATGAGATAAACGCAGAAATAAGGCTATCATTATCTACGTCCACATGAATATTAAAATCACCTACATTAATGACTCTGTTATTCGTCTGTTTTTAGGGATAAATTTTTAAGATTAACTCCTCTTCTGTTTGAATTTGAATTAATTAATTGAAGTGGTGGGGGGGGGCAGCCACAGTCTCTATGGGGTTTTTTTTAATGGGGGTTTGGGTGGGTAACCGCTCTTATGGAAGCACAGAGAAGCGTGTAAGAGTGCAGCTCTGATTCCTGGTCTCAACTCTGGATTGTCACGGTGTGGGACCACTAATAAACTTTCTGGATATGAGAGCTGCACCATCCAAAGTTGGATGAATGCCGTCTCTCCTCATCAGACCAGGTCTCCCCCAGAATGTCGGCTAATTATCTATGAGGCCCACATCGTTTGCTGGACACCACCTCGACAACCAGCGGTTAAATGACAACATGCGGCTATTAATGTCATCACTGGTCAGATTTGGCAGGGGTCCAGAGGAAACTACGGAGTCCGACATTGTCTTTGCGTAGTTACACACCGACTCCACATTAATTTTGGTGACTTCCAATTGGCGTAATCGGGAGTCATTACCGCCGACGTGAATTACGATTTCACTGTATTTACGTTTATCTTTAGCCAGCAGTTTTAAATATGACTCAACGTCGCCCGCGCTGGCCCCGGGGATACAGCTAAGTATGGCCGCTGGTGTCGCTAATTTTACATTTCTCATGATCGAGCTGCCAATGATCAGAGTTTGTTTCTCAGCGGGTGAGTCGCTGAGGGGGGAGAATCTGTTTGAAACGTGAAGGGGTAGGTGGTGAACCATGGGTCTCTGCTTGGGGCTAGGCTTCCTTTGGACAGTCACCCAGCCGACCTGGCTTCTAGCAGCAGCTGCACTGGGTCGGTCCGCACCAACTACAGGAGGTCTGGCTAGCTACAGCTAAAGTCTGGGTATCCATGGTGCAGAGCCGGACCTCTAGTTTACTGAGCCTCTCCTCCAATGCTACAAATAAACTACATTTAATACACAAACCTTTATCACTAAAGGAGGCACAGGAGTAAGTGAACATCTGACACACCGAGCAGGACAGAGCAGGACAGGCAGAGGGAGAGAGAGAAGCCATCGCTAGCTAAGAGGCTACGGAAGCTAACAACTCAAAAGCGAATAGAAAGCTGTGAGATTACCGAAACTCTCTAAAAGAAGGAGAGAGCTGTGATTGTTTTAAGACTAGTGTTAGTCTAAATGTACAGCAGGTAGTTAGCCGCTGCCATGAAGAATATAACAAAATTAACTATTTTGAGGAAGAGCAACAAAAACACGCAGTACACTGAGACACCGTCAACCGGAAATGACACAATACGCACCACAGCCTGTCAGAGAGTATCATCAACTCAGGAATTTAGGAACTAAAGCTGTCAAGCTCTAAAGCTGTATTATTTATATAGTTGAAATGCAAGGAATTGTTAGGGCCCGAGCGCCAAACTGGCGCGGAGCCCTATTGAAATGCAAGGAATTATTAGGGCCCGAGCGCCAAACTGGCGCGAAGCCCTGTTGAAATGCAAGGAATTATTAGGGCCCGAGCGCCAAACTGGCGCGAAGCCCTATTGAAATGCAAGGAATTATTATTAGGGCCCGAGCGCCAAACTGGCGCGAAGCCCTATTGAAATGCAAGGAATTATTAGGGCCCGAGCGCCAAACTGGCGCGAAGCCCTATTGTTATTCAAAGAATTATTATTATTCTTATTATTATTAGGGCCCGAGCGCCGAACTGGCGCGAAGCCCTATTGTATTCCAAAGAATTATTATTATTATTATTATTATTATAATTATTTTACGAACCCAAAAACGAGGTCCTAGATATACTCAAAAAGTCCTGAAAATTGGCAGATATATCAGAACTGGTGAAAATAGTTATCTGAAATAACTAATAAATATTCCACACATGGCTGTGACGAAATGTCGTAATAGCGCCCCCTATCAGTTTTCAAAGTTGAAGCTCCCTCCTTTCACTTTCACCTAGCCCCCTCCTTTCACTTTCACCTAGATTTATGAAATTTTGTACAGATGTGTATCATGGTCTGACTTAAAAAAAAGCCCCTTGAGACCTACCTTACAACGGACAGGAAGTCAGCCATTTTGAATTTTATGTGTTTTTTGGGCCTGTTTTGGGCCATTTGGAGGGGTCGTACTACAGCGAATTTATCCAAGACACTTTATCTGATCTGCTTCAAATTTGGTAAAGTTTCAAATAAGACCTTAACGGTGCTCTGTTGGGAAAATAGTGACCCTTGGTCATATGGCGTGGCCCTGGCAGGGTCTCAAAGTTCAATGATTCGCCACTAAACAGGAAGTGGCTCCTAACTCCACTATACATCGTCCAATCTGCCCCAATTTTGTCATGTTTAATAACAGTCCCGTCCTGAACACATGTATATGTGAAATTTTTCTCAAAGCCATAGCGCCTCCTACTGGCAACAGGAAATGTCACGTGTTACACTTGGATGTACCCCTCCGAGTGCTTTGGCCACACCCACTTCAATTGTGGTCAGATATCGTCTTAAGAACTCGATGACGCTTTACAGTGAAAACTGTGAGTTTTCATCATAGGTTAGGTGCCTTGGCGGGGCGGAGAATTTTGATGTCTCGCCGTGAAAATTTGAACAGCTGTAACTCGCCCCCACGTGGTCACAGCTTTTCCATCTTTCAGACGTATGATGACCCTCCCGCCCTGAAGGGCTCTACAGTGGAATTTTGAATCAAAGTCATAGCGCCTCCTACTGGCAACAGGAAATGTCACGTGTTATACTTTGATGTACCCCTCCGAGTGCTTTGGCCACACCCACCTCATTTGTGGTCAGGTGTTGCCTTAAGACCTCGATGAAGCTTTACAGTGAAAACTGTGAGGTTTCATCAAAGGGCGTGTCCCTGGCGGGGCGGAGAACTTCGATGCTTTGCCGTGAAAATTCAAACAGCTCTCACACGCCCCTACGTGGTCACAGCCTTTCCATATTTCATACATTTGATGACTGTCTTGCCCTGAAGGCCTCTGCAGTGGAATTTTGAATCAAAGTCATAGCGCCTCCTACTGGCAACAGGAAGTTACAGGCGTTATACTTTTCCTAATAACTACTAGCCGGTGAAGCACATCTGTCTCAACTTTAAAGAACAAAGCCTTCTCATGGTGGTGATGTTATTTTATGAAGCTTTTGAGATTTCATCAAACGCTGTTGCCATGGCGACGTAGTGTTCGCCGTGAAATACGACGCTGTGTTTGAGGGGGTAGGAATGCTTGCAGACTCACACAACTTGGCACATATATTGAGAGACATGACACTGTCCAGCTGATATGGTTTTTTTGCGTGAATGTGGCAAAATAGCTCGGTAGCGCCCCCTACCGCATTAAACGGGCTAGCCCCGGCTGTACGTTAAACCTAGATGCATGTGCTTTGGTAGGTGCATGTAACACACCAAGACGCATAAAAAAGTCCCTTGGTGCCATGACCTAAACCCAACAGGAAGTCGGCCATTTTGAATTCAATGTCACAATTTCCTCAAATATGGCCATTTAAGGGGCTCGCATTTGAACGAACTAGTCCTAGGAGGTTAATCAGATCATCTTCAGCTTTGGCCACTTTATACAAGAGACATTAAAGACTCAACGATGTAAGTTCTCTACAAAAGTCTTACGGTTTGTCCGTGGCGGGGTGGTTAGCATTTGATGTCTCGCCAGGAACGGAAGTGTGCGTAACTCTGCTCCACATGGTCAGATTGTTTCAAATCTTCACATGACCGATGACGGTCCAAGCCCGAACACGTGCACATGGTGTGTTCCTTTAATTTTCGCAGCGCCACCTGCTGGCAGGCGGAAGTCCAATTTGCCTGAAATTTCCAGGACGTAGCCCTCTCTGTGCGTTTCACCTAGATGTACGAAATTCGGTAGACAGATGTAACACCTCCGTATGTTCAAAAAACTCTCCGGGCGCCCTGACCTAAACCCTGCAGGAAGTCCGCCATATTTACTTAAGTGTGAAATTTTTATGAACTTTACAAATTTACACACAGCTTGTAGGAACTTAATCAGATCCAACTCAACCTTGGTCAGAAAATACAAAAGCCCTTATAGATGATGTACGGCAAACGATTTCTTCCCACCTCGAACGGTATGACCCTGGGGTGCCAGCAAAGTTGGAAGTTTGGCCATGAAAGACTGATACTATTCTAGACAATTCTTTTTTTCGTCCAGCAGATGGCAGCATTGCCTTAGTAATGGATACAAGCCCAAACCTCTGTTAGAATATCAACCCCTGCAGACAACAGGAGGTGAGCCTTATGTGACGGTGTTCCTCCGCTTTCCATGAAATTCTCCCTGTGTGCGGTACACGTGAAATCCTCATGGGGTCGCTGCCGCCGCACGCCCCGACATGCACACGGGAGCGAGGGCCCATCACTGCTTGCAGCTTTAATTATTAGGGCCCGAGCGCCAAACTGGCGCGAAGCCCTATTGAAATGCAAGGAATTATTATTAGGGCCCGAGCGCCAAACTGGCGCGAAGCCCTATTGAAATGCAAGGAATTATTAGGGCCCGAGCACCGAACTGGCGCGAAGCCCTATTGAAATTCGAAAAATTATTAGGGCCCGAGCGCCAAACTGGCGCGAAGCCCTATTGAAATGCAAGGAATTATTAGGGCCCGAGCGCCAAACTGGCGCGAAGCCCTATTGAAATGCAAGGAATTATTATTAGGGCCCGAGCGCCAAACTGGCGCGAAGCCCTATTAAAATTCGAAAAATTATTAGGGCCCGAGCGCCAAACTGGCGCGAAGCCCTATTGAAATGCAAGGAATTATTAGGGCCCGAGCGCCAAACTGGCGCGAAGCCCTATTGAAATGCAAGGAATTATTATTAGGGCCCGAGCGCCAAACTGGCGCGAAGCCCTATTGAAATTCGAAAAATTATTAGGGCCCGAGCGCCAAACTGGCGCGAAGCCCTATTGAAATGCAAGGAATTATTAGGGCCCGAGCGCCAAACTGGCGCGAAGCCCTATTGAAATGCAAGGAATTATTATTAGGGCCCAAGCGCCAAACTGGCGCAAAGCCCTATTGAATTGCAAGGAATTATTAGGGCCCGAGCGCCAAACTGGCGCGAAGCCCTATTGAAATGCAAGGAATTATTATTATTAGGGCCCGAGCGCCAAATTGGCGCGAAGCCCTATTGAAATGCAAGGAATTATTATTAGGGCCCGAGCGCCAAACTGGCGCGAAGCCCTATTGAAATGCAAGGAATTATTAGGGCCCGAGCGCCAAACTGGCGCGAAGCCCTATTGAAATGCAAGGAATTATTATTATTAGGGCCCGAGCGCCAAACTGGCGCGAAGCCCTATTGAAATGCAAGGAATTATTATTATTATTTTTTGTCCAAATGAATTCCATTTTTGAGGGACTTAACATGCATGAAAAGTCATGAAACTTTGCACATGCTTCAGAACTGGCGAAAAATTTGATATTTTAATGGTCTTGGACATGGGCGAAGAAAAATGGCTCTATAGCGCCCCCTACAAGGTCGCTAAAACTAAGCCCCTCGCATTGGTTTGACCTACACGCATGAAATTTGGTAGGCACATATAACATACCAAGACTCACAGAAAAGTCTCTTGGTGACATGATCTGAACGCAACAGGAAGTCGGCCATTTTGAATTTAATGTCATAATTTTGTGTGTTTTCGGCTATTTGGGGGGGTCATATTTTAACGAACTAGTCCTAGACAATGAATCAGAACAACTTCAAATTTGGTCTGTGACATCTAAAGGCCTTTGTGAGCAAACGATACTCGGCTCCTCCGCAAAACTTTAACGGCATGGCCGTGGCGGCGTGGAGAATTTCGATGCTTCGCCATAAAACAGGAAGTTGCTGTATCTCCTCTGTACATTCTCCAATCCGCCCCAAACTTCTCATGTTTGATAAGAGTCCCGCCCTGAACACATCTATATGTCAATATTGAGTCATCGTCAGAGCGCCACCTAGTGGCAACAGGAAATGACACGTTTTATATTTTAACAAACTACTCCTACGAAATTAATCAGAATGTCATCAAATTTGGTCAGTGACATCTTACGACCTTGGTGATCAAACGATACTCGGGTTTTACACAAAACTTTAACGGCGTGGCGATGGCGAGCGTCCGTTTTTGATGGTTCGCCATAAAACAGGAAGTTTCTGTAGATCCTATATACATTGTCAAATCTGCCTCAAACTTCTGACGTTTGATAAGAGTCCCTCCCTGAACACATCTATGTGTCAATATTGAAACATATTCAGAGCGCCACCTAGTGGCAACAGGAAATAACATGTTGTACAGTTTGATGTAGTCCTCCTAGCAGGTTGACCCGATCCACTTCAAATTTGGCAAGCAAACACTCTAAACATTGATGATGCAAAATACTGAAGATTGTGAGCTTTCATCAAACGCTGTTGCCATGGCAACACTTTGCTAAACATGAAAGAGGAAGTTGCAGTAACATCACGGTACACTGTCCTGTCTGCTCCAAATTTCACATGCTTGATCAGACTCCCGGCCTGAACCCACCTGAACACCAATTAGGCATCATAGTCACTGCGCCACCTACTGGCAACAGGAAGTAAGCCTCATGTGGCAATCTTCATCCGATTTACATCAAATTTGCACGGTGTGCTCCGCACATGATGGGCGTCCAGTCACAAGGCCGTGGCCTCGACACACCCCGATGTGCACACGGGAGCGAGGGCCCGATCATCGCTGCTTGCAGCTTTAATTATTAGGGCCCGAGCGCCAAACTGGCGCGAAGCCCTATTGAAATGCAAGGAGTTATTATTATTAGGGCCCGAGCGCCAAACTGGCGCGAAGCCCTATTGAAATGCAAGGAATTATTATTATTATTATTATTATTTTTTGTCCAAATGAATTCCATTTTTGAGGGACTTAACATGCATGAAAAGTCATGAAACTTTGCACGTGCTTCAGAACTGGCGAAAAATTTGATATTTTAATGGTCTTGGATATGGGCGAAGAAAAATGGCTCTATAGCGCCCCCTACAAGATCGCTAAAACTAAGCCCCTCACATTGGTTTGACCTACACGCATGAAATTTGGTAGGCACATGTAACATACCAAGACTCACAGAAAAGTCTCTTGGTGACATGATCTGAACGCAACAGGAAGTCGGCCATTTTGAATTTAATGTCATAATTTTGTGTGTTTTCGGCTATTTGGGGGGGTCATATTTTAACGAACTAGTCCTAGACAATGAATCAGAACAACTTCAAATTTGGTCTGTGACATCTAAAGGCCTTTGTGAGCAAACGATACTCGGCTCCTCCGCAAAACTTTAACGGCGTGGCCGTGGCGGCCTGGAGAATTTCGATGCTTCGCCATAAAACAGGAAGTTGCTGTATCTCCTCTGTACATTCTCCAATCCGCCCCAAACTTCTCATGTTTGATAAGAGTCCCGCCTTGAACACATCTATATGTCAATATTGAGTCATCGTCAGAGCGCCACCTAGTGGCAACAGGAAATGACACGTTTTATACTTTAACAAACTACTCCTACGAAATTAATCAGAACGTCATCAAATTTGGTCAGTGACATCTTACGACCTTGGTGATCAAACGATACTCGGGTTTTACACAAAACTTTAACGGCGTGGCGATGGCGAGCGTCCGTTATTGATGGTTCGCCATAAAACAGGAAGTTTCTGTAGATCCTATATACATTGTCCAATCTGCCTCAAACTTCTGACGTTTGATAAGAGTCCCCCCCTGAACACATCTATGTGTCAATATTGAAACATAGTCAGAGCGCCACCTAGTGGCAACAGGAAATAACATGTTGTATAGTTTGATGTAGTCCTCCTAGCAGGTTGACCCGATCCACTTCAAATTTGGCAAACAAACACTCTAAACATTGATGATGCAAAATACTGAAGATTGTGAGCTTTCATCAAACGCTGTTGCCATGGCAACACTTTGCTCGCCATGAAAGAGGAAGTTGCAGTAACATCACGGTACACTGTCCTGTCTGATCCAAATTTCACATGCTTGATCAGACTCCCGGCCTGAACCCACCTGAACACCAATTAGGCATCATAGTCACTGCGCCACCTACTGGCAACAGGAAGTAAGCCTCATGTGGCAATCTTCATCCGATTTACATCAAATTTGCACGGTGTGCTCCGCACATGATCGGCATCCAGTCACAAGGCCGCGGCCTCGACACACCCCGACGTGCACACAGGAGCGAGGGCCCGATCATCGCTGCTTGCAGCTTTAATTATTATTATTTTTTGTCCAAATGAATTCCATTTTTGAGGGACTTAACATGCATGAAAAGTCATGAAACTTTGCACATGCTTCAGAACTGGCGAAAAATTTGATATTTTAATGGTCTTGGACATGGGCGAAGAAAAATGGCTCTATAGCGCTCCCTACAGGGTAGCTAAAATTAAGCCCCTCGCATTGGTTTGACCTACACGCATGAAATTTGGTAGGCGCATGTAACATACCAAGACTCACAGAAAAGTCTCTTGGTGACATGATCTGAACGCAACAGGAAGTCGGCTATTTTGAATTTAATGTCATAATTTTGTGTGTTTTCGGCTATTTGGGGGGGTCATATTTTAACGAACTAGTCCTAGACAATGAATCAGAACAACTTCAAATTTGGTCTGTGACATCTAAAGGCCTTTGTGAGCAAACGATACTCGGCTCCTCCGCAAAACTTTAACGGCGTGGCCGTGGCGGCCTGGAGAATTTCGATGCTTCGCCATAAAACAGGAAGTTGCTGTATCTCCTCTGTACATTCTCCAATCCGCCCCAAACTTCTCATGTTTGATAAGAGTCCTGCCCTGAACACATCTATATGTCAATATTGAGTCATCGTCAGAGCGCCACCTTGTGGCAACAGGAAATGACACGTTTTATACTTTAACAACCTGGTCCTACAAAATTCATCAGAACGTCATCAAATTTGGTCAGTGACATCTTATGACCTTGGTGATCAAACGATACTCGGTTTTTACACAAAACTTTAACATCGTGGCGATGGCCAATATCCGTTTTTGATGGTTCGCCATAAAACAGGAAGTTGTTTTAACTCCACTGTACATTGTCCAATCTGCCCCAAACTTCTCACGTTTGATAAGAGTCCCTCCCTGAACACATCTATGTGTCAATATTGAAACATAGTCAGAGCGCCACCTAGTGGCAACAGGAAATAACATGTTGTATAGTTTGATGTAGTCCTCCTAGCAGGTTAACCCGATCCACTTCAAATTTGGCAAACAAACACTCTAAACATTGATGATGCAAAATACTGAAGATTGTGAGCTTTCATCAAACGCTGTTGCCATGGCAACACTTTGCTCGCCATGAAAGAGGAAGTTGCAATAACATCACCGTACACTGTCCTATCTGTTCCAAATTTCACATGCTTGATCAGATTCTCGCCCTGAACCCACCTGAACACCAATTAGGCATCATAGTCACTGCGCCACCTACTGGCAACAGGAAGTAAGCCTCATGTGGCAATCTTCATCCGATTTACATCAGATTTGCACGGTGTGCTCCGCACATGATGGGTATCCAGTCACAAGGCCGCGGCCTCAACACACCCCGACGTGCACACAGGAGTGAGGGCCCGATCATCGCTGCTTGCAGCTTTAATTAGGGCCCGAGCGCCAAACTGGCGCGAAGCCCTATTGAAATGCAAGGAATTATTATTATTATTATTATTATTTTTTGTCCAAATGAATTCCATTTTTGAGGGACTTAACATGCATGAAAAGTCATGAATCTTTGCACATGCTTCAGAATTGGCGAAAAATTTGATATTTTAATGGTCTTGGACATGGGCGAAGAAAAATGGCTCTATAGCGCCCCCTACAAGGTCGCTAAAACTAAGCCCCTCGCATTGGTTTGACCTACACGCATGAAATTTGGTAGGCACATGTAACATACCAAGACTCACAGAAAAGTCTCTTGGTGACATGATCTGAACGCAACAGGAAGTCGGCTATTTTGAATTTAATGTCATAATTTTGTGTGTTTTCGGCTATTTGGGGGGGTCATATTTTAACGAACTAGTCCTAGACAATGAATCAGAACAACTTCAAATTTGGTCTGTGACATCTAAAGGCCTTTGTGAGCAAACGATACTCGGCTCCTCCGCAAAACTTTAACGGCGTGGCCGTGGCGGCCTGGAGAATTTCGATGCTTCGCCATAAAACAGGAAGTTGCTGTATCTCCTCTGTACATTCTCCAATCCGCCCCAAACTTCTCATGTTTGATAAGAGTCCCGCCCTGAACACATCTATATGTCAATATTGAGTCATCGTCAGAGCGCCACCTAGTGGCAACAGGAAATTACACGTTTTATATTTTAACAAACTACTCCTACGAAATTAATCAGAATGTCATCAAATTTGGTCAGTGACATCTTACGACCTTGGTGATCAAACGATACTCGGGTTTTACACAAAACTTTAACGGCGTGGCGATGGCGAGCGTCCGTTTTTGATGGTTCGCCATAAAACAGGAAGTTGTTTTAACTCCACTGTACATTGTCCAATCTGCCCCAAACTTCTCATGTTTCATAAGAGTCCCCCCCTGAACACATCTATGTGTCAATATTGAAACATAGTCAGAGCGCCACCTAGTGGCAACAGGAAATAACATGCTGTATAGTTTGATGTAGTCCTCCTAGCAGGTTAACCCGATCCACTTCAAATTTGGCAAACAAACACTCTAAACATTGATGATGCAAAATACTGAAGATCGTGAGCTTTCATCAAACGCTGTTGCCATGGCAACACTTTGCTCGCCATGAAAGAGGAAGTTGCAGTAACATCACAGTACACTGTCCTGTCTGCTCCAAATTTCACATGCTTGATCAGACTCCCGGCCTGAACCCACCTGAACACCAATTAGGCATCATAGTCACTGCGCCACCTACTGGCAACAGGAAGTAAGCCTCATGTGGCAATCTTCATCCGATTTACATCAAATTTGCACGGTGTGCTCCGCACATGATGGGCGTCCAGTCACAACGCCGCAGCCTCAACACACCCCGAGGTGCACACGGGAGCGAGGGCCCGATCATCGCTGCTTGCAGCTTTAATTTATATTATTTTGTGTTAATATCAAATGTTAATGTGGGAATTCGATGTTGCTGTTGATGGAGCCATTACGATTACATTTTGGTATATCCCACAGCCTTCTTTGGCAAGTGGAACTTGCTCACATCGAGCTCCCAAGGTCAACAATGAATCTTGCCCATCAACCAGTCCTGTTCTTATGGAGTTACCAGGTTTCAGCTCTGTTAAACACTGAACAAAACCCTGTTAATGTGATGTGTAGTTGGGGTCAGTGGGGACAAGATGCTTTCCTCTCTGTTTTTACACAGATGAAGCAACTGGATTTTTAACACAGAATATTTATAACACGTGTGTCCACCAGGGGTCCCCCTGACATTAGCAGCCTGGTTCCTGTTGGTCCTAAGTACACGGTGAAGTGGTGTGCCCCTCTGCTGCAGACCCACGTGGTGGAGGTGGGACAGGACTGTCTGCAGAGCAAGGACAGTGTCATCACAGCCAGACGCCACAGCTCCACCTGCAGCACCACAGGTACATTGACAGCTCAACAGGCCTTTCAACACCCACCACACACACTGACACAGTAAATACAAAGCATGCACAATATGATTGATTATGGTGATGAAAAGGTGATTATTGTGGTTAATTAAATTAGCAAGTTATTGATTCTGTTTTTTCATTATGTCTTTAAATTATGAATGTATACAGTTGTTGAATTTTAAAATGAAATCCCCCAAATTTATTGTAAATACCCTTTTTATATTGAAACCTTCAACCTATCATTGTCCAGCTAACAATTAATTTGGCTCTCGCTTTGACATTTAGTGCTGGTGCTGGTCCCGATGAAGGTTTACAAACTAAAACACTGATCTTACATAGATGAAGTGTTAGTGAAGTTTACCCTTACCTCTATCTATCCGAGTGAGGGATATAGTGTGAAAAACACCTGCAGTTGTTGCCGATGTTCTCTGTGTCTCTGGGGCGCAGCTGCAACATCTGCTGTTCTCCCAGCACCAGCGCCGTCATTTAACGTGTACAGTGACGTAGTTGGGAGCAAGGAAGAAGTACAGACTATTTCAGGGGCGTGCTGTAGATGCTGTTTTTAACACGGCATCCCAAAATATGAGTGCAGAGTATGTGATGGATGAGGTTACATTTTACAGTGTTTTGATGTCAGAAGCATGCTCGCAATGCATTCTGGTACATGTAGGCACTGCTGGCAAAGGCAGGAAAACTCCGTTTTCTCAGTCAATATAGCACGCACTAAGGAATTTATTGCTTCAATTGACTACATTTCCCATCACCGCTGATTGGATATCCACTTAAAAAGGGCCAAAATGTCTCTTTAAGGCCTGAATTGAAAAACATGGCTATTGTAGCCAAACCATACCACTTCAAACTAAAAGGACAGTACTCTGTATACAAAAAAGTTCCATTGACATAGTTTTATGTCTGTCAAATTCATTGACTAATAGTGTCAGAACTAATGCTCACTGTATATTTACATTCAATTAAATAATATTTGCGTCACTTGTGTCCTAATTTGGTATTAAATAATAATCATTGCAAAGTGGATGATGTTTAGGTGGAAGGCTGATAAAAAAGCTGAATGCAACTCCCTTTATTTCAGCTAAAGTGTTCTTGGGTCCTCCCAGACTGTACCAGGAGCTGGAGGAGTTGCAGCATGACCTGGCTGCAGTGGAGGAGGTCTCACTGCTGGTGGGCACGCTCCATGGAACCTACCAGGTAACAATTCTTATCGTTTTCTGTTGACTTCTCTTCCAATCAGAATGCATGACTGCATTCACATTATATGGGACTAACAGAATGTTTGAATAACCTAAATCATGCTTTTGCTGTTGTTGCTTCTTGTCTACAACAGCCTCCCTGAAGTTTCAAAAAATCCAAATCAGTTTTGTATCTCAAGACACATTTGTTTTGTCTTTTCTGTCAAGCATTTTGTAACTCCTGTTTTACAGTGATTTATGAATTAAAGATCCAGACATGTTCTAAGAAATATAGAAATATTTTATTTGTGTCTGATATGGTTTTTCCATAAAAAATTTCAATCACCAAGATAAAAATGACATCTCCTCCTTCTCCTCCATTGAAAAATCCAGTTGTGATGTCACAAGGTCATGCTCATACATCCAGATGTTAATTTGAGATTTAAGGTTAGCATACAGAAATGTTCCTCCTTCAGCAGATGAATGTGTAAACACATCCATCATTCTGCACCGTGAAACTCAAACATCAGAGTCAACAAGAAGATGCTACCTGATGATTAAAAGCTTTGAAATTATGTCACTGAAACTGGTTTGAAAGCATCAAAATATTATTATTTAGTATTTTAGTATTTTCTTGAGACTTTCTATTATTTATGATAACTTTGTACCCATCTAACTGCTTTAACCTGTTAACATCAATACAACAAAATCTGACAGGTCAAGAAACACGAGCAGTGAGATGAAAAACTGAAAGTGAGCAGACCTGAAATGTCAGTAATAATCCCTCATTTTACAGTCCACTACAGTTATTAAATTGGGTCACAGTTGAAGCAGGAAGTAAACTGATGGATGTTTATAAAATGTTGGGTTGTAACTGTTTTGAGAAAAACAATATCTTTGAAAAATGTCATTCAGATATAGGAAAAATCACAGCAAAGATAAGGTTCTTCTTAAGGTGATGAAAGACTTAGTGGAGCTGATGCTGATCCCATCATTGTCCTTCTGGATCTGAGCACAGCTTTTGATGCATAGCTGACTGTTTATAGCACAACTGTTATGAACTGTGGGGTGCCTCAAGGTTCGGTGCTATGTCCAATCTTTTTTTACATTTACATGCTTCCTTCCTTCATCTTAGATTATGTGTAGGCATATTACCAGTTTACACTTTTAGGCAGACTACATGCAGATTAATCTAAGCTGTTTTCTGCAATTAAAATAAGATCAGATAAGACAGTACTTTATTAATCCACAGGGAAACTGTTGTGCAGCACTAAAAAAGTAGGAAAAAGTGCAAATATACACAAAATATACAAAATATGAGAGTAAAAGAGGTGACAGGTGAAAAACCAAATGTACAGCCAGAAATGTAGCAGGTCAATGCAGTATCATAAGTATAAATATAAACTGTAAGGTTTCATTCCAAAATATACACAATGCTAAAAGTAACAGTTACTGTGAGGATCATAAATTAAAGATTGTCAGTCAGATGCAAAAACCAAATGTATAAATACCAGAAATGTAACAGGTCAATGCAAGTATCATAAGTATAAATATAAACTATAAGGTCTAATTCCAAAATATACACAATGCTAAAAGGAACAGTTACTGTGAAGATCATAAATTAAATATTGTCAGTAAGATGCAGAAACCAAATGTATAAATACTAGAAATGTAACAGGTTAATGGTAATTATCATGATCTAAATATAAACTAGTTTGCAGTAAGGTGCAATTCCAGAATATACAGTGTCAAAATATAACCACCAAAGAACCAAGTTCCAACCACCCAAAAACTCTATCCTGTTTACAGCTTATTCAAAACTCAGCCACCAGGATTTTAACTGAAACTAAGAGACAAGACCATATTTCATTGATCCAGGCACCTCTTTACTGGTGTCAGCATGTTCGTTGATTTGAGAAAGAAGAGTCTCAGAGATATCCAATTCTCAGTTTAACATTTATTTCAGCAATTGGAGAGTCAAA
The DNA here is from genome assembly GCA_031216445.1 of Lateolabrax maculatus. Taxonomy (NCBI): domain Eukaryota; kingdom Metazoa; phylum Chordata; class Actinopteri; order Acropomatiformes; family Lateolabracidae; genus Lateolabrax; species Lateolabrax maculatus. Next base: position 1,649,757 of record CM062201.1, read on the forward strand.
AACGTTTTGTACAAGGATCTCCTCTATTCAGAATGTCACAGACAGCATGGAGCTGTCCTGTGTCTTCCTCCTAGAAGAGAGTGCTCACCTTACCATTACACAAAGTTTTAAATTGAAATGTGCAATTATCTGATTGGTCAAAATAAAAGGTGGGAAGATACCGCATTTTAAACTTAGTTCTTCCTTGTTGGTGCACAGGCTGGTCCCAGCCTCTTGGCACACAAATCCACCAACCAGAGGAGACAGAACCCTAAGGAAGAGAAATCCTACACTTCCTCTGTTTGCATGTTGCTTTGCTAACTCTGCTCCTCACCTTCTAACTGCTACTTCTCCATATCATGACAATAGTACATGATGTTCTTTTCTGACGTTTCTGTTCCATTGTGTGGATGTAAGCGTATTGTAACAGATAGACAAATGATTTCATATGGACAGTTGGTCTGCAGGACTACTCCTTAAAATGTCAAGCTTCAAGACTTGCTAAAGCTTCAAGGCTAGCTAGTGTGTGTGTGTGTGTGTGTGTGTGTGAGAGTAGATAGCCTTTCCCTACCAACAGTTGCTACACGTTATAGTTTTTTGCGATCTTCTCTACTTTGTTTTAGGATTAGTAGCATTTATTCAGTATTAGTCATAGTCACACCACTCTGCTCTGTCCTTGAGAATTCCACACTCCTTTGAATCCTAATATTTCTCACACTGGCTACCTCTTCCTTTGATTACAAATCTTGCTGATTACTCTGTTGTTTCGGTTTGTCTTATTGTGAAGCACTTTGTTACTGTGTTTTGAAAAGTGCTATAGTTTGTTGTCATTAGTTTTATTATTATTCTCTTAAATAAATTTGACTGAAGTGTTGATTTGTTTTTAACCTGTCTGACCATCTGAAGCTTTCGTTTCTTGACCTGTCAGACGTCTTTATGTCACTGTTTTTCCAGAGTTCACCAATTAACTTTGTATGTACAACTATTTTATAACTGAAGGAAATGATGGCCAAAACTACCAAAATAAGACCAAAGTAGTATTAAACCAGAAACACCCTTTAACTTGTGACCACAGTTAAAGCTGGCTGCTTGCTCCACTGATCAGTATGGGCTGAAACTACTTTTTTTTTTTTCCCCCCATCTTTCTCAGAGGATGTTAATAAAGCAAAAGACAGTCTAACTGGTCCATCCTTCCTTTATCTTCTTGTGTCACTGTGTAAGAATCTGAACACCACAGTGTCTCAGGACTGGTGTCTGGCACTGCAGAGGCTCATCCGTCTAAAGGAAGAGGAGATCCAGAATGCCAACAAGTGTCGCCTGCGTCTGTCTCTACCAGGCAAACCTGACAGGTGAGTGTCAGGAGGTTCATAAAGGACAGGCTCAGAGCAGAGGCAGAAAGGTTCAGCTGTAGTCAGCTTTTACCAGGCAGAAAGTGTGTAGACTTGAATTGCAAGTATTTTTGAATGTTCATGTGGTTTCAAGTCCACTGTACTTTTTGCCCCCAGGTCCGGTCATCCAGTGAGCATCATGGTGGTCTTCAACACTCCCAGCCCCCTCAGTAAGATCTCCTGGGTGAACCGGCTCCACCTCGCCAAGATAGCTCAGAGTAAGTTCAGCACTGTGTGTGTATGTGAGAGAATAAACATGGACTCAGAGCAATCACAGGCTTTGATCCAACCCAACAAATCCTGACAGCTCAGGGGCTTCATTTATAAAGGTTGCGTACGCACAAAAGAAAGCGTGCGCAACTTGCTAACTTGCTTTTGGATTTATAAAAGACAAACTTGATGGGAGAATGGGCGGTCCTCCATGGTAACTCTGACCCACACGTGCTCACAGAGACTGAAGAAATGAGAAACTGCGACTCAGATGGCAGAAGGATGAAATGGAGAAACTGTGAAATTGATACCATTGTGTAAAATAAATCAAACTATATGCTTCGGTGTCCCCTGTCCACCGCCCGTGGCACAAAGACTGAGTAAGGCTGTGTGCTTTTTGGTGTCCACTTTTATGTTGGAACACTTCTTTTTAATTTCGTAGAGGGTCCGACTGACTAAGCGGGCAGCATTCACAGCGTCCGCCACGTGCTAACGCTAACACATGGGACACACTGCCTGCATGAGCAGGCATAACGCCTAGCACACATGAGGGCTTTGAGTCCCATGCAGCCTTTTTGGCATTTGTAATGCCCACAGTGTCCACCAAACACCATCTTTTTTCTTGTATCAACCTCCAACCAAAAACTACAATTCCACACTGTGTGAAACTTAGTTTTTTAGCCTTTCTGTCGATGTTTGCCATGATCGTCATGGTTTCCAATGAGTGAAGCCTTAGCTTGACGCTTTATCTATTCCCCTCATCCATATAAAAAAAAAAAACTTGGGACCACTCTGTAAAAATGTAACTGTTTACTTCGACACAAGATACAATTATTACAGAGCAGTTGTCCATTTCAAAGTACAAAAATCCAGAATCTTAATGAAATTAAAAGATAGGTCAAAAAACTGTTTGCCTCCACTCCCCGTATTCCTGACTGACCCGGAAACACTCCAAACTCTGTACTCACGAGAGCACCCACAAAGGGAAATTAAAGGTGCACAGTTACAAGGATGCAACAATTAAGTCACCTATACCCAAATGTTACAAATGTAACCAAAATTAAATACTGTGCATTTTAAAGTATTCACACACATTAAGTGTAATAAAACAACAAACGTATTGCTCACTATAAATATGTTCAGAAAATACATCAACTTGTACAAACTGTAAACTATCCTTCCAATTCCTTCTAAATCAATGAAAACATGCAAATTACTAATGTTTTAAATATGAACTTGAAGTATTGCATGCTACTTAGTGATAACAGCAATACACTGCAGTTAGGCTTCTACAGTATTTCCTGCAGTCAGTATGAATGAATATTAATTAGGGGCGTTTCACTGACTATAAGCTATGGGCGTAACATGAACCTCGCAAAGGTGCAGCACATTTCAAATTGATCGTGATTTATAAAGGGAAACCGGCGTAGAATGTGGGTGCGCACTGTGTTATAAATCAAAATATTTTTGTGCGTAAGCACTTTCTGTGTTCCATCCATACATAACCTTTTGACGTGAATCCTATACACAGTTTTATAAACGAGGCCCCAAATATTCAGATGACCTCCAACACTGTCTGGTTTGTCATACTTTTGTAGTTGCTGTTGGATCATAAAGCTTTCAGAAATCCTTTGTACATATTTGTCTTCAACCTTATTGATAGAATGTAGGCAGCTTCGTAAAATAAAATGCTGTAGACTGATTAAAGCTTTGCAGGTGAAACAGGAAAAAAAAAAACAAAAAGATATAAATATAATAAACTTGCTTAGTAGATCATTACATCACCATCTTTCATGACAGGACTTCTCCATTCTACATGCAAGGTTCAGGTTTCTATTTATTATAGTGGCTTTATATCTTAAACAGTCAAAACATTTAAACTAAATGTCTGTGGTCCATCTAAGCCATTATCTCTATAGCCTCTGCATGACTGAGGCTGCACGTTCCCTCATTATCAGTTTTATAAGTCCTTTATCAGGTAATTCAAGCAAAAACAATTTGATTGCCTTTCTTTCCTATTGAGAATAATTATTTCTTTCACAAAAAAGGAAAGTCAATGTTATCAGACTTTTTGTTACTGCAAATTTCAATCCATCCACTTTAACTCCCAACGAACACACTTCTGGGCATAGTGATATATCCATATTGAATATTAAACATAACATATTTTGGAAAATTGTCATAACATATGTATTAAAGATCCTCTCACCTCAGCCAATGCCAACATAGGTCTGACATATGAGGATTAACTTCATTCAGCTTCTGTGGAATTAAATATATTCTGTCTAAAATCTTCATCTGTTTATTAACACATTTTGATAAGTAATTTATATGTTGCATTATAGTGCCCCATTGTTCTTGTGGTAGGTGTTTTCCAATATCACGTTCCCATTGTAATTTAACTTCCCTCCAGCAGTGAATAATGGGTTCTCCTATAATGGACATAAGGGCAACACTAATCCATTGATTGCACATTTCCTTTGGATTATCTTTGCTATTTCACATGAAAAACTAATAATCGGGTTTTTAATGTTTGTATTGACCTTTGTACAATACCACAAAGAAGAAAGGGATATATATGTGTGTGTGTCTATATATATATATATATATATATATATATATATATATATATATATATGTTCCAGCCGTATCTAGCTGCTGACCTCACTCTGTTTTCTATTAAAGGCCATATAATATGTATACATTTCCAGTATCCATAGTCCCCTTTTTATTTCTATGCTTTGTAAGTGTATTGAGACCGATTCATGTTTTTTTTATTCCCCCAAAGAAACATTATGAAAAGCTTTTTAAATTCTTTAACCAATATTCAGGTAATTTAAATGGAATCGAAAATATCATAAAAGACACTCTAGAGAAAACTTTAATTTTCCCTCAAGTGTTCCCCATCTGGTAAGATCTTCTCTAGAATCAGAATCCAGTTTATTGCCAAGTAAGTTCACATACAAGGAGTTTGTTGTTGTGTGTTGGAGTGTGACAATAAAACGTAAAGAAATAAGATATGAAATGTAGAAGACAAGTAGAAAAAATTAGGAAACACTACTTGTTACTCACCTGTAGCTTAACTAGCTTACCAGTAACTTAATACTTTTCAGTTACACAGAAATTCAACAGAATAAAGTGAAAACAGGTTATTAAATCATGACTCCCAGTTTAATCAGACTTGTACGTTATGTTTTTAACAATCTTCACGTATTTATTTACATTCACAATTACTCAATATTGACTACAATATAATGCTAAATTGCCACTAAGCTAGCAGCTAACTCATTGGGATGACAACATGCACGCAGGTAACCCAGGTCTATGCCCTGTGACTGCCATGAAGCTTGCCTGTTCTCTTTCTTTCCAATAGTCGGTTTTATTTATCTTAATCTCGTTACTCTCGTCAATCTTAATGCTGTTTCTACTTCTGCCAAAGCGCTAGAAACACTTTTCTTTCATGTGCCGTTACTGCGCAGGTCTCTCAGTGAAGGGAAAAGAGGAAAAAAACTGAGCCTCCTTCCTACTTCACATGTCAATTTGCGCCACCAGGGGGCACCATAATTGACCATAATGACTAAGAGTGTATCAGAATCAGAATCAAGTTTATTGCCATGTAGGTTTCCACATACAAGGAATTGGCTGTGGTATATTGGTGCGTAACAAGTACAGACAAGTAGTGCAAAAGTCAACACAAGCATAAATATAAAGTAGTATTAAGATGTATCCAATAAAGTCGTACCTGTCTGGTAACTTTTAGAATGACTGCCCTGATTACCTGGGCTACACTGGATTTGGAAGAGTTAATAGTATATCATCTGCATGTAAATTTATTTTAAAATCATACCCATATATATTAATACCCTTTATTTGTTGGTTAGCTCTGATAGCCCATGCTAGAGGTTGAATGCCAAAATACAAATGATTGCTGAGACTGGACATCTTTGTCTTGCTGATCTAGTTATTCAAAGGACGAAGAGGCAAGTGGTTTGTAATAAAGCACCCTAATCCATTGCATACATATAGGTCCAAAACCATATCGTCCCAAAGTAGGAAATAAATATAGCCATCAATTCTTCTTCAGCATCCAGCCGTCATGTTCTCCCCACATGTTAAGTGAAGCAGCTCTGTGCATTATATGAAAAAGCCTTTAGCACAATTGGTTTAGATTTTGAAAAACTCTGGCATCATTCATCTGTTCTTTATGTGCTGTGTCCAAAACGTTCTTGAGATATGATTTTTGGGAGGGAAATTGAAAAAATTACTTTAGGTATTACCATTTAATGTTTTAGGAGTTACTGCCCAAAAATTACAGTTGCTTGTTGCTTCTTGTATTTTTACATTGTAAAATGTTCTGCAAATCTTGGCTACAATAATTTAATAATCACATTTAAATTATCCTTGTCAAAAATAATTGTTATGTGTTTATGTTTAAAAAAAATGAATATAAGGTGATGTATCATTCTCAGACTTTTTAAAATTCTCCAATGATTGATGTCAGCATCAAATTGAAACACCCTGTAAAATGTAATTGTTATATCAATACGCACCGGCTGGAGTGGAGCAATAGTACATCTATTAGAGTCTATCACATGTAGAACATTAGTTACGGTAAAGGAGAGTGCACTCTTCAAACTTGTGAATGTCTCTAAAATGTGTGTGTGTGTTTGTGTGTGTGGCTCAGGACAGGAAAACACTCCCGGGTGGAAATGTGCTGAAGAAGATGGGAAGACAAAAGCTCAATGTAGTTTTCCCCTGTTGACCTGTAAACTTGCTGTCTTCTCCTCCAAAACACACACACTGAAGGTGAGAGCTGCTGCTGGTTGTTGATACAAATATTCAAAAGAAAGAGGTCACCATGCAGCCATATATTCTGGTTGTGTACCGCTCTCTTAGCCAAACACATGACTGTGAGTTTAATAGGTGTGAAAAACTGATATGCTGAAGGCATAGGAAGTTGCAACATTTGAACATAAAAATTAATTTTAGGAAAACATTAAGAAAAGCATTTGAAAATTATGAAATTGTGAAAATCCAGGAACAGACCATCATTGTCTATGTTTATGGCAGAGCTCATCTTTGATCCTTTACCAAGGCTGTGTGATGCTGTGGGTTGTACCCAGGTTTTAATTAATGTTGTAATGACTTATTCATTGATAAACAAACAAGCAAATAAATAAATACATGCATAAATAAATGCTAAAATAAATATAGAAATAAATAAACAGATATTACAATTAATTAATAAATACAGATAGCTACAATACATACAGAATAAAAACAAATTAATAAAATAATAAATATATATATAAATAAATCATTTAAAAACGTTTTATGTAAATAAATGTATTAATTTATATGTATTAATTTTTACTATATTTCTACAGTGAAGTTAGTACTGCCTACCGCATTAAGATACAGGCACAGAAATTAAAAAATGAATACAGATTTGTTTACACTTTTACTCATTAATTACCAACGTTTATTTATTTCTTTATTTAAATCCATCCACTATCCATCCATCCATCCATGCTATCCCCCCTGCCACCTGATTCAACTCACAACCAGGTGGTGATTATTTGAGTGCTCTAAGTCATACGGCCGAAGATCTGATGATATGATAACAAAGTCAAACATCAGTCTTTGGCCTAAGGTGTTGTGGTACGAAGTTCACTTATGAATCACCCTGTCCTCAAACGTGGTGTTTGTTATGGCCAAACCATGACTATCACACAGGTTTAACAGCATATTGTATGCCTTTTACTTTACAGGTGTGACAATGAACTTCTCCTGTACTGCTTGTATTTTTGGGTGTCCATGAGTCCTGCAGTAAATGAAACATGTCTCCTTCTGTTTGTGTAGCTGGAAGCAGCTCTTCACAGTCTGTCTCAGTCCAGCCTGCTTGGTTTCTGCACTGCCAGTATGTCCTTACCACAGGGTTACCTCTGGGTGAGTACAGTTAGCTACAGTATTTACTGTATATTTGTGTGTGTGTGTGTGTGTGTGTATATACATATACATACATATATGTTTGTATAATATAAAGCTACCCATTTAGCCTAATCATAAATAAAAAAAAGTTGTCTGTGTTCTGTTAATTTACGATGCCTCCGCTCCCTCACTGAGTGACAGTTGATTTCAGATTTGTTGTTGTTCTGATGAATGATCATCAGTTTGGCGCAGCTCGCTAGTTTTTTTTTTTTTTGTTCTTGTTTTTAATTATTTGGTGTTAAAGAAGAATTTGTGTTAACTATTTCATTGTAGTAAAAGTAGTGCAAGGCATGGCAAATTTTCATTCTCTTTTTTACGTTTGAACTGTAGTTGGAATTTTGGATTACCAAACTAAGAGACCCTAATCAAAAAATGTAACCTTCTTTCAGTATGTATGCTTGTTCATTTCAGTGACATCACCAAATGGTGAGCTGTATCAACAGGTAGAGCAACTATGGCAGATTGATGTTCTTCCTTTCTAGAGTGAGAAAGTTGTGACACAAGCCCGCTCAGACAAGTATAACCCTTCGCTGCAGGAGGCAAAGATCATCCGTCATCATCATTGGAGTTATTCAATATGCTAACGCCCTGAAGGAAGCAATCATGAAGAACCTGCGAAGCAGCGAGAGGAAGAGATCCCCAGCATGCAGGGATCTACCAAGGTGAGATCCAGAATATTGAGAATACTGGACATGTCACTAAGTTCGAACCACATGAAATCTTTAGTGAAAAAGCATGGTATCTGCCCCACCATATGGTCTTACACACTGGCAAAGACCACTTTGTGTTCAACTGTAGCTATGAATATGGCAGACAGAAACTGAACACTGCACTCCTCACTGGGCCCACCTTGAGACCTTCTCTTCTCCATGTTCTTTTCCGCTTCAGGGAACATTTATGGTGATGACTGGGGACATAAACACAAGGTTCCACCAGGTTCGACAGCTAGAAAAGGATAAGCCCCTGCTGAGGTTCCTGTGGTGGGACCTGAAGACAGACCAGACAATATACCAATGGGAGGTGCTTCTGTTTAGGAAAAAGTGCAGCCCCTACTGTGCAAAAAATGTTGCCCAACAAAGCCACCCAGATGAAGACATCCACCACAGTGTCCAGCAGTGCTTCTATGTAGACAATTGTCTACAAAGCCTGCCAAGCCCAGATTCTGCTAGAGTTCTCATAGATAAGCTGAGAGCTTCATTGGCCACAGGAGGCCTCAAAATTCAATCAGTCAAATCGTTGGCCCCAATTTACCACCAGATCTGTTTAGGGTCTTGGAAACTTGAGAGTGACCTTCCACACCTCCTTTCCATCAGACGACCCCACAGCTATTTCCCACCGGATGCCAATCTTGTCGACCTCCATTGTGCTCCATGTCTTGCCTTTGTCCTTGCTAGGTGCGACACCTGGGCAGTGAAATCAACAACCAATGAGATGGAGGATGACAAATTAAAGAAATCCTCATTCCTAGGCCTCACCTGTTCTTCCCCTTCCTGGAGTCCCTCAGGCAGAAAACTCCTTACATGAGGATATGGTAGAGGCCACATGTGAAGCCCTTTATGGGGCGGCCTCCACCACTAGCGAACCCACAGCCGATGAGTATGTGGCAGCAGAGATCAAGCAGCAGGCACAACTGGACAGCTTCCAAGAGGATTTTAAGCAACTACAGAGCTGTAAACTAGTGCTATCCACCAGTCAGCATGTCACACTCTCCCCAGAAGATTGTCTCCCTGGGACTAATTGTGTTGGAGGGTGGTTGCGCCGCACCAGTGCCTTAGGGGAAGGAGTGATCCACCAAAAAGAACCCAATAGAACTGGAGTGATCCACCAAAAAGAACCCAATAAAACTGGAGTGATCCACCTAATAGAACCCTATAGAACTGGACCCAAAAAACCCTACCACCCTTATCCGTTAGTATGATACCAAGCTACTCCACCTGGAGTGGAGAGGGTGTTTGCGGAGTTACAGTGCAAGTATTGGATCCTTTTGGCGTGTGAAACTGTACGTAAACACCAGCACTACAGTCTTGAATGGCACTCCAACCATTCTGAAAATGACTGATCTTCCCCCAGTACGCCTCCACCTCATCAGACCATCCTTATGCTCTATTAAAATGGCCTGTTTCGGAAGCAAATGAGGCAGTGGCACAGAAAGAAGATGGGACATCATATTCAAATGCCTCACCATAATGTGAGTTCACCTGGGCATCTTGCAAAACCTGGACTCTGACTCATTCCTCATGGCAGTTACGCGATTCATAGCTCTGAGAGGGACTCCCTTTAAACTGTTGTCTGACCAGGGAACCAACTTCTGTGCAGGTGTCAGAGCTCAGATAGGCATACCAGAATATGTGTGATACAATGAAACAGCAGTTAGCCAAGCAACACATCCACTTTCGATTCAGCCCTCACAGTGCACCGCATTTTGGAGGAGCCTGGGGGTGGTAGATGAAAATGGCCACGGCTTCCCTCAACGCAACAGTTGGCTTCCAGTCTGTGATGGAGTTTGAGCTTGCACCTTGCGTTGTGGCAGACAGATTGATAAAACTGTAAGCAATTGTGCCTATGTACCTGATGCCTGAACCCTTCAGTAAAGTTCTATTAACCCAAAGCCAGTCTCCGTGTCTTGACCAGATACCCCATATTGCCTTACTTAAGCCAGATAATTAATTAATTAAACAGTATATGATATAAATATAAAGATATATGGGTTTATATATAAATATATGTAAATAAATAAATATAAATAAATAAATATATGGTGGTGCATCCAGAAACAACGCTATAGTATTGTTTTAATCTGTCTTTTTTGGGGGGCTTTATTGCTGAAACATGTATTACCTATGGCAGAAATACACTGATGTGTCTTGTTGCTGTGGTATACATTTCCCCAGATGCAAATTCAAAAAATGCACTAAGTCAAGTCATGTCAATTTTATTTGTATAGTGCCAAATCATAACAAAAGTTATCTCAAGACACTTTTCACATAGAGTAGGTCTAGACCATACTCTTTAAAATATTGTTTACAGAGACCCAACAGTTCCCACCATGAGCAAGCACTTGGCGACAGTGGCAAGGAAAAACTCCCTTTTAACAGGTAGAAACCTTGAGCAGAACTGGGCTCTGGGTGGGTGGTCATCTGCATCGACCAAGTTGGGCTGAAAGGGGAAGAGAGAGGGGCAGAAGAAAGCAGGAGGACAGACAACAAATCAGACTAATAATAATAACAACTGCAGCAGTGAGTGTGGAGCAGGAACATGGGGGCAGTAGACGGCCTGCAGTCACAGATCCAGACTCTACAGCTCCAGAGGCAGAAATACCTGCAGAAAGTGAGAAGGTGAAAAAGCACCAAAAACAAAACTACCGGGAAGATGTGGAGTTAATAGATGTTACATGTGTTAATACATGTTACTACATGTAGTAGTGGGATAAGAATGTGTACAGATGGAGAGGGAGAGGAGGAGAGAGAAGCTCAGTGCATCATGAGAAATCCACTACTGTTCTAAATTTAATTATCTGAATGTCTGTGTGTGTAGCATAAAGGGGCTACAACTTTAATTTTGTTGTGGGGAGAATAACTCTTGTAACCATTTCCCCCCTAAATACCCTTCAATTTTGAATTTGTTTACCAGTTCAGAAAAGCGTTTGTGACCTTTGATTATTATTGAACCACAACAGTGCTTGCAACTGGGCTCTAAATATTTTTTGGCAGTTTACTCAGTGGTTGGATTGAATAGGTTTAGTCTGTAAATTTGCCAGTCCATAGTAGGCCTATGTTCAGCTGATATTCCGTGATCCAGTTCCAATTGTGTTATTTCTTGACTTGATTTTGAAGTTTCAAAAATTGATTTGCTAAAGCAACAAGCCTGTTGACTCCAGCTTGTTATACGCATTATTATGCATTTAACATTGAAACACAAACCTTTTCCTTTTTAAATCTGCACAGAATTTGATGCAAATTTTTATGCTTTCTTGTACTCTTTTTTTAAATGTTGCTCAGAGGTATCTTTGTCTCTTTCTGCCCTTTTAATTGTCAGTCTGGTTGAACCATTGTACAGCATTTTGTTTTCATTTTACTTTTTTTGCAAACCCATCATACAGAATAACATTTGTTAATAGGATTTTCTACAACCTAAAAACATGAAAGACCATTCAAAACTATGGAGAAGTCTTCCTAGCCATCTGACTCCCCCAAATCAATCTTTTGTGGCAGGCAATTTCAAACTTTGGAATGGTAGTGTATGTAAATGTGTGTATTTGTCTGCTGATTTGGTGAACTCTGTTCATTTTGTATATGTCTTACATCATTTATTTACCCTGAGATAAGCTGGGTTCCCTTTTTGTTCCCTTGGTGTTCAGGTTGCTGGTGGAGGAGGCAGCCCCAACCATGGCCAAGTGGAGATCTTCTCCCTGAACCGAGCCACTCCTCGCCAGGTCAAGACTGTCCCACTGAGGGCCCCAGTCCTCTGTCTGGAGTATGTGAAAGAGCCATGTCCCAGCACAGAGGAGAAGGAGGCTGAGAAGGCCCAGACTGCAGCCAAGATAGGAAACATCATCTGTGTTGGCCTGCAGGATGGCAGGTCAGTTACTTATACCAGCTCAGAGCCTCAGTCCATAGACACCAGAGGTGGGAAGTAACAAAAGTACAAATACTCTGTTACTGTACTTAAGTACAGTTTTCATCTTTACTGGAGTATTACTTTTTACTTTTACCCCCTACATTTTAACACATATATCTGTACTTTTTATATCTTATATTTTCAAAACAGGCTCGTTACTTTCTATGCATTTGATGGGAATTATCAAATATATTTATTTTGAATCATTGCATGAGACCTTCCCAACATCAAGAACGATTTCAACCTAAATTGATGGGACAATAACACATACAAAAGACTATTCCTTGGTGTATCCATCAGTGCATATCATGCACAATAGACGTAACAAGACGAACACAATGTAAAAGACTAACAAGACGAGACAGAAAAAGAGAGGGTGATTCGACCACGGAGAAAATGCATGAATGAATGTGTCCACAACAGGAAGAGGATAACTAGAACTACAACTTCTTTTACTTTTATTCTTTGAGTACATTTCAGAGCCTGTACTTTTTCACTTTAACTTTTAATCTGGTCCAGTCAGTCAGTTGTGTACAGATTAAACAAACAGATACCATGTGTTATTTAGAGAACTTTAGAGGTGTTGGTAAGCTTCTCTTTCATTTTATGTGTAGTATTGGATTTTTCAGTGTAATGTGTCTTCCCAGCATCCTTGTGTACAGCAGCGTGGACACAGCTGTTCAGTGCCTGCTGACCTTCGTGAACCTTGACAGCTGTCCAGTCCTCTGCCTCAAACACTCACTGTCTTTCCTCTTTGCTGGACTGGCCAACGGCAAAGTAGCTGTGTACCACAGAAAGACTGGAGGTGAGAGCTCACTTACCACACTGACGTGAGACTGTGGTCCACATTCACAATATTACACTGCAGTGAAATAAGTGCTAAACCATGGACCATTCCTCCTCACAGAGAGACTGTTGGATGTGGACTCGTGCAGGCTGGTGTGTCTCGGATCTGAGCCAGTCTGCAGTCTGCTGACACTTGAAGATGCTGTATGGGCCAGTTGTGCAAACCAAGTCACGGTCATCCAAGGATCCAGCCTTCACACACAGGTACGCCATTTCATCAGCAACAGGTGGACAGTTCTATTAAACATAGAATATTAAAAAGGGCTGGATTGTGTTTTTTAATCCTATATACACACTAAAGAAGTTTAAAATGCATTTCCATATAAAGGAGTGTTAATTTTAGATTAAAAGTATTCCACATTGGTCACAATCAACATTAAAAAGACTTTAACTTTGGAAAATAAAGAATAAATTTGTCTAACTCACACTTCAGTTAAACTTAAGAGTGTAGTTTTGCACAAAACAAGGACTGTGGACTGTGGGAAGTGCATTAGGAAGGAATCTCTTAGTGGCCAGTATGAACAGGAGGTACGATTAAAGAAAACAAAATCTGTTACAGTATATACAGTCATGTTAAAGATGGATAAAAATAACATCAGTGTTGACATTGTTGGTTCTTAATAGGCCATTTCTTATCATAAAACTTTAATGAATAATATGATGAGGACTCTTTAATTAATTGGGGTACTGAATTCCATTGATGTGATGCTCTGAAGGAAAAGACAACCTGGCTAAATTAAGTTTTTTTAATGGGATTGTGCAGTTCTAGCTGCACTTCTGTTTGTGTTGGATCTGAGGTTGATGAAACTAGACAGAGGAGATCTAAACTAGGCATAATCATATAAACTAGGCAGACATTTTTGTAACATTAAAATGCTTCCTGTTCCTGCTCACCTGATCTGGAGTTATTGTCAATCAAATGCAGACCGCACTTTTTATCGGTCATTATCACAAAAATCTACATCCCAGCACAGGCGAGTACAGAGGTTGCCCTGTCAGATCTTTGCAAAGACCTGAACTGCTCACAGACCAGTAAACCTGATGCTGTGCTCATTGTTGCTGGAGACTTCAGTCAGGCTAACTTTCGTTAGGTCATGCCTAACTTCCATCAACACAAGGAAACATCAAGAAAGCAGCAGGACCAGGCAGTTACAGTGGACAGGGTCCTAGCGCCATTGTTCACAATGATATTTAACCTAATATCAGATGTTTAGAAAATTTGTTGCTGCATCATTTTTCAAACTTCATACACGGGACATGAACTGTCACTCGCAAATCGTTGTTTACATGAAGATTTAATGATGAATCACAAATAACAATTTTTCTGAAATGCTTGTTATAAAAATCTTAATTACATTTTCCTTTGCATCTACATTAAAATAAGATATTCCAACAGATTTTAAAATCTTTGCATGATTATATGCGAAGACACACTGTTTATGGGCTTCTTCCATTCTGGGAATTTTCTTCTACCACTGTGTTTGAAGTCTGCATCTGAGAACGCTCTGTGTGGAGGGCCATTTGAAGGGTTAGATGACCACTATCCGTCGATCCCCAAATGAAAGGGACACCCAACCCTAAATGAGAATGTGCAAAACAGAGGGTTGGGGCCAACTGGGGAATTGGGATAGGGCTTTTTTCAACTAAAATGTATTCAAGTCATTTTGTTAAGTCAAATATTTTAAATGTTTGTTCCACTACTGATCACCTCAGTGTGTAGGTTCATTTTTTTACATTTTATATTTTGACATTTGTCTTACATGTGATTGCACAGTGGGACATTTTTAGAAAAGAGAAAATATTTTGCAAGGGAATAAATTATACTTTGTATAGAAATGATCAGACAAAGAATGAGAAAACATTATAAAAAAATCTATTGTGTACTAAATTTATGCATTTGCTAATATTCACTTAACATGCACAATATTAACCTCTCCCACTCAGTCTTGCATATTAACTGTCTCTGCTGTGTCAAGTCAAGTACATTTTATTTATATAGTGACAAATCATAACAAAAGTTATCTCAAGACACTTTTCACATAGAGTAGGTCTAGACCATACTCTTTAAAATATTATTTACAGAGACCCAGCAGTTCCCACCATGAGCAAGTACTTAGCGACAGTGGCGAGGAAAAACTCCCTTTTAACATGTAGAAACCTCGAGCAGAACCGGGCTCTGGCTGGGCGGCCATCTGCATCAACCGAGTTGGATTGAAAGGGGAGGAGAGAGGGGGAGAGGGGAGAGAGAGCAGGAGGATAGACAACATAATAATCAGACTAATAATAACAAGTGTAGCAGTGAATGTGGAGCAGGAACATGGGGGCAGTAGACGGCCTGCAGTTACAGATCCAGACTCTACAGCTCCAGAGGCAGAAAGACCTGCAGAAAGTGAGAGGGCAAAAAACACTGTTAGTAACATATATTAATGTGTGTGCTCTAAAACCCTAGGACACCCATTTGATGGGTTTAGAATTACATACTACGTACTACTCATACTTAGTATGTCGTAAACGTGAGTATGCAGTGCATTCCAACTGCTTAGTATGTGGATTTTGTGTATGTGAGAAATGCCTGGATGTATACGAGATTAACAAGAATTTCTGGGTATGCGGATTGAGCTTTTCTACACAATGTAATTCATGTGCTTGTGAGGTGTCTGAGCTGAGAGATGTCTCTCCCATGTGTGTCCAATGTTTAGATACTTGTGTGTATCCAATGTTTAGATACTTGTGTGTGAAATGTTTAGATAAGCCTATGTCCAAGGTCTGGCTACTTTATAGATGGGTGGGCACCCATCTATAGTAGTAGCTTTTTTAGACTAAAGTAGTCATTTTCCTAAAGTTCCAAAGAGATGAGATCAGTTTCAACATGAACTATATGTTCTACCTTCCCTTTCTGTAAAATAGCCATGTATGGTTATGAGGTTGGCTCTGAGCCTATCTTGTCACCACACATTAGCTATACCATGAATATGTAGGAATGTTTTAAAACAGGCCTTAAGAAGTGTAGTTTGGGTGGAAAACGGGGGAGATTCACATTGGCTTCGGATCTTCTCACAGGCAATCCATGGTGCTTGTTTTGACGCTGTACTTTTTGTAATAAACCTTTTTATACAATTAAGTCGGTGTCAGCAGAGATTTCTTCATCATCATCACATCATCGCTACAGAAGATACAACACTTGCAAAGAATATATTTCTGTCCTCTATATGACCCATATGACACAAATATGATTGCATAGAAACCTATGTCATATTTGCCCTTGAGTCACTGCTGACAGATGACCTATGGACTGTGACCCTCTCCGTCTCTCTGCCTCTCTCTGTACTGTAGAGTTTCGAAGCCCACTCTGATCCAGGCTGCAGTGTTAGCCACATGGTTCGTTCAGGTGGGGGAGTTTGGATGGCCTTCACCCAGGGCTCCTCCATTCACCTGTTTCACACAGAAACCTTGGAACCACTGCAGGAAGTCAACATCTCCACCCGCACCGCCCATCTGACACCAGGCAAGACCAAACAAGATGTTAACACCCATAATCAGATGGATATACAGAGTGTATAGTTCTGATATTGGCTCAAAAACTTTCTGTAAAAGCCTTATAAGTAAGAAGTCTACCATTATGAATATAGTTTGATGTCTCAAGGTAATAAGATCAAGTCTTATTTGCTGACATTCAGCAACCTTCATAAGCTGCTCAGTGACTGAAATGTCTAGGTTCTGGGAGATGGTGATCCAGGTCTTTGACACGTACAATGAGGGCCCTGGACCAGGGCTAGACATCTGTGAAAAATGGATTGTATTAGGTTGTGCAATAATAATGGTCATGTTAAAGGTTGAATGGCTGTTCGTATTCCAGGTCAGGTTTGTGTCTCCAGCTTGCTGATCTGTCAGGGCTTGCTGTGGGTGGGGACCAGCCAAGGCATCATCCTCACCTTCCCTGTCCCCACCCTGGAGGGCATCCCCAAGATCACAGGTCAGTATTGAGTAAAGGAGTTCACCTTCTGACTGCAGCATGTTCTCTGTCTTTGGACATGCATACCTTGTTCTTTGTTATGCTGGCCATTTGCATGATAAAAACCTTCTATGGTCAAAACATTGCTTTTTTAGACTCATTTAGAACTGCCGTACCCAACAGGTAAGGGGATGACTTCTCTGAATGCTCACTGTGGTCCGGTCGACTTCCTCGTGTCAACGTCCAGCACCTTGGCCTCCGACTTGCTCAGACGGGACTCCATCCTCAACGGCAGCGAGATGGGAAAAGTTGATGTGGGAGGAAACGAAGGAGGGCCGAGGTTGGAGCAGAGCAGCTACCCCCAGGACTCAGAACCTCCTACATCAAGGGAGGAGAAGCCCAAGTGTCTCCTGCTGCAGTACCGCCTTCACTCCACCTGCCAGTTGCCTGGGAAGCTGCTGACAGCCCAGCCCGAACAGGGGAACCTAAGAGCCCCCCCAGACTCCCTGGAGCACAGCCCAGAGGACGGATCCATCTATGAAGTGAGCGAGGACCCTGATGTGTGGGTGAGGGGGCGGCCCGTGGAGTGGGGAAAGGAGGGGGAGGCCAGACGCAGCAAATTCACCTCAACAGCCATCTTCTCCGGTGGCAGGGGACACCGCAGGATAGGACACACAGCCTCAGCAGACAGCTTCTCAGACTCCACCGAAAACACACTGCTGGTGTGGCAGCTCCCTCTAACTCTCAGCCAATGACAGACGAGCATCTCACCTGACTGACCTGACCAGCTGAACAATCTTCTTCCTCAGTACTCTGTTTTTCACACTATATCCCTACCTCGGATAGATAGAGGTAAGGTTGTAAATCGGCTTTCAGTTTTCCTTTAATAAATGAGATACAACATGTTCATCAGTAAGCTTTAAAAAAGTTGTCTCTAGGTGTATTTTGAACTTTGGAAAGAGTTAGCTCTTCCCCCCTTCTTACAGTCATTATGCTAACCTAGGCTAACAATAGCAAATGAGGGCTGCACCACTTTCTTAGCAAATCTGTCCCTGAGTCTTTTGCTTCCTGTGAAGTACAAACTGTTTTGTAAATTGCATTATGTGTACAGTTACTGGGTGGGTGGAGGGTGGATTGTATTCAATATTCCAGAATTTTAGACAGTTCCTGAACATCCTGCTTTGCTTCCATATAGCAGACAAGCTTTTCAGCTTGACAAACACCTGATCCGACATGGGGATGACAATGAATAAACATTTCAGTGTTAGACTAACAAACTCTTTTAAGGGTTACAAAAACAAATCAAAACAATAGGATGTTCTGAAAACTAAAATTGGTTACCTAAACTGACTGATGAGGAGAGATGGCATTCATCCAACTGGTGCAGCTCTTATATCCCAAAAATTTGACCAAGTTTATTAGTGGTCCAACACTGTGAAAATCCAGAGTTGATACCAGGAAGCAGAGCTCGAGTCCTACACGCTTCTCTGCACTTCCATTAGAGTGGTTACCCACCCAAACCCCCATAAAAAACCCCATAGAACCCCTCCGAGCTCATAGTACCGTATTACCCCATTAGAGCACTACGCTCACAGAATGCAGAGTTACTTGTGGTACCTAAAGTCTCTAAAAGTAGAACGGGAGCCAGAGCCTTTAGTTATCAAGCTCCTCTTCTGTGGAACCAGCTCCCAGTTTGGGTTCGGGAGGCAGACACCCTCTCCTTGTTTAAGAGAATGCTAAAAACGTTCCTCTTCGATCAAGCTAATAGTTAGATGGCACAGGTGATCCCTGAACCATCCCTTAGTTATACTGTTATCGGCTTAGACTGCCGGGAGATTTCCCATGATGCACTTCTCTCTCCTCCTCTCCCTCTCCATCTGTACGCATTCTTATCTCACTAATACATGTTACTAACTCAACCTCTCCCTGATTTTTTGATTTTTGTGCTTTTTGCCCTTTTTGGCATGTATTTCTGCCTCTTGAGCTGTAGAGTCTGGATCTGTGGCTGCAGGCCGTCTACTGTCCCCATGTTCCTGCTCCACACTCACTGGTGCAGTTATTAATATAAGTCTGATATGTTGTTGCTCCCCTCTCCCTCTCTCTCTTCCCCTTTCAGCCCAACTGGGTTGATGCAGATGGCCGCCCACCCAGAGCCTGGTTCTGCTTGAGGTTTTTACCTGTTAAAGGGAGTTTTTCCTCGCCACTGTCAAAAAGTGCTTGCTCATGGTGGGAAATTTTGGGTCTCTGTAAATAATATTTTAAAGAGTATGGTCTAGACCTACCCTATGTGATAACTTTTGTTATGATTGACTTAAACTCCTAATTGCTCATACCAGCTATTTAAATCTACGTGAACTCAGTTATTATAGAAATTGCATCACTTATGTTTTCTTTGTTGTCGTGTTGACATGCATGTAAATGTACTTAATTTACGCACCTTAACATGCTCTTCTCATAATCGTGTGCGTACTTCTTGTAATATAAAGCAATAATGGTACTTACAGGGATGTTTGAAAAGGCTTTAATTTCTGATGCAGAACAATGCTTGCTCACTGCTGCTGTGTATCCCCTTAGTGAAAACCATTTGAGGATCATTGTGAGGCAAACAAATCGAAAATAGTTCAAATATATTGAGGAAAATGTTATGTTATCAGAATAAAGTTGTTATTTTAAAGGTAAAGTCAGAATATTACAAGAACAAAAGGTTGGCATAAGATACATATTGAATACTGTGTGTACACAAATACAAATGTTTGTATTATGAAATGTATATTTTGTCATTAAATTATGTAATATTTGCATTTTAAAATTGAGCATTTGTGAACGTCAAAAAACTCAGGCAAAACTTTTGGTAGTTATTTTACGGTTTGTTTAACAATTGAACTATTACTCAATTTGTTTGTATTTCTTTAGTTTTGTGTAATAAACATTCAGTAAAATGTTGTTATTGGTGCACTTGATGCTTCTACTGGATAGGTTACGAAACTAGTTGTAATAATATTGTCGAAAAATTGCCAGAATCATGTAAATTCTTACTTATTCAGCTGTCTTCTTCAGCATCTACGCTTATCACTATTGCTTCAATCTTTTATTTTTGTATATGGTCCATGATGCGTAGTGCCCTTCGTATATTATCTTGTGTTTGGCGTTGTTGTATCAACCCTGTCTGATCATCATGTATCAACATGGGTAAAAACTCCTCTAATCATGGCCATGATGGAAGTTAATAATCTCTAATCCATATTTAGAACTGATATTGGTCTAAATGTTCCACATTCCATCCTATTCTTGCCTTCTTTTGGTATATCTGAGATGATTGCTTCTTTCCAGCTGGGTGGCGTTTGCGCCTGTTTTAAAGCCCAGTTCAGTGTGGGGAATATAACCACACAGTATAATCAACTAATTTTTTTATTTCCTTATGCCACTCTGCCGTGTAACCATCTGATCCTGGAGACTTGCTCAATTTTAGCCTACTAATTGCAGTTCTTAGTTCATCGTTCGTTATATCTGCCGTCATCCTTCTATTTTGGTCTTCATATAGAGTGGGCAACTTTAGAGAATTTAGATAGCTATCAATTTGGGTTACATCTCCCCCTGGAACTTTTGAGTATAGATTTTTGTAAAACACTTCAAAAGCTTCCTAAATTTGTTTTTTTTTTATCACTTTTGTTCTTGAATCCCTTAGTCTATGAATTTTATTTTCTGCCATCTTCTTTTTCAATTTCCATGCTAGTATTTTCTTTGATTTGGATCAACTTTCATAGTATCTCTGTTTTAAGTTTCTCTTGATTTCTTGTGTAGTCAAACTATTAATTTCGTTCCTAATTTTTCTAATTTCCCCTAATGTATCTTGCGCTTAACTCAATTTATGTTTGTTTTCTAATTTGTTCAGTTTATTATACAATTCTTTTTATGAGGATATTGCTATAATTGTCCCTCTTAGGACAGCCTTCAAGGTATCCCACAAAATAGGAGGTGAAACTTCCCCGTTGTCGTTGAATTCTAGGTAAAGACTAATCTCTTTCTTCTTCTGTTTCTTAAAATCCAGATCCTTGAGTAAACTTGAATTTAGCTTCCATGTAGTATTCTTCGTTCTCAAGTTAAAATTAACACATAGATATATAGGTGCATGTCCCAATCCCACAACTCTTTATTTTATCCTTATCTTTTCCAAATGTTATGAAATAGTCTATTTTTGCATATAAAGAATGGGGGGCAGAATAATAAGTATAATCCCATCTGTTAGAAAAAAGCATATATATGCATATATATTATATAGAGTAACAGGATTCCCATCTATATTACCCCTTACTAATATATCTGCCCTCCTTATCTCCCATTTAAAATACTTTTTCAAAATGTAGTTTGTTTGAGATCAGAATGGCAACTCCTCTCCTTTGTCCTGACTTATACGATGAGAAGAACACATTAGTGAAGCCCATTCTCTTTAGTTTTTCGTGGTCAGGGTCATTTAGATGGGTTTACTACAGATGTGCTTAATTCCTTCATTTTAGATAATATACTTAATTGGTATAACAGCCCATTGACATTAAAAGAAATACATTTTACTTCGTCACTAAGCATATATGTTTGTCATTGTATCTGCAAACTTATAAAAACAAAATTTAACTGATCTACTCCCCGAACATGCAAGAATGAAGAAATACATGGAAAAGCAGGTACAAAAAGTGTGGGGGAAGCCTATCCTATCCAAGCCTATCCATGTTGGTCGAGTGCCCCCACTGCAGCGTAGATAAACTAACTTAATAGAATATTCTGAGTGAGTAGCACTGTCTATTTTTGATTCTGTTCAGCTTATCAACAATTTTGAGTTAAGTCAGAACTTACAGCTCTTCCGGTGGAGGTGAGGGCTGCCTTCTAAAACCCTGCATTCTCATCCTTATATTCTTTTCCCACTCTTCTCCTGTCCCCTGCTGTGTCGGTCTTTTCAGCCCTCTCACTGCTTCTCAGGCAGTTGGGGGGTAATCTTCATCGAAATATATTAGCCTCTCGTTCAAAAGCACTCTGGTTGTTGAGGTGGTGTCCAGCAAACGATGTGGGCCTCATAGATAATTGGACCACATTCTGGGGGAGACCTGGTCTGATGAGGAGAGATGGCATTCATCCTACTTTGGATGTTGCAGCTCTCATAGCCAGAAATTTGACCAAGTTTATCAGTGGACCCACACCATGACAATACAGAGTTCAGACCAGGAGGCAGAGCTGCAGTCCTACACGCTTCTCTGCGCTTTCATTAGAGCGGTTACCCACCCAAAACCCCGTAAAAAACCCCATAGAGACTGTGTCTGTCCCCCGACCACTTCAATTAATTAATTCAAATTCAAACAGAAGAGGAGTTACTAGTAAAAACTTAATAAAAATTAAAACTACCAGTGTAGTGGTACAACCAAATAAGAGAATTAAATGTGGACTCTTAAACATTAGATCTCTGTCGTCTAAAGCTGTGTTAGTCAATGATTTAATATCTGACTATCATATGGATATATTTTGTCTAACTTAAACTTGGCTGTGTCAGGAAGAATATGTTAGCCTGAATGAGTCCACTCCTCCTAGTCATATTAATACTCACATTCCTCGAGGCACTGGCCGAGGAGGTGGAGTTGCAGCCATCTTCGACTGCAGCTTATTAATCAACCCTAAACCTAAACTTAGTTTTAACTCATTCGAAAGTCTTGTTCTTAGTCTTTCACACCCAACGTGAAAAAAACTCTATAGCCAATTCTATTTGTCATAGTGTACCGCACTCCCGATCCGTATTCTGAATTTTTAGCAGAATTCTCAGAGTTTTTAACAAGTTTAGCCCTCAAAACAGATAAAGTCATTATTGTAGGTGATTTTAATATTCACGTGGACGTTGATAATGATAGCCTTGGTTCTGTGTTTATCTCACTATTAGATTCGATTGGTTTCTGTCAGAGTGTAAACAAACCCACTCATTGTTTTAAGCACACCCTCGATCTTGTTCTGTCATATGGAATCGAAATTGAAGATTTAATAGTCTTCCCACAAAATCCTGTCTTATCAGACCATTATTTAATAACTTTTGAATTTATATAACTGGACCAGGCCATTAGGCAAACAATCCTTCAGTAGATGCCTGTCTGATAGTGCTGTAGCTAAATTTAGAGAAGTGATTCCATCGGCATTTAATTCAATGCCATGTCTCAATATGCTAACTGTAGTCCCTCCCAAATTGATCATCTGGTTGATAGTGCTGCAGGCTCGCTACAAACTACTCTTGATTCTATTGCCCCTATCAAAAAGAAGATAATAAAACAAAAGAGGTTAGCTTCATGGTATAACTCCTTAACCCGCAAATTAAAAGAAACATCACGAAAATTAGAAAGGAAATGGCGTTCCACCACTGGAAGAATCTCATTTAGTTTGACAAGATAGTCTTAGAACATACAGGAAGGCCCTCCGTAATGCCAGAGGAGCCTATTACTCCTCACTAATAGAGGAACATAAGAACAACCCTAGGTTTCTTTTCAGCACTGTTTCTGACTGTTTTTCTCCAATTGACCTTTACCAACTAACTTCAATGATTTTTTCGTCTAAACCAACAACCTGCCTCTTAGACCCCATCCCAACTACGCATCTTAAAGAAGTTTTACCCTTAGTTAGAACTTCTTTACTAGGCATGATCAATCTGTCTTTATTAACAGGCTATGTACCACAGTCCTTCAAAGTAGCTGTAATTAAACCTATTCTTAAAAAGCCTACGCTTGATCCAGGGGTTTTAGCCAATTATAGACCTATATCTAACCTTCCCTTTCTCTCCAAAATCCTTGAGGAAGCGGTTGTTAATCAGTTATGTGACTTCCTAAACAGCAATAGTTTATTTGAGGATTTTCAGTCAGGATTTAGGGAATATCATAGCAGAGTGACAGCACTGGTGAAAGTGACAAACGACCTTTTGATTGCATCAGACAAAGGATTTGTCTCTGTACTTGTTCTGTTAGATCTTAGTGCCACTTTCGATACCATTGACCATTGTATCCTATTAAAGAGACTGGAGCGTTTGATTGGCATCAAAGGACCCACACTAAGTTGGTTTCAGTTGTATTTATCAGATAGATTTCAGTTTGTCTATGTAAATTATGAATCCCGGAGTCCAGGAGTTCCACAAGGTTCAGTGCTCGGACCACTTTTATTTACCTTGTATATGCTTCCTTTAGGCAATATTATTAGGAAACACTCCATAAACTTTCACTGCTATGCAGATGATACTCAGTTATACTTATCGATAAAGCCAGATGAAACCGGTAAGTTAGCCAAGCTTCAGGCATGTATTAAGGACATAAAAGACTGGATGCAATTTCCTGCTGTTAAACTCAGACAAAACTGAAGTTATTGTTCTGGGTCCTAAACACCTGCGAGACGCACTATGTATAGATATAGTTACTCTAGATGGCATTGCCCTGGCCTCTAGCACCGCTGTAAGGAGTCTAGGAGTAATCTTTGATCAGGACATGTCCTTTAATACCCATATAAAACAGACTTCAAGGACTGCCTTCTTCCACTTACGTAACATTATAAAAATCAGGCATATCCTGTCTCAAAAAGATGCAGAAAAACTAGTTCATACACGTGTAACTTCTAGGTTGGATTACTGTAATTCCTTATTATCGGGCTGCCCCGATAAGTCTCTAAAGACTCTCCTCACTTACAAAGCTCTTATTGGTCAGGCACCATCATATCTTAAAGAGCTGATAGTACCATATTACCCCACTATGGCAGAACGCTCACAGAATGCAGGGTTACTTGTGGTACCTAAAGCCTCTAAAAGTAGAATGGGAGCCAGAGCCTTTAGTTATCAAGCTCGTCTTCTGTGGAATCAGCTCCCAATTTGGGTTCAGGAGGCAGACACCCTCTCTTCGTTTAAGAGTATGCTAAAAGCGTTCCTTTTTGATAAAGTTTATAGTTAGGGCTGGCTCAGCTGAGTCCTGAACCATCCCTTAGTTATGCTGTTATAGGCTTAGACTGCCGGGGGATTTCCTATGAGGCACTGAGCTTCTCTCTCCTCCTTTCTTTCATCTGTACGCATTCCTATCACACTAATACAGGTTACCAACTCCACTTCTTCCTGGTAGTCCTTGTGCTTTCTGCGCTTTTTTGCCTTCTCACTTTCTGCAGGTATTTCCGCCCCTGGAGCTGTAGATTCTGGATCTGTGATTTCCGGCCGTCTATGCCCCCATGTTCCTGCTCCACACTCACTGCTGCAGTTCTTATTATTATTAGTCTGATTTGTTGCCTCTCCTCCTCTTCTGTCTCCCCTCTCCCCCTCTCTCCTCCCCTTTCAACCCAACTCGGTCGATGCAGATGTCCACCCACCCAGAGCCTGGTTCTGCTCAAGGTTGCTACCTGTTAAAAGGGAGTTTTTCTTCGCCACTGTCGCCAAGTGCTTGCTCATGGTGGGAACTGTTGGGTCTCTGTAAATAATATTTTAAAGAGTATGGTCTAGACCTACTTTATGTGAAAGCGTCTTGAGATAACTTTTGTTATGATTTGGCGCTATACAAATAAAATTGACTTGACTTGAAAGGTGTTTTGAAATGCAGATAGCGTAGATTCAAAGAGTAAATCTAGATGCTTTTTTCAGTACTACAGTATAATAAGGACACTTAGAGATGAATAAGAGGTATAAAAAACCCAACTGATTTATGATAATAACACTGTTGCTGATACCGTTAATAACTACTTTGTAGAGAGCTTCACTAGTGAACTGTTTTCATGCACGCCTTCAGGTGCATCCAGTTTTCAGAATCTTATTGAGGATTTCACTAGCAAGGGCCACAACACCAAATTGGGATCTTAAAGGTTTAATGAACTGAAGAAATATAGGACGTTGAGGATGGAAGATGTCTGTTTAGGGCTGTCTGGTTGGATGTGTTGAAGGTCTGGGTGGATCCGTCTCTGTAGAGTCACCCAAACCAATTACAGGCCCCAAAAAGTGTCAACAGATTTGAATGGAGCCGATGTGAGCGTGAGCTAGTGAGCGAGGAGATCGTTAAGGTTGTTGCGGATGTAGGAGCAACCAGGACTCAAGGACTCGAATGGTTCGATCTAAGATGCCTGGTCTGGCAGCTGTGGAAGCTGCCAAAGCAGAAAGAACGGCTGGAATAGTGTTCTGAAGATATGCCACAAATGCAGAGGACTTGGTGAAAATACTTGAGAGACCAGAATTGCGTGGCCATTTTCCCTGTTCTGGTGAGAACAAGTGGTTCTTGAGTGAGGCTTTGGCAGCATACCTCGAAGTGACGTATTTAGTTTCCAGCTTGTATGAGCTGAGGTAGGAGTCTAGACCAGAGGAGGTTATCCACAAACTGCTAACTCTGCCAGCAGAACAATGTAGCTCCGACCTGCATCACTGCGCAGCAAGGACCGCATTAAACACCAGACTCGCCACTCTTTCCAGCCAGCCTCATCAACGACTGATGGATCACCAGCTAACAAACAGACTGGTTACTAACCTATATAACATAGCAACAGCACAAGGCTAAACACAGGACTGTTAACGTTGTCAAAGTAGATGTGTTGATTTGACTGAACGCTGTTTACTGTGTTTATTATTGTTGTGATGTGTTTTCATGGTTAGGTTATTGGTAGCACATACTTATAGAGCTGCAGACACATGGAGTAACTAACTACTATTACTAGTACAATTATCCTACACACATCACACACGCACTTCAATTCGGCCTATAACTCCTCCACGCACATGCAGAGAACATTTAAAAATCCCGCCCCAAAAACTCTCTTGTTCTGACCCAAAACCTGGTTCATGCTCAAGCACGCAGGACACACACACAAGGCAGAACAAAGAAACACAATCCTCCAACATATGCATACACACACACACACTCCTTTTTGTTCTGTGTAGTATTTACTGAGGTCACATATTGTGTGTTTTTATTTAAATATGTGTATAAATAAATGCTTTTGAATACACATGCTGGTTTATTTAATGTTGCACGAGTGAGTGCAAGAGTGAATGCTGCCATTCTGGAGCAGAAAGGTCCAAACGTGTGCCGGGATAGGTCTGGTCTTCTTACAAATCATTTATTAGAGTCTCAAACATACTTTGAAAAATGCAGCCAAGACAGACAGAATCTGATGTGAAGAGTTTATCGAGTGCAGGTTTGTAACAGCAATAAACTCGAGCAGGGTCCCAGAACCGGACTGATTTCAGGTAAAAAAGCTCCTCCATTTATACCCTCTGGCTCGGGGAAGCCACCGCCTGTTTTTTTAAAACCTTCCCACTTTATGTCCAGAGACAACGGTGTAATTCCCAGAAGAGCTCCTTCAACTCTATTGGTGAATTTGTCTGACTCCTACCTGTGGAAGTTTACACCAGTAGCTTCGGGACTAGTTCATGACCTACTTTTCCATTTCACATTTTACCACAACAAACTCCAAAACCCTTCAACATTTACTAGCTATTAATATGGTAATTGTGGTTGTAGTTATTCATTTAATTATCAATCAGAGTTCCAAATTGATAGTTCAGTACCTTTTTATGAGACTAGGCTAATTCATATGGGTGGTGCCCAATTTTATAATATTTAATAATAATTAATTATTAAATAGGAATTGTTTAATAATTAATCATTATTTATGGTAGCCATAATTAACCCGAATAGCCCTATTGCACTTACACCTTTGATTAGCACGTAGATGTGGGACTGTTGATGGCAGGAGAACGAGGTCGACCTTTGTTTAACTGCCTAGTTGTTAAAGTGAATTAGTGTGGACTTCATAGACCATTGTTTTCCCCAAAAAGATAGCAGCTATGACGAGCTGAGCCTGAGTGCGAGAACTAAGTTCTGCAGTTAAGTGGCTGTTGGTTGATGGACGAAAGGTATGATGAGTGCAAGATCTGTGTTATCACGTTAATTACCTGTTGCATAGACTGGTGGGAACTAGAGAAGGACGAGAGATGTAAGATTTATGATAACAACTGGGAGGATTAGCTGTACATAGGGTGAAGTTGGTTGTTGCCTGCTGGGCTAGAATGGGTTGAGAGAGAGAGGGCCGACATTAGTGTGGAATGAACAAAGCTGGGTGCCGGCATTTCAGTGCCAAAGTTCTGGCTGACATGAGTTGCAGGTGAAGCTGGGAAATGGAGGAACATGGCGTCCCAGAGCTGGTTAGAGCAAGCTGCGTTGGTTGCTGGAAGCGGCCATGCAAAACTGCAGTGAATGAACGGATTGTTATAAGAGTAAGACAGCTCCTTTAAGGAAGGGTCAGTGCATGAGTGTGGTGAAGCAGAGAAAGACAGCGAGTGGCTGAGAGAAGTAAGGAGAGCATGAGCGAATTGCGCAGGTCTGATGATTCTGTGGAATCAGCTCCCAATTTGGGTTCGGGAGGCAGACACCCTCTCTTCGTTTAAGAGTATGCTAAAAACGTTCCTTTTTGATAAAGCCTATAGTTAGGGCTGGCTCACTTTCTATTCAAATGTTTCTACTTGATAAAAAAGACGAACACAGTTTATTTCTTTCTTTAACATTAAAATCTCATGAACTCACACGACTTAGCAACTTCTCTGTTTATTTCAGTGCCTAATAATTAGTTTTAATCATCAGTTCAAACACATGTTCATTGTTCTCTTCTTCTTTAGTTGTTCAGGACACTGAGAGGTGATATGCAGTGTGACAACGCCTCCTGCTGGATGAACAACACCAGAGTCTGAGTCTGAAATCCAGAATTCTCCACAGGACGGACTAAATATAGTGATCTGATCACATAGAAAACTCTTTAACTTCATTGTTTTAAAGTGACGGTAAGTAGATCAGATCCAACATTTCTTTATTCTATGTCTTCATTTGTTTCTAACACAGCAGAGGCTGCAGTAAACATACATTGAAATGAGTGAAGCAAAGGAGTCGTCTCTTCATCAGTGAACACAATGAGCAGGTTTTATTTATAGTGACATAACTTTCTTAATAAATCATGCAGAGTCAAGCCGAAAAAAACAGCATTCAAACAACATCTCATTTATGTCTGAATGACATCAAATTATTAAAATTAAACACGTTTCAAACCCTCAGTTATTCATATTTTCACTGATTTACAGATATTTCCTGCTGTATTTGTGTGTATTAACAGTGAAACTATGTTTTTTACAACCTTGAACTGTTCTATAATAATATGTTGAGTAACTATCACTAAAGATTTGTACATTTTTATGTGTCTGTCATTTTTCTTGTGTTTTGGGTTTCTGGCAGCTTTATACTTACAAAAGAGAAATCAGACTTAAAGCTGAGTTTGTGCTGAAAAAAAGGATACCATGCATGTATAAGGACAGTTTAAAAGAAAGAAAATATAACCTGCAGTACAGGGGCCTCACTTGTCAACCATAATAAACCGTGCATGAAGAATTATATTCATCAGTTTCTTCTTGTGATTGAAAATATTGGTACATTTAGTTCCACTGCTGACCACAAGGACTACAAACCCCCAGCTGGTGACAATTGGTGTGATCACAGGTAAACTGATTCATCAACTAGAAACACACAAACCAACTCTACTGTCAACCCTGTAATAATGGATAGAATGTAAAGAGTTATGATTTTTTTGGGAGAAGAAGGAAATAATTTCTTTCAGAGTGAAGTGATGACATTGTTGTCTGGGTTTCATCTGGTTTCTCTTCATCACTGATCTCCTGTGGCTTCATTTAAGAGGTGCTGAGGATCTGTTGATGAAGTATGAGGTTATTGTTACTGAGGTTGAGGAACAAGGCCACACCTCACTCTTATTCACTTCCTACACTACTTACAGGTGTATCTAACCCCTTTCACTCCTGTTTGTCTCAGTTTGTTTATTCGTTCTCAGACAAACTGATGTCTGAAGCGTTGTAACTATTGTTTCTCTAACTGAGCATCATGGACTACGAACTGGCCCTCGACCCGTCACACAGCCACCTGTTTGATGACCGATCATTTCAGGTATTGACATTGACCTCGCTCAACTCTTTCAGCCATCCATCTGCAACATGACAAGTCCCAGAGAGCTCTCAACCCCTCAAGGTCCAGGAAGGATTTCTACGATTTGACTGTTCCTCCCTCGAATGTAAGCCCCAGTCCCAAAATATCTGATTGCCTTTCTGAAGCACTGTACTAGTTCTTAATCAATAACTACAAATTTCCATATGTTATTCACCTTCTGGATGACTTCCTCACTGTCACACCATCCTCAGTCCCATCATTCAGTCTCGCCATACAGTTTTCTGAGAGAAAATAGTAGGACCCATCACCTCTCTATAATAATCACTCTAGACTCCATCTTCTTACAAGCCTCCCTGCCATTTAAAAAATGGTGGCTGAAAAAAAATACTTTGAGTACTCAGCCAAGTAGAAGTGTTCAGCTCTCGGAGCCCCATCTCCAAAGCTCCTGTACTTACTTTTTGAAAATAAATCCCAGCGAGCAGGGACTTTTTTGGGGGTAAAGTAATGTCCCTGCACTTTCATGTTTTGATGACATCTACTGGATGTTCTTGTTCAATTTAATTTCACTTGTTGTAGTCACTGTGGGCTGTATTGTCTTCTTTACTTCACTGACTGCCCATACTCATACATAATGTCATGGCTGTAGATTGGGCACGATCAGGTAACAACATTTATTTATCTTGTTTATTTATCTTTATTTATTTATTTATTTATTTTTATTTTGTTTTTTATTGCAATAGTTAAACACTGTAAATGATAGACAGCCAATTATGTATCTCATGACTGAGGATCATCACAGGAAACCCATCTGTTTAACAATTTTGTAGTATAAGAGTAAGTCTGGTGCTTAAGTACTTACACTTGGTTGTAAGATTGGTGTCCATCTTTCAATTCCATCAGACGACCCATAGACCGGTCACTCCTCATGGACACACAGCTGGGAACAGAGGACTTTTGTCTCTGCAGCTAGTCCCTAGACCTCTCCAGCTAGTCCTAGACCTCTGCAGCTAGTCCCTAGACCTCTCCAGCTAGTCCTACACCTCTGCAGCTAGTCCCTAGACCTCTCCAGCTAGTCCTAAACCTCTGCAGCTAGTCCCTAGACCTCTCCAGCTAGTCCCTAGACCTTTGCAGCTAGTCCATAGACCTCTGCAGCTATCCCCCATATTAAAATAAATCTTCAGGCTCAGCAGCTGCTGGATTCACTAGAAGCTATCACCAAGAGAAGGATGAAAAGAACAAAATTTAACTAGAACTTAATTTCCTGCAGGACTGAGTGCTGTGCAGCTGAACATTATGGCTTAACAAGCTGTAAATATGCATCACGTTAGGTTTACACAACTTGTATATTTTTCTTGCACAGCCGCAATTTGAAGTGAACAACGAGTAAGCTAACCCCTGACACACAGATGCATGGCTTTAGGCTGCAACTAAAAATTATTTCCTTGTCGTTTAATCCACAAATTATATTCTCCATTAACAGTTTTTGATATACAAATTGATTTTATTTAATTTTCCAATGTTGCAAAACAGAGAAAAAGCTAACAGGAAAAAGAGCAACTCATCATATTGTAAGAGCTGGAATTAGTTAATATTTGCTATTTTTGCTTGAAAAATGTCTCAAATTATAAATCAATTATCAAAAAAGTTGCAGATTAATCTTCAGTTGAACATTTCAGCTGTACATGTATGTAAAACAATGTAAAAAACACAATTAAAAACAGGAATACATTTGGTAAGATCCAAAGTTGAAAACGGCGATTGATGGAAAGGTTTGAACCCTCAGCTACAACATCTCTATGAGCTTCACACTCTTGTAAAAGCAATAAGTTGAGTCCAATCCACCACCATAACAGCTTATCAAGGAGCATCAGTTAGAGACAGCAGTACTGAGCCAACACGTCAATCCTGCACAAATGTACATCTTCTTGAAGAGAATTTAATTACCCCAAAGCTAAAGATTTTTACAACATTAGTTTAAGCAAGCAACACTGAGCTTGATAATAAATATTATGTTTTCACAGTGTTCAAATTAAAGAACAAACTGTACGTTTCAGAAAGAGGAGGGTGAGGAAGCAGTCAGTCTGCAGTTTAAATGACTGTGAATGAGCTTGACTGTCCTCTGCTGATCAGTTAAGGTTTAAATCTCAAGAACTGAAACTGTGGGTTAGATGTTTACATTTTGAGAGAGATGAGGTGTGGCTACATGTTAAGGTGTTTGAAGAGTTAAAACTGGGATTGAAAGCAGATTAGATTTTTTTTTGGTCTCAAGAAAACATTGATCACGACACACTGATGAAGTCTCAAAACGGCTGTAAAAGCAGTTGCTTTTTACTTAAATTGCTCAAGAATTATAAACTATGGCCAAACTGGGCCAACTGAGGCCAGACTGGGCCGACTGAGGCCAGACGAGGCCAGACTGGGCCAACTGAGGCCAACTGAGGCCAACCGAGGCCAACTGGGCCAACTTAGGTCAGACTGGGCCAACTGAGGCCAGACAAGGCCAACCGAGGCCAACTGAGGTAAGACTGGGCCAACTGAGGTAAGACTGGGCTGACTGAGGTAAGACTGGGCCAACTGAAGCCAGACTGGGCCAACTAATGTCAGACTGGGCCATCTGTGGCCAGACTGGGCCAGACTGGGCCAACTGAAGCCAGATGAGACCAGACTGAGCCAACTGAGGTAAGACTGGGCAGACTGAGGTAAGACTGGGCCAACTGAGGTCAGACTGGGCCAACTGAGGCCAGACAAGGCCAACCGAGGCCAACTGAGGTAAGACTGGGCTAACTGAGGTCAGACTGGGCTGACTGAGGTAAGACTGGGCCAACTGAGGTAAGACTGGGCTGACTGAGGTAAGACTGGGCCAACTGAAGCCAGACTGGGCCAACTGAGGTCAGACTGGGCCAAATGAGGCCGGACTGACTGGGCCAGACTGGGCCAACTGAAGCCAGATGAGACCAGACTGAGCCAACTGAGGTAAGACTGGGCAGACTGAGGTAAGACTGGGCCAACTGAGGTCAGACTGGGCCAACTATTGCCAGACTGGGCCAACTACTGCCAGACTGGGCCAACTGAGGCCAGACAAGGCCAACCGAGGCCAACTGAGGTAAGACTGGGCTAACTGAGGTCAGACTGGGCTGACTGAGGTAAGACTGGGCCAACTGAGGTAAGACTGGGCTGACTGAGGTAAGACTGGGCCAACTGAAGCCAGACTGGGCCAACTGAGGTCAGACTGGGCCAACTGAAGGCAGACAAGGCCAACCGAGGCCAACTGAGGTAAGACTGGGCTAACTAAGGTAAGACTGGGCTGACTGAGGTAAGACTGGGCCAACTGAGGTAAGACTGGGCTGACTGAGGTAAGACTGGGCCAACTGAAGCCAGACTGGGCCAACTGAGGTCAGACTGGGCCAACTGAGGCCAGACTGACTGGGCCAGACTGGGCCAACTGAAGCCAGATGAGACCAGACTGAGCCAACTGAGGTAAGACTGGGCTGACTGAGGTAAGACTGGGCCAACTGAGGTCAGACTGGGCCAACTACTGCCAGACTGGGCCAACTGAGGCCAGACAAGGCTAACTGAGGCCAGACTGGGCCAACTGAAGCCAGAATGGGCCAACTAATGTCAGACTGGGCCATCTGTGGCCAGACTGGGCCAACTAATGCCAGACTGGGCCAACTGCGGCCGGACGAGGCCAGACTGGGCCAACTGAGGCCAGACTGGGTCTTTTAAATGCTTTTCAGACCATCACATTCCTGTCTACATCTGTTTGTTGAAGTGATGGCACTGAGTCATTCAGACAGAGGCTACTTTTATTACTTATTACTTTTTATGTTAATGTTCCTCACAGCTGGACTCTGGACTTTACATTAACACATATCTTTGAACATCTTTGATCAGTGAAAACATTCTCTACACTTCATACTGTTAACCTTTACACATTCCCTGGATGAATTGTACAGATTTTTCATTTTAAAAATATATATTTCACATATTTTTCATAATATTTTTTCAGATTCTGTATTGTAAATATTTGTATTTCCATTTTATATTTATGTTTCTTGACTTATTGTACTTGGCCCCAAACCGAAAGAGATGCAGAAGCTTCAACAAACTCAAAAACCTGCTGACGATTCAGTGAAGACACTTAGAGCCAACTGACTTCAGGAAGCAGATTTTATTCAAAGAAAACTGCATCAATCAGGACATGATTTCATGTGGAATAACAGAATACATTACAGTCAGTAAAAATATGGCTTGTTAAAATATAAAGTACAACCTAAATGGATCCAAATGTTTCCACATGGCCTGTGTCATCTGAGATATTTGAACTAGTCATTCCAAACATGAAGACATGAACCAAAGTACATTAGATTTCACTTCAGAAACACTCAATCCACTGTGCAGTGCCTCCCCCAGTCTTGTTTGGGCCAAGTTTGTGTCGAGCGATGCAGGAAATCTCATGTCAAAAATGTAACATTCAAATTCAAAATGTTTACTTGTACAGATGCTAAATCATTAGCAGAGTATCCTATAAACAATGAATAAAAAGTAAACATACAGATCAAAGAATGCAGACCATGGGGCCCCTCAACAGAAATACTCCCTTACTGAGGTGCATGTGTGTTTGTAGCAAAGCTGTGCTGCCTCCCTGTTTGGCCACTAGGTGGCGCCAACAGGCCCTGACATATTAACCTTCTGCTTCAGTGTGTTTTGTGGTTATGTCACCTTTGAATTTGGCTAGCTGGATAATTAAACTTACTTATAGTAATAAGAGAATTGTCTTTTAAAGCAGCCAGATTTATTTAAAAAAAAAAAAGTTTCAATAATTGGTAAAACCAAAATAGGCAGAAGTCCCTGTGTAATGTGCACCTAATCAGCCATTTACAATAAATACCTTAGGAATCAATAGAGGGTAACACAGTTTTAAGCTCTATGGCCTGTTTGTAGCTATTTTAATGTAGGTTACTCGATAACATGTCATGAATAATGATGTGGACTATCTTGGTATTAGTTCAGGATTTCAGTGGACTGAGAAACATATGAATACATATGATACGATACTGTAGTTGTATTAGAGTTAGCAGCAGAGTTGAGATATTTTATTATTATATAATATATTATAAATCTTTATATCATAAAGATATTTTAATAAACTTTTAAAATATATAATACGAAGAAATATTTAACCTAAGGTTGCATGCTATTCAGGCAATAATTAAATCATTGTGCAAAGTGTCTTCATCCCATCATCCATGTCTGATGCACGCCTCAAACTTTCTCCTGTGATATTTCCCATAATCAAGTCTCTACATTACATCATTTCCCATAATGACATAATTTACCAACATTAAATCACTTTCTATAGTTACATTATTTGCCAGAATAATTTTCAGTTACATACAGTTTCTCACCTTTTCTCTTTACTTCCCTTTACCTTCTGTGATTGCCAGCAAGCAGTTTCTGTATCTTTAGGAACCTTTAAAAGGTATGTCTGACAGTCACAGTGTTTCTTTAGGTCCAACATTAATGGATGCTGAACCACGAGGACCACGTATTCAGTACAGTATCTAATTAATGAAGCAGCCCAGCACACGTGAGAAAATATGTATGGCTTTAAAAAGTGCTGCATCAAATAGATTTTGAATTGATAAAAGTCACAAAGTACACATGTAAAGGCTATGCTTTGTGATGCCTGATTGAGTAACAGAAAGATTGCATTAGCAAAACAACCCCCCGTCCTGTGCCAGTATGAGTGGGAATTCATATCAGGACGTTTGGACTTTACTCTTTTTTGATGTTGTCAGACTTGGCATGGTAGGAAGTGTCTAATGATTACATGTCTCAGGTTGTCATATCACCTGAGGGAATGTACTGTGTGATTGCTTTGCTTCACAGTCTTCGCGAGGAAAACTAACAACGTTTGTACTGGGGATGTAGTCCTCTTTTAAACAGTAAAAAACCAAAGGCTCCTCATTAAAGAAACATCCTGAATCTGAAATCCTATCTTATCTCAATTTAGTCAGTGTTTGGACTTTTCCCATTATAGACCAAGCTGTTCTAACTGCATATATATTTGTTATACCATCTCACCTATAGTCAGGATTTAGATATCACTGAAGCATCCAAAATGTCCTAAGTAAGTAAGAAAAGCAGTCCTCATGATACATATCCAGACCTGTCTCTTGATGATTATCAGGGAGATGGGATAGGCTTCTTCACCAGTCATATTCTCAGGTATCAATACACTGTGAAGAAAACACAAATCAACCACATTGCAAATTATACAGTGTAAGAACATAACAATAATTATTCTTGCACTTCTTGGTCTATTGTTTTCTGCTTCCTGCTTTGGGCCTCCTGCCTTAGCCTGTACAGCACTTTGGTCAACGTGGGTTGTTTTTAAATGTGCTTTAGAAATAAATTTGACTTGACTTGATATCTGGCAGGCACAACTGCACTATGAACATGTGGCTCTACCCCAAGTACCTCCCGCCCCTTTATTAACTATTCTAATACCACACACACTCATATATGAATATGCATTGTTTTAGTATCATATTAATTGTGATGTTACCTTGTCATTCTAGGAGGTCAGAGACTTGGTTCCTGTGTGGGTCGTTTTGATCATTGTAGCGCTGTTCGTTGATCCATGTAGTAACGGTGGTAAGATCTGTGTTTGTCATGACTTCCTTGCCTTGAAGTACGTCGAACCATGTCTGTACCATCTTTATGCTGTGTTCCGGATAACTGTCTTCGTAAATGGCAAGCCTGCTTTTACTCGGCCAGTTGTCCTGAAAGTTTTTGAAGTTTTTGGTGCTTTTCAACTTGTATCTCAGGTTTGCACCAAGGATCGTCAGTTTGAAGGTGCCCACAACGTCATCCTTGCTTATGGTTTCAGCTAAGAGCGTTCTGAAGGCTTTTGATGTTGTACTTAGAAACTCACGATGTATTTCTTGAGGCACATAAACAGTTGGCAGTTCAAGGCCATGGGACTTTTTCACTTTATGAATCAGGTTGGTATCCAGAGGAGATGAGTTTGTTCCCACTTCAAGCATGGCTAATTTGCTAATTTGCTATTCTGGTTCAGTTTTCTAGCTTCCAATATACTATTCACTGGTGGCCCGTGATCTGCATTGATGTATTGTCCAATTCCTGGATTTTGTTTTGCATTTTTCCCATTGTTTGTATTGTTGGTTTTTTCCAACCTCTTTCTTAAGTACCTTTTTGGTTTCTTTTATGATCTTTTTTGGTGCAACTCCTTCTGCCATGTACCAGTCCCCTCCTCTGATTGCTTCAGTCCACTCTTTGCGCTTGATGAAAGGCTCCCATTGGCCTGGGTGTCTGAGGAGAGTGTCGGCCTCCACAGATCTGAGGCGGCCTGCTTCAAAAGCGATATCTTCTTCACTGGCCTCTGGTTTCATGCCTCGTGCAAAAGCATGAAACATGCAGCCCTTGCCCTCATTGACTATGCTCACTGTCTGGTTATTGACGCGCACATCATAATGGCCGTCTGGGTATTGGACACTCTTTGGTCTGTAGATTAGTGTCACAGTTTGACTGGCGGGTTTAGTACTTGGGCTCAGCTCCTGCAATTTGGTAAGTCTGCCATGCTTATCCTCTGTGAGGATGACAACCTTAGTGCTTAGTGTTTCTGACAGGAATCTGATATCAAGAAGGGTGCCCACTGTCATGGGGTCACTGATCTTTTCAGCATGTGACTCTGAGTGTTTACCTGCCTCTCCTCCAAGTTTAGGTTTAGAATTTGGGTCTCCTGGCATGTATGCAATGTATCTGTTGTTCTGTCCAGCTCTGAGTTTTTCCTCTGTTCTGCCACTCTTTAATCCAGTTCTTACATAACCACCAATGATGCCATTCACTTTGCCTTGTACATAAGAAACAACGTGGCTGGAGAACTTCTGGTGGAACACTTCTACAAAAGCATCAGCCAATAAAGCACTGATGGTATCAGCCAAATCCTGCTTGAATTTTTTCAGCATCTCAGTGTCTGAAGCAGACAGCTCATTTACCTTCACTTTCTCTGAAAAACCTATTTGATTTTTAAATATATTCAGCTGTTCATGAAGGTTTGAGAAAAACTTGCTGGAGAGAGTGTGCACTGCAATGATGGTGTCTCCTGCCACTGCTGCTATTTGGACAGCTTTGATGGCTGTCAGAATTCCATGTGTTCCTTTGGCCTCTGCTTTAGCTTTGTCAATCACTGTGGAGATGATTGAGTTAAGCTTGTTCTGCCAGCTGAGGTCTGCATAGAATGGCTGTACTGCAGTGTTGCTTAACTCTTTGAAAATGGCCAGCAGTTCATCCTTTCTGTTCTTGTCCTCCAGGAGATCATGAACTTGCTTTTCATCCTCAAGGTGCGCGAGGATAATGAAGTCTACTAATGTAGCCAAGGGCTCTTTCTCCATGTTGGATTTCACGTCGTCGACAATCCCCTTTTTTTTCAGAAGTAAGTCGTACTGCATTCTTCATATTTGTCCTTGTGACAGCACTTAAACCGTCTTTAGCCTGTCTAGATAAAATCTTTGGCATTGACTTCATCTGTTTGCCGAATTCCTTAATTAACAATTTAGAACCTTTGAAGCCCTTTGCAATCAGCTTTCCAACTCCAAACACCAATAGAAATGGCTTTTTCTATAGCCCATGCTTTCCAGCTGAATTCTCCGGTCACCATGGATTCGATGCCATAGATGCAGTCTGATTTTCCTTCAGTGTTGAGTCCCAGGCCGACTTGGGCTAATGTACCAAACGTAAATGCAGTGAGCAATGCTCCTCCAATAATCTGTAAAACTCCAAGACAGAACACGAGCAGACCTTCCCATGAGAAACGAGGTTTCTCTTCCACAGAAAATAAATTTTTCAGACCTAGACTCTAGAGGTTGTACGCTTCCACTTGGAGATCTTCATCAGCACCTGACACCAGGGAGAAAATTGGTGATTTATTGGCCATTGCATCCCGCCCTTTTTCTTTTATTTCATCCAGCTTTTGGATGGCCTCTTTAATGTTTTTGTCAAAGTAACTGAACATCTTGCACTTGGTTGTTAACTGTTTTTCAAGACTGGTTGGGTTACTGTTGGCTGAGTCTGCAGAGGACATTTTTACCAACTGGAGACAGACCTTGGATTCCTCACTGAGATACTTCAGAGACTCCTGAGCCTTCCTTAGATCATCCCTGGCCGTGGCGAGGTAATCTGAATTCTGCTGCTTTATAGTGCAGTATGCATGACTGTAAAAAGCTATGGCTGCCCAACTTTCATCTTGTTTCATGGCTTTTTCAAATAGCCTGGTGCTGACGTCCCATTGTTTTTCACTCAGTGCGATATTTCCAAACTTGATGTAGTGATAAATGCTAGCACATGGTGAAGTCTGACTTCGAGACTGAATTTTTGCCAATGACAAATCAGCTTTCAAACTCTTTTGCTATTCATTTCTCTTCAACTGGTCAATTTCTTCTGATTTAGTTTGCAACCATATCCCCCAGAACTCATTCATGATGGCAACAACAGCTCTTTTCTCATCTCCATCTGTGTTCTTATGAATATCCTGAAGAGTTTTGCAGTAGTCAGAAAACAGGTCTTCCCTCAATTTCAACTCAGTGATGTCGTTCATCATGTGATTTATCTTTTCTGCTGCACGTCTGTCCCTTGTGCTCCTAGCTTCCTGCAGAGAAGACACTGTCCTAAAAGACTGCTGCAGGTATTCAGTGGACACGATTACCTGAGCAGATCCAGGTTCACCGTTGCACGCGGTTTGACCAAAGGCCTGGAGTTCCACTCTTGTGTTGTCAGACAGGAAGGAGAGGATCACAAATAATCCACCATTGTTGTTCACCTGTTTGGACACTTTTATGTCTGTGCCACGCCCGGCAAGGTTCGTGGCAACAATGACATCCCCAGGAAGCAGTTCTCTATCTATTTTGCTCAAACTGTCTCTGTCACTGCGGCAGTAGAGAATGATTTCCCCTGGGATGCTGCTTTTCAGCTCTTCGTAGATCTCTTTGGCTTTGTTGATAGTTTCACAGATCACCAGGGCTGCTCTTCCATCTCTGTATGAATTTGGGGAAATCTGAGCCATAACATCCCGTTTTATTTCAGATTTCCACTCTTCAGCTGAGGCCTTCAGAGAACCATTGACCTCAAATAACTGCTTCCTGTTGAATGTTGGCATTTTGCAGGCAGAGAGATTTGGATATAGATCCTGCAAAAACAGAATGTCTGTTTTGCTCCCAAGTGTCCCCGTAGTTCCATATATTCTCCCACAGTACTTTTCAAAAAAGGAGATGTTAGAAACGTAGTTTGTCACAGTTGAAATTGTGCTCAGTTTGATTTGGTGTTTAATCTCAACAAACTGCTGCAGGCCATCACCCCATTTCTTATTCAGTTCTACAATACCAGTGGATCTGAAATCCACTGGACAGACATTGTCATTTTCTACAACATATTCCCGTCCTTCCTTCAGCTGCATGGCCAGAAAGGCATTCTGAACCCACACTGACACTTTCTTCTCCACCAGATTCTTCAAGAATCCAGGAATGCTGATTTTGTTTTTATTGTTTGTACAGGGGGTGTACTGAACCTTCTCTGAGATAAATTCTGCAATGGGCTTGATGAGAATTTCTTCTGAATCATAGAGAGTACAACACAAACGTTCCTCCAGGACAAGAAATGTAAGTTCTGGAATGTCCTGGTTGTTGTATGGGCTGCACTTTCTAAGACAAAGCAACCCCTTGTCGTCTAAAGTGTAAACAGTAAAACCATAAGGGACATAGTGCTCAATTTCTTGGAAAAAATCTACCACAGCATCCTGACTCATAGTTTTCAGTTTCCTGAAAAGTTCCTCCTTTTCACTTGTGTAGATTTCCTCTGTAAATCCTTTTGGCACAGTGTTGGATTCCTCAGCGATACGTAAAATGTCCATTGGATCATTAATTTCAGTTTCTTCTGTGTCTATTGAGTCAAAGATGGCCTTGAAGAATGAAGCAGGAGGACCCTGTACAAATGTCTGGCGTCCTGAAGACAGGAAGCCATACTGGCTGACGTGGCCCCAGATCATGGCCAGAATAATGTTCAGGTGCTGCATGGAGACCATAGGGCTGGATAGGTAGGTCAGCTGCACTCCCTGATCCAGCAGCAGTGAGTCCACTTCATCGATTATGATGCACTGATAGCCGCGATCAGGCCTCACATCCTTCATCTCAAATATCTGGCGAAGGTGATCTGCAGCGAAGGCTTCGATAGTTCCATAGACCACGTCCTTCTGGTAGCATTTCTTTCGGTCTTCATCTTTGGTTTTATCTGTGTTTGTGTCAGCTGTCATGCCAAAGTACTTGTAGAAGTTGGTCCATTCTTTTGCATCTCTTTGGCATAACACAGAAGAGCTGGACACCACATCTACTTTTTCACCCCTAAGCACATGCAGCACTGCAAACATTGCTATGACACAAGACTTCCCTTCTCCAGTGCCCATCTCCAGGAGCTTCCCAGTGTCAGACAAGGCCAAGAGGCACCAGCTTATCATTTGAGTGGCTCTGGGCCACCACTTCCTTTCAGCCTTGTGCAGGTGTACAGCATTGCATAAGACTGCCAGGAACTCCTGAAGGTCTTCTGTGTCTGTGCTGTGACTCAGTTTCCTAGCTCGCTGTACATCTGTGTGGTTTTTAATTTCCCCAGTTTTGATCAGGTGTGTTACATGAGTTACCACACTGTATGATTTACTCAGTGTTTGTTCATCAATGTCTTTCATCTGCCGTATTTCATCAAAAAGAGTGTCAACACTTTTTATTTTCTCATCTCTAAGGCTCTTTTCTAAATGCTGAATCAGGTTCTTAGTTCTAGATGAATCTAAGAGCGTAAGGAGAGATTGGTTGTTCTCATCTGTCCACTTGGAAGAAACCTGATATGTTGCCATTAAATGTAAAATCTTCATGATGGAAATACAGTCTTTATCATGATGGTGGTCAGTTAATGCTCCTAGGAGGTTTAAGGCCTACTGGTGACCAAAGTCTTTGTGCTTCAAGATTTGAAACTATCTGGAAGAGTTCTTTCGCAGTGGTTGATGCTTGGAATTGCTCCGCACAGGCAAATAAAGTCTCCAAACACCATTTGCCTGCAGGAGATGTCCTGTGTTTCTCACTTTCTGTTTCTTCAGTAACCACTTTAAGGAGATTCTCAAGAAAGGTCAGAATAAAGACCTCATGAGAAGGAAGACCCTTTCCGGAAATTGTCTTTGAGATGGTGATGATTTTATCGTCAGTGTTTGTGTCTTTGTTTAGGTTGGTGTGGAGCACCTGAAAGAGAGCCTTAATAAACCTGTGTTTTAGTTCCATATCTTCACTGTGAAATTTACCAATGAGGTTTTGCAGGACCTCAGCAGCAAACACCAGTGAATCATCGTTCTTGAGCCTTGAAAGTTCCAGATTATGGGAAGAACTGAGACTTCTTTCTTCAATGATAAATCCACAACTTAGGAGGGGGTTTCCAGTTTCCATCACTTCTATGCCGTATTGAAAGTAATCAGAGACAAAGTCATTGATGGTACCATACACAATGTCCGCTTCATAGACATCCCATGCTGCATTGGTTTTCTTCATGTTTGTATTGAGGGAAATTCCAAGGTACTTGTAGAAGTCAGACCACTCCGTAGTTGGTTCCTCTGAGTGAACATCAGAGCTCAGCACAATGTCCAGTTTGTTTCCCATGCAGACTTGTGTGACTGCAAACATTGCTGTGACACATGGGTCTTCTTCCACACCAACCAGTTGTAGCGCTCCACTCTTCTCAGTCAGCACCAACGCACACCACCGCAGCATCTGCCTCACTGTCGGCCACCAGCCTTTTGTGTCAAAAACTGCTTTGCAGAGCTGAGACAGAGAGTTCTGTATGTCGTCTGCATTCAAGCTTACACATTTAAAGGAATCTTTCATAAATGTTGCATCTTTTGGTGCATTTTCTGAATAATACAGGACGCCAGTGGTAATGTTTTTTATTTTGTCAATCACAGAATCATCCAAATTCCATAACACTTGTAACTCTGCTAGAGCTGGAACTAGACTGCTCTCGTCTTTCCTTCTGAGAGTCTTTTGGAAATCCTGATGAGGGCCAGCAAAGTCAAGAGCCTGGATGAGAGAGTGTCCAGACTCATCCGTCCACTCTGGCGATATGTCATACACTTGTACCAACGTAAGGACTTCAGTTATTGAAACATCCTCTGCATATTTCTGTGACAGTGTCTTGAGCAGAGTCACTGCCTCCGTTGGGGTCCATTGGTTTCTTTGCACAAGTCTGAGGAGCATTTCAGTGGATCCTGAGTGGGTTTCCTCTCCATTTAAATGTGTGAGTGTGGATAAGAGAAGCTTCAAGCACTGGATTTCCATCTTTAAAATGAACACAGAGGCTCTTCCAACTGTATTCTGCAGTGATGATGTGAGGGTGCTCAGGAACTCTATAGGAAAGAGGTGCTGAGTGGAAAGCTCATCTTCAGCCCATTGTTTGGCTATGAGGACTCCGTCAGTATCAGAGCTGCCATGGTCAGAGAAAAAGTGCATCAGGTTCAGATACAGGGCTTGAGTCAGCAGGAAACTCTCAAAAACATTACATGCCGATTGGCTGATGGACCCCACCAGGGACTTCACATGATTGGAGATGCTTTGTAGGGAAACTCCCTCGGATATCTCCAGAGACAGGGCACACAGCTCTGTGATGAACACTTGAGTGTGCTGCAGAGTGCTGAGAGATGGGGGGGGGGAGCACTAGTCCATTCATC
This sequence comes from Lateolabrax maculatus, assembly GCA_031216445.1. Lineage (NCBI taxonomy): Eukaryota > Metazoa > Chordata > Actinopteri > Acropomatiformes > Lateolabracidae > Lateolabrax > Lateolabrax maculatus. Next base: position 1,693,482 of record CM062201.1, read on the forward strand.
AAACAGAAGTTTGTCCAGTATTGACAGGATCTTCCCCAGCTTATCAGCTGTCAGCTGAGTGGGACTGAGATTTGGAACTGTGATGCTGCATTTCAAAGACAGGATTTCTAGAAGCTCATCACTGCCTGATTCATCGTTGGCCTCAAACTCATCCAGATGTGTTATTAGAACTTCTCGCCTGGACTCATATTCTTCTGAGATGTTGCTGCTCAGTTGTTTCTCATGCTGCTGTTTGGCTCGTTGGACTGATTCCTGTAGTCTTTGATTCAGTTCTTCTTGTCTCTTCTTCTCTTCAGCCTCTCTGGCCTGTTGCTGTTCTTCTCTCCTCCTCTCCTCCTCTCTCCTCTGTCTCTCCTCTTCTCTTCTCCTCTCCTCCGTCTCTCTCCTCCTCTCTCCTCCGTGTCTCCTCTTCTCTTCTTCTCTCCTCCCATCTCCTCTGTCTCTCCTCTTCTCTTCTCTTCTCCTTCTCTCTCCTCCGTCTATCTTCTTCTCTCCTCCTCTCTCCTCCATCTCTCCTCTTCTCTCCTTTTCTCCTCCTCTCACCTCCATCTCTCCTCTTCTCTCCTCCTCTCCTCCTCTCTCCTCCATCTCTCCTCTTCTCTTATCCTCTCCTCCTCTCTCCTCTGTCTCTCCTCTTCTTTCCTCCTCTCCTCTTCTCTCCTCTGTCTCTGCTCTTCTCTTATCCTCTCCTTCTCTCTCCTGCGTCTCTCTCCTCCTCTCTCCTCCGTGTCTCCTCTTCTCTTCTCCTCTCCTCTGTCTCTCCTCTTCTCTTCTCCTCTCCTTCTCTCTCCTCCTCTCTCCTACGTCTCTCTTCTTCTCTCCTCCTCTCTCCTCCATCTCTCATCTTTTTTCCTTTTCTCCTCCTCTCACCTCCGTCTCTCCGGCTCCGGCTGGAATAGTGTTCTGAAGATATGCCACAAATGCAGAGGACTTGGTGAAAATACTTGAGAGACCAGAATTGCGTGGCCATTTTCCCTGTTTTGGTGAGAACAAGTGGTTCTTGAGTGAGGCTTTGGCAGCATACCTCGAAGTGACGTATTTAGTTTCCAGCTTGTATGAGCTGAGGTAGGAGTCTAGACCAGAGGAGGTTATCCACAAACTGCTAACTCTGCCAGCAGAACAATGTAGCTCCGACCTGCATCACTGCGCAGCAAGGACCGCATTAAACACCGGACTCGCCACTCTTTCCAGCCAGCCTCATCAACGACTGATGGATCGCCAGCTAACAAACAGACTGGTTACTAACCTATATAACATAGCAACAGCACAAGGCTAAACAGGACTGTTAACGTTGTCAAAGTAGATGTGTTGATTTGACTGAACGCTGTTTACTGTGTTTATTATTGTTGTGATGTGTTTTCATGGTTAGGTTATTGGTAGCACATACTTATAGAGCTGCAGACACATGGAGTAACTACCATTACTAGTACAATTATCCTACACACATCACACACGCACTTCAATTCGGCCTATAACTCCTCCACGCACATGCAGAGAACATTTAAAAATCCCACCCCAAAAACTCTCTTGTTCTGACCCAAAACCTGGTTCATGCTCAAGCATGCAGGACACACACACGAGGCAGAACAAAGAAACACAATCCTCTAACATATGCATACACACACACACACTCCTTTTTGTTCTGTGTAGTATTTACTGAGGTCACATATTGTGTGTTTTTATTTAATATATGTGTGTAAATAAATGCTTTTGAATACACATGCTGGTTTATTTAATGTTGCACAAGAGTGAATGCTGCCAACCTCTACTACTTAGAACATTCTGGAGCAGAAAGGTCCAAACGTGTGCCGGGATAGGTCTGGTCTTCTTACAAATCATTTATTAGAGTCTCAAACATACTTTGAAAAATGCAGCCAAGACAGACAAAATCTGATGTGAAGAGTTTATCGAGTGCAGGTTTGTAACAGCAATAAACTCGAGCAGGGTCCCAGAACCGGACTGATTTCAGCTAAAAAAGCTCCTCCGTTTATACCCTCTGGCTCGGGGAAGCCACCGCCTATTTTTTTAAAACCTTCCCACTTTATGTCCGGAGACAACGGTGTAATTCCCAGAAGAGCTCCTTCAACTCTATTGGTGAATTTGTCTGACTCCTACCTGTGGAAGTTTACACCAGTAGCTATTAAATAGGAATTGTTTAATAATTAATCACTATTTATGGTAGCCATAATTAACCCGAATAGCCCTATTGCACTTACACCTTTGATTAGCACGTAGATGTGGGACTGTTGATGGCAGGAGAACGAGGTCGACCTTTGTTTAACTGCCTAGTTGTTAAAGTGAATTAGTGTGGACTTCATAGACCATTTTTTTCCCCAAAAAGATAGCAGCTATGACAAGCTGAGCCTGAGTGCGAGAACTAAGTTCTGCAGTTAAGTGGCTGTTGGTTGATGGATGAAAGGTATGATGAGTGCAAGATCTGTGTTATCACGTTAATTACCTGTTGCATAGACTGGTGGGAACTAGAGAAGGACGAGAGATGTAAGATTTATGATAACAACTGGGAGGATTAGCTGTACATAGGGTGAAGTTGGTCGTTGCCTGCTGGGCTAGAATGGGTTGAGAGAGAGAGGGCCGACAATAGTGTGGAATGAACAAAACTGGGTGCCGGCATTTTTAGTGCCAAAGTTCTGGCTGACATGAGTTGCAGGTGAAGCTGGGAGATGGAGGAACATGGCGTCCCAGAGCTGGTTAGAGCAAGCTGCGTTGGTTGCTGGAAGCGGCCATGCAAAACTGCAGTGAATGAACAGATTGTTATAAGAGTAAGACAGCTCCTTTAAGGAAGGGTCAGTGCATGAGTGTGGTGAAGCAGAGAAAGACAGCGAGTGGCTGAAAGAAGTAAGAAGAGCATGAGCGAATTGCGCACACGCAAGCACATACACACTTAAACTATAATAAAAGAGACACAAACACGCGCACACAAATACACGCACACACACGTGAACGCTCCTGTGCGCACACGCAAACCCTGAACCTGACCCCTGAGATAACTCGACCATCAGAACAATGAGAGTCTGCTGAAGCTCGCTCAACTCTTTCAGCCATCCATCTGCAACATGACAAGTCCCAGAGAGCTCTCAATCCCTCAAGGTCCAGCCCAGATCAGGTATTCACCTGCAGTAGGAAACTCATGCCAGTCAGGGTTTCTTTGTCATTTTATGTTTGACTCATCATTGATCTTTCTATTGCCAAACATCCAGCATCAACAGCCTGATCACCAGTCTACATTTCTTGATGCATTACACTACCATCAATCACACTATCCAACTCATCTGTCTTGCAGGCACCGGTGGATACCGGTTGGATAAAGCTGACATCACGAGCACCTTCAAAGTCTTTCTTTGTTTCTTTGGTGTTTTCTGGAAGGATTTCTATGATTTGACTGTTCCTCCCTCGAATGTAAGCCCCAGTCCCAAAATATCTGATTGCCTTTCTGAAGCACTGTACTAGTTCTTAATCAATAACTACAAATTTCCATATGTTATTCACCTTCTGGATGACTTCCTCACTGTCACACCATCCTCAGTCCCATCATTCAGTCTCACCATACAGTTTTCTGAGAGAAAATAGTAGGACCCATCACCTCTCTATAATAATCACTCTAGACTCCATCTTCTTACAAACCTCCCTGCCATTTAAAAAATGGTGGCTGAAATAAAATACTTTGAGTACTTGGCCAATTAGAAGTGTTCAGCTCTTGGAGCCCCATCTCCAAAGCTCCTGTACTTACTTTTTGCATGGCTTTAGGCTGCAACTAAAAATTATTTCATTGTCGTTTAATCCACAAATTATATTCTCCATTAACGATGGATGATTTTGAATGAATGATTTTATTTAATTTTCCAATGATGCAAAACAGAGAAAAAGCTAATAGGAAATAGAGCAACTCATCACATTGTAAGAGCTGGAATTAGTTAATATTTGCTATTTTTGCTTGAAAAATGTCTCAAATTATAAATCAATTATCAAAAAAGTTGCAGATTAATCTTCAGTTGAACATTTCAGCTGTACATGTATGTAAAACAATGTAAAAAACACAATTAAAAACAGGAATACATTTGGTAAGATCCAAAGTTGAAAACGGCGATTGATGGAAAGGTTTGAACCCTCAGCTACAACATCTCTATGAGCTTCACACTCTTGTAAAAGCAATAAGTTGAGTCCAATCCACCACCATAACAGCTTATCAAGGAGCATCAGTTAGAGACAGCAGTACTGAGCCAACACGTCAATCCTTCACAAATGTACATCTTCTTGAAGAGAATTTAATTACCCCAAAGCTAAAGATTTTTACAACATTAGTTTAAGCAAGCAACACTGAGCTTGATAATAAATATTATGTTTTCACAGTGTTCAAATTAAAGAACAAACTGTACGTTTCAGAAAGAGGAGGGTGAGGAAGCAGTCAGTCTGCAGTTTAAATGACTGTGAATGAGCTTGACTGTCCTCTGCTGATCAGTTAAGGTTTAAATCTCAAGAACTGTAACTGTGGGTTAGATGTTTACATTTTGAGAGAGATGAGGTGTGGCTACATGTTAAGGTGTTTGAAGAGTTAAAACTGGGATTGAAAGCAGATTAGATTTTTTTTGGTCTCAAGAAAACATTGATCACGACACACTGATGAAGTCTCAAAACGGCTGTAAAAGCAGTCGCTTTTTACTTAAATTGCTCAAGAACTATAAACTATGGCCAAACTGGGCCAACTGAGGCCAGACTGGGCCAACTGAGGCCAGACGAGGCCAACTGAGGTAAGACTGGGCCAACTGAGGCCAAACGAGGCCAAATGGGCCAACTGAGGTCAGACTGGGCCAACTGAGGCCAGACTGGGCCAGACTGGGCCAACTGAAGCCAGACGAGGCCAGACTGAGCCAACTGAGGTAAGACTGGGCAGACTGAGGTAAGACTGGGCCAACTGAGGCCAGACTGGGCCAACTGAAGCCAGAATGGGCCAACTAATGTCAGACTGGGCCATCTGTGGCCAGACTGGGCCAACTGAGGCCAGACTGGGTCTTTTAAATGCTTTTCAGACCATCACATTCCTATCTACATCTGTTTGTTGAAGTGATGGCACTGAGTCATTCAGACAGAGGCTACTTTTATGTTAATGTTCCTCACAGCTGGACTCTGGACTTTACATTAACACATATCTTTGAACATCTTTGATCAGTTAAAACATTTTCTACACTTCATACTGTTAACCTTTACACATTCCCTGGATGAATTGTACAGATTTTTCATTTTAAAAATATATATTTCACGTATTTTTCATAATATTTTTTCAGATTCTGTATTGTAAATATTTGTATTTCCATTTTATATTTATGTTTCTTGACTTATTGTACTTGGCCCCAAACCAAAAGAGATGCAGAAGCTTCAACAAACTCAAAAACCTGCTGATGATTCAGAGAAGACACTCAGAGCCAACTGACTTCAGGAAGCAGATTTTATTCAAAGAAAACTGCATCAATCAGGATATGATTTCATGTGGAATAACAGAATACATTACAGTCAGTAAAAATATGGCTTGTTAAAATATAAAGTACAACCTAAATGGATCCAAATGTTTCCACATGGCCTGTGTCATCTGAGATATTTGAACTAGTCATTCCAAACATGAAGACATGAACCAAAGTACATTAGATTTCACTTCAGAAACACTCAATCCACTGTGCAGTGCCTCCCCCAGTCTTGTTTGGGCCAAGTTTGTGTCGAGCGATGCAGGAAATCTCATGTCAAAAATGAAACATTCAAATTCAAAATGTTTACTTGTGCAGATGCTAAATCATTAGCAGAGTATCCTAGAAACGATCCAATGATGAATAAAAAATAAACATACAGATCAAAGAATGCAGACCATGGGGCCCCTCAACAGAAATACTCCCTTACTGAGGTGCATGTGTGTTTGTAGCAAAGCTGTGCTGCCTCCCTGTTTGGCCACTAGGTGGCGCCAACAGGCCCTGACATATTAACCTTCTGCTTCAGTGTGTTTTGTGGTTATGTCACCTTTGAATTTGGCTAGCTGGATAATTAAACTTACTTATAGTAATAAGAGAATTGTCTTTTAAAGCAGCCAGATTTATTTAAAAAAAAAAAAGTTTCAATAATTGGTAAAACCAAAATAGGCAGAAGTCCCTGTGTAATGTGCACCTAATCAGCCATTTACAATAAATACCTTAGGAATCAATAGAGGGTAACACAGTTTTAAGCTCTATGGCCTGTTTGTAGCTATTTTAATGTAGGTTACTCGATAACATGTCATGAATAATGATGTGGACTATCTTGGTATTAGTTCAGGATTTCAGTGGACTGAGATATTTTATTATTATAAATCTTTATATCATAAAGATATTTTAATAAACTCTTATAATACGAAGAAATATTTAACCTTAGGTTGCATGCTATTCAGGCAATAATTAAATCATTGTGCAAAGTGTCTTCATCCCATCATCCATGTCTGATGCACGCCTCAAACTTTCTCCTGTGATATTTCCCATAATTAAGTCTCTACATTACATCATTTCCCATAATGACATAATTTCCCAACATTAAATCACTTTCTATAGTTACATTATTTGCCAGAATAATTTTCAGTTACATACAGTTTCTCACCTTTTCTCTTTACTTCCCTTTACCCTCTGTGATTGCCAGCAAGCAGTTTCTGTATCTTTAGGAACCTTTAAAAGGTATGTCTGACAGTCACAGTGTTTCTTAAATGGATGCTGAACCACGAGGACCACGTATTCAGTACAGTATCTAATTAATGAAGCAGCCCAGCACATGTGAGAAAATATGTATGGCTTTAAAAAGTGCTGCATCAAATAGATTTTGAATTGATAAAAGTCACAAAGTACACATGTAAAGGCTATGCTTTGTGATGCCTGATTGAGTAACAGAAAGATTGCATTAGCAAAACAACCCCCCGTCCTGTGCCAGTATGAGTGGGAATTCATATCAGGACGTTTGGACTTTACTCTTTTTTGATGTTGTCAGACTTGGCATGGTAGGAAGTGTCTAATGATTACATGTCTCAGGTCGTCATATCACCTGAGGGAATGTACTGTGTGATTACTTTGCTTCACAGTCTTCGCGAGGAAAACTAACAACGTTTGTACTGGGGATGTAGTCCTCTTTTAAACAGTAAAAAACCAAAGGCTCCTCATTAAAGAAACATCCTGAATCTGAAATCCTATCTTATCTCAATTTAGTCAGTGTTTGGACTTTTCCCATTATAGACCAAGCTGTTCTTACTGCATATATATTTGTTATACCATCTCACCTATAGTCAGGATTTAGATATCACTGAAGCATCCAAAATGTCCTAAGTAAGTAAGAAAAGCAGTCCTCATGATACATATCCAGACCGGTCTCTTGATGATTATCAGGGAGATGGGATAGGCTTCTTCACCAGTCATATTCTCAGGTATCAATACACTGCGAAGAAAACACAAATCAACCACATTGCAAATTATACAGTGTAAGAACATAACGATAATTATTCTTGCACTTCTTAGTCCATTGTTTTCTGCTTCCTCCATTAGCTGAGCCAACTGTCCCCTCACCAGTTTGGGCCTCCTGTCATAGCCTGTACAGCACTTTGGTCAACGTGGGTTGTTTTTAAATGTGCTTTAGAAATAAATTTGACTTGACTTGATATCTGGCAGGCACAACTGCACTATGAACATGTGGCTCTACCCCAAGTACCTCCCGCCCCTTTATTAACTATTCTAATACCACACACACTCATATATGAATATGCATTGTTTTAGTATCATATTAATTGTGATGTTACCTTGTCATTCTAGGAGGTCAGAGACTTGGTTCCTGTGTGGGTCGTTTTGATCATTGTAGCGCTGTTCGTTGATCCATGTAGTAACGGTGGTAAGATCTGTGTTTGTCATGACTTCCTTGCCTTGAAGTACGTCGAACCATGTCTGTACCATCTTTATGCTGTGTTCCGGATAACTGTCTTCGTAAATGGCAAGCCTGCTTTTACTCGGCCAGTTGTCCTGAAAGTTTTTGAAGTTTTTGGTGCTTTTCAACTTGTATCTCAGGTTTGCACCAAGGATCGTCAGTTTGAAGGTGCCCACAACGTCATCCTTGCTTATGGTTTCAGCTAAGAGCGTTCTGAAGGCTTTTGATGTTGTACTTAGAAACTCACGATGTATTTCTTGAGGCACATAAACAGTTGGCAGTTCAAGGCCATGGGACTTTTTCACTTTATGAATCAGGTTGGTATCCAGAGGAGATGAGTTTGTTCCCACTTCAAGCATGGCTAATTTGCTAATTTGCTATTCTGGTTCAGTTTTCTAGCTTCCAATATACTATTCACTGGTGGCCCGTGATCTGCATTGATGTATTGTCCAATTCCTGGATTTTGTTTTGCATTTTTCCCATTGTTTGTATTGTTGGTTTTTTCCAACCTCTTTCTTAAGTACCTTTTTGGTTTCTTTTATGATCTTTTTTGGTGCAACTCCTTCTGCCATGTACCAGTCCCCTCCTCTGATTGCTTCAGTCCACTCTTTGCGCTTGATGAAAGGCTCCCATTGGCCTGGGTGTCTGAGGAGAGTGTCGGCCTCCACAGATCTGAGGCGGCCTGCTTCAAAAGCGATATCTTCTTCACTGGCCTCTGGTTTCATGCCTCGTGCAAAAGCATGAAACATGCAGCCCTTGCCCTCATTGACTATGCTCACTGTCTGGTTATTGACGCGCACATCATAATGGCCGTCTGGGTATTGGACACTCTTTGGTCTGTAGATTAGTGTCACAGTTTGACTGGCGGGTTTAGTACTTGGGCTCAGCTCCTGCAATTTGGTAAGTCTGCCATGCTTATCCTCTGTGAGGATGACAACCTTAGTGCTTAGTGTTTCTGACAGGAATCTGATATCAAGAAGGGTGCCCACTGTCATGGGGTCACTGATCTTTTCAGCATGTGACTCTGAGTGTTTACCTGCCTCTCCTCCAAGTTTAGGTTTAGAATTTGGGTCTCCTGGCATGTATGCAATGTATCTGTTGTTCTGTCCAGCTCTGAGTTTTTCCTCTGTTCTGCCACTCTTTAATCCAGTTCTTACATAACCACCAATGATGCCATTCACTTTGCCTTGTACATAAGAAACAACGTGGCTGGAGAACTTCTGGTGGAACACTTCTACAAAAGCATCAGCCAATAAAGCACTGATGGTATCAGCCAAATCCTGCTTGAATTTTTTCAGCATCTCAGTGTCTGAAGCAGACAGCTCATTTACCTTCACTTTCTCTGAAAAACCTATTTGATTTTTAAATATATTCAGCTGTTCATGAAGGTTTGAGAAAAACTTGCTGGAGAGAGTGTGCACTGCAATGATGGTGTCTCCTGCCACTGCTGCTATTTGGACAGCTTTGATGGCTGTCAGAATTCCATGTGTTCCTTTGGCCTCTGCTTTAGCTTTGTCAATCACTGTGGAGATGATTGAGTTAAGCTTGTTCTGCCAGCTGAGGTCTGCATAGAATGGCTGTACTGCAGTGTTGCTTAACTCTTTGAAAATGGCCAGCAGTTCATCCTTTCTGTTCTTGTCCTCCAGGAGATCATGAACTTGCTTTTCATCCTCAAGGTGCGCGAGGATAATGAAGTCTACTAATGTAGCCAAGGGCTCTTTCTCCATGTTGGATTTCACGTCGTCGACAATCCCCTTTTTCAAATCATTTTTGATGCTGTTCAGTATTTGTTGCAGCATTTCATTTTCTGCCTTCCCAAATCCATACGTTTCGATTTCCTCTACCATTTTTTTAGAAGTAAGTCGTACTGCATTCTTCATATTTGTCCTTGTGACAGCACTTAAACCGTCTTTAGCCTGTCTAGATAAAAACTTTGGCATTGACTTCATCTGTTTGTTGAATTCCTTAATTAACAATTTAGAACCTTTGAAGCCCTTTGCAATCAGCTTTCCAACTCCAAAACTCAATGAGAGATACACCAATAGAAATGGCTTTTTCTATAGCCCATGCTTTCCAGCTGAATTCTCCGGTCACCATGGATTCGATGCCATAGATGCAGTCTGATTTTCCTTCAGTGTTGAGTCCCAGGCCGACTTGGGCTAATGTACCAAACGTAAATGCAGTGAGCAATGCTCCTCCAATAATCTGTAAAACTCCAAGACAGAACACGAGCAGACCTTCCCATGAGAACCGAAGCTTCTCTTCCACAGAAAATAAATTTTTCAGACCTAGACTGTAGAGGTTGTACGCTTCCACTTGGAGATCTTCATCAGCACCTGACACCAGGGAGAAAATTGGTGATTTATTGGCCATTGCATCCCGCCCTTTTTCTTTTATTTCATCCAGCTTTTGGATGGCCTCTTTAATGTTTTTGTCAAAGTAACTGAACATCTTGCACTTGGTTGTTAACTGTTTTTCAAGACTGGTTGGGTTACTGTTGACTGAGTCTGCAGAGGACATTTTTACCAACTGGAGACAGACCTTGGATTCCTCACTGAGATACTTCAGAGACTCCTGAGCCTTCCTTAGATCATCCCTGGCCGTGGTGAGGTAATCTGAATTCTGCTGCTTTATAGTGCAGTATGCATGACTGTAAAAAGCTATGGCTGCCCAACTTTCATCTTGTTTCATGGCTTTTTCAAATAGCCTGGTGCTGATGTCCCATTGTTTTTCACTCAGTGCGATATTTCCAAACTTGATGTAGTGATAAATGCTAGCACATGGTGAAGTCTGACTTCGAGACTGATTTTTTGCCAATGACAAATTAGCTTTCAAACTCTTTTGCAATTAATTTCTCTTCAACTGGTCAATTTCTTCTGATTTAGTTTGCAACCATATCCCCCAGAACTCATTCATGATGGCAACAACAGCTCTTTTCTCATCTCCATCTGTGTTCTTATGAATATCTTGAAGAGTTTTACAGTAGTCAGAAAACAGGTCTTTCCTCAGTTTCAACTCAGTGATGTCATTCATCATGTGATTTATCTTTTCTGCTGCACGTCTGTCCCTTGTGCTCCTAGCTTCCTGCAGAGAAGACACTGTCCTGAAAGACTGCTGCAGGTATTCAGTGGATCAATGTCTTTCATCTGCCGTATTTCATCAAAAAGAGTGTCAACACTTTTTATTTTCTCATCTCTAAGGCTCTTTTCTAAATGCTGAATCAGGTTCTTAGTTCTAGATGAATCTAAGAGTGTAAGAAGAGATTGGTTGTTCTCATTTGTCCACTTGGAAGAAACCTGATATGTTGCCATTAAATGTAAAATCTTCATGATGGAAATACAGTCTTTATCATGATGGTGGTCAGTTAATGCTCCTAGGAGGTTTAAGGCCTCTACTGGTGACCAAAGTCTTTGTGCTTCAAGATTTGAAACTATCTGGAAGAGTTCTTTTGCAGTGGTTGATGCTTGGAATTGCTCCGCACAGGCAAATAAAGTCTCCAAACACCATTTGCCTGCAGGAGATGTCCTGTGTTTCTCACTTTCTGTTTCTTCAGTAACCACTTTAAGGAGATTCTCAAGAAAGGTCAGAATAAAGACCTCATGAGAAGGAAGTCCCTTTCCGGAAATTTTCTTTGAGATGGTGATGATTTTATCGTCAGTGTTTGTGTCTTTGTTTAGGTTGGTGTGGAGCACCTGAAAGAGAACCTTAATAAACCTGTGTTTTAGTTCCATATCTTCACTGTGAAATTTAGCCATGAGGTTTTGCAGGACCTCAGCAGCAAACACCAGGGAATCATCGTTCTTGAGCCTTGAAAGTTCCAGATTATGGGAAGAACTGAGACTTCTTTCTTCGATGATAAATCCACGACTTAGGAGGGGGTTTCCAGTTTCCATCACTTCTATGCCGTATTGAAAGTAATCAGGGACAAAGTCATTGATGGTACCATACACAATGTCCGCTTCATAGACATCCCATGATGCATTTCTTCATGTTTGTATTGAGGGAAATTCCAAGGTACTTGTAGAAGTCAGACCACTCCGTAGTTGGTTCCTCTGAGTGAACATCAGAGCTCAGCACAATGTCAAGTTTGTTTCCCATGCAGACTTGTGTGACTGCAAACATTGCTGTGACACATGGGTCTTCTTCCACACCAACCAGTTGTAGCGCTCCACTCTTCTCAGTCAGCACCAACGCACACCACCGCAGCATCTGCCTCACTGTCGGCCACCAGTCTTTTGTGTCAAAAACTGCTTTGCAGAGCTGAGACAGAGAGTTCTGTATGTCGTCTGCATTCAAGCTTACACATTTAAAGGAATCTTTCATAAATGTTGCATCTTTTGGTGCATTTTCTGAATAATACAGGACGCCAGTGGTAATGTTTTTTATCTTGTCAATCACAGAATCATCCAAATTCCATAACACTTGTAACTCTGCTAGAGCTGGAACTAGACTGCTCTCATCTTTTCTTCTGAGAGTCTTTTGGAAATCCTGATGAGGGCCAGCAAAGTCAAGAGCCTGGATGAGAGAGTGTCCAGACTCATCCGTCCACCCTGGCGATATGTCATACACTTGTACCAACGTAAGGACTTCAGTTATTGAAACATCCTCTGCATATTTCTGCGACAGTGTCTTGAGCAGAGTCACTGCCTCCGTTGGGGTCCATTGGTTTCTTTGCACAAGTCTGAGGAGCATTTCAGTGGATCCTGAGTGGGTTTCCTCTCCATTTAAATGTGTGAGTGTGGATAAGAGAAGCTTCAAGCACTGGATTTCCATCTTTAAAATGAACACAGAGGCTCTTCCAACTGTATTCTGCAGTGATGATGTGAGGGTGCTCAGGAACTCTATAGGAAAGAGATGTTGAGTGGAAAGCTCATCTTCAGCCCATTGTTTGGCTATGAGGACTCCGTCAGTATCAGAGCTGCCATGGTCAGAGAAAAAGTGCATCAGGTTCAGATACAGGGCTTGAGTCAGCAGGAAACTCTCAAAAACATTACATGCCGATTGGCTGATGGACCCCACCAGGGACTTCACATGATTGGAGATGCTTTGTAGGAAAACTCCCTCGGATATCTCCAGAGACAGGGCACACAGCTCTGTGATGAACACTTGAGTGTGCTGCAGAGTGCTGAGAGATGGGGGTGGGGGGGGGTGGGGGGGAGCACTAATCCATTCATCAAACAGAAGTTTGTCCAGTATTGACAGGATCTTCCCCAGCTGATCAGCTGTCAGCTGAGTGGGACTGAGATTTGGAACTGTGATGCTGCATTTCAAAGACAGGATTTCTAGAAGCTCATCACTGCCTGATTCATCGTTGGCCTCAAACTCATCCAGATGTGTTATTAGAACTTCTCGCCTGGACTCGTATTCTTCTGAGATGTTGCTGCTCAGTTGTTTCTCATGCTGCTGTTTGGCTCGTTGGACTGATTCCTGTAGTCTTTGATTCAGTTCTTCTCGTCTCTTCTTCTCTTCAGCCTCTCTGGCCTGTTGCTGTTCTTCTCTCCTCCTCTCCTCCTCTCTCCTCTGTCTCTCCTCTTCTCTTCTCCTCTCCTCCTCTCTCCTCTGTCTCTCCTCTTCTCTTCTCCTCTCCTCCGTCTCTCTCCTCCTCTCTCCTCCGTGTCTCCTCTTCTCTTCTTCTCTCCTCCTATCTCCTCTGTCTCTCCTCTGTCTATCTTCTTCTCTCCTCCTCTCTCCTCCATCTCTCCTCTTCTCTCCTTTTCTCCTCCTCTCACCTCCGTCTCTCCTCTTCTCTCCTCCATCTCTCCTCTTCTCTTATCCTCTCCTCCTCTCTCCTCTGTCTCTGCTCTTCTCTTATCCTCTCCTTCTCTCTCCTGCGTCTCTCTCCTCCTCTCTCCTCCGTGTCTCCTATTCTCTTCTCCTCTCCTCTTATCTCCTCTGTCTCTCCTCTTCTCTTCTCCTCTCCTTCTCTCTCCTCCTCTCTCCTCCGTCTCTCTTCTTCTCTCCTCCTCTCTCCTCCATCTCTCATCTTCTTTCCTTTTCTCCTCCTCTCACCTCCTCTCTCCTCCGTCTCTCCTCTTCTCTCTTCCTCTCCTCCTCTCTCCTCTGTCTCTCCTCTTCTCTTCTCCTCTCCTTCTCTCTCCTCAGTCTCTAACCTCCTCTCTCCTCCATCTCTCCTATTCTCTTCTCCTCTCCTTCTATGTCCTCTGTCTCTCTCTTCTCTCCTCTTCTCCTCCTCTCTCCTCCGTCTCTCCTTTTCTCTCCTCCTCTCCTCCTCTCTCCTCTGTCTCTCCTCTTCTCTTCTCCTCTCCTCCTCTCTCCTCCGTCTCTCCTCTTCTCTTCTCCTCTCCTTCTCTCTCCTCAGTCTGTATCCTCCTCGCTGCTCTGGCTCTCCTCTTCATCCCCGATTGGCTTATTAAAGCAGCATTTACACTCGTACATATTATCCTGGCCAACTGGTCTGTAGTATTCACCTCCATTGAACACATATACGTGCCGCCCATTAACAGTACATTGGTAGAAATTATCAAAGGATAAGCATGGAGGCAGGACTTTATTACATTTGCAGCATCTCAGTCTGTCGCCCATGTTACTTTCTGATGGTGCATTCCCCATTTTTGATGTTTTATTTAACAGTTAAGTGATGATTTTCTATGAGCAACCTGTGTTTCCCTGAAAGATACAAAAAATATAAATTAGAATGACTTTATGATACAACAACCAACTCATAACAGGAAGTCCTGCTGCTTTGATTCATGGTGAAAAGGAAGTGGTGAAAAATAAAGCGGCAATTATGTAACAATTTCAATAAACAAAAGATGCCATTTCTTATATATATGTATATAGGGTCATTCTGTCAGAATGTACCTGTAAAAACTTCCAAGCTGAAGTTAAAAAATAAATAAGTCCAGTGCAGCTCCTGTTAGCCGTCCCTCGGCAGCTCCCGAGCAGCCGGGAAGTCAGGGCAGCTGGGTGACTGTCCGAAGGAGGCATAGTCCCAGGCAGAGACCCACGGTTCACCACCAACCCCTTCACGTTTCAAACAGATTCTCCCCCCTCAGCGACTCACTCGCTGAGAAACACACTCTGATAATTGGCAGCTCAATCCTCAGAAACATGAAATTAGCGACACCAGCGGCCATAGTTAGGTGTATCCCCGTGAGATTGTAATTCACGTTGGCGGTAATGACTCCTGATTACGCCAATCGGAAGTCACCAAAATTAATGTGGAGTCGGTGTGTAATTACGCAAAGACAATGTCGGACTCCGTAGTTTTCTCTGGACCCCTGCCAAATCTGACCAGTGATGACATGTATAGCCGCATGTTGTCATTCAAGCGCTGGTTGTCAAGGTGGTGTCCAGCAAACGATGTGGGCTTCGTACATAATTGGACCACATTCTGGGGGAGACCTGGTCTTATGAGGAGGGACGGCATTCATCCTACTTTGGATGGTGCAGCTCTCATAGCCAGAAATTTGACCAAGTTTATTAGTGGACCCACACCATGACAATACAGAGTTCAAACGAGGAAGCAGAGCTGCAGTCCTACACGCTTCTTTGCGCTTCCATTAGAGCGGTTACCCATCCAAAACCCCGTAAAAGATCCCATAGAGACTGTGTCTGTCCCCCGACCACTTAATTTAATTAATTCAAATTCAAACAGAAGAGGAATTACTCGTAAAAACTTAATAAAAATTAAAACTACCAGTGTAGTGGTACAACCAAATAAGAGAATTAAATGTGGACTCTTAAACATTAGATCTCTGTCGTCTAAAGCTGTGTTAGTCAATGATTTAATATCTGACTATCATATGGATATATTTTGTCTAACTTAAACTTGGCTGTGTCAGGAAGAATATGTTAGCCTGAATGAGTCCACTCCTCCTAGTCATATTAATACTCACATTCCTCGAGGCACAGGCCGAGGAGTTGGAGTTGCAGCCATCTTCGACTCTAGCTTACTAATCAACCCTAAACCTAAACTTAGTTTTAACTCATTCGAAAGTCTTGTTCTTAGTCTTTCACACCCAATGTGGAAAACTGTACAGCCAATTCTATTTGTCATAGTGTACCGCGCTCCTGGTCCGTATTCTGAATTTTTAGCAAAATTCTCAGAGTTTTTAACAAGTTTAGTCCTTAAAACAGATAAAGTCATTATTGTAGGTGATTTCAATATTCACGTGGACGTAGATGATGATAGCCTTAGATATGCGTTTATCTCACTATTAGATTTGATTGGTTTCTGTCAGAGTGTACATAAACCCACTCATTGTTTTAACCATACCCTCGATCTTGTTTTGTCATATGGAAACGAAATTGAAGATTTAAAAGTCTTTCCACAAAATCCTGTCTTATCAGACCATTATTTATTAACTTTTGAATTTATATTACTGGACTATAGGCCATTAGGCAGACATTCCTTTAGCAGATGCCTGTCTGATAGTGCTGTAGCAGAATTTATAGAAGTGATTCCATCGGCATTTAATTCAATGCCATGTCTCAATATAACGGAGGACTTCTATGCTAACTAATTGATCATCTGGTTGATAGTGCTGCAGGCTCGCTGCGAACGACTCTTGATTCTATTGCCCCTATCAAAAAGAAGATAATTAAACAAAAGAGGTTAGCTCCATGGTATAACTCCTTAACCCGCAAATTAAAAGAAACATCGTGAAAATTAGAAAGGAAATGGCGTTCTACCAAACTGGAGGAAACTCATTTAGTTTGGCAAGATAGTCTTAAAACATACAGGAAGGCCCTCCGTAATGCCAGAAGAGCCTATTACTCCTCACTAATAGAGGAACATAAGAACAACCCTAGGTTTCTTTTCAGCACTGGAGCCAGGCTGACACAGAGTCAGAGCTCTGTTGAGCCATGTATTCCCAGAGCGCTCAGTAGTAATAACTTCGTGAGCTTCTTTGATGAGAAAACTCTAACTATTAGAGAAAAAATTCATCATCTTGTGCTCTCAGCTTGTTCAGATACATCTTCGAGTAGAGGAACCTCAGGAACCTCAGAAGCAGCTGTAGAACCAGATTTATATTTAGACTGTCTTTCTCCAATTGAAGCAGTTCTTCTCTTCAGCCTCTCTGGCCTGTTGCTGTTCTTCTCTCCTCCTCTCCTCCTCTCTCCTCAATCTCTCCTCTTCTCTTCTCCTCTCCTCCTCTCTCCTCTGTTTCTCCTCTTCTCTTCTCCTCTCCTCCGTCTCTCACCTCCTCTCTCCTCCGTGTCTCCTCTTCTCTTCTCCTCTCCTCCTATCTCCTCTGTCTCTCCTTTTCTCTTCTCCTCTCCTTCTCTCTCCTCCGTCTCTCTTCTTCTCTCCTCCTCTCTCCTCCATCTCTCCTCTTCTCTTATCCTCTCCTCTCCTTCTCTCTCCTCCATCTCTCTTCTTCTCTCCTCCTCTCTCCTCCATCTCTCCTCTTCTCTTATCCTCTCCTCCTCTCTCCTCTGTCTCACCTCTTCTCTTCTCCTCTCCTCCGTCTCTCACCTCCTCTCTCCTCCATGTCTCCTCTTCTCTTCTCCTCTCCTCCTATCTCCTCTGTCTCTCCTTTTCTCTTCTCCTCTCCTTCTCTCTCCTCCGTCTCTCTTCTTCTCTCCTCCTCTCTCCTCCATCTCTCCTCTTCTCTTCTCTTATCCTCTCCTCTCCTTCTCTCTCCTCCGTCTCTCTTCTTCTCTCCTCCTCTCTCCTCCATCTCTCCTCTTCTCTTATCCTCTCCTCCTCTCTGCTCTGTCTCTCCTCTTCTCTTCTCCTCTCCTCCTTTCTGCTCTGTCTCTCCTATTCTCTCCTCCTCTCCTCCTCTCTCCTCTGTCTCTCCACTTGATCCCTGATTGGCTTATTAAAGCAGCATTCACACTCGTACACATTATCCTGGCCAACTGGTCTGTAGTATTCACCTCCATTGAACACATGTACGTGCTGCCCATGAACAGTACTTTGGTAAAAATTGTCTAAGGATAAGCATGGAGGCAGGACTTTATTACATTTGCAGCATCTCAGTCTGTCACCCATGTTACTTTCTGATGGTGCGTTCCCCATCTTTGATGTTTACCAACTAACTTCAATGATTTTTTCGTCTAAACCAACAACCTGCCTCTTAGACCCCATCCCAACTAGGCTGCTTAAAGAAGTTTTACCCTTAGTTAGCACTTCTTTACTAGACATGATCAATCTGTCTTTATTAACAGGCTATGTACCACAGTCCTTCAAAGTAGCTGTAATTAAATCTCTTCTTAAAAAGCCTATGCTTGATCCAGGGGTTTTAGCCAATTATAGACCTATATCTAACCTTCCCTTTCTCTCCATAATCCTTGAGAAAGTGGTCGTTAATCAGTTATGTGACTTTCTAAACTGCAATAGTTTATTTGAGGATTTTCAGTCAGGATTTAGGGAATATCATAGCACAGAGACAGAACTGGTGAAAGTGACAAACGACCTTTTGATTGTGTCAGATAAAGGATTTGTCTCTGTACTTGTTCTGTTAGATCTTAGTGCCGCTTCTGCAGGACCATTGTATCCTATTACAGAGACTGGAGCATTTGATTGGCGTCAAAGGACCCGCACTAAGCTGGTTTCAGTCGTATTTATCAGATAGATTAGAGTTTGTCCATGTAAATGATGAATCCTCCGTGCACACGGAAGTTACTCATGGAGTTCCACAAGGTTCAGTGCTCAGACCACTTTTATTTACCTTGTATATGCTTCCTTTAGGCAATATTATGAGGAAACACTCCAAGATTACTTGTGGAACCTAAAGTCTCCAAAAGTAGAATGGGAGCCAGAGCCTTTAGTTATCAAGCTCCTCTTCTGTGGAATGAGCTCCCAATTTGGGTTCGGGAGGCAGACACCCTCTCTTTGTTTAAGAGTATGCTAAAAACGTTCCTTTTTGATAAAGCTTATAGATAGGGCTTGCTCAGGTGAGTCCTGAATCATCCCTTAGTTATGCTGTTATAGGCTTAGACTGCCGGGGGATTTCCTATGACGCACTGAGCTTCTCTCTCCTCCTCTCCCTCTCTATCTGTACGCATTCCTATCCCACTAATACAGGTAACCAACTCCACTTCTTCCTGGTAGCCGTTGTGCTTTCTGCGCTTTTTTGCCTTCCCACTTTCTGCAGGTATTTCCGCCCCTGGAGCTGCCCCCATGTTCCTGCTCCACACTCACTGCTGCAGTTCTTATTATTATTAGTCTGATTTGTTGTCTCTCCTCCTGTTCTGTCTCCCCTCTCCCCCTCTCTCGTCCCCTTTCAACCCAACTCAGTCGATGCAGATGGCCGCCCACCCAGAGCCTGGTTCTGCTCGAGGTTTCTACCTGTTAAAAGGGAGTTTTTCCTCGCCACTGTCGCCAAGTGCTTGCTCATGGTGGGAACTGTTGGGTCTCTGTAAATAATATTTTAAAGAGTATGGTCTAGACCTACTCTATGTGAAAGCGTCTTGAGATAACTTTTGTTATGATTTGGCGCTATACAAATAAAATTGACTTGACTTGAAAGGTGTTTTGAAATGCAGATAGCGTAGATTCAAAGAGTAAATCTAGATGCTTTTTTCAGTACTACAAGATAATAAGGACACTTAGAGATGAATAAGAGGTATAAAAAACCCAACTGATTTATGATAATAACACTGTTCAAGATACCGTTAATAACTACTTTGTAGAGAGCTTCACTAGTGAAGTGTTTTCATGCACGCCTTCAGGTGCATCCAGTTCTCAGAATCTTATTGAGGATTTCACTAGCAAAGGCCACAACACCAAATTGGGATCTTAAAGGTTTAATGAACTGAAGAAGTATAGGACGTTGAGGATGGATGAATGGATGTGCGGATGGGGAGGAAGGTGTCTGTTTAGGGCTGTCGGGTTGGATGTGTTGAAGGTCTGGGTGGATCCGTCTCTGTAGAGTCACCCAAACCAATTACAGGCCCCAAAAAGTATCAACAGATTTGAATGGAGCCGATGTGAGCGTGAGCTTCATGAGCAAGGAGATCGTTAAGGTTGTTGCGGATGTAGGATCAACCAGGACTCAACTTTGAAAAATGCAGCCAAGACAGACAGAATCTGATGTGAAGAGTTTATCGAGTGCAGGTTTGTAACAGCAATAAACTCGAGCAGGGTCCCAGAACCGGACTGATTTCAGCTAAAAAAGCTTCTCCGTTTATACCCTCTGGCTCGGGGAAGCCACCGCCTATTTTTTTAAAACCTTTCCACTTTATGTCTGGAGACAACGGTGTAATTCCCAGAAGAGCTCCTTCAACTCTATTGGTGAATTTGTTTGACTCCTACCTGTGGAAGTTTACACCAGTAGCTTCGGGATTAGTTCATGACCTACTTTTGATTTTGATTAGACAGCTGCCTTTACTTCAACAGGTCATACACATGTAGGCCAAACATGATTTAACACAGAACAGAAATAACTTAATCTTCTGTCAGCTTCATTCCATTTCACATTTTACCACAACAAACTCCAAAACCCTTTAACATTTACTAGCTATTGATATGGTAATTGTGGTTGGAGTTATTCATTTAATTATCAATCAGAGTTCCAAACTGATAGTTCAGTACCATTTTATGACTCTAGGCTAATTCATATGGGTGGTGCCCCATTTTATTAATATTTAATAATGATTCATTATTAAATAGGAATTGTTTGATAATGAGTCATTATTTATGGTAGCCATAATTAACCCGAATAGCCCTATTGCACCTACACCTTTGATTAATAGATGTGGGACTGTTGATGGCAGGAGAACGAGGTCGACCTTTACCTTTGCAAGATCTGTGTTATCACGTTAATTACCTGTTGCATAGACTGGTGGGAACTAGAGAAGGACAAGAGATGTAAGATTTATGATAACAACTGGGAGGATTAGCTGTACATAGGGTGAAGTTGGTCGTTGCCAGCTGGGCTAGAATGGGTTGAGAGAGAGAGGGCCGACAATAGTGTGGAAAGAACAAAGCTGGGTGCCAGCATTTCAGTGCCAAAGTTCTGGCTGACATGAGTTGCAGGAGAAGCTGGGAGATGGAGGAACATGGCGTCCCAGAGCTGGTCAGAGCAAGCTGCGTTGGTTGCTGGAAGCGGCCATGCAAAACTGCAGTGAATGAACGGATTGTTATAAGAGTAAGACAGCTCCTTTAAGGAAGGGTCAGTGCATGAGTGTGGTGAAGCAGAGAAAGACAGCGAGTGGCTGAGAGAAGTAAGGAGAGCATGAGTGAATTGCGCACATGCAAGCACATACACACTTAAACTAAAATGAAAGCGACACAAACAAGCGCACACAAATACACGCACACACACGTGAACGCTCCCGTGCGCACACGCAAACCCTGAACCTGACCCCTGAGATAACTCGACCATCAGAACAATGAGAGTCTGCTGAAGCTCTGATGTGTGTTTGTGGTGCTAAAATGCGGACCGGAAGAAATGTAAGGAGAGAAAGGAAAAGTAGAGTGTTTCTGTTCTAACATTAATTGAATTATTATTTGTTCTTAAAACAAATAATTGCTTTTTATTGTTCATTAGGTTTAAAGTTTTTCTTAATATACAACTTTTTCCTATAAACCTTCCGATGGAGAGAAGAAGCTGCAACACAGCCTGAGGACACAGCCTAAGGACACAGCCTGAGGACACAGTCTGAGGACACAGCCAGAGGACACAGCCAGAGGACACAGCCTGAGGATGGACCAGCTCAGAAAGTGAACCTAAACAGGGAGCCTCAGTGACATCACTGCAGCAGAGAAAGCTGAGATCATGAGTGGACAGAAATACCCAGATATTCCTGTTTGTAAGAACTGCGTGGAGCCTGAACTGCTTCACTTAGTCCACTCAGGGACTATTTGTACCGTTTAAAGAGCTCGGTCTTTCTTGCACGATTAAAAGACTTTGACATACAGATTTAAGGGAAATGTTTTGTGTTTATAACAAGTGATGGCATTATTCAAATGTATTTTAACACACTTAAAAATATATTATGTAAGTGTATTTGTAATAAATAAAAAATCAATAAACAAAATGTACTTTTCTGGACTAATTTCTGCACTAATTAAGAATGAAAAGAGTCACTTACCAACATTCAGATGTAGACAAGAAGCTGCGAAACAGCCAGAGGACACAGCCAGAGGACACAGGCAGAAGACACAGCCAGAGGACACAGCCAGAAGACACAGGCAGAGGACACAGCCAGAGGACACAGCCTGAGGACACAGCCAGAGAACACAGCCTTAGGACACAGCCAGAGAACACAGCCTTAGGACACAGCCAGAGGACACAGCCTGAGGACACAGCCAGAGGACACAGCCAGAGGACACAGCCTGAGGACACAGCCAGAGGACACAGCCTGAGGATCGACCAGCTCAGAATGTGAACCTCAACAGGGAGTGGCAGTGACCTCATCTGTGATCTGAACACTCTGTATTCCGTTTTATGCTCGGTCCTGATTGGCTGCCAAGAGTTATTAGACTTATGGGAAATGGTAGTATGCTGTTGTGTGTTAATATGAAAAGTGTCTCTCTCTCCAACACATCCATTGTGGGGCGAGCTACAGAGAACTTCAGTAGATTCACTTTCTATTCAAATGTTTGTACTTGATAAAAAAGACGAACACAGTTTATTTCTTTCTTTAACATTAAAATCTCATGAACTCACACGACTTAGCGACTTCTCTGTTTATTTCAGTGTCTAATAATTACTTTTAATCATCAGTTCAAACACATGTTCATTGTTCTCTTCTTCTTTAGTTGTTCAGGACACTGAGAGGTGATGTGCAGTGTGAGAACGCCTCCTGCTGGATGAACAACACCGGAGTCTGATTTTTCCTGCTGTATTTGTGTGTATTAACAGTGAAACTATGTTTTTTACAACCTTGAACTGTTCTATAATAATATGTTGAGTAACTATCACTAAAGATTTGTACATTTTTATGTGTCTGTCATTTTTCTTGTGTTTTGGGTTTCTGGCAGCTTTATACTTACAAAAGAGAAATCAGACTTAAAGCTGAGTTTGTGCTGAAAAAAAGGATACCATGCATATATAAGGACAGTTTAAAAGAAAGAAAATATAACCTGCAGTACAGGGGCCTCACTTGTCAACCATAATAAACCGTGCATGAAGAATTATATTCATCAGTTTCTTCTTGTGATTGAAAATATTGGTACATTTAGTTCCACTGCTGACCACAAGGACAACAAACCCCCAGCTGGTGACAATTGGTGTGATCACAGGTAAACTGATTCATCAACTGGAAACACACAAACCAACTCTACTGTCAACCCTGTAATAATGGATAGAGTGTAAAGAGTTATGATTTTTTTGGGAGAAGAAGGAAATCATTTCTTTCAGAGTGAAGTGATGACATTGTTGTCTGGGTTTCATCTGGTTTCTCTTCATCACTGATCTCCTGTGGCTTCATTTAAGAGGTGCTGAGGATCTGTTGATGAAGTATGAGGTTATTGTTACTGAGGTTGAGGAACAAGGCCACACCTCACTCTTATTCACTTCCTACACTACTTACAGGTGTATCTAACCCCTTTCACTCCTGTTTGTCTCAGTTTGTTTATTCGTTCTCAGACAAACTGATGTCTGAAGCGTTGTAACTATTGTTTCTCTAACTGAGCATCATGGACTACGAACTGGCCCTCGACCCGTCACACAGCCACCTGTTTGATGACCGATCATTTCAGGTATTGACATTGACCTCGCTCAACTCTTTCAGCCATCCATCTGCAACATGACAAGTCCCAGAGAGCTCTCAACCCCTCAAGGTCCAGCCCAGATCAGGTATTCACCTGCAGTAGGAAACTCATGCCAGTCAGGGTTTCTTTGTCATTTTATGTTTGACTCATCATTGATCTTTCTATTCCCAAACATCCAGCATCAACAGCCTGATGACCAGTCTACATTTCTTGATGCATTACACTACCATCAATCACACTATCCAACTCATCTGTCTTGCAGGCACCGGTGCTTGGCTGGATAAAGCTGACATCATGAGCACCTTCAAAGTCTTTCTTTGTTTCTTTGGTGTTTTCTGGAAGGATTTCTATGATTTGACTGTTCCTCCCTCGAATGTAAGCCCCAGTCCCAAAATATCTGATTGCCTTTCTGAAGCACTGTACTAGTTCTTAATCAATAACTACAAATTTCCATATGTTATTCACCTTCTGGATGACTTCCTCACTGTCACACCATCCTCAGTCCCATCATTCAGTCTCACCATACAGTTTTCTGAGAGAAAATAGTAGGACCCATCACCTCTCTATAATAATCACTCTAGACTCCATCTTCTTACAAGCCTCCCTGCCATTTAAAAAATGGTGGCTGAAATAAAATACTTTGAGTACTTGGCCAATTAGAAGTGTTCAGCTCTTTGAGCCCCATCTCCAAAGCTCCTGTACTTACTTTTTGAAAAAAAATCCCAGCGAGCAGGGACTTTTTTGGGGGTAAAGTAATGTCCCTGCACTTTCATGTTTTGATGACATCTACTGGATGTTCTTGTTCAATTTAATTTCACTTGTTGTAAGTCACTGTGGGCTGTATTGTCTTCTTTACCTCACTGACTGCCCATACTCAGACGTAATGTCATGGCTGTAGATTGGGCACGATCAGGTAACAACATTTATTTAACTTGTTTATTTATCTTTATTTATTTATTTTTATTTTGTTTTTTATTGCATTAGTTAAACACTGTAAATGATAGACAGCCAATTATGTATCTCATGACTGAGATCATCACAGGAAACCCATCTGTTTAACAATTTTGTAGTATAAGAGTAAGTCTGGTGCTTAAGTACTTACACGTGGTTGTAAGATTGGTGTCCATCTTTCAATTCCATCAGACGACCCAAGGACCGGTCACTACTCATGGACACACAGCTGGGAACAGACGAATTTTGTCTCTGCAGCTAGTCCCTAGACCTCTCCAGCTAGTCCTAAACCTCTGCAGCTTGTCCCTAGACCTCTCCAGCTAGTCCTACACCTCTGCAGCTAGTCCCTAGACCTCTCCAGCTAGTCCCTTAACCTCTGCAGCTATCCCCCATATTAAAATAAATCTTCAGGCTCAGCAGCTGCTGGATTCACTAGAAGCTATCACCAAGAGAAGGATGAAAAGAACAAAGTTTAACTAGAACTTAATTTCCTGCAGGACTGAGTGCTGTGCAGCTGAACATTATGGCTTAACAAGCTGTAAATATGCATCACGTTAGAATTACTCAACTTGTATATTTTCTTGCACAGCCGCAATTTGAAGTGAACAACGAGTAAGCTAACCCCTGACACACAGATGCATGGCTTTAGGCTGCAACTAAAAATTATTTCATTGTCGTTTAATCCACAAATTATATTCTCCATTAACGATGGATGATTTTGAATGAATGATTTTATTTAATTTTCCAATGATGCAAAACAGAGAAAAAGCTATTAGGAAATAGAGCAACTCATCACATTGTAATGTGACACCGGTGGTTTAAAAGGACCAAAGAACGGACGCTGAAGATTCACATGCACAGGGTGTATTTCAGTATAGGGGAAGGTGGGACAGACGAGCAGGGGACCAATTTGCTGGGGAAGCGGGGACTCGAGGTAGACGACGAAGGGGAGAGGGTCCAGGTGAGGAGCGGGTCCAGCGCCGCTGGGCTACGCAGGGCAGGAGGTCTGAGGATACAGGAGGAGAGGGTCAAAATGGGCCAGGAAACATGGAGGAGCTAGGGGAGCAAAGAAAACACTGGAGAGTCACGAAAAAATCACGAGGGAAGCAAAAAAGGAGCCGGATAAGTTACCGCATGAAAAACTGTAAAGATCTGGCGATGAGAGAATGCAGAGCCGGTGTATTTGAGCTGAGGTTGATGAGTGATGAGCTTCAGGTTTGCCCTGCAGTAGCTGCCAGAGTCTGGGACCCGCCCCTAGGAGGGAGGAGAAACACAAGGAGGGGAGGAGAGCAACAACAGGGGCAGCACAGACACAGATGTAACAGTACCCCCCCCTCAACGGTCGCCACCTGGCGACCCACCTGGCTTCTCCGGGTGAGCCTGGTGAAATTCCCTCACCAGTTCTGGATCAGTGATGAAGGAGCGAGGAATCAAGGAGCGCTCCTCCGGACCGTAACCCTCCCAGTCGACCAGGTACTGGAACCCCCGCCCCCGGCGGCGCACATCCAGAAGGCGCCGAACGGAGTACACCAGGCCGCCATCAACCAGCTGGGGGGGTGGAGGGGGGTCGGTTGGAGGGCACAGAGGGCTGTCAGCAACAGGTTTTAATTGTGACACATGAAACACTGGGTGTACTCTGAGGGAAGATGGGAGCCTCAGTTTGACTGCAACTGGGTTTATGACCGACTGGATTTCGAATGGACCCAGGTAGCGAGGGGATAGTTTTCTGGAGTCTGTCTTCAGGGGGATGTTCTTGGATGATAACCAGACTTTCTGACCTTGTTTGTAAGCAGGTGCGGGGGTGCGGTGTCGGTCGGCTAGTTGACAGTTCCTTCTAGCTGAACGGAGCAGAGCGGAGCGAGCCTGCTTCCAAAGTCTGCGGCAGCGGCGAAGATGGTGTTGTATAGAAGGAACCGCAATCTCCCCTTCCTGGGCAGGAAAGAGAGGTGGCATATATCCTAGTGCACACTGGAATGGAGCCATACCTGTCGCAGAACTGGAGAGGGAGTTGTGGGCGTACTCTATCCACGCCAGATGGGTACTCCAGGACGCTGGGTTCTGGACGGCCACACATCGTAGGGCTGCTTCAAGGTTCTGGTTAGCTCGCTCCGCCTGCCCGTTAGACTGAGGGTGAAAACCAGAGGAGAGACTGACCGACGCCCCCAGAGCTGAACAAAAGGCTTTCCAAACCTGAGAGGTGAACTGAGGTCCCCAGTCCGAAACAATGTCCAATGGGATTCCATGGAGTCTAAACACATTGGACACAAGTAGATCTGCAGTCTCTCGAGCGGAGGGAAGTTTGGGAAGCGCGACATAATGAACTGATTTGGAAAACCGATCCACAATAGTAAGTATGACTGTGTTACCTTGTGATGGAGGCAGCCCGGTAACAAAATCCACTGCTATGTGGGACCAGGGACGACTGGGGATCAGTAGGGGATGGAGGAGACCTGCAGGGGACGTGTGGGACGCTTTGCCGCGGGCACACACCTGGCAGGCAGCAACGAAGGCGCGCGTATCTGTGTCCATGGACGGCCACCAAAAGTGACGCTGAAGGAGCTGCACGGTCCTGTTTGCCCCTGGGTGGCAGGCAAAACGGGAGCAATGTCCCCACTGCAGGACCTGGGACCTCACTGTTGGGCACAAAGCGTTTGCCGGGAGGTCCGTTCCCCGGGTCAGGTTGGTCGCGGAGTGCCTCACGGATGCTGGACTCAATCTCCCATGTTAACGCTCCTACCACGCGGGAGGGAGGCAGAATGGTACCCTGACTCAAGGAGGCATCTGAAACAGAAAACTGTCTGGAGAGTGCATCAGGCTTGACATTCTTATTCCCTGGACGGTAAGTGATGGTGAAATCGAAACGGTCAAAAAACAAGGCCCACCGGGCTTGACGGGAATTCAAACGTTTCGCAGTTTGAATGTAAGCTAGGTTTTTATGATCGGTCCATACCAAGAACGGATGTTCTGCCCCCTCGAGCCAGTGCCTCCACTCCTCCAGGGCCAGTTTTATGGCCAACAACTCCCGATTTCCCACGTCGTAGTTGCGTTCACAGCTGGTGAGTCTGCGGGAGAAAAAGGCACAGGGATGCAGCAGGTTGTCAGACTCACCACGCTGTGAGAGGACTGCCCCTACTCCCACATCTGAGGCGTCCACCTCAACCACGAATTGGCGCCGGGGATCAGGTTGGATGAGGATGGGAGCCGAGGTAAAGAGTCTCTTGAGGAGCTGGAACGCAGCCTCTGCCTGAGATGACCAGCGGAAGGGAACCTTGGAGGAGGTAAGTTGAGTTAAGGGGGCTGCGACAGAGCTGTAACCCTTTATAAATCTTCTGTAAAAGTTGGCAAACCCGAGGAACCTCTGCAACTCTTTCACCGAAGACGGGACCGGCCACTCTACGACGGCTCGGATCTTCTCAGGGTCTGCCATTACCTGCCCACTTTTGATGATGTAGCCCAGAAAAGTAACTGTGGCTGCGTGAAATTCACACTTCTCTGCCTTTACATACAGTCGATTCTCCAGAAGTCGCTGGAGAACCTGACGGACATGGGTCACATGCTCATCCATGGTATGGGAGAAGATCAGGATGTCGTCTAGATAGACAAAAACAAAACGGTTAAGGAAATCTCTTAACACATCATTTATAAGGGCCTGAAAGACAGCTGGCGCGTTGGTTAGGCCAAAAGGCATCACCAGATATTCAAAGTGGCCAAGTGGAGTGTTAAACGCCGTCTTCCACTCATCTCCTTCTCGGATACGGACCAGATGGTAAGCATTCCTCAGATCTAACTTGGTGAAGATGGTAGCACCGTGGAGGGGTTCAAAGGCAGAGGAAATGAGAGGCAGAGGATATTTATTTTTCACAGTGATCTGATTGAGGCCACGAAAGTCAATACATGGGCGAAGTGATTTGTCTTTTTTACTCACAAAAAAGAAACCCGCCCCCAGAGGGGACGTGGAGGGGCGAATTGTCCCAGCCGCTAAGGACTCGGCAATGTACTTCTCCATAGCCTCCCTCTCCGGTCGAGAGAGATTGTACAACCGGCCCGAGGGGTACGGGGCTCCAGGAACGAGCTCAATGGCACAGTCATAGGGGCGATGAGGTGGCAGAGAGAGAGCACTTTCCTTACTGAAAACCCGGGCAAGATCCTGGTAGTTTGAGGGAATGAGGGAAAGGTCAGGAGGTGATAGTACGAATTGGCTGACGCTGCCCTCTGTGGGAGGAAGGGCGGATTGCAGGCAAACTTTATGACAGTGCTCACTCCAATTGATTATCTTGCCTGCTGTCCAGTCAATGTGTGGGTTATGGAGAACAAGCCAGGGGTGACCGAGAACAATGGGGGCAGATGGGGAGGACAAAACTTTGAATGACAGACACTCACTGTGATTTCCTGACACCAGCAGCGGGATAGGGGTGGTTTGGTGAGTAACTCGGGAGAGAAATTTGCCATCCAATGCTCTAACCACAATGGGGGGGTCCAAGGGTTCGGTGGAGCAACCGGCTTGCCACGCTACCGTCTCGTCAATAAAATTATCCTCAGCCCCGGAATCCACCAAGGCGGCAAGCTGAAGGGGACCCGAAGGAGTACTCAGTGATACTTGGACTGAGAAACGCTTAGTGCGGGGAGGAGAGGAGTGAATTAGGCTCGCCCGGCGCTCCTCAACAGCGGACGAGCCTAGGCTTTTGGGCGTTGAGGACAGGCAGCGATGAAATGCCCCTTTTGACCACAATACAAGCACTCCTTAGCTATCATCCGCCTGTGCCGCTCCTCCGGCGTCAGACGGGTTCGACCCAGTTGCATGGGCTCGGGTTCGGGCCCTGGTCTGGGCGAGATGGGGGGTGCTTGACGAGGAGGAGGGTACACAGGGGATGGACGAACGGGGAACTGGACTGAGGGGATGGAAGAGCGGTGTGGCGCCGAGGGGGGATTAGATCTCTCCCTACGTCTCTCCCTTAGGTGATTATCCAATCTCACTGCCAAAGAAATGAGGGAATCTAGGGAGACTGTCTCATCCCTGGCTGCTCGTTCGTCTTTGAGCTGTTCAGAGAGCCCCCTAAAAAAAACACCTCGTAGCGCTGAATCATTCCACCCAGAACCCGCTGCTAAAATCCGAAATTCTATTGAATAATCAGCCACACTACGCGTGCCCTGCCGCAGGGACAGAAGCTGACTAGAAGCTTCACGAGATTGTACAGAATGGTCAAAAACCTTTTTGAATTCCTCCACAAAGAGATTGTACGATCGGAAAAACACAGCAGAACCCTCCCATAAAGCTGTAGCCCAATCTAAGGCTCGCCCACGGAGTAGGCCCACTAGGTACTGCACCTTAGACTCTTCAGAGGAATATGTATTGGATTTTTGTCCTAACACCAGGGAGCACTGAAGGAGAAAAGGCTTACACTTCAGGGGATCCACGGCGTAGGGCTCGGGGTCTACCATGTGGGGTTCCCTAACGGAGACGGGGCTGCTGGCCTCCTCTGCAGAAGCAACAGGGATAGGGGGTAACACAGGTGGCTGAGGGAGAGTGAGTCGGGAGAGTTGAACAGTGATAGCTGAAAGTTGGTCAGTGATGGCGTTTACTTGCCCTGTGAGAGCTGCTGAGTTGCCCATGAGGCCTTCCAATAGATCATCGTGTTTCCGTAGCAGGGAATCTTGGCTGGTGACCGCGTACCGGAGAGCTTCAGCGTCTGGGAGGTCCATTGTGGCCAGATCTTTCTGTGACACCGGTGGTTTAAAAGGACCAAAGAACGGACGCTGAAGATTCACATGCACAGGGTTTATTTCAGTATAGGGGAAGGCGGGACAGACGAGCAGGGGACCAATTTGCTGGGGAAGCGGGGACTCGAGGTAGACGACGAAGGGGAGAGGGTCCAGGTGAGGAGCGGGTCCAGCGCTGGGCTACGCAGGGCAGGAGGTCTGAGGATACAGGAGGAGAGGGTCAAAATGGGCCAGGAAACATGGAGGAGCTAGGGGAGCAAAGAGAAAACACTGGAGAGTCACGAAAAAATCACGAGGGAAGCAAAAAAGGAGCCGGATAAGTTACCGCATGAAAAACTGTAAAGATCTGGCGATGAGAGAATGCAGAGCCGGTGTATTTGAGCTGAGGTTGATGAGTGATGAGCTTCAGGTGTGCCCTGCAGTAGCTGCCAGAGTCTGGGACCCGCCCCTAGGAGGGAGGAGAAACACAAGGAGGGGAGGAGAGCGACAACAGGGGCAGCACAGACACAGATGTAACATGTAAGAGCTCGAATTAGTTAATATTTGCTATTTTTGCTTGAAAAATGTCTCAAATTATAAATCAATTATCAAAAAAGTTGCAGATTATTAACTATTCTAATACCACAAACACTCATATATGAATATGCATTGTTTTAGTATCATATTAATTGTGATGTTACCTTGTCATTCTAGGAGGTCAGAGACTTGGTTCCTGTGTGGGTCGTTTTGATCATTGTAGCGCTGTTCGTTGATCCATATAGTAACGGTGGTAAGATCTGTGTTTGTCATGACTTCCTTGCCTTGAAGTACGTCGAACCATGTCTGTACCATCTTTATGCTGTGTTCCGGATAACTGTCTTCGTAAATGGCAAGCCTGCTTTTACTCGGCCAGTTGTCCTGAAAGTTTTTGAAGTTTTTGTTGCTTTTCAACTTGTATCTCAGGTTTGCACCAAGGATCGTCAGTTTGAAGGTGCCCACAACGTCATCCTTGCTTATGGTTTCAGCTAAGAGCATTCTGAAGGCTTTTGATGTTGTACTTAGAAACTCACGATGTATTTCTTGAGGCACATAAACAGTTGGCAGTTCAAGGCCATGGGACTTTTTCACTTTATGAATCAGGTTGGTATCCAGAGGAGATGAGTTTGTTCCCACTTCAAGCATGGCTTCTGCTAATTTGCTATTCTGGTTCAGTTTTCTAGCTTCCAATATACTATTCACTGGTGGCTGGTGATCTGCATTGATGTATTGTCCAATTCCTGGATTTTGTTTTGCATTTTTCCCATTGTTTGTATTGTTGGTTTTTTCCAACCTCTTTCTTAAGTACCTTTTTGGTTTCTTTTATGATCTTTTTTGGTGCAACTCCTTCTGCCATGTACCAGTCCCCTCCTCTGATTGCTTCAGTCCACTCTTTGCGCTTGATGAAAGGCTCCCATTGGCCTGGGTGTCTGAGGAGAGTGTCGGCCTCCACAGATCTGAGGCGGCCTGCTTCAAAAGCGATATCTTCTTCACTGGCCTCTGGTTTCATGCCTCGTGCAAAAGCATGAAACATGCAGCCCTTGCCCCTTATTGACTATGCTCACTGTCTGGTTATTGACGCGCACATCATAATGGCCGTCTGGGTATTGGACACTCTTTGGTCTGTAGATTAGTGTCACAGTTTGACTGGCGGGTTTAGTACCTGGGCTCAGCTCCTGCAATTTGGTAAGTCTGCCATGCTTATCCTCTGTGAGGATGACAACCTTAGTGCTTAGTGTTTCTGACAGGAATCTGATATCAAGAAGGGTGCCCACTGTCATGGGGTCACTGATCTTTTCAGCATGTGACTCTGAGTGTTTACCTGCCTCTCCTCCAAGTTTAGGTTTAGAATTTGGGTCTCCTGGCATGTATGCAATGTATCTGTTGTTCTGTCCAGCTCTGAGTTTTTCCTCTGTTCTGCCACTCTTTAAGCCAGTTCTTACATAACCACCAATGATGCCATTCACTTTGCCTTGTACATAAGAAACAACGTGGCTGGAGAACTTCTGGTGGAACACTTCTACAAAAGCATCAGCCAATAAAGCACTGATGGTATCAGCCAAATCCTGCTTGAATTTTTTCAGCATCTCAGTGTCTGAAGCAGACAGCTCATTTACCTTCACTTTCTCTGAAAAACCTATTTGATTTTTAAATATATTCAGCTGTTCATGAAGGTTTGAGAAAAACTTGCTGGAGAGAGTGTGCACTGCAATGATGGTGTCTCCTGCCACTGCTGCTATTTGGACAGCTTTGATGGCTGTCAGAATTCCATGTGTTCCTTTGGCCTCTGCTTTAGCTTTGTCAATCACTGTGGAGATGATTGAGTTAAGCTTGTTCTGCCAGCTGAGGTCTGCATAGAATGGCTGTACTGCAGTGTTGCTTAACTCTTTGAAAATGGCCAGCAGTTCATCCTTTCTGTTCTTGTCCTCCAGGAGATCATGAACTTGCTTTTCATCCTCAAGGTGCGCGAGGATAATGAAGTCTACTAATGTAGCCAAGGGCTCTTTCTCCATGTTGGATTTCACGTCGTCGACAATCCCCCTTTTTTTTAGAAGTAAGTCGTACTGCATTCTTCATATTTGTCCTTGTGACAGCACTTAAACCGTCTTTAGCCTGTCTAGATAAAATCTTTGGCATTGACTTCATCTGTTTGCCGAATTCCTTAATTAACAATTTAGAACCTTTGAAGCCCTTTGCAATCAGCTTTCCAACTCCAAACACCAATAGAAATGGCTTTTTCTATAGCCCATGCTTTCCAGCTGAATTCTCCGGTCACCATGGATTCAATGCCATAGATGCAGTCTGATTTTCCTTCAGTGTTGAGTCCCAGGCCGACTTGGGCTAATGTACCAAACGTAAATGCAGTGAGCAATGCTCCTCCAATAATCTGTAAAACTCCAAGACAGAACACGAGCAGACCTTCCCATGAGAAACGAGGTTTCTCTTCCACAGAAAATAAATTTTTCAGACCTAGACTCTAGAGGTTGTACGCTTCCACTTGGAGATCTTCATCAGCACCTGACACCAGGGAGAAAATTGGTGATTTATTGGCCATTGCATCCCGCCCTTTTTCTTTTATTTCATCCAGCTTTTGGATGGCCTCTTTAATGTTTTTGTCAAAGTAACTGAACATCTTGCACTTGGTTGTTAACTGTTTTTCAAGACTGGTTGGGTTACTGTTGGCTGAGTCTGCAGAGGACATTTTTACCAACTGGAGACAGACCTTGGATTCCTCACTGAGATACTTCAGAGACTCCTGAGCCTTCCTTAGATCATCCCTGGCCGTGGCGAGGTAATCTGAATTCTGCTGCTTTATAGTGCAGTATGCATGACTGTAAAAAGCTATGGCTGCCCAACTTTCATCTTGTTTCATGGCTTTTTCAAATAGCCTGGTGCTGACGTCCCATTGTTTTTCACTCAGTGCGATATTTCCAAACTTGATGTAGTGATAAATGCTAGCACATGGTGAAGTCTGACTTCGAGACTGAATTTTTGCCAATGACAAATCAGCTTTCAAACTCTTTTGCTATTCATTTCTCTTCAACTGGTCAATTTCTTCTGATTTAGTTTGCAACCAT
Source organism: Lateolabrax maculatus (assembly GCA_031216445.1). Classification (NCBI taxonomy): domain Eukaryota; kingdom Metazoa; phylum Chordata; class Actinopteri; order Acropomatiformes; family Lateolabracidae; genus Lateolabrax; species Lateolabrax maculatus. The sequence goes on from CM062201.1 coordinate 1,727,307, forward strand.
ATCCCCCAGAACTCATTCATGATGGCAACAACAGCTCTTTTCTCATCTCCATCTGTGTTCTTATGAATATCCTGAAGAGTTTTGCAGTAGTCAGAAAACAGGTCTTCCCTCAATTTCAACTCAGTGATGTCGTTCATCATGTGATTTATCTTTTCTGCTGCACGTCTGTCCCTTGTGCTCCTAGCTTCCTGCAGAGAAGACACTGTCCTGAAAGACTGCTGCAGGTATTCAGTGGACACGATTACCTGAGCAGATCCAGGTTCACCGTTGCACGCGGTTTGACCAAAGGCCTGGAGTTCCACTCTTGTGTTGTCAGACAGGAAGGAGAGGATCACAAATAATCCACCATTGTTGTTCACCTGTTTGGACACTTTTATGTCTGTGCCACGCCCGGCAAGGTTCGTGGCAACAATGACATCCCCAGGAAGCAGTTCTCTATCTATTTTGCTCAAACTGTCTCTGTCACTGCGGCAGTAGAGAATGATTTCCCCTGGGATGCTGCTTTTCAGCTCTTCGTAGATCTCTTTGGCTTTGTTGATAGTTTCACAGATCACCAGGGCTGCTCTTCCATCTCTGTATGAATTTGGGGAAATCTGAGCCATAACATCCCGTTTTATTTCAGATTTCCACTCTTCAGCTGAGGCCTTCAGAGAACCATTGACCTCAAATAACTGCTTCCTGTTGAATGTTGGCATTTTGCAGGCAGAGAGATTTGGATATAGATCCTGCAAAAACAGAATGTCTGTTTTGCTCCCAAGTGTCCCCGTAGTTCCATATATTCTCCCACAGTACTTTTCAAAAAAGGAGATGTTAGAAACGTAGTTTGTCACAGTTGAAATTGTGCTCAGTTTGATTTGGTGTTTAATCTCAACAAACTGCTGCAGGCCATCACCCCATTTCTTATTCAGTTCTACAATACCAGTGGATCTGAAATCCACTGGACAGACATTGTCATTTTCTACAACATATTCCCGTCCTTCCTTCAGCTGCATGGCCAGAAAGGCATTCTGAACCCACACTGACACTTTCTTCTCCACCAGATTCTTCAAGAATCCAGGAATGCTGATTTTGTTTTTATTGTTTGTACAGGGGGTGTACTGAACCTTCTCTGAGATAAATTCTGCAATGGGCTTGATGAGAATTTCTTCTGAATCATAGAGAGTACAACACAAACGTTCCTCCAGGACAAGAAATGTAAGTTCTGGAATGTCCTGGTTGTTGTATGGGCTGCACTTTCTAAGACAAAGCAACCCCTTGTCGTCTAAAGTGTAAACAGTAAAACCATAAGGGACATAGTGCTCAATTTCTTGGAAAAAATCTACCACAGCATCCTGACTCATAGTTTTCAGTTTCCTGAAAAGTTCCTCCTTTTCACTTGTGTAGATTTCCTCTGTAAATCCTTTTGGCACAGTGTTGGATTCCTCAGCGATACGTAAAATGTCCATTGGATCATTAATTTCAGTTTCTTCTGTGTCTATTGAGTCAAAGATGGCCTTGAAGAATGAAGCAGGAGGACCCTGTACAAATGTCTGGCGTCCTGAAGACAGGAAGCCATACTGGCTGACGTGGCCCCAGATCATGGCCAGAATAATGTTCAGGTGCTGCATGGAGACCATAGGGCTGGATAGGTAGGTCAGCTGCACTCCCTGATCCAGCAGCAGTGAGTCCACTTCATCGATTATGATGCACTGATAGCCGCGATGAGGCCTCACATCCTTCATCTCAAATATCTGGCGAAGGTGATCTGCAGCGAAGGCTTCGATAGTTCCATAGACCACGTCCTTCTGGTAGCATTTCTTTCGGTCTTCATCTTTGGTTTTATCTGTGTTTGTGTCAGCTGTCATGCCAAAGTACTTGTAGAAGTTGGTCCATTCTTTTGCATCTCTTTGGCATAACACAGAAGAGCTGGACACCACATCTACTTTTTCACCCCTAAGCACATGCAGCACTGCAAACATTGCTATGACACAAGACTTCCCTTCTCCAGTGCCCATCTCCAGGAGCTTCCCAGTGTCAGACAAGGCCAAGAGGCACCAGCTTATCATTTGAGTGGCTCTGGGCCACCACTTCCTTTCAGCCTTGTGCAGGTGTACAGCATTGCATAAGACTGCCAGGAACTCCTGAAGGTCTTCTGTGTCTGTGCTGTGACTCAGTTTCCTAGCTCGCTGTACATCTGTGTGGTTTTTAATTTCCCCAGTTTTGATCAGGTGTGTTACATGAGTTACCACACTGTATGATTTACTCAGTGTTTGTTCATCAATGTCTTTCATCTGCCGTATTTCATCAAAAAGAGTGTCAACACTTTTTATTTTCTCATCTCTAAGGCTCTTTTCTAAATGCTGAATCAGGTTCTTAGTTCTAGATGAATCTAAGAGCGTAAGGAGAGATTGGTTGTTCTCATCTGTCCACTTGGAAGAAACCTGATATGTTGCCATTAAATGTAAAATCTTCATGATGGAAATACAGTCTTTATCATGATGGTGGTCAGTTAATGCTCCTAGGAGGTTTAAGGCCTCTACTGGTGACCAAAGTCTTTGTGCTTCAAGATTTGAAACTATCTGGAAGAGTTCTTTCGCAGTGGTTGATGCTTGGAATTGCTCCGCACAGGCAAATAAAGTCTCCAAACACCATTTGCCTGCAGGAGATGTCCTGTGTTTCTCACTTTCTGTTTCTTCAGTAACCACTTTAAGGAGATTCTCAAGAAAGGTCAGAATAAAGACCTCATGAGAAGGAAGACCCTTTCCGGAAATTGTCTTTGAGATGGTGATGATTTTATCGTCAGTGTTTGTGTCTTTGTTTAGGTTGGTGTGGAGCACCTGAAAGAGAGCCTTAATAAACCTGTGTTTTAGTTCCATATCTTCACTGTGAAATTTACCAATGAGGTTTTGCAGGACCTCAGCAGCAAACACCAGTGAATCATCGTTCTTGAGCCTTGAAAGTTCCAGATTATGGGAAGAACTGAGACTTCTTTCTTCAATGATAAATCCACGACTTAGGAGGGGGTTTCCAGTTTCCATCACTTCTATGCCGTATTGAAAGTAATCAGAGACAAAGTCATTGATGGTACCATACACAATGTCCGCTTCATAGACATCCCATGCTGCATTGGTTTTCTTCATGTTTGTATTGAGGGAAATTCCAAGGTACTTGTAGAAGTCAGACCACTCCGTAGTTGGTTCCTCTGAGTGAACATCAGAGCTCAGCATAATGTCCAGTTTGTTTCCCATGCAGACTTGTGTGACTGCAAACATTGCTGTGACACATGGGTCTTCTTCCACACCAACCAGTTGTAGCGCTCCACTCTTCTCAGTCAGCACCAACGCACACCACCGCAGCATCTGCCTCACTGTCGGCCACCAGCCTTTTGTGTCAAAAACTGCTTTGCAGAGCTGAGACAGAGAGTTCTGTATGTCGTCTGCATTCAAGCTTACACATTTAAAGGAATCTTTCATAAATGTTGCATCTTTTGGTGCATTTTCTGAATAATACAGGACGCCAGTGGTAATGTTTTTTATTTTGTCAATCACAGAATCATCCAAATTCCATAACACTTGTAACTCTGCTAGAGCTGGAACTAGACTGCTCTCGTCTTTCCTTCTGAGAGTCTTTTGGAAATCCTGATGAGGGCCAGCAAAGTCAAGAGCCTGGATGAGAGAGTGTCCAGACTCATCCGTCCACTCTGACGATATGTCATACACTTGTACCAACATAAGGACTTCAGTTATTGACCCCACCAGGGACTGCACATGATTGGAGATGCTTTGTAGGGAAACTCCCTCGGATATCTCCAGAGACAGGGCACACAGCTCTGTGATGAACACTTGAGTGTGCTGCAGAGTGCTGAGGGATGGGGGGGGCACTAATCCATTCATCAAACAGAAGTTTGTCCAGTATTGACAGGATCTTCCCCAGCTGATCAGCTGTCAGCTGAGTGGGACTGAGATTTGGAACTGTGATGCTGCATTTCAAAGACAGGATTTCTAGAAGCTCATCACTGCCTGATTCATCGTTGGCCTCAAACTCATCCAGATGTGTTATTAGAACTTCTCGCCTGGACTCGTATTCTTCTGAGATGTTGCTGCTCAGTTGTTTCTCATGCTGCTGTTTGGCTCGTTGGACTGATTCCTGTAGTCTTTGATTCAGTTCTTCTCGTCTCTTCTTCTCTTCAGCCTCTCTGGCCTGTTGCTTTTCTTCCCCCCTTCTCTCCTCCTCTCTCCTCTGTCTCTCTTCTTCTCTTTTCCTCCTCTCTCCTCTGTCTCTCCTCTTCTCTTCCGTCTCTCTCCTCTTCTCTCCTCCTCTCTCCTCCATCTCTCCTCCACTCTCCTCCATCTCTCCTCTTCTCTTTTCCTCTCCTTCTCTCTCCTCCATCTCTCCTCTTCTCTCCTTTTCTCCTCCTCTCACCTCCGTCTCTCCTCTTCTCTCCTCCTCTCTCCTCCATCTCTCCTCTTCTCTTATCCTCTCCTCCTTTATCCTCTGTCTGTCCTCTTCTCTTTTCCTCTCCTCCTTTATCCTCTGTCTCTCCTCTTCTCTCCTCCTCTCCCCTGCGTCTCTCTCCTCCTTTCTCCTCTGTCTCTCCTCCTCTCCTTCTCTCTCCTCCTCTCTCCTCCTCTCTCCTCCTCTCTCCTCCGTGTCTCCTCTTCTCTTTTCCTCTCCTCTTATCTCCTCTGTCTCTCCTCTTCTCTTCTCCTCTCCTTCTCTCTCCTCCGTCTATCTTCTTCTCTCCTCCTCTCTCCTCCATCTCTCCTCTTCTCACCTCCGTGTCTCCTCTTCTCTCCTCCTCTCTCCTCCATCTCTCCTCTTCTCTTATCCTCTCCTCCTCTCTCCTCTGTCTCTGCTCTTGTCTTATCCTCTCCTTCTCTCTCCTGCGTCTCTCTCCTCCTCTCACCTCCGTCTCTCCTATTCTCTCCTCTTCTCCTCCTCTCTCCTCCGTCTCTCCTCTTCTCTCCTCCTCTCCTCCTCTCCTCCTATGTCCTCTGTCTCTCTCTCTCTCTCCCTGAGTGGAAAGAGTGAGTGTGCAGAGCGGTCGCATGAGAGCGGTTGTGAGTGATTTCTATATTTTTATCTTTCGTTGTGAAAGTAGTTAGTAGTGTGGATTTGTAGTTTTGCGTGTTGGTGTGTGTAGGGATTGTTGGGGGGGGTTGTGTGTGTTTTGCAATCGGCCAGCAGTTGCTGGTCGGTTTGCTGCAGGCCTACAGCGGCATGGACCTGTCCAAACTAACAAGGAAGCACGGCATTAAGATCAAGCTGGCTTTCCTTTGTTCAGTGGAGGACTGCAGTCTGGCCGTGGGGCAGGTGGTGGGTTATAGCAGCATCAGGTCCACTGCTCGGATGAACAATGCTGTCGTACTGTTTTTAGACAGCGTTGAAAAGGCGAACGCGGTGGTGGAGAACGGGATCGTAGTCAACGATATGTTCGTTTCTGTTCTGCTTCTCACAACACCAGCAAAAAAGGTGACACTGTCTAATGTTCCCCCGTTCATCAGGGATGAAGTATTGATACTTGAGTTATCTAGACATGGGAAAATTATCTCGCAGATAAGGAAAGTCCCCTCAGGCTGCAATTCTCCCCAGCTAAAACATGTTGTGTCTCACAGAAGGCAGCTCCACATGATCCTGAACAACAGGAGTGAGGAGCTGAGTTTGGCCTTCAAACTGCGACTGGATGATTTTGACTATGTCATTTTTGCAGCTTCAGATAACATGAAATGTTTTAACTGTGGTGGAGAAGGACATCTCGCTAGAGCATGTCCAGGGAAAGATCCTCAGCCTGGGCAGAAGGTCCCTAACAAGACAACTGCTGCAGGAAAAGAAAATGAGCAACAGAAACAGAATGAGGCAGAGAAGATGAGACAAGGCAGTCAAGATAGGGTGGAGGGACAAGAGGAGACAGGTGAGGTCCAGCAGGACAGACAGGTAGGTGAGGAAAGACAGGAAGAGACAGGTGAGGTTCAACAGGACAGTCAGGTGGGTAAAGGAGGACAGGAGGAGACAGGTGAGGTTCAACAGGACAGTCAGGTTGGGTGAAGGAGGACAGGAGGAGACAGGTGAGGTTCAACAGGACAGTCAGGTTGGGTGAAGGAGGACAGGAGGAGACAGTTGAGGTTCAACAGGACAGTCAGGTTGGTAAAGGAGGACAGGAGGAGACAGTTGAGGTTCAACTGTCTCCTCCAGGTGAGTAAGACAGGTAAGGAAAAAGAGGCTGTAAAACAAAAGAAAAAATGTACTAGTGAAAAATTTGAAGAGAAAGCAGTGTTGGCTGAAATTGAAACTGACATGGAAGATGATGATGAGGCCCTTAAGGTACCTTATCTGAAAAGGAAAACAGTGGAAATTTACAGGCGAAGAATGGGACAACAAGCCAGAAAAAAGCAAAAAAAAAACAATGAAACAGAAAGATACAGAGTCTAGATCCAGTATGGAGGAGGACTCTGGGTCTAGTATGGAGGAAGGTTCTGCTGTCGACTGTGGCAGTGAATCTTCTAATTCCAAAGTAGTTGGTAGTCGCAGGGTAAAAAGAGCATACAGTGTGGGGAAAATCAAAATGTTCTTACAGAAAACAAAGAATATGAAGGGAGTGAAAGTGGAGGACTATTTTTCTGACAAGGAGCTCCTCTCTAACTCTGCCTGGTTACAGATGAGCAGTAAAGGGAGAGGAGGTTTCACTGACCAAGAGGTGTACAGACTGAGGAAAATTGTTCAGAAAATCACACAAGAGCTAAATAATGAAGATGATGATGAATAAGATTTGCAATCCTGCATACAAATCAGCACTGTTCTTAAGTTTGTTTTTTATATCTCTTGCCATGAGTCATTTTAATATCAGCATGTTGAACATGAACGGGGCAAGAGATGCAGCAAAAAGATCTCTGCTGTACGAGCTGATGAGACTCAAAGGGACTGATGTGATGTTTTTGAAGGAGACCCACAGTGACAGTCTGAATGAGCATGACTGGGAGAGAGAGTGGGAAGGCCAGGTGGTGCTGAGCCACAAGAGCACAACCAGCGGGGGGGTGGGCATTCTCTTCTCAAAAAACTGTACACCAATATCTTTCGATGTGGAGCAGGTGGTGGAGGGCAGACTGATGGTGGTGAGGACAACGTTTGAACATTTTAATATAGTTTTTATGAATGTGTACACTCCTACTGCAGGCCACTGAAAATTGTTGTATAGATAGAAACCATTTGAAACCTCACAGTGCATCACAGCGTGCACTGAGGCAGCTACTGGTAGCACACGACCTAGCAGATGCGTGGCGAAGGATGAATGGTGATAAGAGACAATATACTTGGGCCCACACCAGGGGGAACTTAATATCCCTGGCTAGGCTAGACCGATTTTATTGTTTTAAGCATCATTTTAACATTTTTAAGCAGTGTAAAATGATGCCTGTTGGTTTTACGGATCACTCTTTAGTCATTTGTAAAGTTTTAATCACAAATTTAAAGCCTAGAAGTGCATATTGGCATGTTAACACAGCTTTATTATGTGATGCTTATTTTAAGGAGGTTTTTAATTTTTTTTGGAGCATTTTTAAGAACAGAAAACAGGATTTTATTTCTTTGAGACAGTGGTGGGATTGTGGGAAAGTAGAGATAAAGCAGCTCTGTCAACAGTACACTCGCAATGTCACACGGAACATTACCAGATCTATGGAGGATCTAGAGACTGAAATTGTGGATTTGCAGAGTTTAGTAGAATCCACTGGAGATCGAGGTCATATTAAAGATCTCAAGTCTAAAAAATCTGCTCTTACAGACCTACTAGGCACTAAGGGTCAAGGGGCGCTGGTCCGATCCCGATTCCAGAGTGCAGTGTTGATGGACGCACCATCCAAGTTCTTCTTTGGACTAGAGAAGAAGAACGGGCAGAGCAGGTTCCTTCACGCTCTGCGTTCTGCTACTGGACAGGAACTCAGATGAACTCAAATGAGATACGGAGACGAGCAATTTGTTTTTACTCTGGACTTTACAGCAGTGATTATCAGGAAGACAAAAAAGCTTTTGAATACTTCTGTGGAGGCTTGCCAAAAGTCCCTGAAGAAGTCACTGCTGAGCTGGAGGAACCACTGGTGCTACAGGAGCTTCTCACAGCACTGCAGAGCATGGAGGGGGGGAGGCCCCTGGTATTGATGGGATTCCAGTCGAGTTTTATAAGGAATTCTGGAAGGATCTGGGTGAAGATCTTTTAACAGTTTTTAATGAGAGTTTTAAAGACATGTTGCTGCCACTAAGCTGCAGGAGGGCGGTAATAACTCTCTTACCTAAAAAAGGAGATATACAAAAAATTAAAAACTGGCGTCCCGTATCTCTTCTCTGCACAGACTATAAAATCCTGTCCAAAGAGCTGGCCAACAGACTAAGGGAGGTGATGGACACAGTAATACACCAAGACCAGACATACTGTGTGCCTGGTAGGTCTATACTAGACAATGTGTCCTTAATTCGGGATATTTTGGACATCTCTAGTTCTTTGGGCATTAACACTGGCCTAATTTCTCTAGACCAGGAAAAAGCATTTGACCGGGTTGAGCACCTTTACCTGTGGGAGACTTTGGAGAGTTTTGGCCTCAGCCCAGGTCTTATAGCTAAGATCAAGGTATTGTACCAGGACATTGAGAGTGTACTGAAGATCAATGGAGGTCTGAGTGCCCCTTTTAAAGTGCATAGGGGGGTGAGACAGGGCTGCTCACTCTCAGGTATGTTGTATTCACTATCTATTGACCCAATGCTATGCAAAACAAGGGCTAACATTGAAGGTCTGATTTTAAAAGTTTTTAACAAAAGTCACATTTTATCAGCCTACGCAGATGACATTATTGTTATTGTTAAAAACCAGGAAGAAATAAAAAAACTGGAAAGTATTGTTAAGGATTTTGGAAAAATATCAGCTGCCAGGGTAAACTGGGAAAAGAGCGACACATTAGCAGTTGGGAGTTGGAAGGGGGGTCTGCCCAGTCTACCAGGAGGGTTGACATGGAAGAAAGATGGCTTTAAATATCTTGGAGTATACATTGGCAACAAGACCATAGTCCAGAAGAACTGGGAAGGGGTAGTACAGAAGGTAGAAGGAAGGCTAAACAAGTGGAAATGGCTGAAGCCACAGTTGTCCTTTAGAGGCAGAACCTTAATTATTAACAATCTAGTAGCTTCTGCTCTGTGGCATCGGTTGGCCTGCATGGAGCCACCTAAAGGGCTACCACAAAGATTGTAGGCTATTTTAGTAGATTTCTTTTGGGACAGGTTACATTGGGTGCCACAAAGTGTGTTGTTTTTACCGAAGGAAGATGGGGGGCAAGGTTTGGTACACATAGCTAGCAGAATAGCAACTTTTAGGTTACAGTTTGCACAGCGATACCTCACAGGTCCAAAGGATGTTGTTTGGAGAGAACTAACAAGCAACATATTGAGAAGGACAAATGGTCTGGATTTAGACACTGTTTTTAATGGATTTTAAGTATTTAAAACTGTGTGGATTATCTCCTTTTTATCAAGCACTTTTTAAGACATGGACTTTTTTTAAGTGGAAGAGACTTGAACCTACAAGCTCTCTGCACTGGCTTTTAGAAGAACCCCTCATCAACGGAGTGAGGCTGGATGTTCAGGGCAGCTCAACTCCAGGTCTCACCAGCATATTAAGCACAAATGGAGCTGTCACTCTGAAGAAAATAGTGGATGTAGCTGGTCCTGGACTAACTGACATCCTGGCTGTGGCTTCTCTTCTCGGACAGAGGTCTGTTCGACAGATCAAAAATATTTTAAATATGTGGAAGAAGAGACTAACAAATGAGGAATTAAAGATGCTGCAGGAGTACAGTGGTGGAGTCAAAACTCCTGATGAGGTCAACCCATTTCCAGAGCTGGGATTTGCTTACTTTGATTTCCTTTTTTAAAACAATGGACTATAAATATGCGGACTTGTACACAGTCAATGGAAAAGCTGTGTATAAATGCTGTGTAAAAGTACTGAACAGATGTAAATTGGACGGGAAGGTTGACACAGTGTGGAGGAAGACACGGTGCTATTGCAATTAATAATTTTATCTCTACAATCAACCCAACAGTTTCATCTGAATGTATATTTTGTGGGGAAGTAGAGACAGTTTTTCATTGTTTTTATGATTGCAAAAGACTCTGTAACCTTTTTAACATTTTAGAGATTGTTTTTAGACAGTTTAATGAGTCGTGGTCAAAGACTGCCTTCATCCTGGGAGTAGGATATAAAAAATCTAACGCATGCAAGTGGCAGTTACTTAATTTGTTAGTAGGAGAGGCTAAACTGTCCATCTACAGTAGCAGGAAGAGTAGAGTAGAGGGCAGGACCGGGCAGGAAGCTGTTCCTGTTTTTATCTCCTTGGTGAAAACTAGAGTCTGGGTTGATTTTAGATTTTTTAAAGAAATGAGCAACATGGACGACTTCATCAAGCAATGGTGCTATAATGACGCAATATGTTCTGTGACAGGAGATGTTTTAATATTTAATACAATTTTTAGGTAGTTCTTTTACATTGCCCTGTATAAATTGTACTGTAAAGATCTATTTAGTAACATTGAAACAATGTTAAGTTTTTAATAGTTTTTTTCTACAATAAAAGTTTTTTAAAAATCAAAAAAGAAAAAAAATCTCCTCCGTCTCTCTCCTCCTCTCTCCTCTGTCTCTCTCTTCTCTCCTCTTCTCCTCCTCTCTCCTCCGTCTCTCCTCTTCTCTCCTCCTCTCCTCCGTCTCTCCCCCTCTCTCCTCCTCTCCTCCTCTCTCCTCCATCTCTCCTCTCCTCTCCTCCTCTCTCCTCTGTCTCTCCTCTTCTCTTCTCCTCCTATGTCCTCTGTGTCTCTCTTCTCTCCTCTTCTCCTCCTCTCTCCTCCGTCTTTCCTCTTCTAGTCTCCTGTCCTCCTCTCTCCTCCATCTCTCCTCTTCTCTCCTCTCCTCCTATGTCCTCTGTCTCTCTTCTTCTCTCCTTCTCTCTCCTCCGTCTCTCCTCTTCTCCTCCTCTCTCCTCTCTCCTCTGTCTCTCCTCTTCTCCTCTCCGTCTCTCTCCTCCTCTCTCCGTCTCTCCTCTTCTCTTCTCCTCTCCTCCTATGTCCTCTTCTCTCCTCTTCTCCTCCTCTCTCCTCTTTTCCTCCTCTCTCCTCTGTCTCTCCTCTTCTATTCTCCTGTCTTCCTCTCTCCTCTTCTCTCTTCCTCTCTTCTCCTCTCCTCCTATGTCCTCTGTCTCTCTTCTTCTCCTCCTATGCCCTCTGTCTCTCTCTTCTCTCCTCTTATCCTCCTCTCTCCTCCCTCTCTCTTCTATTCTCCTGTCCTCCTCTCTCCTCCATCTCTCCTCTTCCTCTTCTCTTCTCCTCTCCTCCTATGTCCTCTGTCTCTTTTCTTCTCTCTCCTTCTCTCTCCTTCTCTCTCCTCTGTCTCTCCACTTGATCCTAAAAACTGTACAGCCAATTCTATTTGTCATAGTGTACCGCGCTCCTGGTCCGTTTTGTGAATTTTTAGCAGAATTCTCAAAGTTTTTAACAAGTTTGGTCCTCAAAACAGATAAAGTCAATATTGTAGATGATTTCAATATTCACGTGGACGTAGATAATGATAGCCTTAGTTCTCCGTTCATCTCACTATTAGATTTGATTGGTTTCTGTCAGAATGTAAACAAACCCACTCACTGTTTTAACCATACCCTCGATCTTGTTCTGTCATGTGGAATCGAAATTGAAGATTTAATAGTCTTCCCACAAAATCCTGTCTTATCAGACCATTATTTAATAACTTTTGAATTTATATTACTGGACTATAGGCCATTAGGCAAACATTGCTTTAGTAGATGCCTGTCTGATAGTGCTGTAGCTAAATTTAAAGAAGTGATTCCATCGGCATTTAATTCAATGCCATGTCTCAATGTAATGGAAGACTCCTATGCTAACTGTAGTCCCTCCCAAACTGATCATCTGGTTGATAGTGCTGCAGGCTCGCTGCGAACGACTCTTGATTGTAGATAGAAGATAATAAAACAAAAGAGGTTAGCTCCATGGTATAACTCCTTAACCCGCAAATTAAAAGAAACATCGCGAAAATTAGAAAGGAAATGGCGTTCCACCAAACTGGAGGAAACTCATTTAGTTTGGCAAGATAGTCTTAGAACATACAGGAAGGCCCTCCGTAATGCCAGAAGAGCCTATTACTCCTCACTAATAGAGGAACATAAGAACAACCCTAGGTTTCTTTTCAGCACTGGAGCCAGGCTGACACAGAGTCAGAGCTCTGTTGAGCCATGTATTCCCAGAGCGCTCAGTAGTAATAACTTCATGAGCTTCTTTGATGATAGAATTCTAACTATTAGAGAAAAAATTCATCATCTTGTGCTCTCATCTAGTCCAGATACATCTTCGAGTACAGGAACCTCAGAAGCAGCTGTAGAACCAGATTTATATTTAGACTGTTTTTCTCCAATTGACCTTTACCAACTAACTTCATGATTTTTTCGTCTAAACCAACAACCTGCCTCTTAGACCCCATCCCAACTAGGCTGCTTAAAGAAGTTCTACCCTTAGTTAGCACTTCTTTACTAGACATGATCAATCTGTCTTTATTAACAGGCTATGTACCACAGTCCTTCAAAGTAGCTGTAATTAAACCTCTTCTTAAAAAGCCTACGCTTGATCCAGGGGTTTTAGCCAATTATAGACCTATATCTAATCTCTCCAAAATCCTTGAGAAAGGGGTTGTTAATCAGTTATGTGACTTTCTAAACAGCAATAGTTTATTTGAGGATTTTCAGTCAGGATTCAGGGAGTATCATTGCACACTGATGAAAGTGACAAATGACCTTTTGATTGCATCAGACAAAGGATTTGTCTCTGTACTTGTTCTGTTAGATCTTAGTGCCGCTTTCGATACCATTGACCATTGTATCCTATTACAGAGACTGGAGCATTTGATTGGCATCAAAGTACCCGCACTAAGCTGGTTTCAGTCGTATTTATCAGATAGATTTCAGTTTGTCCATGTAAATGATGAATCCTCCGTGACCACGGAAGTTAGTCACGGAGTTCCACAAGGTTCGGTGCTTGGACCACTTTTATTTACCTTGTATATGCTTCCTTTAGGCAATATTATTAGGAAACACTCCATAAACTTTCACTGCTATGCAGATGATACTCAATTATACTTATCGATAAAGCCAGATGAAACCGCAAAGATTAGCCAAGCTTCAGGCATGTATTAAGGACATAAAAGACTGGATGACCTGCAATTTTCTGCTGTTAAACTCAGACAAAACTGAAGTTATTGTTTTGGGTCCTAAACACCTGCGAGACGCACTATGTATAGATATAGTTACTTTAGATGGCATTGCCCTGGCCTGTAGTACCGCTGTAAGGAATCTAGGAGTAATCTTTGAACAGGACATGTCCTTTATTACCCATATAAAACAGACTTCAAGGACTGCTTTCTTCCACTTACGTAACATTTTAAAAATCAGGCATATCCTGTCTCAAAAAGATGCAGAAAAACTAGTTCATGCATTTTTTACTTCTAGGTTGGATTATTGTAATTCTTTATTATCGGGCTGCCCCGATAAATCTCTAAAGACTCTCCAGCTGATCCAGAATGCGGCTGCACCTGTACTGACAGGAACTAGCAAAAGAGAACATATTTCTCCAATATTAGCTTCTCTGCACTGGCTACCTGTGAAATCTAGAATAGAATTTAAAATCCTCCTCCTCACTTACACAGCTCTTATTGGTCAGGCACCGTCATATCCTAAAGAACTGATATGACCGTATTACCCCATTAGAGCACTACGCTCACAGAATGCAGGGTTACTTGTGGTACCTAAAGTCTCTAAAAGTAGAATGGGTGCCAGAGCCTTTAGTTATCAAGCTCCTCTTCTGTGGAATCAGCTCCCAATTTGGGTTCGGGAGGCAGACACCCTCTCTTCGTGTAAGAGTATGCTAAAAACGTTCCTTTTTGATAAAGCGTATAGTTAGGGCTGGCTCAGGTGAGTCCTGAACCATCCCTTAGTTATGCTGTTATAGGCTTAGACTGCCGGGGGATTTCCTATGACGCACTGAGCTTCTCTCTCCTCCTCTCCCTCTCTATCTGTATGCATTTCTATCCCACGAATACACGTTACCAACTCCTCTTCTTCCTGGTAGTTTGAGTGCTTTCTGCGCTTTCTTGCCCTCTCACTTTCTGCAGGTATTTCCGCCTCTGGAGCTGTAGATTCTGGATCTGTGATTACCTGCCGTTTACTGCCCCCATGTTCCTGCTCCACACTCACTGCTGCAGTTAGTATTATCAGTCTGATTTGTTGTCTCTCCTCCTGTTCTGTCTCCCCTCTCCCCCTCTCTGCTCCCCTTTCAACCCAACTCGGTCGATGCAGATGGCCGCCCACCCAGAGCCTGGTTCTGCTCGAGGTTGCTACCTGTTAAAAGGGGGTTTTTCCTCGCCACTGTCGCCAAGTGCTTGCTCATGGTGGGAACTGTTGGGTCTCTGTAGAGTATGGTCTAGACCTGCTCTATGTGAAAGTGTCTTGAGATAACTTTTGTTATATTTTGACGCTATACAAATAAAATTGACTTGACTTGACTTGACTTTTCTTTCCCCAGGCCTTGCGCAATATCTCCTATTTGGTTGGTGTATCTCATTATCATTGACCGTGGCTTGTCGTCTCTGTCCCTGGAAGGGATCCACCATAGGCGACCCCTCCGCTCCTTCGGGAACATTGTATATCCATATGTTCTCCCAATGGGATCTCCCTTCTTGGTCGAGTAGTTTGTTTTCTTGTTGATCCATCACTTTTATCATCTTGCTTAGCACCTGTTGCACGTTTTGAACTCAATCTTTCATCCTTTCAACTTGTGTCTCTGCCTCTGCTATTTTTTGATTAATGCTGGACAGCTAGGAAAAATATCATTTAGCTAGTGTTTTGTGTCTTTGCGGAAGTCAGTATTTCCAAAACTTTCATTAAACTTGCTGTGTCGTCTGACTGAGAGTTAGCATTAGCTTTGCCATCTTGTGCATGCGTGGGAGAGCTGTTCTCTATGTTTTCTTCATTTACGGGCTCTCCAATTTTGCTTTTTTTGTGTGTCCCTTTTTCCCCATCTTTGCCCCTCTTACCAGCCCAAATATTTTCGAAAAATGTTATATTTGACAGTTTAACGGGGTGGAGTAGTTATTTTTCCAGAGAAGCTATTGCTTTAGGCTGCCATTGAGGTTGATGACGTCACTTGAACCCGTCAAATATTTTCTAACTACCTTGGTGGCCAGAAAATGATCATTGAAACCCACCACCAGGAAGTGACCTTCCTTAACAGATTAGAGGACGTGGTAACCAAAGCTCTGGGGGCTTCTTGGTCGATGGTGCTGCAGAGTTTTGACATAGAAGTGCACTGTGCTCAGAACCGTAAAACTCACTAGATATAGAGCTTTGAACCTGTTGGCGATGCTCTGATGATGTTCCTTCCAATGCCACTCTAGTCAGTGACCCTCTACCCCTCGAACCCTTGCACCAACACTTTTTTGATCAAAACCTCAGCAAAGACATGATCACTGCATATGTGGACGGCAGCTCCTTTCATCACAAGACTAATTGTCCATGCTGGGGTGGGCATGGTATCCACGACACGCAATATGAACCCCAAAAAGGGCAAGCTGGGCACCCAGTCCTCCAAATACGCCAAAATTGCTGCCATTCTGATCACGCTACAACTGGCAGTGAAATGAGGTGTTTTGTAATTTAATGTTTCATTTCACTTCACACAATCATTATAGATCCACTTTATCATAAACATTCAAACCAGTATGTTATGTGCTTGTGCTAGTGAGCCATAACTATTCCATAAGCCCCTCTTAATTGTAAAAGATATAAACAAACTCGAATCAGATTCCGCTCAAAATTTGTCAGCACTGTCACCATCACATTCCCCTGCCCTGGAGTGCAGAGGAGAGGGCCAACTGTACGCTGCAGACACTCATGGTCACTTGTAGAGCACTGCAGCTGCTGAAATTCTAGGATGATAATAAGTACAGGTAATATCTTGCAATACTGTGCATATATCACCATGTACAATTTTAGGTTTTGCAGCGTAGTGAATACGGGGGGAAAGGAAAAGGGGGAGAAGAGACCGACAACGCCGCCTCAGGGACTTCACCCTAGGTATTACTTGAATATTGTTTTTAGAAAGTGTGCAATCTACAATCGTGTCCCAGTGTGTTCACTCTCAGGCATAAAGTATAAGGACCTCACCTCAGATGCTTAGCCTCCCAGCAAGATGGCCCTCTGCTTCAATTAAACGAACAGGACATAAACAAAAAGTAAGTCAAACAAATAAATGACCCAGTGGGTTCGTACAACCTCAGACAAGGAAGTAACTCAAAGAAAACCATAAAGAAGAAAACAGCAGTGGCAAAACAGCAGCTGGTGAACCTTCTAAAGGGGAAATGGGAATTACCAGGGCTCACCATGCTGCATATTAAAATCATGTTAATGTCATGACTCTACTCACCGCCTGTAGTATGGAAGGAAAGGGCATATAGGCCAACAGGTGCTTTATATCATGTGGATTAGGGAACTGGTTGGGAGGAATTAGGCCTGGGGCTGCGTTCAATCACACTACATCCACTTACCTAGGGGAGCATTCCCTGCCACACTTTCATATAGTTTTCGTGTGTAAAATCGCTGAGTGAACACAGTGTGCTGTCAGGCGCACAGAGTCTGCCTTCTCCAGTCACCTCACCCGGCCGGCACATCTTCACCACGTGCACATATGGATTGTGTAAATTAGCAAAATCTGGAAATAAAGCCAGTGACAGCTCAGGCACAATCATTACACTCCATATCCTCATTAGAGGCTAAAGTACAGGTTTAGCAAGGAGGTGAGAGGATGACTGTACTCTGAGAAACTCTGCTTCTTTCTAGAAACTTAGAGCCCCCCACTCTGCTAACGACTTGCGCCGGGCCAACAACCTGAATGAGTTCTACTATCGTACTATCCCCGTGACTCCATCCACCAGCTCCAGCCCACCATCCCCCTCTCATTCCTGGAGAGGGATGTAAACAGATTATTTAAGAGACAGACTCTCTCCATCCACCCTGAAGCACTGTGCTGATCAGCTGTCTCCAGTGTTCACGGATATCTTTAACACCTCACTGGAGACATGCCACTGCTCACACAATTTTCCAGACATGCTATCCTCTAACTTTCCAGCAGATGCCCTCGGACTTTCACCTGACTCACCTGACTGCCCCACCCATCTACACACCTTTTCCCACTTCTGTCATCAGCCTGCACTTACCTGGACTACTCTGTCCACTCTTCACCTGCAATTCATTCCCTCACCATATGTACTGGTCAACTTAATTTGTCACTTGGGCTCTTCTCGTTTCTCTATTTTGTGCCTCTATTCTGTGACCCAGAAAACAATCTCAGCGCACCATCTTTAAGGATGTCTCAATTCCTAAAATGCATCTGGAGGAGAGAGGAGGCTTGCTGGAGGAGCTATGAGCGAGGATGCACAGGTGTATCCTTTGCGGAAGTCTTTTCGGCAACCGTGACGTATAAAAGAGGCGTGACACACAGCTTCCTATGATGCACTGAGCTTCTCTCTCTTCCTCTCCCTCTCTATCTGTATGCATTCCTATCCCAATAATACAGGCTACCAACTCCATTTCTTCCTGGTAGTCCTTGTGCTTTCTGCGCTTTTTCGCCTTCTCACTTTCTGCAGGTATTTCTGCCTCTGGAGCTGTAGATTCTGGATCTGTGATTGCTGGCCATCTACTGCCCCCATGTTCCTGCTCCACACTCACTGCTGCAGTTGTTATTATTATTAGTCTGATATGTTGTCTCTCCTCCTGCTCTGTCTCCCCTCTCCCCCTCTCTCCTCCCCTTTCAACCCAACTCGGTCGATGCAGATGGCCGCCCACCCAGAGCCTGGTTCTGCTCAAGGTTTCTACCTGTTAAAAGGGAGTTTTTCCTCACCAATGTTGCCAAGTGCTTGCTCATGGTGGGAACTGTTGGGTCTCTGTAAATAATATTTTAAAGAGTATGGTCTAGACCTACTCTATGTGAAAGCGACTTGAGATAACTGTTGTTATGATTTGGCGCTATACAAATAAAATTGACTTGACTTGACTTGAATATACACACCATGGCTGGAGCAAGACTCTCCAAATGTAGCCTAAGTGTATCTTTTCCATTCATTAGTTGTATAAGTAATTTAAGATAATCAAATGTGAAATCAAATCCTGGACCTGTACCTAACTGCCTGCTACCTGTGTACCTGCCGTAAAATACTACTTAATAAATCACTGAAGTCATCCTTCTGCCTCTTCGGCTGCCTGCACACACAACCTTCCCTGACAATTATTTACTATCTATGGTCTCCCTGCCTTGACTCACCCTGACCATATTTCATCCCTTTCTCTCTGGTATAGAATATTTTAACCACTGCCACCAGAGACATAATCACACTACTTCAGGCCCACCTAGTCAATACATTTGGCAGTGTTGCACTCATCTTTGCCAATACCGAAGACAAAGAAATAGCTTTATCGTCAATCAACCCATTGTAGCTTCAGAAAATATCTATATTAAAAAAGAGATGTCAGTTTCTGGCAAGGTGAAACACATGTTAAAGTGAAAACACCATCTGACATAGCCCATCACAATTGTAACCCTGAATTGTACTTGGCCTTTAATCTGTGAACGTGCACCCTCAGAAATGGGATCTGTGGCATCATGATGTCTGACTACCAATATCTGGCAACTGTAACGGATTAGTCCCAAGGCACCACAACTCAGGCTGAAATTGTAGGGAGTTGTCTGCCTTCACGTTAGGAATGAGAGGCTCCACCTGTCTTCTGGATCCCATTCCATCCAACTTCGTCAAGGACTGTCTACCAGCCATCTCACCACTCATCACAGTAATCATTAACTCCTTCCTCAGCTCCGGCTCAGTTCCGGACACACTTAAACTGGCTGCTGTCACCCCTATCCTCAAAAAACCTGGACTTGACCATGACAACTTGAGCAATTTCCGGCCCATCTCCAATCTACCATTTCTGTCAAAAATACTGGAATGTGTAGTCGTGTCACAACTCAAAGCCCACCTCATCTGCAACGATCTGTTCGAGCCATTTCAATCCAGTTTCTGCTCACATTCTCATTCTCCTTAACTTCACTGCAGCTTTTGACACAATCAACCACAACATTCTTCTCTCCTGCCTCAAATCCTCCCTCAACATCACCGGAACTGCTCTTTCCTGGCTTAAATCATATTTTACAAACAGACAACAGTTCATCAGCATAAACAACTGCACCTCCTCCACCGCTCCTCTGTCCCAAGGCGTCCCCCAGGATTCAGTGCTTGGTCCTCTCCTCTTCATCTTCTACTTGCTCCCTCTTGGTAATATCATACATCAACATGGTCTCTACTTCCTCTGCTACGCCGATGATGTCCAGCTCTACATCTCCACTAAACCCATTACCACGGCTACTCACTGCACTCCGACCAACTACCTCACTGACATTAAATCATGGATGCAAACCAACTTCCTCAAACTCAACTGTGATAAATCTGACATGATCGTCATCGGTCCCAAATCCCTCACTAAAACTTTCCCTCCCCACGCATCCGCAACCTTGGAGTGGTGTTCCACAGCAACCTCTCCTTCGAACACCACGGTAACCAAATCAACAGAACTGCCTTTTTCCACCAAAAAAAAATAGCCCCTCTCCGACCATCACTCTCCTCATCTGCTGCTGAGACTCTGATCCATGCCTTCATCACCTCCAGAATCAGCTACTGCAACAGTATTCTACTTGGCACATCATCCAAGTCCTAAATAAACTCCAGTACATCCAGAACTCTGCTGCTCGCTTGCTCACCCACTCCCACTCCCGTGATCACATCACCCCTGTTCTCCAGAACCTCCACTGGCTCTCCGTCCCACAACGGATCCAACACAAAGTTCTTCTCCTCACTCACAAAGCCCTCCATAATCAGGCCCCCTTCTACCTGACCGACCTGCTCCACCACCACACCCCATCCCATAGCCTCCGCTCCTCTGACACCAACCTCCTGTCTCTGCCACTTAAGGACCACTCACGACAGAGCCTTCTCCATAGCTGCTGCCTCCCTCTGGAACTTTCTCACCAAACACATCCGAGACTGCACTGATCTTTCCATGTTTAAATCACAAATTAAAACTTACCTTTCAGAACTGCTTTAAATGTGTGATGAATGCTGTGTTTACTATGTTTTTAATGTGTAACTTTTTATGATGATTTAATTATTTGTAAAGTGTCTTTGAGTACCTTGAAAAGCGCTCTATAATTAAAATGTATTATTATTATTATTATTATTATTATTATTATTAACACCCCAGTGGGAATAGCTAGCCTAATCTATGACCAGCATGACACCTCCACTCGCATCATGCTGCCTGATCAAATGCTATCTTACACATAGATGATGTGGCTCTCTACCACCTGAACCCTGACCAATATGAAAGTGAAATTGAAGTACCTGACTTCTTCAGTAAACAAACCCTGGACCCAAACAATATTACCAAAATACAGTATGAAGGGACCCAGACCATTGATGTAACCCTGGTTGATGCTTAGAGAAATTGCCTCCTGGAACAAGGCCCCAAAACCCCCCATTACTTATGCTTGGCCAACCTCTGATACAGCATAAGCAGTCACTATAGGTTTAGAATATCCTTTAACTTTCGGCATAGCGTTCTTTTACATCAAAGACCCAGGTCCTACAGCGTAAACTAGACAAGTGCACCAGCGGACTAGCTATAATGGCTAGACGTAAGAAACAGAACAAAAAAACACCTCTAATAAACCTGAGACTATTGAGGAGGATAGTGAGTATAGTGTACAAGGAATGATAATGGCCCTGCTATTCTACAGCTTTTTTCACTCATGAAATCACTTGGCATCACACTAACAGAGCAATTATTTATACTCTTGCAGAGAAGGTTCCATAAACCAGATGATGACATACAGTAATAACTATGATAGCCTCCTACATTTTAGACTGTGTGGCTCTTTGTTCTCCCCCAAACACTGTGACTGGATCTTTAGGATGTTGGAATTTAAGTAATATAGCAAACTATTTTAAGAGGCATCCACACAGCTATTGCACAAATCAAATTGCAGTACAGTCATGGTTTGTTGATACCAAAAATTCACACCCACTGGAGAACATTAGGGGGTGCTGTCACTGCAGCAAAATAAATATACATTTTTAGTCAATACAATTTTGACCAAATAATAACACAAGTCAAAACAAACACCAAAGAGATATATTGTCCTAAACAAAAACTAGCTGAATTACCTCCTGACATAGACATGCCATCAGTATGTTGTTTGTTTCATCCAACACTTTTATTTTGTGGACTCTAATTAACAGTGACCGAGATGAAAGTTGAATGTATTAAACTAGTTCTGACACAAACACATACTGAAAGAAACTAAAAGAGAAACAAGGAATGTAAAAGACAGACAGAAAGGGAGGGATCATTAAAATGTGGCATAAAAAAAGACAGAAGAAGAGATAAGACTGAGACTGAGAGGTGGAGAAACAAACATACCAAGCAGAGGAGAGGAAGATAAAAGTACAGTTAGGGGCACAGAGAGAGAGAGAGAGAGAGAGAGAGAGAGAGAGAGAGCGACAAAGAGTGCTGCTGTAATCCTCTGACTATAAACCCGGGTGGCAGAGTGAGGCAGCCTCAGTGTGAACGATGGGAGATCAAACGCTGCAGTCATCATCCGCTCTGATGACAGATGGAGCATCCTTCGTTCTGAGCAGCAGCACCCAACAGGATGACTGGTCCTCTCGCCCTCTGCTCCCTTCTACTCTCTGCTCACACTCTCAGTCTAACAGCTGGTAAGTGGAGATGTAACAGTAGCTTCCCCAGTAGATAAAGAGTAGGCAGGCAAAAAAAGGCTGTAAAAAGCTTCATGGAATAACTGATTGTCCATTGACATGGACTGACTATTTTAGTAGGGTTTTGCCATTCTAACACTGGTTATAACAGAAACCATGACAGGGTGCCCACCACTGCACTAAGAAAATTTCAACCTTTATTCAAAAATCTAATTTGATTTTTGTCAATTGAAGAAAGAAGGAAGTGCCTAATTCTTTGTTTTATCATTCTTGCCAAATTTTTAAAATAAGTTTTATTTGAAACTGGTAGACTAGTAGATTTTTTTCTCTTGTTTTAGAAAACAACATTTTTAGACAGAAATACCTTGATAAGGAGATTTTTGGAATATGGTCTATAATGTGTTCATGTTATCGCTGAAAGTTGGGATCACTGTCAACAGTAGCGTGATGAACTTAATCATGCTTGCTGGAGAGCAACATTACTTATGGATTTAATTTATTGAATGGTGTGTGTATGTGTGTGTATGTTTGATTTTGAAGGACCATTCCAGTGTGTTCGCATATTTTACCCAATTATATCAAATGGAATTTGCTCATTAGTCTTCACCTGACCAAATTATGGAACTTAGGTAACATACAAGAGTTGTCATGTGGTGGAAGTTCTATACAAAGGTCACATGACAAAAACTGAGAAAACTCATCTGTTGATAGAGAAAATAATCTTTTTTTATGTGGTTGTCCAAACTTCCAGGCTCCATTGCTTTCCATTCAGGATGAAGATCAACTTGCACCAAAGATGTTTGGTCACATCACAGTGAACATCATGTTTGGTTTTATTGTTGTCATACTTACTGTGTGTTATTGTTGTGTAGCAATGCAGTGGAGACATTTTACCAATGTATTACTACAAATAATATTAGTATGACACAGTAAAAGCAGACTTGATGCACACTGTTATGGATTATGTAGATGAGGCAAGTTTTAAGTCTTCAAGTAGATCTTCATATAACAATTTAATGCAATGATCATTAATGACACAGAATGGACAACTGCCCCAAGACCCAGACCTCCAGGGGCCACAACAGCTCCAGGTTCACTGCATAGCAAATGTTTTTTGGTAATTTGATTAACTGAGAATTTGCTAGTAAATTTGCACGACTGTACAAAAGTACAAAATCAACTAAGGTGAGTTGTGCATTATGACCTAATATTGTGTCTCTGTCTTGGATAAGTCAACACTGTGTTAAAATCTTAACACATTTACAAGTTTTGTTAGTTGCAAAGCTGTGTTCAAATCAAATTACCATAAACTGACTGGAAGTACTGTATTCTGCTGTGTGCACTAGCACATGATACAAGGCATAGAAACAATGTCCAGCCCATATTTCCAGGAATTGTGTTCATATTGGATGATTTTGCATCACGATTTATGCCCAATGACAAAGCTCAGTGCCAGTCCAGGAAGTAGTGTGTCCATTATGAAGCGAAGAGGAAAGAGAAGGTGTGGAGGTCGGTTGGTGAATGGGCATGTAGTATGTCTGGCTCCGATGCGCGGGGGGGGCTTCAGACCAGGAGAGATGTCATCTACTAAGTTACCTAATGCTGTTTGGAGATTTTTCCTGTCTGGGATAAGAAACCCATTGTCTGACTCTGACCCATATTGCTTGAAGGTAATCTGTACTTAAAAATGATTAAATGCTTGTGGCTGTTCAAACCACAAAGTGCATGGATGTTAATCCCTATGCAGAATTCACTGATTTTCTGTCTATGATCCTGGGAGCCTCTGTCTAAATTTTGTATTATGAATGAATCTCTCTTCCCACTGCTAGAACCCGCAGAGCTGAAGCAGCCTGGAGTCCCTTCCACTGAAAGTATGTGGAGCACTGACAGGGCCAGTTTCTAGGGAGATTCCCCCAGGATATACATCTTTGCTATCCTTATGCCAGCATGGCCTCCAGGGGGCTTTTGCTTTTTATTTTATTTCATTGTAACTGGGGTGTAATTGATTAATCCACATTAAGCCACATCATTTGCTCTAGTTCTTTTTAGTTCACCCCCCCCCCCCCTTAAATTGAGCTGAGCTTTCTTAACCAGGGTGGGGATTTGACCATGACAGGTTCTCTGCTATGCTTATTTCCTAGGAACCTAAAACTGTTCAGTTTTGTTTTGTGACCGCTAAACCGGACTGTCTGGGGTCTGCTTTGATTAAAACCAATACCCAGTTACAGAGTACTTGAGCCCAGAGTGCTAAATTTGCCAATCAGTTTCATGGGGGAGACTGTATTGTTGTATTGTACCTGGATGACAAGAACAAACGTGAGAATGCTGTTTATTGATTTCAGTTCAGCATTCAACACAATCATTCCCCAAAAGCTGGTACACAGTTAATTTGTCAGAGTAAAAAAAAAAGTACTTTAAAAAATATAACATTTGGTCCCAGTCTAGTATTTTTTACTCTATTCAGTGTTTATATCTACATGATGATGATTTACTCTATGTAGCATAAAATGAAAACAACTCTACTGCTATTTCACTCAATTTAGAGTTATATTTTACTCCATTTAGAGTAGAATTTCACTTTGTATATAACTACATTTCACTCTATATAAAACTGAATTTCACTCTGGAATTGGATTTAACTCTATATAGAATTGAATTTCATTCGATATACAGTGGGTACGGAAAGTATTCAGATTCTTAACTCTTTGTTTCATTGCAGCCATTTGCTAAAATCAAAAAAGTTTGTTTTATTATTCATTAATGTACACTCAGCACCCCATCTTGACAGAAAAAAAAAAACAGAAATGTAGAATTTTTTGCAAATTTATTAAAAAAGAAAAACTGAAATATCACATGGTCATAAGTATTCAGACCCTTTGCTCAGTAGTGAGTAGAAGCACCCTTTTGAGCTAGTACAGCCATGAGTCTTCTTGGGAATTTTCACTCCTGGATTTGGGGATCCTCTGCCATTCTTCCTTGTGTAGCAGCATAGAGGTGGCATCTATGTTAATTACTGCCCTGGCTCGTAATTAGCGCCAGGTGGCTGTCATTAGGTGGGCCAGTATAAAGGCCATCCTCCTCTGCTGGTTCTTCCTCTTGCGCCTCTGTCATTGGTCCGTCATTTTTGGGCCAAGGCTTGGGTTTTTCTGTGTGCTCACGGCATTTTGTGTGGTTGTAGGGCGACTGTACACGTGCTGCTCCACGATCCCTTATGTGCAGCTGCGTATTTGTTTGGTAAGTGTCCCTCTCTTTCTTGGCGTTGTTGATGCTGTCTGATGGCTAACACTAGTGTGGTCGCAGGTAAACGCCAGCTACAGCCGGTGTCCTCTCTCTCGCTCTCGCTCTCTCCTGTGCATGTGTGTGTGTGTGTGTGTGTGTGTGTGTGTGTGTCCTGAAACAGGTATGTGTGTTTTAGTATACACAAGCAACCACAGTATTTTAGAGTAATGTTAACGGCATTTTTCCTGCAATTAGGAAAATTGATTTTCAGACAAACAACTAAACCTGTCTGATACATATTTCCATGGTGTTTAGCCCATCTAACATTTGAGACCTTGGTGTCAATTGGTACCTGAATAGTCTCAGCTATCTCATAGCCCAAGTCTAGCACATTTAAAGCTACCATTTTACCTGACCAATTATCATTCTGTTGGGATTAAATGTCTGCAACCAGTATGCTATTTGATTTTGGTGTTTCTTTGACAAAGTTTTAGTGACATTTTTTAAGCTTTTTAATTGTTTCTTCAAGAAATTATGCTTTGCTTCATAACGCATGCAACACCTATGCAAAAGTACCTATGCAATTTTAAGACTACACGTGGGGTAATGCACCATAAAATTATGTTTTGGTAGCAGCCTTTTGTTTGGTAACAAATGCTTGAACAACCTACGGTGTTCTGCGATTTAAGTGTTTCAAAAAAATAGTTATACCTTTTGGTGAAAATGTTGACAATTAATGTTAACAATTTGAAGCAAAAGCAGTAGCAAATACCAGTGTTGATCATTTGGACAAACTACGTCTCCAAAGATAAGTGGTAGATTGTGAAGTAAACACCAGGATTGGACGGCATTCACCCCCAAGTCATTTAAGTTCTCTCCTAACTTAACTGCAGGAGGTTTGTTGTTTTGCTCCATATAACTATAGTTAAAACTCTTAATTCTCATCTATTTATTTTTAATGTTGTTTACTTATCAATCAAGTGCAGTAATAGCAGTTTCATTTCATATTGTGCCACGCTCTCCAAGATATTGTGCATAATATTGACAGAAGTTTTCACATGTATTGAAACATTGCAAAGTAATTTAGAATGCAAGAATGTTTAACACACATATGGAAGACTGGGATTTGTCTCCATCTCTTGGCAATGCTCAGCATGAAGTGCAAGAGTTCGCATAACTATCTTGGGTGAATCTTCATTAAACTCAGTCTGAAAGTCTTCTTTCTCAGCAAGACAGAATCAGCAACAATATCTGGCACTGAATGATTCAACAAAACCAAAAAAACTGTGAAGACAAGGGTTGTCACCTGTAACTTGGGTAATAGTTCCATACACTGGCTGATCATACAAGGGGACCCGAATTCCATCCTTCTCAAGTATTTTAATATCCTGCATAAGTGTATCAAGTATTTTAGAAAAGCCACACATTTTAACATCTTGGGCATAAAATAAAGCGACCAAATGAATATTAAGCAGATTTGAGTTGTACTTGGGAGAAATTCTGCAAGGTAAAAGATTTCGCCTAATTTATGTATTCCCTGTTTTGATACTAATGGATTTGCAGTTTCAAAATCATCATAGAAAAGCTGAATCTGAATTGCATGCTTGTGTTTTGAAAATAGATCTGCATCACACAAGTCATGAAGATTTTCTCCTGAACTTCTGCATCATCTCATTTATGTTTGGATGTTTATAAATAGATTGTAAAGTTTTCAAAATAGTGACGTAAACAAATGTATCAGTAACAAGGACCTGATCATAAGCTCCAGTGGTGTGACTGCGCAGGCTATCAAATCTTGTACCAAGAACATATTCAACTAGGTCTACCCTTCCCCACTTCTCTGTAAATTACTGCCTTCTTTTACACTCAGAATTTAATACACCAAAGGGATTTTCCATTTTTTCAAAACACTGATCAATTTTGCTCTCAATGTTACTTTTGATCATCCAAATTACCAAAGAATTAATGGTCATTTCCCTTATGCCTGCCACTTTAAGTTTGGCTTCTGTTGCCGCACAGCTGTCTACAAGACACCTTTTGAGAAGGACTGAGCCAGACGGGGAAGTTCCTGCTGGCAATTCATCAAAATAACTTGCTGCTAACCCTTCAGATGTAGATAGGCCTTCACCAGGATCAGAACAAGGTTCATGCGCTTTACTGAGATGCTTTCGAAAACCAGAAAAAGTGCCATAAAGTTGTGAACAACCAGCCTGACCACATTTAAGGCAATGGGTCTTCCCGAACAAAGTCTGTGGATCAACTTTAAGTGTTTTGTCAGGGAATTGGCATTTGCTTGGGGGTTTTTGTAAATAAAACACATCTTAATTTCAACTCAATTCAGCCCCGGAGTCCTCAAAACACAAATTGAGCATCGCGTTAGTTCAGGCAGGCCACGGAGTCAGCTCAATATCCCAGCTACATCAGCTGACCATTGCAATCCAGGAGCCACATCAGCTGATTCCCTTCTACGCATCTATTGGCTATCTCATTCAGGGCGCCCTATTTAAGCTGCTTCAGCCGCCTATTCCGGCTGCTTCAGCCTGCCTATCCTGGCTGCTTCCTCCGCAAGCCGCTTCACAACCCACCTCCACCACAGTGCCTCCCTTGATGCTGTGTCTGACTTATCAATGTCATTTCTGTTGTCATTGATGCCCACTCTGTTCTGTACCCTACAGGGGGTTCTTGCCGCTGCTCTCCCATGTGTGCGCATGGAAGGGCAGGGAGGTCCCAGAACAGAGCCTACCGCCAAATACATACAACTGCAAATATATCTACTGCACGTAGATCAAGTATTTTTGTCATAGTGGTCTTGACTGAACATATTATCAATCTCAATGCAGCCTCAGAGCCTTTAAAACTCAACATCTTTGTATCAACTCAACGCAGCATCCGAACCCTCAACTCTGCAACCCTTGGATTCACCTTAGTGGTATCAACATCAATTTCATAAAACGTTGTTTGCAAGAAGTTGTACACATTTACCAGATCCTGGTTGTACGAAGTACCAAAGACAAAATGAGCTTTGAAAAGCTCATCAAAACAGGCAAGTGTGTCTGGTGACTTATATGGTATTGCATGTTTGTCAATCACAATTAAGTACTTGTGACTCAGACTCTTTTGGGTCCCCACAGCTAGCAGGTAGGGTTGAAGACTTTAATTGATGCTGTCCAGGTGCCCCTTGATGCTCGTCACGATCTGTGACAGAAAAAATAATTACTCATCTATAAAATTTGTCAGCTTGTACAGTTGTACAGTTAAAGGAAATGTCTTTGAATTACAGATATACATGATCTTACCATTATTTGACCATCATCTTAAAAAGGGATTGATAGGTTTTGAAAGCTGGGCAGAACAGTGACATTTTTTCCAGTTTAAATTTAAACTGTAACCTCACCTTAATGAATTTCACAAGATGGTCACTGGTTTATCTGGCTGAGAGTTTTCCTGGTCTCTTGCAGCCATGTGGTGATGGTGGTAGAAGGTGGACAAGAACCAAATAGAGGGGCAGAAGCAGGGAGCCTCAGACGGACGGCCTGGGGGCAGGGCGGAGGCCGAGCAGGGAGCCTCAGGCAGATGGCCTGGGGGCAGGGCGGAGGCCGAGCAGGGAGCCTCAGGCGGACGGCCTGAGTACGGGGAACCGGGGGGCAGGAGCAGAGGGTAGACAAGCGCTGCACGCTAACCGCAGAGCTGCCTCTGAATATTCTCTGTCGGGGGCTCTCTTCCACTCTCCATGGACACAAGTGAGTGTGTAAATTAGTTCCCGCAGATCCACTTCAAAAGAATAGTTCCCTGCTGGGTCTATACTGTGTCAGATCCTTCTGTCACGGGGGTTATCGGGTTGGCAGGAGGTAGGACCCAATTGCAGAGAGGAGAGTAGACTGCAGGTATGGTGTGAAGAGTTTATTCCAAATGGTGAAACAAAATTACTGGGTGGTGAGGCAAACAGAAAATCCAGAACGACAAAACGACAGTCCAGAGCAGGCAGGTGACAAAAACAAGTAATCCAGGGACAAGGCACATGGGACACAGCACAGACAACGGAGATACAGAAATAAGGATCTTTCAGCTTTTGGACCACCTTTTAATAGTAGTGGAACTTTATAGAAGATATTGTATCATAAGATATAAGAAACAAGGCTTGAAAACTCTGCAAGGATGGCCATGCAGGCACTTACATCTCCAGAAGAATTAAATTGATTCAGATAATAAATTAATCAAAGAGTGACTAAAAACAGTAAAAGACCAAAAAACATTTTCTTATTTATTATTATTATTATTATTATTATTATTATTATTATTATTATTATTATTCCCTCATGTATTATGAATGAGACCCTCACATACCTGTTAGTGTTTGTAACTGACTGTGGGTCTTTTGTCCCTCTGATGCTTCCTTCTGAACAAAATTCAGTCTCCATGCCAAATACCCACTCCCATCTTCTGCATTGTAATAATCCTCCCACAGTTCCACAGAAGTGAAAAGTAAATAGGTAAATAGGACGTTTTTAATGCACTTACATAGCCAAACTTGCTCCGAGAATTGGCCAGGTATGGGAACAGGGTAGTAATGCCCCTTGCATAGTTCTTCTTTAACGCACCTTGGAGGACTTGTCCTACACACAAACAGACTTTATGGTATGTACTCCAATCAAAAGTACCTGCAAAAAAGTACAATGCAAATACCTGCAGGAAGTGAGAAGGCGATAAAGCACAGAAAGCACAGGAACTACTGGGATGAAGTGGAGTTCGTAACGTGTATTAGTGGGATAAGAATGCGTACGGATAGAGAGGGAGAGGAGGAGAGAGAAGCTCAGTGCATCATGGGAAATCCACCAGCAGTCTAAGCCTATAACAGCATAACAAAGGGATTGTTCAGGACTCACCTGAGCCAGCCTTAACTATAAGCTTTATCAAAAAGGAACGTTTTTAGCATACTCTTAAACAAAGAGAGGGTGTCTGCCTCCCGAAATTAAATTGGGAGCTGATTCCACAGAAGAGGAGCTTGATAACTAAAGGCTCTGGCTCCCATTCTACTTTTAGAGACTTTAGGTACCACAAGTAACCCTGCGTTCTTGTAGTGCTCTAGTGGGGTAATACGGTACTATCAGCTCTTTAAAATATGATGGTGCCTGACCAATAAGAGCTTTGTAAGTGAGGAGAACGACTTTAAATTCTATTCTGGATTTCACAGCCAGTGCAGAGAAGCTAATATTGGAGAAATATGTTCTCTTTTGCTAGTTCCTGTCAGTACATGTGCAGCTGCATTCTGGATCAGCTGGAGAGTCTTTAGAGACTTATCAGGGCAGCCCGATAAAAAGGAATTACAATAATCCAACGTAAAAGTAACAAATGCATGAACTAGTTTTTCTGCATCTTTTTGAGACAGGATTTGCCTGATTTTTATAATGTTACGTAAGTGGAAGAAGGCAGTCCTTGAAGTCTGTTTTATATGGGCATTAAAGGACATGTCCTGATCAAAGATTACTCCTAGACTCCTTAGAGCGGTGCTAGAGGCCAGGGCAATGTCAGCTAGAGTAACTATATCTATAGATAGTGATGGGGCCGCATGCTACTCCTACCTTTCTCAAGGATTTTGGAGAGAAAGGGAAGGTTAGATATAGGTCTATAATTGGCTAAAACCCCTGGATCAAGCATAGGCTTTTAAAGAAGAGGTTTAATTACAGCTACTTTGAAGGACTGTGGTTCATAGCCTGTTGATGATTGATCATGTCTAGTAAAGAAGTGCTAACTAAGGGTAGAACTTCTTTAAGCAGCCTAGTTGGGATGGAGTCTAAGAGGCAGGTTGTTGGTTTAGATGAAGAAATCATTGAAGTTAGTTGGTAAAGGTCAATTGGAGAAAAACAGTCTAAATATAAATCTGGTTCTACAGCTGCTTCTGAGCTTCCTGAGGTTCCTGTACTCGAAGATGTATCTGAACTAGCTGAGAGCACAAGATGATGAATTTTTTTCTCTAATAGTTAGAATTCTATCATCAAAGAAGCTCATGAAGTTATTACTACTGAGCGCTCTGGGAATACATTGCTCAACAGAGCTCTGACTCTGTGTCAGCCTGGCTACAGTGCTGAAAAGAAACCTAGGGTTGTTCTTATGTTCCTCTATTAGTGAGGAGTAATAGGCTCCTCTGGCATTACGGAGGGCCTTCCTGTATGTTCTAAGACTATCTTGCCAAACTAAATGAGTTTCCTCCAGTTTGGTGGAACGCCATTTCCTTTCTAATTTTTGCAATGTTTCTTTTAATTTGCGGGTTAAGGATTTATACCATACCACCATCTGTTCTCAGAGCAAGCCCTCTCATCACCCTCCTGCTGGACTGCTCCATCCTCTACCCATTCCTCATCAACCGTGGTCCCACATCTCTGTGGACTTTGTTACCGGCCTCCCTGTATCTGAAGATAACACAGCTATCCTCTCAGTTATTGACCGGTTTTCGGAGATGCCTCACTTCATTCCTCTGTCCAAATTGCCCTCTGCCAAAGGGACGGCAGAGGTTCTGTTGTCTAACTTGTTATGGCTCCATGGTCTTCCACAGGACATAGTTTCTGACCGCGGTCCTCAGTTCACATAACATTTCTGGAAGGAGTTCTGCTTGCTCATCAGGGCAACGGTTAGCCTGTCGTCTGGTTACCATCCCCAGTCCAATGGACAGACGGAAAGATACAACCAGGAGATGGAGACTGGATTACGCTGCCTTGCCTCTCAGAGCCCGACTACATGGAGTAAGCAACTGTTATGGGTTGAGTATGCACATAACTCTCTACCCGTTTCTGCCACAGGTTTATCAACCTTCCAGTGTGTATACAGCTACCAGCCCCCGCTCTTCCCTGAATTGGAGGGAGAGGTGTCTGTTCCCTCGGCTCAGGCCCTGGTCTGCAAGTGTCACCTCACATGGAGGAAGGCTCGGGCAGCCCTGCTTCGGACATCTGAGCAGTACCAGAAGTGTGCCAATCTGCACCAGACACCTGCGGCCCATTATCGTCCAGGTCCACCAAGGACCTGCCCCTCGGTGTGGAGTCAAAGGCAAATTGGCTTCTAGATTCCTTGGACCCTTCGCCATCTCCAAGGTGGTCAGTCCTGCTGCTGTTCGCCTCCGCCTTTCCCAGACCATGAGAATCCACCCCACCTTTCATGTGTCCAGGATCAAGCCTGCCAGGGAGAGTTTGTTGGTCCCCTCCCTGAGACCCACTCCGCCCCCCCCGGGTCATTGAGGGGGAACACCGACACACTGTAAGACGCTTGCTGGTGGTCCACCAGAGGGGCAGGAGTCGTCAAGACCTTGTAGATTGGGAGGGGTATGGTCCAGAAGAGAGGTCATGGGAGTCAGCCAGTGACATTCTGGATCCCCCACTCGATTTTCATCGTCCTCACCCTGAACTCCCTGGGCCATCCGGTGCCACCCCTGGAGGAGGGGGTACTGTGACAACCCGTATGGACTCCTGATTCCACTTCCTGTTTTATTTTGTAATTACCTGCCCTCTTGCTTTCCAGTTTGTTTTACTTCCTACCACTATCAAGTTTCCCTCCAGTTTTGTTTCCACACCTGCGTTCTGTTATCTAATTAGTTCTCTCACCATTTATACCCCTTGCTGTTCCAGCCTGTTTGTTTTTTTTCCTGCTGAACCCCTTGAGCCTCTTTGGAGTCGCCTGTTTTTTGTTTTGTTTTTTGAGTGTCTTTGGAGTGCCTTTTTTTTTTTGTTTGTCAGTATTTTTTCTACACTGACTACCTGTTTATTTTGTGCATTGGGACTTCCAATAAACTTTTATTTTTGGACTTCAATTCTGTGTCCGTGTGATTCTGCGCTTGAGTCTTCCTGTGCCTGACCCTCATAGGTTGCCCCTCAAAACAAATGTACTTCTGACGATCTCTGTACTTCATTTGTACAGCCTGCATCCTTCATGACAAAAACAATAAATTACTTTCATTATCAGAAACAGCCAACAATTTAGTATTTTTAACAGTTACAACTCTAAATGTACATAACCAGTGTAACTGTCAACATTAGAAATACCATGGTGAACAGTAATATCAACTGCCGCAGTAACCACTAATGTCGAAGCCATGTTGACTACATAGTCACTGTACAGGACACAGCCGCCACTTAGCTTCTGGCCAGGCTAGTTATGGCAGAAACAAACAGAGGTTGTGCAGACTGAACAGAAATGGAGTGAGTCCTCTTGAACAATGTCTACTTCACCTGGCTGTCTCTGCCCTCTCTAGCTCACCACAGTATAACAGACCAATCAGTTTGTGTTGCCTAATTCTACCAGCACTTCACAGGTGGCGCATGCCAATGTCAAGCCCAGCTAGTTTTAGCTGTCAACATAGTGAAGTGCACTTTTCAGAATACAACATACACGTTGCATTGACCAGGGTGCTGAGGAACTGCAACTAAACACAATCCACCTACAGAACTCTTTTCAGAGAACAAAACACAATGGTCCCAACAAACTGCAGATTGTAACGGTCTGTCTACAGAGCCCTTTTCACAGTAAAATGTACCCAGTCGCTTACAGAGCTCTTTTCTGAGGAAAATAATCGTGTTACACCAACTAACTGTAGCAAAAGACGGTTCCTCCACAGTACTCTACACAGAATAATACACATGTGCACCTGCTCAGTGAAGTCCGCTGGCTACTGATGATAGTTAATACTGCTTTATTGAGACTTTAATTCAGGTGTTTCGACAACCCATCCGGCGTTAATATGTCCATAAAGCACCAAAAGTTGTGTGAATTCATGTTAATTTGCTAGAAGCTAATGTCTGAATGTGAAAAAGTTAGAAGCGAATGTTAGCATCTGAATATTTGCTCCTACTCTTTTGGTTACGGGTATTAATTACATTCCAAAATGATGAAATATTAGTCTGGGAACAAGACAAATCTGCAAGCTCATGTTTCATTTGCTCTAGCAGATACGTCTGGCCCGTCTTCCATTCAAACTGATTTCACTGCCATTTTTTCGGGATAACCAATCACAAGCATTTATCTAGTATGAAGCGGGTTTAATACAATGACTGACAGAGACGAGCGCCATTCAGTCATTTTTGTAAATATCCAAGATGAGTCTGGTTCCCAGGCTAGAAAATCAGAGTAACTCCGGAAAAATTACCCCCCCGATTTTCCTATGTATGGAAGTTGCGCTCCGAGCTAATGCCCGGTTGCAGAAAAATAGACTAGAATCCAGACTCTACAGCTCCAGAGGCACAAACACCTGCAGAAAGTGAGAAGGCGAAAAAGCACAAAAATGGGGAAGAGGTGGAGGTTAGGTTAGTAACATGTATTAATGAGATAAGAATGCGTACGGATGGAGAGGGAGAGGAAGAAAGAAAAGCTCAGTGCATCATGGGAAATCCCCTGGCAGTCTAGGCCTATAGCAGTATAACTAAGGGATGGTTCAGGGCTCACCTGAGCCAGACCTAACTATAAGCTTTATCAAAGAGGAATGTTTTTAGAATACTCAAGGGGGTGTCTGCCTCCCAACAGTGTCCTGACTCTGTACTTTGCACACAGACATGTGACTGATATCCATTTGAACATCTAATTCTCAGAGAGAAAGTGAATACATATTTTCCACAAAGGGTAAGTGTTAAGGAATTTTCCTTCTTGTATGTTAAACCTTCTTCTTGTAGGTTAAAGGTAAATTAAGACAGTGCTTCACAGGTCAGGTCAACTGCCTGTCTCTGTTCGCCTGTCTCACTCTGTGCGCCTGACAAGGCCGTGTTGGCTCTGGCACTTGGTAGATGAAGTTCAGCTAGATATATTTTGTATTCAGGTTTAGACACAACAGGCTGGTGCCTGGTTGTTGATGCTGTATAAGAGATACTGTAGAGAGGCTATGCTGTTGCTAGGACAGCAATGGTTGACGTCTTTCCTTGTTTGGGTCTGATATCCAATAGAGTCATCACACTTGCCAGGCTGAGTTAGGAATAACCTTATTTGGATATAGCAGAACATAGCAGGTCTGGGGAGGGTTAAATACTGAGCTTCAGGACACCATCTTCAGATTTGGGTAGCAGTACGCTGTGATTCACACGTGGTGTTTATATTTTCTCCTCGATCGAGCATCATTAAATATTCATTTTTTTGCCTTAATGGCCTTAATAGTTTATAATTTTCTTTATATTTTCTTTTCTGCATATTATTTTTTAACAAAATATGTCAGTTGCATTGTTTGTCTGGTCAGTCTGTATTGCACAATTTGAGTCTTTTTTCTTTTATTCTGAACAAGAATTATTGATGTTTGGAAGATTAAAGGTATTTTTCGGAGGGATTTAGGGCCTGAAGTTTGGCAGCTTGTTAGCCAGATGACAGATGTGATTGCTGTGAATATAGAACTGAGCTCTGTGATCAAAGACATCAAATCTCCTGTATTTCCCATTAAGAGTAGCTTTTGTTTTGCCTGATGTCCACCATTCCTAATACCCAGTGCAACAGCACCGGTTTAACAGTTTCTGTAGACTTTTTAACTTGCTGCTGATGTGTCTTTTATCTGACAGCAAGGCAGATTCTCGGTCCTTATATTGGCAGAAAGTTGACCTGGCTGGAGCTTTATTTCCTCCAGCAAAGAATGTAAGACGAGGAATATCAAGCACACTAGAGTGAACAGCCCTATTTAAAGGCTAAGCTGTTGAATTGTCCTTTTTGTTACATTAAAGTAGGGCAAAAGCAGCCATAGTCCACAGCTAAACCTGAGCTGAACTGGGACAGTGATATCACTCCTCAATATCTCATTTCACTAACCTTAATCTCATTCCAAAATATGCTTCCCCTCAGTTAAATGATTGCTTTCTGTTGTTTACAGAGGACATTATGAATCAGTTATCAGTAGCGCTGTTTTTTTGTTTTGTCTGACATTTCAGTGTTATTCTGATATGTGTTAATCTCTCAGCCACATTGTTTGTGTGTGTGTGGAGAGACCAGAGCTTGGCGAATGGCTGGTTCTTTGGATGAAAAGCTGGAGGGAGGATTAAGAGGAAAAACATGGGAAAAATAATCTGTAGGCAGGCTGACGTCATGTAGTACAGGCCAGTCTTGTGGAGGTGAGGCTGACTGTGATGACCGAGAGTATCAGAGCACATCCCAGCACAGCCAGGCTGCTGCTCTGCAAGGTGCCTTTGGTCCCAGTCCGTATGTCAGAGGGCAGCCGTCCAGCTCCTGGACATGAGTTCACCCCACACCAACCACACACACACTGTTAAGACTACATCAGTCCCCTTTCAGTCCCTTCCACATGAAAACACATGTGAAACATTACATTTTACTTGAAATGTGAAATGTCTGAAAGCGTGAAATGGATTGTATGTTAATTCTTTATGAAAAACTAATTTCATATGTGAAAAACGTGACAGCTTGAATATCACATGTGAAATATCTGTTAATAAACTCACATGTGAAATGTCTAAAAGCTACCTATACCTATATGTGAATTCATCATGTGAAATGATTTTTCCCCAAAATGCACGTTTTCATGCGTATATATGGTATTGCATTTTACTTATGTAATAATCATGTATTATTAATTTTTACATGTGGAATGGTATTCCGTATTTGTGAAGGATACATTCATGCAGTTTAAGACTTGAATGCTTTGCATTACCCATTTAATTACTTACTTTACTGGTCACAGCACAGCCACATATACATCTCAGCCTCGTGTAAATACTGTTGCTCCTGGAGATTAGTGTATGTAAGCAGTGAGGTGTGTGAGTTGTATGTGTTTATTAGACTGGGAGGGGTCAGGATCAGCAAATACACTTGCAGGGCAGCTGGCCTTAATGGATGGAATGATTAACACACTTTGCTGTTTTAACAGCACCAACTGATGCTGAGCTGCTAATCTAACATATAAGAACCAGAGTGCCATAAAGGAATGCAGCAGCAGCAGCTGTACATTCCTGCTAAATGTAATCCCATGGTCTCCAAGGGATGGAGTCCATATTAAATATTCAAGTATCAGGAAAGAAATCTGGAGCACTGTACCAATAAATCTGCACTAAATACTGCTCCTTGAACTCAACAAACAATTTTTTTGTTTGTTGTAAATTTTGATCCTTTTATCATGGTAGTGCCTACATAGATAAATGAAAACACTGAATTATCATCCAGCACTAAGTAACAGGAGTTACAGTTAAAGGTAACCTGTAAAATCCAGTTTTCCCTTTTTGTTTCGTCTTACAGTTTTTTGTTTGTTTGTTTTGTTTTGTACAATTGCTGTGGCTTATTTCTCTATAGGAGTTTACTTTTTTGAAGTCTGATTTTATAGAAGTCTATCAGAAAATGTCCTTACTTCTGTCTTGATTTATTACCTCAATAAACATTCTTCTAATGAGATTATGCTTTAAATCGCTAGTTTCAAGTCTTCTTCAGTACACCATGATGTCCATTTTGTAAATGATGGTCCAATTTAGAGGAAAAAAGATGATAAAGTAGCATACACTTTAGGGTGGGGCTACCTCGTGATTGACAAGTCACTACCATGGCAACCGCCAATCAAGATAGAGGCAGCGCTACCCTCTCATCCAAATAACATAACTTCTTGCACCAAAAAAGTAAGATGGCGACAGTCAAAACACCGCATCCGTGGCTTCAAAGCGGCCACAACGACCAACAGGTGACATCATGGTGGCTACGTCGGCTTTATACAGTCTATGCCCAGGACACATTTGTGTACACACTGCTGAGAGTATGTGGCCATGTGCAACCCAGACCACCTCTGAATGTGGTCAGAGCGATTGAATCTCAATGCGTGCTCAATCCGTCTTGGGTGCTTTCACACTTGTACTTAGAGCTGTCCACTTGTGATGAATCACCCAGGACGGATGTTAATGCCAGGTCTGAATAAGGCCTTAAACTGTTCACTCTATTCCTTCAAAATTAATGTCACAAACTATACTCCACATAATCAGAAATGTTGTTTGTTTTTCAGCCATTGTGTTTGCAAAGCTCCCCAAGCCTCGAGCTAAAGAAGATATTGAGTTTGACTATGTGTGGGGGAGAGATGCTGAGCAGTGACACTGCGTTAGAGACTCCCCCTGCTCTGATTGGTTGTTTTCGTTCAGGTGCGGTGGAGTTTTGCAAATGTCATCAGGAGCACAAAGAGGAGTCAGAGGAACCTGATATTTTTTCACAGATTTTCTGTCTCATGTATAACTGTCAGGATATAGTGACAGCTTCAGCAAATATGTGTAAAAGTTACCTACTGCACATTTAAAGCTACCCCTTCACAAACTCTTTTCTACTGACCTAACGTGGTTCATGTTTGTGCACATGGAAAACATGGAGGCAGAACAAAGAAACATACTCTCTCACATACACAAACACACTCTCTCTCTCTCTTGCTCTCTTTTGTTCTTTAGTTTAGTATTTAGTTAGATTACCTACTGTGTTTTATTTACTGCTTTGTGTTGAACAAATGCTTTTGAATACACATGCTGGTTTATTTAATGTTGCACAAGAGTGAATGCTGCCAACTTCCACTATTTAGAACTCCAAAATCCTTCAACATTTACTCATAGATGTCATTAAGCAGACATGCTGTTCTGCTTTTCTGTGCAAGCTGCTCTCCTGTACAGTTCTGGGTTTTTACACCTCATGCTGCAGCTCTTTTTAATTGTTTTCCTCTCTCTGTTCTGCCCCTTCAGGACCTTCAGTTTCATGTTTGTTATGCTTTTCCCTTGCTTTGGGGTATGTCTCTGTGTGACATATTCAGCATGAAAATGTACTGCTTTGCCTTTGCTGCAAGTCACAGGATTTTAGCTCTTAATTTTCCTGGGAAAAGTTGCCATTAGCAATGTCATACAGTGCTTGTATAATGTAGTACAGTCATTTTTAACTTTTTTACCTTTTCTATTTGAATAAGAAAAGATCCTACTTAATTATACTTTTTAGGTTTGATAAAGGACATAAAAACCATGGCACATAAATGAAACCCTCCAATATCAGGGGGTGGACACAATAACATGAACACCTGTACATTCCAATACAACAGTCCTTGTGGTTGTGACTGTGTTAGATAGCCCTTTATCAATTTAACAATCTGTAACCTGTGACCTGAACTAAGAGCCTACAAGGTTCTTCTTTGTGTGTCCTCTGCATTTTACTAACTAGGGTGTTCTAGATATATGACAATACTATGTCATAGGACTATAACTATGTTCTTATGCTGTGCATGGTAAACAAGTGAGCTAGGTGTTTGTGGAACAGACAACAATGGAAGAAGTTTTTGATTTCCTT
This sequence comes from Lateolabrax maculatus, assembly GCA_031216445.1. Taxonomy (NCBI): domain Eukaryota; kingdom Metazoa; phylum Chordata; class Actinopteri; order Acropomatiformes; family Lateolabracidae; genus Lateolabrax; species Lateolabrax maculatus. The sequence goes on from CM062201.1 coordinate 1,766,662, forward strand.
ACACATTTACCCTGGCTCCAGGTCACTGCTGGTACAAGCCAGTCAGTGGCTAAAAGCAACCTCCAGTGTGTCAATCCACTTAGTAGTTTACGCCAATGTTTACACATTGTGATCCTTAACTTTTGTTTAACCCTTATTTTCCCTTTTTTTTATTTGTGCTGCTCTGTTTGTCTGTGTTGTATTTTTTGGGTTTCTAAGACTGAAGCTCCCCTTGAATGAACTGATAAATACTCATGAGGGCCTGAACATGTTGCTTCATCCAAAAAGAGTTCTAAATTGTTCCCCCTTTTTTAAAGGATACGTTGTCTTGCTCCATACAGATACAGCAGTAAAGTGGACGTTACTGGTGTGTGTCTTGTAGTCTTCCTTGTTGTGATGTGACACATCTGAAAACCAAATTTTTGTTGCTGTGTGTGTTGGAGGTCTGTGAAGCTGGAGTCACAAAGAAGTTGACGCCATCCGCATTTTTACGTAAGTTTGCTGTGTGTTTGTGAAAAGTGGTTAATTTGGTTTTCTCTGTAGAGATGGTAGGAATGCTTGTATTAAGGAGTTTACACTGTAGAGATGGTAGGAATGCTTGTGCTTTTAAACCTTGGAAATTTGACTCGGTTATAGAGTTGCTTGCCTAATGTTGTATCTTCTGTAGCGATGATGTGATGATGATGAAGAAATCTCCGCTGACACCGACTTAATTGTATAAAAAGGTTTATTACAAAAAGTACAGCATCAAAACAAGCACCAAAGATTGCCTGTGAGAGGATCCGAAGCCAATGTGAATCTCCCCCGTTTTCCACTCAAACTACACCTTTTAAAGCCTCATGGTATAGCTAATGTGTGGTGACAAGATAGGCTCAGAGCCAACCTCATAACCATACATGGCTATTTTACAGAAAGGGAAGGTGGAACCTATAGTTCATGTTGAAACTGATCTCATCTCTTTGGAACTTTAGGAAAACGACCCCCAAGGGACATCCATCCAGGATGGCGCCAGACCTTTGACATAGGCCTACCTAAACATTAGACACACATGTACCTAAACATGGATCCACACAAGTATCTAAACATTGGACACACATGGGAGAGACATCTCTCAGCTCAGACACCTAATATTTCCCCCCTTCGAGACTACACAGAGTCTCGAAAAACAAAAGAATAAAACATGCATAAATATAATTGTGATAGAAATAACAATTCCTCCTACATCTGCTTTCCAGAGCATAACTTTTACCATTCTACAACTTTATGGAGTGTGAGAGCGAAAAACCTGTCCGGCAGCCATCTTCCCTAAAATATCCATCAAACAACCTAAACAGGAAAATTCTCTCACGGTCACTCTGCCTTGGGCAACCACACATGGCACTCCAAACCAATTAAAAAGAGGAATTTTAATAATTTGTATAGGGATATAACTTAAGCAAATACATGTGAAAACCTCAGAAATAAAATCAAAACAATGTCCAAATTCAGGCCAGTTGCCCCGTCGCACCTTCCAGTGGACCTTTCCCTTCCTAGACCCAATTTCCCTAAGCGTTAAGGAAAAAAAGAAAACATCTGAGGTCTCAATATACTCACACAATATCAGAAAACATCTTTCTCCAAACAATTGGTAAGAAAAGAAAATATTATGAAAGTTTAATATCATTCATGCAATAACATATAAAAAACATAAAAATATATATCACACTGCAACTCCTCAGCAGCGTCGACTCTCAACGTAGTGTCGATGACGTATTGAATCTGAACATTTTGTCAGTGTCCTTGTTCAGAATCCTTCAGTCCATTGTGATTGTCCATTTTTGAGTGTCTGAATCCCTTTAGTAAATCTTTCCCCCAATGTCCTTCTGGAAGGAAAGAAAAAACAATTAAAGCTGCAAGCAGCGATGATCGGGCCCTCGCTCCTGTGTGCACGTCGGGGTTTGTCGAGGCCGCGGCCTTGTGACTGGATGCCGATCATGTGCGGAGCACACCGTGCAAATCTGATGTAAATCGGATGAAGATTGCCACATGAGGCTTACTTCCTGTTGCCAGTAGGTGGCGCAGTGACTATGATGCCTAATTGGTGTTCAGGTGGGTTCAGGCCGGGAGTCTGATCAAGCATGTGAAATTTGGAGCAGACAGGACAGTGTACTGTGATGTTACTGCAACTTCCTCTTTCATGGCGAGCAAAGTGTTGCCATGGCAACAGCGTTTGATGAAAGCTCACAATCTTCAGTATTTTGCATCATCAAAGTTTAGAGTGTTTGTTTGCCAAATTTGAAGTGGATCGGGTTAACCTGCTAGGAGGACTACATCCAACTATACAACATGTTATTTCCTGTTGCCACTAGGTGGCGCTCTGACTATGTTTCAATATTGACACATAGATGTGTTCAGGGGGGGACTCTTATGAAACATGAGAAGTTTGGGGCAGATTGGACAATGTACAGTGGAGTTAAAACAACTTCCTGTTTTATGGCGAACCATCAAAAACGGACGCTCGCCATCGCCACGCCGGTAAAGTTTTGTGTAAAACCCGAGTATCGTTTGATCACCAAGGTCGTAAGATGTCACTGACCAAATTTGATGACGTTCTGATTAATTTCGTAGGAGTAGTTTGTTAAAGTATAAAACGTGTCATTTCCTGTTGCCACTAGGTGGCGCTCTGACGATTACTCAATATCAACATATAGATGTGTTAAGGGCGGGACTTTTATCAAACATGAGAAGTTTGGGGCGGATTGGAGAATGTACAGAGGAGATACAGCAACTTCCTGTTTTATGGCGAAGCATCGAAATTCTCCAGGCCGCCACGGCCACGCCGTTAAAGTTTTGCGGAGGAGCCGAGTATCGTTTGCTCACAAAGGCCTTTAGATGTCACAGACCAAATTTGAAGTTGTTCTGATTCATTGTCTAGGACTAGTTCGTTAAAATATGACCCCCCCAAATAGCCGAAAACACACAAAATTATGACATTAAATTCAAAATGGCCGACTTCCTGTTGCGTTCAGATCATGTCACCAAGAGACTTTTCTGTGAGTCTTGGTATGTTACATGTGCCTACCAAATTTCATGCATGTAGGTCAAACCAATGTGAGGGGCTTAGTTTTAGCGTCCCTGTAGGGAGCGCTATGGAGCCATTTTTCTTCGCCCATATCCAAGACCATTAAAATATCAAATTTTTCGCCAGTTCTGAAGCATGTGCAAAGTTTCATAACTTTTCATGCATGTTAAGTCCCTCAAAAATGGAATTCATTTGGACAAAAAATAATAATAATTAAAGCTGCAAGCAGCGATGATCGGGCCCTCGCTCCCGTGTGCACGTCTGGGTGTGTCGAGGCCGCGGCCTTGTGACTGGATGCCGATCATGTGCGGAGCACACCGTGCAAATTTGATGTAAATCGGATGAAGATTGCCACATGAGGCTTACTTCCTGTTGCCAGTAGGTGGCGCAGTGACTATGATGCCTAATTGGTGTTCAGGTGGGTTCAGGCCGGGAGTCTGATCAAGCATGTAAAATTTGGAGCAGACAGGACAGTGTACGGTGATGTTACTGCAACTTCCTCTTTCATGGCGAGCAAAGTGTTGCCATGGCAACAGCGTTTGATGAAAGCTCACAATCTTCAGTATTTTGCATCATCAATGTTTAGAGTGTTTGTTTGCCAAATTTGAAGTGGATCGGGTTAACCTGCTAGGAGGACTACATCAAACTATACAACATGTTATTTCCTGTTGCCACTAGGTGGCGCTCTGACTATGTTTCAATATTGACACATAGATGTGTTCAGGGAGGGACTTTTATCAAACGTCAGAAGTTTGAGGCAGATTGGACAATGTATATAGGATCTACAGAAACTTCCTGTTTTATGGCGAACCATCAAAAACGGACGCTCGCCATCGCCACGCCGTTAAAGTTTTGTGTGAAAAACCGAGTATCGTTTGATCACCAAGGTCGTAAGATGTCACTGACCAAATTTGATGACGTTCTGATTAATTTCGTAGGAGTAGTTTGTTAAAGTATAAAACGTGTCATTTCCTGTTGCCACTAGGTGGCGCTCTGACGATGACTCAATATTGACATATAGATGTGTTCAAGGCGGGACTCTTATCAAACATGGGAAGTTTGGGGTGGATTGGAGAATGTACAGAGGAGATACAGCAACTTCCTGTTTTATGGCGAAGCATCGAAATTCTCCACGCCGCCAAATTCTCCAGGCCGCCACGGCCACGCCGTTAAAGTTTTGCGGAGGAGCCGAGTATCGTTTGCTCACAAAGGCCTTTAGATGTCACAGACCAAATTTGAAGTTGTTCTGATTCATTGTCTAGGACTAGTTCGTTAAAATATGACCCCCCCAAATAGCCGAAAACACACAAAATTATGACATTAAATTCAAAATGGCTGACTTCCTGTTGCGTTCAGATCATGTCACCAAGAGACTTTTCTGTGAGTCTTGGTATGTTACATGTGCCTACCAAATTTCATGCGTGTAGGTCAAACCAATTTGAGGGGCTTAGTTTTAGCGACCCTGTAGGGAGCGCTATAGAGCCATTTTTCTTCGCCCATGTCCAAGACCATTAAAATATCAAATTTTTCGCCAGTTCTGAAGCATGTGCAAAGTTTCATGACTTTTCATGCATGTTAAGCCCCTCAAAAATGGAATTTATTTGGACAAAAAATAATAATAATAATAATTAAAGCTGCAAGCAGCGATGATCGGGCCCTCGCTCCCGTGTGCACGTCCGGGTTTGTCGAGGCCGCGGCCTTGTGACTGGACGCCCATCATGTGCGGAGCACACCGTGCAAATCTGATGTAAATCGGATGAAGATTGCCACATGAGGCTTACTTCCTGTTGCCAGTAGGTGGCGCAGTGACTATGATGCCTAATTGGTGTTCAGGTGGGTTCAGGCCGGGAGTCTGATCAAGCATGTGAAATTTGGAGCAGACAGGACAGTGTACTGTGATGTTATTGCAACTTCCTTTTTCATGGCGAGCAAAGTGTTGCCATGGCAACAGCGTTTCATGAAAGCTCACAATCTTCAGTATTTTGCATCATCAATGTTTAGAGTGTTTGTTTGCCAAATTTGAAGTGGATCGGGTCAACCTGCTAGGAGGACTACATCAAACTATACAACATGTTATTTCCTGTTGCCACTAGGTGGCGCTCTGAATATGTTTCAATATTGACACATAGATGTGTTCAGGGAGGGACTCGTATCAAACGTCAGAAGTTTGAGGCAGATTGGACAATGTATATAGGATCTACAGAAACTTCCTGTTTTATGGCGAACCATCAATAACGGACGCTCGCCATCGCCACGCCGTTGAAGTTTTGTGTAAAACCCGAGTATCGTTTGATCACCAAGGTCGTAAGATGTCACTGACCAAATTTGATGACGTTCTGATTAATTTCGTAGGAGTAGTTTGTTAAAGTATAAAACGTGTCATTTCCTGTTGCCACTAGGTGGCGCTCTGACGATGACTCAATATCAACATATAGATCTGTTCAAGGCGGGACTCTTATCAAACATGAGAAGTTTGGGGCGGATTGGAGAATGTACAGAGGAGATACAGCAACTTCCGGTTTTATGGCGAAGCATCGAAATTCTCCAGGCCGCCACGGCCACGCCGTTAAAGTTTTGCGGAGGAGCCGAGTATCGTTTGCTCACAAAGGCCTTTAGATGTCACAGACCAAATTTGAAGTTGTTCTGATTCATTGTCTAGGACTAGTTCGTTAAAATATGACCCCCCCAAATAGCCGAAAACACACAAAATTATGACATTAAATTCAAAATAGCCGACTTCCTGTTGCGCTCAGATCATGTCACCAAGAGACTTTTCTGTGAGTCTTGGTATGTTACATGTGCCTACCAAATTTCATGCGTGTAGGTCAAACCAATGCGAGGGGCTTAATTTTAGCGACCCTGTAGGGAGCGCTATAGAGCCATTTTTCTTCGCCCATATCCAAGACCATTAAAATATCAAATTTTTCGCCAGTTCTGAAGCATGTGCAAAGTTTCATGACTTTTCATGCATGTTAAGTCCCTCAAAAATGGAATTCATTTGGACAAAAAATAATAATAATAATAATAACTCCTTGCATTTCAATAGGGCTTCGCGCCAGTTTGGCGCTCGGGCCCTAATAATAATTAAAGCTGCAAGCAGCGATGATCGGGCCCTCGCTCCCGTGTGCACGTCGGGGTTTGTCCAGGCCGCGGCCTTGTGACTGGACGCCGATCATGTGCGGAGCACACCGTGCAAATCTGATGTAAATCGGATGAAGATTGCCACATGAGGCTTACTTCCTGTTGCCAGTAGGTGGCGCAGTGACTATGATGCCTAATTGGTGTTCAGGTGGGTTCAGGCCGGGAGTCTGATCAAGCATGTGAAATTTGGAGCAGACAGGACAGTGTACTGTGATGTTATTGCAACTTCCTATTTCATGGCGAGCAAAGTGTTGCCATGGCAACAGCGTTTGATGAAAGCTCACAATCTTCAGTATTTTGCATCATCAATGTTTAGAGTGTTTGTTTGCCAAATTTGAAGTGGATCGGGTCAACCTGCTAGGAGGACTACATCAAACTATACAACATGTTATTTCCTGTTGCCACTAGGTGGCGCTCTGACTATGTTTCAATATTGACACATAGATGTGTTCAGGGAGGGACTCTTATCAAACGTTAGAAGTTTGAGGCAGATTGGACAATGTATATAGGATCTACAGAAACTTCCTGTTTTATGGCGAACCATCAAAAACGGACGCTCGCCATCGCCACGCCGTTGAAGTTTTGTGTAAAACCCGAGTATCGTTTGATCACCAAGGTCGTAAGATGTCACTGACCAAATTTGATGACGTTCTGATTAATTTCGTAGGAGTAGTTTGTTAAAGTATAAAACGTGTCATTTCCTGTTGCCACTAGGTGGCGCTCTGACGATGAATCAATATTGACATATAGATGTGTTCAGGGCGGGACTCTTATCAAACATGAGAAGTTTGGGGCGGATTGGAGAATGTACAGAGGAGATACAGCAACTTCCTGTTTTATGGCGAAGCATCGAAATTCTCCACGCCGCCACGGCCACGCCGTTAAAGTTTTGCGGAGGAGCCGAGTATCGTTTGCTCACAAAGGCCTTTAGATGTCACAGACCAAATTTGAAGTTGTTCTGATTCATTGTCTAGGACTAGTTCGTTAAAATATGACCCCCCCAAATAGCCGAAAACACACAAAATTATGACATTAAATTCAAAATAGCCGACTTCCTGTTGCGTTCAGATCATGTCACCAAGAGACTTTTCTGTGAGTCTTGGTATGTTACATGTACCTACCAAATTTCATGCGTGTAGGTCAAACCAATGCGAGGGGCTTAATTTTAGCGACCCTGTAGGGAGCGCTATAGAGCCATTTTTCTTCGCCCATGTCCAAAACCATTAAAATATCAAATTTTTCGCCAGTTCTGAAGCATGTGCAAAGTTTCATGACTTTTCATGCATGTTAAGTCCCTCAAAAATGGAATTCATTTGGACAAAAAATAATAATAATAATAATTCCTTGCATTTCAATAGGGCTTCGCGCCAGTTTGGCGCTCGGGCCCTAATAATAATAATTCCTTGCATTTCAATAGGGCTTCGCGCCAGTTTGGCGCTCGGGCCCTAATAATTCCTTGCATTTCAATAGGGCTTCGCGCCAGTTTGGCGCTCGGGCCCTAATAATAACTCCTTGCATTTCAATAGGGCTTCGCGCCAGTTTGGCGCTCGGGCCCTAATAATTCCTTGCATTTCAATAGGGCTTCGCGCCAGTTTGGCGCTCGGGCCCTAATTAAAGCTGCAAGCAGCGATGATCGGGCCCTCGCTCCCGTGTGCACGTCGGGGTGTGTCGAGGCCGCGGCCTTGTGACTGGATGCCCATCATGTGCGGAGTACACCGTGCAAATTTGATGTAAATCGGATGAAGATTGCCACATGAGGCTTACTTCCTGTTGCCAGTAGGTGGCGCAGTGACTATGATGCCTAATTGGTGTTCAGGTGGGTTCAGGCCGGGAGTCTGATCAAGCATGTGAAATTTGGAGCAGACAGGACAGTGTACCGTGATGTTACTGCAACTTCCTCTTTCATGGCGAGCAAAGTGTTGCCATGGCAACAGCGTTTGATGAAAGCTCACAATCTTCAGTATTTTGCATCATCAATGTTTAGAGTGTTTGTTTGCCAAATTTGAAGTGGATCGGCTTAACCTGCTAGGAGGACTACATCAAACTATACAACATGTTATATCCTGTTGCCACTAGGTGGCGCTCTGACTATGTTTCAATATTGACACATATATGTGTTCAGGGAGGGAAACTTATCCAACTTGAGAAGTTTGAGGCAGATTGGACAATGTATATAGGATCTACAGAAACTTCCTGTTTTATGGCGAACCATCAAAAACGGACGCTCGCCATCGCCACGCCGTTAAAGTTTTGTGTAAAACCCGAGTATCGTTTGATCACCAAGGTCGTAAGATGTCACTGACCAAATTTGATGACGTTCTGATTAATTTTGTAGGACCAGGTTGTTAAAGTATAAAACGTGTCATTTCCTGTTGCCACTAGGTGGCGCTCTGACGATGACTCAATATTGACATATAGATGTGTTCAGGGCGGGACTCTTATCAAACATGAGAAGTTTGGGGCGGATTGGAGAATGTACAGAGGAGATACAGCAACTTCCTGTTTTATGGCGATGCATCGAAATTCTCCACGCCGCCACGGCCACGCCGTTAAAGTTTTGCGGAGGAGCCGAGTATCGTTAGCTCACAAAGGCCTTTAGATGTCACAGACCAAATTTGAAGTTGTTCTGATTCATTGTCTAGGACTAGTACGTTAAAATATGACCCCCCCAAATAGCCGAAAACACACAAAATTATGACATTAAATTCAAAATGGCCGACTTCCTGTTGCGTTCAGATCATGTCACCAAGAGACTTTTCTGTGAGTCTTGGTATGTTACATGTGCCTACCAAATTTCATGCGTGTAGGTCAAACCAATGTGAGGGGCTTAGTTTTAGCGACCTTGTAGGGGGCGCTATAGAGCCATTTTTCTTCGCCCATATCCAAGACCATTAAAATATCAAATTTTTCGCCAGTTCTGAAGCATGTGCAAAGTTTCATGACTTTTCATGCATGTTAAGTCCCTCAAAAATGGAATTCATTTGGACAAAAAATAATAATAATAATTCTAATAATTCCTTGCATTTCAATAGGGCTTCGCGCCAGTTTGGCGCTCGGGCCCTAATAATTCCTTGCATTTCAATAGGGCTTCGCGCCAGTTTGGCGCTCGGGCCCTAATTAAAGCTGCAAGCAGCGATGATCGGGCCCTTGCTCCCGTGTGCACGTTGGGGTGTGTCGAGGACGCGGCCTTGTGACTGGACGCCGATCATGTGCGGAGCACACCGTGCAAATTTGATGTAAATCGGATGAAGATTGCCACATGAGGCTTACTTCCTGTTGCCAGTAGGTGGCGCAGTGACTATGATGCCTAATTGGTGTTCAGGTGGGTTCAGGCCGGGAGTCTGATCAAGCATGTGAAATTTGGAGCAGACAGGACAGTGTACTGTGATGTTACTGCAACTTCCTCTTTCATGGCGAGCAAAGTGTTGCCATGGCAACAGCGTTTGATAAAAGCTCACGATCTTCAGTATTTTGCATCATCAATGTTTAGAGTGTTTGTTTGCCAAATTTGAAGTGGATCGGGTTAACCTGCTAGGAGGACTACATCAAACTATACAACATGTTATTTCCTGTTGCCACTAGGTGGCGCTCTGACTATGTTTCAATATTGACACATAGATGTGTTCAGGGAGGGACTCTTATGAAACATGAGAAGTTTGGGGCAGATTGGACAATGTACAGTGGAGTTAAAACAACTTCCTGTTTTATGGCGAACCATCAAAAACGGACGCTCGCCATCGCCACGCCGTTAAAGTTTTGTGTAAAACCCGAGTATCGTTTGATCACCAAGGTCGTAAGATGTCACTGACCAAATTTGATGACGTTCTGATTAATTTCGTAGGACTAGTTTGTTAAAGTATAAAACGTGTCATTTCCTGTTGCCACTAGGTGGCGCTCTGACGATGACTCAATATCTACATATAGATGTGTTCAGGGCGGGACTCTTATCAAACATGAGAAGTTTGGGGCGGATTGGAGAATGTACAGAGGAGATACAGCAACTTCCTGTTTTATGGCGAAGCATCGAAATTCTCCAGGCCGCCACGGCCACGCCGTTAAAGTTTTGCGGAGGAGCCGAGTAGCGTTTGCTCACAAAGGCCTTTAGATGTCACAGACCAAATTTGAAGTTGTTCTGATTCATTGTCTAGGACTAGTTCGTTAAAATATGACCCCCCCAAATAGCCGAAAACACACAAAATTATGACATTAAATTCAAAATGGCCGACTTCCTGTTGCGTTCAGATCATGTCACCAAGAGACTTTTCTGTGAGTCTTGGTATGTTACATGTGCCTACCAAATTTCATGCGTGTAGGTCAAACCAATGCGAGGGGCTTAGTTTTAGCGACCCTGTAGGGGGCGCTATAGAGCCATTTTTCTTCGCCCATATCCAAGACCATTAAAATATCAAATTTTTCGCCAGTTCTGAAGCATGTGCAAAGTTTCATGACTTTTCATGCATGTTAAGTCCCTCAAAAATGGAATTCATTTGGACAAAAAATAATAATAATAATAATAACTCCTTGCATTTCAATAGGGCTTCGCGCCAGTTTGGCGCTCGGGCCCTAATTAAAGCTGCAAGCAGCGATGATCGGGCCCTCGCTCCCGTGTGCACGTCGGGGTGTGTCGAGGCCGCGGCCTTGTGACTGGATGCCGATCATGTGCGGAGCACACCGTGCAAATTTGATGTAAATCGGATGAAGATTGCCACATGAGGCTTACTTCCTGTTGCCAGTAGGTGGCGCAGTGACTATGATGCCTAATTGGTGTTCAGGTGGGTTCAGGCCGGGAGTCTGATCAAGCATGTGAAATTTGGAGCAGACAGGACAGTGTACCGTGATGTTACTGCAACTTCCTCTTTCATGGCGAGCAAAGTGTTGCCATGGCAACAGCGTTTGATGAAAGCTCACAATCTTCAGTATTTTGCATCATCAATGTTTAGAGTGTTTGTTTGCCAAATTTGAAGTGGATCGGGTCAACCTGCTAGGAGGACTACATCAAACTATACAACATGTTATTTCCTGTTGCCACTAGGTGGCGCTCTGAATATGTTTCAATATTGACACATAGATGTGTTCAGGGAGGGACTCTTATCAAACATCAGAAGTTTGAGGCAGATTGGACAATGTATATAGGATCTACAGAAACTTCCTGTTTTATGGCGAACCATCAAAAACGGACGCTCGCCATCGCCACGCCGTTAAAGTTTTGTGTAAAACCCGAGTATCGTTTGATCACCAAGGTCGTAAGATGTCACTGACCAAATTTGATGACGTTCTGATTAATTTCGTAGGAGTAGTTTGTTAAAGTATAAAACGTGTCATTTCCTGTTGCCACTAGGTGGCGCTCTGACGATGACTCAATATTGACATATAGATGTGTTCAAGGCGAGACTCTTATCAAACATGAGAAGTTTGGGGCGGATTGGAGAATGTACAGAGGAGATACAGCAACTTCCTGTTTGATGGCGAAGCATCGAAATTCTCCAGGCCGCCACGGCCACGCCGTTAAAGTTTTGCGGAGGAGCCGAGTATCGTTTGCTCACAAAGGCCTTTAGATCTCACAGACCAAATTTGAAGTTGTTCTGATTCATTGTCTAGGACTAGTTCGTTAAAATATGACCCCCCCAAATAGCCGAAAACACACAAAATTATGACATTAAATTCAAAATGGCTGACTTCCTGTTGCGTTCAGATCATGTCACCAAGAGACTTTTCTGTGAGTCTTGGTATGTTACATGTGCCTACCAAATTTCATGCGTGTAGGTCAAACCAATGTGAGGGGCTTAGTTTTAGCAACCCTGTAGGGAGCGCTATGGAGCCATTTTTCTTCGCCCATATCCAAGACCATTAAAATATCAAATTTTTCGCCAGTTCTGAAGCATGTGCAAAGTTTCATGACTTTTCATGCATGTTAAGTCCCTCAAAAATGGAATTCATTTGGACAAAAAATAATAATAATTAAAGCTGCAAGCAGCGATGATCGGGCCCTCGCTCCCATGTGCACGTCGGGGTTTGTCGAGGCCGCGGCCTTGTGACTGGACGCCCATCATGTGCGGAGCACACCGTGCAAATCTGATGTAAATCGGATGAAGATTGCCACATGAGGCTTACTTCCTGTTGCCAGTAGTTGGCGCAGTGACTATGATGCCTAATTGGTGTTCAGGTGGGTTCAGGCCGGGAGTCTGATCAAGCATGTAAAATTTGGAGCAGACAGGACCGTGTACTGTGATGTTACTGCAACTTCCTCTTTCATGGCGAGCAAAGTGTTGCCATGGCAACAGCGTTTGATGAAAGCTCACAATCTTCAGTATTTTGCATCATCAATGTTTAGAGTGTTTGTTTGCCAAATTTGAAGTGGATAGGGTCAACCTGCTAGGAGGACTACATCAAACTATACAACATGTTATTTCCTGTTGCCACTAGGTGGCGCTCTGAATATGTTTCAATATTGACACATAGATGTGTTCAGGGAGGGACTCTTATCAAACGTCAGAAGTTTGAGGCAGATTGGACAATGTATATAGGATCTACAGAAACTTCCTGTTTTATGGCGAACCATCAAAAACGGACGCTCGCCATCGCCACGCCGTTAAAGTTTTGTGTAAAACCCGAGTATCGTTTGATCACCAAGGCCGTAAGATGTCACTGACCAAATTTGATGACGTTCTGATTAATTTCGTAGGAGTAGTTTGTTAAAGTATAAAACGTGTCATTTCCTGTTGCCACTAGGTGGCGCTCTGACGATGACTCAATATTGACATATAGATGTGTTCAAGGCGGGACTCTTATCAAACATGAGAAGTTTGGGGCAGATTGGAGAATGTACAGAGGAGATACAGCAACTTCCTGTTTTATGGCGAAGCATCGAAATTCTCCAGGCCGCCACGGCCACGCCGTTAAAGTTTTGCAGAGGAGCCGAGTATCGTTTGCTCACAAAGGCCTTTAGATGTCACAGACCAAATTTGAAGTTGTTCTGATTCATTGTCTAGGACTAGTTCGTTAAAATATGACCCCCTCAAATAGCCGAAAACACACAAAATTATGACATTAAATTCAAAATGGCCGACTTCCTGTTGCGTTCAGATCATGTCACCAAGAGACTTTTCTGTGAGTCTTGGTATGTTACATGCGCCTACCAAATTTCATGCGTGTAGGTCAAACCAATGTGAGGGGCTTAATTTTAGCGACCCTGTAGGGAGCGCTATAGAGCCATTTTTCTTCGCCCATGTCCAAGACCATTAAAATATCAAATTTTTCGCCAGTTCTGAAGCATGTGCAAAGTTTCATGACTTTTCATGCATGTTAAGTCCCTCAAAAATGGAATTCATTTGGACAAAAAATAATAATAATAATAATAATAATAATAATTCCTTGCATTTCAATAGGGCTTCGCGCCAGTTTGGCTCTCGGGCCCTAATAATTCCTTGCATTTCAATAGGGCTTCGCGCCAGTTTGGCGCTCGGGCCCTAATTAAAGCTGCAAGCAGCGATGATCGGGCCCTCGCTCCCGTGTGCACGTCGGGGTGTGTTGACGACGCGGTCTTGTGACTGGATGCCCATCATGTGCGGAGCACACCGTGCAAATCTGATGTAAATTGGATGAAGATTGCCACATGAGGCTTACTTCCTGTTGCCAGTAGGTGGCGCAGTGACTATGATGCCTAATTGGTGTTCAGGTGGGTTCAGGCCGGGAGTCTGATCAAGCATGTGAAATTTGGAGCAGACAGGACAGTGTACTGTGATGTTACTGCAACTTCCCCTTTCATGGCGAGCAAAGTGTTTCCATGGCAACAGCGTTTGATGAAAGCTCACGATCTTCAGTATTTTGCATCATCAATGTTTAGAGTGTTTGTTTGCCAAATTTGAAGTGGATCGGGTTAACCTGCTAGGAGGACTACATCAAACTATACAACATGTTATTTCCTGTTGCCACTAGGTGGCGCTCTGATTATGTTTCAATATTGACACATAGATGTGTTCAGGGGGGGACTCTTATCAAACATGAGAAGTTTGGGGCAGATTGGACAATGTACAGTGGAGTTAAAACAACTTCCTGTTTTATGGCGAACCATCAAAAACGGACGCTCGCCATCGCCACGCCGTTAAAGTTTTGTGTAAAAACCGAGTATCGTTTGATCACCAAGGTCGTAAGATGTCACTGACCAAATTTGATGACGTTCTGATTAATTTCGTAGGAGTAGTTTGTTAAAGTATAAAGTGTGTCATTTCCTGTTGCCACTAGGTGGCGCTCTGACGATGACTCAATATTGACATATAGATGTGTTCAGGGCGGGACTCTTATCAAACATGAGAAGTTTGGGGCGGATTGGAGAATGTACAGAGGAGATACAGCAACTTCCTGTTTTATGGCGAAGCATCGAAATTCTTCACGCCGCCACGGCCACGCCGTTAAAGTTTTGCGGAGGAGCAGAGTATCGTTTGCTCACAAAGGCCTTTAGATGTCACAGACCAAATTTGAAGTTGTTCTGATTCATTGTCTAGGACTAGTTCGTTAAAATATGACCCCCCCAAATAGCCGAAAACACACAAAATTATGACATTAAATTCAAAATGGCCGACTTCCTGTTGCGTTCAGATCATGTCACCAAGAGACTTTTCTGTGAGTCTTGGTATGTTACATGTGCCTACCAAATTTCATGCGTGTAGGTCAAACCAATGTGAGGGGCTTAGTTTTAGCGACCCTATAGGGGGCGCTATAGAGCCATTTTTCTTCGCCCATATCCAAGACCATTAAAATATCAAATTTTTCGCCAGTTCTGAAGCATGTGCAAAGTTTCATGACTTTTCATGCATGTTAAGTCCCTCAAAAATGGAATTCATTTGGACAAAAAATAATAATAATTAAAGCTGCAAGCAGCGATGATCGGGCCCTCGCTCCCGTGTGCACGTCGGGGTGTGTCGAGGCCGCGGCCTTGTGACTGGACGCCGATCATGTGCGGAGCACACCGTGCAAATTTGATGTAAATCGGATGAAGATTGCCACATGAGGCTTACTTCCTGTTGCCAGTAGGTGGCGCAGTGACTATGATGCCTAATTGGTGTTCAGGTGGGTTCAGGCCGGGAGTCTGATCAAGCATGTGAAATTTGGAGCAGACAGGACAGTGTACTGTGATGTTACTGCAACTTCCTCTTTCATGGCGAGCAAAGTGTTGCCATGGCAACAGCGTTTGATGAAAGCTCACAATCTTCAGTATTTTGCATCATCAATGTTTAGAGTGTTTGTTTGCCAAATTTGTAGTGGATCGGGTTAACCTGCTAGGAGGACTACATCAAACTATACAACATGTTATTTCCTGTTGCCACTAGGTGGCGCTCTGACTATGTTTCAATATTGACACATAGATGTGTTCGGGGGGGGACTCTTATGAAACATGAGAAGTTTGGGGCAGATTGGACAATGTACAGTGGAGTTAAAACAACTTCCTGTTTTATGGCGAACCATCAAAAACGGACGCTCGCCATCGCCACGCCGTTAAAGTTTTGTGTAAAACCCGAGTATCGTTTGATCACCAAGGTCGTAAGATGTCACTGACCAAATTTGATGACGTTCTGATTAATTTCGTAGGAGTAGTTTGTTAAAGTATAAAACGTGTCATTTCCTGTTGCCACTAGGTGGCGCTCTGACGATGACTCAATATTGACACATAGATGTGTTCAAGGCGGGACTCTTATCAAACATGAAAAGTTTGGGGCGGATTGGAGAATGTACAGAGGAGATACAGCAACTTCCTGTTTTATGGCGAAGCATCGAAATTCTCCAGGCCGCCACGGCCACGCCGTTAAAGTTTTGCGGAGGAGCCGAGTATCGTTTGCTCACAAAGGCCTTTAGATGTCACAGACCAAATTTGAAGTTGTTCTGATTCATTGTCTAGGACTAGTTCGTTAAAATATGACCCCCCCAAATAGCCGAAAACACACAAAATTATGACATTAAATTCAAAATGGCCGACTTCCTGTTGCGTTCAGATCATGTCACCAAGAGACTTTTCTGTGAGTCTTGGTATGTTACATGTGCCTACCAAATTTCATGCGTGTAGGTCAAACCAATGCGAGGGGCTTAGTTTTAGCGACCTTGTAGGGGGCGCTATAGAGCCATTTTTCTTCGCCCATATCCAAGACCATTAAAATATCAAATTTTTCGCCAGTTCTGAAGCATGTGCAAAGTTTCATGACTTTTCATGCATGTTAAGTCCCTCAAAAATGGAATTCATTTGGACAAAAAATAATAATAATAATTCCTTGCATTTCAATAGGGCTTCGCGCCAGTTTGGCGCTCGGGCCCTAATAATAATAACTCCTTGCATTTCAATAGGGCTTCGCGCCAGTTTGGCGCTCGGGCCCTAATAATAATAATAATTCCTTGCATTTCAATAGGGCTTCGCGCCAGTTTGGCGCTCGGGCCCTAATTAAAGCTGCAAGCAGCGATGATCGGGCCCTCGCTCCCGTGTGCACGTCGGGGTGTGTCGAGGCCGCGGCCTTGTGACTGGATGCCGATCATGTGCGGAGCACACCGTGCAAATTTGATGTAAATCGGATGAAGATTGCCACATGAGGCTTACTTCCTGTTGCCAGTAGGTGGCGCAGTGACTATGATGCCTAATTGGTGTTCAGGTGGGTTCAGGCCGGGAGTCTGATCAAGCATGTGAAATTTGGAGCAGACAGGACCGTGTACTGTGATGTTACTGCAACTTCCTCTTTCATGGCGAGCAAAGTGTTGCCATGGCAACAGCGTTTGATGAAAGCTCACAATCTTCAGTATTTTGCATCATCAATGTTTACAGTGGTTGTTTGCCAAATTTGAAGTGGATCAGGTTAACCTGCTAGGAGGACTACATCAAACTATACAACATGTTATTTCCTGTTGCCACTAGGTGGCGCTCTGAATATGTTTCAATATTGACACATAGATGTGTTCAGGGGGGGACTCTTATGAAACATGAGAAGTTTGGGGCAGATTGGACAATGTACAGTGGAGTTAAAACAACTTCCTGTTTTATGGCGAACCATCAAAAACGGACGCTCGCCAATGCCACGCTGTTAAAGTTTTGTGTAAAACCCGAGTATCGTTTTGATCACCAAGGTCGTAAGATGTCACTGACCAAATTTGATGATGTTCTGATTAATTTCGTAGGAGTAGTTTGTTAAAGTATAAAACGTGTCATTTCCTGTCGCCACTAGGTGGCGCTCTGACGATGACTCAATATTGACATATTGATGTGTTCAGGGCGGGACTCTTATCAAACATGAGAAGTTTGGGGCGGATTGGAGAATGTACAGAGGAGATACAGCAACTTCCTGTTTTATGGCGAAGCATCGAAATTCTCCAGGCCGCCACGGCCAAGCCGAGTATCATTTGCTCACAAAGGCCTTTAGATGTCACAGACCAAATTTGAAGTTGTTCTGATTCATTGTCTAGGACTAGTTCGTTAAAATATGACCCCCCCAAATAGCCGAAAACACACAAAATTATGACATTAAATTCAAAATGGCCGACTTCCTGTTGCGTTCAGATCATGTCACCAAGAGACTTTTCTGTGAGTCTTGGTATGTTACATGTGCCTACCAAATTTCATGCGTGTAGGTCAAACCAATGCGAGGGGCTTAGTTTTAGCGACCCTGTAGGGGGCGCTATAGAGCCATTTTTCTTCGCCCATATCCAAGACCATTAAAATATCAAATTTTTCGCCAGTTCTGAAGCATGTGCAAAGTTTCATGACTTTTCATGCATGTTAAGTCCCTCAAAAATGGAATTCATTTGGACAAAAAATAATAATAATAATAATTCCTTGCATTTCAATAGGGCTTCGCGCCAGTTTGGCGCTCGGGCCCTAACAATTTTTCGAATTTCAATAGGGTTTCGCGCCAGTTTGGTGCTCGGGCCCTAATAATTCCTTGCATTTCAATAGGGCTTCGCGCCAGTTTGGCGCTCGGGCCCTAATAATAATTCCTTGCATTTCAATAGGGCTTCACGCCAGTTTGGCGCTCGGGCCCTAATAATAATAATAATAATTCCTTGCATTTCAATAGGGCTTCGCGCCAGTTTGGCGCTCGGGCCCTAACCAGTATCTTTTGCAAAACAACAAATGCAAATCAAACATCACTTACAGAAGTGAATGTGAATAGTTACAACATCATATCATTCCTTTTTATGATTCACATTTTCCCATTTCCCCCCTTTAATCATATCATCCAGTATAACTACTAGATACCAACACAATAATATAAATAGATGTTATTATATCAAGATTAAACATTCAATATGGATACTTTTCCACCAACTCACTTGAGCGACACACCATTAATGCCAATGGAAGTGCTGCTACCCAATTTAAGCCTATGTGCTGACAAATTTTCACAATGCGATTTTTCAAAATACCATTCATTTTCTCACAAATCCCTTGACTTTGTGGATGATATACAGCCCCAAGACGTTGTTTAATTCCCAGTTCTTGCAAAATCAATTTCACAGTCTTTATCAACGAACTCCTTTCCATTGTCCGAGGATATCCGATCCAGAAGTCCCCACCTGCTTATGACTTCTCTACACAAAAACTTGGCAACTGACTGAGCATCGTTTCGCTTAGTTGGACAAGCTTTAGGCAATTGCGAAAATCTGTCCACAACGACTAACATATACCTCTTTCCGTCAACTGGTTTTATCATATCAACATAGTCAACAACTAGCTCACGCATTGGACCTCTCGGAGTTGGAATGTAACCAGGAGGAACCATCACACCTCTCCGAACATTGTTTTTCAGACAGATAGTGCATCTGCCTATGACATAGTCAATCTGCTCAAACAAACATGGTGCCCAAAATCCATACTCCTTTGTGATCTTTCTTCTAACTTCCCCCCTTGCAACATGAGCTAACCCATGTGCTTCTTGAATCATCAGACCCAACAGGTCCGGGGGCGCTATTATCAGCCCCTCATGATTTCTCCAAAGTCCAGTAGAATCTTGTGTAGCACCACGCTCTTGCCACAACTGTTTATCCATTGCAGATGCAGCTTCCTGCATCAGAATCACATCCATGAGCATAATTTTGTCTTCCAAATTCACTTCATGTGTAACCAGAAGTACTTTGCCCAATTTGTCTGCACCCGTGACTGCTTTTGCAGCTTCTTCTGAGAGGCCTTATGCCCCTTTTCAGCCAGTATTTGTAACAATTTAATTGAGTCCTGATGACATGTTTACTCATTTGGTGAACAAATAATAATGTCATCCACATATTGAACAACAGTGCTTTTTAGCATCTTATCTATCCCTGTCAAATCCTCCTTCAATACTTTATTGAAAATGTGTGGACTATGTTTGAACCCTTGTGGCAATCTCTTATACTCATAAAACTGTCCCTTGTACGTGAACCCAAATAGACCCTGACTTTCAGTACTAAGTGGAACACTGAAAAATGCACCACTTAAATCTAACACCATAAAATGCGTCGCTTCTGGCGGAATGTGTGCCAACAAAGTATGCAGATCTGGCACCTCTGCTGGAGAATCGGCCACCACTTCGTTCACCGCTCTCAAGTCATGTACCATGCGATAAGAATCATCTGGCTTCTTCAGAGGCAACAAAGGCGTATTACTTTGAGGATTCTGTGTTATCTTCAAAACATCAGCTCTCAAAAGTCCTTCAATTTGTAACTCAATTCCTTGACTTGCTTCTTCCTTCAATGGATACTGGTTCTTCCACGGAGGTCTGACTCCTGGTTGGAGTTCAACTTTCACTGGTTGGGCTGACTTCACCAGTCCAATATCCGTACTATGCTGAGCCCACAAACATTCTGGAACTTATCGCAGCATCTCTTCTTTCATAGAGTCTGAATCCATTTTAGCACTGCAAATTGATTCCTGTGTCATCCGCACAACTTGTGGCTGTCCCCATCCTTGAGCAGAAATCATAATTTTGATAAATTGTTGATCTTCACTCCTCCAAATGGCAAGATTATCTTTCACCGGTACAAAAACAGCTTCCTCTGCTTCCGCCATCATTTTTCCTAAGTGATTTTGCTCATATTCTTCCGACACCAACAAAGTCACATGTGGCACACTCTTCTTGATATCGAATTCTCCATTTAAATAGTCATCTCTGTCTATCTTCATGGCTTTCTCTTCTTCTCTCTTCTTTACCCTTTCTTCTTCCTCTACTTTCCTCTTTGCTTTTCCCTCTTCCTTCTTCTTTATCTTTTCCTCCTTTTCTTTTTCCTTTGCAACCCTCTTGTCAGTGTTTTCCTCCTCTTTAGTCTCCTTCTTTCCGGCTTCTGCCCCCTTGTCTTTAACTTCAGCAGTCTCCTTCTTTTCTTCTTCTTTTGTCTCCTCTTTCTTTTTTTTTTTTCTCCTCGTCGTTTTTCACTGTCTCCTCATCCCTTTTCTCTACTTTCTTCTTGGCTTCTTTCTTAACATCCCTGGCTTCTTGGACTTGATGAAAGGACGCATCACAATGGTAGTTGTAGCTTTCCCTTCTTCAATCACTCTTCTGTCATCATCTTCAATATGGTATACACCATCATGACTCAGAACTGGAAGTTGGGGATAGGCTTCCTTAAACTGCACCTCTTCCTTGTAAGGTGGAGGGTTCTTGATTGGCTCCGTATGCGAAAAAGGTGTATTTATTTCCGCCATTAGTTTTTCTATTTCTTTTGCATTTTTTCGGATTTTTTCTGCGTCTCTATCGTTTTTATCTTTCGCAGCTTTTAACCGTTTCTGTCCCTCATTTTCAAACAATTGGAGAACGCCAAGCTCTATTTGTCTCTTTTCTTTACGTTGTTCCCCCTTTTTACCCTTCTTTTGGCCTGCCTTATAGGTGGACACAAGCACCTGCATTGTTTTGATTACATCAGGGTTAAGAGTCCCCTCCACTGGCCATGGTTGGTCAATTTCAGGCCAGCGTTTATGCCATTTCTCCGACATCTTGGCAATACCTTTAATTAAAGGATTACTCTTTTGTACTACATCAACAGGAGTAATGACTTTGGGATTTGGGATTTCAATGTTCTTTTTTGTCATTTTGATGACTTTTTATATTCCCAAATTATAGATTGAAACTAATTACTAAGACTTTAAACCCCTTATAGCTATTAAGATCACTCTCCCTCTCTCTTTTTTTTTCTTAACTAATCAATTAATCAGCAAATCAATCAATAAATCAATCAACCAACAAATCAATCAACCATCAATCAACCAATCAATCAATCAACAAATCAATAAATCAATAAATCAATCAATCAACCAATCAACCAACCAATCAATCAATCAACCAATCAATCAACAAACCAATCAACAAATCAATCAATCAACCAATCAATCAACCAATCAATCAATCAATTAATCAATCAACAAATTAATCCATTTACTTATTTGTTCGTATGTTTATTTATTTATTTTATACGCCACTATTTTACTACAGTCAATGCGAAAAAGAATGCATGAGAATTGTTGACTTCAAAGGAATCAACAGCTTACTTATTATAGTAGCAACACCCACATCACCAAATCCGCAAATAATATTGACTACACACACAAACAACTCTCAACAGAGTTCAACCACAATACTCCAATAATTAATCAAATACATTAACTGGTCAGTCCGTTGCCAAGCGTCACTTTGAAATAACTACAGCAAGTATTGCTCATAAATGCACAAGCAAATAAATGCACTCTATTAACCCCAAATTGAGAAATGTTCATATATATATGAAAGCAAATCAAATGTATGTCATCAATAATAGCTATGAATGAATTCACATAAAAACATTTGTAAAGCAGGTGTTTGGAAAAAGAGTTTGTGGATAAAAACCCGTACTGGCCTTATTCAGACTGGATTTCGGAACTGCACATGCTGTTATTTTTAACTGCACTATAAACATGCGTACTCCTTTTTCAAACACTAAGTTACAACCACACATCAGACATTTATATTTTTCTATTCTAACTTATTTAACTCTATTAACCCCTTAAATTCCTCAATAATATAGGATTGTTACCCACACCTATATTAACAAAATTAAGCCTAAACTACAAATATCCCTACCAATCTTTCTACTTCAAGATCACAAACGTCCTTATTCGGAGCTCATATTTAATCAAATAAATGTCCTCTGAAAGAGGCTCATAAGTTATTACCAATTCTGAAATATCCCCCAAAAAGGCTCATATGTTTTAACAAACTAAAGAATGTCCTTTGTAGAAAAGGCTCATAAGTTTTAACAGATTCAGGAATGTCCTCTTTAGAGGCTCATAGATTTTAACATTAAAAACAGAATTTCCTTCCCTGTATTTTAATTAACCTCCTATTGTTGATCACAACCTATATATTCTTATTCAATATAAAATCTACCACATTAATATAAATCACATAAACCACAGCAACTTTTCACTCACAGCCAAACCACAGAGACAGCGTTCTCTACACACACAGCAACCACAGCAGCAGAGTCCCGCTCTACTCACCCCCAGAGAACAATCACTCAACAATCAAAAACACAAAATATAATCCCAATTTGAAGCTTCTCCTTATTTTTATTTTACTGTAATCTAATTTCTTCTCTTTTTACTCATTTAGGCTTTCGGCATTTAGGCTTTACTCTTTATCTCTGTTTCACTTCTTCACTCTATTTTACTTTTTAAAATTATCTAATTGCCCTGGGCCTAGGGTTGTTACTTTCCTCTTTTTATTCTCTAATTCCTCTGACTATTTCTCAAAGCCAACCTTCATGCAGTGTCTAATCTACACATGTCTTACCGTTAAGAAGTTGAGGGCCCACCTTCATTACTCTTGCATGATGTTATTTAGCTTACCTTATCGTTACTAATTAGGCTATTCTACACATTTACTTCAACCTTTTTTATTCCCTTCATTTCTTTATCTTCACTTCTTTATCTTCACTTTATCGACAGCCTATTCCTTTCATGCATGCTTGAATTCTTCAGTGACTTACAGAAAGCGTCCCCCACATGCACTGTCACAGTCCGCATGCATTACTCAGGAAATGTGTGTTTTTTCAATCATCCCTCTTCATTCATACTTAAGCAATTCTTTATGCTTATTCCTTTGCATTCATCAAGCAATACTTTATGCTTTTTAATGCACATTCATTCTTTAACACTCTTTATTCTTTAGCACCCTTTATGCTTCTTAATTTTTCCCCCATTCACTTTTGTCCTCGGTCATTGTAATATTTCCAATTACACACATTTCACTGTCCTTTGGCTACCAATACAATGACGGTACACTACTTTATGCCTAACCCTCTTCTTTTTAGCCTATTTTAACTCTTTTAGTACTTTATTACTGTTATTCTTTTCTCTTTTTTTTTTCTATCACACTCCCCCCTATTGCGTTGTGCACTACGCAATAAAACCCAAATTTAGAACGGAGTCTCCCCCCACCATCAGCACAGCATGGCACACACACACATGATCCTTTACGGTGCGACTACAGCAGCCACAGAACAAATTCAACGAACACACCAGCGCTCCATCATGTGAGAAATGCTCACCATACCGGTACCTGGAGCGGGAGTAGGTGCGCTGAAGCCGTCGGCGACGCTGCAGGTCACAACACGTCTGGAGTTCGTGACGCCAATTTCTGTTGTATCTTCTGTAGCGATGATGTGATGATGATGAAGAAATCTCCGCTGACACCGACTTAATTGTATAAAAAGGTTTATTACAAAAAGTACAGCATCAAAACAAGCACCAAAGATGTGAGAGGATCCGAAGCCAATGTGAATCTCCCCCGTTTTCCACTCAAACTACACCTTTTAAAGCCTCATGGTATAGCTAATGTGTGGTGACAAGATAGGCTCAGAGCCAACCTCATAACCATACATGGCTATTTTACAGAAAGGGAAGGTGGAACCTATAGTTCATGTTGAAACTGATCTCATCTCTTTGGAACTTTAGGAAAACGACCCCCAAGGGACATCCATCCAGGATGGCGCCAGACCTTTGACATAGGCCTACCTAAACATTAGACACACATGTACCTAAACATTGGATCCACACAAGTATCTAAACATTGGACACACATGGGAGAGACATCTCTCAGCTCAGACACCTCACTAACCTAAGAATCTGACTCGGTCTTCTTACGGTCCAAACATTTCAGATTACAGAGTAAATTTTGCTTGCCTCTTCCTAGCCTTAGAATCGGACTCGCTCTTCTTAAGGTTAAACATTTCAGATTACAAAGAAAGGAAATTCGTGGAAATGGCCAATTGGAATAGATCATTGGATCGGACCGAGTGTTTCAGGGAAACACGGCTATCTACTGAGAGATAGAAGAAGGTCACAGTGTTTGGAACACTGCCAGTGTTGGGAACACTGAGGTAATAGTCCAGAGAGACTTGTAAGAAAGAGGCCTACGCAGGATCGGTAGTTTGGGGTAATTTGCTTTTGGGATTAATTAATTCTGTAGGGATCTGATTTTTTCTCCGTACACTTAAAGGAATGGATTGTATCTTCTGAGTAGTATTATGATGAAGGGGAATAATTTGCTTTTGGGTTTAGTTCATTCTGTAGGGATCTGATTTTTTCTCCGTACATTAAGGAATGGATTGTATCTTTTAAGTAGTATTATAATGGATGTGAATTGTTGGCAAAAGTAAGAGAATGAAAGTTTTAGAAGGGATTTTACAGAAAGACAATGGGAAGTTATTTTAGTGGAAGGTCAGAGAAAGAGTTTACCGGTCCTGCAAAAGTACATGTACGATAGTTATGGTACCAATAGTGTTAAATTTGTTGCAACATTGATTAGAATAACTGCAGATGATGGTCTTCTCAAATTTCCCCAGAATGGGACTTTTGACCGGACTAGATTAGAAAATTTTAATGATAAATCGAGCTCGCACATAGATATAAACCAACACTTCTACTTCCTTAAGACAGTGGAAGGATGAAAGTAGTCGCCGTAATGCAGAATCTTAAATAATTTTGCTTACAGATCAAAATAAAAAGTTAGTAGACCAACTGGAATACGAAAACAAAAACAAAAACACAACGCAGACAAAAAAAAAAATTAATTTGAGTAACCAGTTGGCCTACAGAACCACTAAAACAAATGAAAACGATCACATCCAAAACTTTTATCCTGGGAAAGAGATAAAAGAATATAGTTTAAAGTAAAGTGTGAAATTCATGAAGATGAAGAAGGGTGGACTCCAAACCTTGGAGTCACAGAGAGCTAAAGGCAATAGTGGGAGATTTTCCCAAGGATGTCAGGAAATATGCCAAATCCCATCCCAAATGCCTGACATAATGCAATTTTTTTTAAAAAAACTAACTTTGCCATCCGATTCGAAAGTTAACAAAGTTACTGATGTCTGTGCAATTGCCTACAATCCCATAGACTCCAAAATCACACCAGATAAAGCACAGACAATTTACAGTGTCATAGCTTTATCAATTTAACAGGAGTTAATATAACAGATTAACTTAACTCCTCTCAAAAAGAAATTTAAGGAAAAGAGCAATCGACAGTTGGATGGACAGGAAA
This sequence comes from Lateolabrax maculatus, assembly GCA_031216445.1. Taxonomy (NCBI): domain Eukaryota; kingdom Metazoa; phylum Chordata; class Actinopteri; order Acropomatiformes; family Lateolabracidae; genus Lateolabrax; species Lateolabrax maculatus. The sequence continues at coordinate 1,792,363 of CM062201.1, forward strand.
ACCAATAACTGAACTGGTAAAGATAACTCAGCACAATTGGGGTAACACAGAACAAAGGGAATACAAAATGCATGAAATGTTAATTCTTGTTCAAGTGTCTCACTATACAGGCGTAGCACCCAGAGGAGATCGCAGTGGCAGAGGAACCTTGAAAAGTGAGAACTGAGGCCAAGGACGTGAGAAATATGTCACCTTTTCTCAAACAATGACCAAGGGAACTGCTTCTATTGTGGTGAGCCAAATCATTGGGTAAGAAACTGACCATATAGAAGCATCCCAATCTACCCTGCCTGCGGCACCTCCAGTGAGTAGACAAATGGAAGACCAACAAACCCCAGAGCCCTACTAATAGAGCTGTACCAAATTGAAACAAAAGGAAATGTGACCCAAGCTTTCTTTTTTTAAATTTTAAATTAAGAACCTTATTTAATTGTAGATGTTAATGGAAAATCAACATCATTTCTGGTTCTCTTTCAACTCTTAAAGCAACAAAATCCATACATTTCAAAACAGCCAAAGAAACAGCAAGGGCTGTGGGGGTTGGAGGCATTCCTATGAGTCTACCTGTATCTGAGCCTACTGTAGTATCCATAGGTACTTTTACTGAGAGCATGTCATGTTTTACAACTTCACACTCCTTTCTTCTTTCAGACACCACACCCATGAAGCTATTAAGGCGAGATTTGTTAGGTTAACTAAACTGCACCATCTATTCCACACCAGATGGCATCTTTTTACAGAATAAAAGATAACGCAACAGCTGTACTAACAGCTCTGATAGACCAAAGTCAAACTATGAGTGAAGGAAAAGTGAAATTATATGATAGAATTGTGTCCAGTGTGACCTTGTCAGTATGGGCCTCCTCCTCTAATGATGTTTGTTTGATCAGAACTGTTAAGCCAGTACAGATATTACTAAAACATAACACCTTCCTGCCAAGGATTTCACAGTATCCTCTTTATCAAGAGTACTGACACTCACTGCTCCACACATTACAGATGTTCCATTCCTAACCCTGCTACTCTATCACCTACAGAAGATGATGGTGATCCCCCATAACTGTGGATGTTGTTTCATGTTCATCTAAACCTAGTCCAGATCTTTTAGAAATTAATTTCTCTAACTCTGAACTTCTTTTCTACACTGATGGCTCTGCTTATAGAGAAAATGGTGTGCCGTACGCAGGGTATGCAATTTGTCATAACTTTTCTATTATTGAAAGTGCCGCCCTGCCACCCTCAAGCTCCGCCCAAGTATCTGAGTTGTATGCCCTGATGAGAGCCTGTCACCAAGTGAAAGGTAAAACTTACCATTATCACAGACTCCAGATACACTTTTGGATGTTTGTATGCCTTTAGTATACAGTGGGCAAACTGAGGATTCATTACATCCTCAGGGACATCTGTTAAACAGGGGAAACTGATTGGAAAACCGCTAGATGCATGTTAACTACCTTCATCTATTGCCGTTTTAATGTGAAGCCCACACCAAATCTAAAGATCCGGTTTTACAAATCTAAAGATCCAGTTTTACAAAGCAATGCTTTAGCCGACCATGCCGCCAAAGCAGCTGCCAAAATTGGTATTCCTGTCCATGTAAAGCTCTGTCTTGCCATACCTGCTAACAACCTTGCTTCTCCTAATGATGTGGGTCTCTTACAGGAGACCACTGATGTGAGAGAGCATAGTTTGTGGCTTTCCCATGGATGTAAATATGTAAACAATTTGTGGGTCCACAATGACGGCCGCGTTGTGGGCTCCCGTGTCTCTGTACCCACGGCTAACACGCAAGTCACATGACTTGTCACGTGTGAGCAAAGGGGGGATGTGTCAGATAGTGTTGGAAGACTGGTTTGCTCCGGGATTTACATCCTATGCACAAAATGAAAAACAGTACAGACAATAATGTCGACACATCCTTCCCCTCGGGTATTTTTTTTTTTTTGAAGCTTTTGAAATTGATTTTATTCATATGCAAAAATGTGATGGATATGAAAATATCCTTGTATGAATGGACATGTTCTCAAACTGGCCTGAAGCATGGCCATGTAAGAAGGCGGACTCTACGTCCATTCCAAATGCCTGTTAAAAGACATTGCGCCAAAATTTGGTACTCCTCAGACCATCAATTCAGACAGAGGTACCCATTTCACTGGACAAATAATGACTGAACTCTGTAAATCACTAGGGATTAAACAAAGGCTACATTGTCCATATCATCCACAGTCTTCAGGGCTAGTTGAAAGACAAAAGGGGGTCTTGAAAAACAAACTAGCCAAACTGTGTGCTGAAACAGGCCTGAGATGGACAATGCTGCTGCCTCTAGCCCTAATGTCAATGAGGTCCACACCCATCAGGAAACACAAACTCACACCTCATGAAATTATCACTGGTAGACCAATGACTATACCAAGTTATTCGGTATTATGCACGAAAAAGATGGATCTCCATGCTATGGATGAGTCCATCAGATCATTTTGTTCTGCTCTAACCTTTGCTGTTCAGTCAATCCACGGACAAGTGAAAGCTGTCCAATCTTTTCCTAGTGACAAACCCTGCCATAACATCCAACCAGGAGATTGGGTTTGCGTCAGAGAGTTCGGGCGGAAAAACCCCCTGAAACCCCGCTGGTCCAAACCACAACACGTCCTGCTCACCACTAACACAGCAGTCAAGTGTGAGGGTCGTCCCACTTGGATTCACGCATCCCACTGTAAGAAGACGCCGCCTCCACCATGCACCGGAACCCAGCAGAATCCTTCTTCATCTTGTGGGTCCTCTTCCTTACCAACTGCGGAGCCATAGAAGGATGGCCACATCCCTGGGAAGGATCGACTCCCCTGAAGGACAACGCAGGCACCGGAGTCCCAGAAGAAGCTGCAGGACAACCACAGCCATCGAGGGAACAGAGAAACAGCATAGACACCAGAGTCTCAAGCAAAGCCACTGCACACCCGACACTGATTATAGCATTAAGAAACAACACCAGACAGAGAAAAGGACCAACATGAGTTATGCATGACAAAGAGAAACATCTACAGATACCACAAATGGGACATTCCACAATACCAACAGAGAAAGACTTGCACATGAACCTCAGCTTTCAACAAACACATACCTCCAATTGGCAAAAATGGTAGCTGATAACAGCCCAAATCCTAAGAACTGTTATGTTTGTGGGTTTATCCCACACAGTGTAAGAGAAGGACTCCCACTGAAGGCTGTGCCTATTACCTCCTGTGACACCTGCCACGTGTTACACTTTAATTCCACCTATGAACAGTGTGCCTGTCCAAATCTATCACAAACACGACAATTATACTGCAATCAACGTTATACCAACTGTTATTCCTGCAACACTCCTAACCCTCTCACCCTCACAATGGTTCCAAAGACATTTGAATGGTGTGTTGAAGGTAAAGGAAACATTCACTTAGGAATATCCAACTGTGACTCTACATACACTCCATCAGAAGAACGAAGACAACATTCATCATCTGATTCTATTAATGATTATGCCTAGTCACCTGTCTCAGATGTATTTGTAAATCTTTTATCACTAGAACAACCACTAAAATCATGTACTCAACTGCACCTGAACCTGTTCCACCAATAGAAGAAAATCCTGATTTTTGTTTGAAATTGAAGTTGATTATGACTAAGCAGAGTCGTTTTGTATTTTTCTCTTGGTTTCAGCATTTTTTTTGTTTTCAATTAAGTTTTCAAGTTTCCAGAGTGGAATTGCTCCTGTGTTATGTTTTAAAAAAAAAAAAAAAAAAAAAAAAAAAAAAGTGTGGATTGAAGAAGAAAACTGTATTGGGGCCCTTCAATACACATTGGGGCCCTCTCCAGACTTGTTAATTGACTATCTTTGGAGCCCCCCTTCAGACTGATCAACAATACACCGTGGGGCTCCCCCTCAGACCAGGAGCCACTTCCCCTCTGCCACTCTTGACCCTTTGATCTTGTCAACTTGGTGTCCCCTGCAAGTCTGATAGCAAATGTCCCCTTTCTACCTTTTGTCTCCTGTTGTTCTTACGTCACTGCTTTGTTCTTACTGTATAAAACTGTATCTCTGTCTTGACTCTTGGTCCATTCACCGACTAGATCCGCTCTGTGTCTGTCAGTGCACCAGTGTGCTGGCATGCTTGAATAAACTCACACCACCACAGCAAACCTCTAACCTGGACTTGGATTTTTCCTCAACAAGGGGAATGTAATGTAATTTCTAAATGTCTCCCAATCTTCTCTCTCTGGCAGGTTATTTAACTGTTTCCATTGAGCGTCTTCCTCCTGTTGTCATTGGAGACACAGTAACACTCAAGTGCAACTTCCAAACAGACGGCAACCTCCGAGAGATTGTGTGGTTTCGGGTGAGCACACAGGTGAACTTAATGCAATAACAGCTGCTGGACATCTTCTCTCTGTACATGGTTGATAAAACTGTCTCCTTCTTCAGCCCTCATCCTGTATATGTTAAAATATTCATGTGTACAGTCATGCTGGTCAGGAGGTTTTATCTTATCCCTGTGTCATCAGGAGCGGTGGCCAGTTAGAACTGAAGAAAATGTAGATGCACTCTATTTTTTCTCCTTGATGGTTCCATCTACAACAGGTGGACTCATTTAAATAAATCCATCAGGCCCAACGAGTCTGGCATTTTTATTTGTTGTTTTTTGTTTTCATTTTCTTTTTTAAAAAATTGCGGGTAAACTATTACTGTTGGCTAAATGAATCAGCCATAACTTTTATCTAAGACAATATTTGAGCCTCAGTCTAATGTGATGATAAACTGAATATATCTTTGAGTTTAGGATTGTTGTCTACACAAAATCCAATATTTACTTTCATTGACCAAAATTAATTAATCATTACTTAATCATATCAATAATCTGCATATACGCTAGTTGCAGCTGGGATCAGCTCTAAACCATGGATGCATTACAGTTTTTTACTATTGGTAACAGAAATTTCTCGATACTGGGTTCACTTTTTCAAATCTTATCAAAATGCACTAATGCAAGCAAAACACTTCATACACATCTCAGGATCAACTTGAGTATCCGACACTAAAAACATTTGTCCGTCAATAGTAATACTGTGCCACTCATCATATATTGACCATCACAAGTATCATTATAATTAGTGTCACTATTGTCTTTGTAAAAGCATATTTTTTAAAATTATTAATTTATTTATCATAAAGAAGGATACCATTACAACAAAATAAGGTCACTTCTATACTGAATGGATTGTGCTTCCTTACAGTATATTTTTCATTTCATTATAGTTAGGTTTTCAATGTGAATTTAACACTTTTGACAATAGTATGTGAGCATATGCAATATGCTCACATACTATTGTCAAAACTAGTGTAAATACACAGCATTTTGATGATGGTTGAGTGTGAATGAGAAAACAATTAATTAAATTTTAAGATGTGGTCATTGAATCCACAGTTTAGGCCACATTGACTTCTGCACTGACTGTGTGGTTTCTAAAAAGTGAACAACTATAGAGAAATGTGACTTAGCAACTCTTTTTTATTATGAATTTATACTGTAAAACATGAAGGTTCAATACTGGCAAAGCTATATTTATGGGCATGACTTCATCCCAATGTAAAGTCTGCAGGTCTAACAGGCAGGGACAGGGAGACACCAAAAATAATAAAACTAATAACTTTATTTGAAGTTTCAAAAACAAAGTTACAAAGTAATTTTCAATAAAAACAGATAATGAAAGTAAATAAGATCTAAAACTTAAGTGTGTAATGGGCTGCACAGCACAGAAACAAACCAGAAAGAGAAAACTTTTTAAGAGTACTGGATATGCTTGGTAAGTCAATCAATCTTGGAGTCTGATCAACTTTTACATTATATTTATATGTCTGCATTTTTACAGATGCTGTATTGAGTGATGCTAATGTACTCTCCCCTCTCAGGTGATTGAAGGAGGCAGTGCCAAGCAGAAGATTTTCACCTATGATGCCATGTACAACACCAGCTACTCCCACATGGAGGACAACCGCAAACGAAAGGACCTGGTCTACCAGTCAACTGTGCGGTAAGACAGGCTACCACTACTGTACAAGTTGTGTCAAGTATATAGTATTAAGGTAATAACACTCATCCTTTGATAGACAGACATGTTTAGGGGAATATTCATACCTGTGGCACTCTTTCTTTTGAAAGTGGAGGAGGAGTGGTAGGGGGAGGTGAATTTAGAGCAAACGCATTTTCCACTATATCTAATCTTAAGAACCTGAGATGGTAAAAAAGAAAGATAGTTAAAAAACACCCTCTGTAATCTTTGTAATTGTGTATATGAACAGGCTCCCTGAGGTCCAGATGGAGGATGATGGCCTGTATGAGTGCCATGTGGGGATCTATGACAGGAGTTCCAGAGACAAAGTGATTCTAGCCTCCGACAGCATCATCCTCGCTGTCATAGGTTTGTATTCATTTTTGAGGTTGCCTCTTGAATTTTATAGACCATATCTAGAAAAAGTCAGGTTAACACCAAGCTCAATAGAATTTATTCTGTGGGCAACACACAGACATGAGATTGATATCCATCTGAACATCTCACTCTCAGAAAGGAAGCAAATCAGCATATTTCTCAAATGTATTCCTTTGATGAAAGTATAATTTAATTGATTTGAAACACTTGGTTCCACAGCTGTCTCAGCTCAGAGTCATTACCAGCACCATCACTAGATAAATAACTCATAACTTACATTTTATATCATATTTATTTTCCTTCAATGAAATGAAAGCACTCCCATGGTTGAGTGATTTTGTCTTTGCATTTTCTTTGCAGTACCGCCCAAGTCTATTTCTGTGGTGGCAGCCAACAGCCCAGCTCCTTTCAGCCGCTATGAAGCCAAAAACTTCACTCTGGTTTGCATTGTTACAGGAGCTAAGCCAGCTCCCATGGTGAGATGGAGCCTTTTTACTCTCTCTCTCTTTCTTGAAAGACTCTGTCTCTATAATCAAATATGCGTCCCTGCTTTGTGTGCTAGGAAAGAAAGCTTCATGATCCATCCAACAATCCATTTGAGATCATGGACCACAAATCTTTTGGAAATCCTGGTAGAGTGAAAGAGGAAGCTGATGCTTTCACTGCAGAATGAAATTGGGAGCACCGCTGGATTTGAAATGTTTAGTGCTCATGGACAAAAAACAAAACAAATCAAAACGATGACCCCACTTGATACTGCAGGTTTGCTCTGTACTTTCTGTGACCTCTCTGGGAAAACGTATTGGGGATTGATCTCAGGAGATTACAGGACAGCTGCATATGTGATAAAATCCAGTCCAGTGAAGAGTCGCTTTACAGCAAAATAAAGAGGAGCAAAACTCTATGTAATCATAATCTTTATAGAATGCCACTTTATTTCATTTTCTGTGTTTATCTACTGAACTACACTGACTGTTCAACAGCTCTCTTTGTTTAACCAAAGTCACCTCTTCCTAGCACTGGGTTATTACTTGGTTATTGTTAGGATGATGGCAGACATCAATCTCTCTGGTCACATGACCATGTAGCAAACAAGAGAAACACAGCAGCATCCAGCTGTGAGCTGCCCACTGACGAAGAGACATCAATAAATACAGCAGTATGTACGGCAAGAGTACAGCGGTATTGTTTTTGAATGTGGGTTATTTATATTTAAGTCTGGATAATATTAGGGATAGTGTAAATGTTCTTTTGCTTGAATTACCTTCTTGCCCAGAAGTGGACTAAAGGTTGTGAAGAAGCTGATAAAGTAATAAAAATGTAATAGGAAATTATATTGTAATAATCTTCTAATGTAATGCAAATGTTAAAGCACATATAGTCACATTTTGATTTTAATGAAATAATTCTTTACATACACGGTTGGTGGGAACCCAGTGAGGGATGATGTCCTGATCTTTGCACTAGAAACTCCAGCTGGTTGGGGGAAGGAATCTAAATGAGTTACTGGGCGTTCAAACTGAAAACAGCACTGTGTTGAAAGAAGCCGAGGGGCTGTGTTGATGTGAGTTGCAAGTCTATCTTAAAACATTACTCACATGCATTTATACATTAAAAGGATTAATAGTTGCTGTTATTGTTCTTCTGTCCATAGTGGCCCTAAAAAGATTACTTCTTAAAGTAATTTCAGTGTAAGTGATGGGGGAAAGGGATTTGTTCTGTGTAAAAATACCTTAGACATATCAAGTGGGTTTTTGGCCTTTCCACCCCACTGACTACACCTTTGCTTTTCAGCCAGCATGGACAGCAGTGTTGGTGTCTAAGTGTTAATATAATGAGATAATAATAAAAAATGTAAACTTATCCTTTAAGATACTGGTTTGATACTGATGATTGTAGGGATGGGATAGGGCTTGGTAGGGATGCTGATAGACAGCACTGACATCAAAGGATACCAGTCTATATGAAGGCAGCACTATCAAGTCCTTAATTAATAATTTGGTCAAAACCATTCTTAATATATTAAGTAGTTAGTGCACAGTGATTTTTTACACTAAAAGTGCTGCGACTACTTGCTTAAAGAAAAAAAAATCGTAAAATCTTTGAACTACTAGCAAAACTACTAACAAAATGATTTGAGAGTTTCCAACTCTACTGTGACCTAAATATACATAAAGCCTGTTTTAACCAGCAGTCTCACACGTCAAAAGATGTTCGGGCTTGCATTGAGGCTTTGTTTTAAAAGACAATGGCTCTGATCACAACTCCACGTCTTCTTCTGGAATGTTTTCTGAAATGATAAATGAGATTTATCAGGAGGAATTGTGACACTCTGATAGCCACTGTGTGTGAAAGCCTACAGTTGAACTTGTTTAAATGTTCAGTTCCACAGTACACTGTTGACTACACTTGGTTAACAACTACACATTCCTGTGGACACCATTGTTGACTTCTTAGCATCTCCTTCAACCAACCTTAAGCCATTGAGAGAGCAAGCAAGCTGTCATTTCAAACGGACATTCTGTAAAGAAGGAAAAGGGTCATGGTAATAATTTGAAATGCTTCCACTGTCCCTGTTGAGCTCACCTGCTTTTTTTCCCTGCTTTTCAGGTGTACTTCAAGCGGGATGGTGAGCTTATTGATGTGGTGCCAACTGCCCAGTCTTCCCCCTCAGTTGGAGAACAAAGCAAGGGCCCAGGTCAAGAAAAGAGCAGGAGCCAGGCAGGGCTCCAGAGCTTCCAGGTTCTCACCAGTCGAGACCTTGATGACACCAAACTCCAGAAGTCCCTGTCCTTTCTGGAACAAGAGGGAAAGCTGGCTTGGCTGGGCCAAGATGGCCCTGATAGCCCTGAACAGAGCCAAGAGCAAGAGTCAGAGATGGACCCCAAGCCAACCACCGAGGTGATCCCAGAGACGGTGGTTAGCCGGGAGTTTCCCCGCTGGGTCCAGAGCAGTGACCCACTCTACTACTTCCAGCACCAGCAGCAGGCAGCAGGTGATGGCACCATGGAGGTGAGAGCCATGCTGACCTGGAGCCTTAACCCCCAGCTGGACAACGAGGCTCTGTTCAGCTGTGAGGTCAACCACCCAGCTCTGTCCATGCCCATGCAGGCCGAGGTCACACTGGGTGAGTCATGTACTGGCTGAAATGAACAACAAGACAAACAATTTTCAGGTCAGGGTTTATGAATGCATAAGTGAACCATTGATAACAGACACACTCCTGGGATAGTGCTGTGAAAAAGTAAACAAACAAATCCTTTTACTGATACTACTCATACCTTGCTGCAGCTGTAGCCCTCATGCACCCTGTAGCCGACTCATTGCAACTCAAGGGTCCTCCTTAATTGGGTGATTTCCTCTCCTCTATGCAGTCTATATTTAACCAATGAAAAGTGTGGATATGTCAGCGGTGTGTCAGGGTGTACCACATGACCATCAATTTTCATCACTTGGTCGAAGGCAAAGCGTGTCACGATACTGCTCAAGTGGAAAATCTTCCATGAAGTGTATTTCGGGAACCTGCAGGGCCTCTTGTGAACCCACTCACCAATCTATGGAACCAAGACCAATCCGTGCCTAAAATCAGTGGGTGCACATGGCGGGAGCTAACTGCAGCCTTAATTCTATGCATTTTGACCCTGTACTTGACTTCCCCTGACACAACAGGATATCTGTGAACATCCCCATTCACACATCTTATCTCGACCCATTTTTCCTCCAACAAAGCCCTGGGACAAACCAGGTTCTGGTGGATCATAGACATGGTACAGCCTGAATCCACCCTTCGTCTGGTGTACAACCCCTTGATTCCTTACCGGAACGCTGTATGTCCCTCCATGACCGAAGGAGGGTGCCGGCTGACCTCCATGACCTCATGGAGCAACCGTTTGTCCGTCCTTCAGTGTGTGAGACCCCAGAGCTCGCTCCAGCCGCTCAACAGCTGTGCCAATTAACCTCACTCTGGCACTGTTCCCCGGAACCGCTCCCATACATCTCTCGCCTGCACAGAGCACAGACCAGGCCCACTACCACACAATCACTGCTGAAATAGTTCAGAACATCTTTAAGCTGAATACCAGTGATACCAGCTCCTGTACTCTCTACTGTGGAGAGGTATCCCTCCTCTGCTGCTATTCCTGAGGTTTCTTCCTTTTTTTCCCTATTAAAGAGTTTTTCCATATCTAGAGGATAGAGTCTAGTTGTATGCTGTACAGATTGTAAAACCACTTGAGGCAAATTTGTAATTTGTGATATTGGGCTATATAAATAAAACTGACTTGACTTAACACGTGCTGAACTGCTACCCATATGCCAAAGCATACTGGTACTGCTTGGGGACCTCGGGGCCCGACAGGTTTGTTCATGTAGAAGCTAGTATGCTCTTCCCTCATGGAGAGAAGGCTATCAGGGTCTTATGTCAAAGTCAAAATTCCATGTTGAAAAAGGGCTCCATAGGGTAAGAGGCCACTAGCTAACTTCTAAGGGTAGTTAGCTAATCACAAGCTAACATAACCCCATAACTAAAAACTCTAGCCAAATACATTGAAGCATTGTGTGTTGTTCCTACATGAGCAGGGCTACATCAAGTGATGTTAATGTATATTACCATCAACAGGGTGTCTTGCCAGGGTGAGTCAAATTCTTGATATATCAGTGTTGGACATTTCAAGAGAGTGAAGCCAAGGCAAATGCCCTGGTGCATGTTCCTAAAGGGTATTTTTGGTGCCTAATAAATGTTGGATATGATAACAAGTGTATGAAGCGGGTGCGGCTCTCTAACCAATTAGAGAGCTCAACCAAAGTGTCATTGAAAGGCTAAAAGGAGAAGCTAAATGTCTAATTAATTTAATTAATTTGAATTACATAACAAAACTTTAATTGAACAAGTGCAAATTTGCAATAGCTGCAACCATGTACACTAATGTAGCTACCTGACCTCTGTGGCAAATTTCAGCCTCATAGGTAGAAAGTTGCAATTGGTCAGCATTTTGGACCAATGAGATTGGGTGGCTAACCAATACCACTGAAAAAGGAACCTCTGCTGAGTCTAATGATGCCTCCCAAAAATGTATATGACAACTGGTTCATGGGCTATGAGATGGGGTGTGGCTAAAATATAGGGGCAGGGCAGAATATTACCTACTATCTGTAAGTTGAGTGTTGTCATACTGTTTGATAGCAGTCCAATGTGGTAATTTATTTTTCTATCAGCTGCCCCCAGAGGACCCAAGCTCTCCATGAGCCCCAGTAAGGCCAAGGTGGGAGACACAGTGCGGATCACTGTCCAGGGCTTCCAGCTGGGACCTTCTGCAGTGAGTTCCCAACACAGTGGCTCTTTGAACAGGGAAAGCTCTCTGAAGTGCAAACAATGTTACCAATGGGTAGGAAACATTCCACTATCACAGATAAAAAAAAAAAGGCACTCCTCTGACCACAAGTTTTTGAGTTCCTTCCTTCCAGACAGCAATTGGTTTCAGCTGGAACAGCTAGCAGCTAATGCAGCTAATGGTTCAGATTTGGCTTAAATGTAAAAAAATTTTGGACAAAAATACACAGAATACAACAGTTTTGTGGCCCAATGAACTACTTGGGCTATATTCCCCTCTGTCAACAGAAACTGTGACTGTGACTTATAAGTTGAACAATATGTTACGTTTTAAAAAGATTACAGATTGACAGAGAGATCACAGAGTGACCCTGTAGCTCTTTCCTCACACACCTGTGTGTGTGTGTGTGTGTGTGTCCACAGAGCGAGGTCTTCCCTGAGCCCATGTTCACCTGGACCAAGGTCGGCGGGCGTCTGCTGGACGGCAGTGAGGAGCATGATGGAAGGGAACTCATCCTGGAGAGAGTTCCTGCTGAGCTCAACGGCTCTATGTTCCGTTGCACAGCCCAGAATCCTCTGGGCTCCACAGATACCCACACCCGCCTCATCGTGTTTGGTGACTTTGTTTGTAGGGGGATTTTTTCCATTTATTTATCATTTGTTCAGTGTGCTCACAGTAAATGTTTTTATGTTGTGTTTTCTTTACAGACAACCCAAGACTAAAGAAAGGAAAAGACCATTTTATTGGTGGGTCATTCTATATCATGGTCAGTTCTGGCACTGTTACGGCTGTTACTGTTACCTTGATGTAATAAACCAGTAGTATAAACTCAGGATAAAGGACAAAAGGATAGGGCCCAGAATCAACCCTTGAAGTACACTGCAAGTAAATTTTTTAGATGAGGATTTTAACTGAATAAGATGTTATGACTGATGTCTTGAATGTTATCATGAGTTTAAGCAAGACAAACATGGAGCAAAGGCCAGTTTCAGCTGCTAGGTAGTGGTCATTTGACACAGAGTGAAGCAGATCTGAAACCAGACGGTTGCAAGTTATATCATTTATCACTTGACTTAGATGGACATGAATCATTACTGGTTAAATTATCAATACAAACAAAAAAAATGTTTAATTGAAAAAAGTTAAGGTCAAAGACAAGGTACAGAAATAGCAACTTCAGTAGAGAAATCAACTGTGAGTTCTGCAGCGACAAACAGCTCTGTGTTTCAAACTGTGCCTGGGGTCTTCACCACAGCATGATGAAGCTCATGGGAACTGTAGTTGGTAGATTTTGGTGCCATTCCTCACATAAAACTGATGGAAAAATTTAGATTTCTCAGAAATGAAGCTGAAACATTTTTGATTTATGTCCATAACATAAGCCTATAGTGTGTTTGAGTTATCGGGTGTGTTTTTCTTTCAAAATACAAATTTCCAGTAGGAAAATATTACGGGAACAAGTTGAGAAGAGGATTAAAGAGCCTTTTCTCTATTAGAATGTTACCGTGGTGATTTAACTAGTAGCGTCAACAGATTTGTTCTCACTGTGTGGACAGTGTCAAGTCCTGACCAGGAAACAGCAGTATATGCAAGACTTTGGGACTTCTGAAGACTATCTCACCAGAAATAATTTGAATAGGCACCATTTCTGTCTTTCCGTGTGTGTATGTGTGTGAATAATACAGAAAAGTTTACTTAATACCAAACACCACAGGGGACAGCCCTGTTAGGAAACATTTTCATCTCTGAGACATTACTACTACACGTTATTGAAAGTCTAATGGGCCGTCATATTGATCACTATATTCAAACTTTGATTGGATGCATTTGAACATGACCCTCCCCCCAACTGTAGACACCCTTTGCTGATTGGGCTACCATATGTATGGCCTACTCTTGAAAAAGATTAAGATGGCTTAAGTAGAATAATAAAGGTGTTAAAATTAGATATTGACCCAGGGCCTCAAGTTGAAAGCTCCCCTGTGCACTTTCTGTTTACATTCAGTGTTTCTCAACAAGAGTTTAAAAAAATATTTTTAATCCTGCCTTATTAACATCCATGTTTATTGACTGGCACAGCTCTTCTTCACTGCCTTTGTTACTGTTACTGTTACTGTTCACTGCCTTTGTTACTGTTACGTTACTGTGCATAATGAAGGGACACATGTCACCCAATGCAGCAGTGAGGCTGACTGATGTGTTTTTAATAGTTTCTGGACAACAATAGAGCAAGAAGATACATCAGGCTGCGACACACACACACAATGCTTGTTAGTAGATACATTCAGTGTTGTCTTGTCCCTTCACATGCGATTTGTTGATGTGAAGTTGTAAAGGTTACTGTCAACATGTCCAAGTCATGGCGTAATTTGTAATTTTATGCCATCTTGTTTGTGTGCAGCCACCGACGCAGCAGTCAGTCAGCACTCCCTCTCCTTAACCACCATGTTGCTGCTCGGCTTTACCTGCGGGCTGACGTGACCGAGGCTCTGCTGCTCCTCCACACACCACCTCCCACATCTACCCGAGACACTTGCTCTTTAATGATCCCTTGGCAGTAGCTAACCCTCCACCCAGCTGTTCGCAGCAGCACTCTGCGTTGCTGGAACATGAAAGGTGCAGCAGGACTTCAACCCTGGGAGAGAAGACAGATACAACATCAGACACAGAACAAAGGTCCAGATGCTGTACAGCATGCTGTCACACTGTGAGCAACTTTGCTGATGGGTTTCTCTACTCTGACTGATTAAAAGAAGCTCTAACTGCATCATACAGATGGAAATCTTGACTCTAGTGTGTGATGCCCCCTTTAAATGTCAGCAGGGTTCACACTATTTCCCAGAGAATAATGGTGTTGGGGAGTGGTAGTCATCTATACGCCTATACGCTATACGCCTTTTCCATCACCAGTGTGCCCCTTGTGGGACATTGGAAGAAGCAAAGTTAGAAAAATAAAGGCATTTATCAACATCATTCCAATTGCACAAAAATTGGATATTACCATGAATCTGTTGAGGGCAGACAGAGCCATGTGATAGTGATGGAAGGGCTGTTGACCACCCATCAGATATCTAGCTGTTATTCTGGGGGATCTAGTGAAGGAGTCTTAAGGTTATTTGAGTTCTCAGAAATCAACAAATTTAAAGTGGCTTTTATTTTGCTGTGCAGCAGGGCTGCTCATCGGCAGCTCCAGAGTGACTGAGTTGGTTTGTTTGGGTCTTGTCTTTACTCCCCTTCCACAGAGTCTCTGAAAACCACATAAAAAAAAAAACACTGTTATTTCTGAAAATGCTTTCTTTCATTAATTCTCTGTCCTTAATAACGTCTCGAGATACTGAAGCAGGATCCCAGCCCCCACCCCCTCCCCCCTCCCTGTTACTGATGGAGAGCTTTGTGCTGATGACAGACTTTCCTTGTTTAAATGCTGGAGCTCTCTTTTGGGAATATAAATCACTGGAAATTATTTAAATCTCCAAATTATCTTGTTTAACATTCAGTGTAAAATTCTTCGTAAAATATTTGCTTCCAAATGCCTGTATATATCTAGAGTACTGTTTGAACCAAGTCTACGGTCTTGCTAGTAGGTTCCCATATGTGAGCTGTGTCACTGTCATTAGCAGTCTTTTTCTTTATGCATGTCTTTTATTTTAACAGAAATTGCTCACATTTCTCTGTGTAGTGTTAATATAACATTTCTGTCAGGTAAAAAAAAAAAAACAACTTTCTTGAAGTGTGTCAGCTGTGAAAGAAGTAGCAGCTGGTTGTTCCATAAAGTGCATGTTGGAGAAGCTAACATTGATGTCAGACTTATTAAACCATGTGAAACAGATTGTAATATTACTTCCTCTGAAAAAAAAACTTAAAACATAAACCTTTCTTGTGCTGTGTCAGTATTTGATTTTAAAGAATTATGTAATTCATACCGCTGTCACTGCTTCAAAATGTGTCTTTAAAACATAGAAATTAAAAAAACATTTTACAGTATTTTTGAACGCTGTATGACCGGAGCCTGTCCCCCTGCCTGCGTCTGACTCCGCCCCCCAGTGATACTTTACTTTTACACACTGGTTTGCAGCTTTTGCTCATGAAGTAAAGTATTGGACAAATTCAAATGATGACCTTATCATGATGACAGATCAAGGGTGTCCAACTGGTTGACTGCGATCTAGTGTAACTACTGGATCTTGGAATTATTGCAGGTCAATCACTAAAAGTATGTATGTATTATCACGGACAATCCCCCTCTGACACCAAACTTTGTAATGTCAGAGAATGTAGCCTACTCTTATAGCTTTAAGTGCTATAAGTGCTTTATTATTTTTATTAATTATATCTTTAAAATATTTTAAATCTCTCTAATTTTGAACCTCAGGATTTATTATAGTGAATATCATCATTGCCCTTACTCAAACAGGTCTGTGTATGCAATGATAGAATCCAGCAAATACTCTTTTGGATGGAAACAATAGGTCAAACATAGTGACTTCTGCAGTTGTGGTGCTTTATTTGAAGCAGTGTCCATGGGAACGTTTACAGAATCTCAGGTCAATTCCACAACTTCTCCAGCAGACCTGTCCTGATCTCCACTCCTCCTCTCGAACACACAACTCAAACACGGCTCCAGAAAATCTCTTCTGACACCAAAACCAAAATCAAAGCTCTGACAAGCAACTCTTAAACAGTTTGGCTACAATTTAGAGTAAAGCCTGGTAAGAAGGAAGTCCACACTGTCCTTTAGAGGAGAACTCTTGTTAGAAAGAACACCAGGTTCATTAAAAAAAGTGTTGTTAAATAAAAGCAGAGACATGTCGGACCTGGAGGTCTGTGACTGTAAAAGGCAGAGAGACAGTGACAAGCAGCTCCAGTGTGTGTGAGGCAGGGGGGCTGCAAGTCCCTCCACTCCCTGTGTCAGTGCAATTCATTATCCCCCCACTCTCACTAATAGTCTCCTATACACAAAATAGAGTTGTAAAGGCAGTTTATAACATTTCACATTAGCTTCTACTGTTATTCTTCATACATTATTAATACAGTATGTACACTGGTTTATATGTAGCTCTATTTACATTTCTGTCTATTCACAAACAAAGAATACTAGTAGGATGAGTACACTTGCTGCATCAGCAGTCATATAAACACAGAAAACCAGTGTGTTAGAAGTGTTTTCTACATATACACAGTCAAACTGCCTTGCATGTCTTTTATGTCATGTAACATGTATGAAAGATCACGTCACTATACCAAGTGCACAGGTGTCTGACTATTCCCTTTACTGCAGTTTGTCAAACACTTTAAAATACTGAAGCCTACAAAAAACAATAACATGAAAGGATGTCATCAGGACTCGAGCAGTAAGCAGTCCTCGTTCTCACTGGCAGGGAGCATTAGCTGCTGCTCGTAGTACAGACTCTTGGCATAGTTGATTTCTTGAGAGATTTTGATGGCGAGACTCTCACTCTTCACATGGACCTATGGAGAGGATTGTTATTATTATTAGTCTGATTTGTTTTCTATCCTCCGGGTCTCTCTCCTTAATTTCTTAAATGTAAGTAGCACAGATTAATTTCCATTCAGCTCCATTGTATTAGGGTGGAGGCAGAAATCTTAGATACAGATATCTCACACACCAAAACTGTCTGCATGGAGAGATGCCAGTTGAGAAGTGTAATTTGGGTGATCCTAAACCAGTTGTACTATCCAGACACTGTCAATGAAAAATTAGTCAGATGAGTGTCTCACCATGGGTTTCTGGTGGGAGGGGCCAGGAATGGCCACACCACTGCTGGTGCTCTCAGCCTTCTTGGTGAGCTGCACATATACCTTCCCATGATCTTTAGAGACCAGGCAGTGGTAGAGGTTGTCGTACTTGACCTCCAGGAAGATGGCTTCGCGGTCCACGTAGTCCCCCGGCTTCAGGAAGTAGACCACTTTGGAGGAGATGAGGACGCAGTAACTGTCAATGGGCTCCACAGCGATGAAGCTGGTGTGGGAAACGCACAGTAAACTCTCAGTCTGCTGGAACGGCAGGTAATCATGGTATTAGACATGCATAGTGTGTAAGAGTGAAGTGAAATGAGGGACACTCACAACTCAGAGTGGATGTTGTCCGTGAGGCGGAAGAGCTGCTCCTGACCGTCAGCCTGTGTGGCCGAATGTCGAGGCAGCAGACCCTGAGGTCCTTTACAGCAGCGAGGCTTCCTGACCCGCTGCACACTGAGCCTGAACAACACAGAAGAGATACGCACAGTAGAGTACACCCTTCTGTTCAAGCAGAAGAGATTACATCTTTATAAACTGTAATGGTTTATAACAAACTATAATGTAGTTGTAAGTAGATCTAAGTGTTGATTAATCATTTTGTTAACAACTAGAAGTTCTCCTGTAGGCACCCATAAGTACATGCTGCTGTAAAAATAAGAGAAAGTTGAGGAGAAAGAAGCTCAGTGCATCATGGGAAATCCCCCGCCAGTCTAAGCCTATAGCACCATGTTTTCTATACTGAATGACAGTATAGAAAACACAGCTGTAAATAGCTCATCGTACCCTATTACCCCGATAGAGAACTGCGTTCACAGAATGCAGGGTTACTTGTGGTTACCAGAGCCTTCAGTTATCAAGCTCCTCTCCTGTGTGTGAAGGAATTTTCCTTCTTGTATGTTAAATGTAAATTAAGACAGTGCTTCACAGGTCAGGTCAACTGCCTGTCTCTGTTCACCTGGTGTAAAAAGCACACGACACCCGCACAACTATAAAGCCCCAGTGCATGCATTGCTTGTCTCCCTTGAAACTTAACAACAACTGGGCCCAGCTGGGCTTGTGGTTAGAGGCCTATGTGTGAAGGAATTTTCCTTCTTGTATGTTAAACTTCCCTCTTGTAGGTTAAAGGTAACTTAAGACAGTGCTTCACAGGTCAGGTCAACTGCCTGTCTCTGTTCGCCTGTCTCACTCTGTGCGCCTGACAAGGCCGATTTGGCTCTGGCACTTGGTAGACGAAGGTCAGCCAGATATCTTTTGTATTCAGGCTGGTGCCTGGTTGTTGACGCTGGATAAGAGAGACTGTAGAGAGGCTATGCTGTTGCTAGGACAGCAATGGTTGACGTCTTTCCTTGTTTAGATCCGACATCCGATAGAGTCCTCACACATGCAAGGCTGAGTTAGGAATAACCCTATTTGGATATAGCAGAACATAGCAGGTCTGGGGAAGGTTAAATACTGAACATCAGGACACCATCTTCAGATTTGGGTAGCAGTACGATGTGATTCACACGGGGTGTTTCCCTTTTCTCCTCGATCGAGCTTCATAAATATTACTGCGTAAGACATTCAGGTCTCCTGAAACTTCTTGTCTCGAGTGAACCAGCTCCAAGATTTCCATCACACTATGGAACCATCTCACAGTTTGGGTTCCAGAGGCAGACCCCCTCTCCTCATTTAAGAGTCTACTAAAAATATTGCTCTTTGATAAAGCTTATAGTTAGGGCTGGCCTGAGCCAGCTCTCCCTCCCCTCTCCCCCTCTCTCCTCCCCTTTCCTCCAGGTTTCTACCTGTTAAAAGGGAGTTTTTCCTCGCCACTGCCTCCAAGTGCTGCTCATGGTGGGAATTGTTGGGTCTCTGTAAACAATATTTTAAAGAGTATGGTCTAGACCTACTCTATGTGAAAAGCATCTTGAGATAACTTTTGTTATGATTTGGCGCTATACAAATAAAATTGACTTGACCTGACTTAACAATATACATATGTCTTTATAGGAGAAGTTAGAATTGCTGATAAAATACTGAGCATTAATAAATACTTAAAATGTCCTTATAGCTGCTTACATCTACATTACTCTGTAATAAACCATTTATTAAACGTTTGTATACTGCATATTAATACTAAATATGGGGGCTTAAAGTGAAGTGTGACCCTACAAAATATTCAGTAGTATATACATGTAATTTCTAGACAGGTTGCCATTGCATTCTTAGTCTGAGTTTATAAATTATTTCTATTATTATTATTATTATTATTATTGTTATTATTATTATATTAAATGAACACAGAAGTACTTTTCATGTGAATAATCATTTCCCTACTTTTGTCACAAGATTTGCATCAGCATTTTAAAGAAACTAAAATCTAGTAATTATATTCCTTTTCAAGTTGGATAACAAAGTGTTGATTTCGTGTTTGTCAGTTGAGAATTCGCAGCAGACACCTCATTAACATACAAGTTTGTCAATTCATTTTTAATATATGTTATTACAGCATTAGGTAATAGACTCAACCCACCTGTGGTTACTGAGACTGGCCATGTCCCGGACGGTCTGTGCTGTCTCTGAGGCAAAGTCAAGAGCTCCAGCCACCGGTTTGGTCACAGTGCCAACCAGACCTTTACCCAGTCCTGAGAAGAAGCCACTGACTCCGCCCTCCGTCTTCACCCCCTCCACTGTGGAGGTGATGATACTTGTCATGCCTCCAATGATACCTGGGAGAGGGGGAGTTTATTTAAAAAGGACAAGCAAACTTGCAGAGATGGTAACTTGAAAAGAATAGAAAGACTGGGCTCACTGAGGTGTCAGCTCCTCATGCACGATATATGTAAACAATGGTGCTTCTGAGATTATACAGCGGAGGGCTGCAGTAATATAAACGCTGTAAAAAATGTGGCAGTTTTGGAACATCTGATTAATCCCTGAGCCCTGACACAGCTTGGCCACAGCTATTTATTGTTGCTGGAAATCAATAGGATGCATTGAATCCCTTTGAGGAGCATTAGTTGTATGTTCACTATACTTCAGCTTGTTGTGTTACATATGGATTGCACTTTAATCTCTACTGATTGAAATAAACTGGTCTGCTTTTACTTACTGTATATTAGTTCTCTGGGCTAAAGAGAAATAACACTTTTGATTTTAAAATGCATTTTATAGGACTTCATAAGTTATTCCCATGATTCATTGGGTCAGTCCAACCAATAGACAGATTTCCCGTTGAAACAATCCAAGATGCATGCGCAGCAGAGAGGTAGTAAACTCTTTGCAATGATAACTTATTTATGGACATAAATCAGGTTAAACTAAATTAAGCAATTTGCTGAAAACCAGTTAATTCTATAAGTGAATTTGTATGCAGCACTTGTCCTTGCATTTCCAAAACTTTTTACGACAAAATAACCTGAAATAATGTAAAGTTAGTGCTTGCAGGTAGTGACACATAAACTGTGTGTCTCCCAGACCATCAATGGACAGCACGAGTTAAAGACTCTGACCCTGAGTCTTTAAAAATTGCCAAACACGATTTAATAAATATTATTTATTAGCTGCTGGGGCTCCTAGTGAAATCTATCTCAAGTATTTCAAGTCTCACAATGTGATACAATCTTTTTTTTCAAAGTCATCAGTCTGCACGTCCATCAGCAGTCACCAAGTCACACACTGAAACTCTAAACGCACATAAAACTGATCACCAAAGCATTGATCACTGAGCCTGATGTGTGATCCATGCCAGCACCAGCAGCAGCAGCAGCAGCAGCAGCACTGCTGTAGCCAGACACAGAAATGTTTCCGGGTTGTACCATGAGCCAGTCCATGGATCCCTGCTACTAGATGCTCTCCACTGGTGGCTCCGTGGTATCTGATGTACTCTCGCTCACTCTGGTGCCGGTTGTCCATGGTCTTCCCCAGCCCGTCTGATAAAGTCCCTGCAAACTGACATAGAGAGAACAGGAGGATGTGCACACTACATGGAATCTTTCACTATTACAATTTTGATGCCTTATATTCTGCGCATGCTTCTTTATAGGTATATGCTTATGTGTATATTCAGGAGGTGGACGCATTAAAGGGGACCGTTGTACAATATAATGCAATAATGCAACAGCCAAGCATAAATTCAAATGAAATTATTTGTGATGCACCAGGGTGAACATAAAAAAATGATAAAACATAGAGTACAAAAAGCAACCAAACACAGAAAAAGAGTCACTTGTACACAGCTCAGCAGGGCTTTACCTTGGCAGCCGAGTTGGACACACCGTGGGTCACATTGCGTATGAGGCCACCTACGTTGCCGTACTTTATGAGCTCAGACATGCCCTCGGTGACGTCGTTAAGGAGGCCCATGGGGTTTCCCAGGAAGTCCACAGAGCCCAGGATCTGAGCTGCCTGGCTGATCAGCTCCTATAGACAGGACACAACACAGTAATGATCTCGCACAAACTGGATTGTCTGCCATATCACACACCTGTATGTGATATCTGTCCATGTCGCAGCTCATAGGTATGGAAATGACAAAAATTTACAAAAATATAGTTGAAAATATGCAAACTTTACAGTTGAAGATTTATGAAATGGAGATTGTTTTTTTTTTCATAAGCACCTCTATTCATTCATCTATTTCCACATGAAGCAGCAGTTAGATGCATAGCAGCAATTCTGGGCCATGTTTAGGTCAGTGTTGGGCTGACTGGTTGTTTCTTTTTCAAAAAGCGTTTCAATAGATCTCTTTTATTGATTTTCTAATGAACAAACAGGTAACAAACATTGGACGTTGGCTAAACATGCTCAGAGATATGAGTGAGCATAATTAGTGTGCATCTAGAAGGAAGAAAATTAAAACAAAAATTACCCCACACACAGTTACATGCATATGTGTCGCATACATATCCAAGACCCATACAATTACATAGAAATAGGGAATAGGAAATATAAGTATAAAATATGGATATTTTAGGAAATACCTATGCTACTTCTCATACATAATTACAGTGCATCTGGAAAGTATTCACAGTACTTCACTTTTTCCACATTTTGTTATGTTACAGCCTTATTCAAAATGGATTAAATTAATTTTCCCCTCAAAATTCTACACACATTACCCCATAATGACAAAGTGAAGAATGTTTGCTTAAAATTTTTGCAAATCTATTAAAATAAAGAATGAAAATATAACACGTACATTAGTATTCACAGCCTTTGCTCAATACTTTGTTGTGAAGTGGCCTTGGAACCGAAGTTCCAGGGCACTGGACCAAAAAGTTTTAGCTGTAATCAATCATCCAAAAGACTTCTCATTAGTGTCCAAAATCATCAGCTGGAGACAGAGTTCTGGGCAGCAAAAAAGACTTATTGTTGACAAAAAAGGGAGAGATGTTCAAAGTGCACACAAGATACACCTGAAGAGCTCTGACCTGTACTGGTGTGTGTCCTGATCTTTTATACTCTTGGGATCACACTTGTCCACGCCTATTGTCCATCCTCCTGGACACTGGTTTGAACTGCTTTGTTACACCATTAGGTTATTTATTGGCATGAGTCCCCAGTCCAGGTGCATTTCATATTCCTGGATACATCTTTTCTGTATACACCATGGTTCCTGTTGTGGGCTTGGCCTCAAATTACAACAGTATTCCCCTTTCTTTGACTTAGGTCTCATATTTAAAAGTTTTCACTGTTCCTAGACACCTATATTTTTTAGCTGACTCTGGTAAGTTTTTTTTTTTAAAAAAATGCTGACTCTTTTTTTTTCGTTTTTCCAAGAATGATAGTGCCCGGGAATGATAGTGCCCATAAAAAATAATGATGCTCATGTGAGTGTGCTTCAAGGTTATATTAGGTGCCGTATATTCAGGGCAGTGAAGATTACATTAGATACATGTTCATGAATAAGATCTTACTGGTTATTGTACTTTCAAACTAACACACAACATAACATATTTTGTCATCAGTTAGCATTGCATTTTATCTTCTTCAGCACATCACGTCTTATTGAAAAATATACCACAGTTGAAGCACCTTAGGCTGCAATTACAGCCTCAAGTTTTTTTGATTGTGATGCTACAAGCTTGGCACACCTATTTTTGGGCAGTTTCTCCCATTCTACTGTGCAGGACCTCTCAAGCTCCATCAGGTTGGATGGGGAACGTCAGTGCACAGCCACTTTCAGATCTCGCCAGAGATGTTCAATCGGGTTCAAGTCTGGGCCACTCAAGGACATTCACATAGTTCTCCCGAAGCCACTCCTTTGTGATCTTGGCTGTGTGCTTATGATCATTGTCCTGTTGGAAGATGAACCTTCACCCCAGTCTGAGGTCCAGAGCGTTTTCATCAAGGATGTCTCTGTATATTGCGACCAACTCTAGGAAGGGTCCTGGTGGTTCCAAATTCTTCCATTTACAGATGATGGAGGCCACTGTTCTCATTGGGACCTTCAGTGCTGCAGACATTTTTCTGTAGCCTTCCCCAGATCTGTGCCTCGAAACAATCCTGTCTCGGAGGTCTACAGACAATTCCTTGGACTTCATGGCTTGATTTGTGCTCTGACATGCACTGTCAACTGTGGGACTTTATATAGACAGGTGTGTGCCTTGGACTCCAATCAAGTTGTAAAAACATCTCAAGGATGATCAGTGGAAACAGGATGCACCTGAGCTCAATTTTGAGTGTCATGGCAAAGTCTGTGAATACTTATGTACATGTGATTTTTTTCGACTTTTTATTTTCAACAGATTTGCAAAAATTTCAAAAAAACGTTTTTAACAGTATTATTATGGGGTATTGTGTGTAGAATTTTGAGAGAAAAATGAATTTAATCAATTCTGGAATAAGGCTGTAAGATAACAAAATGTGGAAAAAGTCATATGTTCAAAGCAGCACTTCCAAACATGCTTACTAGAAGTGTGTGTTGCGCTTACCTCTCTGAAGTGCTTGAGGATGTCGTTGATGATAATTTCTTGGGTCTCATAGGGGTGCACTCTGGTAAACGGGTACATGTTGATGACAGCGTCTTCAAACCGAATCAGAGGGAAGCCCAGGGTGCCTTTCAGAGCCTATAGTGACAAAAAAACAAAACATCCATATAAAGAACATGTAAGCAGCCCCCTAAGCCCAACGTCAGCAGAGCAGCTGATGAAACAGAAGTAACAGAGTGACATCACATGGCACAGGAAGCAGTAGCATTTCTGTGATCCATAGTTGGAAAAAAACTTAATGCCAAACATTTTAACTGGTCAATCAATTTTAACCACAACCTGTTATTAGTGAAGTTTTAAAACCATAGGCCTACAACTGCTTTAATCCTTTGATTCTTATCAGACTTCATTTAAGTGATTTTTAAGTAAGTGACGTTGGTAGTTCCTGCAAATGGACAGAGTTGAATCCACCTACTGACTGTTATACATGTTAATTGAGAAAAAACACTTGACCCAAATACAGGCATCAGTCCCATGGTCCTATGTGTCTTTGAATCTTTATTTTCTGTAAAGGTAAAGTTATTCATGTTTAAAAATGCGTCAAATGACTTCACTGCAGGGGTTTTAAATGCTGCTGAATCCTTTAATCTATTCCAACTGGTAAGTGATCCTATGCACGTGTGTTTATTATTTATTTGAATCAGCTAAGTACAGACTTTTGAAGTTCAGTAAAAAAATTAAAAGGAGAAGACAAAAGAAAAAACAATGTTACCTTGAGATCAGGAGGCAGCTTGTGAGAGGTGAAGACACTCAGTCTGACCTGAGGGAGGCTGATCTTCAGGTTCTCAAAGTAGTAACGTTTGGGAGGTCCTGCATCCTCTTTGGGCTTCTCATGGAGGCTTTCATCCAACTTCTCCAGCTCTGCATTTGTTACAATTATTATAATATATATGTATATATATATATATTATTAATATATATATATGCATGCACAGAATATTCCGGTTTTGCCCTTATACAATATTCCTAACAAGCACTTTACATGGCTAACAAAAATATATATTTCCCTAATATTCCTGTTTACATGCAGCCTTGCATACTCAAAAACCCACTGATATCGAAGTCTTTCAAAATGTTTAACAGCAGGTGCGTTTCTCCTTCCGACCGGGAATGTGGGCTTTTCTTTTGGGCAGCATCTCTACCCCAGTCTAGCAAACTGTTGTCCAGTTGGTTAGTTTACACCGCAGTGCATGTAAATGTAGCGACTGACATTCAATGAATGACCCACCAGCTTCTGTATGTCCGTATCCAAAGAAGCTGAGCAGTTTGAGCAGCAGTTTCTCCTCGATGATGACTGTGAAGCGCTGGGCTGTCACCATGAGGTGCTGTGAACACATCATGGTTACATTATTAGTCACGTGATTCTAGTATCACCCTGGTGCACCAGAATTTATCTGGTGCTCACTGAAAAATATCTGAACAAGAAAGACTTTGTGACAAGTCTAATTTTCTGTAGCACAGCAGTGTGTAATGCCAGAGGAGCCTATTACTCCTCACTAATAGAGGAACATAAGAACAACCCTAGGTTTCTTTTCAGCATTGTAGCCAGGCTGACACAGAGTCAGAGCTCTGTTGAGCCATGTATTCCCAGAGCGCTCAGTAGTAATAACTTCATGAGCTTCTTTGATGATAGAATTCTAACTATTAGAGAAAAAATTCATCATCTTGTGCTCTCAGCTAGTTCAGATACATCTTCGAGTACAGGAACCTCAGGAACCTCAGAAGCAGCTGTAGAACCAGATTTATATTTAGACTGTTTTGCTCCAATTGACCTTCACCAACTAACTTCAATGATTTCTTCGTCTAAACCAACAACCTGCCTCTTAGACTCCATCCCAACTAGGCTGCTTAAAGAAGTTCTACCCTTAGTTAGCACTTCTTTACTAGACATGATCAATCTGTCTTCATCAACAGGCTATGTACCACAGTCCTTCAAAGTAGCTGTAATTAAACCTCTTCTTAAAAAGCCTATGCTTGATCCAGGGGTTTTAGCCAATTATAGACCTATATCTAACCTTCCCTTTCTCTCCAAAATCCTTGAGAAAGGTAGGAGTAGCCTGCATCACTATCTATAGATATAGTTACTCTAGATGACATTGCCCTGGCCTCTAGCACCGCTGTAAGGAGTCTAGGAGTAATCTTTGATCAGGACATGTCCTTTAATGCCCATATAAAACAGACTTCAAGGACTGCCTTCTTCCACTTACGTAACATTATAAAAATCAGGCATATCCTGTCTCAAAAAGATGCAGAAAAACTAGTTCATGCATTTGTTATTTCTAGGTTGGATTATTGTAATTCCTTATTATCGGGCTATTGACTTGACTTGTGTAACACTCACCTTGAAGAGGTCAGTGAACATGAGGCTGCTGGGAACCTTGACTGAGTTGACTTGCAGGGCTGGGCTGCTGTCATTGACACTGCTGTCACTGGAGCTGGGAGTCACACACAACATCACAGGCTGGGTGGTACCCAGCAGCTGGTTGTCCACCTGATAACCGCAAAATGGCAGACCAAGAATTCATACAACACTCTCCACTAAAACAGGGGATCTAAATGAGTATTGATCATACTGTATATTCACAGGAAACTTCTGGATCAAACCAACACAATGTATATGGACTGCAATAGTCTAGTATCAGTGGCAATAACACTGGAATGAATCTATCACTCTGTGTCATTTGCTCTATGTGAAAGCGTCTTGAGATAACTTTTGTTATGATTTGGCGCTATACACATAAAATTGACTTGACTTGACAAGACAGTACATCACTGGACACTCTTTTTGTCCCACCTCCGTTTAACTGGTAGCTATGCCGACGACACACACCTTGTCACACATGAATTACAACACTAAGATCGCCTTTCACCATATAAGAAATACAGTATGTGTGTTTATACTTCCCCTTTCTGTTTTGTTGCTTTGTCATCATGTGAAGCACTTTGAATTGCTTTTGTATTTTGGTGTTATACAAATATGATTTGAACTTGAACTGGAATATTGTTATAGCTGTGGTGAGCTCACCTGGATGTTTTGAACGCTGAGCTCCAACACCTCATTTGCAGCAGTGCGGATGAAGTGGACATCTATACCAGACAGTGTAGCAAACACAAGCTCTTCAGGAACCTTGTTGACTAGAGAGACACCCAGACCTTCCTCCAAGTTCACCAGCACCTGTTAATGAATACAAACAAGACATCAGAGGAGAAGTTTCTCAAGAGGCACATTGAAAATGATTGTGGAACTGCATATAATGAATGGAAAACCCCATGAGCTTCAACACCTGGTACCAGACATATGTTTTTTTTTTTTAATTAAAAATAAAATTAAAGCTGCAAGCAGCGATGAGCAGGCCCTGGCACACCTGTGAATCTCGGTGTGTGTCGCAGCCACAGCCTTGTGACTGAATGCCGATGCTGCATATCATATGTAGGACACACAGTGAGATTTTCATGTAAAGTGGATGAAGACTGTCACATAACAAATACTTCCTGTTGCCAGTAGGTAGCGTAGTGACTATGACACCTATTTGATGTTAAGATGTGTTTAGGCGGGGACTGTTATCAAGCATGTTAAGTTTTGAAACGATCTGACCATGTAGAATACTGTTAAAATAAGTTCTGTCACAGACAGCTGTACAGTTTAAAGGCTAAGGAATCTCTACCAGAGGTTTGTATCCATTACCATTGCCCTCTGCTGGACGGAAAAAAACAGCTCCAGAATATTATCAGTGTTTCATGGTAAAACATCAAACTTCACTGCCCAGCCAAGGCCACACCGTTCGAGGTTTGCAGAAACCTTTCACAACGTGTCATCTATAAGGGCTTTTATATATGCTGACCAAGTTTGAGGTGGATCTGATTAACTTCCTACGAGGAGTGTGTTCATTGTGAATTTCATCAAAGTAAATATGGCTGTAGGGTTTAGGTCGAGGCACCAAAAGACTTTTGTTTATATCTGGAGGTGTAACATATGTCTACCAAATTTTGTACATCTTAGTGAAACATACAGCGAGGGCTACTTCACTGAAATTTCATTTAAATTGGACTTCTGCCTGCCAGCAGGTTGCGCTGTGACAATTAATAGGAATATGCCATGTACACGTGTTCGGGCTTAGACTCTCATCAAACGTGAAGTTTTGAAACAATCCATGTGGAGCAGAGTTACAACAACTTCCTGTTTCCTGGTGAGACATCAAAAGTCACAGCGCCGCCACGGACAAACCATACAAGTTTTGCAGAAACGTTCAACAACTTTTAACCTTTAATGTCTTTTGTATAAACTGACTAAGTTTGAGGAGGATCTGATTAACCTCCTAGGACAAGTTTGTTAAAGTACGACCCCTTTAAATGGCCATATTTGAGGAAATGTTGACATTAAATTCAAAATGGCTGACTTCCTTTTGGGTTTAGATCATGGCACCAAGAACACACAAAAAGATGAGAACACGTAAAGTCGGGTTAAAACAGTTTAATTTGTCATGGCGAAACATCGAAACCCCCCCCGCCATGCAATGCCCTTCGACGAAAACTCACAGTTTTTACAATAATCATCATCAAGGACTTAAGGCGATTTCTTACCACATTTGAGGTGGAATTGGTCAAACCACTTTCAGGAGTACATCAAAGTATAAAACTTTATTGTTGCCAGTAGGTGGCTCTAAGAATATGACTGAATTCTTTTAGGTAGATGTGTTCAGGCCAGGACTCTTGACTATGTACAGTCAAGTTACAAACCATTTCCTGTTTAGTGGCGAATCATCAAACTTTGATGCCCTGCCACAGCAATGACCAGGACCATATGAGAAAAACTCATTTGAAAAACATTGCATCGTTAAGGTAAAAGACCTTAACGATGCAATGTTTTTCAAATACAAGCTGATTTGAAGACCAAATTTGAAGTTGATCTGATTAATTTACTCGGGGGAATTCATTACAGGACGACCTCTCCAAATGGCCAAAGAGACCCTGAAATTGGACGCTGAAGTAAAAATGGCTGATTTCCTGTTTGTTTTATAGTATGGCTCCAGGAGACTTTTTGGTGTGTCTAGCCATATATGTGCCTACTATATTTTGTACTTGCAGGTTAAACCCACATGAGGGGCTTCATTTTAGCAACTTTGTAGGGGGTGCTATCGAGCCATTTTGCCATGCCTATGTCCAAGACCCATTAAATACGTTAATTTCATGCACTTCTGTTACGAGTGCAAAGTTTAACAACTTTCTGAACTTGTTTAGACCATCAAAAATGCGGTTTATTTGCATAATAATAATAATAATAATAATAATAATAATTCTTTGAATAAAATTAGGGCTTTGCGCCAGTTTGGCGCTCGGGCCCTAATAAGAATCCTTTGAACAACATTAGGACCTTCATGCCTGTTGGTGCTTGGGCCCTAATAATAATTCCTTGCATTTCAATAGGGCTTTGAACCGGCTGGCGCTCGAGTCCTAATAATAATTCCTTGCATTTAAATAGGGCTTGGCACTGGTTGGCGCTCGGGCCCTAATAATTCCTTGCATTTCAATAGGGCTTCGCGCCTGTTGACGCTCGGGCCCTAGTAACGAACACATTTGATAATAAATATCGCAAAAATATAATAACGAATGGGGATTTGTGAAAATGTCATGTAGTAATGTATGTGTTTTTTTTGCCAGGCATGAATGTCAGTGACAAACCTGACATGTGCATATAAAATGAAATAATTTCATAGTTACTCGTACCTCCAGCTCTTGCTCAGGCTCTCTCTTATTCACATCCTCTTTGCTCCTGTCCTGTTCTGTGCTGGGTGAGCTCCGGATCGTTCTCCTCTGGTTGAAGTCACTGATCTACAAACAAATAAACAAACATCTGTTAGCAGAAATGATGAGGTTCAGCATCCCTGTAAATGAAAAGTAGATATTATCAGAACTATTATCAGAGCACTGAAGCTCTGTTATCAGATCTACAGTGTATGACCACAAGCACTGCGTAGCAGAAAAAAGCTTAAGATAAAAAGTGCAATCAAATATAATACTAAACCCTTGGTATGACCCTCTAAGATGAACACTAGCACTATATCACTATAGGTTTTATTATCATTAGTGCTATGATAGGTCAAGGTAAAGAGAAAAAGAAAAAAGCCAGCTGAATGAAATATTGTGCCTAAAATATTTTAATGAAAGCTCAGATTCACACTTAAAGAGCTGCTCAGTATCAATGCTATTAGTGTTAGAAGATTATTATTCCTTTTGAGTTTTACTGGGTTTTGTTCTCACCTGCAGGACACGTGTGGGTCCATCTGGCAGCACCTGGACCGACAGCACCCCAGAACCAGGCCTCATCTTCTGGTTGATAAACTGCTGCTCGGGTCCAGGCTCCAGCAGCCCTGAGTCTGGTCCCAGCACCACCTCTGCTCCATCAAACAGGCCTGCCACCCCACTCTTCACCTGAAGTGTAAATGTCATTTAATTAAAAACACAACTGAAAAAAAAAAAACATAGTGGAGAAATTGAAAAAAACAGAACATATGTGACAACCACTGCAAACACTAAAATGTGAGGACAGAGGATTCCATGTCAGACATATCAACATAGTTAGGTGTACCCACCTGTACTACCAGCCGGGGAAGGCCGCAGGTCAGCATGCCTGAGCTAAAGTACCATGTCTGGGTTGTGCTGCGGCGTGGGTCCGGCCTCCTCAGCATCAATGGCTCAAAACTGGAATAGACAGACAGGAAGAGATTGAGACACCTCTAACATCCAATCTTCCATCATAGATTTCCTTCCAGTCTATGGTCCAGGTCCACATTTGAAATCAGTGAAATCATTACTCCAGGGAGAAATATCAGTTGTGTTCAGCTTATAGACACACTACAGGTGCACACAGTCCAAACCTGTTGTCACTAACGGCTGCGAGCCCAGCGATGTCCAGCACCAAAGAGGAATCCAGTGGGCGTGGCTGGGCTGGCTTGCTCTGCGGTGGAGACGAGCCTTCATGGCAAAGCATGCCAGACCCAGTCATCCTCCATAGCTGGGAGCGCTTCCCTGGCTCCTGCACAACAAAGTACATGTTACTACTGTGAAGGAAATTCTTATTGTACTGACGTGTTTTCCAATAAGGTTACATTTATCCACCATGATATTATGAATTATACGTTATTGTGAAACTAAAGACAAGAAAACTGATCATACAAGAGTCCAACCTGGAAGGCCCTCTTCTCTATCTGTGCAACAGATGATGGCTCGTTTGCAAGCAATAAAGATCTACTAGGGGTTGAACATTGCACTAGACAAGAACTAATTTATTTATGGACTTTGTCTCATTTTTCATGTGCTGCAACTAATGGATATTGTCACAATTTTATTTTCATATTATTTTCACTATAAGATCATTTTTCCAATCCATAGCCATATCTAATACAAATGTAATGCCAAACTTTAATGTCATTATTTCACATCTTTCGAGTGTGTAAGTTTATAACAAGTTATAGAGCTGAGACACAAAATCAAAATCAAAATAAAAACCAAAACCAAAACCAAAGCCGGAAAACAAAAAGTCCCCAGCTCCTCATTCAGGGGTGTGTGGACACCAGAGGAAAGCCGACAGAGGGCGCCCCCCTCTTTGGTTCTCTGGCCGAAGAGCAGAGCACAGCCTTGGTCAATAGGGCTCAAACTTGTTATAACCTTATTTACTGTATACATAATGAACTTACACTATCTACACAGATACTAAATAATTACATGTAAAGTTTGGCATTTACATTTTATTAGATGTAGAGCTCAGTCTCTACACACAGGACCCTGAGCAGATCTGGAAGGCTGAGCACACCTACACCGGCCGTTTGTTGACGTTAGCTACTTTTACGTTTCTAGCTAGATTTGGTGACTTTTCAGACTCCCGCTGTTATTTCTAAAAATGTGTCTAGCGACCTGTTGTGTAGGGAGAAAGATGATGCAGAGCTACTTTGTGGCCAAACAACCAATGTTGGTGTTAGTGGTTAGCCTGCAACTGCATCATTAGCTTAACTTAGCATAGCCTAAGGTTACCAGTTTTTAGCATTTTTCAGCGCAGTCAACCCAACCTCGATCACCAGTGTTACAATGGCGCTCCAGATTTTTTTGGCACAGGCTTGTTAGCAAGCCTACTAGTAATAGTGCAGTCTCATCTGCAGCTGCTGCTGAGTTTGTCCTTGTCCGGCAGCATTTGCCATACACATCCCGTCACAAGTTGCTTTTTAGAAATAAAGTCGCCAGGACATCCTAAAAAAATCGCTAAATCTGGAGGCAAGTCATCAAGTTGGGGTGTTTAAGAGAAGTAAGGCACTCGAGTCCTTAACATAAATAATCAGTCCCCAGACTGTTATAGGCAACCAAGAAAGTCGGGGTAGGTTTCATTTTATAAGTTACATGACAATCTGTTCACACATTGGCAATAAAAAACGACTAATATGTAGTATGTAGAGAGTTACATATAGAACTTGTTAACAATTAATCAATCATCAAAATTGTCATCGATTCATTTTCTGGCAGTTGACTGGCAATTAATCAAATTCAAACAAAGCTCTACTTTTTTCTCTCTTCCCCTGTAAACTTACTGTCCATGCCTTTTCCAACATTTTCTAAAGCAACTGTATGACTTTTGGGGAATCCCCTTGTTTGTCATCTTACCCACACTTAGATCAAAGTCTGTTTATGCATTCTTGGTTATTTCAAACTAACAACAGTACCTTCTTTTTCAGGATGACCCTTTGAGTCTTGGTGTCCACATCAAGAACTAGTTCAGCACAGCTCACCAAACGCTTCTTCCCAACAAGTCTCCTATCAACATTCCTGCATCAACAAAATTATGCTGCTTACCTGTATTACTTCAATTTTTACACAAGAAAAAAACTTAATAATATAAAATTCTGTAATCATTTAGTTAGTCATGTCATTAGTCCATACTGTGAGAAAGTGTGTGTGGCTGCAATGTAGATGAAGTTCTCGTAGTAGAGCTTGTTGTATTCTCTGAAGAAGTTCATGTCAGCTGTGACCTCTGAAGATCCAGCTCCCTTCACAGTCAGTGTGATATAGGGGGGCAGTGTGGGCTCATCAGAGGCGTAGTCCAGCACAGAGCCTGCCTTCACCTCAGTGTGCAGCCGGATGTCAGCCACACCATGCTGCCAGACCTGGATAGGAACCTTAAGGCACAACAGCACAATGTTAAAAAACACAGCCCTCTGTGTGGGCACAGTGGGTGGGTGGTTGGGTGGGTTGGTGTGGAGGTGTTAAAGTAGGCCAAGTTTGAACTTGTCTCTTGAGCTCTCTTCTTTCATTCTTCAAAACTTATAACTCATAACTGCTTCTTTCACACTTTTGGTGTCTACAACAGAATGAAACACCATGAATGTCTTCAAGGAGAGACTGTGTGTGTACCCTTATCCCCACAACAACAGAATCATGGAGCGAGAACTGGGAGTCCAGTAAGTGATTCTGGCACAGGCTTCCTTTTTTTATTGAGTAATTGTGTCCACCTTTTATTAACAGGTCATGCTACTGAAGCTGTCACAACAGTGGCTTACCTCAGAGATGTTGTCAATGCGGAAGGGTGGAGGCAGCTGGTCAGTGTCAGTGAAGGAGATCTGGTAGGTGGCTCCCTTCAGGGTGATCTCTGTCCGCAGGAAGAAACAGTTCCCCAGTGTGTCCCTGTTTAAACCAAGATTCACTTAAAATCTGTCATACTTCACCTCATTCACTCACTTCACTTCAGTGGCCACGTGACTTCAGTCGGTGGAATTTGTTTTTGATAGAGCATGGAAAATAATGCCCATTACACAGTGTCAGCAGCACAACATAAAGGTAGACATAAGATATTACATGGTGTAAAAAGCACACGACACCCGCACAACTATAAAGCCCCAGTGCATGCATTGCTTGTCTCCCTTGAAACTTAACAACAACTGGGCCCAGCTGGGCTTGTGGTTAGAGGCCTATGTGTGAAGGAATTTTCCTTCTTGTATGTTAAACTTCCCTCTTGTAGGTTAAAGGTAACTTAAGACAGTGCTTCACAGGTCAGGTCAACTGCCTGTCTCTGTTCGCCTGTCTCACTCTGTGTGCCTGACAAGGCCAAGTTGGCTCTGGCATCTGGTAGACCAAGGTCTGCTAGATATCTTCTGTTTTCAGTGTTAGACACAACAGGCTGGTGCCTGGTTGTTGGCGCTGGATAAGAGAGACTGTAGAGAGGCAATGCTGTTGCTAGGACAGCAATGGTTGACGTCTTTCCTTGTTTGGATCTGATATCCAATAGAGTCCTCACACATGACAGACTGAGTTAGGAATAACCCTATTTGGATATAGCGGAACTTATCAGTTCTGGGGAGAGTTAAATACTGAGCTTCAGGACACCATCTTCAGATTTGGGTAGCAGTACGCTGTGATTCACACGTGGTGTTTCCCTTTTCTCCTCGATCGAGCTTCAATAAATATTCCTGTGTAAGACATCCCGGTCTCCTGAAACTTCTTGTTAGAGTGAACCAGCTCTAAGATTTCCATCACACTATGCACTGACTCATAGAACTAGGGTTATATCCAGGTAACTCTATTTCTATTTCGTAAGAGCATCACACTTTGCGGGCTTTGCTATTGGTTAAACCTTAGACAAAGGCCTTAGGGATGAGATGTACTCCCAGCTTGGTCTGAACCAACACCAGTGCAAACCCAACCAAAAACCACAAAATATCAGCAATGTGGCCAAGCACCGCCAGCTTGAGGGTCTCGTGATGGACTGTAAACACACCAGCCAGCTAGAGCCTCAACCTGAATGAGGACCTGATGACTATCGGCCAGAAGGATGGATTCTGTACAGTTCCACCAACCCCCTGTTGTCACAGATAAAAACATTGTGCACTCCTCTTTTAAGTCACAGCCATACAAGAGGAATGCACAGACAGGGCGCACAGATCCCCTGCCTTCTTGGCTGATGCTTCACCAGTTGGTGGCTGCTGGCCATAAATTGGTCAGACATATGCGTCAATTCGGTATGGCAAGGTATCGCAGCTGCCAACCATCAGGTTTAACAAAATAATAAATAGAAAAAATGAAACAAATTTCCCTCGTGTTAATTAGTACTGCACGTTTTGAGTGTTTGTGTGTGTGTTTTGACCACACCACTGTTACTGTCACTGCAGCAGCCGTAGCCTAGGTAGCTAAACTTAAGAGAAGAAATGAAAACAAATATCAATAAATGCATTTTCTGAACAACAGCGACAGCAGTCAGGAGTGTCGGGGACGACATCAAGGACATATCAAGGCTTAAACTGAACTAAATACTCATCAACTCTACCATCTTATGCTGCATTCACATGGATTCAGGCAGACTGACAACACCCTTTGGATGGCATGGGAAAAACGATGAAAATGGAAGAAGATGTACTCAGATCTTTTACTTAGGTAAAAGTACCAATACAGCAATGTAAAGTTACTCCATTATAAGTAAAAGGCCTGCATGAAAATCCTACTGAAGTAAAAGTACATAAATATTAGCAGGAAAATGTACTTGATGTTTTAAAGTGAAAACCTCTGACAGAGAAAGTTTAGAGGGAAAAATCACTATTTGGTGGAGCTGTTAACTCACTTACCATACAGACACTGGAAGTATTCTTGGCACTGTGAATGTTAAGAAGGCTGTGGGGCTTGATTTGATTCCAGGAAGAGTGCTCAAAGAATGTGCCCATCAACTTGGGGAGGTGTACTAACATCTTCAACCTACTACTGAAATCAGCCATAATCATACAAGTGCCCAAACAGACCAATACCAGTCTGAATGTCTATGCAAGTGGCACTCATACCCATCATAGCAAAGTGCTTTGAAATACTAGTTTCAAAGGGCATCAAATCCATCCCTCCTCCCACCCTGGACCAGCACTAGTAGGCTTACAGAGGAAATAGATCCACAGAGGATGCCCTCACCACAGCTCTCCACACTGCACTGACCCACCTTGAACAGAAGGGGACATATGTGAGGATGCTTTTTACAGGCCACAGATCTGGATTCAACATTTTTGTCCCTAACAGGTTGGTCACTAAACAGTTCGACCTGGGTCTCAGTAACTCTCTGTGCATGTGTGGATCAAGACTTCCTATCCAATCGCCCACAGACAGTCAGACTCCCCACCTCTCCAATCCTGGCCGGTATACCAACTGTTCAGCAAATAAAAAAGCTAAGCTCCAAAGAGTCATAAATACAGCCCAGAAAATAATCTCCTCACTGGAAGACACCTTGAGTTTGGGAGAGTGTAAATGTATATGTAGCTCACCTCATGTTGACATGAAAGGACTTGAGTTTGTTGACCTCAAAGCCTCCAGACCAGGTGCAGTTGGGGGTGTCCATGAGGCGCACACACAGTAGCTGGTCATAGTCGTTGCGGGGCCAGTGGAACACAACGCTGGAGCCAGGCAGGGTAGAGATGTAACCCTCCGGGTTGGCAGTACCCTAGGAAAAATTTTGTCATTAATGATACATTCATACATTTGTGTATGCTGGTTCACTGGAATCACTTACTTGAACAGTGTCATCATTCATTTTACCAGCAGAATGTAAAAAAGGCTACAAACTGGAATCTAAACAAGAATGTTTTAAAAAAAAAAAGGAAAGAAATGAACTGTTCATTTCTTTCCTTTTTTGGCATTTTGCCTTTATTAGATAGGTCATAGAGATGCAGACAGATATGAAACAAAGGCCCTTGCCCTGATCTGAACTGGGGATGTTACAAACACGGTATAGGGTGTGCGTCTTAAACACTAGGCTAACCGAATGCCCTGTCAACAGTTAATTTCTCACCTTTCCTCTTGCAAACTCTCTCTGAGCAAAGGCCAGTTTGTGTGTAGAGCGGTTGTCCAGCAGGTAGCGCGGGGCAAAGGTCACTATGTGAGTGTCCCTGTAGCGTCCTTTTCCCTTCCGCACACTGATGCCTGTGGTGATCAGTGTGCAACATTGACAGTAGGGACAGAGACATTTTAGCTCTTATAACCAACAATCAACAATGAGTGAAGAAATGTAAATATATCTGTTGTACAATACAGATCTTTCCTACATGCATCAAAGTGTCACAAAAGTGAAGGAGTGCTGCTTTTTATCAGAAGTAATATCATCTATGTGAAAAAAGGACTATAAATTCCGTGCAATTTATTATTGCGAAATATTGAATTTATTATCCTACGAGGTTATAAATACATTCTAATAGACTAAGGCATTTCAGGGGCTCTTCTTAACTTCAGTCTTAAGACAAAAGTTAAGTAGATTTAATATTCATGAATAAAGTTCTTGTCTCTTCCTATGAAGAAACTTAAGGATAAATGAGATTCTTGAAAGCAAAGTTATAACATTTCTTCTTAATTTTCTTTTCCACTTTAAGATGACTCTACACCTGTCTTAAAATTGTTACAGTGAAAAGGTATTGCTCAATTCATTAATTTAAACACATTTTAGACAAAAAATTTGGGTTTTGTTTTACTAGGTTTACTTACAATATCTTACATTAAGCTTAACATTTATTGGTAAATTAAAAAAATAGTAATTTGTTTTAACTGTTTTTAACTTACTATTATTTATGGTGTACTGTTCAAGTCTACTGAAAATAATGAGTTGCTGCATGCAAGAAAAATGTACCTAACTTTCTACAGCTGAACACAAGCTGGAAAACGGCAATGTCATGAACTATGCTATACAGTAGCAAAGCAAGCTATTATATAGACTTCATGGCTCAGTCCTTAAATCTCAATGAAAATGTTTTTTTTTTATATTACTGCCAGTTTTTCAGGCTCATGTGTTTGATACACAGGATTGTCCCTGATCTTGACCCTGTGTATTGAACATCATTACTAGTTTACTTAGTCCTATGCATTTGTGGTTATTGTTAATGAACCAACTTGCCTATGTTGTAGATGAGGCCAGGCCTGTTCCCGTGCTGGATAACCTTCACTGCCCTGACTCCACTGCCTCCGTCGAGGGAGAAGCCCTGGCACCAGCCTGGAACTCCGTCGGGGTGGATCCCTTTCCCGATCCGCATAGTACACCTAGGATCAAGATAGAGTGGGGAAAAATGGATCATAAGGATGGATGAATAAAAACACCAGAAGGACATCCGTTAGGTAGAACATTGCTCACTCCCTAAGACATTATGTATAGTCCAGATGCAGGTACTCAGGACTAGAGAGAAAACAGAGGGGTCTGATCTCTGACACACACTTACATAGCTGGCTGCTCCTTGTCAGTGTAGCAGAATAGTAATGGACTGAGGCTTCGGGCCAACTCGTGCTCCTCAAACTGGCCTGCTGCATCGGATTTGCCATTGTCCTGGCGGAATATTAACGGCAGACCTGAGGGAGGAACATGGCTTTAGGGAATGATAATAGAGAAGGTAAGGAAGCAATGACTTTATTGGGCTCTGTCTTGTAAAATCTGTACAACTGTATCTTTTAACAATGAAGAAAACATTACCAGTCTTGTTGATAAGCCAGTAGGGGGCCGAAATAAGAATCTTCAGTGCCCCCTGTGCTCGAAGGATGATGCGGATGGTGAGGCAAATCAGATGTTTGTTGGTGTCATACAACCTCATGCGTACCACATAGTTCTGAGTCCCAGGAGGAATCAGCAGCTCTTTGCACACAGGAAAGTTCTCCAGAAGGACTCCTGAAGGACACATGTCATGAAAGCCAAGAGTAAGAACAAGGAAAATGTTAAGTAAATTAACACCAGTCAGTGACTGACTTTTGGCAAGTCCTGACCTAGCTCCATGTTCTGCGAGGTGTCGGCAGCATGAAGCACAGCCTCTTTTCCCGGCTTCAGTGAGCCTTTGATGGATGTTCCTTTGATGTAGTAGTTGAGGTCACAGGGCAGCAGGTTGGCCAGCACCATGGTGGGCAGCAGGTAGATAGTGTGGCCTGGCTGTCGATAGATCTGCTTGGCACTGCCAGAAACCCTCTTGGCAGGCTGCTGATCTGGGTAGTTTTCCTTCTTGATGACCACACAAAACCTGCAAGATGTAGAGAATTATGAGGAATGGTACCAGATGTGAGGAAGTCAAGAACCAAGAACAAATATCTCACTGACTGTATTTACCTGAAGTTACGCTTGAGGTTGTCATCAAAGTCTGCTGACTGACATTCCCTCTTACTGCTGCTGATCTCTCCTGGCCGCTCAATGCTGGTCCAGTGGATGGGAACCTTACAGAAGAATAAGCCCAAGCCTTTGGGCCGAGCCTGCAGCCGCCAGGATGTCAGGTGGAGTGGGACAGCCAAGGCTTGGCCAGGCAGGATAGGACGCAACACCACTGGTTCTGTGAACACAGAGACACAGTTGGTGTCATTAAAATTACACAACACAACATGAAATAAGATAAAATAAAAATTATAAAATAAATGATATCTGAACCTGAGTGTTGCTTTGTTATTGAACTTCTGTTCTAGTCATGGATTTGCCATAACAAATAAACACCATGTTCAGGCATTGGGACATTCATAAGTGCACTTGGTACCAGACCACCTTAGGCCAAAAATGTCAGGGTCTCGATCATGAATAAGGTTAAAATGAGCGTGGGATGGACAGGCAGATTGGTGCTGCGTCAGCAACAATGCAGGTGCAGTACCAGACCACTGTGGTGAAGAGGGAGCTGAGCTGGAAGGTAAAGCTTTTGATTTACTAGTCAATCTACTTTCTGCAAATGAGACTGCAGATACAAGCAGTTGAAATTTGTTTCCTCCGTAGGGTTTCTAGGATCACCCTTAGAAACAGGGTGAGGAGCTCAGACATCCGGAGAAAACTCAGAGTAGAGATGTGAAAGGAGCCAGTTGAGGTGGCTCAGGCATCTAATCAGAATGCCTCCTGGGCACGTCCCCTTGGAGGTTTTCCGGGCATTTTAAACTGGTAGGGGACCCCAGGGTAGACCCAGAACACGCTGGAAGGATTAGAGATATAACTCATCTGGCCAGGGAACAACTCAGGACACTAGAAAATGTTACTGGGGAGGGGGGCGTCTGGAATACCTTGCTTGGCCTGCTGCCACAGTGACCCGGCCCCAGATAAGCAAAGAAAATTAATGGATGGAAAATATATAAAATAAAAGATAAAATACAAAATAAAATAAAATAGAAAAAATAAAATAGAAAAAATAAATACAAATTGAATTTAATATAATTAGATTTAATTACATTGAAATACAATAAAATATAAAAATGTAATGAAATAAAATAAGATTAAATTCAATTTTAAAAGAAAACAAAAGAAGATCAATTATATAAAACAACATACATAAATACATTTAAATTAGACCATCATGGTTGCACAGGTTTATATGATTATTCTATTTAGTAAATGGATCTAAAATGGAATGGAAAAAACAGTGTCTTACTGTCAGGAGCAGAGGGGCTGTCAAGTCTGACCTCCATAGGAACATCCAGCCGGTTCTTCACCATGAGGGCAGAGCGAACAGTAATGACCTTCCTGGCACTGCCCTCCATTGTGATGGAGAAGACCACTCTGACTGGAGGCAGGGCAGAAAACTGACGGGCCGAATGGATTCACACACAAAACAACAAGTCACAATAAGGTTTAAATTCATACTGAGCATTGGTGTTGTTTCAGCTACTGGGCTACTGTGAAATGCTAAGGACATTCAACCAGGCCTTCATTTCAATTTCTAATTTCTTGTTTTTGTAGGTGTCATCATATGTTAGTCAGAGTCCTTACTGTTTTCTGATTTCTGTTTCTGTCTTCTCCTGTTTAAATTTACTGTTAATCTAAACTCAGCACTTCCTCCATGTTTACCTGTTGTCTTGATATATTTCAGTATTCCATCAGTACAACACTCATGGCATACTCATCATTCTGCTGCTCTAACATCCCTTCTCCAATATACCTTTTAAAATTCACTAATACCAGTCACTTCTTTCGTTTTTTTGCTGTTAAGCTGCGGTCAATGAAACTCAACACTCCTTTGCAGAGCTGTTTCATGATTATGTTTGCCTTCCAGCGGCTCAAAGGGCATAATCCATCTGGAGCTGATTACTCGTTCAAAAGAAAAATAACCATTTTCATTTTTCTGATAATAGTCATTTTTCAAGCAAAACACATTCCCTAGTGTGAAGGAATTTTCCTTCTCATATGCTAAACTTCCCTGTTGTAGGTTAAAGGTAACTTAAGACAGTGCTTCACAGGTCAGGTCAACTGCCTGTCTCTGTTCGCCTGTCTGACTGTGCGCCTGATAAGTTGGCTCTGGCAACCTGGTAGACCAAGGTCTGCTAGAAATGTTCTAGTCAACAGGCTGGCGCCTGGTTGTAGACGCTGAATAAAAGAGACT
Source organism: Lateolabrax maculatus (assembly GCA_031216445.1). NCBI lineage: Eukaryota > Metazoa > Chordata > Actinopteri > Acropomatiformes > Lateolabracidae > Lateolabrax > Lateolabrax maculatus. The sequence continues at coordinate 1,834,201 of CM062201.1, forward strand.
GTACAGAGGCTATGCTGTTCCGATACCCAATAGAATCCTCACACATGCCAGGCTGAGTAAGAAATAACCCTATTTGGAGGTAGTGAATCTTAACAGGTTTGGGGAGGGTTAAATACTGAGCTTCAGGACACCATCTTCAGATTTGGGTAGCAGTACGCTGTTATTCACACGTGGTGTTTCCCTTTTCTCCTCGATCAAGCTTCAATAAATATTTGATCTCCTGAAACTTCTGTCTCAAGTGAATGACCTGAGATTTCCATCCCACCTAGTTTTCTGTAGCTTCTCAATTGGGATGATTTGCCATGTGATGATAAACTAAATATATTTATGCTGAATTATACAATTTTAATAGACCATGTGAATAATCAATTCAACAAACAGATATTCAGCAGATGAATCAATAATGAAAGTACTCATTAGTTGCAGCCCAAATCCATATCTTCTCTGGTCGGCATTTCATTTGAAACATCCGCAGAAATATGTTATATATAATATAATAAGTTTCATTGATAGCAACTTCACCACGCTCTAAAAAAAAAAGTATAGATTATGGACATGACTGTTGTATTGGAATACAGTATTCCAGTATACTTTTGTATACTCTGGAAATGTAAATTTTGCTGAGTTTATGCTAGAGTATTACAATACAGGTTATTCAATCTACACTCAATGCAGGGCCTTTATGTGTTCATCCAACCTTTTTGTTTCCTGGTATAAACCATAATATTATTATACAATAAGCATTAAAGCTGCTACTGTGGCTTAATCTATGCTTACTTTCATTGGCTGCTCACTGATTTAGACAGACTTGCCAGACTTACATAAACATGTGGGTGGATGATGTTGGTTCTGCTAATAGGACTGCCAACCTGTTGATGAGTAAATGAGAAAAAGAACATCAAACTCTAGGCAAATTTGTTAGAAACTCTTAATATTCTCAAATTAACTTTGCTTTTGAGTTTTTGACTTGTGCTCACAGTATTGGAAGAGTTGTTTCTGTCCGCAGCTGCATAACGGAAGAAAACGCCCACTTTGTCCACAGAGACAGGCTTGACCTGCTCCCATCCGCACACCCGCACCAGCAGCTGGTGCAGCTTCAGCTCATGAGTGTGTCTTCAGAGGAGGAGGCAGCAAAGGATCAGTGATACATAATTACATAATCTGCAAAATGCATTTGTGAAAAAATTGAGATAACTCTATCATTTATACTAGTTGAGTTTCACAGTCAAGTTACACTTGCCAAAGCACTGCATAGTAGTACAACAACCACTGTGGATCTCAGACGTTCATGTAAATGTTTAATGCAAAGAACATGGAACATGTATTTGTGTGTGAATGAAACTGATGCGTAAATTGTTATCAAAACCAAAAGGAGTGATGACAAAAACTAGTTAAGTTGGCCTCTCTCCAAATCCTTAAAATTAAGCTGATTTATCACATTCTAAAGTATAACAGAAGAAGAGAAATACAGACAAATATAAGACAAATCTGACAGGATTGAAAAACGTTACATTACGTACCATGAAGTTACAGTGTGCACATCCCTCATACATATCATCTTGTAAGCAAAGCAGACAGCCCACCTATTCATACCCATTCCAATTTCAGACAGCTGGTCAAGACAGCAATTACTACTGAGTTAAATGTTATCAAACCAAACCAGTCAACAGTATCACAAACATGCTGTGAATGTGAATCAGAGCTGTACCGGTGGCGGAGCTTCTCGCGGGCCTCAAACTCAAAGGGAATCTCCTCCCCAGGCAGCACCTCTGTCCACTGGCTGACATTGTGAGTGTCATCAGTTCCTGGACCATGGACATCTGAGATGGAGTCGGCACTACTGCTGTGTGACAGTGCCACCCTGTGAGGAATATATGAAAAGCTTTACACCTTGATGCTTATTACTGTATATCAAGAGTTATTTGGTTCAACCACTACAGTCCTATCTCTACGTTAACTTTCATTGCTTAAGTCTTAGAAAAAGTGGTTGGTAAGTCTTAGATGAGCACGACATTTAAGACAAGTTTCAGTCTGGTTTCCATCAGTTGCATTCAACAAAAAAAGCGTCAAATGATCTGTTAATTCAGTGTGATGCAGGAGAATGTTCTGTATTGGTACTTTTAGATCTCAGTGCTGCTTTTGACACTGTGGACCACATAATGATTGAGTGGCTCAGGCAGTGGGTGGGTATCTCTGGATCAGCTTTGGATTGGTTCTCCTCATACCCGTTAGACAGGACCTTTTTAGTTACAGTTCATAATTATGAATTATGGAATCTCTGTTCTGTGGTGTTCCGCAAGGTTCTGTCCTGGGCCCGATGCTGTTCGCATTGTACTTACCGCCTGTCAAATATTTCAAAACTGTGTGTTCTACTGAATTGCATAAACTCTGTAAAAGATTGGATGGCAGACAATTTTCTACAACTAAATACAAATAAAAAAGAAATTCTAAGCAAAACATCCCTGAATTGCTTACAAGTAGTCCAAATGTTGCTGCCAAGATACAGATACTGGTAATCACTTTCAGATACATTCACATAATTTGACTATGTTTCCTTTTTTTTTTTTAACTGTTATTATAGGACATTACTCGACTTTCCATTGGTCTCACACCGCCATCTAGTGTTCTTTTTGAACATGCCGGCAAATTCAGTTTCGATCCTGGTATACTTGGTTATGGTCACACCAACCTTGTGGGGGTTGTAGTCAGAGTGGCAAACCACATGGTACATCCCGTGTGGTTGCGCAGAGCGTAAGGCACGAACGGCTGCCTCCTCTTAGACAGCTTGACTGCAGGAAACAGAAATGAAAACCGAAACAGAGTGTGCTTGGTGTTTTACATTACTCAACTTTAATAGTGTATGTTCAATTCTAACAGTCATGCACCTGCTTTCTTCTTGGTCCTTGGACCTAAAAAGCAGCCAAGCCACAGGTGCTTTGACATTCTTTCCTTTAAAGGGGCACTCCTCCAATTTTACACAAAATTATCAACTTAGTGTCACAGGGACAACTATTCAGCCCGTGAAAACAGCTCGAGAGTATCTCCTGAAGCTCTGGGGACTCTGGAGACAATTATCTCTGCTTGACCTTGGAGATTACAAACAGCAAATTAAACAGAAAGCCTACATCATGAACTGGGGGTGCATTATCTAGGGACTAAAAGTCATGATATATCGATCCCTGCTGCTTTGATTTTGACCATTCTTTTTTTAAACGTACACCCACTTTATACAATTCACGGGAGCACCCCTTTAAAAAAGGCAACTTATTTAGAAATGAAAAATCATCCTTGTGATTTTTTGTAGATTTGCAATTATAACAATATAACAGTTATAATTGCCTTGGCTTCGTCTATTGCTCGTTTTTCATGTTCTACACATAGACATACCGTGTATACAGATCAACATGTGGAATAAACTATAAACTAAACGCACACAAAGATAAATATCAACTTGTAGGTCAAAAATGATTTTCCTAGTGGTCACAAAGTAAACTTAAACAATGTTGCGTTGCACAGCATTTTGCTCTTTACTTACCATCACACTGTATTATTATTGTTTGCAAGATTTTTTTACTTTTATAAAATGCCAGAAAACTCTGTCCTTTTCATATACCACAGTAAAGGAGTAAATCCTATTGAACAAAAATAAAAAGACACACAAATGTAAGCAGATTGCTGATAATAAACAAATACATTAACTTTTTGGCAACTTTCAGGCCAACTTACCATAAAGCAAAGAAAGACTGGCAACAGTTTAACCTCTGCGTCCAGCAGTTATTTATTTCCCTTGGTCTATATTTAGCACATGTCAAAACTAAAATTCTTTCAAATTTATTTATATACCCAAAGTACTATAATAACTACAGGAAATAAAGAACTAAAATGTACCACAGCACACTACTACATCCCACATAATGTGCTACATTCAACAAAAACCATAGAAGACTACTGTGCCATAATGTCAAGTAAAATTTTCAAAACGGATTCACGATTACTGGCCATGCAGTGGAAAGCAAATGAAAAGTCATGCTGTTCAGTCAAATACAAAGCAAAAAGAAACTTAAATCGGTCTTGAAGAGGAGGAAAGACAAGACAGGCTATAATTATAGTGAAATTTAATAAGAGTGATTTTAAATACTGTAGTCCTCAAACCAGCAACACCACTGAATATACAGTCAGTCATCATTCAGCTGTGTAGCAGATTTTACTTAACTGCAGCCAAAAGCACAAGACAGGATTCCTGCTATAATACTTCCAATATCTTTCCATTCCTGCAGCGTGTCTTCAGATATGGATGCACAAGATAAGAGGTATGCCTGTTGCAGTTGGTTCTTAATTTTAAAACTGTTGTTATAATTAATTTTGTGAGAGAAATGTGCTTTTGCTAGTTAAGTCCTGTGAGTGATAAATACAACCACTAACACAAGTGTTGGTGAACACATGAATCAGTGAGGAAAATAATTTAAATGTTTTTTATGTAATTTTTTGTTTCATTTCTTTTTATACCTTTATATATTTGAATGTGCTTTTACTTTTAAATCTGTTGATTTAAAGGCACCCTGTGGATGTTTTCTTGTAAACAAAGAGAGAGAGAGTTAGAGACTAACCTAACCCTAACCCTAACCACCATCAATAATAAAACTTTATTTGTTTAGATTGTTTGGTAATTTCACTTTGTGTGATCTACACATTGATCTGTAAAATGTCATTCATAATCTTAATTGACTCATTAATTTATTTTTGTATTTTTTCTTTTCATTTGAGGCATCATCTAATTTTTATTTTTTCATGTGTTGTGAAGCACTTTGTTTCAATGTGAGTGATATAAACTACATTACGTTTAATAATAATAATGATTGCAGAAAATAATGTGTGTGTTTATTTAGGTCTCAAATTAGACAAAGATCCAAACATTGTTTTATTAATTTAATTACTGGGAGCTATCAGTACAGTGTGCAAATCTTTTGTCAGATTTCTGCCTTCAGCACCTGTACAAGTTTTTGGGATGTGCATACCCTACATTCTGTTTGTCCTTTATTTCTGTCTTACATAGAGTTTAATGCATCGGGCCCCTGGTTTTGGTACTGGCAAATTATCAAGAGCCACAATGAAAGAAGCAGCCAATACATTATTTGTTTTACTTGGAGTCTTGCAGCTTACTCGTGCTCCCTCAGAGGCTGAAAACATATGAGAATTTCTTCCTTTCTTCTTTGGACATTTTTTACTTTTAGATCAGATTAGAACAGTAAAGATGGTTGGAAACATGGACAGAGAGAGAGAACAACATGCAACAAAAAGTTAGGATTTGTGGTCGGTGCCCCGTACAATGGTACTCATTCTGATATTAGTTTTAATTTATACTGTGATCATTTTTTAACGATTAGCTGGCAGGAAACATTTGAGGCTTTTGACAATATTTTGATAGTTACTACAAATCTATACTGCCTCACAACACTACATGATGTATAAGCACCTATGGGGAACAATTCATGATAACTGAATGAGAGCTTTGATACTGAGTGTGCTGCTGAAAGAGACTAGCCTGGGAACCAGACAAATCTGCGAGCCCATGTTTAATTTGCTCGGGCAGATACATCTATCCCCTCCCCCATTCAAACTGATTTCCATGCCGTTTTATTGGGCTAACCAATCAGAAGCGTTTATTTAGTATGAGGCGGGTTTAATACGATGATTGACAGAGATGAGCACCATTCAGGTATCTTTGTAAATATCCAAGATGGCACTGCCGTGTTCCCCCGGCCGGCTACAGCGGCAGTGTTAAATGGAATGGACAGTAAATTTTCTCTAGAAGAAGAACAAACATCTGCACTTAAACTTTATGTTGATAAGAAATATGTAATATTCGTTGCTCTGATTGGTTGTCTCCGCCCGTTGATAACGGCCCTTGGAAATCAAAAATGAACTGAGAGGTTCCAGACTAATATGCATTTGAGAATTAGTGTGGCGATGCCAGGCTATAAAGAGAATGTCTGGGTGACTAAACTCTGAACTGTACCTCTTGAGTGAATCTGCTGCTCGAGGCAGGTCAAGCTGGCTGTGCTCCTAGTTCTAAGGTGAGCAAGAGGAGCACCTGACAGCAGAGAGAAACAGTTACTACACAACAGAGACACATGCAAAGGGAACATACAAGAGGGTCAGAGGTTCATCATCCTCATTCTGTACTCCGTGTAGGCAATCAGCACTTCTCTGTAAATCAATACTTTTATGAAATGTGCAATTCATGCTTCATTTGGAGTCATCTCCCTTCTATTTTTTCTATTGTTCAGAATAGCAACCGACATATCACAAGTCCATTCAATTCCTATTCACCTGAGAGACTAAAGAAACTTGGCTGATGAGGGGCAGGTTTTGTGGCTAATTTTAAGGGTGCTCAGATCAGTATTTGAGGCCGTACACTTATCAGTTGAAGCAGTATCGGCTGATACCAATCACCGATCATGGAGTACTATTTGAAGCCTTCTATTTATTGTGTAGCATGATATATTTATTTATTTAACTATTCTTAACACTGTTTATTAGGTATTACACTCAAGAGATGATTACTTATCTAAAGGTATTTATTTAGTGACAGGTGACATTTGAAACATAGTCCACTCTCTCTCTTAGAGACAGAACTTTAACATAGTCTCCATTATAAAGTATGCAAAAAAAGCTTTTGCAACAAAACACTGCATAGAAGAGCTAGAAACGGTCCTGCTAGCTGGCGTGTCTAAAGGTGGAGGAGCTGCTGGACAAGATGCACCTGTCCCGAGGAGCAAGTTGCCAAGGAAGAGATCTCATTGTAGCTTTATGTTCCATAGGGAAGGAAGAGGAGTAAGTGGTTAATGTTAGTAATATGATTTGAGTTTTGACTCCTCATAGTTAACGTAACGTTAACATTATAACGTAGGCTCTGACTTGTTAGCTAGGGTTAACTGTGAGGTCAGAGGCTGGCGTTTCAGGGTCTGGCTCTGCTGTGCGTTTTCTTGATGTAACATTTAAAAATCGCAGTATCCCACCACGGGACACCATTGTCCATCACTGACAGTCAATACCAGTGGTGACAGGCGTCTGACAGCAAGGATTTCATGGATGTAGCTGTGTATGTGTGTTAATGTTTAATAGGAACTGTGTATGCTAGAGTTAGCAGGAGTTCTTTTCTTTTAACTATTGTCCCAAAAATAACTTTTATCCTCCCCTTTCCTGTTTCTTTTTCGGCACAGGGATGATGGGACGTCCTTATGCTCAAGCCCAAAGGACCCGCTCCGTATGTAGATATGAAGGGAAAACACAACGATTCTTAGTTTCAGGTGATTATACACTAATGAAAACAGAAATTGAGTTGCGTGTTTTGCTTCATCTGATGGTTCTTCTGATCGGTCGTTATAGAAACCACAAACTATTTAGAACGAATATCGGCAAATATCCATCGGTTACAAATTAGTTGGAGCACCCTTAGTTAATTGAATTGATTGATGCTACTTATGTCATTAGTACTTCTTAGCCAATATTAAGAAAAAACAAAACATAAACAAAAGGCTGGAACAAAAAAGCTAAACCCTATTGTTCTGCTGACAAGTCTTCAGAATAGAGCATCCCATCAACCAAGTTTGTAACAGGATGAATGCATACAACCAAAGGAACCATCCAAAGCCCTATCAGTCCTACACCAGCCACTTTAAGAATAATTGGTGTTATCCTATGTTTCTCTTATAATCAACAAATCCCATAAAAATATCAAAACCAAATATATGTTGGTCTGTCTTTTTATACTTTTTGACTTCCTGTCTGTGGCTCTCAGCTCCAAGCCCACTGGTTCCAACCAAAGACTTTAAAAACAGCTCATATATAGATATATAGTTAAAAACATTTTTCAAAGGCTCAGTAATTTCCTAAAACAGCTGCTTAATCAATTGTTACTCAAACAGGATGAAATAGTGAATATGTTGGGACTATTTTCAGCGGCAGATTAAACCACATGTGGGGCTCTAGTGAGAATTTTGGGCGTGGGGTGGCATGGTGATGAAGGAACATGTCACCCAGTGCAACAGTGAGGCAACAGTGATGTGTGTTTAATAGTTTCAATGGAGCTCTGCGGCACAGAGGAAGATATATCAGGCAATGATACACACATAACACTTGGTTTGGTTCTGCACATGAGATTTGTTGACAAGAATAAAAATATAGAATAATCACCAGATTTATAATTTATGCTGGCAACAATGTCTTTAAGTGTCTTTTGAATTGGTAGATAGACAAATAACTGACCATATCATGATAACTGATCATACTTTCTTCTATATGTATTTAACTGTGCAAAGGTCAAGCGGAAATGTCATGCAGATTGTGTTGCCATGTTAGCATGTTAGTTCTGGTAATTCCAACTACAAAGTCACTAGCAAATAAAAATTGAATCTACTAGTACAAAGACAAAGCATAGGAGACCCCCAAAGCTTAAATATTTGAAACAGTCACCTGGCTATTCTGTTATCTTTTCATTTATTTAGAGTTTTCTAAAACAAATGTACATTTGTTACCCAGGATGCCACATCTGACCATCAATTAAAATCATATTTTTGACAGAGTTTTTGAGTATTTTTGGGAAGAAGTTCTTTATTACCCAGTGATATGTTTGTGGTACTGTGTGTAGCTGGAACTCACTTTGTCCAAAACTGGGCGGGTCAACTGAGGAGCCCATCCAGGGTAGGGGTGGTGATGACTGGGGGGACTGTTCTTCCTCCTCATTACAGTAGTCAGCTATCCAGGAGTTCTTGGTGGTGTTGTATTGTTCTGGAAGAACCAGATAAAGATATGTTCAACATTTCTGGCTTGTGGGGCAAATTTAACACTGACAACCACTAAGTGGTCCTGAGTGATCTGACTGAACATTGTGTGAATCCCAAAACACTGTTCAGCCAGCTTTGCAGCCCATTCATGTCTGTTTATGTGCATAGAAGCAGCCTTTACCCACCCAACAGGACAGAAGTGATGTTGACATCCAGTCTCTGCTTGGCTCGAATCCCAATTTTGAGACGTGGAGGGTGGAGACGGCCTGCGGCCTGCTGCTGCCAGGATAGGAAGCAGGGCCAGGGCTCAATGAAGGGCTCCCAGCCTGGCACACACACGATAATCGGTTTTAAACAGATATTTTTTGTCATTCATAAAAAGCAACATTTCTGTCTCTGTTGTTGCACTTGCTTGGAGGTCTAATCAATCCGTAGATAATATCATCTCACTTGCTCTGCACTTTGCTGCAGAACATCTTCATACATGTCAGAATACTTTTTTTTAGCAGTCTTAACACAGTGCTATTTAAACTTATGTCAAATCTTGTTGGGAAATCTAAATATCACTTTAGGTTTTGATAGGTCTGAACAAACATGGAGCTGATTGGTAAAATATGTTCTCCTAAAGATTGACTGAAAAGTGAACAACATATAACTTAAACATTTAATACATATTATAATGCTGCAAGTAAATCTTATTACCCGATAACTCTCTGTTGTAGTAGTCTCCTGACAGAGTGAAGCTAGCGTTGCCTTCCTGGGTGGAACCAATGCGCTGAAGCACATAAAGCCCTGCAATAACAAACAGTCTGCTGATCACAATCAGGCTGTGATACAAGATGTTCCTCATCCTCAACTTCCTGGATGTGTAATCATTTATTTATTTTTTTATTATTTATTATTCAAATTATTTTCTCTGGAATCTTAGCTAGTTATTAAAAACTTACATTTATAGTCCTTAATGGCTAATACTGGAGTATTTACTCCAGTGACATCCAAGAAGTGCTTCGTTTTAAGTTTAGTTTTTGTGTCTTAATTTGATAGTGAGAGTAGAGATTCAGAAAGTAAATGTGGGGAGAGAGCGCAAGAGAGAGAGCGACAACAGTAGGAAGGAATTTGCAAACTGCGCTTATATGTTTCTTATTGGTATCTATGTTCTTAACAACCAGGCCACAAGACTATCTCAGTTTTAAATAAGTAGAGGGGCTGAATATAAGCAACAGTAAAGAACAATAGCCACTGATACTGATAGTAGTGACTTCTAATTAAACTCCAAATGCAATGCAAAAGCAGTGTTTGCTTAGCACCAAACACTGAGGCAAGATAAAATGTGGCCCTTGAGCTGCTGAATAATTAATTATTATTACAATACTGGCTGTCATCGTATGTTTGATAATGCAGTTGTACCTTATGTAAATTAGACTTACTGGAGAAGGTGAGTTCAGCCAGTGGTATGTCACAGTCCAGACAATCATCAATGAAACAGATGCAGACACTCTCAGCCTTCACCTCCACCCCAGACAGAGGGGCAGAGTGGCTGCTGGAGCCAGAATCAGCCCTGGGTCTCGGATGGCCCACAATGTTCTCGGCGTTCTCCAGCAGCCACGTGGCAGCCTGGTCCAGCTGGCCTGAGGGATGAATTATTCTGCTTTATATAGGTTTTCATTGTATGATAATCAAGACTTTTTGAGTTCTTCTGCCAGATTACCAGGTATGGAGAACAGTGCTAAAATTCTCACTCACCTTTACAGTGGATCAGGGCTCTTTTGCAGTCTTCCTTCCTGAAGCCAAGGTCTTGTAAATGGGTCAGCTGGCCCTCTGTGGGGTCAAAACACAGCCTCATAAATTATACAAGATTAATCTATTGTCATTTTAGTTGTACAACCCATAGCACAGGGTTGTACAACGAGACACAGATATAGTCCCATTTTGCTACTTCAGAAACATAATTATTTATGCTGGAGTGTGGAGGATGAGTTAAGGAGTCTCACAACCTATGGATAGAAGCATCTTCTGCCGTACCACGCTGGGTGAACAGGCTGTTGCAGGGGTGAATTTTGCTTTTTAATATCCTTTGGGCTCTGCGCAGGCACCTCACCTCACAGATAACACTGATGCTTGGGAGATGGGTACCAATGATGTGCTGGGCAGTTTTAACCCACTGCAGAGCCCTCCTGGACTAATGACATTCAATGCCAATTAGTGATGTTTCCAGTCAAGAGGTTTTCTATTGCTCCTCTGTAAAGTTTGACAAGAACTTGGCATGGGAGGTTTGCTTTCTTAAGTGTCCTTAAGAAATACAGCCATTTCTGAGCAATCTTAACGGTCTCTGTGATGTTGATGTGTTCCAACTACATAATTCTGATGTTCTTGGAGACTGATAATTGTTCCAAAAATTGAAGACCAAATCACTTAATACGCAGATCTTTACATACCTATGAGGGCCTCATTCTTCTGTCTGTAGCTGTGTTTGGCTGTAGCAGTGGGCTCAGTGCTGGGTGCAGTAGTAGTGTCAGAGTCAGAAGGCAGTGGAGGGCTGGTAGTTGGGATGGACTTGGCGATGGCCAAGAAGAGCTGAATGTCATTGTAGGACAGACGGATGTCCAGAGCAGGAAACTGAATCTACCAGAGAATCACATGAACAATTAAAGGGACAGTCCACCCACTTCAAAGTCACTTCACTAGCAATGGGGAGTACTTGTCATGCTGTGAAAACAGTTGTAATGTCTTTAGTGGTTTCGCTTTGTCAAGTCTGAGAATCACTTGGGTGTCTCAGCTTGGTCTCGGAGACTACAGAGTGACTGTGTTACAAACTGGGGGCATGGAGTTTGAGAGATTAGGGCATTTACCAGACAGAAAAGCCACTACAAAGTTGCATTATGTGGAAAATTAAACTAATAGAAGTTTATGTATACAAACACTGTATATATTGGTTTATTTTTAAATGTACCTTGATACTTGATACCTTGAAATATAAGACCCACTATTTTTGGAGTTTGAGCATTATTTCATCATTAATTTGTCTCTAGTCTCTGACCATTTTTTTTTTTAATGTGTCTCTTCTTAAAGTCCAACAACCTTATAGAAGGAAATTACTTGAGTACACTCGAGAGCCATGCTTTCAACTATTTAAAAATGTTCATAAAATGATAAGTTAACAACTGAAGCTGTCAGATTTTCACACTACGCATGAAGTGAAAATGTTTGTTAACAAAACCAAATATGGAGTCTTCACACAGACAGAATTCTGAAGGAACACTTTGTATATGTGGCAAACTGAAATCGTCAAAACTTTTGAGGTAATGATAGATACAAAATACTGGATGTGTCATGGTGAGAGTACGCTCATTTATATGCTTTTCATTTGTTTGTGCAATGATGAAACTTCCCCACAGTAACAGTTACATGTTCCTTCCATCTATTAGCTGTAACCGCTTATTTTTTAAAGGGTCGTGGCGGGCTGAACATTGGGAGAATCCATCTGCTGTGAAGTGACACTGCTAACCACTGCACCGATTTCAGTGACATGTTGCATATCTTATTTTGGTTGATTGGTTTTTGAGTGATAACTCCTGACCTCAAGCAGTGGTGGGATGTCCTCCACATTGAAGGCGTCAAGTAGACCTGAGCTGCTTTGGTATGTGGGGCTCCCACACAGCTCTACCTGAACATTGACTGGGTCGATGATGGACAGGGCTGTCTCCTGCTCACTGCCCAGCCGACACGAGAACACCTGGGAGTGACGAGATGCCAAAGCTAATAAAGTTAAGATCTGGATTTGGGGTGAGTAGTTAGTAGTACTCCTGCACTAATGCAGTATGTACCGATACCATACTACATACTACAAAACAAAAGTATCACTTTGTATGAGCTTCACTGTATATTGTTTTGGCTATTCGGTAGGAGGAGGATGGGGAGGATTTGGAGTAGTAAAGCAGTTCTGGTAGCAGCGTTAGCCTTAGCAATAGCAGCCATAACACAGTTAGTACTATGATGTATGAATAATTGTATGTGGCAGTAAAAGCACAAACAGTACTCCCGCAATTACAGTAGCTGCAGCAGTATTTCAATTCATTCGTCAAGTATTTAATAAAGTAGACTCGTTGAGATAGGGTTTCTATAATTAAAAGAATCCTGAAGTGTAGAACAGTAACAGTAGAAATAGTAGTTTCAGTAGTAATGTTTGACTATCAAATGGTGCTATGACAGTGGGAGATGTCACCTCTGTTCCTGCGAGGCTGCCAGAGAAGGGTCTGTCCAGCAGGCGGGGTTTGTAGGTGAGAACAGTGGTGCCTTTTAGAATGATGGCGTTGGTATCCAGACATGACGAGTCCTCCACAACCACAAACTCTGTGCCTGAAGACAAAATAACAATGTAACATTTTTAAAGGCAAATTTAGTACCAGCTCATTTAAGGTACTCATTTAGGAGCTGATATAAAGAACTGTGTCACTTGTAACTTAATAACTTGTTCTGGGCAGGTCCCAGTAGAAGTAAAAAATCCCTAAGAAGGACATTTAAGCATAACATTTTATTTTGTCAAGGTACAGCACAATGACATTTTCCTATTTAATAAAATACTTAAAATAAAATATGCAAGACACACATTTTTTTGTATCAGCTCACAGCAAATTACCCTCATTCTGCTTATTGACTAAACAAAACCTAGGGGCTCACTGTCTATTTAGACAGTGTGGTTAGCTCTATGTGCAAACATTAACCTTCTGAATAGCCATAACTTCCACTGGGACATGCAGGGACCGAGTATCATATTCAATTTCTCACGTGTTTCTTTATCTATGGTTCTAAGCATGACATTACTTAATAGGTGCTAAAATATGGTTGCTAAGGTGTTCTGGTGTTGCTAGGGTGTTACTAAGTGGAAGTTAGGTTGATTCTGTGTGGTTGCTAGTGAGGACCATAGTAGTAATATGTTAATAATTACTGAGAACTGGATTTGGAAGAGGTTGTGGCCTCCATGTGTATATAGCACATTATTTATTGTATTACAAACGATCAGGGGTTACTGTTTTTTCAGTGATTGATCATTCTTCTCCTACCTGTGACGTTGATTTTGACCTCCAGGCAGTGGTCCTGGGTGACAGGCACTGTGGACCTTTTGGTGACCACACCACTCTTGACTGTCTTTGGCATGACAGCCCCAGTGGTGCTGCTGGTAGCGGTGCCTGAGTCAGTGCTAGTGTTACTGGGCCAGCGCTGACGAGACTCAGCACCACCCGACACCTTCTCCACTGGTACCTGTAGGAAGTCTCTCACCCGCTGAAGCCAGTCGAAGATGAGAAAGACCCTCAGGTTGTTGAGCACCACTGTGAAGCAGGAGGACTCATGCGTAGACCTGGGGGAAGGTGAAACACAACTTATTTGACCAACTCTTTATAATCTAACACTACCTAAAATCTCTATTTCTACCTATGTTTAAATGTTGTATTGGCTTGAAAATACCTATAATGCAGTTCCAGCTGCAGTGATGCCCGGTTAGTGCCTGTTTTGGAGGGCTGGAGGATGCAGTCAAAGACATTGGGCCTTGTACCATCAGCTCCATCAGTGCTTTTATTTTGGCCCAGGTATCGAGTGTCGTATGCCAGCAGGGAGTGTGAGACCAAGTTGACAGATCTGGATCCATTGGAGAAACTCTCAAAGAGCAGCTTGGATTTCATGAAGTCAAATCTTTGCAAGAGAAACATAATATTAAAATGGTATTTTTTTTAACTTTTTACAACTTTCAACTATAACACAACAAAGTGATTCAATCTAACGCTAGTCCATGAAAGTTTAAGTAACTACAAGCTCTGAGGGATGTTAGTCTGCCGAACACAGCTGGGTTCTCTAAAAACTCTTATATTTAACTATATGAAACCCCACGGAAAAATATAATGTCCAATTTCTGACCACAATCTAGTCAAAATGGCTGTTTAACCAAGAGATTAAACTATGTCAGTGTTTCCCATGCATTGAACTTAAAGCATATTTCCCTTGGGATAAACAAAGTTCTATCTTAACATTATGACCTCATGAATTTGTTGTTGTGTGAGATTTTGAGGTCATCTGCATTACTTCTGTGTCATTATTAATTTTCTTTGCATCTAATAGAAATGCTCATGCTATACTGGACATCCGTGAGAAAAGAGTAAACTGTTTATTTTTAACAATTTTCTGCGCGACCTTAGACACTTTCCACACTACATCATATGTATACCTATTTATAGATTTGGAAAAAATGCAAATCTTTTTATAGAGCTGATAAGAAGATAGAACAGGCCCACCTTGCTAATGAGCGTTTGTGTTCAGTGGGTTTGGGGCTGTCCAAGAGCTCCAGACTGACATCCATCATGTCCACCAGGAAGGTCAAGTGGGTGTAGACATCTCCACTTAACACCGTCTGAAGAGAAACACAACATCAGTCGTAAAACTAAGACATGTCAGGGAAAATTTGGACATGAGAAAAAGTGACATTTACATCATGAAATAGACAAAATCTTCATAAACAGATAGTATAGAGTATAAAATAAAACACAAATCTATAAAAATATATTGTTAAATATACTGTAAACTGTAACCGCTTAAAAAAACTTAGCTGATGTATCTGTATGATATCACAGTGCTGGCAGTTGAAAAAGGTAAGAACATAATTGTTATCGAGGGTCTAAGGATAGAGGATGACGTATGCTGTACACACTGTACATTTGCAATCTGTGATGTTGGGCTATATAAATAAAACTGACTTGACCTTATATCATACTTCCTTTGCTGGCCCAAGTGGGCAAGTCACGTGGATTTCATGACAGAAATAGCATTTGCTACCAATATGTTTATAGATATGTTGCATGGACTGCAGTAAACTGTTCTGTTGGTTGGTGAGACTGTACACATGATTTCCTGCTTTCTCACATATGTGCTGGGGTCCTGTAGGTTGTAAGGTCGAAGGAAATCTTCAACAGGCTCTCCTAGGTTGTTTTCCAGCAGCCCTCTGATCAGCTGGTAGTGCTCAAGGTCCAGAGAGCAGTGTACTGATGACAGGCTGCCGTGGACGGACATATCAGGTACTGCATGGCTGAGCTCTCTGACAACATCAATGAAGACAAGCATGAGTTTGGATTATTTCTCTGGTCTTATACTGACATACTTACTGCTTTCTTACAGAAAAACTGATGTGGAAAAAAAAAACAAAAAATGAAATAAAATGGCATTATTATTTACTGGACTTGTATGTGGGAGGTGGTAGGAAAGAGGACTCCAAAAGAATAACTGTGTTGCTTTATTTATGCTGCATGTATGACAAGACAGCTGTTTGATAAAGCGCAAGCCATAACAAATTGGTAAATCAATTGTATAACACAAAAACGTTGCATTGTTGTATGAGTGTTAAATTACTTGATGGGGCTTTATTTATGCTAATGAATCTAACAAACAAATTGGTGGTATCTATACTCTTTATTCTAAAGCATTAAGGAGTTAACGGGTTTGAAGAAAATTATATTTTCTTTTTATTATAAAGCATGGTGTTTTGACATCGAATACATTTTTTTACCATGATCCTGATCCAACACCTTTAATATTGGGCATCTGCCAGTACAGAGTCCGACCTGGTTTAACCACTGATCCGCCTAGTTTGTTGATCTCATATGAGTGAAAGTTTAATTGGAGAATGTGGCTCCTGAAACTGACATGAGGTGTAGTCTGGAAACTCTGTTCATTTTTGATTTCAAAGGGGCGTTATCGACGGGCAGAGACAACTAATCACAGCCAACTAATCAGAGCAACGAAACGCTGTCCTGTCAGAAGTTTGGCAAACACATATTTCTTATCAACATAAAGTGCAGTTGTTTGTTCTTCTTTTAGAGAAAATGTACCATCTAGTCCGTTTAATACTGCCGCTGTAGCTGGCTGGAGAACACAGCTGTGACAATTCTGTTTTTGGTCAAGGGTCGGCTGTGGCCCTGTACATGAGTTGTAAGTCTTGTGTTTCTATTATTTATTTTCTACAGACACAGCGATACCACTGTGACAACTATAAAAAATAGTGGAGACTGAGCCATAGTCCTCAACCTGATACCATTGTAAAAAGGTCATAACTTTTCCCACCAATAAAACAAAGAGCAGGGCATACTTGTCCAGGTTGCGTTCCACTTGAAGCTTGAGGCGGCAGCAGTCTCTTAGCAGGTTGTCTCCGGTGCGACGGACAGAGTATGAAGGAAAGATGAGGTCTGAGGATTCGGGAGATTTACCACCACTATCCCAGGGCTGACAGGGCAGACGCTCTGCAGCAAAGATATCCATCTCCTGCAGGTCCAGGGCAATGCAGTCCAATAGGCATACATGGTCCTCTAATGGGGAAAAGACACATCAGGTCACATTAACAGGTATTTTTAAGATTACCTTTTATTAGAGTGTACATTACTTGCAGATACACTATATGACTTTCTTTCAAACTATGCAGCAATGCTAACCTAAGCTGTGCAGCCCATTGTCTTCAGGGGTCCTCACTGTGTCTGGGGCCTGTGGCCTGCCAATGGTGAACCCTGTGGAGGAAGAGGAGCTGGAAGGGGAGGTTTTAGGCTTCTCCTGCTCACTCCTCCTCTCTGCTGCACTCCGGACACGCTCCTTTTTCAAGAGAAAAGAAAGAGAAGTTGCACATGTCCAGTCAGCATGTTACATACAAACAAAAGCAGACGACTACTTTCTAAAGGGGGCAAGGCACAAAATAAAGACAACATAATTTACCAAGGGGATTTTTTATATTTTAAATAAATACTAATGACTCTGTTTCCATGCTTTGTTTTACTAGTAGAAAGTCAATAAAAATTCCTCTTCACTTAAAAGCCTTTTCAACTTCTTAACAGTGGAGTACAGTGCTAAAACATAGTCATGGAACGGGAGAGCTGGGGCATGTAGTTGTGCCAATGAGGGTGTAAGAGAATGTCAATGTTACTACTGTTTGATAAAGGCGATAGCTTACTGATTTCCCCTTTAAAAAGTAATAACTCACTGACATTGTGCTGACAGTAGTGAGTTGGTCTTTCCCATTGATGGTATCATAAAACCTTTTTTAAAAGGAATTACTTCAACTATTACATTGCATTTTTCTCAACAAAGTACATTTCAACAAACACTGGTATTTCAAGATCAAATTGTATCAAAACAATACACCAACATTTGCCAGTAAGTTCTCTGATCAGTGTACATAGCGTATGACTTAAGGCAGGGATTGTTGAGCCAGCTGTAGTTCTGAATTAGGCAACATGACTGATTCAACCAAGATACAAGTACAAGCCAGCTGGTGTTGACTGTCGTTCTCATGAACATTATTTTAAAAGACTGACTTTTAAAACTGTAAACGTGACTGACATCACACACCTGGAGTAATACCACTGTAAAAGATATGTGAAGAAACAGTTTGATATAGTGGAGGTACCTGCATCACTTAATTATGATACAGGTATCCTGCCCCTTCTCCCTGTACCATGGGAACGAGGCAGGCATGCCACTTAGTTTCCATTTTATCATCCCATCACTATTGAGCTGTTGGCTATATTGTGATGGGATGAGGGGTAAAATGTATTAGTACACAGAAGGGTACTGTTTTAGTCATATAAACACAAACACAATCAAGGAGCTTGGAAAGGTGGTGTATTATTTTAAACAATACATGCAACACATGTTTGAGCATAAAACTCAGTCCATCACATAACCAACAGACAAACTGCAAACCAGAGGTGGACAATAATACATTTCAACCAAAGCAATGTAACACCAAGTCATTTGAAACTATCACCAGAGGTTCCTAAATACAGGAGCATTATAAATCTACTACCCAAAACAACTGCTCCAACAAAGTTCAAAATGGCTTTCAAGTGCAGTTAACAGGGACACATGTTAACTGCTATGTCTAAATAATCATTGACATATACTGTCAGCTGTCAGCGGTCTGTAGTGTGTTATTGGGATAAATTCTGGTACTGTGAAATTTAGTGTAGGATGAAAATCGAAAAGGTAAAACTGTGATATTGTGATAACCCTTTTCCACACCAAAAAGCAAAAGCATGCCATTGTACCTTGTAATGGGATGGATCCTTGTATGAATTTGCATGCAGTATAAAATTCTTCACAGAAAACACAAGATGCATATGAAAGAGCAATACAACATTTACCTAGAGTTCTCCTTACAAAATACACTAATCTCCCAAACAAATGACAGTATGGACAGGTCCTGTTTTTCACACGTGACTGAGTTAGCTTGAAAAAAACCCTGAATCTGAATAATATCTTTCTTATCAGAAGTTTAACCACTGGAAACAAAATGTTCCAACTTCACTAAAAAGCCCATTCTTAGTGTACTGTATATGTGCACTGAAAGTTTAAGGTTTCAATATTACACTTTGTATGTTGCATTGGCTTCGAAACTAGTTGTGATGTCACAAAATCGCCCATTGTACATCCATGTCTTAAACTGAGATTTAAAGTTTAGCAGATGAATGTGAAAGCAGCCATTTAGTGTCAAACTCCACACATACATCATTCTGCGTAGTGAATCTCAAGCATCCAAGTGAAGAAATAATAAGCTAAATGCATTTTTGCGTATAGGGACACTTTCAAAAAAGAGCCAATTAAACTCTAGTTTCATGTACTATAACCAAAATAAATGTAATTTATGTTAAACACTAAAAAGTATGAAATGATGCATCATAAGTATAAAGTGTACACAGATTGAAACAATCAATTTATTTCAGTAAAATTTTAAACATCTGATTCAAATTAATAAATTATAGTTAAATTATTCAAGTACTGAATTCAACTGAAAACTGGAATTGAAAGTTTGAATAATGGGGCCCAGGACTTAATTTAAATCTTCTTATCTGATGCTAGGTAACAAGCATAATACCCAAAATGTTGGACACAAAACCAAAGACAGTTAGAAACGTTGACAAGGTTTAGTAATGGAACAATACTTTTCATTCTTTGGTAAACCCTCATTCATTGAGTCCGTTACTAAAATAATAAGTTAATGAGAAATCGTAAGTACAGGGTTTCCACTGCTTTTTCATGGAGCCAAGCTGCTATGTTGGTAGTGTCAAAAATCAAGTGGCACGGTCAGCGTGCACGGTATGGGTGGATGAACAGGCAGAGTGACTCACCAGAGAAGGAAAAAAGGTATGTGCCATGGTGAGTTTCTCTACCTTGTCTCGGAGGGAAAAAGTCCCATGAGCCCCAGCTGGCAAGAAGCAGTTCTGCACCTTCAGCTGGCCGAGGTTGGCCACAATGACCCTTGGCGACCGTGAGCTCTCTGGGATGAGAATAACCGGGGCACCGGCCTCAATATCTAGTAGAACCCTAGATGCCCGCTGAGGATGATCCCGCACCTGCAGGAAGAGGCAGGAGAAAGAAAGCAGAGAATCGGAGAATAGGATTTTGACAAAAGAAGGGAAGGCACAAGAGAACGGTAGATAGAGAAAAGACAGAGTATTTGGAATTCAATTTAGACAATAAGTTGAACAGGAAGCAGCTGAGAAATATCATTCTGACATCAAAAATATGACATGGATAAGGATAATATACACTGTGTAAGACCTTTATGCATGTTATCTGAATCAAGCACTAATACTGCAAAATATAAATGGCCTGCATTTATACTGCGCTTTTCCACTCTACTGACCACTCAAAGCGCTTTACAACACATGCCAACATTCACCCACATACACACTCATATTCAGACACTGATTAAAAAGAAGATAATAAAACAAAGGAGGTTAGCTCCATGGTATAACTCCTTAACCCGCAAATTAAAAAAAACATTGGGAAAATGAGAAAATGGCGTTCCACCAAACTGGAGGAATCGCATTTAGTTTGGCAAGATAGCCTTAGAATATACAAGAAGGCCCTTCGTAATGCCAGAGGAGCCTACTACTCCTCACTAATACAGGAACATAAGAACAACCCCAGGTTTCTTTTCAGCATTGTAGCCAGGCTGACACAGAGTCAGAGCTCTGTTGAGCCATGTAATCCCAGAGCGCTCAGTAGTAACAACTTCATGAGCTTCTTTGAGGGTAAAATTCTAACTACTAGAGAAAAAATTCATCTTCTTGTGCACTCTGCCAGTTCAGATATATCATCAAGTACAGGAACCTCAGAAGCAGCTGTAGAACCAGATATATATTTAGACTGTTTTGCTCCAATTGACCTTCGCCAACTATCTTCAATGATTTCTTCGCCTAAACCAACAACCTGCCTCTTAGACCCCATCCCAACTAGGCTGCTTAAAGAAGTTTTACCCTTAGTTAGCACTTCTTTACTAGACATGATCAATCTGTCTTTATTAACAGGCTATGAACCACAGTCATTCAAAGTAGCTGTAATTAAACCTCTTCTTAAAAAGCCTACGCTTGATCCAGGGGTTTTAGCCAATTATACACCTATATCTAACCTTCCCTTTCTCTCCAAAATCCTTGAGAAAGCGGTCGTCAATCAGTTATGTGAATTTCTACATGACAATAGTTTATTTGAGGATTTTCAGTCAGGATTTAGAGTGCATCATAGCACAGAGACAGCACTGGTGAAAGTGACAAATGACCTTCTAAATGCATCAGACAAAGGATTTGTCTCTGTACTTGTTCTGTTACATCTTAGTGCCGCTTTCGATACCATTGACCATTGGATCCTATTACAGAGACTGGAGCATTTGATTGGCATCAAAGGACCCGCACTAAGCTGGTTTAAGTCCTATTAGATAGATTTCAGTTTGTACGTGTAAATGATGAATCCTCCGTGCACACGTTAGTCACAGAGTTCCACATGGTGCTTGGATCACTTTTATTCACTATAGAGATAGTTGGCTAGATGGCATTGCCCTGGCCTCCAGCACCACTGTAAGGAATGTAGGAGTAACCTTTGATCAGGACATGTCATTTAATGCCCATATAAAACAGACTTCAAGGACTGCCTTCTTCCACTTGCAGAAAAACTAGTCCATGCATTTGTTACTTCTAGGTTGGATTATTGTAATTCCTTATCATCGGGCTGCCCTGATAAGTCTCTAAAGACTCTCCGGCTGATCCAGAATGTGGCTGCACGTGTACTGACAAGAACTAGCTAAAGAGAACATATTTCTCCAATATTAACTTCTCCCTTAAAAGCTCCCTGTAAAATTCAGAACAGAATTTAAAATCCTCCTCCTCACTTACAAAGCTCTTAATGGTCAGGCACCATCGTATCTTAAAGAGCTGATAGTACCATATTACCCCACTACAGCACTACGCTCACAGAACGCAGGGTTATTTGTGGTACTTAAAGTCTCGAAAAGTAGAATGGGAGCCAGAGCCTTTAGTTATTAAGCTCCTCTTCTGTGGAACTAGCTCCCAATTTCGGTTCGGGGGGCAGGCACCCTCTCTTCGTTTAAGAGTATGCAAAAAAGGTAATACATGTTACTTACTCCACTTCTTCCCGGTAGTTCTTGTGCTTTTTGTGCTTTTTCGCCTTCTCACTTTCTGCAGGTATGTCTGCCCCTGGAGCTGTAGATTCTGGATCTGTGATTGCCGGCCGTCTACTGCCCCCATGTTCCTGCTCCACACTCACTGCTGCAGTTGTTATTATTATTAGTCTGATATGTTGTCTGTCCTCCTGCTCTGTCTCCCCTCTCCCCCTCTCTCCTCCCCTTTCAACCCAACTCGGTCGATGCAGATGATCACCCACCCAGAGCCTGGTTCTGCTAGAGGTGCTTGCTCATGGTAGGAACTGTTGGGTCTCTGTAAATAATATTTTAAGGAGTATGGTCTAGACCTACTCTATGTGAAATGCGTCTTGAGATAACTTTTGTTATGATTTGGCGCTATACAAATAAAATTGACATGACTGGACATGATGGCAGAGGCTGCCATGCAAGATGCCAACCTGCTCATCAGTGTCGGTTCAGTGTCTTGCTCAAGGACACTTCGACACTCTCTAGACAGTCTCTGGAGGAGCAGGGGATCCAACCAGGAATCTTCTGATTAATAGACAACCGCTCTACCTCCTGAGCCATGCCGCCACAGACATGATATTGTGGCAAACTGGAGTTAAGTTATCTTCCTTACAGTACGTGACCCTATCATGATTAAAGTGCCCCAACAGGCAGTACTCACAGCCTGGCCCTCCATTGCAGCCCTCTGCCTGCCAAGGACATCCTGTAGCTGGGTGAAATGTTGGATGAAGGCCACCACCTCGGCCTGGAAGCGTTGGGTGTGGACGTACAGCACTGATGCCATCTGCAAGGACACCTTGATGTCACATTCCCGCTCCAGGTAAGGATCAGGCTGGCCGTACCTGAATGCATCAGAATACAAAGGTGACTAAAACATTTTTCTTAGTATCATGCAGAGTAATTGTCTGTTGAACCTTTTGTGATATATACTTGTGGATGTTGAAAACAAGAGCCTCCCCTCCTCGTGTGGTGAAGCGCTCTCTGTAGAGATCACCATGAGGGGTAAGGTCACTCAGGGACAAACTTCCTAAACTGCCTTGTAATGCCAGGTTGCCATCTGAAATATTAGACATAATGTGATAACAGTAAACATTATTTTCACAAGTCAACATAGTTAGGTAAAAGAAAATGATGTTGAGTGGAGGGTTTGTTTTATATAAGCAAGGTGAATTTGAAGTTCTGCATACAGACCCAACATTTCCAGATGAGCAGATAATTTGGATACACTAGCTCTGGCAAGCTCGTTGATTTTCTTGTTCAGTACAAGAGACAAAGAATGAACCTAAAAATGAAAGTATGGAAAGGTTTAGCCACAAAGTATTCATGTCAGAAATTATTCTTAAAGCTTCACCAAGAATGACAGAGAGAGATAAGAAAAAATTGAAAGATACATTTTCAGAGAAATATTAGAACATTTTGCATGTTATCCACCACCACACTGGGGGTTATATTACCATCCAATAATAATCAGTTGGGGCTATAAAATAAAGCAGCTACTGTAATAAAGACAGCAGTACAGTCTTGCACCACAATTTATACCATGGTTTGACTGCTAAAAGTGCAGTGTAGTACATCAGTCCATCTGAACAGAAGACCGAAATACAAATCAGAACAACTTTTTTTAAAATGCTGCTTGGTGTGGCATAAAATAACATTTTGCCAATGAAAAAAAGCTACTGTTTTTGTAAATTTAATTTAAGAAATCACAGTCATATACTGGGATGTAGCGAACAATTATTTTCAATACTGATTAATCTACTGTTTGTCAATTGGGATTCATTCTCTGAAAGGCATTCTCCACCTTGAATATCTGTTCACAAATCTATCCGTATGTTTTAAGATATATCATTAAAAACTGTTAACCTGCTGCTGTGCTAGAGAAAACATCAGAGGATCACCAAAGTCAGTATCATCCATCTTGTGAGCACCTTAAATGTCTGTACAAAATGTAATAACAATCCATACATTTCAATCTCAACAAATATGTGGTGAATGGACAGACGAACCGACACTCTGACATTGCCATCCCTAGAGCAACGCAGCTGGTGTAATGTGGCTCATACAAAGAAATAAAACTATTTAATCATACAGTATCTACAGCAATATTTGTTCCTACTGTACAAGAAGGAACAAATGTTTGTGCATCCAGCCCAGGCATTCCAGCTAGATCTAGATGCAGATGCAGGTCCAGTGACCTACCTTTAGGTCCACTTTAGTGTTGATGGCCTCTGTTGTCTCATCCTCACTGATGTCTGGTTCATACAGAGGATGTCCTGGCACAGGTTGAGGTGACATAGAGTGCACCTTCACTGCATGATTATTGGCTGTTGAGCCAATACCAAAGAAGTCGAGGATAACCACCCAGGTCTGTAGTGTGATCAAAACGTCCAAGCAGTTAAAGTCAATATCCACGCTTCGTCCCACACTGCCATAGCGTGTTTTGAACTCTGGGTGGCTCTGGTCCACCAGCAGCACATTGATATGAACTAATGAGTTGTCAAAGTCTGGGGGTGGCTGAGGGGAGGATGTATTGTGGGTAGGAGAGGGGGGTGGAGTGCTGGGACAGTCCGGGTCCCTCTTGGATTTGCGACTGCTAGCTGAAGGGGTGCTGGGGTGTCTCTGGTAGAGCTGGAAGACATTCTGTGCCTCCTCCATGTGGGCAGGTAGTGAGCGGGGCATGTCTGGGTACAGGGCATTGGATGCTGCTGGACAGCTTTGGGAAAGGTACTCCTTTGGACTGAAGTTGGAGGGCTTGGGAGCTCCACGAGACACCATCAAGTGTTTGTACTTAGACTCGGGGTTCTGCTCCAGGAGGTCCTCCATTAGCAGTGAGCGCAGAGCCAGCTGGACTGCCAGTAGGTTAGGGTGGTCTTTGGTAAAGTCTCCGTCGAGATCTTGGAAGCGCAGACTGACTAAGCCCTGGGAGCCTTGGGTGAGGTCAGCACTTAGCTGGACCTGCAATTCTGCTACGTGTAAGGTGACTTTAAGCTGGGTAAATGAGGGACAGTGAAGAGCAGGTTTGTGAGACTGTAGAGGCAAAGGAGAGGAAAACGACGAGTGGGAGAAGCTGATATGGGGAGGGTCCCTCGCAAACAGCCCTCCCTGGGGGTCAGGAAAGCGGTGAGGTCTGGTGGAGGAAGGAGTTGGTGGTGGGGGTGTGGGCGGTTGGCTGGGTGTGACACGTTGCTCTTCAATCAGGGACAAATTATCCAGTGTCTGGAGGACTTGTTCATAGACAGGCTTGCACAGGAACACCTATCACCAGAGTGTCAAATATTGATACAATTAATAACCAGTCAGTAACCCCACATCAAAAATTTCATTTAAAGGCAGACACAATTACACAGATGTTTTCACTTATTCTGTCTGATTATACCTCTGTTAAAGTTGAATTTAGGAGGATCTATGGCCACAGAACTCCACGCACTAATAAGAATGATAAAGGTGTAATGTGGCCTGCCGTAACACTTATAACAAACCAACAGGAGAATGAGGAATATGTCAATCAATTCAAGTCTGTACACGTCCATAAAATGCTGAGATAAGGTCTGTTGAGCCAAAATAATTAAATTTAGCAGTGCAAGTTTACCATGGGTGTCTTTCTACTTTACCATTTACATGTTCAGACTACACCCGCCAACCATATCACACCCCAATTTAGACAGATAAATACCACAACAGGTAAGAGTAATAATATGTAATTTTGATCTTTGGGGTAAACTGTCCCTTTAAAGAAGACCTGGCCCCTGTATTGCTAGAATTAGGGGTAGGCGATATGGCCCAAAAATAATATCATGATATTTCAGTGTATTTCTGAGGTAATGATATTCTTGAAAGACATAAAAAAACACTGAAAAAGTATCTTATTATTCATTTCAAGAAAATACAATTGTAACAAAATAAATGTTATAGTTTTATACTGTATGTCAGCATAAACTTAACAATTTGCCTTCAAATATTCAGTTCAACTGATGCCCGTAAAACCGACGCCTGCATCGCGTTCCTGTGTGGCCTTCGTAGCTGATCGTGGCCACTCTAACAATGCTTGTGATTCCACCAGACACTCCACTGCACATTCCAGAAGCTATGATTACAATTTGTACAATATTAAAATGTAGACAAGTATTATCCTGAACAATACGATACGGCACACCCCTAGCTAGAATCCTTAAATAAGACACTCAACAAAGCTGTGGCATAACCATCATGGAAAGAGGCTGTGATATCAGTCATTCCAAAAGAAGTTGTGGATCTTATCATCCAATTTCTATTTTGAACTTAGATTATAAAAAATACTGTATATCTATAATCTAAAAAATAATTGAACACTTTCAGCCTGATTTAATGAATAAAGATCAGACCAGGTTTATAAAAGGTTGGCAAACACAGGTTAACATCAGAAGAACCCTACACATTAGAACAGGCCAATAAACAACATCTGAGTGTAGCTCTAGTCAGTCTCAATGTGGAAAAGAGTTTGATAGAATCAGCTGGTAAAGAGTACTAGAGAGGCTAGGTTTTAACAACCAATTTGTTAGGTGCATACAATCTTTATACAGAGAGCCAGTCACTTGAATTGTTGATTTTAAAAAATAAGTATGTGAGCCAAATATGATGAAAGCGACTCTATGTCAATTTGAATAAGGAATGTATCTACATCCCAGGACCGGCACAGAAACAAAGGTAAAAGTAATAACAAGAGCAACTACAGGAAAGAGACTATGACGGAATCCCACATCAAAGAAATGCTGAGAGAAATCACATCGGATATCACAAAAGATATTCGAGGATAGTTAAAAGACTTCAGGAATGAGTTAAAACAGGAGTTGGCAGACCTAAAAAAGAGATTGGGCAACAGAAATATGAACTACGAGTGGTGGAAAGGGCGGAGAGGATTGAAGAAAGAGTGGACAACACAGAGAAAGAGAAATAATTCTTGTCGAGGTAATAAAAACAGATCTGAAAGAAACTGAGAGGACACTGGAATCATCGGAAAATAATTTACGCAAAGACAATATCAGGATGTATAATATCAAGTAAGATAATGATCCTGTTAACATGATAAAATTTGTGGAAACGCAGATACATGACACACTGGACATTCCAATGGAAAAACTTAATGTAACAGCGGCGCACCGTTCTGCAGTTGCAAGAAGTCCAGAAGCACGGAATAAACCCTGCAGTAACATGCGTTTTTTTATTTGGGAGATGAGGCAGCAAGTTCTGAAAACTGCGTGGGGGAAGAGGAAACTTGTGTACCGGGGATCTATTTCAATCAGGACTACACAGCTAAGTTACAAATCCAGAACCACCTAAAGGAGAAGGGGATCAGATCGTACATTAAATATCCAACAAAACTTTTGATGATGGAGGACAAAGGACAAAGGTTCTATGACATCCCACAGGCGGCCGAACAGG
Organism: Lateolabrax maculatus; assembly: GCA_031216445.1. NCBI lineage: Eukaryota > Metazoa > Chordata > Actinopteri > Acropomatiformes > Lateolabracidae > Lateolabrax > Lateolabrax maculatus. The sequence goes on from CM062201.1 coordinate 1,861,876, forward strand.
CATACGGAATCTACTTCATAGACCCCAGAGCAGACGACTCAGGGGAGTGGGAAAACAGACTACAGTGTTTAGGATGGAAAAAGGTGAAGCCCCGTGCTTCCCCCAGGAAAATTTAAAATACATGATCCTCTGACCCTTTGATAAAGCTACATCCATAGTGTAATGCAAAAGAGGTAGGCTACTCTACGATGAACTGTTAAAATGATAAAGACTGTTCCAGGAAGGAGGAGGTTCCAGGGAGGAGGAGGAGGAGGAGGAGGAAGAGGAGAAAATATGAGGGAGATGACAAGGAAAGTGACTGTAGATTCTTAAATTAGTGACAAAATACTTATTTTAACAATTGGGACTCTGGTCTAGCTGATGTTATTATATTCTGATCTGTTGTCTATTGTTTTCTTTCCACTCTATCCCGGACAGTAAGAGAAGAGAAGACAAACATAAAAAAGGGAGGATTTAAAGGAACGCTTTTCTTTTTGTTTTTCTGTTTTGTTCTGTTTTTTTTTTTCTTTCTTCCTGGTAAATTCCCTCAGATTAAAATATAATAGGTTATGTATTGTTTTTTTGTATTGTCTCTCCACCCATCCCTTTTTCTTTTTTTATTGAAAAGCTTTATAAGCATGATATAGCTGGATGTAATTGAAAGGGAATCGTTTAGTCTCAAATGATATTTTGAAAGAATTATGCTATTTTGGTTATATGTGAAAAGACTTAGACTTAGACTCAACTTTATTGATCCCTTTGGGATGACTCCCTCAGGGAAATTCAGTCAAAAGTAAGATGAAACAGGATGCTGGCTGGGAGAGGAATACTTTCTGCTAAGTTTTGTAAAAAAACAAAATATGTGAAGATTCTGTACAAGGTACAGGATCCTGGAACCCATGCAATATATTCGGCATGGAAATCCACAAAAAGTCATCATGAGGAATGGTGGCATTTATGGAAGTCATACCTTTTTAATTTTTTTTCTCTTTTTTCTTTTTTTTTAAAGGGGCTTTAGACAAAAAAGTTAACTGGTGGGTACTAGATGGAATATATGAAAATTAGTGAAATAACAAACTAATGGCCTTAAAAGTTAAATTAAAAGTAAGACATTTTTACAATGTCTGAAAAAAAATGGGTCACATAATTTGTTTACAATTTTCTCAATAATGAGGAACCTTGTAAGTTAGAAAAATTGACATCAGCTCAGGTATTTGCATCATCCCATGGTACAGCTAAAAGAGGGGTAGCTATCCTTATCCAAAAGCATATCCCATTTTAAGATAAGGAGAATTAAAATATGAATATATAAAAAAAAATTTTTAAAAATACTAAGTAAGGCAAGCAGGCAGAAATATAAATTGTGGGTAAAGTTGGAATACCTGTGAGTGCTAATCACTCAAGAATTGATCAAAATATATGAAACAAACTATAATATAATAAAAAAATAGGACACAGAAAGGTATAACAAAATGGTCAACACTGGTATTGGACTTTAGTTCAAGAATTGAGGTGGTGAAAATCAATGTACTGCCAAGGTTGCTATACCCCTTGTGATCACTTCCAGTCAGAATCCAAAAATCTCAGTTTACAGTGTAGGACAAATCCAGGTTTATCTGGGCAAGATGGGCAAGAATACAAACTGCAAAGGAAAACGGAGGCCTAGCACTGCCAAATCTCAGAGACTACTATACCCAGAGTATCAAGCTAGATGGAAACACACTGATCTAAATCTAGGTCAATCTCAACCTCAGGCCAGGTTAGGTGAAAAAGAATATACAGACCAAAAGAAGGAGAAAATTCCATTTTGAAGGAATCACTGAAAATATGGAATAAGATTGTCAAAACAATACCTGAAGAGATAGATAATACATCTGTGCAATGGAGGGAAAAGGAAATAAGAGCTATATGTACACTCATAGAGGGGAAAACTTTAATTTAGAAAATGGGGACCTGTGCAGATATTTACAGCTAAGACATCTCTATGATACATAATTAAAAAAACAGCTGCATACAAACAAACCCCATCAAAAATATTGTTTCCAAGTAGTTTACAAAAACAAAATGGAAGAAATTCACTATACGCAAAATTGAAATTTGAACTAAAATTGAACATTAAACTGCCAAAAAATGATTGGCATTCCATGTGTGGAACACAACAAATTCAAGGATGGAGGGAATTTGAATTGAATCTGATATATCATTACACTCCAGATAAAAAATAAACTATCGGGTCAACGGCAGCAGTGCTAGAATGTGGGCAGATGAAGGCCAATCACTCACATTTTCTGGTCATGTATAAAACAATTTTTTAAAATGGGACAGGGTTATTCAGAGTCTTGAGGAGATTTTTGGCTAAAAGATTCCCAGGAACCCCCGGATTGTGTACCTGGGATTGATACCCGGCAACTTAATCCAAAAGAAGGACATCTAAATCATGACACTCACATGTAAAAAGGCCATCACAATGAGCTGGTTGAAATGTGGCCCTCCAAGACTAAAAAGAGTGGCTGGATATTGTAGAGGAAATATACTCTGTATAAAACTCTATATAAAACCAAGTAGGGACCCACGAACAACACTGGGGAAAATGGACTGCATACAAAAGAAAAGATGTGTCACGTTCTCAGCTGGTCAGAAAAGTACAAATGGAAGATAATGGATGGAAGGTTGTGAAGAGGGAGTAGTGCCCCCCTTTTACATTTAGATTTTTTTATTCTTTATTTCTTTATGCCATTAGTTACGTTTTGTTGTGGATTTTGTTCAGTGTAATAGAAACTGAAAAATAAATAATTAAAAGTAAAAAAAAAAAAAAACTCCCAGTAGCTCAGTGGAAATAATCTCCTTCCTCGCAGCCTTTGCGAAACATCTGTAGGACGTATCTTTGCAATAGTTTTACTGTGTAGAACGGCAAAGTAGGTAAAGGCTGGAATTAATAAGTGAATGACGACAGCAATTCTGTTAAAAAGAGTAACTGAATGCAGGAGAATCATGAGTATGACATGACTCTGTTGTAATGATGGAATTAGTACTGTGGTTTACTGAATTTACTTTTTGGGCCATTATTGTAAAGCTAATCCCCTTGTAATTTTACAAGGGCTTTAATGGAGACTGGTCTTTCTTTGTTTAAGTTGGCCTCAATATAAATACTGCTAGTATTTGAGACGTGGCCATTGTTTGAATACTGGTTTATAAGTATTGCAGTATTGATATAGTGTTTACCTGAACAGGGTTGACGAATTTGCCCACAACTCTCAGTAACCCTGTGCTCTTGCAGGGCTCCTCCATGGTGAGGAAGGTAAACTGGGTGTCTTCGTCAATGGGAACTTTCTCCAGGGTGAACTGTATGGTGGTGTCTTTCAATATATGGAAGGCTGATGAAGAAAATAAATTAAATGAACTTGTGTTACAAGCTGCATATAAAATGTATGCTTGCATTATTTGCCTTTTAAAAGTACACAGAATCTAGCATTTGGAATACAACTACCTTTAAATTTGTAACTTGCTCACCTTTTCCGCGGCTAAGGGATTCAAAGAAGTCATGACGTGTGAACTGTGGTTCATCCTGATTGATGCTCCCATTGTGGGATGGTGACATGCCGCTAGCCTTATCTCCTCTGGGTGCCCTCTTCAAAACCAAATGACTCATGTTGAGTGAATACAGTCGAATGTCCTTCACCAATACCTGCAACCTCTCTCCTTCGGAGCCTTGCCCAGTGACAAAATTTTGGATAGTTATGCTTCCCAGATGGCCGACCAGTAGCTCAGGGTGTCCAGGTTTACGGGGAATGGACACAACTGGTGATTCAATGCTGATATTAAGGGTCAGCTTCACCAAGAATGTGTCTAGGGTGGATTCAGGTTCCTCCATGGGAAGATCCTCCTCATCCTCAAATGCATAAGCCCAGCTCTGACTCTGAGTTCGAGTTCTCCGTGATGGAGTCTCAAAGAGCGAAACCATACCGCTGTACTCTGCCGTCTTGGTGGCTAGAACTGTTGACACTTTGGTGGCAGCACTTTTTAACATGGACCTGAAATTGTCTTCTACCTCATTGGCAGACAGACTCAGCTCCTTCAGGAACTTGGCTGAGTGGTTATAGTGCAATGATGCCATCTGAAGTTGCAAGGAACACTCGCCATGGGATTTCTCCATGAGGTGAAAATTTAAAGCCTCTGAGGGAGAACTTCCTGTGTCAGCAAGGAATGATAATCCGCCAACGGGTGAGGCACTGGCTTCAACACTACCAATGCTGACCACAAACTGGCTTCGGCCTCCTTCCTGGGTAAGGTCCACCAACTGCATGGACCCGAGTGAACCATTGATGTCCAACCGACTGCCCATGGACACATTGACCTTGGTGCCAGTGATGCTGGCAGTTGCAATCTTCAACCCTTTCTTCTCAGCGCCCAGGACAGTGCCAGTGGACACAGTCCGAAGGAGAAGCAGGTTAAAGCGGTGGATCTCCACAGTCAGCTCTTTGTTCTGGTCATAGGTTGCCTGATATGTCCCATCCCCTCCCTCATTATTAGGCTGTTTTGTATGTTGCTGTGCTGATGATGCCCAGGAGCTTTCTTCTTTGGGGAAAGACTTCTGGAGGAACTTGAGTAGCTCCACCATGGTCTCAGGGTTGAGAATGATGTCCAAGTTATTGACCTGCATGCTTGTCACCTGAAGGGAGCTGTCCAGGTTCATAGAGGGGCAGTCCGAGCTCACAAACTGGTACTCAAGCTTAATTAGGGCCTCCTGGTCGTTCAGAAAGCAGCGCAAGGGGGAAAATCTATCCATGAACATACCAGCGGATGACTCAGTATGGTGGCCCTGATGCTGGGGTGACGTACCATCAGATGACACAGGGGATGAAGGCTGGCTCTCTCTGAGGCACCCTGTGGGTATGTCAAAACTGAGATGCTTATGAGAAGACACAAGGAGGTCAAAGTCTGAGCCATAGGTCTGTAAGGTGTCCACCAGCAGAAGACCATGGACAGTCAGAGAGACTTCAGCATCATAAGGCCGCTTGACAAAATTAGCATTTGTGCCAAATACCTTGAGAACAGATATGTAACGGCCATCACTCTCCACGCCAAGCTGCATATAGTTAATGTTGAATTCAGCTAATAGTAGACGGGATTCCACCAGGACTTCCCGTGTGTGCTGCTCTAAAGTCATCACGCTCTGGGTCAGGTTCTTGGCTGAACCTTGTAGCTTCCAGGAACTGTCCTCCCTCTGAAAGATCTTGTCATGGCGGAGGGTATGAGGGTCAGGAGACCTTATATTTTGGCCTTCCTCTTGGTTTTTGTCACCTTCAGTTACAGATGAACTGCTTAGCCTTGCCAAACAACTCCTAAGGGCAGTCATCTTCTCAAGGTTGATATGGACCTTGAGGTCCGGTAAGGTTCCTGACAGCACAGCCCCAGGGAGCTGGGGGTCTGATGTATAGCGCAGTCTCTGCTCAAGCTGCAGCAGCACATTAAACTTCTCCACCACGTGAGTAGGCCCTACCTCACTTTCTTGAAGATGTTTCCAGTTGTCCTTACAGCGACCAACCATTATCTGCAGGTCCTTAAAGGACAAGGAGTATTTTTCGTAAAGCTTTCTGCTGTAGGCCTGTGTACTTTCAGGTGATCTGAGGCCGGAAAGTTCAGAGCTTTTGAGGTGTTCTTTCAAAGGCATGTCTAGCTCAGGTGGTGGAGAGTCTGGTGGGGTGGCAAGGGGTGTTTGGTACTCATCATCACTCATGTCTTCCCTTTCAGGTTGAGTAGCTTTTAAGCTTGCCTTAGTGTCATCTTCATAGAAAATTAATAACAATAGGTATCAGGTGAGTTAGAAACCTCATTAGGCAAAAGAACGAAAATATTTCTTTTTAATTTTTTGGTAAAATGGTTGATTGTTTTACCTTGAGAGTTTGTGAGGAGAATTCTGCCTAAATCAACAACAACTAGCATTGGGTCCCCTGACTGGAAGTCATCAGGGAAAATCACCTGGGGTGCACAGATGTCCAATCTCATGGTCCAACGCTTACTGTTTTCCTACAAAGCAAACACATCAGTGATATTTAGAAATGATTCAACTGCCAATTATTTCATGTCACCATCCAGTGAATCCTTCTCACAATAAATTCTCCCACAAGTAGCTGATCAATGGTTTGTCGGATCTCTGCCTTGGTCTGCATCTTCAGCTTGTTGTACTGCCTCCTGGCAGCCTCTGCCACTCTCAGCTCCAGCTCTGACTGATAGCCAAAACCTGGGTATCAAAGAAATAGATTTAAAATACAAGAATCTGCTGGTATTCAAAAGTATCAAAAGTATGTAAGAAATCATACCAGTAGTACATGGTTTGAAATAACTTAGAAGGTGAGCAAGAAATGTTGTCAGTTGCATTTCATTGAAGTGGTGGTGAAAGATTTTATAAACATTTATACTTATATAATCAGAGAGGAAACATTTATTTGTTAATAAAACTATTTGTTAATTGGTTTATCTAATTAGGCAGACGCTTTGATTATATTAAATACAAGTCTTACAGGCTAGCAGAGCTAGACTAACGGGATATTTATCTGAGTCTGTGATGTTTGCTGCAATGATGCTGTGGAGTCTGCGCCTGCTAATCTGTGGGCTCTTCAACCTGTTGTCATGGAATCAGTGCTGTAACTGCCTTCAGTATGTAATGTAATGTGGCTTAAGGGCTGTCATTTTGTGGCTTGCTTGATCAGTTCTCTTTATCTGCATTGTTGCCCATGTTTAATTTGACTTTTAAACAGCACTGACGCAGCTTGGTAGAAGTGTATTTAAAAGAAAAAAAAAAAACATAATGTCTTAAACAAGAAAAAAACATCAAGGAGTACATGTTTAAAGGAAACTGTAAACATTCCTGTCTGTAACTTTAATTTCTAGGAAAACTGCATCCAGTAGTCAAGTGGTACATTTTTGTTACAAAATGTATTCACACTAAAAAAGGGGCAGCGAGTTTCAGAACATACCTGAGGTATGAACTCTTCCCTTATAAAAGAACTCAGTCACTTTTTTGATTGCTTGTGGATTGTAGATGATGTTCAATGGACTTGTGTTCACTTCCAATCTTCTCTCAAACTTGCACCTCACAGGGTTACGCTCATAAATCATCTCAAACACTGGTGATGAAGCACACTCTGCATTACATCCTGACAACACAAAAACAAAACACACATGGTATGTATTAAGAGATATATATTTCAGTGAAAACTGGTGGGAGTATGGTGCGTTGCTATTCCTATAGCCACTCAAATCTGATTATTCCCACATCCATACTGTACAGAGGTGTTGAACTAGTATTTTGTAAAAAAAAAAAAAGACTAAGAGTCAAAAGCCCTGTAAGCCCCTAGAGGCTGGCCCTGTCATTACACCACACAATATAAACATTTTGGATGTACTGAACATACTGCCTAGATAAATTTGATTTTATTACTCAACTGTGAACAGGACCCATGCCATTCATTTCTTTTAATCTGATGTTTTCACATGAATGATGATATTTAAAGGAACTGAAACAAGAGTGCAACAGGTAAAACCAGAGGATTATATAGGAGTTTAGTTTGGAGCAGTTGAGCAGCTGCTTTACAGGGGTTCTTGACTGTACTGTAACTTGGCCTCTGTACAGTAAGACTAAAATAAGGTGTAGAGATGAGAATAATATTAAATAATTTAAGAAAATATTATTAAAGCAATTCTTAAATCAGAAAACAAAAATCTTACCAGAGGTACTGCTGGACTGGCTGGATGGCTGGTTAATGGCAATAACAACTTTGTCCTAAGTGACAGATGTTAAAAACATGACAAACATGATACAAGATACAGTACATAAATAATATAAACATCATACACTTTAGGAACTTCACTTTTACAAACCTTTCGTCACATTATGAACTCCATGCCCACCTCTTTCCATTACTGCTTACCGTTTTGGGAGACACCAGGACAGGGAAGATGGTACCCTGAGTAGTCAAGTCTCTCAGAAACAAACCACCAAGCTTAACAGACAGCAGGGAGGATTCAGAGCGAGGGAGAGACTCCACAATCACCTTCACCCCTGTGGAAATGTGGTTATAGTAAATTAAATCAAGGCAGCTGTACACATGCTCTGAGCCTATTGTAACAACTATGTCTGTCTATGGGACAAAACACCTTGAACTCAGTGGACTACACCTTTTCAGAGTCATTTTGTCTCAAACAACAGAGGGGATTGAGAACTAAACTGTATCTAACAATTTTAATTATCAGTTAATCTGTTTATATTTACAATGAATTGATTAATGTATTGTTCTTATTTTATGTACTATATCAAAATATTTTATTCTTAAAATTACCTATACTGTACTGCAATAAAAGGTTTTATCTATATCACCCACCACTAACCAATTGTCTTTGCACTAGAAATAGCAAACACTTCTGATCACATATTGATAAAACTAGCATAAACTAGCACCATTGCGAAAAACTACACTCTTAACCCAAAACAGACTCTGAAACATGTGTCCATCTGTCCAAACACTGCTTCTGTGTACCTGAAAATTCCAACTGGATGACCCCACTCTCATGCAGCGTGTCCCCCCTCCTGTCTTGGTGGAAGAGTGTGACTCCGCCCTTTTCCAATAAGAACTCCAGCCGTGCAAACAGGTGATCTCGCCTGGTGAACGTGTTCAGAGTGTGAGAATCTTCCAATGGGTCAAAAAAGTCTTCTGTCTCTGCTGGAGAAGCATTATACCATCAGGGTCAGCAGTCAGAATGCCTGGATATTATATAATTTCTTTGCTCATTACTACAGGAACAAGATTTTAACCAACAATAAAAAATAAAATGCAACAATTTAACGTATTAAACAGGAGTCTAAACTTCACCAATTTCAAGAATTATCTAATGCAACATAATATGTAATTCAAATAAAAACCTTTTAAAATCTTTTGGTAGTAACTTCTGCTAGAGCTTATAAACAGACTAAAGTAATATGCTAAATGTTGTCATCCCTTCTCTGGCACCAGACATGAGTGAGTTTCTCACCTAGAATATCCCAGGATGATGGACTTGGCATGAGCTCTTCAGGCCTGTCTGGGTCCTGTGAATCTCCATACCAGCCTCCCCAGCCCGGGAACCAAGATTGCAGGTACTGGATCATTCCTGAGCTCCCACTCTTGGGGATGGATGTGGTAGGTGAACAGGACTGGGGGTCACTGCTCGGCTCTCGCACATTCTGGAAGAGGAGACAGAGGAAGCACACAGGATGAAACTAACCAATAACAAAAGACCAAATATAGCCACAAGCGGCAATTCGCAGGTTTGTACCTTTTCATCCTCAACAGAAGTAAGCAGCAAAGCCGCTGCGATAGACAACAGATAATGGTAAACCAGCACAAACTCAACTTTGTTATTCGGGGTTAGACCCTTAATAACAAAGTCAAATGTAGTAGATCAGTGAAAGTTTTATGACTATTCTGAGAAGTCCTCTTTGTGAATTCACAAACCAACAGTTGAAAGCAAAGTGTAGATAACAGGAGTTTAACCTAAGGCAGAAGGTCATTTCTCTTCCCACTAAGGCCACAAAGACAATTGATCTGTTAGAATTTTATTTTATACAACACTGAACACCAGTATGAATCATCCAAGCTTACCTCTGCTATCTCTTCCTGCTTTCGAAACCAGTCGTGGACGATTTCTCTGAGACTCTGCAGCTCCTCTAACGTCTGCTCCTCTTCCACTCGCTCCAGCTCACTCTAGGTGACAAAGACAAACACAAACATAGTGTATGTAAACATCAGTAATGTGTGTTTGTGTGTTTGAAAGTATATCATCTCATAATACCAAACTGGGTTACATTAGTGCATCACAGCATGTGAACAAAACTGAAGAGCACATGTAAATGTATTCAGGATTTTGGGCAGCTGGCTCAGACACTATGGAAACATGAGGGGAATAAAGCTGAATAATGAGGATCATGTGGTAGCCTTTAAGCTGCCATTATGCTTCATCAGAACTGCTTGTTGGACGCTTGGATAGCTTCAGAGACCACCTCCCCCTTACCTTGGCAACGTCGGATTAGGAAGGGTTCTGTCCAACAATGTCCGGCAACACATCATACACAATGTATCGTCAGACTAATTCACAAATGCGTATTCATTTTCAATTTTCAAGTGGCGGAGACAAACAATCAGAGCAACAAAACGTCGTCCTGTCGGACGGTACGTCCTGTCAGAAGTACAGCAAAAACATATTTCTTATCAAGTTTAAGTGCAGTTGTTTGTTCTTCTTTTAGAGAAAATTTACATCCAGTTTATTTAATACTGCCGCTGTAGCTGGCAGATGAAAGCTCGTATCGGCAGCCGCCATCTTGGATATTTACAAAGATGTTTCAACGGCGCTCCTCTCAGTCAGTCATCGAATTAAACCCGCCTCATACTAGATAAACGCTTGTGATTGGCTCGCCTGATACCAGTACCAAGGAAATGAATGGGAGAGGGGCCAGACGTATCTGCCAGAGCAAATAAAACATGAGCTCGCAGATTCGTCTGGTTCCCAGGCTAACAAAACGCTCCTTTTCTAGTATAACCTGGCCATTAAGGCAGATACTAATTATAATTTTTTGTTCATCAGCTGATTCTTTTCTTCATTAATCAGTGAATTGCCTAGTACCCCACAGGCCAAAGTGAGGTCTTCAAATACTTGATTTGTCCAACCAACAGCCCAAAGATAGTCAGTTTACTGTCATAGAAGACTAAGAAAATCCATACTATTGACATTTGGACTCATCAAAACATTGCTAAATAGCACTGCTCGTGGTCCATAGACATCCTCCACTGACAGTTGAATTCCTAAATAAAGAAAAATATCAATTTAGAAGTACAAAAAACACTTATTATACTGGGCTGTATTTATACCTATATTTCAGTGTGCTAAACATTACAATTCACTGTGTACTTCCTGACTGCATTATGGTGCCTTGTGTCTATACATTATTACAAAAACTGTCCCACTCCTGGAGACCCAGAAGTTTGCCTACAGACATGGCCCTCCATTTCCTCCTCCACACCTTCAACGCCTTCAACACCATTATCCCAGCTGAGTGTGCTTGTCTCCACCTGCAGGTGAATCACAGACTTCCTGTCTGACAGGAAGCAGCACATGTAGCTTGGGAAACACGTCTCAGACTCCATGACCATCAGCATTGGATCCCCTCAAGGCTGCTTCTTTTCCCTTTTCCCTCTCCAAAATGCCAAGGAAAATTTTCTATGTTAAAACCTATTTGGCAATAAACCAGATTCCTATTCTGCAAAGTACCTCTTCCTGAGGGCTCAGTGGGACTCCTTTGAGCCTTCTGAAGTAGAGGCTGGTATAGGTCTGGGTGTCTCGTGCCCGCTGCAGGGCAAAGTCCCAGCTGCCTCGCCGCCGCTGCTCCCTGATTTCACTCAGGTTGGCCTGGATGGCAAACATCCACCACTGCCGGCAGCTACAAAAACAACAGTACAGGCTTAAATCTGATTCAAGGAGTCAAAGGTTTATTACACAAACAATATGTGTAGTGGCGTGCTCCTAAGGCTGTGTGATAATAAGATTGTGAATAATTCAGTTTTATGCCGGGGACACACAGGAGGCAAAAGCGCCTTGAAGTGCTGCCTGCTTCCTTTCGGTGCCCATGTTAACCAATTGGGCTGTTCAGACAGGAAGCGCTATGGTGCGGTGCTCTGCAGCCAGGTTGTGATCTCCATCGATGTTTTCAGCATCTGTTCAATTATCTCTGTTTGTCGGGAGCGAATCGGGCAACAAAACACACTGATAATTAATGATACACTACATTAATATTATATAGGATATAAAGGATTTGATTCTGTTAAATGATAAAATATGTATCCCATGTTTGCCAACCGTTTTGATCTTCCTGCCCTCCCCGCTGTTCTCCTGAAGTTTCACTACCCACAGTTTTCCCCGTTGTTGCCATTTTAATATCTGCCCATCCATTATATTAATTTCAAATAGTATCACTGCTGTTTGTGATTGTGTTTTTTAATTACGTACTTATTCCACCTTTTTGTCAGTTGTGTCTAGAGCAAGAGAGCGAGAGAAATGAGCGGACACGAATACACACACAATATAGGGAAAGATCAGCTTTATGTGTGATTAAAAAAGAGCAGAGGAGCAGAATTGCTTGCTGACCTGCGCAGAGAAATGCGCTTCTAGTGTGAACAGCCAGGCTACTGCTCGCTGGAGAATTGATGTATGGCTTCCACCTCCTGTGTGTCTTCGGCTTTATTCTGTTTGAGGGACACAGTCTGAATTCGTTTTTAAGTGTGACGTTTGCAAATCTAAGAAAGTCAACTGAGTGTTTTCTCCCACTATAAAAAAACCTTCAGTGTTTAGGTGTGAACTTACTTCCCAGAAATGGGGACTCTGGGCCTCCACGTTCTGTAAAGCATCTCTCTCTCCCTGCGGTCTAGCTCTTTAAGGAAAGCCATAATCTGCTGGTACTGGACCTAAGAGACAACAAACACAAACACATTGTCACTGTTCTGTCTGCATGCTACTGTTACATAAGCTAATAAGTAGACATTTCCCAGATAAAACACAGGTGGTGATTGAGAGGAATGTGAAATTAAATTGTGCTGCAAAGAGCAGGATCTTATTATGATCTCAGACCAATACAATAACACAGTCAAGCTAATATATGAAAAGACCAGTGTGGAATGCTGTTATGTTGCCTTTCCTCCTGTCCATACTTTCTGTCTAAAAGCAATTCCAATGTGAGTTGGATACACAATCCTCATTCTGTCCATCCTAAACTTAAGAATTACACAAAGCAAGTATATCCTTGAAAGAATGATTTTGGATGATCCCTATTTCATTTGTCCAACTCAGAATCTTGAAGCCGCATATTAGTTTTATCTAAAGTTTACAATGTATTTTTTACTGAATAAGGACTGTGGATCTCGTCCCACATCACATTAGGAAGGGCTTAATGGAAGCAACTGGAATTAAAAGGAAACTCAGAGCAGTGGTAATATAAACCTGTTATGTGTACACACACACACACACACACACACACACACACACACACACACACACACACACACACATATATATAAATAAATAAGGGTTCTGCAAGAAACATGAAAATCTGACCATTAACCATTAATATCACTGGCTTGATTGCATTGTTTGGTAGCTGGTGGTCTGACTATATGGTGATCCAAAAACAAAGGGTATACAAATACTGAACATTTTGTATTTCATAATCATTATAAAATTATTTGTCAATTTCAGTGTCTGTTGATAAAGTAGAGCGTCAGGTGGGTCAGGTTCCTACAGACCTGTGACAGGCGTAAGGACATGGGCTCCAGCTGAACTTGGCCTTCAATCCGTGGGGTGTTTCGGGACCTCAGATGCTCCTTTGAGGCATTTCGTCTGAGCAACACGGAGGCACACACTGGTTCAAAGATGTACTGATGCTCACGGCTCTGCATACACTGGGTCATCGCATCCTGTACAGTTACAAAACAATCAGGCTCTATTTGGCTCTACTAAGCAGCTTGTATTTTTATTAGAAAATTACCTGAACTGACATTACAGCTCTTTCATAATGTTTAAATGTAAATTATGAGAGTAAATTAATTTCCTTCAGTTGCCTTTAGACAAGTCACATCTCACCCTAATACAAATAGTACAAATAACAAATCACTATTATTCAATGTTGCATGTGGTGCTATGTGCTTCAAGTAGCAGAAATGACTCTATTCTGGTCTTTGTACAGTTCAGTTTGGTCAGGTATAAGTTAGGGTAAACTTTGTCTGAAAGAAAGGAAAGGAAATGGAAGTGCAGTTCAGAACTAAGCTCTAATACTTTGTTTTCAGGGAGCTGGCTCCTAACTGTTGACGGTCACCAAGTGTCTCACCTGGATCTGATTTGCAGGCAGCTTTCCCAGCATTTCACACTCTGTGTCCCAGTAGACGCTGAAGTCTTTTATCTCCAGCTGCTTTTGTCGGAGGAGCTTCTGGACCTGCTAACACAAGGAAGATCCCTGTTAACCTAAAATGCAAAGCTATGTGGTAGTCCTGAATCAAATGATGCAGCCTATTACAATATAAAGATCTAATAATTCATAAACATGAGATACTGAGTCATCATAACAAGAAAATGTCTCCTTGATCTAAAACTAAAAAGAGAACAATTTTATTTTGGGTTAAAAAAATAAATTCAACTACTGTAGCACCTGCTCTCATTAATATCACTAATCATTAAGTTCTCCTGATCCGCTAAAACTCGAAATGAAAAGGAATGTGTGTGTGTGTGTGTGTGTGTGTGTGTGTGTCTTTGTGTTATGCCATATTATTCATTTAAAATCAATTTGAGTGAACACTTACTGACTCTTTGGAAGGGTTCTGAGCAGAAACGTTGTTGATGCAAACCCCAAAGGAAAAGGGTTTCTCTGGGTTAGAGAAGTCATCCTCAAATCTAAGATGCACATCTTGGATCTTCAGCTAAACATAAAATATCAGTCAGTTCAGTCAGACAACTCAGGTTTCAAACGTTTATTACAACAGCAGACATAGTTAGAGTTTGGCGTCTAGGCTCCGACCTCATCACTTTCCGCAGACATGTTTACATGAGATATTGGGGATTGTGATTAGGAAGACACTGACTTAATTTGTGTAACTGCTGAAGCCCCATATTAGCTCCCAATTTGGGTTCGGGAGGCAGACACCCTCTCTTCGTTTAAGAGTATGCTAAAAACGTTCCTTTTTGATAAAGCCTATAGTTAGGGCTGGCTCAGGTGAGTCCTGAACCATCCCTTAGTTATGCTGTTATAGGCTTAAGACTGCTGGGGGACTTCCTAGGACGCACTGAGCTTCTCTCTCCTCCTCTCCCTCTCTATCTGTACGCATTCCTATCCCACTAATACAGGCTACCAACTCCATTTCTTCCTGGTAGTCCTTGTGCTTTCTGTGTTTTTTCGCCTTCTCACTTTCTGCAGGTATTTCTGCCCCTGGAGCTGTAGAGTCTGGATCTGTGATTGCCGGCCGTCTACTGCCCCCATGTTCCTGCTCCACACTCACTGCTGCAGTAGTTATTATTATTAGTCTGATATGTTGTCTCTCCTCCTGTTCTGTCTCCCCTCCCCCCCTCTCTCCTCCCCTTTCAACCCAACTCGGTCGATGCAGATGGCCGCCCACCCAGAGCCTGGTTCTGCTCGAGGTTTCTACCTGTTAAAAGGGAGTTTTTCCTCGCCACTGTCGCCAAGTGCTTGCTCATGGTGGGAACTGTTGGGTCTCTGTAAATAATATTTTAAAGAGTATGGTCTAGACCTACTCTGTGTGAAAGCGTCTTGAGATAACTGTTGTTATGATTTGGCGCTATACAAATAAAATTGACTTGACTTGACTTGACTTAATTTGTGTAACTGCTGAAGCCCCATATTAGCTTCAAAGTTAACTTTCGAATACATTTTTGCAAAGAACGGGGACTTTCGTCCCCCATCACTTACACTGGGATCACTTTAGTAAGGAATCTCTTGGCCAGTATGAACACGAGGAATGATTACAGTAAGCAAAACCTGTTTCAATGTCCATATGGGCAGTTATGAACCTGTCTATTAAACTACTGCAGTTCACGTTTTGCTTAACTTTCTATTAGTTTATGACCATTACAACACTCAACCTATTCTCACTCCAATGCACACCCTACACTACAGATACCACTGATGTACACACTACATGCTCTTTTGCTATTTTGTTTTTTACTTGCTTTAGTTCATTTTGCTTAATAAATTACTTTTCTAAATAAAAAATGATTTGTCTCCGTTTTTGCATGCCTTACAAGTCGATAGACGAATCTAATACAACAGCACTACAAAAAGTCCTCCTACATGAAGGTTGTAATGTTCAGTTTGTGTTGAAACTGTTTTATAGAGCTGTTGATTCATCTTCATGATCGTATTAGAGGATGTACTTCGTGGTGCTGTTGACCTGTATTGCATTATACAAAGAGCCGTTTTTGTTATGTAGCATACCCTCATTGATATAAATGCAGTTGAAGATGTACTAACTTACTATATAAGTTCCAGGGGAGTATTGTTTGACCTGATACATAGAATGTTGTGAATGATGTAGTCCCAGCTCTAGTACATAATGTTGGGTGGCTTACCTCAATGTTTTCCACAATCCTGGTGACCACTGAGGCAGTGGCAGAGTACCAGTAAGACTCTCCTCTCTGTTCACACTCACTCTGGAGGAGCCAAACATAACATCATATATACACACACATACATACACTGTCAACAACAATGAAGAACTATAAAGATTAAAATTCCCATTAATAGAGAGGAATATAGAAAATAAGTGAAGGAGGCAACAAACACAGAATAGGACAAGAAGGCCAAGCTACATAATTCAATTCCATTATTTGATTCAGATACGGCCATCGGGATTATTTTTTTAGATCAGAGAATTCTGACATGTTAACCCTTTCTGCTGCTACAAGAACCATCTTGATACTTTTTTTTCTCTTTTTGTCTCAGATTTAAAATCATTGTAAGAACACCAGATAATAAATAGTTCAGGGACAACCTCAATTGTCTTGGTGTGAATTGATGAAAGAACATGCAGCACAAAACAAATGATAGGCTTTGTTGCACATGACTACAAGTCATAGCTACTACAGTGTCCCTGTAAGGCTGTAATGCTCATTAGAGACCAGAAAACTAAATAGCTGGATGCTGAAAAATGAGCGAGAGATTTGTTATCTTTTATTCTGTACCATTAGTGGGACAAACAAAAAGCACATTTTCTAATCTGTAGTGTTGATCCACCTACTTTGAATTTGTCTTCGAGAGCTTTGAGGAGGCGTTTTTTGCGCTCTTTTTCCTCCTGTCTCTCCTTCTCTCCATCATACTCCTGCAGCAGGGCGGGGCCGATGATGAGGTTGAGCTGGGACATGGAAATGACCCATGGGTCACTGTGAGGCCGGTAAAAAGGGATCTGAAGAGTAATCTTTCCAATAAAGCCTGGTGAAAGACAACACGATGCATGTATCACAGTAAAGGAAACACACCCTGAACTACAGCCACAAAATGTCAAAAGAGAAAGACTAAACTGAGAGTTTTCTAGTTTTTCTATTCTGGCATCTTCAGGACAATGTTCATCCCTCCAGTAGAGTTCAGATCAAGATCTACGACAAGGAGCACTGAAGCTGAAATATATTCAGCAGTGTCAGTAACTGCCTGAAAAAGTGGGGCTAATTAAATAACAACCTTTGTGGGATGTCCATGTACCAGCCTATAGACATCATTGCCCCTATCACAGTTAGCTATAATGTTATTACTGATTATTAAAGTTTTGGTTCATTAATGATATCCATCTACTTCCAGAAATTAAGCATTAGGAAAACAGGGTAATTTTAAGTACAAAGCTCATGCAGAGTAATCTGAGGTAAAATACGAGAAACCAATCAAAAATCAAATCAAAATCAGATTCACCCATACACTAAAGTGCAACCTTTGCATTTAAGAGTCCCTAATTCCACTCTGGTTGTAGTTTTTTTTAGTTGTGTTTAAAATGTGTGAGATCATCAGTCAGTGTGTCTCACCTGCTTTGACTTCAAAAGGCAGGTCAAACT
The DNA here is from genome assembly GCA_031216445.1 of Lateolabrax maculatus. NCBI lineage: Eukaryota > Metazoa > Chordata > Actinopteri > Acropomatiformes > Lateolabracidae > Lateolabrax > Lateolabrax maculatus. Next base: position 1,879,480 of record CM062201.1, read on the forward strand.
CTCGCAGGGCATCTTTCCTCAGAGGGAGGTTCTCCAGCTCCACTGCACCTGAGGAATGACAGGAAACAGACAAACACTGTCTTCGCCAGGCTTAGACTGCCTCTCTTTCCCAAGTATTGATGATTTCAATTAAACCAATTTAAATTGGTTATAACTGTTTGTTATGCAGTGTCTGAATAATTATCCAGTGTAAGGGACCACACCACTGGTTTTAGATGTCTTAACACAGCTCCTACAATAACATATACTCAGTTTCCAGTTTATTTGGCCCACTTAGTTGAAATGAATGCAGTGTAATACAACAGCTCTGCAATAAATCTTCCTTCATGAAGGTTGTAATGTTTAGTTTTTGTTGAAACTGTTTTAGAGAGCTGTTGATTTAACTTTATGATCATTTTAGAGTATGTAGTTTGTTGTGCTATTGAAATGTGTTGTACTGACAGGTGAGCCTGTCCCATTTTGTCCACACATTTATATCAATGAGGGTAGGCTAAATAACAGAAATGGCTCTTTGTATAATGCAATACAGTTCAACAGCACCACAAACTACATCCTCTAATACGATCATGAAGATGAATCAACAGCTCTCTAAAACAGTTTCAGCACAAACTGAACATTAGAGCCTTCATGTAGGAGGACTTATTGCAGAGCTGTTGTAGTAGACTGCATTAGTTTTAACTAAGTGGACCTAATATTCTGGAAACTGAGTTCATAATGTGTTACTGCCAGAAAAATAGATTAACGTGTAATTACCTTTCAGAAGGGCGATGGAGAGCTGATCTGTGTTCAGGTTGCTGACATATTTCCCCAGGTATGTGTTTAGCACCCAGGCAACAAGGCCCTCCAACATCCTGGTGGCTCAAGGATGATGAGAGCTACTCCAAAGTGTGGGAGGAAATTGTGATTATGAAATCACGACACTGTCTGTTGTAGCCCTCACAGGGGAGGTGTTCAATGTCTAATAAACACAGGACACACATTTTGTTTATGTATTGAGATAGAGGAATTTCATAAAGGCAGTGGACTACATTTACAAGTTTACCAAAACAACAACAACCTGCTTTAAGATGAAGTACCATTTAGTGTCATTTCAAGAATTGTTAGTCTGTCAATAAATCTGGCATACAAGATAACTGCCTGATAAAACCTCAACTTTACATTACTGCCTTTATGTGAATTTGGCACTGGGAATATTCTCATTCCTATGACTGAAGACTCCTAAAACGACTGCAGTCTAGTTGTATACGGTATGTGCCTATGGCATGACGTTAAACAAGGACGTTTTTTAAACAAATTGAATGTTGAGGGATAACGTTACCTTCAAACTGGTATTCTTATTTTTAAGCGCTAGATAGCTAATGTAATTAGCTAAAATTTGGCGGCAGACACCACACTGAAGCTATCTGATGTTCCAGTTAGTTACAGAATGAAAGGAGTGGCCGAGTCTAATCAGCCTGGCTTACCCAACGCAACCTGTGTTTAACTGACGCTGGCAGAGTGACAGTAACTTTAACATACTCAACTAAAGTTATCTGATAGCAAAGCGGCATCATAACATGACCTGGCTACAGCTACCATGAACTCAGCGTTAGTGTAATAAGTTATTCCAACAGCAGTGTCACCGACTCAAAAGACGACAATTGTAGATCTTCATCGACTTATCGACCCAGCTTCGCTGAGTCCATGGCGATGCAACCTAATGCCAATGTCAGTAGAACAGGACTTCGGGGACAAATAGGCGTACATAAACTGCATACCGTGGACTGCCAGGCAATGTTTGGACATTAACTAACAGACATTAGCTAAACTAATAGAAAGTAAAAATGACAACGGACTTATTGAAAAGCTTCACAAGCACAACACTCAGCGTGGTTGTGGTGACGGACGGAGCAAGGTTGTGATCCAACTTAGCTAGCCACTTAACGTTAGCTAACACCTGCATCCGAAGGTTGAGTGCCTACAGCCAAAAACAGACAGCTGGCGGTAAATCAGACACAAGGCAACACTAACCGCATTTGTTTTCATAGAAAACACAGTTAATCCTCCCAGAATTAACGGCTGATTGTTGTATTTCAAGACTTCAGAGTCGTGTATCGCTACATCGTAAATAAACACACTTCCTGATAGCGTTTAACTTCCAACACATACTTCCTGTCACGTGACGAAAACAAACGATTCCTCTTGTGTTGCGTTGAATTCAAACCGGGAAAACAGGGTGATTTTACATTCAAATGCGAATTTAAATGTTCTGTTGTTGACTCTTACCATCTAAAAGCATGGCTTTTCACATTGTAATGTAACGTAATTTATTATAGCTGAAAACACTGAAATGTAATTTACTATTGATATTTACAAAACATAAACTAGGGTTGCGTTGTATTTTATTGACATACTTATCCGGCGGCTAATACAAACATTTTTTTTCTAGTTGACTGTTTCCCTGTTCTATTTATCATTAGGAGAAAGTAATGCGAACAGTGAAAGCTTGAAAGCTATAATAGGAATGATCTAAACTCTTGTAAAAGAAAGACGACAAACAGAATATGAGCACTTCCGGCAGGTAGAAGTGCAAGCTGTCGTTTCGGTCGTTTCCTCCGAAGAGAGACGTCACCTGATGTATGGCTGCAACCAGAATTCAGCAGCTTACAGCGTCTTTACTGTGTGATACCAAATAACAATTTTCTGAACAGCCTCTAGTGATACCTCAGATGTTAAATGTATATAGTATACAATAAACAACTTATAAAATACTAAAATAATGAGCCATACCTATACTGCTTAGTACATACAGTAAAAATAAATAATACTTTGGTCAGTTCACCAAAATGACTTATTGCCTGTTTTCTCTTCAGGTTCTGAGGTATCTGTCGCTGTGATTTAAAAAAATGTTTCTCCTCCATCACTAAAGGCAAAATGTGATCAAGTGTGATCATTAGAATGACAATAGGTCATTTAGCCTGTCAGCCAATTTGTGTATGAACAAAGAATAATTCCTCCATTAAGCAGACGCTAAAGATTATGAAGTGCTGTTAATTGAAGTGGACTCAGAGAAGAGCAGTGAGGTGGCTAAAGCTACAGTTACGGTTATCCCTTGTTTCATGTGAATGCCCTGAAGAAAGATAATAATGATATTAATAAAATACTATGTTTTGGAATTTTCACAAAAATTTAACAAAAAAAAGGTTGTGGAAATTTAACTGTCCACAAAATATGAACTGAAAAGTGAAAAGAAATCCCAAGAATAAATTCGTAATAAAAAAGTTGTTCATGGCACTATGTTTCCTCATAGTATTTAATATTCATATTTTAATTCATTTGAAATATTTAAAGCATTAAATATTCCTTATATCATGGGAGTTTGTCATTAATCTGAATCTGAGAGTACATCCATGACAAGACAGACCTTGAGTCTTGGATTTCTTCTTTTCCAAATTGCAGTCTCTTTCACACACTCTTGTTGGTCTGCAATCATAAAGGAAAATTGTTTGACAAAATACACTAATTGCATGTACAATAAAAATATTACAAGAAAGAAATTAAAAAGCTATCTGGATTGAAAAATATAAAAAAAAAAAGATGTTTGTAAAAGTGATATTTAATATCAACAACATGTATAAAATGTCTGCCTAGGACAGAAGTACTTACAGCATTGACAAATTATTTCCCCTGGTCAGTAAGAATCCTTTTGGGGGCTTTGAACTGATGGACGAAATTAACAATGCATTTGGAAACTTCCTTGGCTGCCTATGGCCATTTTGTGAAGTAGTCTATCATTATGCATATGTATTGATGTCCATTCTTAGTTTCTGTCAGTTTCCCAATGAGGTCCATCCTCACCAATTCAAAGGGCTGAGCAACCTTTAAGAGCAAAAGATTTTCACATATAAATAGTTATCTTCAAGACACTGCACTCAGCATCTTTTGTACAACATTATTTACTATTAATCACACATTTTTTTTAAGTCATGTACCTTTTACACACTTTTTAGAAAACCTTCTAGCAGTGTGTGGATGAATTAACCTTTATGGGAGTGTATTCTGTCCGCATTTTAATGGATACAGTACTGACCTGGCACGATGAGCATTTGGAAACCTGATGATGACATGTTAAGTAAAAATGGCAAATTATTAAAATTATCAAAAGTTCCTATTATTATTAAAAGTTCCAGAGAAAAGGTTTTATCCATGAAATGACAAGCCATATCATATAATAATTATATGCAATATATGCAATATATGTAGTGCTGACTTACCCACTTGTTGATGTCTACTGACATTCCTGGCTAGTAAAATCTGCTGGATATGGCTTCTCTTGTTTTGGTCTGGCCACAGTGTGCCCCTGTCTTTTGCCACATCAGCCCCACAGACCACTTTTGTTTAAATGGTTTTGGCAGTCCCTTTGCAGCGCCAGTAATATAAATCTTCTCCTAAATGGAGGAAGAAAGAACTTGCAACAAAACACAATGCCAATAATAACAAGGTTATTCCATTTTTTTTTTTTACCTGATTTATAAATTAATCTGTTTTGAGATATAGAATTACATCTTGTATTAAGCTACAATTACAGACTCTGATGTGATTTTTACATATACTTTGAAGCAATTACATTAGTACTGATATTGGTTTTTAGTACATATAGTTAAGGTCAGGTATATGCTTGAATTTCGATCATGGGGGTGAACTCTCCAGTTTAGAACAGAATGCAGGGTTACTTGTGGTTCCTAAAGTCTCTAAAAGTAGAATGGGAGCCAGAGCCTTTAGTTATCAAGCTCTTATCCTGTGGAACCAGCTCACAGTTTGGGTTCATGCAGATGGCCGCCCACCCAGAACCCGGTTCTGCTCGAGGTTTCTACTTGTTGAAAGGGAGTTTTTCCTCGCCACTGTCGCCAAGTGCTGCTCATGGTGGGAATTGTTGTTTTCTGTGAAAGTGAAAGTGAAAAGTCTCTTGAAATAACTTTTGTTATGATTTGACGCTATACAAATAAAATTGACTTGACTTGACATGACTTCCAGCAACCGATGCAGCTTGTCCTAGCTGGAGCTCCTGGCAACAAAATGCCTAATTCCAGCAACTGACGCAGCTTTGTCTTCTTTTGAGAAGATAATGGACCCCATTGTCTTCTCCCCCATGATCTTGTCCTGTTGAAAGATATAAAAGACAGACACCCCTGGTGCTCTGGACTCATTTTGCACACCTCATGTATTTGACTGTGTTGTGAGTCCCTCTGCAGAGGCTGAATTAAACTTGCAGAAAAACAAGTGTTGATTTTGTGCTTTATTGGACAAAAATTGCCATCACAAAACTCAGTGACACTCTGGGGAGCATGGAAGTGTTCAGGAAATGTCATGGCAAGCTGCACAAGTGATATGTGGTGGAAAAGTGGTTTGGTGGTAATGAAAGAGGACAGGTCAGGACTTAATCTTATATTATCTTAACATCTTAACATCTAGAGACCAAGAGTATTGACAAAGAAACTTATTTGCAATCTAGTAATTGGATATTTTGTTTGCAAAATTGACAATAGAGGGAAACTGTCAAAACTCACTCAAATTTAAAATGTTTATCCTCGGGGGAGTGTGAATGTGTTCAGTAAATGTAATGGTAATCTGCCCATTAGATTTTTATATTTCTTGTATACAAGTGGAACGATGGTAGGAAAAATCCAGGAGCACCAAAATCAATAACTATTACCCTCTGTGGACAATGAATATCTGCACTAAAATTGTATGTTAACGTAGAACGGTAGCTCTTCTATTCATTAACTAAAACTAAAGATTGAGTTCCTGTCAAGCTCAGCTGTACTTTGAAATGGATGGTAATACTCACATGGTAAATGTATGCACATCACACAGAATCTATCTGGACCGTTGTTTTTTAAAATAGTAGTGTCTGTTCCATGAGATGGACGAGTGACAGAATACAAAAACTTCTCTGAAGTTGTTTGTAACTCACAAACTCACTTATACGTGTTTAGAGCGCTGTAGATAAGGGGGAGCTGTTCAGTCGTTGTCCAACCAGTCATATCATGCCAAACTGCAACACCTACAGTAAAGGAAAAGCAGCAGCAGTTTAGACCTGCGTGGTAAATATCAGCTGGCAATGAAGGAATTGTCATTCCCCACAATAAGTTGCCACTCTTGTAGTTCACGAGAGAGTTCACTTCATGGACTATGATGTTAAGGTACAAGGTTCGTTTACTTGTCACTCTACAACACAGGGTTGCACAACGACATACAAGCTGTAGTCCCATTTATGCTACACAAGAAAAAGAGTCTTAACAACTTCTCTCATTTAAAAGGAGTTTTATTTACAATTTTGACACATTTTATACACATAGCGATACAGACCAGTGATGCATTGTCAAATATAACCAATGTAAGTTGGCAACATGAAAAACATAATTTGATGAGATTCTAAATCATACATCTTCCATGAGGCTCTGTGTGTGTTACAAATATTGTAGACTTAGGCAAGTCGGATGTGATAGCTGCTCCATCTTAGTTGTAAAAATAAAGACGCCCACGGGTTCTCTCACTCAGACCTCCTGACGCATCCAGTCAGCTTCCCAGCTTGCCTGCCACTCCTCCGCTTACCCCCTTACTTAGTCATTACACCATTTGTCTCACCACTCAACTCCTGTCTGTGTCTGCTTTTGGGTCCAACCAAAACCAAGACCTTATCAAAGTGGAAACATTTGAAGAGGGGAAATCAATTAAACAAAATTGTGCACCTGTTTATTCCAACCACTTTCTATTTTTGAACCAAGAGCTTCTAAATGAAAAGGTCTTTAGATGTGTGAGCAGGCAAAGGCCGCAGCTCTGCAGGTTCTGCAGGTCTTGAGCACGGCAATATTTTTGCTCCACACCCGGATACCAAATCATAAAAATAAATATGAATTAGATGAGATGGAAAGTGTTAGGTTGACTGAGGTTTTGGAGCTGTCAGCGGTAAGGGAGCCGTTGGCTCTGAAAAGTCAAAACACAAGTTAAAGATTGTCAGAAAATGGTTAAAGCCAGCAGCTTGTGTGCTAGAGAACTGTGTAGCATGCACTCTTTACTGTAGTTCTGCTTTCTGTGAATAAAATAATGTGAAGGTTTCAGCAACTTTTCAGCAGTGGAAAAAACATGCTCTCTTTGGACACATACTGTTCAGTCTGATGTAAAAAATCTATATTTCTCAAACTATTTTGTCCTTTTAGCCCTTTGTGATGCAGTGACTGGACTGTTGTCTTCTGCAAAAGTGTACCTAACTTTTTCAATGTAACAATGTGTTTTTACAATAAGTCTTGTAAAGGTAACCTACTTTTTTTTAAATATGGGATTATAAAAAGAGGAAAAAGTACCTTCTTTAAGTGAAAAGAAAAAATTACACATCCATGTCCCTTTTTATGAAAAAACAGAAAAACATTCACCAAGTCAGCTATTCCTCATCTGGCATCTGATAAAAGCTTGTGGTCTTTAAAACCCTCTCCACCCTCTCCTACTAGGCTACCTCTCTGTTCCTTTTCACATGTCACATCTAGCAGCCTGAAACCAAGAGGCATTAAATGTATGTGCAGGTTCTTTAGGACAAGTACAGGTTGGTACACTACCTGTAGTGGGGACAGTGAGAGCCTGGGGCTGCAGTGACCACAGCCAAGACAAACAAGAGGTGGTAAGTAGGTCAAGTAGCCTGCTGCTGGATTAAGACTGATGCTATTTGTGGCTGATGTGTCTCTAGAACACTATGAGAGCAAAGGCCAGAGCTGAAAGACACCACAGTGTCCTCACTGTAAATTATTAAGAATCAAGTACCATGTCATATGTGTTTTTATTTAGGTAAGTTTATTTGTATTTATACAACTTTCAATGTTTAGATATTCCTACAAGTATGATGCTATCCCTTTTTTTAATAGTTTTTAATTTTATTTATTTTTACCATTTACACTAATGATGGCACAGTAAAGCCACCACAAGAGTTGATGCACCCTGAAAACAACAACATTGCTATTGCTTCCTTCCTGCGTCCCGCCTTTTTCATGAGTTTGATGCTCTATATCTTAGAAGAAAATGGATAGAAAAAGGTCACCAACTCATAGCCTGCTACATGGTCATGGTTTTAATGTAAATGCTGTTCATCTTGAAAATGTTAATATAAAGACTCCATCAAAATTGACACTACTAGGGCTTATACAAGTAAACAGTTGCTGGAGTATTGGCTCGAGATATCAGCAATCAGGAGACTGCAACACCAGCATTAAAACACATAAGGCTGGGGAGGAAAATCTCTTGGGGGGTGGCCATCTGCATCAACCGAGTTGGGTTGAAAGGAGAGGAGAGAGGGAGAGAGGGGAAACAGAGCACAACAAAGAATCAGCTGTCGAGTCCACTCCATCTGCAGAGGACAGGCCACTGTCAGTATCCACACCAGTTGTGAGAAAAACCCTGCTGAGGGTGAATATGAATAAAAGTTCTCAGCATTCCTGTAGACTTTTATTACCACTGTATTTCATAACCCTCTGTTTATTTCTGTTTTTGTTGATGCTTATCCTTGTTCATCTCTTGGCACAGAAGGGCTTTGTACTAGTAGGAGAGGGGGGTCACTAGATTGGGGGTGTTCTATGGCTCCCTTTTGAATTTTAATTATTCAAGGGTATTGGCCAAGTTCTGCCCTGCATGCACTATGCGCTGTGTGTCTGTGATCATTAAGTATGTTTTTGCAAAATTCTGCATGCAGGGCTTCTAGCAAATTTTTTTCACATTTTTGGAGGTCGGGTCTGGTTAATGGATCCCACACTTCCCCACACAAACTACTGCATAATATTATTGCGTATATTACTGAATTTAGAATTTCGAGCCAAAGATCAATATTTTGGTCTTTTTCATATTTACAGTTAATGCCCATGTTTGACTGAAATTGTGGAGGATGTCCAGGCTCTGCTGCAAGCCCTCTCTGGAGTCAGAAAGGAAAGCCAGGTTATCTGCAAACATCAAACATTTGACCTCTGTGTCCTGCACCAGGGGCTGTGGATTTTTGCAGTGGTTCTGCAAAATATAGTGCAGCTGTTTGTTCTTCTTTTCGAGAAAATTTACCATCCAGTCCGTTTAATACCGCTGTTGTAGCCAGGCGTTGAAGGTTCCGCATCGGCGGCAGCCATCTTGGTTATTTACAAAGATGCCTCAACGGCGCTCCTCTCTGTCAGTCATCGTATTAAACCCGCCTCATATGAGATAAACGGCTGTGATTGGCTTGCCAGCTTCCAGTTCTGGGGAAATCTGTTTGAATGTTAAAGGGGCCAGACATATCTGCCAGAGAAAATAAAACATGAGCTCGCAGATTTGTCTGGTTCCCAGGCTAATCCCGAGGTGTTCCTAGGCCAAATAAGATATATAATCCCTCCAGTGTTGGACGTGCAAGGAAAACTTCCAAAGGAAGGTGCCCAGGAGGCATCCTAATCAGATGCCCAAACCACCTCAGTTGGCTCCTTTTGTCATCTCTGGTTTAGACTGAGGAGTCAGGGGCAGAAGTGGGATTGGGAGGCTGTGTCTATGGGCTGGGGCTGGGGGTATAAAGCTGTGTCTGTGAGCCAGCGGTAGGCATATGGGCAAAAAAATGGTAGAGAAGAGTGCAGGGGCTCTTGTCTTGTACCTTGCTCTTCATGTGCTCCAGCTGTCTCCTAATGCTCCTCACTCTGCTGTCTGTGTCCTCCTTTATCTTGGCCATATGGGCCCACAGACTGATCTTCTCCTCTTGGAGGGCATAAGGGATTCAATGCTTTTTTGATGGCATCTGCTGGAGCTCTTCTCACAGTTGCTGGATGTTGTTGAGTTCTGTGAGTCTGGTCTGTACCAGCTCTCTGAAGTCCAGCTCTAGTGAAGAACGGCTTTCTCTCAGTTTCTCAGTCAGGGTTGAGGGGTGAGTGCAGTCAGGGTCTTTCTTCTCCGGTGGTTCTCTCACTTCCTATTGTTCTGATTCTTCTCTGACTGCTGTGTTGGTGATAGTCTAAAAAAGTTCAATATAAATGCAGAATGTAAAGGAATCATGTAAAGGCTTTGGTTTTCATAATGCATTTACTAACTGGCTTAAAGCTATGTATCAAAAGCCAAAGGCATCAGTTAGGATCAATGGAACAATGTCACAAGCTTTTGATCTACGTAGAGGAACCAGGCAAGGGTCCCTTTCTCTCTTAATTTTTTGTCTTAGCATTGAACCCTTAGCAGAGAATACAACAACAGAGAGAGATAGAGGGGGTTACAAGAGCAGATCAGGAACATAAATTGGCGTTACATGCCGATGACATTAATCTGTATATCAGAAATCTAAAGAGATCTCTCCCTGCTTTAATAAGTACAAGTAGCATATGTACTAGTATGTCAGGTTACAAACTGACAAGATATGATTCAGGGTGACCGAGTCACACTAACAGTAAAGGTTCTAGCTTCCCAAGAAAGTGCTACCTTTAAACACTAGGATACAATGTTTACCAGATTCCTGTGGAACAGTAAAAAAGTAAGGATCAAACTGAAAACACTGAAATTGTGCAAAGAGGAAGATGGACTTGCCTTAACCAATCTTAAAAACTATTTTCTGGCAGCACAACTGCAGTCATTTAGAAAATGGTTGCAAGAAAATTCAACCGTGAAATGGAGATCAAGTTCAAGCAAGTTCATTAGAAAACCAACCTATAGCTAACTATAACTTTAGGAACAATCTCTTCCGGAAATGTGATTTACACATTTAATATTTCCTCTGCTACCTTCAGGTTAGAAGTTATATAGGGAGCAGTCAGTTGTAGAGTAAAACTATTATGTAAAATACCCTAGTTAAGCTTATTTTGAAAAACCACAGTCATAAAATTATCACTAACACAAATAGACAAGATGAAACAAGGACGAAAGACAAATGGAAGGAGGAATTAGAAATTGATATATCAGAACATGAATGGATGGTATGAATATCAATACTCACTAAAGAACAAATTCACTTTTTTGGCAGGACAATTCTTGGAAGATACAACTTCATTACTTCATAACACCAATTCAACAGGCAAAATACAATAAGATTATTTCAAAATGCTGGAGGAATTGTGGGGATGATAATGCAACCTTTTGTCATTATGGTTGTGCCCACTATTAAAATAATTTTTGGGAAGCAATACATAACGTTCAGACGATACTGAAAGTAAATTTCCCACTGGATGTCAAGTACTAGCTAGCTTGCTAGTCTGAGTGAAATTCTGCCATTTAAAAGTGAAGAACAGCGACCAGCCCTTTTAAAATACTTTGGTGTGTTGCTAGTTAACGTTAGTTTTGTTTTATTTGCCTTTCAGCAGACATGGAAATCAATAGCAGTAAGGCACGATAAAATCTGTTTATATGAGCACATGTGTACGTCAGCTGAGTAGGCAGTCTTTCAATGTGGCCCAGGATGCAACGGTTGAAAGAATGTGGACACATGCAGCTCAGACCACCTCCTAATGTGGTCTGAGTGATTGGATCTCAATGCATCCTCAATCCGTCTTGGGTGCATTTGTCACACAAGAGTGTGCGATTCTTGTTTTATACCAGCAATAAAAGTTAATTCCACTGTTAAAAAGATGAACCTCTACTTAAGTTTCCAGGGGGTAGCACCAGGGGACAGCAACAGCGGGGGTTGTTGTGTAAAGGGACTGAAGCCCAAGGTCACTGGAGCCTAAGTCCCAGTCCACTATGCCAAGATTTTAAATACTTTTTATCAGTATGCAATTGTTCAGGAAAAACTTCAAAATCTTCAGCAGGAGTCAGAGTACTGAGGAGCAAAAACTTTATTATTGATAATAAAGTAGAGAAGTTCAAAGTGCACACAAGTTACACCTGAAGAGCTCTGACCTATGTTGGCCTGTGCCTCCTACCTTTATACTCTTGAGACCACACTTGCCCCCGCCTGTTGTTCAGCCTCAAAACAGTGTATTAACCCATCCCTTTTTCACCATTACATCAGTTCTTTTTGAAAGTGCTACCACCAGCCTGTGGCTGGTTCATACTGGTTCATAACGGTTTACCCCACTAACCCTAACCCTAACCCCTAACCCTGGGACATATTCAGTGTGTCTTCTTTATTTTTTTCTTGCTCTTGTAATCCACATGACACCAGTATTTTCCCTTTCTCTTCATATCTAAGTTATTTTCTGTTTTTTAGACACCCTTATTATTTTATCTGGCACTTGTGTTTGTTTTTTTTAAAAAAACATGCAGGTGCACTCGGGTTCATGGCTGGGGCAGTGAGGATCACATTAAATAGGTTCATGCAGGTGCAGTGAGAATCACATTAGATATGTTTTTTTGGATCATTATTTTTAAAATCTACTTCTCATTATTGTACTTCTAAACTAACACACAACATAACATATGTGATCATTACTACTAAACTAACACACAACGTAACATATGTGATCATTACTTCACAACATAACATATGTGATCATTATTTTGCATTTGCATTTTATCTTCTTCAGCACATCACATGTTTTAATGAAAAATTATACCACAGGGGTCCATGTGATCGTTGCCTTGTATGGCTTCTCTGTTACGGATCCTTTGCGCCTCGTCCTTGTGAAGGAATTTCACATACTTCTTGTATGTTAAACATCCCTCTTGTAGGTTAAAGGTAACTTAAGACAGTGCTTCACAGGTCAGGTCAACTGCCTGTCTCTGTTCGCCTGTCTCACTCTATGTGCCTGACAAGGCCGAGTTGGCTCTGGCCTCTGGTAAACCAAGGTCTGCTAGATATATTCTGTTTTAGACACAACAGGCTGGCGCCTGGTTGTTGACGCTGGATAAGAGAGACTGTAGAGAGGCAATGCTGTTGCTTCTACAGCAATGGTTGACGTCTTTCCTTGTTTGGATCCGATATCCAATAGAGTCATCACACATGTCAGGCTGAGTTAGGAATAACCCTATTTGGATATAGCGGAACTTATCAGTTCTGGGGAAAGTTAAATACTGAGCTTCAGGACACCATCTTCAGATTTGGGTAGCAGTACGCTGTGATTCACACGTGGTGTTTCCCTTTTCTTCTTGATCGAGCTTCAATAAATATTCCTGCGTAAGACATTCAGGTCTCCTGAAATTTCTTGTTAGAGTGAACCAGCTCTAAGATTTCCATCACAGTCCTCAACACAGTCTCGCTGTCTCTCGTCACCGAAACTGCTGTGGCGGCTTTATTTAGCTTTAGTAGGCGTTGAACCATGTCTTGTTGCCTCTGTGTCATGTCCTGTTCGTCTACAGCGTTCCGTCCAGTACCTCATCTTGGCCTTATCTTCACTCTGCCACCCACGTCTACCGCCAGCAAACTTTCCCAGTGTAAGGTCTTCAACTCTGCAATCCAAACTTTGGTGTATGGAACTCTCCAGTCTCTCTGACCATCCTTGTGTCCGTGCTCCTTCTCTGTTCCGTGTCTTTTTCTCTCCTACCTATTTGGTGACACCGAAGTTGCTCAGTGTTCTCCTGGATCTATATTTTTCACGTTTTACGATAAACATGTACAATATATGTAATTTTTCATCATAATTAGTTTACACTGTAATTTTTCTTGATCTGTTCTGTACACACAACATCTATTGCATGTCTGTCTGTCCTGAGAGAGTGATCCATCCTCTGTTGCTCTTTCTGAGGTTTCTTCTATTTTCTCCCTGTTCTCATCCTACCTAAAGGACCATACTTTCAAGGTTACTTGGAGAGATTTGTGTTTGAACCTTGCAGCCTCACTCCTGGGGTCCCTCAAGGTCCTGTTGTGGGTCCACTCCTCTTTTCTCTGTATACCAAGTCACTTGGCTCTGTCATTCACTCAAATGTCTTTTCCTACCATAGCTTTGTACATGACACTCAACTAATTCTGTCTTTCCCCTGGTCTGAAACCCACAAAGCACAAATCTCTGCATGTCTGGCTGACATATCTCAGTGGATGTCTGCACACCACCTGACCCTCAATCTGGACAAGACTGAGCTACTCTTCCTTCCAGGGAAGACATCTCCTATCCACAACCTCTCAGTCAACATTGAGAGATCTTTGGTGTCAGTGGCTCAGACGGAACCTAGGTGTGACACTGGTTGATCAGCAGTCCTTTGCTGCCAACATCACTGCAACAACCTGCTACTGCAGATTTATGCTCAACACCAGGCGGATACATCTGTCCCTCACCCAGAAGGTGGCACATATTCTAGTCCAGGCTCTTGTCATCTCACACCTAGACTGATCCAACTCACTTCTGGCTGGTCTGTCTGCATGTGCCATCCGACCTCTGCAGCTTTTCCAGAATGCTAAGACTTCAGTCTACAAGTTCTCCTAAACTACACCACTCCCCTGCACATGCACTGGCTACCAGTGGCTGCTCGAACTCGATTAAAATCACTGGTACTTACCTACCGAGCTGTGACTGGCTCAGGGCCATCCTACATCTAGGACATAGTCAAACCATACACTCCAGCCTGTTCATGCCACTACGAGGGTGGGCCAGCTACCAATCAACAAAATTTGCTGTCCTGGCTCCACAGCTTCATTCCTCAGTTCGTGAAACTCCACAACTCCTCTGTACTCCAGCATATATAAATGATATAGAATCTTACACTGATATTACACATACTGTACATACTTTCTCGGTATACATGTGTGTAGGTATATGTAAGTAACTATATATTGTTTATTGTTTGTTTATTTATTTTATTCTATTATCAACTTAAATATTTGTATATACAGTATGGTGTGTGTGTGTGTGTGTCTGTGTGAGTGTAGCATGAAGGGAATACAACTTACCTTTCATTGCACAACCCTCTGTTGTACAATAACAAATAAATGAACTATGATACCAAGATACTTTGATTAAAAGCACATCACTATCGGCAATATTCCTTTCCAACGTGCGTTCACTGTGCAATAAACTGGATGAACTTCAGCTAGTGGTGGGGAAAAATAGAGACTTTACTACATCTTCCATTCTGTGCTCCACAGAGAAAAAAAACAAAAAAGGGGAGCCAGGACACAACACCATGAACAACAAGAACCAGAGAGAGAACAAAGGAAACCCAGGAACATATAGGCACTCACAACTAATCAGAAACAAGACACAGCAGCAGGAAAAGGAGGGAAACACAAGGGCTGTGCAAATGAGATCTAAACACAAAACGGGTGCGCTGGGAAAACAGAGAAACACAGAGAAACATTAGGAACAACAAAAACACAGGGATCATGGCTGGGCTGTGACACAGTTATTCTACATGTTTTTTACCAATTGAGAACTTTGGTAAAACGTCCTGAGATCTGTATCTTTATTGGAATATCATTATTTTGGTCTTTTTGGGGTTAACTGTCAGGGCCCAATTCTGACAGTAATGCTGTAGCAGATCCAGGCTGCACTGTAGGCCATGTGTTGTGGGGGACAGCAGAACCACATCATCTGCAAAGAGTAGGTATTTCATCTCCTGATTGTGGAGACTTACACCGGGGACAGTTTCATTAATGTAGATATTGAAGAGTGAAGCGCCTCACCCTTGGGTTGTGTTTTGGTACAAATCCAATTTGGGTTTTGCTCAAGACATTGTGCTCGGTAAGGAAGTTCAGAAGTCTGCCATTCATAATACAGAAAACCTTTCCCAGATTACTGTTCACACAGATGTAGGTCGCTGTGTGGATCGATCCCGGAGTCTGCGCTGCAGCTGGCAGCTTTCCAACTCCACAGAGCGGATTGCCACACAGAACTTTCCTGCAACTTTCCACTTTCCGGTGGAGGAATCTGTTTTTATAACAGTTGCTGGTGTAATGATGTGACAGTGTTGCTGCAACACTGTTTTCCTGATCTGGAATCATTTTTTATCAACTGCAAACCTTTTTACTCCCCCGTGAGTTCACTTCATTCATTCTGGTCGGCATTTACATCCCTGCCATTTCCTCACCTTCCACAAGGTGCCTTCTGTCTTTCCTTCCTTCCCCATCTCCTCATTAGCCTCACTCCTTTCACCTGTTCCCTCACCTGTCTCAACTCAGCCATCAGCCACCATATATATATACCAGTTCACTTTCCTTGTCGGGTGTCAGATCCTTTTGTTTGTGAGTCTTGTTCCTTGTGTATTGGTTCTTGTTTCCTGGTTCCTGTTCCTGGTTCCCGTTCCTTGTTTCCATGTGTTAGTGTCGGTTTTGGACGCCCTGCTACCGGATTATTCACCTGCCTGTTTTTGGACTTACCTGTTTGCCCTGTTACCCGTTTTTGTCACCTGCCTGCTCTGGACTCTGTTACCTCATCGTGAGTGAATAAACTCCAATCAGCATACCTGCCAGTCTCCTCTCCTCTCTGCGCTTGGGTTCTATATTTGCCAAACGACTAACGCGCCGCGACACCTAGGGTTGTTCTTATGTTCCTCTATTAGTGAGGAGTAATAGGCTCCTCTGGCATTACGGAGAGCCTTCCTATATATTCTAAGACTATCTTGCCAAACTAAATGAGTTTCCTCCAGTTTGGTGGAACGCCATTTCCTTTCTAATTTTCGCGATGTTTCTTTTAATTTGCGGGTTAAGGAGTTATACCATGGAGCTAACCTCTTTTGTTTTATTATTTTCTTTTTGATAGGGGCAATAGAATCAAGAGTCGTTCGCAGCGAGCCTGAATTTGGGAGGGACTAAAGTTAGCATAGGAGTCCTCCGTTACATTGAGACATGGCATTGAATTAAATACAGATGGAATCACTTCTTTAAATTTAGCTACAGCACTATCAGACAGGCATCTACTAAAGGAATGTCTGCCTAATGGCCTATAGTTCAGTAATATAAATTCAAAAGTTATTAAATAATGGTCTGATAAGACAGAATTTTGTGGGAAGACTTTTAAATTTTCAATTTCGATTCCATATGACAGAACAAGATCGAGGGTATGGTTACACTCTGACAGAAACCAATCGAATCTAATAGTGAGATAAACGCAGAACTAAGGCTATCATTATCTACATCCACGTGAATATTGAAATCACCTACAATAATGACTTTATCTGGTTTGAGGACTAAACTTGTTAAAAACTCTGAGAATTCTGCTTAAAATTCAGAATACGGACCAGGAGCGCGGTACACTATGACAAATAGAATTGGCTGTACAGTTTTCCACATTGGGTGTGAAAGACTAAGAACAAGACTTTCAAATGAGTTAAAACTAAGTTTAGGGTTGATTAGTAAGCTAGAGTCGAAGATGGCTGCAACTCCACTTCCTCGGCCAGTGCCTCGAGGAATGTGAGTATTAATATGACTAGGAGTGGACTCATTCAGGCTAACATATTCTTCCTGACACAGCCAAGTTTCAGTTAGACAAAATATATCCATATGATAGTCAGATGTTAAATCATTGACTAACCCAGCTTTAGACGACAGAGATCTAACGTTTAAGAGTCCACATTTAATTCCCTTATTTGGTTGTACCACTACACTGGTAGTTTTAATTTTAATTAAGTTTTTACAAGTAACTCCTCTTCTGTTTGAATTTGAATTAATTAAATGAAGTGGTCGGGGGACAGACACAGTTGGTGGTGAACCGTGGGTCTCTGCCTGGGACTATGCCTCCTTCGGACAGTCACCCAGCCGACCTGACTTCCCGGCTGCTCGGGAGCTACCGGGGGGACGGCTAACAGGAGCTGCACTGGGTCAGTCCGCACCGGCTACAGGGGGCTGGGTAGCTATGGTGCGGAGCCGGGCTTCTAGTTCACTAAGCCTCTCCTCCAATGCTACAAATAAACTACATTTAATACACAAACCTTTATTGCTAAAGGAGGCAGAAGAGTAGCTAAACATGCGACACACCGAGCAGGACAGAGCAGGAGAGGAAGAGGGAGAGAGAGAAGTCATCGCTAGCAGAGGAGCTAAAAGAGGCTACAGAAGCTAACAAAACTGAACAGCGAACTGAAGGTGTGAAATTAACGAAAAGTCGCTAAAAAAAGGGAGAAAGCTGTGAGTGTTTTAAGACTAGTGTTTAAATAAACAGCGGGTAATTAGTCACTGTGGTGAAGAATATGACCAGGTTAACTCTTTTGAGTGAGAGCAGCAAAAACACGCAGTACAGAGACACCGGCAACCGGAAATGATACGATACGCTTACCGCGGCACGTCAGAACGTCAGATCATGTAAATGCTGATAGTCTCTCTCGCCTTCCACACGCAAAGTCTGAAAAAGCTATCAATCCTGCTGTAGTGCTACATGTCACAGATGAAACTGGCATGGCGTGGATAGCCAGATTGAAGACCTTGTCAGGTCATGCACAGACCCAGCTCTAGCCCCTGCCACCTCGTGGCAACTCATACATGTTGATTATGTCCCATTTTTAGATCACGTTTGTTATTGTGGTTGATGCCCATTCAAATTGGCCTGAAAACTTTGAGGTTAAGAAAGCAACTGCTCCTACAACAGTGAATCTCCTATGAATGCTTTTCGCCTGTATAGGCTTGTCTCTGCAACTGGTGAGTGACACACACAGTTAATTCACAGGGGAGGTGTTACAACCCTAGGTGTCTAGGGATAAGGGAAGCAACAGTCAACTGATGTAGTCTGGCAATCACGTGCATTTATTGTTCAGTGAGCCATTGATAGCTATAGGATTTACAAAGTTTAAATTCAACAACACACAAAAACAACCCAAGGAGTCAAGTGAAACATGGCAACAAATCATAAACCAAACAAAACAAAATGCGCTTTCTGACCCAACATAACCCCTGTTTCATTACAGCCGGAAACAGCTGAAAAGAACGAGAAGAAAACCTTACCTGAGCGCACTACTCTTACCTATCAAAAAGGTAAAACACGTTGGAGAAACGACCCATAAACCTACTGTCAACAAGACAGGCCATTTCTGGTTGTTGTGCAAAACTAAGGAGTATCAGAAAAATATTGTGGTATAATGTTCAATAAGACATGTGATGTGCTAAAGAAGATAAAATGCAATGCCAGATGATGACAAAATATGTTATGTTGTGTGTTAGTTTGGAAGTACAATAAATGAGAAGTAGATATTAGAAACTATTACAAAGATCATATTCATGAACATGTATCTAATGTTATCCTCACTGCTCTAAATGTACTGCACCTAATGCAACCTTGAAGCACACTCAAGCATACTCACATGAACATCATTATTTTTAATGAGCAACATAATTTTTTAAAAAAATGCCACAAAAGACAGCTAAAAGGTAAGGGTGTCTAAAAAACTGCAAGTAACTTAGATAAGAAAACCAGCAGATCAGAGAGGGAAAATATTGTATTATACTGTGTAATTTGAATCAAGACAAAGAATAAGGAAAAAAGGACATACAAAGATGTCCCCAGAGATAAAGGTGCACCTGGACGAGTGAGGTAATGTGGGGACTCAACAAATGACCTAATGGTGTAACAGAGCAATTTAAACCAGTATTCTGGAGGTTGGACAATAGGCGTGGACAAGTGTGATCCCAAGAGTATAAAGGTCGGGACACACACCAGTACAGGTCAGAGCTCTTCAGATGTATCTTGTGTACATTTTGAACATCTCTCCTTTTTTGTAGACATTAAAGTATTTTTTGCTGCTCCTCCTCCTGCTGATGATTTTTGAACACTAATGAGAAGTTTCTTGAATGATTGATTACAGCTAAACCGTAGAATTTTTGCTCCAGTGCCCTGGAAGTTAGTGAGTTAATGCTATAGTTGAGAGACACACACAGAGACGGACTGCTCAGGTTAAATCACAGCTGCCACTGACACTGCTTTTATGACCTTGAGCAATGGGCCAATGAGACTGGTGATTGCAACTGCAACCAATGACTTCTGGAGGAGGGAAAGGCCGGGGCTCAAGGACATGGGGGCAGTCTGGCACCATAGACCAGGGGGAAATCCCACAGTAATGACAACAGAATACAGTTGTAGAACTGGTACCCGAAGACCATAACAGGATGAGTTTCTTTTTCAAGAGCAATGACATTAAGCACATCACATCAGCTCCTCACAGAACGTTTTGTTCAGACATTCAAACAGTCCATGAAAGCAAGTAGGAAATAGGAAGTTCCATTGCAACAGAAGGTATCCAACTTCCTTCTGGCATACAGAGAGACTAAATGGTACAAGAGGACAGACAGAGTTTGAGCTTTGAGCTTGGATATACTAAAACCTTACATTCGCAAACTCAGAAACAGTGTTCTACCAGTCAGCTACAAAGGAAGCTGAGAACCTTTGACATTTGCACCCACTTTGAATGTTATTTTTGTTACAATCCCACCCAGAAATGGCACTCTGGTGAGATACTGTCACAGACAGGACCCCTGTTGTGGTAGTGTGGTGGTCTGCCGCACGTTGACCAACTTCTGGATGCATCAGCTGGAGAAGTCACAGCACAACCAGAGGGTTCAGATACTCCTCAGCACTCATAGGACACCTTCGTGACACCAAATTGTGCTACTGTTAATAGTGACACAAACATTCCAGAAATTGTGGACTCTGAATCCCCAGTATGGCACTACCCTCGAATAAATGATTTATACTTTAGCAGAGACTATTGGACTGATTATTAACGGGGAAAAAAGAGGTTAATGTTTGGTTTATATATCACATTACATAATGGTATAGTGCTGTTTAAATTAAAGTTATAAAAAAATTGTATTCCCTGAAATATATTCTATTCAAAGCTGGAAGGAAAAATAATACATATGGAGTATGAATGAGTGAACAAGGTAAATGTGATTTTGGATGGAGTACTTGACTAGATCCACACTTGGTACAGTTAATAAATAATGAGATAAATCCTCATTTTCTGCACACATTCTCATACTCCTCCTCCTCCCATCCTTGGGCACAATGGTTGAAGAGTGAGGACAAAAATGCTTCATCTCCCCTCCGCTCACATTATATTTTCCTGTGTTGTGCACCGGAGTGTGCTCCTCAGTCTGACATGGTGCTCTAGTTTTACCAATAACTTTGTTTGTGCACTGTTTCCAGACACTACACTTTCACTTCACAGCACACATGGGACTGCTATGTGTTCACAGATCTTTGCTGTTCACAGCACGCTCATTTAGAATTTAGTTTAAAACATCTACAAGAAGGTTTGAGTTTCTTTAACAGCATTCCAACACTGCCAAGCAGAACTGATCGCAGTGATTTAGTGAATGATTACAGCCATGAGTACAAACATTATTTCTGTTTAAAAAAGAAAACCTCAGATTTATAGAGAGATACATAAATAGTGCTGTGAAACTGTACTTTTTTGCTGAATGGTAGCCATTATAATACAGCTAATCTTTTTCATTGGCCAGTCTTAAAGGAATAGTTCCACATTTTGGAAAATACACTTAATATCTTTCTTTCTGAGAGTGACATATTAGCCAAGTCAATTTTATAGCGACTAAAAATGCGTACAGATGGACAGAGAGAGGAGGAGAGATACATGTTCAGATGGATATCAGTTTCATGTCTGTGTGTTAACTACAGAGCTGGAGTCAGGAAGTAGTTAGCCTAGCTTAGCATAATAACTGGAAGCAGAGGGAAACAGCTAGCCTGGCTCTCTCTAGTTCAAAAATACACCTACCAACACCACTGGGCATGCGGATGAAGGGAGGGACTAAGGACTGAGGCAGACTTTGTGACATAAGTAGTTGTGAAGTAGTAGCCATAGAAAGTCAAATAAGTTTTTTTTCCCCCACCAAATAAGTTTTTTTCCCCTACCAAGTAATACATATTTATTTATATAATTATTTCTCTAAACTCATCAAAAATGCAATCAGCAAGTTGTGTTTGGAATTAACTACACGGGCCTTACTGATAGCAATAATGGAATTTGTTCTCCAATGCAGCTGTGTGGCTCATTGATGTGTTTTGCATATCTTCTCTACAATACAGAAACGAGCTATATCAGGCTTTGGATACACAGACACTAATTCAAAGTCCAAAGCCTGATATAGCTTGAGTTAAAAAAAATTAAGTAATATGTGACAAGTACAAAAAAATATTCATTAGTGGACAGGCTGTGTGACAACACAGAGACGCACTATTGTTATCCCTCATACTTCTTCTTATAATTAGTCTGTAATTTTAAAAGTGCGATATTTTAAAATCTTAAACAAATTTTTGACAATCAGGTTCCAAAGAAAGATTTGACACATATTTTGTCCAGAAGAGTCCAAAAAACAGAGACAAGTTCACAAAAGTGGGCTTTATATATGTCACAAAATGTTTTGTATATAAGTGTTGATATAGCATTTGAATATAATTACACAGTTAGCAAGATATGAACCACAACACGGTTGCCTTTATTATACTGCCCCTTTATGGTTGATATGAACAATTTTTTTGTGGTTGGGTAGACTTACTCCTACTGCCTCGTACCTTAATAATAGTAATAGTATTACAGTAATAAAAATATAGTAACATATATGATAATAAAATAAACATTACTCAGTTAACTTCCATGCAAATTCTAAAATACTGAGATTTAAAAGTTTACTCTTAAATTGGCCTTGGAGAGTACCATGTTGTTGTTTTCTCAAAATGTATAGTCTTACGAAGTTCAGAATTGAAATGGGAATGTGAATAATTGATATGGTATTAAACGGCAAGATAGTTCTATTTCTTTAATATATATATCAAATGAATGATATATGATGAAATGATGAAATGAAAGACAAAGGAAAACCACAAATTTAAAATTAGTCTAAAAAAATCCATAGTTCTTTAACTTTGTTTCATCGCAGTGGGGGACTCAAGACAAACATTAGGGAGATGCTTGAGGAAATTAGCAGATACTCATGCAGTTTTATCAGACAGAACAAATTGGACTTACAACTTTCACATTTCAAAGCGAAATATCTTTATTACATATTTTCTGTTTTCCTGTATCCGCAACACCTTTCGATTATACACTTTGAAATGTCCTGACAATCCTTGTTCATCCTCTGTAATTATAACACATAAAGCCCGTTCAAACTGGAGATTACAAATCTAGCTGGAACCCAACTGCACACTCAGATTTGTAATATGTCCAGACAGAGACAGAAAGTCTTTACAGGCTGACAGAGTCTCTACATGCCATTCATAACCTCCAGTATAGACCAGCACTGATACATTGATAGAGTACCACTGCTCTTAAATCATTGCTCTTTTGATGAGGTTCATGTTCCCCTATCCTTCAAAAGGGAAGACAATTTAAGGTAGCAGTGAGAAAGACTGGCATGTAGATGAGATGGGCATTTAAAATCAAGTTAAAAATGGGGCAAAAATCCACAAAGTGTTTTCAAAATCTATATTGAAAAAGCTGAAACAGCTAAATTTGCCTTTGATCGTTGAGATCTATCTATAGTTGACTAATTTAAATATTTTGAGGGGAAATGTGGGCAACTGATGATAGAGACACAGACAATAGAAAGAGTATACTGTTAAAAGGGTTAATAAATGAGCTCATCATAGGTATAAAATTTAACAGAATATGATGCTTGTTGCCATGGATACCATAAAAATAGACTGTGGAAAAATATGGATGTGATATCTATGTGGTATCACCCATAACTTCTGGATGAGACCCTCAAGCCTTTGTTTCTGCATAAAAGAGAACTTGTATCAAATCTCTATGAAGAAACTCATAGAGATTAGAGAAATGGGGTCATGGCTTGAAGTCAGTCCTCTGAATCCCCCTAAAACTGTTTACCACTTAGAAACTCAACATAACTTCAAAACTTTCTCCACACTCTTAGTAATAGAATTCTGGTGGAGAAATACTGAAATACTGGAGTCAATCTAAAAAACACACAATGTTTACATTTTTAACTGTAGAATGTAAGTTGCTTAGAGCCCAAATTCCTTAAAAAATATAGAGGGCAGGACATCAGTTGATAGCTTTGATCATTGATGTCATCATTGAAAAAATACTGACTCTTATTTAAAGATGTAATTCTGAGAGATTTTTTGAAGCCAACATGTTGGCAGCTGCTTTGCTACAACCAATGTATGTTATACCATCTCTATGAAGCATTTACATAAGGTGAAAAAAATAACCAGGCAAGTACAATATAATTAAACTTGTGTATGTAGCATTAGTTAATATTAACTAAATTATGGTTTGTTTAATGCTAATTCAATGTCCCCCTATTCTGTGTATCTCCACCGTTTATCATGAAGTGACAACATTTGATCAAATACCATTTGACAGGCAGCAACACACTATCATGGATGAAAATTTCAGTTCTATACATTTTTAGATCTATACTTTATCTTTGGTCTGGACCTTCTTTTTCTGATTTGGGCACAGCCCCCACAGTTCTAATTAAGGGTGATTTTAATGCTACAACAGACGATAATGAGCTTCTAACTTTGTGATAACAGCTTGTGTTTGTACATTTCCAAAACATGACAATGTTCCTGTGCACAAAGCCAGTTCCATAAAGAAATGCTTTTCCCATTATGGTGTGGAAGAACTTGAGTGGCCTGCACAGAGCCCTGACTTCCTCCTCATCCAACACCTCTGGGATGAACTGGAACATCGACTGCGAGTCACGTCTTATCGCCCAACCCAACATCAGTGTTGGACCTCACTAATGCTAGTGTCTGAATGGGAGCAAACTCCTGCAGTCAGGTTCCAAAATGATAATCTGTACTGTATGTACTGTACCTCAAGCTCCCAGACACTTTAGAAAACCCTATGACAAGGGGCATAAACTTGCTGCTTTTTGGCCAAGGAGGTCAGATGGGCATGTAGATAGTGCTAGACAGCCAAGTAGTTCCTGAACTTGAACTATGGACAGAACTTATCCTGTAGCAAACCAGTATAAATAGGCTCTGTGGGTAAGGCTCTGTGAGGAGGGAAAGCCCAAATTTTCTGCTACTGTTAGCTGTACCTGAAATATTATTGCTTCTGTGGATTACAGCAGGCCTCTGGACTAATCAAAAGTCTGCAATAGCAGGAGGAATTGTTACTTTTAGTAATTAAAATCCAAGAATATCTCCTACCACCTGTGAACCAACACTGCAATAATAGACTCCCGAATAATGACTGCAGTTTACTAATGAAGCTGCAATTCAGTCTGTCAATATGCAAAGTTACCAGGTTCAGTTTTGAATATATGTTCAGAAATTAAACATTTGTTTCAGTACTTGAATAAAATAAAAATATGTAGCATAAAAACTATGTGTTGTAAAATGAAAATATTGGAGAAAGCTCATAGACAAATCCTGTCAACTGTTCTTTCAACAACCAAGATGTTGAAGAACTGTTGAGCAAGGCACTTAGCCACCAGCTGTACCAGTTGACCCCATTTAAAAGAGGTCTTGGGAAGATCTGAACCTCTGAAAACCAGAGGAATCCAACCAAACCATGTCTTTGTAGCCCACTGGTTAGGGTCTAATTTATATTGTCAACCGTTTATACCATACCATACAATTCTTTTACAATTACTTTCCAAGCAAAGCTCAGCTGCTTTGGCTGGCTTTGACTTTGACTTATTTGATATTTTACTTCTGTAGTGGAATGTTTTTTTTTATTGAATTCATGAGAAACTAATAGCTTTGAACTCTTAAACTTGCAGTTTGTGGTCTGTTTTAACTGCAAGGGGCTGTATGTAGGTATAGACTGCTGTAGTGCATTCTAATTTTAAATGCATTCAGTTTCAACCAGTTGTGATAAACTGCATGAAATTGCATTTGTATACAGGTCTATGTTTTGTTACAATGTACCACGAGTCCATCTTGGGTCTCTCCATCCAAGACTAAAATACACTATAGTTTAATCCTGGCATAAGTCACAGTTCCTTTTTGGGTTGGGTACATTCCAGACCTGTGAAGACTTTTACATGACAAGGCCAGCAACAGAACAGAATACAAAGAATTGTGTATTATTAGTGTCACTAAGGGTGACGCTCACCCTCAGCTTTCACTGTGACCTCTTCCTGCTTACACCATAGGCCCATTATTAGTCTTAATGAGAAGGACTGCATATATTTTTCAAAAATAATAATTGCTGTGCAATGCTACTGCTCTTTGTGTTTCTAACAAAAAGCCATTTCACTGATCAATGTCTCTACTGTCAGTATTGTATGCAGTAGTAAAACTTGCTACATTCAGTGAACGCAATACCTGTTCACAATGATTCAAGCCTACCTGGTGTTTCCCAAACCAGTCTATGATTCTCATTATAGGTCAAAGGTGATCTTCGATTTGACATGGTAAGAGCTTTCTCAGTGTGGCTCTTTCACCCTCCCCACCACCAATCTCTCGTGCTCTCATGTTTATTCAAGCTTTCTCTGGGATACCAACAGGATCTCTGAGCAAGAGTTTTGTATGAAACACTTGGATTATATGTCATCTAGTTCCCCTTTCCCTTCCCCCATCAGTCGTTCGCTTCCTCCTCATCTCCTTTGCTGCCTTTGTTGAGGCGCTGGAAGCAGTGGACTGTGGAAGCGAGGAAGAAGCTGGCCATGATGGCCACCACTGAGACAGAGATGCCGGAGAAGATGACGATGAGGTAGTCAGTGAGGGTGAGGGTACCACGGCACTCCCTGAAACTGTCTTCAGAGAGTAAACTGAGGGGAACACGACGCCCATCCAGAGGCAGGGAGCACTCTATCCCCTGCATACCTGGGAACAGAGAAAACAACAAGTGAACCAGCTGACAGACAACACTGGACTTCATACAGCCTGCCTCAGAACTCATTAACAAGAGTAAGTGGGCATTCAGACTAAAAAAAGAACTGTTAAAAAAGGCAAGGGTCCAGGCGCCCTGGTGTATCTTCAGGTAAACCATAAAACTATGTTGTTCACATTACAAAGTAATCTACCAGGAATGTTTACTTGCACTTTTGATGGGCAAACACAATGTAGAGCTGGATGATGTTGCATTGTTTTGTTTCAAAAGTTGAGGTACGTTTAACTTTTTTTTATATGTCCCTTTGTTTTCTTCCAGGGCCCTACTTCGGCACAGTGGGGTGCTGTGTTTTCATTGAAATTAATGAGAAGGCTGTGTTATTTCTCTCTCCACAATCTATTTATATTTTCCAAATAGAACAGAGAGAGACAATATAAAATGTGATAAAGCAAAGAAAGAAAAAAAAATTAAGGACTTCCCTTATCCATAGGGTATGCAAATGAGGTAATGGAGACTTCCACCTGAGCATTTCCAAGCATCTGGCCAGTAGGGTGACAAATGTTATAAAGACTGCCTCTAGGGAAGAGAGTGGTACTGTGTGTGGAGTTACACGAAACAATGCCACACTATCATTAGGTTCAATTGGTTTTACAGTAACTTTCATCAATGATCTAAAGCTTTCCCCCCAGTAGGATTGTAAAGTGGGGCAAGACCAGAACATGTGTACATGGCTCCCCAGTGCTTGGCGACACCTGTCGCAAGTTGGGTTCACATCTGTATGGATTCTAGAGAGCCTGATCGTTATGAGGTGGGTGCAGTGTACAGTTTTGCACACGATCAGTCTGTGTTTTGCACAAATAGATTATTTGTGAACTTTTTCAAGGGCATCCTCTCAAAGTTCCTCATAGAGCTACAAAGTGCTTTAATGGAGTTTAAGGAAACTAGACGTAGGGAATGAGGTGGTGGTGCGCTCGCTCAAAGGGTGGTGGGATCCTGTCTGGTATATGTGTAAGTGTGTGTGTATGTATTCATACATATATAGAATGCCACCCTCCAAAGTGGCTAGTAAATGACTGTATCACAGACCAATCCTGGATTTTAACCGTATTAGGCAGGTGGGCGGGTGCTAATGTCAAGCCAGCACCTTTGGTCTCTGTAAAAATTGCTTGCATATCCGTGCAGTCTTATTTTGTTCCATTGTTCAATTTGTAACCAGATATAACACTAAATGAG
This sequence comes from Lateolabrax maculatus, assembly GCA_031216445.1. Taxonomy (NCBI): domain Eukaryota; kingdom Metazoa; phylum Chordata; class Actinopteri; order Acropomatiformes; family Lateolabracidae; genus Lateolabrax; species Lateolabrax maculatus. Next base: position 1,907,287 of record CM062201.1, read on the forward strand.
TAGTAAATGAATAGGGAGAGCTGCAAGGATAGATAATGGAGAGGGGCTCTAAATAAGAAGGGACTCAAGAGACAACCCTGGCAAGTGGAGCGTTGGAGGGTAAAGTATACCGACTGGGTGTTATTTGTCCTTATTGAGGCTAGGGCGGATGAATACTGTAGCTTCACCCATGAGATGTAGTTCTTATCAAAGCCTAAGTGTAAAAATGATACCTCCATACCTCCATCCAACCTCCATGATTTTGAGTATTACCAGGTAGAGAAGACCAAACTTCACCTTTGTGTAGGAGCGGAGGTTGTGCTTAACTGTGCAGAACAGCGCTCGCTTCTTGGCAACAGAAGGGGACTGATAGACAGGGAATACAGAGATCTTCTTGCATCTTGCTTGCAGAGAAGGGGAGCGATTTCCCCAGCTTTATGTAGAATTAGTTGCAAAGGTACACTTCCATGTCCAGAACCTAAGGGCCAAAGGTGGGCTCCCCTCTTTGGGTTTCTCTAGCAGGGTCTGGCGGGGATGGTCATGTAGGGGCTTCTTGTTCAGTCCAAACAGGTCCTGGATTAGTTGGGCAATAAAACAGTAGGATAGTGTCCCTCCAGTCCCTTTGACACACCCATCACAGCTATGTTATCCCTTCGGAATCCTCCAGATCCTCAATCTTGTCATGCAGACATTTCACTTGTGTGAATAGCATGCTAACTGTAGCTTCCAACTATTTTATCCAAGAACCATGGTTGATAGCTGTACACTCAAGTTCTTGCACCGTCTCCTCATGAGCATCCACTGAACCACAGCTGAAGTGGTTCGATTGAATTTTAAATTCTTGTCTCAAGGATAATATTTCAGAGCGCAGGCTCATGATCAGGACATCAATTTTCCCGAATCTGTTGCTCTTTAGAGAGTCCATCATGGACTGTAGCAGTGTAGCATCAAGGGTGCTAGTACCATTAGTGCTGTTAATTGTGTAGGAGGTTGCGCTACTTTGCGGCCTCCTCTTATGCCTCTTGTTTTTGGACAAGTATTTGACATTGTGGTCGGTTAAGAATCAGATTGATTAAGCTATTAGGTTTCTAAAGTTTGTTAGAAGTTTTCCCAGACTATTAAAAACAAAATAGTACAATGAAAAGTGCACACAAAGTACAAAGTCACATTCTCTCGGAGCAGTCAGGGGACATTTCTACTCTCTTCTGTGCTAGGGTTACATTGTGAATTAATAGAAATAGGAAGACTTTCCTTTTTTTTCTAAGGGGAGTGTTGGTCATTGGTGATAAAACGGCTTTTCCTTTTTCACACCAATGAGGTAACCCAAGATAAACTCTTGTTCATACTTACCTAACAACTCATTGCAACAGTGTTACAGACCAAGGGTTTAACACAGATCTGACACAATTTTTGTCCATTGTTAAGATACATTGTTAGAAACACAGAGGTGCGGTTTAGAGAATAGCTGAACAAACCCCAAAATTCTGTTTCAGTTTGCAAAACAGAAAATAGATCCTCAAAATTGTGTTGCTTTCAGAACTCTTCATATACTCAATCACATACTGGCATCAAAAATCACCATCCACACTAGAAGTCATTTACAGTTTATTATAATTGCACACATTTCTCCAAAGGAGTTCTTAACACAGTTCCTGTTCTCTTAACTGATATGCAGCTCAGCATAACAACTTTAATCTCACATCCAAAATGCACTAATGCAACCAAAACACATGTTACACATCTCAGGTTCAATGTATGTACCCAAAAGCACTTGTATGTCAATAGTAACACTTGGTCATTTGATATATATTGACTATGTATGTCAATAGTAACACTTGTCAAGTGGAGACGTGCTGTCCATCTTTATATACAGTCTATGAGCTGGAGTCAGGACATGGTTAGCCTAGCCTAGCCAAGCCATAAAGACTGGAAGCAGAAGGAAACAGCTCGCCTGGCTCTGTCGAAAGTTCAAAAATACACCTCTGAAGCTCACTGATTAAAACATTATGGATACAGGATGCAGATTTTTTTATTTGATGGTTTTTGTATTCATTAACTATCTGTGTGCACAGTATAGTGTGATAAATATTAGGATTCAAAGGAGGGTGGAATTCTCAAGGACAGAGCAGTGTGGTGTGACTATGACTAATGCTGAATAAATGCTACTAATCCTAAAACAAAGCCTGCAACATAGAGAAGATCGCAAAAACTATAACATGTAGCAACTGTTGGAAGGGAGAGGCTATCTACTCATACACACACACACACACACACACACACTAGCTGGCCTTGAAGCTTTAGCAAGTCTTGAAGCTTGACATTTTAAGGAGTAGTCCTACAGACCAACTGTCCGTATGAAATAATTTGTCTATCTGTTACAATACGATTACATCCACACAATGGAACAGAAACGTCAGAAAAGAACATCATGTACTATTGTCATGATAAGGAGAAGTAGCAGCTAGAAGGTGAGGAGCAGAGTTAGCAAAGCAACATGCAAACAGAGGAAGTGTAGGGTTTTCTCTTCCTTAGGGCTCTGTCTCCTGGTGGATCCAAGTGCCAAGAGGCTGGGACCAGCCTGTGCACCAACAAGGAGAGGCCAAAGTCTAAACCATGGTACCCTCCCACCTTTTTTGACCAATCAGATAGTTGCACATTTCAATTTAAAACTTTGTGTAATGTTAAGGTGAGCACTCTCTTCTAGGAGGAAGAAACAGGACAGCTCCATGCTGTCTGTGACATTCCGGATAGAGGAGATCCTTGTACAAGACGTTTTTGACTCTCCAAGAATTGGATATCTCTGAGACTCTTCTTTCTCAAATCAACGAACACGCTGACAATAGACACTGTGTTGATGATGTGACTTAATCAGCTTCTAAAAGGTTCTATATGTAACTTTTTGTACTAATCGCTTTGTATTGCCAATGTGGAACGGACTGTAACATAATTAAAAGAATCAGACCTTCCCTGACTTTCTCGGTTGCATTTAACGGCCTGTGAACTGGTTTCAATGTAAAAGACTTGGGGTGGTTTTTCTGGAGTAAAATCAAAAGGGTCTGACGTTTATGCACAGTCCAGAGTGCCTTGCCTCTGTTTAGCTTAAAAATGGAGTCGGCTAACGTCAACAAATGACCGGCACCCACCATATAACGTTAACTCAAAAACTATAATAACAGTGTAACTTTACTTAACTAATCTATCAACATGATGCCGGTCAATCATGTTCAGTCTTGTGTATGTCACATCACTGTTTCAAGCTTCAAGGTTCAAGGTTAATTTGTTTGCCATTTTACAACACAGGGGTTGCTAGCCTGGGAACCAGACGAATCTGTGAGCTCATGTTTCATTTGGTCTGGCAGATATGTCTGGCCCCTCTCCCATTCAGAATGATTTCCCTTTCAGGTATCTTTGTAAATATCCAAGATGGCGCTGCTGATACAAATGTTCAGTGGCTGTCTACAGCGGCAGTATTAAACGGACTGGACGGTAAATTTTCTCTAAAAGAAGAACAAACAACTGCACTTAAACTTTATGTTGATAAGAAATATGTGTTTGCCGAACTTCTGACAGGACGTACCGTCCAACAGGGCGACGTTTCGTTGCCCTGATTGGTTGTTTCCGCCTGTCGATAATGCCCCTTGGAAATCAAAATTAAACTGAGAGGTTCCAGACTACTACCAGTGTTGCCAACTCCTCAGTAAGGAAAGTAGCTATTGGCTGTCCTAAAAGTCGCTAGAAGTCGCTAAATGACATCATAGCCTAATTTGCATAATTGTAATGGACAGTAGGAGAGAGGAACAACGGTGGGAGAGATAAAACAAGAGTAAAAAACACCCTAAATATGTTTAGAACTACAAATGAGCTTTCTTCTGTTGATTCTTGTTTTTTTGCTATTGAAATAGGCCATCACTTCTCAAAATAACGTAATGACTTTAATGCTTTATTTTAGTGTGGCAGTGAAAAAACATTTACATTAGCGGCGGCTTTGCGCATGCGTGGTTGATTTGCAGTGTGGACGTGGAGGAGTGCGGGTCTCTTCTGTGCTCTGTCTGCAGCTGGGATGCTGCGCCAGGCTACTGTCAGACTGACCACCTGTGAGTGCTTTGGGACAGCGGAGGGGCTCACGGCAGCACCCGCTGCTCACTGAGGACAGTAACTGCAGAACGATGCATGCTTTCATGAGTCTCCAAAACACCAGAAAAGTCTCAAATAACACCAGAAAAAGTCGCTAGATTTGTCGCTAGTCGCTTTTGACAAAAAAAGTCTCCAAGAGGATTTGGAAAGTCACCAGATTTAGCGAGAAAGTCGCCAAGTTGGCAACACTGACTACTACGCATTTGCAAATTAGTCTGGCGATGCCAGGCTACAGGGTTGCGCAATGAAATGAAAATTGTAGTCCCTTCATGCTACACACACATAGAACATACAGATAATAGAACATGATGAAATATACAATAAAAACAACATATAAAGTGTATATACATATATACATGTTTCAGAGACAAAATAATGAGGCTAGTGGTCCTCAAGGTTGGACAACGACATCTGGGGTTTGAAATCCCAGGAAAACTAAAGAAGGGTTGACACGGGTTCCCCACAGATAGTGGTAGCAAAATAGTACAGAGACATGGATTTTGACTCTGAATGGGAAATTTATTAAACACTAGTTCTATACAAAAAAAAATATATATATAGATTTAGGGCAGTTTATTCATTACAACATGATAAAAGCACCAACAACTGTTAATGGCAATTTGCTAAGGACGCTAGATGAAAAGAAAAAATTGGTCAGTCGTAAAACAAAGAATGTGAAGAAGGCAGACGTGCTACCAGGATAACCGGACACCGCCACACACACACACACTAGTTCGCCATCACCTAAACACAACAAAACCATATAATAGTGGCTGAGTTGGAAATGCACAGTTACCACATCCCACCAACACATACAGTGAAGGGTAGAGGAGTGTCATCAGTTCATCACCCTCCCTGTCTGGCAGGAATACTAGGAAGAAGAAGGGAAAGAGAGTAAGAGGGCTAAGGTTGTCACACAACAGAAGAAAACCCGCAAAAACAGTGGTAAAGCCTTAGCCTGGGAACCCGACGAATCTGCAAGCTCATGTTTCATTTGCTCTGGCGATACGTCTGGCCCCTCTCACATTCAAACTGACTTCTCTGCCGATTTATTGGGCAGGCCAATCACAAGCGTTCATCTAGTATGAGGCGGGTTTAATACGATGATTGACAGACAAGAGCACTGTTCAGGTATCTTTGTAAATATCCATGTTTACAGAGCGACTACAGTGGCAGTATTAAACGGACTAGACGGTACATTTTCTCTAGAAGAAGTACATACAACTGCACTTTAACTTTATGTTGATAAGAAATATGTGTTTGCCGAACTTCTGATGGCAGTAGCATACAGGCAAAACAGCAGTGGCTATGACAGCCATAAAATTACAAAGATTAGAAAACCATTTAGTACATATGGTGCAAAGCTTGCAATTTAACTTAGTTTAGATTGTTTACCTCAAGCCATGTAGTATCTAAACCGAGATCTGGCTCCATAGTCAATGCTATCTCAAGCAACCGCAGGATGTTCCATGCAACTCCCTACTCCCTAGCTATCTTCAAAACAGGTTATCCAGCCTACAGGGCTTTTGCAACAGGTTGCTTAGCATTAGATTTGACTAGTTGATATCAACATCTCAGCACTAGATTAATATGTCATACATTATCAGTATGTATCATGGTACAATTAAATACCCAAAAGTAATCATGCTACATTTCTTCTTTCACTTTATGATATACAATAATTATGGAAATGTTTGCTGTGTCTCAATGCTGAAAAGGAGTTTATAGCAATGGAATCACTGAAGGAAACTATTTTACATTTTAAAAAACAGGCGTCTTTGTGAACTCTGAAAAGTGCTACATAAATCTGATGTATTTTTATCTTTGTAGTTTTGGCCATTGGTTCTCTTCGTTATGATAACAGTATATTTATTATGTTCAGGGCCCCCAGGGCAGCTGCTGGTCCCCTATTGACCCACCAACAACATCCCCATCTTTGTGCATTTTGTGCAGTACAGTGCAAACAGCAAACTGCACATGGCAACTGCTTTATTTGTCCAGAGACCAAACAATACTCTTACTACTGTAGGCTTGAACAATGCTACCTGACCCCAGGTTTTCTGTTTGTCAGTTTGTTCTAATTTGATGAAACAACAATAAATACAAATAGTATAAACTAAAGTTTGCCAAAAAAAAAAAAAAACTATAATCTTTACTCAAGGTCGACTTACTAGGTTTTCAACTGTATCTCATCCACAACAGCAAGCAGTCTTCTTATTTCCTACCTTTGCTGGCACATTACTGCCACCTGTAGACTGCTCCATAGTGCTACTACAAGTAAAAAAAACTCTGCAGGTTACCTTTAACCTGTCGAATATAATATTGTATTAACCAAAGGTCAAACATAAAAAAATAATGCCCAGGGTAGAAATCAGCTGATGGACACCCATTCCCCCCAGAGCTAGATATCTTTCATCTTTCTCAGAAGTTGGTGGGAACCACAAACAAAGCTGAAAGAGAGTGAATATTGGACTTACATTCATGAGGTGGACACAAGCAAACTGCAAATGAATGCTAATGCTGGTCTTTGTCTGTTAGATGTGTAAATAAACAGCAGTCTGCTAACAAATAGCAGATTGATCCAATCAGCAGTAGAAACAGTGGGAGATTGTCCACCCTGCAGCGCTCTCTCTCCTCTCCGACAGCGGGATGGAGCAGCCGGGGCCGGTGGATCCACTGTTTTTATTTTCCAAACTACACATAATACAGCCTCTGTGCTTGACTCAAACTGTTAACTCATAGTCTTTCAGAATCAATGTCACAAACTATATTCCACATTTGTTTCTCAGCCACTGTGTTTGCAAAGCTCCAGCAGCCCTGCACTGAAGATACTGAGCTTGACTGAGTAACAGCATGCGCAGGGGAGGGGGGAGAGCAGTGAGAACAGTCAAGCTCAATCAATGGATCCATGGCATGAGCAGCGATTGACACTGCATTAGAGACTCCTCCTGCTCTGATTGGTTATTTTCATTGAGGTGCGGTGGATATTTTGCAAAGGCCATTAGGAGCACGAGGAGGAGCCAGAAGAACTGATTTTTTTCACAGATTATCTGTCTAATGTATTTATGTCAGGATATAATTATAGTTTCAGCACATATGACAAAAAGTTATTTTTATAAAAATGACCTACTGCACCTTTAAATCTCACAAAAATATTACATGTTAATTTTAGATTTGTATTCATTATAGTGTTTGCAAGCCATGATGAATGAGTACTGTTTTATGACCAAATGTACAAAATGCACTGTAACACCTCAAAAACATTTTGTCCACTATGTAAAAGCACTTCCATTTTATCCTCTCTGTAGCACTGCTTTACCCAAGAGTCACTAGACATCATTGTCAAGTGTGTATTTGTGTGATTATGTGTGTTTGTTTATATGTGTGTGTCTGTGTGTGTGTCTGTGTGTGTGTGTGAGTCACTGGAAGACCAGAAGGGGTTTTCCACATGAAAAGGGACTCTGTGACCTCATCGCTTGGTGATATTCCAGTCACGTGGCACTACAACAGGCAGCCAGACTCATGCTTTCGCAGACCTGCAGGAGACAGACAGACCCCCCCATGCACACACATTGCACATATATAGACAGGGACACAAACAGGACAACATAAACAGTAAAAATACAAATATACAGACATTAGTTTATGAGCATGACCACTGAAATGTATTAATAATGGTACGTGAACAAAGACACGCAGGAACACACACGTATATTCATTCATATGGGCACCACGTGCACATGGAAATAAAACACACAGAGACATTCATGCACAAAAGTGTGTTTTCACAAACACATGTACAGGTATACACATGCAGAAATGTTTAATTGAATGTACAAATGTATTCAGGTGAACAAAATAGCACACATACATATTTTGCACACAGATACAAACACATAACATAGTTGATGATGATAATGATGATGATTCCATAAACAAAGATAGGTGTGCACATATACATGTTGACAGGAACACAAAATGGCAACACCAGAGACAGGAACATACAGCTAGACACATATGCATACACAACCAGGTGCATACACACAAACACACACCATTCTGAATGTAGCCAAGCATACAAAATGACTGCAAGACAATGTCCCAATCTCAATCCCATAAACCAAGTTTATTCACTCAACTCTTAAAATCATTTAATTTCACTTAATGTGTGTGTGTGTGTGTGTGTCTGTGTGTGTGTTGTAGCTGTGTACAGTGTATTTGTGCAGTGAGGAAGGTGTCAATGTTGAACCACGCTGGCCAAGTTAAAAACAGGTTGTGTCATTTTCACTGTTACAATGTCACTGTGTTCAAGGGAGTCAAAAAGTAGCCATGACAAGTTACTTTGAGAAAACTGGTCAACTTAATGGGGCAAAATAATGGGGGTTTGATACCAAAATCAATCGTAGGCTTGTAGTGCTATCACCAACACTCTGTTGTTAATATGGCAGTGTTCATAATAGGCAACGTTAAAATGCTTTATTGTACTGTGTTTCAAAGTGTCAAGATAATATATGTTTATTTAAGTGTTCAGTTTTCAGGGATTTTTCTTGTGTATTTACATTAATTTGCTAATTAATATACTTTATACAACATTTCAGGCAAATATTGTACTTTTATATGCACTTATTTCGCAGTTAGTTACTTTTCAGATTAAGTTCTTACTCAAAATCTGAACTCATCAGTTTAGCAGCTGATATGGTTTTGGTCTGTGTTTCTGTGAACACCACACTAAAACTGATCACGTCAACTGGAACATGGTCAACCATCTAGGAGTTGGCAGAAAGATCAAGGAGGACAATCACATACCACGTCACATAAGATACCATCTTTGAACAAAGACAGGTTCTATCTCCTCCATATATGGCCACCTGTTATCACGTAACTGATGTTCATACTAAGGTTACGTCATGACAGCTGAGAAATTTCCAACTGCTGTTGAAGGTTGAAATACAGTTGAAAGTTCCAATAAAAACTAGGAAGTCAAAATAATTTTGTTTTCCTCCATCTATTGCACATCCAATAGAAGTTGCACCTCAGAGGTTAATTAGTAAGGTTAGTTAATCCAAACAGGTAAGGCTTTATCTGTTTGGATTAACTAACCTAATATCTAGTTTGTTACATAGATATTGTGTTTGTATTATATACTCCATAGGGTTTCTTTGAGGTTTGGTAAGAGTGACTCAACTGTGGTATATGACTTTCAGAGACATTGACCCAAAAATAAGAAGGAATATTTCCATGAGAAATCTGTGTTTACCTGAAATGACCTGGGATCAACGTGATAATCAGGTATATTTGTTATAAACTCATTCAGTTAACTAGTGAAGACTGAGCCACATGTATGCATCATGGACATTTTCATTTCTCAGTCCATGGTTTTGTATGTTTGCCTTGACCAGGAAAAAATACACCTGTGTCTTTCTTAATATACATTAAGGCTAAACTAATAAAAAAAAATAAAGCATAATAATAAAAAAACACTACTACTGAGGTAAATCTGGTTCACTCTGCATTTGCAAGTTGCATTGATGTTCAGTATTGTGCATTATGTAACAGTTGGTTCCACAACTTCTAATTCACTACCATTTTGCGACTAACAAATGCAACATATATAGTGTTTTGTGTACCTCTGAATACAAAGTTTCAAGATCTGCTCTCAGTCAAATCACTGTAACCAACAAGATTTGTTTTCATATTGATGTGTTTATGTCAATTCATTGGATTTCCTTTGTGCTAATTGCAACTGCTGAATGTAAGAGGAAATGTATTTCAGGGAACGGATTGGATTTTCTCTGATCTGACATGGGACAAATACTGCAAGTCCATACTTTAAGCATCTTACGTCTTACCCTTTGGGAGCTTGTGGCGGTTCTCTGTCAGCCATACAAACAGTTTGGCAAAGTGGCAGTTGCAGAACCAGGGGTTGCCCTCCAGACGCAGCATACGGAGGGAGGGCAGGGATTCCAAGATGTTAACGTCCAGCTCTGTGAGACCGTTCCTCTCCAGCTCCAGTTCCCTCAAAGAAGTCAACCCTGTGAAAGCATCCCTGCCTATCATCTTTAAATAGGGGTTGTTCCCCAGTCGCAGTTTGATCAGACTCCGGGACTCTCCAAATGTCCCAGAGGGGATTTCTGTCAGGTTGTTGCTCCCCAGGTCCAAGAAAACTAATCTAGAAGAGGTGCTCAGGGTCCCTGGTTCCAACTGGGAAAGGGAGTTATTCCTCAGGTCCAGGTAGACCAGGTCGCTGTAAAGGACCAAGAAGTCAGAGGGGATCCAGCGAATCCAGTTGTTGGATAGCAGGAGGCGGCGAACGTCCAGAGGGATGGAATCCGGGACTCTAGTTAGACCTTGGCCAGTGCAGTCCACAGTGTGGTGGTCTGGACACAAACAGCTGGATGGACAGTTGTGGCCCTGTGTAAGCAAGATGGAGGAGATCAAGGCAAGGAAAGGCTGCAGCCAGTTAATGCATGGTAACATCATTGAGGGGTAGCAGCATTAATCAGGAGACGGGAGGTTGGGTGGTGTCAACAGGGGGTGAGAGGGGACTTCAGGGAAATGGATGGATAGACAGGTTTAAATCACAGGAGGGGAGGGGGATAGCAAGGTCGGACAATGTAAGTTCAGCGTGGTGCTGGCATCCTTCCGCGCTCTCTGCACTGCAAAGTGAGAACAACCCGAAAAGCCATTGAGAAGTGTGGGAGCACTGTATTCCAGGAGATCATGTAACAAGCAGTCCGGATCAAATAGCAGCCTGCTGGCTTTGAGGGAAGAGAGGGGAGGAGCAAAAAAGAAAGCGTGCAAGAGAGCGGGGAGGAGGGGGATGTGAAAGGGGAGAGGATTAGCACAGAGGTAAATAGAGGCTAACAAACCAGACGCAAGAGAGGCGGGGTTTGTAGGGTAAGCCACGAGACTGTGTATGTGTGATTGTGTCTGTGTGGACAAGCAGGGGCAGCCCTCCATGCCTCATTAGTCACCAACTGAGGTAAACCAACTGCCGTTGTCATCACTTGGATTAGTCGAGCAGAACCATAACAAGAGTCCTTTCTGACTGAAATTCTATCCATGTAGTTTGATGTAAGTGCTCCTGCTTCACACAGATGGACCCGAAGTGAAGATGACGCCATCACCATCATCTGTGACTCACACGTGACACTGTCAAATACATGCAGCCAACAGCAGCACCCCGTATAGTCTTCTGGAATCCCCACTGTTTTCCCCCTTCCTCCCTACCCCCTCTTTGTCTCCGTATTTCTTTTTCTCACCTTTGCTTTACTCGCTGGATGGGGATGGAAAAAGCAAGTTTCTCAGCCTGTCACCATGACAACTGGTTCTAAAACATTTACCAAGCTGTCACTCAGCAGCTCCTAGCAGGCTAATTCACATGTATCATTAATTTGCAAAACATAAGGGGCTGATCATAAACAGCTGTGCCAGCTAATGCAATCCAGCACATTGACACTACAAGAAACACTGCAGTTATTAAGCTTAGTGTGTAATGTTAATGTCAAAATTAACACAATTTTTGTACAACACTGTTTGTGTTAGATTATGACCCTACACTGGAGATGACATCCATATTTGGGAATTAAAAACATCTGTTTTTTTAACACAAATGCATACAGGCAGGGCTGTTTCTGAGCATTTTGGTGCCCTAAGCGACATCTTGCACTAGGGCCTTCCCCCAAACCAAGACCACCACCACCCCCCTGGTTACGCCACTAGGCTCCCAGTCATTTAAATATCCCTGAATGGAAATTAATGACTAGGCATACTGTAGAGTCTGGATCTGTGACTGCAGGCCGTCTACTGCCCCCATGTTCCTGCTCCACACTCACTGTTACAGTTAATATTATTATTAGTCTGATTTGTTGTCCCTCCTCCTGCTGTCTCTCCCCTCTCCCCTTCTCTCTTCACCTTTCAACTCAACTGGGTAGAGGCAGATGGCCGCCCACCCAGAGCCCGGTTCTGCTCGAGCTTTCTACCTGTTATAAGGGAGTTCTTCATCGCCACTTTCGCCAAGTGCTGCTCACTTGGCGACAGTGGCTGTCTGTTTGGTCACTGTTTGGTCACTGTAAATAATATTTTAAAGAGTATGGTCTAGACCTATTCTATGTGAAAAGTGTCTATAGAGATAACTTTTTGTATGGTTCGGCGCTATACAAATAAACTTGACTTAACTTTCTTAATTAGTAGATCAAGACCTCAAGTCACATTTAGTTAAAATATCCCTAGCTTGGTGTCTTTGTGGAAGAGATAAATGGTATTACTACAATATAAATGTTAATATATTCATCAGTGACAACAACATAACACAACAACAACAACAACAACAATAACAATAATCATCGTCACTGTGAAGGAAAACTTGAGAGCTGGTTATCTTGTGATTGAAGAAGGTTGCACACTTCCAGCAACCCACACAGCTTTTAATAGCCAGGCCATTCGGCACCAGGATACAACTGCCCCTGGCTACCCCCTTCCTGCAACCGACACAGCTTGTCCTAGCTTGAGCTCCTGGCAACAAAATGCCTACTTACAGCAACTGACGCAGCAACTTCCAGCAACTAACCCAGCTTTCACCAGCTCGGGCTCCTGGCACAGAGTTGCCAGTGCTCCCCGCCGCCTACTTACAGCAACCTCAGCAGTTTTCTCCAGCTGGGCTTCCCTGGCACAGAGTTGCCAGTGCCCTTCTGTCGCCTACTTCCAGCAACCGACACAACTTTCTCCAGCCTGCTTACTTCCAGCAACCGATGCAGCTTGCTCTAGTTGGGGCTCCTGGCACAGAGTTGTCAGTGTCCCTTGATGCCTACTTCCAGCAACTGATGCAGCTTTCTCCAACTTGGCATTTGGCACCAAATTGCCAGTGCCCGCCGGCGCCTACTTCCAGCAACCACAGCAGCTCGCTTTAGCTTGAGCTGTTGGTACCGAGATACTGGGACGCCAGGTTCCTCCATCTCCCAGCTTCACCAGCACCTGCAACTCATACTGGTTGGAGATTTGGCACTGAAATGCCAGCACCCAGCTTTGTTCAACAGCCCTGGCAGCAACAAGTTCATTCCATACTAATGTCAGTCCTCTCTCTCAACCCATTTAAGGCCAGCAGGCAACCCTATGTACAACTAATCCTCCCATTCGTAATCGTAACTCTTTCATCTCTCATCCTTTTCCAGTCCCCACCAGTCTATGCAACAGATAACTAACATAATCATACAGATCTTGTACTACTTATCATGCCTTTCATCCATCAACCACCAACTGACAGATTCCTCAAAGGATAAAAAGGGCACCTCCACCTGAAAGGAGAACAACCACCTGTTCTCGAGAGCTTACTCCCAAAGAGTTCATATATGCTTTCTCTCTCTTCAGAGACATACTCTTTCCTCAATTTCCCTCCCACCAGCAGGAAATGGATGAGAAGGGCACCTCCACCTGAAAGGAGAACAACCACCTGTTCTCGAGAGTGAGGTGTCTGAGCTGAAAGATGTCTCTGCCATGTGTGTCTAATGTTTAGGTAGGCCTATGTCAAAGGTCTGGCGCCATCCAAGATGGATGTCCCTTGGTTGTTGTTTTCCTAAGTTCCACAGAGATGAGAGCAGTTTTAACATGAACCATATGTCCCACCTTATCTTTTTGTAAAATAGCCATGTATGGTTATGAGGTTGGCTCTGAGCCTATCTTGTCACCACACATTAGCTATACCATGAATATGTAGGAATGTTTTAAACAGGCTTTAAAAGGTGTAGTTTGAGTGGAAAACAAAAGGGAGATTCACATTGGCTTCGGATCCTCTCACAGGCAATCCATGGTGCTTGTTTTGTTGCTGTACTTTTTGTAATAAACCTTTTTATACAACTAAGTCGGTGTCAGCGGAGATTCCTTCACCATCATCACATCATCGCTACAGAAGATACAACAAGAGCTTACTCCCACAGAGTTCATGTATGCTTTCTCTCTCTTCAGAGACATACTCTATCCTCAATTTCCCTCCCACCAGCAGGAAATGGATGATGACATGGCCATCTTCCTTAATCTGGCCCTCGTTTCACAATCTTACCTCCGAAGCCGCAGCCCGTCTTCAGCAGTTTAATGAGCTTTGCTGCCCGGATCTTTACGTCCCGGCGTAGTTAGCAGGCTCGGGCTGGTCAAGCTAACAGGCTGGTAGCCCCTCCACGCTACCAGTCTTCCTCACCGGACTGCTGGCGTCCTGCCGCTGCTATGCTGTGAGTCATCCAGTGGATACTCCTGGGTTGGACATCGCTTCTCTTTTCACCGACACCCGGCTCTTGGTCACAAGCTAACGCTAGCTTTATGCCGCCGCTGTACTCCACCTCAGCTCTTCACAACCTCAACAACCACCTGCATCCGGACTGCATTGCCAGACTCAAAGAAAATGGATTACTTCGCCGAGGCCATCCTCCACACAGAGGCTCTGGCCACATGTTTTCTTACAACTTCACTTCCAAACTCCATCCCCTCCCCGTGGTCCTGTCGCTCCAAAACGTCCTCGTTATGTCACCACAACAACATTCCTGCCCATGCTCAGCCACATCAAGTCCAACCTCCGTCTTTGGCTCAACCTTCTCACCTACTTGAACGGCACCACTTTCTTTTACAATGAACAACCAACTCATCCACACAGCATCCATCTGTTCACTGATGCCCCTCCCTTTGCCGGTTTTGGGGGTTCTACAATGGAAGATGGTTTGCGTTGGAATGGCCCCTAGAGCATGCAAGTGAATGCCAAGTCACTTGTTTTGACGTTTTCTACCTTATAATAGTCTACCCTTTCTGTTGGGCCACAAATCCATCCTCATACACTCAGACAACATCACAGCTGTAGACATAATATACAAAGAACGCTCCAAACTGCCCATCCATCATGCTGTTCATGCGCCGCCTAATCTGGCACTCCGTCACACACCAATACGTTCTCCATGTAGCTCAAATTCACTGACTCGCCGTCTCGCTTTTCATTCCATAACCTTCCCATCGTTCGATCCCATCATCATCATGACCTGCTTCATAACCTAAGCCCATTCAGCAATTGCCGTCAGAACTCACACTATTAAAGTTTAACATAGCGGCATCAGCTTCTTTTCTAAGCTTCTAACTTCCAGCAATCCCCAGATAACTTAACTGCTCAGATGTCTTCCCCTCCAAGAGCCTGCCAAAATACCAATACAAATTACCACAGACTTGCTGTCAGTATGCATCCACACCATCCGCTCCCAAGCTCCCCACAACGCACTCTCGCTTTCTGCGCCCCTCCCACCCACGCTGTTTCTCTCTCCTTGTTTCTCTCTCCCTGTTTCTTCCTCTCCCATCTCTCCTCTCTGTAGGGTCCTCAGGGGGTTTGCCGTGCCACGATGGATTCCTTACCTAAGCTCCCCACAACGCAACTGACATTGGAAGAACTGAGCGAGCTGAGCCTTGCACACAATCATCATCATCATCATATATGTAAATAAATCGTTAAACGTATCTGTTGATGGTGTGGTCCTTGCTAGTGAAAAGCATGTTCTTGAGTATTTACTTTCATTTTCTGGAAAAGCATTGTAAGGAAGCAAGTTGATGAACATAAACAAGCAAACAGCCCTCAACTTTACTTCCATGTCTGAGTCACCATTTAACCCTTTCAGTGCCTAGGACAAGTGTTAATCTATCTTTACACTTTCTGTAATGTCACCCATGCAGGGGAATCTAAAGCAGACTCCAGGGCAATGGACATCTCAGCACACCCCCATAACTCCAGAGAGAAAGGTATGAGTGGTTATGTTGAATGTAATTCTAAAATGCACTCTAGTCAGCTGTCATTGCCTTACATGAGTCTCACATTGCACCCAAACCACCACATAATGTCCTTCACATTCTGCTACACCAAGACATTGGGCAAAATCCTATTCAAACAGCTGAGGCTCTGCGGGCCCACCAGGACATTGTTGTGCTGTCTTGGCTGACACGCCTCTTCAGTGTCATGTAGAGGTCAGGGACAGTACCTGTGGAGTGGCAGACCGGGGTGGTGGTTCCCATTTTCAAAAAAAAGGGGGCCAAAAGGGTGTGCTCCAATTATCGAGGTATGACACTGTTCAACCTCCCCAGGAAAGTTTACTCCAGGTTGCTGGAATGCTCCGACCGATTGTCAAACCACAGATTCAGGAGGAGCAATGCCAATTCTGTCCTGGCCATGGAACAGTAGACCAGCTCCTTTGCAGGATTGTTTTGGGGGGTCATGGGAGTTTTCCCATCCAGACTAGATGTGCTTATGACCGTGTTCCCCAAGGATTCCTGTGGGGGTACTGTGGGAGTATGGGGTAGTGGGGCCGTTGAACATGCTGGAGGGATTATATATCTCATCTGGCCTGGGAATTCCTCAGGATCCCCCAGGAGGAGCTGGAAAAAGTTGCTGGGGAGAGGGACATCTGGAATACCCTGCTGACCCTGCTGCCACCACAACCCAGCCCCGGATAAGTTGAATAAAATGGATGGGCAGCAGAGGATGGACAAAATACCACTCCTGCTTGATGCTAGCACCGTGCTCGCTACTCCAGGGTGCATAGTATGAGTCAGCCAGCTGCCCAATATTATCTTGGGATCCATCCACACAGTTTCTCATCAGTCAAGGGCCCTTCACTTTCTGCAGGTATTTCCGCCTCTGGAGCTGTAGATTCTGGATCTGTGATTGCCGGCCATCTACTGCCTCCATGTTCCTGCTCCACACTTACTGCTGCAGTTGTTATTATTATTAGTCTGATTTGTTGTCCGTCCTCCTGCTCTGTCTCCCCTCTCCCCCTCTCTCTTCCCCTTTCAACCCAACTCGGTCGATGCAGATGGTCGCCCACCCAGAGCCTGGTTCTGCTCAAGGTTTCTACCTTTTAAAAGGGAGTTTTTCCTTGCCACTGTCGCCAAGTGCTTGCTCATGGTGGGAAGTGTTGGGTCTCTGTAAATAATATTTTAAAGAGTATGGTCTATACCTACTCTATGTGAAAGCGTCTTGAGATAACTTTTATTATGATTTGGCACTATACAAATAAAATTGACTTGACTTGACTTGAGCTCTAGTATGCCATTCTTCTTTTTCTGTCTGATCCCTGGTGCAACAAGTTGTGACGGTTACGTGCAATGCTCTGGTAGGTGTTGATTTTAGTTTTTTTTTAAGTTATACTATTATATACTCCATAGTGACTCTCGCTCTACCTACGTTGAACCCTCCATAAGGTTGTTGTGCATGTATCAAACAAGAGGGGTTAATGCCAGCGTTACGCTTGTTTATGTTATGCATTTGTTTACACTGGAAAAGCAGCTGCAACAGCAACCTCTGCTGCTTAGGATGTGGTAAAGTTCTTCCTTGATGTGAGGAGCCAAACAAACGCACTGCCAACAGGCTACAAATTCTCTATGTGGGGTATTTAGAGCTGGACAGTTTTCGGCGAGGTATTCTTGACGTCAAGGCTGAAATGCGCCTCAGGTGCTCCTGTCCATGAATTAATGATGCGCTGGTTGGGGTATTTTAATACCCACCCGAACTGTTATGAGAGCCAATCTGCACCACCCAACTCGCAAAAATATGTGTTAAGTGATCACCCGAACTGCCAACTTGCGCTTGTTGCTGGAATGCACAGCACCACTCTGGCCAGCATGTAGAGGACAGGTTTGAGTAACGTGTGTGAGTGATCTCTCCAGAAGACAAGGATGTCCTCTTAGCACTAATCAACAGTAAGGGGAGTCTGCAGGTAACACTGTACTTCATCTGGCATGATTACGTCAAGAAGGTGTTTCCACTCCATGAACATAAAAATTAATGAGTGCCCACCATCAACACAAAGTCAAAGTCAAACCATTCCACAGACACTCTAATATGTAAACATGTTCTAACGTGAGCCTACCTTTGTGGCCTACTGTTCACTTTACTCATTGCCCATTATTAACAACATGTAAGTTCAGGATGTCTTGTGTACCTTCCAGAGCCTCTTCACTGGGGAAGCTTGATGGGCTTGTGCTACAGAAGGTAACCCAAAATAAGTTAGCATATAGTATGTGCATATTTTTTTTTTATCTCAATTAAACAAACATCTCTTTTCGTAAAAAAAAAAAAAATTGTGTTAATCTGATTACGGAAGGCTGAATTATAGAAATATTACAGGTTTAAGTAGCCTATTACAAGATAAAATAATAAAATATTTCAGGCTGAAATATTACAGGTTGAAGCTTACCTTCTTGACTAGTTAGCTCATACTGGGCCTGCAGGGTTGGAATGAGGGCTGCTGTCACTCTTCAGGCTTCGATTTGGACTGCCAATCTCTCATCTGGTGCCAGCATTTCCAATGTCTTGACAAGGAAGGTGGCAATTTTATGGGTAGGAGTGATCTTAAACTTCTCGTTTAAGAGCACTCCTGCATGGCTGCAGATGTGTTGCATGTAGCATGGCTCCCCACACAGAGGCTCACAATGTCCCTTCAGCCTAAGGTGCCACAGGACCACAGAACAGGACTGTGTTTACTGTTGGGTAGTGGTCAGCCTCCATATTGTGTTGAGGACCTCTACTTGGATGCCCTCCATGCGCTGTATTTGCCCCTTGTCCGGAAGCAGCTCCAGAATCTCCCTGTGTTACTTGGCAATGGAGCTAAGCATTGCTGCCTTGCTGTTCTGTCTAGTCTTGCTTTCTTGGAGTACACCATGCAGAAGGCTGAGTGTGTTACCAGACTTCTTCAACCAAGTTTTTGCACTTTACTATTTGGTCAGTCATCTCCCGCATGAAGTCTGGCACATCTTTTTCCTCGAATGAATGCTTTAGGACGTTATTGATTACATGCGCAGGTATCACAAATAGTTCTTAAGTGCAGCTTTGATATTGGGACCTTGATCAATGACAAACAGCTTTTGACAGGCCTTCAGCTGTTATGCCAACTTCTAAAAGTTTCTTGCTGATTTGTTTGTGTATGTTCGTGGCAGTTTTCTTTGTTGACGCGTCAAAATTTAAAGTGGAGATCACTCGACTCAACAGTTTCCAGGCTTCTGTGATGAAGTGACATGTCAGCAGTGTATATGATTTCATATTGAAGCTGTCTGTCTGCCAATACCACATTCCAGCACTTTGTTGATAGACTAACAGAGACTAGCTTTTTCTTTGCCTGTGAGTGGTGATAGAGTGGGCATTCGCTGCTCCATAACGTGTACTGATATTTATTAGCCCTTGTGCCACATGAGTAAACCCCTAACCATAACAAATGGGCGCAGGTCAAAGCAACAGAACTCCACAAACTCGTCCACGAGTTTAGATTTTGCTGCAAATGGCACCTTGTTCCTCATTTATGCTGACACCAAGGGCTGATTTGATGGAGCTTGTTGAGTGGGCTTGCTCGGCTGTGGGGCAGCGGGTCCACTATATGAATGCCAATTAGGGTTTGATGTACCCGTCTTATAGCCATGATATTTGTAAACTGAAATTAACTGAAATAAAACATGTTAATGTATCAGTGAAGCTATTTCATCTAGTTATTTGCAGTAATTTGGTTGAATGTGCATGTGAATGTCATCAGTGTAGAATCAATGGACTACTAACCCTAAATCCTTCAATCTTCTGTTTACCAGTGATGTCAGAGTATCCCTAGAGTATCACTAAGTATCTGCTTGAGAAAAAGATGACAACAGAAATAAATGCTTAAAGTGCTCCCACTCTTATCTCGTGTATGAAGAAAAGTAGGTCAGCACAGCGTGGTTATGCTGCACCAAGCTGATCTATAGTGAAGTCAATCCAATGACATATATGTGAGAATGCTGCTTATTAACTATAGTTCAGCATTCAATACCCTGCACTCCAAGCTTGTCATCAAACGCAGAGACCTGGGACACAGGAAAAAGGCCAACAGAATCATCGAAGACCCCAATCACCCCAGCCAAAACAGTTCTACCTGCTGCCGTCTGGCAGATGGTACCACAGCATTAGGTCCCACACCACCAGGTTTAGAGACAGCTTCAACCATAAGACTATCAAACTCTTGAAATCTCAAGCTCACCACTCACTTTACTCACACTGCACTGATGTTCTTTGCCTTTACACTACTTTTACTTACTGTTTATTACCTGTTTACATCTCCTTATGTATTTACTTCTACTGTTTATACCTGGACACATCATAATATACATACTTATATACATATATATACTTCTCACTTTCTGCAGGTATTTCCGCCCCTGGAGCTGTAGAGTCTGGATCTGTGATTGCCGGCCGTCTACTGCCCCCATGTTCCTGCTCCACACTCACTGCTGCAGTTGTTATTATTATTAGTCTGATTTGTTGTCTCTCCTCCTGTTCTGTCTCCCCTCTCCCCCTCTCTCCTCCCCTTTCAACCCAACTGGGTCGATGCAGATGGCCGCCCACCCAGAGCCTGGTTCTGCTCGAGGTTTCTACCTGTTAAAAGGGAGTTTTTCCTCGCCACTGTCGCCAAGTGCTGCTCATGGTGGGAACTGTTGGGTCTCTGTAAATAATATTTTAAAGAGTATGGTCTAGACCTACTCTATGTGAAAGCGTCTTGAGATAACTTTTGTTATGATTTGGCGCTATACAAATAAAATTGACTTGACTTGACATACAGTATATATTTATTTACTCCCTGCATATAAGCTGTTTAACCATCACAGTACATATATTTGTTCCACTGCCTGTCTACATCCTGTTCTTATCTGTTCATGTTCTCATTATGTGTATATTGCATTGCTGCACAACCTGTCTACACTGTAGTTCTTTCATTTTGTCATTACCATAAACCTGCCTACCACAAAATTGTATTATCTATCTATCTATCGATCTCTCTCTCTCTCTCTCTCTATATATATATATACACACACACACACTTCTGCACTGTCTTGTATTATGTTTTCGATTCTCATCTTTACTTTTTACTTGCATGATTCTGTTTTTATACACTAGTGCGGTCCCATTTAAAACATGTCTGTTTGGAACAGGCCGATTGCTTAGCCTCTGTTATAGCAACTTGCAGGTGTCTTGAGAACAGCTCATGGGAACAATGCTGCGCTGGTCCTTGTTTGTTAAAGGTTATTAATTTTGAACGTGTTGCGTGTCCAAATTGCAACAAAATGCGGCACTATACATCCTCGGGTCCTCAGCAACACAATCGGCAAGTGAGAAGATCGCATGAACAGTTTAAGAGATATGCGAAAGATATACAGACAGACAGAGATTCCTTGATTTATAGTTAGACTAGTGCAGTTCCCGTTCAGAACATGCCAGTAATCTTCCAGTTTCTCCTGAAGAGACTCTCCGACTGCATCAATGAGCCGCCCTGCCCGCTGCTGAGGGAAATATATCAGTCTCACCTGTCTCACCGACAGTGCTGAAGCACCGCCTGCCACTGGCTTATTGCTTTGTTATGCAAAGTTTATTAATAATGGACGTGTCACGTGTCCAGATTGCACTAAATGTTCCCCTTAGGTCCCCAGCAATACACCTGCAAAATATGAAGTAGATCGGGTGAACGGTTCGAGAGCTAAGCAAAGGACAAACAAACATACATACATACATTCCTTGCTTGATAGATAGATATTGTATGAGCATTGTTAGAAAAAGCCTACGAATTAGGAATTTAATTGCTAATGACTGCTTCACTGTGATTGTTGTCCATATGACAAATAAGGAACTTGTAACTTGTCATTGAGTACCCTTGCTCAAATAAGCCCTCAGGAACAGCGGTGGGCTGTGCTGTTATCATAGACTGTATAAAAGAAGTGGACGTAGTGACCGTGATGTCTCCCGTTGGTTTGTGAACAGAAGTTTTGAAGCCGCGAGTTCGGTGATTTCACTGTCGACATCTTGGTTTTATGAAGCCAGAAGTGACGTCATTTGAACGAGAGGGTAGTGCTGCCTCTCTCCTTATAGGCAATCGACATGGGAACGACTTGTCAATCACAGCTTCAACATCTCCCACTGGACTGTAACCACTCTTCAAACATCGCTAGAAGATAAAGGAATCCCATTTCACAGAACTGACACATTCAGGTCAGCCTGTCATGACCACCGGTCTGTCAACACCTGGTCTCTTCCAGCTGACCTCATCACACACGAACCAACAACACGTTGTGACACAGCCAGAGAAGAAGAAGAAAAAACACGCACCAGAGCTTCAGCAACCACCACTCCTCAAAATACAACTCAGTTAGCCGCTCCAAACGGTCCACCTTCCACCAGGCCTATCTTCATCATCCAGAGAATGACACCTGGATGTCAGCCAGCCACCACACCAGTTAGCTTTAGCAGGGGAACCTAGCACTGGGATGCACCCCCCCCCTCCCCAACCCATTTCCAGCAACCAACACAGACTGCTCTAGTCGGGGCTCCTTGCAGCGAGGGCCATTGCTCCCTGACACCTACTTCCAGCCACCACAGCAGCTTGGTCCGGCTGGGGCTTTTGGCACCAGGATGTCACTGCCCCCGGCTGCCCACTTCCAGCAACCACAGCAGCTCGCACTAGTTGGGGCTCCTGGCACCGAGATGTCACTGCTCCCATGCCGCCCACACCCAGCACCTCAGAAGCAGCTGTAGAACCAGATTTATATTTAGACTGTTTTTCTCCAATTGACCTTTGCCAACTAACTTCAATGACTTTTTCGTCTAAACCAACAACCTGCCTCTTAGACTCCATCCCAACTAGGCTGCTTAAAGAAGTTTTACCCTTAGTTAGCACTTCTTTACTAGACATGATCAATCTGTCTTCAGTCCTTCAAAGTAGCTGTAATTAAACCTCTTCTTAAAAAGCCTACGCTTGATCCAGGGGTTTTAGCCAATTATAGACCTATATCTAACCTTCCCTTTCTCTCCAAAATCCTTGAGAAAGTGGTCGATAATCAGTTATGTGACTTTCTAAACTGCAATAGTTTATTTGAGGATTTTCAGTCAGGATTTAGGGAGTATCATAGCACAGAGACAGCACTGGTGAAAGTGACAAATGACCTTTTGATTGTGTCAGATAAAGGATTTGTCTCTGTACTTGTTCTGTTAGATCTTAGTGCCGCTTTCGATACCATTGACCATTGTATCCTATTGCAGAGACTGGAGCATTTGATTGGCGTCAAAGGACCCGCACTAAGCTGGTTTCAGTCTTATTTATCAGATAGATTTCAGTTTGTCCATGTAAATGATGAATCCTCCGTGCACACGGAAGTTAGTCACGGAGTTCCACAAGGTTCAGTGCTTGGACCACTTTTATTTACCATGTATATGCTTCCTTTAGGCAATATTATTAGGAAACACTCCATAACCTTTCACTGCTATGCAGATGATACTCAGTTATACTTATCGATAAAGCCAGATGAAACCGGTAAGTTAGCCAAGCTTCAGGCATGTATTAAGGACATAAAAGACTGGGTGACCTACAATTTTCTGCTGTTAAACTCAGACAAAACTGAAGTTATTGTTCTGGGTCCTAAACACCTGCGAGACGCACTATGTATAGATATAGTTACTCTAGATGGCATTGCCCTGGCCTCTAGCACCGCTGTAAGGAGTCTAGGAGTAATCTTTGATCAGGACATGTCCTTCAATACCCATATAAAACAGACTTCAAGGACTGCCTTCTTCCACTTACGTAACATTATAAAAATCAGGCATATCCTGTCTCAAAAAGATGCAGAAAAACTAGTTCATGCATTTGTTACTTCTAGGTTGGATTATTGTAATTCCTTATTATCGGGTTGCCCCGATAAGTCTCTAAAGACTCTCCAGCTGATCCAGAATGCGGCTGCACGACTGTACTGACAGGAACTAGCAAAAGGGAACATATTTCTCCAATATTAGCTTCTCTGCACTGGCTCCCTGTGAAATCTAGAATATAATTTAAAGTCGTCCTCCTCACTTACAAAGCTCTTATTGGTCAGGCACCATCATATCTTAAAGAGCTGATAGTACCGTATTACCCCACTAGAGTACTACGCTCACAGAATGCAGGGTTACTTGTGGTACCTAAAGTCTCTAAAAGTAGAATGGGAGCCAGAGCCTTTAGTTATTAAGCTCCTCTTGTGTGGAATCAGTTCCCAATTTGGGTTCGGGAGGCAGACACCCTTGTAGTTTTGTGCTTTTTCTCCTCACTTTCTGCAGGTATTTCTGCCTCTGGAGCTGTAGAGTCTGGATCTGTGACTGCAGGCCGTCTACTGCCCCCATGTTCCTGCTCCACACTCACTGCTACACTTATTTTTATTATTATTATTATTATTATTAGTAGTAGTAGTAGTAGTAGTAGTGGTAGTATTAGTGTTATTATTAGTAGTAGTAGTTGTCTGATTATTATGTCTCCTCCTGCTCTCTCTCCCCTCTCCCCCTCTCTCCTCTCCTTTCAACCCAACTCGGTTGAAAGGATTTAGGTTTAGACCTACTCTATGTGAAAAGTGTGTTGAGAGGTGAAAGGTGTTTTTCATTGTGTTAACATTTGCCTGATGAGCAGGAACTGCCTGGCCTGTGAGGTTTGCTGCATTCGGTCCTTCACGATGAAATGGTGATCACATTTCTTCATCCATAGAATTGAATACAGTTACCAGTATTTGGCTTGTATTCATCAGGATGTTAAGTACTTTATATTTAGTGACATACTTCTGGCAGCAACCACTAGTGCCTGGATGACATCAGATTCCATTCAATATATTCAAGGTTCATTCAATATATTCATGTTTTATTTCATTTAATTCCATATATTTAAACTTCACATTATATCTATTTAGATAGATAGATAGATAGATAGATAGATATAAAAACATTTTTTCTTAGAGCCTGTATGTGTCTTTTTGTGTTGTATCCAAAGTTGTATGTATTGTTTGTTTATCATGTTTATGTTTATGTTTATCATGTCATTCCAATTTGTTAATGTGGGTGTGGCTGTCATGTTTTAAATTGTCCTTATATACCTGCGAGTTGGATGTAAGCAGTTTTGATTTGCATTGTCACAGTGTATATTCTTAAATGGACCCCAGGAAGAATAGCTGCTGTTATACAGCTGCTTATGGGGATCCAAATAATATACTGACCTACGACTGCTGTTAGAGGAAAGCATACTGAAGTGCATTTTGTTTACAGAAACTCTAATTATCCGTAATGTCTACATTATTATACACTATGCATGTGCCTGGACAGTAATACATTACAAGGTTGGGCTTCATAAAAGTTGTTGCACAGTGACTGATAAGAGCTGATAGAACTGAAAAAATGACAATCTAACTCAATTTTAATGATGAAAAAATGAACCATGAACATTTCTTTTAGTAGCCACTCTAGCTTCATGATCCCAAAATTGGGCAGATTCTCTATTTCCCTCTTGTGTCCAAAGCTTGTATCACAATGTGATAACAACAACATGAGTGAATTCATTTGGGAATAAAAATGGAAAATCTGTGACATTTTATTTACATATTTTTGAATTGCACTGCCATAAAGATAATATAGTCTAGAATGAAATATGCCCTATTGTATTAAATATGATCACAGATGGTACATCTTTGGGAGCATTTGTCCAAATAAATCTGCTCATAATCTTAGCAGAACTCATTGAAGTCAATTCATGTTAAAGAATGAAATGCTGCGTAAACTGCATGTCACCATTGTTTGTTTGTTTTTGTTTTTTATTGAAGACAGTTGCTACAAAATTGTGTTGTGTTTTCTTTCTTTACTTTTCATTTTCTTGTTTTTTACAAAATAAACCAATAACAAATTCAAATTGTTACATCATTCACAGGTGTACCATCAAATATACATTTATACAGAAAAACATGAAATAGAAAAACAAAAGTCCAACTGAGATCACAGTGGTAAGGGCTGAAAAGAGAGGTGTGTTTGGCTATGGGTGACCCCTCAAGAATCTAACATTGACCCATGTGTCCCATGTGCTTTAGACCAAAAAGGGTACAGGAAATATCTTTATCTACACAGAGTAGAAATGTTTTCAGGGCCAACCCGGATCAGGCAAAAACAAAGATAATGTGCGGTAAAGGGAACAGGTACTGTATAAAGCTGAAACATTGGATTCTGAGGGTTAATTTTCCCTTTATTTTACAGGGAATTGGATTATCTGCAAAGGTAATTTGGCAGTTTAATTTAGACCCAACAAAAATCTTCAGACTGTAAAACAACTGCTCTATACTGGATATGGGTTTGTGCAAGACATCAATTTGATTTCAGTTTATATTTGTGGATGGATAACACTACCCTCAAAATTATAATATTTTTATTCTACCAATTGGAATGCCATAGTTTTCAAATTTTTCAAATTGTGAACTAGTGTCTTTCAGGAATAGTTCAAAATACTGAGAGTGAGATGAGAAGATGGATTTCAATGAATCAAAGAAACACCTACCAACACCTCTAAATCTCACTAATTAACATGCTGTGTACGGTTTAATCCCCACACGGACAGAAATGCAAACATTGCGGGGGGAGTTCATTACTGGAACTATTTCTTGATGAACAGCTGGACGCAGTGACTTTGTGCAACTTCCAGCTGTTGTATTGTCACATTGGGTTTGCCAGGGGCAGATTTAGGGCAGATACCACTTTGAAAAAATATGATAATAATATATTATGAAATAAACATTTTATATATACACTGTATATGCTTCCTGGTAGACAAAGTATATAATGTAGACATTGTTTCTAAAAGACCTCGAACATGTCTTTGGCATGTCTGTACTGCAATGTCTTGTTGGCCGACAGATGTGGCAACACATATATCTGATATACAGTATCTGTCATAAGCGTATTTATCAGTTGGGCTTCATGTTGTGCCATCGTGCCTGTATAGAGCAAAACCAAAACCATCGGCTTATTGACCATGTCTGGAAACCTGCACTGTAACTGGAGAGACTGCACAGACGAACTGGACAGATGGATAAACTGTTCATCAAGAAATAGTTTCAGCACTTTACACCCTCTTACTCTTTATGTAAACAAATGAGATACAACATGTTAAGTAGTGAACTTAGAGGTGTTGATGTGGTTTTAAACTTTAATAGACAGCAGAGCCAGGCACCGCTTCTAGGCATTGTGCTAACCATAAATTTTACTCTCTAGCTCTGTACTTAAAGGTGCAATAGGTAACTTTTATAAAAATAACTAATTATAAAAAAATCTGGTTTCTCTGGCCCCTCCTAGTGCTCCTCATGGCATTTGCAAAAATCTACTGCACCTGAACAAAAATAAAATCAATTTTCAGAGCAGGAAGAATATCAAATGCAGTGTCAATCACTGCCTGCCCCCTCCCCCAGACATGCTCAGTCAAGCTCAGTATCTTCAGCTCAGTGCTGGCGGAGAGGCTGTGCGAACATAATGGCTGAGAAACAACATTTCTGGCTATGTGGAGTTTAGTTCATGACGTTGATTCTGATGAACTATGAGTTAATGAGCACAGAATCTGTATGTTGTGTAGCTTGGAAAATAGTGATATGGGGCACTGAATTGGATGAATTCACTGTTTATCAGGCCACAAATATGACAAGAATTAGCTAGCATGCTAGCAAGTTACCACATGTTCTACACCGGAATAAACAGTGGGAGACTGTTTGCTCCGCAGTGCTCCTTCTCCAGGCCAACACCGATGCTGGGCAGAAAACAATGGACTGGTCGGCTCCGGCTGCTGCGCCCTGCTGAGGGAGCGCTGCAGAGCGGACAATCTCCTGCTGTTTTTTCCACTGTGGAACATATGCTAACCTGCTAGCCTAGCCTAGCCTAGCCTACTAGCCCTCATGTGCCTGACAGCCTCCCCTGTGGGGGGGGGGGGGGGGGGGGGGCTTTGAAGGCAGAAGTTAAGTGCAGCAGAAGTGCAACCTTACCTACTGCACCCTTAACATACTGACATGAGGTTGATATCCATCTGAACGTCTCGCTCCAAGAGAGAAAACGAATAATATTTTCCTTTGAAGCCAATATGTGTAGAATGTGAACATTTCTAACTTATCTTAGGAAAAGAAAACCTACTGCCAGAACCATGAACATTTCAGCACTATGCCAGTACTGAGAAGCTTCCACAGTGTAGTTCAAACACGGGCCAGAATGGACGGAGCACGGCACACACAAACTGAAGCAATTACAAAAAAATGTAATGTTTTTGTTAAACTGTACATAGAGATGTCATACTCAAGTGAGGTAATTTCTTTTCTTTGTATTTGTGAATGACCCCACGTAGAGAGATGAGACAGTCAGTGCTTACAACAGAGAATCTGTAGTTCAGCTCTAAACTCACATGGTCATTTAATTATAGAAAAACAAAACAAATAAAAATAATATCGGGTGGAAGAAATACGACACTGTTATGAGTGAATGCGTCTTGCAGGATCATCTCTCAGTGCTACATAGTTAACAGATAGATTTAGTAGGTAGTTTCAGTTGCAGTTGAGATATCTTCCACAAAAAAAAAAAAAAACAACAACATAAAACATTTACTTTGATGATTCCTTTTGGAATTAAATGTTTTACTTGTGGAACCCAATTTATCCTATATTGATAGCAGACTTTCATCCAGGCTGAAATAACTGCCTGGATTCAGACACAATTCAGACTTTGATTCTTTACTTTATTGTTTGACTACTCTTACTCAATAAGAGAAGGTTTAGGGAGAGAGGTGTTTCTAATACTTTTTTATTTCTCATTTATTTAGATGGAAGAGCACAAAATGATACTCCTGGCCACTAAGCTACTGATGATAATATGCTCACACAGTAAATGTGCTGCCTGGGACCAATGTGTCAAAACACTGAAATGTGCATACCATGCATATGTACAGTACAGCGTCTTTAAAGTGTGCGTCTGTAAAACATACAGGACCATTGTTACAATAATGCCAAACATAGTATAACAAAATGGTGCTGAATGGCATTGACAAATCTGAGTGAAAAATATTTATTTAATATCAGAGAAAAATGGAGAATAATTTGTTAGAAGAACTCCAAAATAAGAGATGTGGAAGCACCTTTTTTGGACTGCAGTCATTAAAAACTGCCAAACAGGTTGTGTGACTCAGAAAGTTTGAAACAGAGCACAGGGCACAGCCACAGTGTGCAGTACGTGTAGTGTCTAATGTGCTTTTGAGATGAGCTACTCTTATACAGTCCAGTATAACAACAAAAAAGAGAATATGTACATGCACCAGTAAATACTGTACAAGTAAAGCAGTTCAGTGCATTTCTTTCAATGGCCACACTTGTACACCTGATGTAGCAATAAGAAGAGGGAGTTAAAAGTGCAGGGCTGGATTAACTCACTACAACCCTTTTGCCCGTACTTTCCTGCTTTGTAATCAGCCTTGTGAAAGTGTGAGAATCACATGGAATTAACAATAACACAAGTTCAAACCTGCATTGCATTTCAAGTGAGTTTGGTTTTAGTTTCAGTACCTCAAAAATTGTGATTTAGCAAACAGATCATAACTAAGAACTAACCCACAAAGGACGAGATGTATTCCCTCCGTATATTAAAATAGCATTGCGATTTCATCAACTGTCAGCTGGGAGGAAGTTTGATGGAATTGGGGGTGCTATTGAATGCTATCACAAAATCAGGAATGTTGTACCTCATACAAATCATTGTAGACATTCTTACCATTTACAAACAAGACCAAGTTCGAGGTAAGGACTCATGTACAGTACATTAACAGTGAGTGGGTAAACCTCTGTTTTGTGCTAGTACCATAGAAGGAAGAGGTTCAACATGCCAAATGTCCCGATACCAAAAAATAATCACTCAGACTTTGCATGACCCAAGGTGATAATTCACTTTTCTGTACTATGAAGTGTAAATTATTGTCATAACCACATAACGTTTACACAGGCACACTTTTATCAAAATTCACATTTTAAAAAACTAAAATTAGAGAGTGTACTGTTTCTGTGAAGTCTAAAAATCCTGTTCCATGAAGAAGTGGTTTCTGAAACCACCTGTACAATACTCAGCATCTCACTTCCGCTGTGTCCTTTTAATCCATATAGGTGTTATGCACATAGAGAGATAATCAGAACAGAGTTGGAGGGCCCATATTTCATAGTGTCATTATGGAGCACAGGACCTGTATGTCCTTTAAAAAACCTGAGAAGAGAAACACTCATTTTGAAGGAGGTCATGATGCCTTCATTCTTATGAAGACTGTTCTCACAAGAACAACAGCATTAGCTGTTTGTTCAGAATACAGCCAGTGTTTACAGCTGTAATGACTGTGTGAACTATGACTCTGTCAGAAGCAAAGGTGGAAGTAACAATGATTTGTAATGGTTTTGGAAGCTACAGACAAATTATGTTGTCTTGCTAATCAAGGCATGAGATCAGAAAACCCTCACATTAGTTGTTTTGGAAGATGACAAATGATGTGTTTTGTTGCTGAGTTTGTAGCAAATATTGTTGTTATTGTTCTTATGACAACCTATTCCCTCAAATTGTAAGGACTTTTCATTCTGCTTAGGGAATTTTGTATAACAGTATTCACTGCCATTATTTGGGCTTAACATAGCCATTCAGTGAATAAAAAAGTATACACTATGTATGCATGTATGCATGTATGTATGTATGTATATGTATACATACACACATATATAGACATATACATATACATATACACATATAAAACAGAGAGATATCGGTCCTCCAGTTTTGTCTTTTATCAGCATAAGCTGACACTTAACACTAGCCTAACACTAGGCTTTATTGGTTATTTTCTTAAAATCAGGTAGTGTGTAAACTAATAAATATATTAAATCTCTTAAACAAAGATTGGACATTAGAGGTGGAGTGGTAACTACACTATATTAAACACCATACAGCTTTTTGTTGGGGTGTATGTCCAAATAAAGCAAAGTATATTGATATATACAAGATGACGACTGCTACCACTGTAACACTGATTTCTCTTTAACAACTGAAAACACGCTGCCTGTTAAACATGAAGTATATTACCTTTACCTCCAAAACACATGTGCAGCACTGAGAAAGCTTTGACTGCAAAGTATTTTTTCCTAACTCAAACCTTGACCCAGACTTTATGGTAACTCTACACAGCTTCACAGTAAATGGGACAGTGAAATCACAGTGAATGAAAAACAGTATATGGCACAATCAACACACATATGGTCCATTTCAGATGACTAAAGTGTATTTCAAGGTTTAAAATGTTATTTTCTTGAAGATGTGTGTAAAAAATAAGAATATCAACCAATCGGCTTTTAAAAATATCAGTAGTTATGCCATTTTATGGCATTTTCAAATGACCAGCTCACACAGGATTCATTAAAAAGGCCATTTTAAGGTCGCTGTTGTTGACAGTAGCTAGGTGGTTCTTTCATTTGTCTCAGATGTCCATTCACCAGTCGAAACAACATCTGCAGCTTCTGAGAGCACAGGCATTGAAATATGTGGTGACCTTTAAACAAGCCCCTTTAAAGGGCAGTTTTCTTCACTTCATTCCAGTCTGGGAGCCAATAAACACAATGAGCAAAACCCAACACAAACACAGTCAGAGGAACAGTAATGTGATGTTAATGGGAGTCAAACTGAGTGCAGCTGGAGAACCAATATGCTACAATTTGACCAATACACACAACATTAGCTTGTATTGTGTTGTTAACTTTTATTAACCTCAAAAACTAATTGGGGGCTTTCAAAGAGCAAGCTCTTACCACTCACCACCACTCACATAGGTAGCAACCACAGAGAGCATTCTGTTGCACTTACGTTTGCAAATGCCATAAATGTGTATTTGTGGTGCTAATGTTTGGCCACTGCTATTAACCCTTGTGTATTTTTATTGTTTTCTTATATTTTTACATTTTCTTATTTTTAGATTGCTTTATGTACTAATGAATTGTTTGAATGTATTTCTGTTTGAAATATCACTTGCTACAAATATAAAATTCAATATTTTGTATTGGAACCCATAAACTATGGTAAGAACTACACATGGCCTCAGTCTGCTTTAAACAAAGTGTGCCTGGAACTGTCTTTGTAACGGCAACTCACAACAATATATCCAACAATTGTATTGTTCTGAAACAGACAATCTAACAAGCACACTCACTTGATGCAGTGATTGGTCAGGTAAGTGGAGGTGTGAAAGTAGCCCAATAAACTTTGGATGTGATGTTAATTGGTTTGGTTAAAGCTATAATAAATTACGATTTCAGTTCTGGTTGATTTGGTGGCACTTGTGTTTACTACTGGTAATGGAAAGAATGTTTTTATAATACGGATCCCAGAGTTCTATTACAAAATGCATATGAACTACTCGCAGCAGCAAACTCTCTATTTACTGTGCAGCCAAATAAACTGGACTAAAGAAGACAGTCAATGATTCCCATTTGAAATGCATGTACTGGCTTTTAGCTTTCATTTTATACACATTAATTATTATGTGGGTGCACCATTTCCTGTGACACGCTTGCGAGTAGACACACTATTAAGCATGTGTGGATTACGCCAGTAACAATGAAAAATTATACACTATATAGAGAGGCAGCTACAGAATGCAAATATACTAAATGTCTATTGCTGTAAAACTGCCTGCCATTAATATTACTGAAATTGTGGCTGATATGATGAAAATGTTACTGAAATGAAAACTTTAAATAGCTAACTAAAACAACCAGGGCACCAGCACAGTGTTGCTGAGTGGTTTCCCTGCTGCCTCCCAGTCAAAATCTAGAAGAAAAAAAAATCTGTGACATAGCTAGCAGTAAGAGCCTGCTGTCTGTAAGCACCTAAAGGTGGCAGTTAAATAAATTGTCCATTGAAAACAATGGGTACTAGCTTTAAGCTGATTTTCATTCATGTGAGTCTTGTACAAAAATATAAAGTGCAAGGCCAATTTTGGAAACTGATTTATTACTGAACTTGATGGTAGCGGAGCCAAGTATGGTGTGTGTTTATTTAATAAAATAAATTGAAAGAGACACTAAAGAGACATGGACTGAACAGTTTGAAGACTGGGTTCATGACTGTTACCTGGACATACAGCAGCAACAAGAAAACCTCCAAACACCTGTGCTGTGCTGCAGACTGATGGAAAGAGAGTTTGGAAGGAGGGGGGTGAGGCTGAGGTTGGACTGAAGTCACAGTCTGTGTGTAGGTCAACTGCCCTCCTCAGAGGTTCCAGTAGAATGCAAGATTGGCGGCTGCTGGGTATCCTACAGTAAACAGAGCCTGTGTGTGCTGGTATCACACCTCCACTGAAGTGATTTGGTTCATCTGGGCCCTCATGGACTGGATACTGTTGAGGATCTTCTTCTGGTGGCCAGCCAACGTCACTCCCACTCTGAGGATGTCCCTGAAGAGAAGCCATTGGTCAATTCCACCTCAGTATACTACAAGAAAACAACACTTGCAATCCTTCAAGACTTCCTGCTTTCTGGACACTGAAATCCAAGTCTGAATGACAATTTCTGTGCATTTATAATATAATGTTAGCTACAAAGCAGCAGCGAGTGGACATGGAGCCCTTTTTGCCCTTAGTTTTGCCTCTAAGGCTACTCAAAGGCTGTCCTAACCCTGTGATTGGTGGAGGTTGTTGAGTCTGAAAGGACATTATGCAGACATATGCACGGCTGACAAAACTGTCAAAACTCATCTACATGTTTTCTGGGGAAAACATTAAATTTATGTTTTGACTTACAGTTGCTGTGAAATTATAATATTAACCTAAAAAGAAACCAGTTTTTAACCTCAAAGATAAGGTAGTAAAGGGCAGTGCTCTTTGTAGCAAAGATGTAAAAACAACGTTAGCTTAGAGCTCACATTTCTGTTGTATATTTTATCATAAATTATAATGTTGTATTACTTTGTAATTTCTGTTGATACCTGCCAAATATATGTAATAGATGAAATTGTCAAAAGTCCTCTATGGCTCCATATCACTCCATATCTGCTATCCCAAGGCCACATTTTGAGTGATCCTATTTAAATCTAAAGGATTAGATTTTTATCCCTCTCATTCAAACCTCAGCCAGATTACCTCACCAATATAACACCTCCCAATTGAATCTAAAGATGCCTGTACTGCTGTTTCACTGGTACTTTTTTGTTCCAATGGGTTCCATCGCACTCTATAATTTAAAGATAGATCATTATTAGATATTTGTTTTCTATTACATACCAGGAGCCCTGACATAAATGTTAGTTAATTGGGGTATACTGTAAAACTTAACGGTAACCATGATGATCTGTATCATCACCACATCTCTCTTTGTGTGATCTGTCTTCTTTACAGTGTGGATATATCAAAAATATCTAACATACTCCATGGTCATTTGAGACACCACATCAAAGCTGGTGAACCCTTCGTTGGCAAAGTTTTCCTTGTACTGGCACATCTTAATGGCGTCCAGCCACTCATCCACTGTGCTGAAAGAGGAGAAGTCTGGTGTACTGCGATCAAGCAGTGGTAAGTGAACACTGGTGGACAGAAAGAAGACGAAAGAAGAACATAACAGCCTGTGAGAAAGTTGATTTGTGAGGGGTGTAGTTAATTCACAGTGTGAACTGATGGAGGTCCATTCTGCCATACCCTGATGACAGTGGTGACATGGCCTTTAGGCTGCTGGGGTTGCGGATCATCTTGTCCAGGGTGCTGACAATCTGGCTGAATTTAGGCCGGTTGTTACGGTCTTTCTGCCAGCAGTCCAGCATCAGCTGATGCAGTGCACTAGGACAATCCATAGGGGGCGGCAACCTGTAGTCCTGTTCTATGGCATTGATAACCTACAAGAATTTACATGAAAACTGATTTTAAGTCTCAGAACATGACTAGAACCTGATTCAGTACAGAATTACATTCAACAGATAAGGCACACAATCAAAACCACAAATGAAATTAAATGAAACCAATGATTGCTGTTATTTGAGATAAACCAAATTATAGCTTGTGCCATGCTGACTTTAATATTAAAACAAGTAGAGTTATCTTCAGCACGACTGATTTTCTACCCTATCTAGTACAGATGTAAGTCTGGGACTGGAGACAGGGAAATTTGAGTTGAATATTTTCACTTTTGACAGAATAAAGCTAAAAAATGTTAATAAAAGCTAGGCACCAATGCATACATGAGTCACTATGTTTTTGTTTAACCATCCCATGGTATCCCCGCTATAGGGGCATATGACCAACAACCAACTGTTAACTCTTTAACTGTTTGTAAACCAAAAAGTCTCTGTTTTACAACTCCACTCTACCCCTTGTATTTAAAATATTGTTAGAGCTGTTGGACAGAACAATATTTGATTTTTGACAGAGCTAGGTTAGCAGTCCCTGATACAGTTTTTCAGGCAACTGCGAAGTCACAACACGACCAATAATGCCGTTTAAGCATTTTCATTAACAACCAAGATGGCTGTCGCTGATGTGGGTCGTTTTGTTATATCCACTATCCCATGAGTATTAACCAAACTGGATTGTACATTTTCTGTTAAATAAGAATAAACAACTGCACTTAAAGCTTTTGTTGATAAGAAAGATGTGTTTGCCATACTTCTACATATGATAGGATAACATATTTTGCTATGATTGGTTGTTGGTCTATCCAATTGCGTCCAGAAGCACTTTGGTCTGCACCAATCGATAATGTCCTTTGGAAATAAAAAATGAGAGATGCCACACTAATTCACATTTGCAAATTGTTTTGGCGATGCCTGGCTATAAACCAAGATTCCATTACTTAGATTCCAATAATAGCAAAAAAAAAGTAGTGCACAAATTGAAACTAAAGTAATTCCGGTAATGCAATACAAAACTATACATATTCACTATACATACATACATACATACATACACTACAAGAAAGATACATAAGATACACAGTATTCTAACCTAACACATGTGGACACAGGGGTATTTTTCATGATGATGGACTATTTTATCATCCACTCAAGTTACCTTGAAAATCTATTATTTAATTTAACTTCTGTTCATTTTTAATTTAACTCAAATAATACATTTTTTATGTGATTTAATTTCAGTTTTAAATTCAACTTAAATTTGATTTAAAGGTCCAGTGTGTAGGACGTAGGGGTTCTATTGGCAGAAATGGAATATAATATTAATTAGTGGTATCTTTTTATTAGTGTATAATTACCTGAAAATAAGAATCGTTGTGTTTTTGTTAACTTAGAATGAGCCTTTTATACCTACACAGGGAGCGGGTCCTCTGCCATGTTGCACGACATGTTTCTACAGTAATGTGTTTTTTGGTCGGTCACCATAGGTTCTCCTACATGCTTGGAAAGAGAGGGTTGAGTAGAGGGGTATTCTGTAACCGTACAGCTAGATCCCATTAAATCCTACCCACTGGACCTTCAAAGTTCTATATGTAACTTCTTACATGTTTGTCATGTTCAAGTGCCTTGCCTCTCTTCAGCTCCCCTACAGCACCAACAATGTGCAACACCAGCTAACATTAGCTTTAGATTTGTAAGCTAATGTTAGCTTTTTGTTACCTTTTTATTTTATATAGAATTTTAAATGAAAAATTCATTCAATTTAATTTATAATCTAATTTAAAATGTGCCATTAAATAAATTTGTCATGGGAAAAAATGACATTATAAAAGTGCATTTTGAAATAAAAATGTCTGAAATAAAAATGGTATCCATGAATTTATGAAATTATAATATTTCATTATAATGACTTAAGTTTTAGCAATTTTCCTTTCAGTTATTTAATAATCATTTCACTGTATTAAATTGTAATTTATATATTTTACATGGCCTAGTCATATAATTATATATTGATTTAATTTGGTGATTATTTAGTGTATACTTAATCAACTGTCAAACAAATGTGAATTTGAAGAGCAAAAATTCTCACAGACAGCTGAAATATTTCAACTTCATCCCAATAATGGAGAGTTGTGCCAACTGCCATGTCACCATCTATTAAATTTGACTGAATTAGGCTCCAAGCGCAAATCAAAATCAAAACACAGGCTTATCACCTTTCTATGACAGTTGTGCAATATGTACTAAAATATAAATTCCGGCCTTTTCTACAAGGCTTTACTCACATCTTGATTGCTCATGTCCCAGTAGGGCCTCTCTCCATATGACATCACTTCCCACATGACTATGCCATAGCTCCAGCAATCACTGGAGGAGGTAAACTTCCTGTACTGAATAGCCTCTGGAGCTGTCCACCGGATGGGAATCTTCCCTCCCTGGAAAAAAACCAGAGTGGATGTCAACAGTGGCACAGGGGACAGAAATACAAAGACAGGCATCATGCCATTACTGATGCTTTTTTAGAGACCTACTGACCTATTGGCTCACCCATTTTCTTTTTGTTTGGCCTCTTCCAGTAATTTAATTTACTTCATAATGTAATTTAATTTAATTTATAGTTGCATTTCAAATTAATTTAAATGTTTTAATCTAATCCGATCTAGTTCATGCTCCTATGTATATATTAAATACTTTATTCCACATTCACTGACACAGACCAGTCATCTGTTAACCAATCACTGCAAATTACTTCAGAAGACATGTCAGTCCATAGAAATTAGGTCAACCTGTCCCTTAGTCTCTTAGCTGAGGAGTTCTCTCAGTGAAAGTGTTTATTAGCTTATTTGTGAAAAACCCTTAAGGAGAAACTCTTTTCCAGGAACCTTTAGTGATTTTCAGGAGCACTTCTCATTGTAAAATAAGAGACTGTGAATTCCGCCCCAGTAGTCTGTGATGAAGACTCACTAGAGCACTGGTGTAGGTAGGGTCTGAAGTATCGTCCTCAAGGAAGCGTGACAGGCCAAAGTCAGACACCTTGCACACCAGGTTGCTGTTGACCAGGATGT
The DNA here is from genome assembly GCA_031216445.1 of Lateolabrax maculatus. Lineage (NCBI taxonomy): Eukaryota > Metazoa > Chordata > Actinopteri > Acropomatiformes > Lateolabracidae > Lateolabrax > Lateolabrax maculatus. The sequence continues at coordinate 1,945,198 of CM062201.1, forward strand.
TCCTAGCTGCCAAGTCTCGATGGACGTAATTCATGTCACACAGGTACTTCATTCCCGCTGCTATGCCGCGCAGCATTCCCACCAGCTGGATCACTGTAAACTGCCCGTCATTTTGCTTTAAGAAAAAAATAGCAAATTATGTTTTTGTGACGAATGAATGATGACTTAACACTGTTGGTGCTGGATAATAGTGAACAAATTCCTATAAATTCACTACAAAGCAACCAAAACATTTCCAGATATTTTTCTTTATTTACCTAAACCTACAGTGGGTACAGAAAGTATTCAGACCCCTTTAAATATTTTCACTCTTTGTTTCATTGCAGCCATTTGCTAAAATCAAAAAAGTTCATTTTATTTCTCATTAATGTACAGCACCCCATCTTGACAGAAAAAAAACAGAAATGTAGAAATTTTTGCAAATTTATTAAAAAAGAAAAACTGAAATATCACATGGTCATAAGTATTCAGACCCTTTGCTCAGTATTGAGTAGAAGCACCCTTTTGAGCTAGTACAGCCATGAGTCTTCTTGGGAATGATGCAACAAGTTTTTCACACCTGGATTTGGGGATCCTCTGCCATTCTTCCTTGCAGATCCTCTCCAGTTCCGTCAGGTTGGATGGTGAACGTTGGTGGACAGCCATTTTCAGGTCTCTCCAGAGATGCTCAATTGGGTTTAGGTCAGGGCTCTGGCTGGGCCAGTCAAGAATGGTCACAGAGTTGTTCCGAAGCCACTCCTTTGTTATTTTAGCTGTGTGCTTAGGGTCATTGTCTTGTTGGAAGGTGAACCTTCGGCCCAGTCTGAGGTCCTGAGCACTCTGGAAGAGGTTTTCTTCCAGCATATCTCTGTACTTGGCCGCATTCATCTTTCCTTCAATTGCAACCAGTCGTCCTGTCCCTGTAGCTGAAAACACCCCCATAGCATGATGCTGCCACCACCATGTTTCACTGTTGGGATTGTATTGGGCAGGTGATGAGCAGTGCCTGGTTTTCTCCACACATACCGCTTAGAATTAACGCCAAAAAGTTCAATCTTCGTCTCATCAGACCAGAGAATCTTATTTCTCATAGTCTGGGAGTCCTTCATGTGTTTTTTGGCAAACTCTATGCGGGCTTTCATATGTCTTGCACTGAGGAGAGGCTTCCATCGGGCCACTCTGCCATAAAGCCCCGACTGGTGGAGGGCTGCAGTGATAGTTGACTTTGTGGAACTTTCTCCCATCTCCCTACTGCATCTCTGGAGCTCAGCTACAGTGATCTTTGGGTTCTTCTTCACCTCTCTCACCAAGGCTTTTCTCCCACGATTGCTCAGTTTGGCTGGACGGCCAGGTCTAGGAAGAGTTCTGGTCGTCCCAAAGTTCTTCCATTTAAGTGTGTCAGTGTCACAGCAAAGGGTCTGAATACTTATGACCATGTGATATTTCAGTTTTTCTTTTTTAATAAATTTGCAAAAATTTCTACATTTCTGTTTTTTTCTGTCAAGATGGGGTGCTGTACATTAATGAGAAATAAAATGAACTTTTTTGATTTTAGCAAATGGCTGCAATGAAACAAAGAGTGAAAAATTTAAAGGGGTCTGAATACTTTCCGTACCCACTGTAAATTATGATTTTTTTGTTCAAGGGAATATCGATGAAACTTGTGATGTTTGTTTATTCCTTTCAAGACTGGATTTTATACGATTCTGCAAATTAACTTTTCAGTGATTATTTATGGATAATCTTTCAGTGAGCACCTAAATCAGGGCAGATTTTTCAGTTGGACACATAATGGGCAGATTGTCATGATGTTTATTAAGCATATTCATGCTCCCATTTTTATTTTGAACACTCAATGAGTGAACTTCTTGCCTGGACCACTATTACGTGGTAAACCCTACTTTGACAAAATGTAATGTATAAAAGCCTAAAGGCCATATTTGCATTCATTTTCTATTGTTATTTACAGCAGTGTGGAATTCAGGTAATTTAATAACAACTTAAACTCAGCAGACCCCCAGAAGGATAGAGACTACTGTTCATTGCACATTGGCTTGGGATAGTTGGCAGACCATGATTTTGATTAAATTATCTGTGACTCCCTGGCTGGCAGTTGACATGGCGGCTTGCACATGGAGGGAGTGACTGTAGAATGAATTTGGAGAGAGGTATTGAGAACCTGCTGAGGTGAGAGAGCAACCAGGGTCATATGGGAAAGCTGCTTGGGAATTTTCAATTTTCAAATGTATTATGTATTTGATATGCCAAAAAGCCTGTAAGGACTTCAATTTGTATCATAACCCGCAAGTTGATTACCAATCTGTTCTAAAATGTAATTAGATGGATTTAATTTGATGGATGTGGAGGTAAAGTTAGAGAGTCAGAAGGAACCAAAGAAAGCCAGCTGAAACACTAATTCGAGAATGGCGGTAAGAGAGAAAAAAAAGGTTTCTTGTGCATTGACTATAAATGCAGCAGAAAAGGAGCTAGCCAGAAACACAAAGAGAAGATGGAGTTAGCAATTATTTTATAATGACCAGGAATGTATGCTCGACACATAGCTTTGATTGTCATGTAAAAAGGCACAGGAAGCATGATTGCTTTGGCCATAGTTAAGGATATTGATGATGGCGAGTTTGTTGGAATGAGTGTGAATTGACCTTTGCCCGTTTGTTTTCTCACAAGGGGACAAGGATGATGAAAGGGTAGGTTTTAGCTGTGGCTGAAGATGGCTGAAAGGATTTTGGAGACACCATATGAACTCAATGTTCCAACCAGTAGAACGTTTTCTGCTTTAGAAACCTCCAAAACTGTCTAAGGAACAGGCATTGGTGGAAGGTATAGGAAGCAATGGAATTAGAGATGGCATTCCAAAGTGGGTCATCATAGGATATTGAGGTAGAGGGGGAATTTTGTTTGAGAGGCTAGCATACCAGTAATGGAAGTGCAGGAAATTGCTGAGATGAGGTCACTGAAACGAGAATAGCTGATTTACTAACTGGCAACTCGGTGCTGTTAACAGACACAGCATGAAATTACAGAAATGGGTAAAGAATAACTACAAAATTTAAATGGCAACCAACAGCCAGTGCTAAAATGTAGGGGTGACCCAGAATAGTCAACAATTTAATCTAAGGAGCCTGATTCGACTGCCAATCTCACAGCCGACTTGTTGCAGTGGTGTGAAAATGTGGTTATGAAACAAAGGATCGTTCCATTCAGGCTATATGGGAGTGGTGAATGTCTGATTTTACATGGAATTGCTTGGTTTCTCCAAAAAAATCATGATATGTATATCCTATTTTGGTATATCAGCCTATTAAAAAACTGTTAATGAAAAAATTGAAAATAACTCCTGTGCTTTCAGTCAGTCTACTTAGTGTGCGTGAATAAATCACCATGGTAGACTAAGTTGCACTATCCAAATTTGCGGGACCATTGGAGCAGCAACCTGGCTTGGCTTTAAGTCTTTTTAGCTTCCTAATAGCTCACTAAACTTCAACGGCTGCTAACATTAGCAGGCATGGCAACGAACGAGCAATTGTTATTATAGTTTAAAAGAGCATACAATCAAAGTTATCTTCATTATGTTAGATGCAACAAAACTGCAAAGCTGTTTCTAAACGAGTGGCATTTGACATCTGTCCCCCTGACCGCAAGTGGACTTTTAAATGTAATAACAAGTGGATTAGCCATGCCGTTTCAATCAGCAAGAGAAAACTACAGAAAACTTGTATTTTTGTATTTTACCAAATTTCTTGGCAACGAGGATGAATTATATGCATCACGGCCAGCACAGGGGAGATGGTTACTTATGTTACATTAGGTAAGACACAAAGTTTATTTTGACAACTTGTAAATTAACGTTAACTTGTTAATTGGAATCAGGTGGGAAATTGGTGCTGATTGGGTCTGCATCTCCGGCATTTCTCGGTTCTGCATGGGTCCGGGTCCCCGCTTTCAAATAATAGACGGGTCTGGTTCGGTTCATTTCCGTGTCTTTTTGGGTTCAGGTCCAAAAAGACCTCTAGTCTGGAGTCCTGCTCTAGATGCACCCACAGTCTCAGATTGACAACAGCTACATGATTCAACAATCAGCCGAGGATAGGCAAGACTTGACCAGTCATCCTCACTGATAGCAGTCAGCTACTATGGCCTGACCATTGGGAGCAATTTGGGGTTTAAAGTCGTACCCCAGGACACTTTGACATGTGGTCAGGAGGAGGTGGGTATTAAACTTCAAACCCTGTTATCTTTGGATGGCCCACTTTACTTCCTGAGCCCCAGTTGCCTCATATAACTGGGCTGGGTGATATGAGGTCCACCAGTGGATGGACAGCAAAAGGAGGTGAGTTTAAGTTCTGAATAATTTTAGTATTGATGGGAGCTTAGTTTATTGCTAAAGCAATGCAATAAAACAGGAAGAGGATTGTTTGAAGTGCATTCCTGAGGCTGAACTTCAGCTAAAATCTCCAAATTGAGATTTTTGTGGGTCAAGTTGTGTTGCTTGATGAAATCAACAGGTTGAACTTGATGACTAGCCTGTTTTCTGAGCTTTCAAATAGTCTTTGCCAGTTCTATCTGTTGACTACTTGACCAACCCCTGATCACTGGTATTGGGAGCACCAGCCAGGAGAGTTCAAAGTGACCAGCTTTTATGTCCTGACAGTCAGGGCACAAAAATTAATCTCCACTGACCCTAGAACGGCCCCTTGGTTAATATAGGCACTAATGACCATGAGCAGAGCTACAAACTCACTTTCTAGTCTGTGCTTTACTTGTTTCAGTGCAGAAGGTGCATTGCAATGCACAAGTAGTTAATGATCAGTGGCTGAGAGGCAAGTCTATCATGAATCAGTGGGTCTTCTTTACCCTGAGAAATGAGTCGAGGGATCCGTTCTCCATGAACTCAGTGATGATCATCACAGGGGTGCTCTTAGTCACCACCCCCTCCAGATGGATGATGTTGGGGTGGTCAAACTGGCCCATTATGGATGCCTCACTCAAGAAGTCCCGTCTCTGGCGTTCAGTGTAGCCTGCCTTCAGCGTCTTAATAGCCACCAGGATCTCTCTCTTCCCAGGCTGCCGGAGGTTTCCACTGCACACCTCCCCAAACTCTCCTGACAGGAAAACAGGAGCAGTCAGTGGAAGGTAAATTACATTTTAAAGGACAATTAACCAAATCATGATCTGAACATTGCAGTTGGTGCTTAAATCTTTAAAATCCAAAATGAAATTCATAGTTGTGATGATCAGGCAGAGGAAGACTCAATAGCAGAATCACACCGACAAGGAATCGAAGTCCAAAAATAAACATTTATTAGGAGTCCCCAATGCACAAAACAAACATGCAGTCAGTGTAGAAAAAAATACTGACAAACAAAAAAAGGCGACTCCAAAGAGACTCAAAAATGACTAAACAAAAAGACAATCCAAAGAGGCTCACAAGGTTCAGGATGAGAAAACAAACAGGCTTGACAAAGAATGGCTGGAGAGCTAGTCTGGCAAGAGAACTAAGACAATCTGGCAAATTGGGTGCAGTTTGTTCTGCTCACAGAAACATGGGTGAATGAGAATAAAATATATATAATACACTGCTTGAAAAGTGTTAAGAAGATAGGAGGAGGTCTTAGTCTCATTGTAATCCCCTGGGCATCAAAACACCAGTTTTCATTCATAATAGTTATTTAGTAAAAAGGTACGGTTGTATAGGAAATTGTCTTAACAATAATACTTAGAACGTGATGCCTCTGAATTCCAGTGGACGGGATGCCCCTGGTGAGGGTTGAAGCTTGATACCACAGTGGGGAGGCGAGAATTGGTCAGACGCCTGTCATGCAACGGTGGATTACTTCGTCACCGGTGCGAGGGATTGCCTTTGTTACTGTGTCGTGGCTGCAACACCGTCCCCACTCCTGACGTCACACCACTGATTTAGCAGCCAGCATTTCACAAACAGGTACACTTCTTCTCTGGTGAATTCAGAAATTACAATTGGCCTCTCTATCAAAATGTGATTCTAAATTTACCACTGCTTCCAGTGACGGTCACTACCCTCATGTGTTATTGATCCATTGCATACTTTCCCTGCCAAACTCATTGTTGAATCGCTCTGTAAGTAGTCATAGTAATACATGTTTTTATGTATGAAGTCGTTGTCTTTGTTTTATGTAGCTTACTTTCAGTCACTTCTATCACTAACTATCCTATTCCTTTTTCTTATTTCTATCTGAGTTCAAGTTAATTCCTTCCCAAAGCTGAATCAGCATCAAGGCTGGTAAAGCCAGCAGCCTCAACAAGCTGGTAAAGGGAGGCCAGCTCTGTGGTTGTGCTGTAACTGGCAAATCTGGAGTTAGTGGCAGAAAGGAGGATGAAGGACAAGATCACAGCGATCCTATTAATTCCCTCTCTCCCCCTCTACGACAAGCAGTGGCAGATAGGCAGCTCATTCATCCACTGGATCATCCCACTCGGGTGCAAAATGGTGTGTTTCAGGTGCTCAATTGTACCTGCTGTACATCAGTTTTTTAATTAATTAATTAATTAATTAATTAATTAATTAATATACACTACAGCCTGATTTGCATATAATTAATACCACCCACTTTATCAATGTGCAAAGTTAAGGACTATTTAAGGACAATTACTACGGGGGGTAATTGGTATATCAGTACTGTCAGACATTGTTCTTCCTCAGTCTTCATCCAGAGCTCTAGGAGGTAACATCTTTTTTTTTTTTTTTTTTTTGGCAGACCTGAGTAAGACCCCCTGTCCCCTCCATGGTGATTCTCATGGGTACTGCAGTGTGTGCCTCCTGTGAAGGAATTTTCCTTCTATGTTAAACTTCCCTCTTGTAGGTTAAAGGTAACTTAAGACAGTGCTTCACAGGTCAGGTCAACTGCCTGTCTCTGTTCGCCTGTCTCACTCTGAGCACCTGACAAGGCCGAATTGGCTCTGGCCTCTGGTAAACCGTGCAATCTAATTCTGTCAGAGTCACCACCACAGAACTGCACTAAATGTCTCCTTGCACTGTGTACCCTGTACAACACTTCGCTCCATATACTGGAACATTCTATTGTATTGTATTTTATTGTTGTATTGTATTTTATTGTATTCAAATATACCGGCTGCTATGACGACTTAATTTCCCTTCGGGGATGAATAAAGTAATCTATCTCTCTATCTATCTATCTATCTATCTAATTGGTCAATAAGACGTTTGGAGCATTATCAAATGAGCAAGACATCAGCACATCACTAAAACTATCACTCCGACTACAGTGCCTGAGTCTGTGTGGTTTCCATGGCAACAATACACGCTTCCTGCATCGGAAGTTAGTAAAGAAGGACAGAACAAGATCCTCCATGAATTTTATGGAGCCGTGAGGAACAGCCAGAGCCAGCGTTACTCGAACAGCAGCTACGTCAGATTGAGAGCCGCGATTAACCGTTATATTAATGATCCACACACAATAATTCAGCCCGTTGCAGGGCTGTTGCATCACAGACAGATAACTCGTGTAGCCAGAATAAATGCCTTTACTGGGGGTTGTAAATCAACACAAGTATATTTCTGCTCGTTCAGCTCGCAACAGATGCAGTTTGCTAGCACGCTCTCTGACTATCCAATCAAAGGGCGGGAATATGCTGACGTCACCGTATGTCTGCTAGAAGGCCTTGGTGTCGTCAACTCAAAATCTGATTGGTTAAAGCAACAGTCTGATCGACACTTACTTTATGCTACAGGGCCCGCAGAACTGATTGTGAAGGCCTCCAGGCAAATTTCTTTGACCCTAGCAACAAATTATGGCTGAACTGTGATTGGATAAATGCTGTTATATGAATATACATGTTTGGAAGCAGCGCAACCAGGGGAAAAGCTATAAAAGGAGGCGAATAGTCCATTTGGAATTATTTATTAAGTATTAATGGAAAAAATAATACATTTAAAAATAATAATTATAATTAAAATAAGTCTGTAATTCAGATATTTCTTAGGCCAGCAGAGAAGGCCTTGCAGGCCCTGATGGCCCACCACTTCCAAACTCACTTCTCTCGTGTCATGTGTTCCATTACACCACACACACCAATTAAGCGTCACGACTGGTGTGATCCCATCAAATGATGGTCTCTGCTGCTATTAATCACACATAACACTGTCACATTAACCACACCAATGTCACTTTACCTGTAATTTTGTGTCAAATGCTCTTGTACAGTTCTTATTTCATTTGTATTTTTATATTTTATTTCTATAAAGCACTTATTAATTTATTCTTTTAATTTGTACTTATCTGTACTTACTTCTGCTGTAACAACTGAATTTCCCCACTGAAGATCAATAAAGGTTTAACTTATCTTTTCTTATCTTACCCCCTGATGTACTAAGTGTCGAGTACACTCTCGATGATGAAGAGTTCCAATCAGTCCCCCTGTGAAAACCTCTGTTCAGCCCTCACCTCCCTTCTCCTTCTGACAAAAGTTTTCCTTTTTCATGCCCTGGTGTTATTTACCTGCACCAATAACTTGTTCAATCTTGACACAAGAAATGTCAATCTCCTTGGCAAACTCTCTGACTGCTTCATTAGGGTCTTCATATGTGAAGGGGTCAATGTAGATCTTCATTCCTGGTGACACTTCAACAGAGAGATAGAAGAGACAGCAACAGCTATACATGTACAACATAAAAACATAGAAAAGAAAGATCCTGTATTGTTTATATACTTTCCCAAACCAAAACCTGTCACATGAAATATCAGTGTTAACGGATGTCAGTGTATCTGATAACAACATACTGTGTACAGTGTTACTTACTGTGACCACTGGTGTAATGTTGGAGTTTGTCTGTGTACTCTGATTCTGGTCTATCTGAACTTCTCCTGCTGGGGATAAACACACAGACGCTTGCATGTCAACAGATCCATCTCCATTAAATGAGCAACTCCATCCACAGATGAAGACTGTGTCACATGGATGAAGCTCTGGAAAAAGCTACTAAGTGGACCTTGAGTTAAGTTTGTCAATACACAGAGCCCTATTTTTTATGAAGTGAGCTTTAATACCAGTAAAGAAGAATTTGTGTCTGTTGCACATTTTTCTAATTGCCTTGCTTGGTGTTTTGGTTGTCCACTATATGCAATTTTTAACAGGTGAAAGTAGATGTGCAGTAGGGGTGTGTTAGTAATACCAAAACAGCACAGAGCAATTTTATTTAGAATGGGGATTTTTGCTAAAGTGCATTCTATGCACCTGCAGCTCCTGCTAGCCATCCCCCAGCAGCTCCCAAGCAACCAAGAAGTCAGGGTGGCTGGGTGACTGTCCGAAGGAAGCATAGCTGATTACGCCAATAGGAAGTCTAAAATGAATGTGGAGTCGGTGTGTAACTATTCAAAGACAATGTCGGACTCAGTAGTTTTCTCTGGACGCCTGCCAAATGTGACCAGTGATGACATGTATAGCCGTATGTTGTCATTCAACCACTGGTTGTTGAGGTGGTGTCCAGCAAACGATGTGGGCCTCATAGATAATTGGCTAACATTCTGGGGGAGACCTCGTCTGATGAGGAGAGACGGCATTCATTCTCATCCCACTTTGGATGGTGCAGCTCTCATATCCAGAAATTTGACCAAGATTATTAGTGGTCCCACACCGTGACAATCCAGAGTTGAGACCATGAAGCAGAGCTGCAGTCCTACACGCTTCTCTGTGCTCCCATTAGAGCGGTTACCCACCCAAACCCCCATAAAAAACCCCATAGAGATTGTGTCCCCCCCCGACCACTTCAATTAATTCAATCTAATTTAAACAGAAGAGGAGTTATTTATAAAAACTTAATAAAAATTAAAACTACCAGTGTAGCAGTACAACAAAATAAGATAATTAAATATGGACTCATATGGATTTATTTTGTCTAACTGAAACTTGGCAGTGTCAGGAAGAATATGTTAGCCTGAATGAGTCCACTCCTCCTAGTCATATTAATACTCACATTCCTCGAGGCACTGGCCGAGGAGGTGGAGTTGCAGCAATCTTCGACTCTAGCTTATTAATCAACCCTAAACCTAAACTTAGTTTTAACTCATTCGAAAGTCTTGTTCTTAGACTTTCACACCCAACCTGGAAAACATTACAGCCAATTCTATTTGTCATAGTGTATCGTGCTCCTGGTCCGTATTCTGAATTTTTAGCAGAATTCTCAGAGTTTTTAACAAGTTTAGTCCTCAAAACAGATAAAGTCATTATTGTAGGTGATTTTAATATTCATGTGGACGTTGATAATGATAGCCTTAGTTCTGCGTTTATCTCACCATTGGATTCGATTGGTTTCTGTCAGTGTAAACAAACCCACTCACTGTTTTAACCACACCCTTGATCTTTTTCTATGAAATTGAACATTTAATAGTCTTCCTACAAAATCCTGTCTTATCAGACCATTATTTAATAACTTTTGAATTCATATTACTGGACTACAGGCCATTAAGGAAACATTCCTTCAGTGGATGCCTGTCTGATAGTGCTGTAGTTAAATGTAAAGAAGTGATTCCATTGGCATTTAATTTAATGCCATGTTTCAATATAACGGAGGACTCCTATGCTAACTTTAGTCCCTCCCAAATTGATCATCTGGTTGATAGTGCTGCAGGCTCACTGCGAACGACTCTCGATTCTATTGACCCTATGAAAAAGAAGATAATAAAACAAAATAGGTTAGCTCCATGGTATAACTCCTTAACCCGCAAATTGAAAGAAATATCGCGAAAATTAGAAAGGAAATGGCATTCCACCAAAATGGAGGAATCTCATTTAGTGTGGCAAAATAGTCTTAGAACATACAGGAAGGCCCTCCGTAATGCCAGAGGAGCCTATTACTCCTCACTAATAGAGGAACATAAGAACAACCCTAGGTTTCTTTTCAGCACTGGAGCCAGGCTTACACAGAGTCAGAGCTCTGTTGAGCCTTGTATTCCCAGAGCTCTCAGTAGTAATAACTTCATGAGCTTCTTCGATGATAAAATTCTAACTATAAGAGACAAAAGTCATCATTCTGTGCCCTCAGCCAGTTCAGTTATATTTTCAAGTAAAGAAACCTTGGAAACAGCAGTAGAACCATATATAACTGAGGAGAGGCTGCCTCTCTTCAGTCATATCTGTGTAATGCTGATGATGGCTCTTGCTTGCAAGCAATAGCTTCATGAAGAAACTGAATATCATGTCCAGGTATTTTTTTTTTTTTTTGCCGACTCTCATCTGCACTAGACACAAACGGGGATCTTAGTTTCCTCCACACCTCCCTGCCCTTCCAGATGTCAACGTGTAAAGCTTAAGGCAGGGAGAGCAGCAGCAGCAGCGACCCCTGAAACGATTGCATGGCGCAAAACCTCCCTGCCCTTCCAGGTGCCTACGTGGAAAGCTTAAGGCGGGGAGAGCAGCAGCAGCAGCAGGGAACCCCAAAAACGATTGCACCATGTGAACCCTACATGCGCTTCAATGAAAGTGCAGGGTGGTGATGACCTTGTTTAATGAAATGCAAGCTGCGATGCAGTATTACATAAAATGTATATCGGCTGCACATCAAACAATGGCAGGTTGTGCGGCTGAACTCTGGTAACAGTACAAAAAAAAGGCTATTAGGCTATATGAAGCCATCATAGTTGTCACTTACCTATGCACAAGTTCCAAGTTATAATATTTTCTGTTTGTTTGGATTTAGCCATATTGTGCGGTAAAAACATATTCTATTAAATACTTTGTTGTAAATTCATGCTCATTTGGTACAAAACAGCACTGAGGTTAGGTGTATGAGTGTACCCTGTGATTCAGTTTCTTCTGACAACCTGGGATTTACTTCTTTAGATCTTAGACAACTTTCTCCTGGTGTGTTGGAGACCTGAGCATCCCACATCAGTAAGACAGTGGAATAGCATTTTTTTTTTTTATAAATGGTTACTTTACTGGAAATATATCTCCAACAAAAACATTTGGAATGAGAGAAATGCATACTTCTTAAAGTAGTTTTTCTTCTCTCTCTCATATTGAAACAATTGCATGAAGCAAAACCTCCCTGCCCTTCCAGGTGCCTACATGGAAGGCTTAAGGCGGGGAGAGCACACCTCCCCGCCTTCCATGGGCACGCATGGAAAGCCTAAGGCAGGGAGAGCAGCAGCAGCAGCAACTCCTGAAACGATTGCATGGCGCAAAACCTCCCTACCCTTCCAGGTGCCTACGTGGAAAGCTTAAGGCGGGGAGAACACTCCTCCCCGACCTCCATGGACACGCATGGAAAGCATAAGGCAGGGAGAGGAGCAGCAGCGATCCCCGAAATGATTGCACCAAGTGAAACTTCCTTGCCATTCCAGGTGCCTACGTGGAAAGCTTAAGGCAGGGAGAGCACTCCTCCCCGCCCTCCATGCACACACATGGAAAGCCTAAGGCAGGGAGAGCAGCAGCTTTTTTTTTAATTTTTATTTTTTTAAACCCATCACTTCACGGTTCAAACATTTGAATCACCTTTGTTTAAATCATTGGTCAAAAAGTTGTAAAATTCAGTAATAGCCGATGCTAGAGTTATGCTTCAGCATCGTGAATGCGCATTAGACCACTGGACAGCGCTCGACTGTGCCATCCAGCACGCTCATATGACTGGCTGTAAAAACAGATAATGGGCTGTAACTCATCGCTTATTACTTGAATTACATCCTTGGGCTGTAAGTTGTAAAGCATGTACCGTGGATGTATTAAGTCTGTTCCCATACTACCGGCTGTCGGCTGGTAGCTGGCATCGCTGATACTACAGCATGATGGAATACTACGCAGTATAATAGTTGTAGGCTATTGTTTACACACGGGACAAAGCCTGATTTAACATTTATAGTATACCCACAATACTGCCTCCACAGACTAGCTGCTGCGGCTACTACGAGCTGCAGATCATATACGCATAGCGCTGCTAAGAGCACACAGCCCGTCCGCAGCCCGTCGGTCATGTCAACGAGCCTGAGACCGAGCGGTTTGGAGGCGGTGCTAAAAGAAACACTAGTGTTATTATCAGGAAACACTCAAAAACACACACAAACTTTCACTGCTATGCAGATGATACTCAGTTATACTTATCGATAAAGCCAGATGAAACCGGTAAGTTAGCCAAGCTTCAGGCATGTATTAAGGACATAAAAGACTGGATGACCTGCAATTTCTTGCTGTTAAACTCAGACAAAACTGAAGTTATTGTTCTGGGTCCTAAACACCTGCGAGACGCACTATGTATAGATATAGTTACTCTAGATGGCATTGCCCTGGCCTCTAGCACCGCTGTAAGGAGTCTAGGAGTAATCTTTGATCAGGACATGTCCTTTAATACCCATATAAAACAGACTTCAAGGACTGCCTTCTTCCACTTATGTAACATTATAAAAATCAGGCATATCCTGTCTCAAAAAGATGCAGAAAAACTAGTTCATGCATTTGTTACTTCTAGGTTGGATTATTGTAATTCCTTATTATCGGGTTGCCCCGATAAGTCTCTAAAGACTCTTCAGCTGATCCAGAATGCGGCTGCACGTGTACTTACAGGAACTAGCAAAAGAGAACATATTTCTCCGATATTAGCTTCTCTGCACTGGCTCCCTGTGAAATTTAGAATAGAATTTAAGGTCGTCCTCCTCACTTACAAAGCTCTTATTGGTCAGGCACCATCATATCTTAAAGAGCTGATAGTACCGTATTACCCCACTAGAGCACTACGCTCACAGAATGCATGGTTACTTGTGGTACCTAAAGTCTCTAAAAGTAGAATGGGAGCCAGAGCCTTTAGTTATCAAGCTCCTCTTTTATGGAATCAGCTCCCAATTTGGGTTCGGGAGGCAGACACCCTCTCTTCGTTTAAGAGTATGCTAAAAACGTTCCTTTTTGATAAAGCCTATAGTTAGGGCTGGCTCAGGTGAGTCCTGAACCATCCCTTAGTTATGCTGTTATAGGCTTAAGACTGCTGGGGGACTTCCTAGGACGCACTGAGCTTCTCTCTCCTCCTCTCCCTCTCTATCTGTACGCATTCCTATCCCACTAATATAAGCTACCAACTCCATTTCTTCCTGGTAGTCCTTGTGCTTTCTGTGCTTTTTCGCCTTCTCACTTTCTGCAGGTATTTCCGCCCCTGGAGCTGTAGATTCTGGATCTGTGATTGCCGGCCGTCTACTGCCCCCATGTTCCTGCTCCACACTCACTGCTGCAGTTGTTATTATTATTAGTCTGATTTGTTGTCTCTCCTCCTGTTCTATCTCCCCTCTCCCCCTCTCTCCTCCCCTTTCAACCCAACTCGGTCGATGCAGATGGCCGCCCACCCAGAGCCTGGTTCTGCTCGAGGTTTCTACCTGTTAAAAGGGAGTTTTTCCTCGCCACTGTCGCCAAGCGCTTGCTCATGGTGGGAACTGTTGGGTCTCTGTAAATAATATTTTAAAGAGTATGGTCTAGACCTACTCTATGTGAAAGCGTCTTGAGATAACTTTTGTTATGATTTGGCGCTATACAAATAAAATTGACTTGACTTGACTTGACTAGTGCGTGTGTTCTATGGGCCCAACAGAGCGGGAAAATCCAAAACTCTTGAATACCCCAATGTTTGCTTTATGTGCCACTTCCTAAGAATGAACATGAGCACCAACGCTGTATGCAGTTCTCTTTATACTTCCACGGGCAAACTCCAGCTCTGAAAAGTGAAGCCATGGTGGAAGTGCCTTGAACCTTCACTCCCCACTGTGACCACCAGGGGGCAACTCCACTGGCTGAAAAGATAAGATTGTATTGAGTTGGATGATAAAATGACCGAACTTCTCACCTGATTCATTTCCCCAGTAAAGATTTCTTCGATTGAGTTAATGGTCTCAATCGCCAGTCCTGAGTCCTCTTCAGTACAGCAGGATATTCATTTTAAATTATGGTCATAGTTAGATGAAAATAAATGATGGGCAGCGCATGCCATAGGGCGGGGCTACTGTGTAATTGACAAGTCCTTACCACTGATCAGGATAGAGGCAGCTGCCCTCTTATCAGACTAACATCACTTCTGTTCCCAAAACCAAGATGGCGACGGCCAACTCTCCGAACTTCCAGCTTCAAAATGGCCGTTCACGAGCCAACGGGTGACGTTGCAGAGGCTACTGCCAAATTTTATTCATTTATTTTTCCTTCTTTTTCTTCTTCTTCCTTTATTAAATACAGCCTATAGCCGTTTTCACATATGAAGTCCGGACTGTGTGCGGAGTTGCCCATTCACACATGCAGCACAGCAGGAGATGTCCATGTCTGTTCACACTTCCTGGAAATAGTCCGTCTAGTTGAGGGGAGGAGTGCGGGAGGCTGGACGTGATGCGAAACGTCGCTCGGATTTTACCTTTATTTTACAGGAAGTTCTCTCTCCTGTTAGCAGTTTGCAGCTGAGCGTCAAAACTATCCAACTTTTAGCGGCTGCGTTTATTAGTGTGGCCGCATTTCTAAACCACAGCAGCTGTGATGAAAGCAGCTGACTGCTGGAGGTCAACACACCCACTCCCGTGAATTTTCGGACAGTTACCTGCTGCATTCACACATGGTTCACTCGGCCTGTACTCGGGAGCTGGCCGGTTAAAGTCCGCTTCGACTGATGTGGACATTTGCGTTCACACATATACCGATACCGAAAAATGTCCAGATAATTTCAGGGTAGCAGTGCCTGTGTGAGAGGGTATTATGGTGGAGGCCCTGCGGCTGAGCAGGAAAAAAGTCCGGCGGTGGCCGGAAAAACCGAGTTGCTGAGGCTGCGGAGCCGGGCTCCAGGGCCACGGAGCCGGCTGCTGGAGGTAGGGCTCGTGCTCCTTGAACGACAGCGGAGGTGCGGAAGAAGCATTACCTTCTGACAGCGGAGGTGCGGGAGCAGCGTTACCTTCCGACAGCGGAGGTGCGGGAGCAGCTTACCTTCCACCGGCAGAGGTGCGGGAGCAGCTTACCTTCCACCGGCAGAGGTGCGGGAGCAGCTTACCTTCCACCGGCAGAGGTGCGGGAGCAGCGTTACCTTCCGACACAAATAGCTTCCTGTGCTTCAGATTGCTGACGCGGTGAGTCCGTGATGTAGTCAAGGTGGACGAGGATCGACATGCGAGCAGCAGGTGAGTTGAGGCAGGCAGCTGACAGCCTGCTCACGTGGCCGAGCGTGTGAAGCGGCTTGCGGAGGAAGCAGCCAGGATAGGCAGGCCAATGCAGCCGGGATAGGTGGCTGAAGCAGCTTAAATAGGGCGCCCTGAATGAGATCGCCAATAGATACGTGGAAGGGAATCAGCTGATCCATCAGCTGATGTGGCTCCTGGATTGCAATGGTCAGCTGATGTAGCTGGGATATTGAGCTGAGCTTGACTTCGTGGCCTGCCTGAACTAACGCAATGCTCAATTTGTTGATGCATCAGTTGTGTTCAGGTGTTGGTTACAGTGTAATTCATTAAGAGCAAGGCCTATGTGTATTATAATCCTCTTGAGTAGGTGAAGAATTAACCCTAATCTACTAATGTCGAGGAAGTGTATTTAGAAGAAAGCCAAGGAGGCAAATATAGGCATAATAAAAGTTGTATAAGTGAGTGACGGTAAGCCGGTGCAACCTCTGTGGCTACCGCGACCTCTCCTGTAACATTTCAGCTGTTGTGCTGCAGTTCCAGTGAGGCGAAGGACTGAACGGGCAGAGTGTTGAGTTAGTGAAATAACCTCTGTGGATACCACGACTTCTCCTGTAGCATTTCAGCTGTGTGCTGCAGTGTTCCAGTGAGGGGGAGGACTGAATGGGCAGGGAGTTTGCCAAGTTGCCTACGAGACGACAACTGTGTGTGCCGCTGAGGGACAGCCACAGTGGCCAGAGAAAGTTGTAAAATAAGGGCATGTAAATACTACTAAAAGTAGAAATAGAAGTTACAATAGTGTGAACAATTATAGAAATGAAATAAGAAGATATTTTTGAAAATGTATAAGCAGTCCATAGCTGCCTGACTTGGTAATCTGTGGACTATTGTCAGTTAATGGACAGAGAAACTGACAGTGAAGACAAAAGTTACAACATTAGAGCATTACTCTGATGTGGGAGGGAGACATAGAAAACACAGGGAATTAGAACACAGTTTTGGTTGGAAAAAACTTATAAAGATAATAAAGGTGTGGAGTAGTGGCAGGACACAGGGTTGATCAACCTAAAGCTTTGGCAAATCACCAAATTTATTTATCTAATTTAAGCACAGGAAGAATTTCCAGATATGCTGTGGGAGCAAACACTGCGCAAGTTGTGGACTGCGTATTCACTAGCTTAAGTGTTGGAACAGCTGTGCAATAACCCGAGTGCTGTAGCAACAATCCCTTTAAATCCAATACTTGGGATACCAGAGGGACTAGCAGTAGTGGGCATAGACAGAGGGACAACAAATCCGCGGCTGTGCATTAAAATTAGTCCAAGGAGAACTAAGTGGGAAACAGGAAAGTGGGGTCACAAAACTAAACACTGTGAAGAAGGGGGAGCAGATAGACTAGAATATAAACCCACAAATGGCAGGAAATTTAAGCCAGGGATTACTGCTGGGAAAATAATAGTATTAATAAGGACCAGAGAATTAGACGAAGAGCCAGCAATTTGCAGGTCTTTCCCAAGCAGTGCACGACAAGGCTACATGGGGGCAAAATTAGGAGAAAGCGATGGAGGCTCAGGGCGTAACAGGAATACAACTCCAGTGGAGCTCATAATAAAATGCCACCCAAACTACAAAAAACAGATTCAAATTGTATGGAAAAATGGCACAAAAGAACAACAGGTTCCCGACAATGGCCTATAGATGGCACCTTCAATATTGCATGCTGTGAGGAAGTGGAGACTAACATAAAACACTATAAAGCTAAACATATGAGTGACAAAAGGGAAGGTAAAAGAACAAAGGAGTGCACCACAAGATGATGATTGGTTGGGTCCAAGACCAGATCCACCTCCTTATCCTGGGGACAAAAAACCCATTCACAAACGGTCAATTCCCCATGTCATCCTCAGAAACTGATGATGGTGAAAAGTTCCAAATCGAGGTAAAAGTAGAATTTAGTCCTGTTGTGGGAAAAATTCAGATAAAAGTTTTTAAAAAATACCATAAATGAAGAATCTGTACAGGAAGACAGGGAGGAAATCGCAATTGCAACATACAGAGAACTAAAGAAGAAAGGAGCAATGAATGTCAATGAGTGCCAAGGGCAGTAAGCGGGACCCCGTACATAGAAGATGGAAAAAAAAGCAAAAGAAAGGCAGAGGAGGAATCACAAAGGAAGATGACAGAAGAACAGAAAGAACGGGATAAAAACTTCAGCAGGAGCCAGGATGTATCCATACAGCCTGAGTCTGAGGTAACAAAACACAGGGCAATGGATAACGACAGGTTCTCAGGCAGAGGGTGGATGAGTGAAGGAGAAGAAGAATTAGATTCTGCCTGCCAGAAAGTACAAGAAAGTGTCAGAAAGGCCATGAACAGAAATAAAAAACACAGGATGGTCTCTACGTGGACTTTCCAGACGATCCACCAGCAAACATGATGCCCATAATGACCTGTCACACTGCTACTAACCATGAAGACCAACAGTTAGAACAGCCATTTGTGTACTGGGTGCAGTTAACACCCCAATGTATGACAAAGATCAAAGTAATAAGGATTATGAGTCATGCTGTAAATAATTAATCAACGGAAACCAATACTCTGTTGTCAGCAAAGATATTTACTTAGGACTGCAGGGTGCAACTGCAGCTGTAACACTCCCATCAGAACTCAGAGAATGGTTCAAGGTTCAAATCTCCACTCCTCACGTCACGCTGCTGATAGCTGACGGGCATGAATCACATGAACTGGGTCCGATGGTAAAAGCGGCACTACCAAGAAAGGAATGGGAACCTACTGCCAACAAACATGTCCATGTCTTCCCAGATAAACAGTACATGAGAATATCATTGAAAACATATGATGAAGGAATATCAGATTAGCTCCAGAACATGAAGAACTGTTAAAACAGGTTAGCACCTGTTTTAACAGGAAGTGTGGTCAAAACACAAAACAGATGTAGGATGTGTTAGATCAGCACAGCCAATACACAAAAAAATAAGACAAGGGGCTAAATTACCATATAAAAAAAAATATCCACTCAAGCAACATGCACTAGAAGGAATCAGACCCACAATTGAGGGGTTGGTAAAAGCTGGTGTTTTAATAAAAACTAAAAGTCCCTGCAACACTCCAATTTTCCAAACCAAAAAGCCACACTCAAATGATTATCGATTGGTGCATGATCTAAGAGCCATTAACTCCATTGTTGAAGCTGAGACGCCTGTTGTCCCTGACCCACACACATTACTTTGTAACATACCACCTGATACACAATGGTATACGGTAATTGATTTGTGTTCAGCATTTTTTAGTGTGCCTCTGCATCCAGACTCACAACACCTGTTTGCATTCACTTATCAGGGTGAACAATTTTTTTTCAATCTTACACAAGATTGGCACAGGGCTTTGTAGACAGCCCATCAATATTTAACAGAGGTTTGGCCCAAGACCTAAACATTCCAGTTCTCCACTACGTGGATCACTTGTTAATTTGCAGCTCCACAAAGGAACAATGTGAAAAAGACTCAGTTGCAGTACTAACAGCACTGGCAACAGGAAGTCACAAAGTGGGGAAAGACAAATTACAATTCTGCCAACAACAAGTTGAGTATCTGGGCAGACAACTATATGGGGATAAGAGATCAATTGCTCCATCACAAGTGGAAGCCATAACCAAGGCCCTACGATCAATAATGGTAGGACACATGCTCTCATTTCTTGGCACAACAGGTTTCAGCAGGCCGTGGATCTGTGATTATGCTCTCAAAACAGCACCATTACGTCCAATTACAATGGACAGAGGAGGCAGAAGACGCCTTCCAGGCACTAAAAAGGGACGTGCAATCAGCCCCAGCACTTGGAAATCCAGATTGTTTTAAACCATTTCACCTGTATGTGGCAGAGAGATCTGGATTTGCAAATGCAGTACTAATGCAGGACACATCAATTGGTAAACAACCGCTAGCTTATTAAAGCACTAAGTTAGAAAATGTGGAGACAGGATTGCCACCCTGTTATCAGGGATTGGCAGCAGCTGTGTTTGCATTTCAAAAAGCCTCCACACTGACAATGGGACACCCTGTAACATTGAACATGTCTCATCAGTTAAATGCGCTACTCATGAGCCCAAGATTTGTTTTGACTCAATCTAGGGAAATGGGTAATGAAATAATATTGTCTGCACCGGAACTCACTATTCAGCATTGTAATACCATAAATCCTGCATCCAAGTTGGTCTTGCCAGAAGATGGCCCTCCTCATGACTGTGTCCATGACACAGCCACCTTTATGCGTGCTCGAGAAGATCTGCATAATCAACCAATCACAGCAGATCTTACATTGTTTGTTGATGGTTCCTGTTTTAGGGATGAGACAGGTAATCACGCCGGTTATGGCACTGTATAGTTAAATGATGATGGTTCTACATTCACAGAAGTCCAAACTGTGAGGCTTGCTCAGCCTTGCTCCACCCAGCTTGCAGAAATAAAGGCTTTGACAGAAGCCTGCAAATTGGGTGCTGGAAGAAGACTTAACGTTTATACTGATTCTGCATATGCATTTGGGGTGTGTCATGTATATGGTAATATCTTCGCAGAGCAGATGGCACAACGATCACGCATGGAGAAAACATTTCTAAACTGTTAGAAGCAAAGCATCTTCCTGCAGCTGTGGCCATCATTGAGTGCCCTGCCCACCAGAAAACAAACACCCTAGTCCCCAAGGGTAAAAATTTGGCTGATGAGGCTGCCAGAAAAGCAGTAGTAGGAAATATG
The DNA here is from genome assembly GCA_031216445.1 of Lateolabrax maculatus. Lineage (NCBI taxonomy): Eukaryota > Metazoa > Chordata > Actinopteri > Acropomatiformes > Lateolabracidae > Lateolabrax > Lateolabrax maculatus. The sequence continues at coordinate 1,966,082 of CM062201.1, forward strand.
ATGGGGATGCAGCACCCCTCATAAGCTTGCCCTCCTTCATCCAAGCACAAGAAATGGCTGACATACAGGAAAAATCTGTTTGGTTAAAAAGGGGGGCAGTCAAAAACACAATAGACGGCCCTCAGAAGGGCCTATGGAGAAGCTGTCAGGGTCATTTTGTCATGCCCGCGTCTCTCTTGAGATTTGCTATTAGGAATGTGCATGGTCGTGACCATTGCTCAAGGGGGAAGTTATAAGACGTCTCCAAGCAGTATGGTGGTCACAAAGTGTCATGTGATCAAGGCAACACCTACACCAGGGCCAGATGCCAGATCAGTAGCAAAATCTTTGTGTAAAGAGGTCTTCCTTAGGTTTGGCTTACCTGACAGCATAAGCTCAGACAATGGCAAACATTTTGTTAAAGAATCATTCAAAATAGCATTAAAGATGCTAGGAATAAAACAGAAGTTTGTGTGTGTGTATCACCATTAATCACAAGGGATGGTTGAATGAGCTAATGGAACACTGAAAGCAAAACTAGCTAAGATAATGAAAGATACTAATATCAACAGGGTAGAAGCTTTACCAATAGCATTGATGTCTATGAGGTCACAGACTAACAGAATCACGCATCTAACCCTGCATGAAATGCTTACGGGTTGACCCATGCCTGCGCAATATCTTAGAGGTCCATATGAAGGACCCCCGCTTGAACAGCTCGAAAAAGAATTAAAAAGTTATGTGCAGCACTTAACCAAAATCCATAAAGCTATATTTCAACAGGTGAAAGGTGCTACAGAAGAGAGGGGAACCGAGATTCCAGAGGAGCTGCAGTGGATCCAGGGGACTGGGTCTATGTGAAAGTGTTCAAAAGAAAAGAGAATCCGCCCAGACGTGAAGGTCCCTTCATGGTCCGTTTAGCAACCCCAACAACATAAGGTCAAACTTATATAATCAATCGTTGACACTTGGTCCAGAAGGAACAAAAATAGATAGTCTGACAGAGAGTGAACAGTGTCGGATGGAAGGGGTGGCAAGAGTAATGGTAAGTTATGTGAGCAACCAATGCATAAATGTTAACACGCAAGAAACAATTATAAAAAAGGAAACTATCAAATTGGTGAAACCACATGAGAAACAACCGCCCCGTAGAGAAGCACAAGAAGGATTGCTAACCACAGAAGAGTGGAAAACGTCCAGCTTACAGAACAATATGTTTTACCAATGGATACAGTATTCAGCTAAACAGACAAGTACACAATCATGTATCACTTGTCACAATGCAAGGAAGATACCACAAATAAGGCCCATTCCAGGCTATGAAACTGAAAATTGTGAAATCAAAGGGGACTGTTTTGCATACTGTGCGATTAAGGTGGCTAGCGCTTAACGCTTACAGAATCCTAATGATTTGGTGCAGTGTAACTACAGCCTTGTCCTCAGGTTACGAGGAATGCAGCAGAGGGTAAAAACATGCAATACAACAAGTAAGGTGGCTTTTCAATATAAACAGGTTATATTGGATGGTGGGATTCTGAATTATATACATAATAACACAATCAAGTTTATGCATAACTTTCCATATCCAGCCACAGAATCACAACTTCTGGCAGATATATTCTGGCTATGTGATGATGAGAAACGGGTAAAAGTAGTGTTACCAAGAAATTGGACAGGAATATGTACCCCAGTAATGTTAACAGGACACGTGATAGTAATTGGCATCCAATCCTTAGAAGGTGACAGGACTAAGATAAGTTTAACTGATCCATGGAAGGAGAAACAGCAAATATATGTTACTTGGAATACAATTTTTGATCAGTTACCTGTCAATACCATTAACAGGTCAAATAGTAAATGCGCAGTATATAGCGCGTAATTCTAAGTGGATAAACGCCCTGTGGTTTAATGAGCAGAGGTTTTTTAACTGGGCGATATCCGCGATGACGGAAATTTGCGAACAATTGCACGCCACTTCCCTAATGGACATGCAAAAAAGGTTTGTCTTAGATTCACTTTTGGCAGAAGATCAGGGTGTTTGTAGTTACATTGGAAATGAGTGTTGCACAGTAATACCGATGAGTACAGGAGAAGAGGGCAACTTCACAAGAATATTAAAGGAAATTAGAGCGTTTAGAGAAGAACATGTAAAAAATTCCAATTGGAACACCAAGGTGCAAGCACTAGAGAAAATTTGGGAATGGTTTAGTAAAATGGAAAAAGATTTTACAGATGATAGGAATGATAATTGGAGGATAGTTACTGATTGTGATGACTGTAACGTGCTGCGTATTTCCATTGATCAAAATTATGAAAAGCAAATCAGTGAAATTAGTAACTGGACAGTTTCTACTCCAAATTCACAATATGATAGAGGTTGGGAACGTTGACTGGACAGATCAAGAGTATGAGGACATGCTGTGACAGGATGAAATATAAGTATCACCAAAAAGGTAAAACTGACAGATAAACAAAAAACTAGACAAAAAAGAGAGAAAAAGAAAACCAGATCAGGAAAAGACTATAACATGGAATTGCAACCAATATTGAACTAGTTAATATGTAGCCCAAGTCCAATCACCAAAATCAAAACATTCTCATAATACCACTCAGTGCATTCAGTTGCATATCCGTTGCTTTCATCACCCACAACTGTTTTGAGGCATGTGATTAGGTTGAAACCGAAAGGGCATAAGTATACTCATGCACACAAAGGCCAGGAAAAATGTTGCATTGAAAGACTAATTGACTCTGCTATTGTGCTGACAGATAACCATGGCAGAAGGCATGGGATACAATTGGTACTATGCAGCCCCTCAAGCCCAGACCCAACAAGCCCCAAAGAGCCAAAGGCTCAGGGCTGCAGGCAAATTCGCAAGTTATGTCATGTGAAGAATACCCTACCCCGCTGATGACCAGAGATGTCCCTATTGAACAACAATGGCCCCAGGCTCCGCAGAGATCCCACTCAGAAGGCTTCATTCCCAACCCAGGACCGATGACATCAGGCTCAGCGTTCCCAGGACCGGGGACATCTGGATCAGCTTTCCCAGGACCAGTGGCTTCAGGCTCAGGCTTCCCAGGGCCAGCAACTTCCAGACCGACGCTCCCAGAATCAGCAGCCTCATGCCCTCCAGGACCAGCCCAGGCAGGACCTTGCCAAGGGGTCGCACCAGCATCAGGACTTCCAACTATGCAACACCTGGGCAGGATAATTCATACAACTCTAGAATGTGCCTCAGAGGAGATATGGTGCCAATCACCAGAACCACAAGCACCACCTGCTCCTGAAAAATGACAGGAACCCCTCAGCCCAAGCTCTGGAGATTCATCAAGTATGCAGCAGAGTACAAAATTCAGAAGGGCAATATAACACCTGAACTGATCAAAAAGCTGGCGGATACACCCCTTGTCAAGCTCAGACCCACCTTGAGAGCAGTGCCAATGGAGGTGGACAGACCGTTTGACGAAAATTAGGCTTAAGGAAAAAAGGCGGATAGATAGACAAAACTACAGGCTCAGAAGAACGATGCAACTTAGGCAACTGATCAACCTCATGCAGAAGAAAATTCAGCTTCAAACCCTGCTTCTCAAAATGGAAGAAGTAAAACAGGCCTGGCTAACCAAATTGAGACTCTCCTCCAACAGAGGAAAACTCTCTTTCAATAGGTGGATTCTCACACTCAATAGGTGGATGCTCTAACTCGAAAGGTGGAAACCCTCACCACCCAATTGGTTTGGTACCAGAAGCTGAGAGGGGCAGAGATAACTTTCCCGGAGCACCAGAAGAACTGATGAAACATATGTGCAACCAGAGTGTGATGCTTGCCTGACTAAGATAGCATAAAAAACAGTTTTAAGCAATAGTATGAAACAGCAGTATAAGCATTTTAACCCATCTTGTTGTAGATGTGCTGATTATGATGTTGGAAATTACACTGGGTGATAGATTATACTGGAATGGTAGATTGCACTGTAACCTATATATGTATCATGAATGCACTCACCTTTTCAAATGAGATGGTTTGAAGCAGAAATATGCAACATATATATGTGTGTGTGTGTGTGTGTGTGTACCTGTAAGCACTGTGTGACTTACTGTAAACCCAATTTATTTAACCTTACGTGTGCAAAATCTACTAATCACTCGCACTGGCATTATAATGAATAGGCTATAATGATTGAAGGCTGTATTAAAACTATGTACCTACAGGTAAGTAATAATTGTTAAGTTTGATTTCAGCTCAAAGAAAAGCCAAAATAAGTAACTGCCCAAGTAATGAAGTGTTGCAAGACTGATAAGGTGTGACTTTTGACAATGGGGCTCCAAGTGGGCGTCAGATCATGCTTGACCGTTATCTGACCGCGCTATAACTGTCAGTTTTCAAAAAATGAGTTCTAGTAAGCCCAGAACTTACTGGTATAAAAAACAGGACACAGGTGTAAAAGAGGTGTAAAAGAGAGCGGTGGGTTTGGAAAGTCCCAAGGACACTGGTGTAAATTTCTACAGGAAGAGGTCAGACAAATACACCAATTAAATTGAAGGAGATTAAACTTCTTGGGAGTTTACACCATTGTCTCTGGGCATATTTTTGACAAGTTTTGAAAAAAAGGATTAGGTGGTTTCCCCCAAGCCACAGGGTATATTAAAGAGTGGCTTTTTGAGCTGAAATCAGTCAGGTTCCCGGACCTCACTCAAGTTTATTGCTGCTACATGCCTGTACTCAATATTTTCTGTCTGACTCGGCTGCATTCTTCTGAGTATTTCTGAGACTCCAATAGGCTAGATAGAGGTGACTTTTGACTAACAGTCGGCAAGAAGACCAGACCCTTTCTGGCCCACATCTGGACCTTTTTGACCCGACAATTGACATCAAAGGACCCGCGCTAAGCTGGTTTAAGTCCTATTCATCAGATAGATTTCAGTATGTACATGTAAATGATGTCACAGAGTTCCACAAGGTTCTGTGCTTGGACCAATTTTATTCACCTTATATATGCTTCCTTTAGGCAATATTATTAGGAAACACTCCATAAACTTGTTTGCCATGCAGATGATACTCAATTATATTTATCAATAAAGGCAGATGATCTGATAAGTTAGCCAACTTCAGGCACTTCAGACCTACTCTATGTGAAAAGTGTCTTGAGATAACTTTTGTTATGATTGGCACTGTACAAATAAAATTGACTTGACTTGACATGACTTATGCTATTTCCCTGGCTTTGTAATAGATCTGCACATGAACAGATCCTGATGCGATGATGATTTGCAGCTCCTTTTCAAGGTGTGGCTATGGTGCACATGCTCTGTGTTTCTTATGTGGCATGGATGACGACCAACAGGAAACATCAGTGAAAGCAGTTGTCACCTAAAACCTACAATGTTTGATCATAGATTTCCTTAAGACCAAAGCAACAAATGTTATATATGTTGCCAGATGTTTGGTCACCTTGCAAGCTTAAGTATTTCAACATTATCTGACACTGGTGGCTTATTCAACTCTCTATTAAACAATATTTTAATATCATAACTCACTGCCTACATGTTATGTAACAGAGGTCGCTTGCAGTGATGAACCAGCAGAGAATTGTCACCATCTCCTCAGCTGTTCAGATCCTTTTAGCTCTTTTGACTCATTGTTTAGGTTTTATGGCACAATTAGTGTGTGGTTTACTTTACTGTAGATAAGTCTGATCTAACAGGTAGCAATAGAAATAAGCTATCATTAAGGGATGGCTAACAGTGCATGGTGTTTGGTACTTTAAAGGAAACACACATTATTATTAAATCGTTTCACAGCCTGTCATGTTACTTGCTCACCTGCGGCAGATAATTATGAAGACAGTGATGGCAATGATGAAGACCACCCCAGCAGCAGCTGAACCAATGATGAGGGGGAGCTTCTCCTGGATACTGGAGTTATATTCCTCTACAGGTCAAAAGACAGAAAACCAAGAAATGGGACTAATTCTCAAATATGGACTTACTCCATGGCTGGATTACCTATTAGGAAGCCCCTGAGGGAAACATACTGTATGTGCATACTGTATGGGGTAGTTGGCCAGTAGACCTGTCATAGATACCTTCAGTCATGGTTTGGAAGTACATTTTGCCACTAAAGCGTCCAAATCCAGCAACAGTTCGAGCCCGAACCTGAAAGACATAGATAGCTCCAGGCTTCAAACCTCGAATGACTGCAGTGTTGGTCTGACTCCTCGTTAGGGATGAGTTCCATTCTGCCTGGTTCTGAAACACATGCATCGGAAATTATAATCAGAAAAATAATCAAACAAATGCTGTCTGAGATGATTCCTGAAAGTGGGAAACACTGAGGAAGTCTGTCTTTTTGATTTTTGACTGACTCTTCATCATCAGCACTGACATACCTTCTCGTAGTACTGCAGTTCATAGTCCAGGATAACGCCATTGGGCTGATCAGGCTGGGACCAGGACAGAGTGATACTGTTTGGGGCTCTGCTGACCTGGTGAATGATGGACACTGCTGATGGAGCTGACAACAAAATAATAGGAAGCAAAGTTATAGGCTGTAGAGACAATACTGACTGACAGACAAGCTACTGAAACTGAGACTACTACTGAAATTATAACTTAAACAGAAACTATTGGACCTACCCATGATCATTCATCAAATCACTGACCAGTCATTAAAGTTAAGTTATGCCATGAAAAATGTTGGGTTAGCCTCACCAGCCTGGTTGGTGGTGATGTTGACAGATGTGTACTGTGGTGAATAAGGACTCTGATCAGACACTCCGTTGACAGCTTGTATTTCAAAGGTGTACTGGGTGTGAGCCAGGAGGTCACTGATGTGGACACGGGTGTTGGTCAGTCCCAGCTGACGTGGGACAAACTGCACGTTGTCGCCACAGCGGGTGCAGCCGCCCCGCCCACTGCCACAGCTCTTACATATGATGTTGTACACAACATCTTCTCGGCCACCGCCCTCCTGTGGTGGGCTCCACTCCAGGCGGAGGGAGGTCTCATTTACTATGGAGATGACATTTTGTGGAGCTGATGGAACAGCTGGGGAGAAGAAAATTATATTAGGACTGCACTTCAAATAGTGCTTTAGTTATTAGCAAAAATTATCCATTATTCTTTATTTCTGTCTACTTTCCGTGGACAGCCGCCTGCCGCTTCTGGGTTTATTTTCAACCAGTGTCATTTAATTAATCCCCTAAATATGGTACAATACATGCACAAATATTAGACAATCTAAAGTACTCGACATCTCCTTGCTGTGGTGTTTTGGAGCAGAGCTTACGTGTCAAGCAAACAGTGAAACTAGTACTGTATCCACTCAGATTTTCTTCTGATGAAGTTTAGGTTTCTTCAGGTGCTGCATTTACAGTATTTGGCAGTACTGGAGACCAGATAAGATATCCACATCAATATTTCTCATGGTTTGTAAACACTTCACATCTAGACGTCTAAATGTCGAGATCATGGAAAACAAACTTTTTATATGTAGATGACACATCTAAAATCTAAAATCTTCTTGGTGAAGACAAAATAAATAGATAATAAAAAACTTTATCTTTACTTTTGAACCTCTGCTTCAGGAGGAGCTACGTGGCTTATGGTCATGAAGCAGTGGACCAGTTCTTTAGCTTTGCAAAGATACTGGAGCTGTCATGAAGTCAAGTGTGACTATCAGTGGGTGTTGGGCTTCACCAGCATTGTATCTCGCACCTATTCTATTTGTGATTTTCATGGTGTGGAGGGTGTCTGGTATGGTGGCCTTCAGTATCTCTGCTCTGCACATTATTTGGTTCTGCTGGCTTCATCGGGCCGTGACCTCCAGTGTACAGGTCTGCAGACCAGTGTGAAGGGGCCGGATGAAAGGCCTGCTTTTGGATGATCCCTGGGTACGTCCAACTAGGTAGCACCATGGGGTGGACCCAGAATACACTGGAGGGATTAGATATCCCTTCTGACCTGAGAATGCCTCAGGATCTGCCTCAGGATAATTGTCAGAAAATAGTTGGATGGACAGATTTTTACTTATGTCCTGTCTGGCCTTCCATTTTTCAGTCTCAGCCACTACAGGAACATAAACTACCTAACTATTCATGTGTGACACAGGATTTATCATGGAAATGATCTGCATGACATCATGCATAGAACCGTAGGTTACAGCTTTATTTCCTGTACCCCTTGCCTTAAGAGTATGTTACTGTAAGTACACTGACATAAATGTTAACAGCCTATTGTGTTTGCAATGTTTGTGCACTTCAGAGAATGTGCTGTCATGACAGTTTGTGTATACATACTTGTACAGGGCATCTGTGGAGGGTCGGAGTCAGAGCGGTAGTAGCCATTGCGACAGACACAGTTAGTTGCTCCCTCGCTGGTGGTTCTGCTGTTAATGGGGCACTGGAGACACTTGTGGTCTCCCTGTGCATCCTTGAAGAAGCCTGTTATGCAAGCTGTGAGGGAAGTATACAGCAGTAGAAGAGGTGCAGGATACACAGAAAATAGAAGATGGACAGAAAAAAGAAAGAAGAAATGAGTTAGCTTAGGAACAAAATGCATGGTATACCGTAAGTGAAAAAGAAGGTCTTATCAAATCACAGTGCCAACTTTATATCATATTGGCTATTGGCGTCTTCAATATCAGAACCATCAGTATTAGTATTAGTCAGATCCCAAAATATTATGTTCTTTCATCTCATATTTTCCCCACCGAGCATATGTTTAGTCATGATAGCCCGGATTTCTGCATTTCATAAAGGTCAGCTCATTGAAGTGGCATATACTGGGAGTCCTTCAGATGCTGTCAGTTCTGTTGTCCACAGGGTCGTAAAGCATGTCAGAACATGTGGAGCAGAGGAGAGGGATTACACAAGACAAGAGAGAAAGAATACAAGAACCAAGAAAGCTTTACTATTTTATCAGTGTCTTAATTTGTTATCTGCGTAAATGTCTGATGGCAGATGCTGACTGTTTGCCACTGTATGATAATAACAATGGCCCGAAAATGACCGGAAATTTGGTTAAAAATAAAAACAATCAGTTCAAGCTTATCATAGCTCAAGTTAAGGTATGACAAACCAGCTTTCCATCTAGTAAAATAGTGCTCTTTTTTATTATTCATGCCTTTATGTATTCCATATTCATTCATTTTTTGTGTGTCAGTATCTTCCTCTGCTCCCAGGGAGCTGTTTCACACCTGACCGACTTCAAAACAGCCACCAGTTTTAACCGTAAAGAGAAAGTTTCACTTCCCAAACAACATTTTATCTGGTTGTGTATATTTTAGGTATATTAACATAATATATCATATTCAGATCTACTTCTTAAGTGTAACAATTAAGTAAAAGCTTCAGTCCAATTAAAGTAGCTGTGACGCATCTCAGTTTAGTTTCAGTGGTAAGTGGCTAAGCTGGTTTCAGTCGTATTTATCGGATAGATTTCAGTTTGTCCACGTAAATGATGAATCCTCCGTGCACACGGAAGTTAGTCATGGAGTTCCACAAGGTTCAGTGCTCGGACCACTTTTATTTACCTTGTATATGCTTCCTTTAGGCAATATTATCAGGAAACACTCCATAAACTTTCACTGCTATGCAGATGATACTCAGTTATACTTATCGATAAAGCCAGATGAAACCGGTAAGTTAGCCAAGCTTCAGGCATGTATTAAGGACATAAAAGACTGGATGACCTGCAATTTCTTGCTGTTAAACTCAGACAAAACTGAAGTTATTGTTCTGGGTCCTAAACACCTGCGAGACGCACTATGTATAGATATAGTTACTCTAGATGGTATTGCCCTGGCCTCTAGCACCGCTGTAAGGAGTCTAGGAGTAATCTTTGATCAGGACATGTCCTTTAATACCCATATAAAACAGACTTCAAGGACTGCCTTCTTCCACTTACGTAACATTATAAAAATCAGGCATATCCTGTCTCAAAAAGATGCAGAAAAACTAGTTCATGCATTTGTTACTTCTAGGTTAGATTACTGTAATTCCTTATTATCGGGTTGCCCCGATAAGTCTCTAAAGACTCTTCAGCTGATCCAGAATGCGGCTGCACGTGTACTGACAGGAACTAGCAAAAGAGAACATATTTCTCCGATATTAGCTTCTCTGCACTGGCTCCCTGTGAAATCTAGAATAGAATTTAAGGTCGTCCTCCTCACTTACAAAGCTCTTATTGGTCAGGCACCATCATATCTTAAAGAGCTGATAGTACTGTATTACCCCACTAGAGCACTACGCTCACAGAATGCAGGGTTACTTGTGGTACCTAAAGTCTCTAAAAGTAGAATGGGAGCCAGAGCCTTTAGTTATCAAGCTCCTCTTCTGTGGAATCAGCTCCCAATTTGGGTTCGGGAGGCAGACACCCTCTCTTCGTTTAAGAGTATGCTAAAAACGTTCCTTTTTGATAAAGCCTATAGTTAGGGCTGGCTCAGGTGAGTCCTGAACCATCCCTTAGTTATGCTGTTATAGGCTTAAGACTGCTGGGGGACTTCCTAGGACGCACTGAGCTTCTCTCTCCTCCTCTCCCTCTCTATCTGTACGCATTTCTATCCCACTAATACAGGCTACCAACTCCATTTCTTCCTGATAGTCCTTGTGCTTTCTGTGTTTTTTCGCCTTCTCACTTTCTGCAGGTATTTCTGCCTCTGGAGCTGTAGAGTCTGGATCTGTGATTGCCGGCCGTCTACTGCCCCCATGTTCCTGCTCCACACTCACTGCTGCAGTTGTTATTATTATTAGTCTGATTTGTTGTCTCTCCTCCTGTTCTGTCTCCCCTCTCCCCCTCTCTCCTCCCCTTTCAACCCAACTGGGTCGATGCAGATGGCCGCCCACCCAGAGCCTGGTTCTGCTCGAGGTTTCTACCTGTTAAAAGGGAGTTTTTCCTCGCCACTGTCGCCAAGTGCTTGCTCATGGTGGGAACTGTTGGGTCTCTGTAAATAATATTTTAAAGAGTATGGTCTAGACCTACTCTATGTGAAAGCGTCTTGAGATAACTTTTGTTATGATTTGGCGCTATACAAATAAAATTGACTTGACTTGACTTGGTATTAAATATTGATGATCAAACAACAACAACTGAACTTAACTGAACAAGTCAAGCCCAACTCTATTTCATGGGTGCAGTGTTCCTTAAAGGCATTCTTAGACCTCAGCATCAGTTCTCAGACATAGCAGTGGGTCTGATCATTAAATACTTTAAAACTTTATTTTAAATTCTAGTGGATATCCCATATATAAATCTATTTATTTCTAAAGATACCAAATGTGGTATGAATTCTGTGGAAATGTGAATAAAATGATATACAAAACATATAGAATATGTCTATCTGATAGAATAGTGCAACTAGAGTCTTTACGTTTGAATATGATATGTTATATAATTTTTACTGAGAGAGATACTGGACAACACTTACAAATATTCAACTAAAACTCAACAAGAAGCACCAACAACCTACTGTTGTCTAAAAGAACTAAGTAAGTATAGTTAAGTACAGAGCTGGAGTCAGGACGTGGTTGGCCTAGCTTAGCATTAAGACTGGATACTGGGGGAGCCTGGCTCGCTCCAAAGTGTTCAATAATGACAACTGAATATTTTAAGACTTTACTGGAACTTGTCTGACAGCAATAATCACGGGAGCATCCATTTTTCACTACAAAAGGAGGCCCTTCACACATGCAGTGGGTATCAGAGCACTTAACAAACTCCCCTTTCACTTTAAAGAAAAACAAAGTTGAAAATTATGTTTATCTTTAACAGATAACTATAGGTTTAAACCTGCAACTTTAATGACTAGAGTTTGAGGGTAGAAAGGTATTTGTTGTCTAGTCTGTTTAGCCTTTAACTCATCATAAACCTTCACTAAGAGCCCACAGCATAACTAGTGCAGCTGACCCCTTCTTTGTCAAGCAGTCTGCAAGCTGCTCCTTAGTAGCTGGCCACATGATCTGTTGGATGGTCCCAGAATGGATGAGCTCCTTGACACTTCTGATTTCGAGACAGTCTTTTCACAGCGACTGATTTAGTGGACTTGACAGTATCAATAGACTGTAACAGTGATTGTCTGTTACACACATAATGGGCAAATTCTTAAGTGTGCAATTACCTGTGGTAAGCTTTGAGTAGAGTATAGCTAAGACAATTGCACTACAGCTACTTGTGACATACTTTGTGATACTTTGAGATAATAACCTTTGACTTTGATCCTCTTCCATTCTCTCCCCTCAACATGATCAAGTTTCCATCTTGGGTACCTCGGTCTTATAGGTTGCCATTGGGGAATTACTGAACACCACCAGTTTCAGGGAGCTGTCTTTTCTGAAGTGCTGAAATGTCAATGCCCCTGTATCTCATCCTCCAGAGAGTGAACCTCCATTCCTGAAGCTGTTGTGTTCTACGTGTCCAACCTGAAAACCAGCCTTTATGTGAGGGATGACTGTTGTGGAGAACGTTTCTGAACCACTACAAAGAAGTCATCCACATGACAAGCAAAGTCTTCCATCCAATTGCAAGAGTAATCCAGCCAGTAGAACACTGCTGGACTGTCTTGTGACACAGTAGCTCCCAACTGCTGCACAGTGTCTTTAAGTCTGTTGTACCAATACAGAGGAGCATCTGATAGGCCATAAACAGACTTCTTCAATTTCCATAGAGTTCCTTTGCTCGGAGCTTCTTGGAGAGGGTGGATGTAGACATTTCAGGTTAACTCTTTACCTTGTAAAAATGCTACTTTAATGTCCATAGAGTTCAGTTGCTATTCAGTTGCCACATGTGTGATTGGACACATCCAAAACAGCCGCAAAGCTGAATCCCACAAATAAATGCAAGAGTAATTCAACCATTTGAGAGGTTTGTGAATTAGAAAATTCTTTGACCTTCATCTGCAGACCATCAAATTAAGTAGAATCTTCTGCTGTTTGTTAAAGAGGATCATGTAACACGTAAAGTCTTCACTCAACCAAGACACAATGTAGGACCTGATCAGGATTAATAATACAGATTGGATAGAAGACTTTAAACCAGGGAAATTGCACACAACTGGCAGGCACAGGTCTAGAAGGCCTGAATCAGAATCATTACACACCTCAGAAAATATCCAGTGTTACTGACTAGTTTGAATAGAAAGTAAAGCCTGCTCGAAAAAGCCACTAAACATGAGTAGATTGTGTCACTCACTATTAAACTCACTCTTTTAAACTTATGTAAACTTGAATAAAAAAAACAAGGAGAAGGAGATATCTGGACAAACAATGGATCCGTGAGATTTATCAAATTAAGGCTAGATTTTCCACATTTGGTTTTTCAATCAACTCCACTAAAATAATAAATGTAAGCACACATTTTACATTTGAGACTCTTCCCTTTGAAGAACAGTCTGACATTTTTGTAATAAATGCTTATTTTTTGCCAAATCCAAGTAATTTGCACAATGGTGTGTCCAGTACAAAAAAAGAAGCATGGTATGTATAGGTTAACATGTGAACAACAAGTGAAAAAAATCCAACAATTCAATAATCCATCATCTTTTTTTTTTTAAGCAGTGGTTACCTGAAGATTAGCAATTTAGGACCTTGAGTGTGAGGCTGGAGAAGTGAATCAATAACTATTGACAAGGTGCTCTAGAACAAGGCACCACATGTCCAACTGCTCTGTGGTAACAGGCAATGGGTTGTGCTTCTACTGAACAGCTCAGCAAAATTATGTTGCATCTGAAAATTTCAAGACACACATTAAGAGTATCATGGCAGTAGTCAATGACTGTGTTCCAAAGAGATAATTACAACTTCAGAAAAACACAAAGCCTTGTTGTAATTCTGTAGGTGATCAGTACAGTACAGAGCGTGAATGTGGGCACAGGGGTTCAATTTCCTGTGGGCATTTACAAATTGAATTGTTGGACAAATGACAGAGGTCCAGATATTTCAGTGGATAAGTGAAAGCTCTGACCTGCTGATGGCTAGCCTGAAAACCAGACGAATCTGCCAGCTCATGTTTCATTTGCTCTCGCAAATACATCTGGCCCCCTTCTCAATAAAAGAGATTTCACAATCACAATCACAGCTGTTTATCTTATATAAGGCAGGTTAAATACGATGATTGGCAGAGAGGAGTGCTATTGAGGCATCTTCATAAATAACCAAGATGGATGCCGCTGATGCGGAGCGTTCCACGGCCGGCTATAGCGGCAGAATTAAACGGACTAGACGGTAAATGCTCTCTAAAAGAAGAGCAAACTGCTCTTGAACTTTATGTTGAAAAGAAATACGTGTTTACTGTACTTCTGACAGGATGTACCGGACGACACAGCGTTTCGTTCGATAAACGCCCCTTGGAAATCGAAAATTAACTGAGAGGTTCCAGACTAATACGCATTTGTGAATTAGTCTGACAATGCCAAGCTAGCTGATGGAACTACTAGATTAAGAGTCAGGGTATCAACAAATTTATTTTGGAATCATGTGGTGGAGACCATAAATGTCTGTACATCATTCTAATGTAGCGCATCCAAAATTTGCTGCAACATTTTAGTCTGGACCATAGTGCTGGACCTGCCTATATTTTCATTTCTGGAGCCATGTTTCTAGTGACATTTTTCAAGTATTCATTGAAGTCCCTTTTTCCATGACTAAATTGTAACAACAACATAAATAAAAAAATACAAACAAAAATTACAGGGAAATGTTCTATATGCCCTGACAAGTAAAGGTGAGACAATATTTGGCTCTGTTCGGGTGGACATCCTAAGTTGGATCACAGTCCTCCCTGAGATGCATTCATTTGTGCATTGTATTTTAGGATACACAAATTACGTGACTTTTAGGAGTCACATGCTCCCTTCATTTGGGGATTCTGTGTGAAACAGCACGGTAGAACAGTCTCAAAAGAATCAAGACAAATAGGTGGATATTCACAAATTGAGTATTGCGTTATTTCAGGCAGGCCACAAAGTCAAGCTCAGCTTAATATCCCAGCACATCAGGTGACCAATGCAATCCAGGAGCCACATCAGCTGATGGATCAGCTGATTCCCTTCTACACATCTATTGGCAATCTCATTCAGGGCGCCCTATCTAAGCTGCTTCAGCCTGTCTATCCTGGCTGCTTCAGCCTGCCTATCCTGGCTGCTTCCTCCCTTCATGCTGTTTCTGTCTTATCAATGCCATTTCTGTTGTCATTGATGCCTGCTCTGTTCTGCACCCTATGGGGGGTTCTTGCTGATGCTCTCCTTGCCTTAAGCTTTCCACATATGCACCTGGGAGGGCAGGGAGGTCCCAGAATAGAGCATACCGCCAAATACATATAACTGCAAATATATCTACTGCATGTAGATCAAGTATTTTTGTCATAGTGGTCCTGACTGAACTGAAGTTGATGTACAAATGATGATATACGAGTGGTAAATTAGAGGCACACATACAGAAATAAATCACTCTGCATTTATTTGTGCATTGTGTTTTACATGTTACGTAACTTGACATTTGTTTGTGAATACAAACTAATGAGACTGTTTATCCCATAATAAACATGTAACATGTAAACATGTAAAAAAAGGATATTTCAATCTTCTCTGTCCACAGTCTCATCCACCACCACTGTTTTACACATGCTAGCTCGGCAAATACCAGATTGTTACAAACAAACTAAAATAAAAGCTGTCTGTATGTAGTCTAACCTTTAGTTTAGTTTGCCACGTATCTTAAAATTTGGCAAATTCTTGTTAACTTAGCTGCTGAAACAAACCAACCCCTCTGCCAGCAGTCCCTGCAGGCAGAAGGAGGTAGCCTGGGAACCAGACGAATCTGCGAGTTCATGTTCATTTGCTCTGGCAGATACGTCTGGCCCCTCTCCCATTCAAACTGACTTCCCTGCCGATTTATCGGGATAACCAATCACAAGAGTTTATCTAGTATGAGGCGGGTTTAATACGATGACTGACAGAGACGAGCGCCATTCAGGTATCTTTGTAAATATCCAAGATGGCGCTACTGATACGGAATGTTCCGTGGCCGGCTACAGCGGCAGTATTAAACAGACTGGATGGTAAATTTTCTCTAAAAGAAGAAAAAACAACTGCGCTTAAACTTTATGTTGAAGAAAATATGTGTTTGCCGAACTTCTGACGGGACGCACTGTCCGACAGGACGACTAAGAGGGAGGAGGACAGAGGACAGGATGAACGACTGATACTGACAGTGTTTTTTGCTCGTTCTAAACTTCACACAGTATTGTGATGTCAAGAATATTATTTACTTTAATGACGTTTTAGATTTGTTTCCAGTAAGATATTATTGATTTTATATAGTGACTCTGCTGCTGCAAGCATTGCTGTGGCTGCACTAGAAACAACATTTAGTTATATTTAAAATATAAATAAATCTTATTAAGTAAAATAAATATAAGCAATTATTTAGTAATAAAAAAGACCCATAAGAATGGCCTATTGATAAAGAACTGAACTGATAAGGGGTATCATAAGAGTAGTAGTAGTAGTATCAATAAAATCCTAACAATACCCATCCCTTGCGTTGACAGAGGGGGCAATATTTGATTAATATATCACCTGTAACATGTCAGATGAGATTGTTTTGTGCAACCAAACATGCAGAAGCCATAAAGGAGAGACACCTGTGAATGAAATATGATTGATTTGCACTTTTTATAACAATTCTAGGCATTCATTTTTAAATTATAAAAGAAGTACAGTAAAGGGCCGTCCACACCAAGACCTAGAACTATAAAGATAACATCACGATCACGATATGAGCATCCACATTGCTGAACGATGAAGTTCTGCGGCACCAAGCAAGCGCTGCGTGCTCCAACTGTGTCGGCAGTTTAGGAAAGTGGATATTGATGGATTAAATGGATATTGATGAGCTGTTACTGGCAGTATGTCTCAGGTAAAATTACTTTTTTTATGGGTAATTTGCAGCAAAGTATTACAGTATATGGTAGATGAACTGCATTTATATAGCGCTTTTCTAGTGTACTGACCACTCAAAGCACTTTACAACAAATGCCAACATTCACCCATTCACACACACATTCACACACTGATGGCAGTGGCTGCCATGCAAGGTGCCAACTGCTCATAAGGAGCAGTTAGGGGTTCAGTGTGTTGCTCAAAGACACTTTGACACTCTCTGAAAGTGATCAAAACAATATTGTATAGTGGTGGTGTGGAGTCATCTGCCATCTTCTTGAGTTTTAATGATTTTTAAAACTTTATATTTTTATAGTTATCATTCTTGGGGTGGACAGCCCTTAAGTCAGTTACCCATTCTCAGCCTAGAGTTCTACACACATAGTTCAAGGTATGATTACTTAATGGAATTTTTCAGCAAATCCATTACAAGAAAATTAAATTAAAATAAGAAAATGTGACTTTAAACCAACTACAATTTTTAGTAAGCGACTACGACAAAAACATTTTTTTTTTTGTCAAAATTAACACTGGCTGCTCAATTATGGTTATCACAAAATTTTCAGTTGACTGAATGAAAGAAAGAAGATAAGCAAAATAATCAAGAAGGCAAAAATCTGCTGTGACAAGAAATCAAGAAAAGTGAACAGAGGTGTCATATAGTAGAGCAGCACTGGCGAGCTCCTTACCTCTACAGACTGTACCGTTCTCCGACGCCTCGTACCCAGCTTTGCACATGCAGCGCCCGATGGGTACCATCCACTCCCCATCCCCGTTACAGTACAGCTTGATGGGTACATCTACCTCCTCCCCATTGGGAACACACACCCCTCTGGCTGCCACCAGAGAGGTGCTCTCTGCCCCAGAAAGAGTCTCAGGGAAGACGGCGCCATTCTGGATCACACTGGGACATTTCCTGTAGTAGACTCGAACAGCGATCAGTGACATGCAGGCACCATAATCCTGGAAAGCGAGGTAGAAGCCATTGTGTGAAACAGGTCCAAAACTCCTGACTTCACTGTTGATCTTCATGATGCGGCCACCAAGATCAACCTGAGAGAAGCTCTCATCAGCCGCTATAGTGTCCACTTTCACCCAAGGGTTCTCCATCCAGGGTGGGGATGATTTAGTGGCTGTATCCGAGTCAGATTCATAGTAATACAGGTTAAAAGTCTCCTTGCAGGAGCCAGGGACATTGGGAATGGAACTGCAGTCACGCACGGAAAACTTCATCTGAACATGGATTCGCTGAGCACCACGGCGACGGATGTATTTGGTACGTACCCAGTTGTTCTGGCTGCTATCAAAGACATTGCAGACCTGATATGTTCGGATGGTGTTCATGTTTTCATCATAGCCACTAACTTCTTCCCACTAGAAGACAGACAACAAACAAAACCGTTAATACAGTGACACACAACAAGATTACAAAAAATACAAATACTTTGAAAGTAACAGTTATTCTTAAGGGCAACAAAATAGGTAGTTAGTCATATGATCAAAACCAATGACCATTTTGTGTTGTTGTTAAGAAGCAACTTTACAGCAGCTAGAAATCTTGTTTCTGCTGAACAAGAGTGGTTTAACTTCCCACCTTCGTCCAGTGTTTGTCAGTACACTGTGGCATCATTGTTGGGTGTGGTTACAGCACAGTGACCTCTGAACACACCCAGAGGTGCAACATACTTTCAACCAGAGGGCAGTGAAATATTACATTTCAGCCATATTAAAGTTCCCCTTTAATGTAAGTTTAGGTAATTCAAAGTACTTGGTTAAGGTTAGGAAACGATTGTGGTAATGATGAAAAGAAAGCAACGTTTGTTATTGGTAGGAGACAGGGTGTATGTTTGTATGCCCAACCACCTACCCTTACCTCCTCCCAAAAGATGTGCTCAGACAGAACACGTAGCAAATTCTAGATGGGTGCAATTGCATACAAAGGCAATAAAAAGGCACAAGTTAGTGTAAAAAAGTGGCCATGAAGGACAAGTATGTTCATAGGTTTGTGTGATTATTTACTAAAAGCCCCACATGAGTGTAGGTATGTGCGTCTGTGTGTGATTAGTACACATCAGCAATGCATGCATGTGTGTGTGGGACTAACCCAGGCTTCAAGTGAACACTGTTATCACAGAGGCAGGATAAAACCAGCTGTTTATCTAAATGTGACACATTAACAGTCTAGTAGGATTCATTATTGTTGTTTGATCTGTTTCCTCTTAATTTATGTAGCTTTCCTTTCATTTTTAACTATAGACTATATAGTTCCATTATGATTTACGGCAGGCATAGAGAACCTGTGAAGTTGTTGCTGGATAAAACAACAATAATGAATCATACTAGGCTGTAAATGAGGTCACATTAACAGCTGGTTTTCTCCTGTCTCTGTGATAACACTTTTCACTTGAAGGAGTTAGGAGTCACACGTGCACAAGCAGATGCAGGGTGCACAAGCAGATGCATGATGTACATACAGACGTATGTACACATGCATGCCTGTCTGTTCAGAGTCACAGGTATGCACACACGTGCGTTTGCATGGCTGAGTTGTACTAATCACCCATAGTTGCACATAAATACACACGTCGGACTTTAAGTAAATAATCACACAGGCGTATGTACGTGCATCTATTTCTCCATGACCCTTTTCATCCCCCATACGCACACACACACACCTAATCACACACACACATCTGTATGTTGCAAGCTACCTTACAGCTAACCTCTGTAAAGTTGGTACACTGGCTGTTTAGAGAACACGGACTACACAAACATTAATGAATGGATGAATAACATCAAGCTAAAATTTACTTCACATTCTGTCTAGACACACCTTAAGAGGTTTTGCAGCACTATAACAATGTCACTCTAAATCCACCGTTGCTTGTCAGAGTCATTATTTGTCTAACCCACAAAAGTTGTTCATATGTTCTAGTAAAGTCACCACAGCTGCTGTCACATTGTAACGGAACATTTGTACATTGGCGGCATGTTTTGGTATGTTCCACTCACTCCCTGTGATGGGTAGATGGTCCAGCCCAGTTCTGCTGTTGCTGTTGTTGAATCCATTAATACTTCTGCAAAAGACAAAAATGAAACAAACATTTGATATTATACCCATTTTATACCCAGAGTAATCATAACAGAATTTAATTTCAGTAAATGTAATTTTTCTGGGGTGTATAACTTCTTTGCTTTAGATTTCATTTTCTTTTCACAAAAATAAATTAATAAACATAATTTTACAGTACAGTTAAATACTGTGTGGTAAACTTAATGGACCACATTTTTAATAAACCCTTTTTTTGGTTTCTGCCAATAGACAATGTTGTTATTCTGTCACTCTCTAAGAACATGAGCCCATAACTGAAAGAGCTAACATGAATATTGACCTGTTAACTTGCTTTTAAAATAAAATTACACAATTTATACAATAAAATCAAATTTTGCATTTACTTACAAAGTAAAACCTTTCATTTTTATTCAGCAGTCATATGACAAACAGTAGATGGGGATTTTAAAACAGACCTCAGAATTGTTTTACTTCAATCCCACCAGCATATCCACACCTCCGCCAGGGGAAACAATACTCTATACCATGTTTACACAAACATTCCTGGCAGCTACAAAGCCCTCCCCCACCCCTATTTTGAACACTTAAACCACATTTCCCATGCACCCATGAGAACCACATCAATCTTGAGGAATATACATTATATGTCAGCAAATGTAAATGGTAAATAGACTGTATCTACAAGCACTTTTCTAGTCTACCGACCACTCAAAGCAAAACACATGCCAACATTCACATACACACACACATTCACACACTGATGGTGTGAAGGAATTTTCCTTCTTGTATGTTAAACTTCCCTCTTGTAGGTTAAAGGTAACTTAAGACAGTGCTTCACAGGTCAGGTCAACTGCCTGTCTCTGTTTCTCCTGTCTCATTCTGTGTGCCTGACAAGGCCGAGTTGGCTCTGGCATCTGGTAGACCAAGGTCTGCTAGATATCTTCTGTTTTCAGGGTTAGACACAACAGGCTGGAGCCTGGTTGTTGACGCTGGATAAGAGAGACTGTAGAGAGGCAATGCTGTTGCTAGGACAGCAATGGTTGACGTCTTTCCTTGTTTGGATCTGATATCCAATAGAGTCATCACACATGACAGACTGAGTTAGGAATAGCCCTATTTGGATATAGCGGAACTTATCAGTTCTGGGGAGGGTTAAATACTGAGCTTCAGGACACCATCTTCAGATTTGGGTAGCAGTACGCTGTGATTCACACGTGGTGTTTCCCTTTTCTCCTCGATCGAGCTTCAATAAATATTCCTGTGTAAGACATCCCGGTCTCCTGAAACTTCTTGTTAGAGTGAACCAGCTCTAAGATTTCCATCACAGATGGCAGAGGCTGCCATGCAAGGTGCCAACCTGCTCATCGGGAGCAGTTAGGGGTTCAGTGTCTTGCTCAAGGACACTTTGACACTCTCTGAAAGTTATCAAAACAATATTGTATAGTAAATAACAACATCTTAATCAGAATGCTGTTTGTTGATTTGTTGTCAGCACTTTACACAATCTCCCCCATGAAACTGATTGACAGACACCAGACAGTTCGGATTTGTGGTCACACCTCCACCACTTTAGTGCTGAACACCGGAGCCTCCCAAGGCTCTGTGTTTAGTCCTCACCACGCTGTACTGCCAACAATCCCAGACATAGAGATAACTCTGCTGTCAAGTTTGCGAATGACGCTACCATCATTGACTGAATTTCAAAACAATAATGAGTTTTCATATTACAAAGAAATTTAAAAATTTTTCTTTCTTTGTTTTCTTTTTCTATCTGTTTTGAAAAGTTTTTTGTATATGTTTATTTTTGTTGAATTAGTTGTTGGCAGTTTGTGATGGTTAAGTTAAGTTAAGTTTGGTTCAGGTTGGCAGCCGGGCATCATGCCCGTTGTCAGCGGTCTTGTGGAGCTGGAAAAGCTGACACACCGGCATGCGGTGAAAATAATAACGAGTGTCGGCTGTTCGGTGGAGGAGGCCAGCTGCGCTGTCAGAGAGGTTGTCGGGTTGCAAAGTGTCAAATCTGCCTCTCGCATGATGTGGCCAAGGTGGAGATGGTGGTGGAAAATGGAGTTGTGGTTTGTGATACTTTTACCCCTGTCCTCCCGCTGGTGAACCCAGCTCAAAAGATCCTGATCTCTAACGCACCTCTGTTCATTAAGAATGAAGAGTTGTCCAAAGAGCTGGCCCGCTATGGTCAGCTGGTGTCTCCCATTAAAATGGTTCTGCTGGGGTGTAAGTCGCCAAAGCTCAAGCATGTTGCGTGTCACAGAAGACAGGTCTCTATGATTCACAAAGACAGCCCAAAGGATTTAATTTTGACGTTCAGTTTCCAAATTGATAGCTTCAGTTACATTGTGCCACTTCTGAAACGATGATATGTTTCGGTTGCGGGGCACAGGGTCACTTGGTACGGTCTTGCCCAGAGGCCATTGGGCGGACTGTCTCGGGCCCAAGCCAGTCGGCTGAGCGGGCTGAGGAGTGGCCTGCGGGCGGGTCGGGCTCACCTGACGCACCGCAGCATGCAGCCGTGCTTGGTGAGCAGCAGTCTGCAGAGAAAGGACAGGAGACAGAGCAGACATGCAGGACAGGGAGCAGAATGCGGTACAGGCTTAAGCTGAGAGTGGAAGTAAAGTTGATAATGAAGGAAATGTCCAGAGCAGTGAGAATTCAGGGGAAAACAAACAGACAGAGGAAAATAAATGTCACAAAAGTAAAGAAAGCTGCAGTCAGAGTGTTGGTGGGGGCATCAGCGATGTGCTGGAGGCTGAAAACATGTCTGAGGAGATGGGCCTAACAAATAAATCCAGGAAAAGGAAAAATCTTGACAAAGACCAGAGTGGTGCTAAGGCCAATAAAGTGCTGGAAGGTCTATCAGACAATGATGAGGAATGTGAGTGGGCACCATCACAAGAGGATGAGACAACTTTTTATCCTCTTGAGAAAATAAAGAAATTCCTAGTGGAAACAAAAGGGCAGAGGGCAGTCAAAACTGAATATTTGTTTCCTGATTTGAGGGGTTTGTCAGGTCTGTGGCACAGCTGAGAAAGGAAGAGGAGGCTTTCACTGAACAATAGATTTATCGGCTCAGAAAAATTGTGACAAAAGTCAGAGCTAGGTGAGGATGATGATTAAGTCACAAATGCTTCTGCACATATTAGTTGTATGTGTTTTTCTAGCAGCAACAATTTTTCTTTTCCATGGGTGATTTTAAAATGGGATCTTTAAATGTTAACAGAGCAAGAAGTGATGTGAAAAGAGCTTTTCTTTTCAAACTGGTAGAATTAAAAAACTTAGATGTGGTTTTTGTACAAGAAACTCACAGTAACAATGAGAATGAAAGCGACTGGAAGAAGGAGTGGCCTGGGGAAGTCATTCTAAGCCATAAACTGTCAAACAGAGGTGGAGTTGCTGTGCTTTTTTCAAAGGGCTTTAGTCCCAGTTCTACTGAGGTGGAAAAAATCATGTGTGGGCATATTTGAAAAGTCAATGTACAATATGAAAACAGGAAAATGATTTTTATAAATGTTTATGCTCCAGTTTTGAACATTATAAGAATTAATTTTTATACGCTTTATGTGATGTTATTCATAATTGTACTGATGATGTTTTGTTTCTGGGAGGTGATTTTAACTGTACTGAAAATGCCAAAATAGATAGGAACCACCAAGAGCCTCACCCTGCTTCATCTGCCAGACTCAGGCGTCTAATGGAAGCTTATGAGTTAAAAGATGTTTGGAGAGGTCTTAACAGGAAGGACAGGCTGTACACATGGAGTCACTCCAAGGACAATTTGTTGTCAATGGCCAGGCTTGATCGCTTTTATGCTTTTATTGTTTTAAGCATCATTTTGGTATTTTTAAAAGGTGTCGAATAGCTCCTGTTGGTTTCTCTGATCATTGCCTTGTTCAAGTGCTCCTTTTACATTCAGAATGTGAAGTTACACAGTGCATACTGGCATTTTAACACTGGTCTTTTAAATAACAAATATTTTAGAGAGGCCTTTATTTTTTTTATGGGTTTTACATAGGAAAGAAAAGTCTGCTTTTTCTTCAGTTCAGCAATGGCGGGATATTGGAAAAAGTAAGATAAAACAATTTTGTCAGCAGTATACTCGCAATGTCACCAAGCACATTCCCAGGTCTCTTCAAGACCTAGAGATTGAAGTTGTAGAGTCTAGTGGATTCTACAGGAAATAGAGGGCATATTGAAGCTCCAACCTGTTGGGAATTACAGCACAGGGTGCTCTGATCCGCTCACGCTTCATGAATGCATCTCGGAATGATGCCCCCTCACAGTTTTTCTTTAGTTTAGAGTGAAATAATGGTCAAAGAAAGATAATTCACTTGTTACGCTCTAAAGATGGATCCACGATATCGGGAACCCTTGAGATTAGGAGGCATGCCACCATCTTCTACAAAGAGCTTTTTAAAAAGAAATATGTGGAGGATGTTGAGTTGGCTGGATCTTTTTATGCAGAACTACCACAGGTGGATGCTGCCACAGTGTTGTTTGCAGAACTGTCATTGAATGAACTGTACACTGCTCTGATGAGCCTGGGAAATGGAAAAGCACCTGGCATTGAAGGACTGCCCGTTGAGTTGTATAAATCTCTTTGGTCAGTGGCTGGTGAAGATCTTTTGGAGATGCTTCATTTGTGTAAAAGACACTTGCCGCTGAGCTGTAGGAGGGCAGTTATCACCTTGCTGCCAAAAAAGGGAGATCTACAAGATCTGAAGAACTGGAGACCTGTATCTCTGCTGTGTGGGGACTATAAGATCCTCTCTTAAGTTTTAGCCTCTAGTCATCCATGTTGACCAGACTTACTGTGTGCCCGGTATGTTAATAAGTGATAATATCACTCTAATTCGGCATGTTTTGGATGTCTCTGGCTCACTGGGAATAGATACTGGTCTTCTTTCCATAGACCAGGAAAAGGCTTTTGACAGGGTTGAACACCAGTATCTGTGGCAGATGCTCAGCACTTTCGGGTTCAGCCCAGGTTTAATAGCCAAGATCCAGGTACTGTACTGTGATATTGCGAGCATATTAAAGATTAATGGTGGTTTAGCTGCACCTTTTAATGTACATAGGGGTGTACGGCAGGGGTGCTCTCTTTCTGGGATGTTATACTGCCTCGCCAATGAGCCTTTGCTATGCAAACTCAGGAAATAAATCTCAGGTGTGTGTTTTCCAGGTTGTGCTTCACCTGTTTAAATTCCAGCATATGCAGATGATGTTGTGGTAATAATTAACAAACAAAGGGATATTGATATGTTGGAGGGGAATGTGGGTCTATTCAATAAAATGTCCTCTGCTAAGGTGAACTGGAAAAAGTGTGCAAAGACTTATACATCTTGCCAGTAGAGGAGCTGCTTTCCGCCTCCAGTTTATCCAGAGACTGCTGTTTGACCCTAAAGACTTGGTGTGGAGACCGCTGGCACACATAGTTCTGCAGCAGTTTGGTGGTCTGGGATTGCATGACTCACTGTTCCTGATGGATTTAAAGACTCTGAAGTTCCAGAATTTGCCACTTTTCTGCTTTTTGAATTTGGAGGAGGTAAAAGGTAAAGCTTTGTACAGGATAATGGTGAAGTGTCTAAATAAAAGTAAACTACATGGTCGGGTGGACACACCTTGGCGAGTCATCTACGCTTGGGAGATGATGTCAGACCTGGTTGGAGGGGTTTATATAAGCCACCATTAACAAAGAAGGTAGCTGATTTACAGTGGAGAGTGTTATATGGGATAGTGGCAGTCAATGCTTTTCTCTCTATTATTAGTCAAGATGTGAGTGATGAATGTCCTTTCTGTCCACACAAAGAAACTGTGTTTCACTGTTACTGTTGTTGGAGAGTTTATTCACAAAGGTCAGAGAGTTTTTCTCCAAACAGATGTTTATTCTTGGTTTTAAATATAAAAAGTCTGCAAAACATAAATGTCAACTCATGAATTTTAGCTTGGGACAAACAAAGATGGCTATTCATGTAAGCAGGAAGAGGAAGGCAGGAAGAAAATTATTGTTTACTAGGATGGTGGAAGCCAGAATATCCATTGATTTTAATTATTAAAAAGAAATGAAGGATGTGAAACAGTTCAGCATGGTTTGGGGTCATGGTGATGTGTTGTGCTCTGTAAAAGAAAAAAAAAATATTTCTTGTGGAGCTGATGTGATTGATTTACTGTTGAGTATTTTATTTATGTATTTATTTAGTTGTGTTTTAAAGGTTTTTTGTGAAAATGGCTTGTCGAAAGACTGATAAAATAAAGTTACCTCAAAAATCAAAAAATCTCTGTCTTTCTGTCTCTCCTTTAACAGTCCTAGACAGAGCATCTGTTTGTCCATTCGGGACCTGCCTCTCAGCCATTGTGCAGTGTTTTGCTTTCTGATAAACCTTAAAATGATCTAATAATCAAACAGGACTTCATGGATTGTATTATTATCACCAGCTCCTGAAACATGCCCTGACAACAGCCCCTTGCTTGCAAACACCCTGACAGCCCCTCTGCTTGCCTGGAGATATCTGCTTTCTCAGTCACTACATCCACAAGCCTCTGAAGTCCATAATCTCTGTGCCATCCCCCCACCACTGAGAAGAAACCATGTCAGGTGAAACCATGCTGCTAAGACTATGTATCCAACACATTTTCAATTATTCACATCATCCTGAGAGTCTGCTGCTAGTAAAGCTTCCTCCCTCAGTGGCTTTGAGGGAAGTCGGATATGATCACAGAATTTTAGTGGCTACAAATTACAGCTCACATTCATCACTGTCTGTCTCCATGTTCCCAGATCTAATTAAAAAGGATAATAATACAGCTTTTAAGTGATGATTGATTTATTCTGGTGCTTATATTATTTGCCTATTTGAGCTACTTTGACTTATACTGCAATTGCGCATACATTCACACATAGTCCATGACTATAAGTAGCTATTAGCCTACACACAGAGCAGAAAGAATACGCTGAATGCTCACAAACATGCTGCTTTCAGTTTCTTTAGCTAGCAAAGAACGGGAACCATAACTTTAGCATTCACTATGTAACCCTGGATTATGGTGACACAAAATGGCAATAACCAATATTCTAATATTATGAGCAACACCAAGGGTTTGCCCTGTGACTAATAGTTTCAGCTCTACAGCTTAGTCAATAAATCAGTCAATAAACTGAAAATTCATGTACAAAACTTAAAAGGGGCATTCCAGTGATTGAGTAATCTACTTCTAAAAAATGTAAGGACTCACAAGGGACAGATGTCAGAATGCTAAGAAAAAAGCCAAGGTGAAGACGCTATCACTCCCTATTAAACTCCAAAAACACTGGATCCTAAACTTCCCATAATGCTACTAAAAAGAATATTTTTGTTATTGTCAATTGACAATCAGTATGTTTCTATCAGCCTCTGAAACAGTCTTTCTGACAACATGCTGCATCCAACAAGTTCTGTAACTTTCCAAAAACAAACACTTTCATGCAGTGATTGGCCAGGTGTGCGGAGCTGAGAAAGCAGCAGGTAGGGTTTTAAATTTTCTCTTTTTACACAAATATTCACTTTTTGTGAACATCACGAATGCCTTTTGTGTAATTCATCAAGTCCAGACTAAAAAGACACATTAAAGACACAGGATTGTTAGAGAAAAAATCAGGGACGCAATGGGATGCATCCAGGAGGAGCAGGCTTTCCACATTCAGGTACAACAAGTAGAACCACTTATACTGTAGACATGGCTAAAAGACACTTCATACGAACTAGTTAATGTAAGTGAATGGTCATGTCTTATAAACTATACAGTTGAGCTCCTAGTTTGTTAGATAAGCTCTACATTAAAAATTTACAGTCACCATGTGCAAGCTGAGATAAGCCTGATTATATATTGAAAACATTATAGTGTTGTAATACTCAAGTAAGTCTTGCCGGTAGCTTTTGTGCTTTTTTGTCTTCTCACTTTCTGCAGGTATTTCTGCCTCTGGAGCTGTAGAGTCTGGATCTGTGATTGCCGGCCGTCTACTGCCCCCATGTTCCTGCTCCACACTCACTGCTGCAGTTGTTATTATTATTAGTCTGATATGTTGTCTGTCCTCCTGTTCTGTCTCCCCTCTCCCCCTCTCTCCTCCCCTTTCAACCCAACTGGGTCGATGCAGATGGCCGCCCACCCAGAGCCTGGTTCTGCTTGAGGTTTCTACCTGTTAAAAGGGAGTTTTTCCTCGCCACTGTCGCAGAGTGCTACTCATGGTGGGAACTGTTGGGTCTCTGTAAATAATATTTTAAAGAGTACGGTCTAGACCTGCTCTATGTCAAAAATGTGTCTTGAGGTAACTTTGTTATGATTTGGCGCTATACAAATAAATGTACTTGGTTGGATCCCCAGACCCCAGAAATCTGGGCAAGGAAAGTGAAAAGGCTGTGCTTGCCCCTCCCTCATTACCACCAGGTACTGAGGTACCCTTGAGCATGGTCCTTAACTCTATATTGAGCAGCTCAGTGGGCAGATTGTGATTGTACTGGGCAGTTTTCAGGTGTAACTGTGTTCTGAGCTCTCATTTCTTAGTGACTTAGTGACTTACCCTGATTAAATTTAAAAAAAAACACTAGACATGACCTACACCAGCACTTCTGATGATTCTGTTCGGTTGTCAGCACATACAAGACTCTCTAGGCAAGACTGCTCCACGAAAGAGGTTGAAACAGGAGTCAATGATACGAATGAACTGTGTTAACACGTTTGGTGGGAATTGTTGGGTCTCTGTAAATAATATTTTAAAGAGTATGGTATAGACCAGGGGTGCTCACACTTTTTCAGCATGTGAGCTACTTATAAAATGACCAAGTCAAAATGATCTACCCACTACAAAAATCGGTGTCGTATTTTCCATGAACAGTCCGAAAATGCCGCTCCACATTTCCCTTCTTTGGTATTGCGATGGTAGACTGGCAGATGAGGCAAACGCACTTCGAAAATGTCATCGTGAAAAAAAAGTCCTCCTCCCATTCCGTATGAAAGTGATACGTTTTTGTCTTCTTACTTGGTCCAGCTCCCCCACTCATTTTTATACCCTTTCTTAGGTTTAAGAGAAAAAACCGAGGGCTAAAAACTGGAGTTAACTCGCTGACTAGCTTGTTAGTTTTACTACACTTTTACTACACGCGCCGTTGTTTGCGCATGCGCAGCGACCTAAGTGTCAGAAAAATTCAGATGTCATCTGACTGGCTGCCCTGTATATCAATCAAGTGACGGGATGGATGATAGGCTGGCATCTATTTTTTTTAATGTCATGCGATCTACCAATACTACCTTTGCGATCGACTGGTAGATCGCGATCGACGTATTGAGCACCCCTGGTCTAGACCTACTCTACGTAAAGAGTCTTGAGATAACTGTCATGATTTGGCGTAATACAAATAAAATTGACTTGAATTGACTTGACATTATGTAAATGTTTTCTTTACCAAAGTGAGAAAAATCGACCATTTTTTGATGTTAAGTCTTGTTATTGGTTTTCAGAGTCAGGCTGAAATGCAAGAATCCATTGTTGCATCCAAATGGCTAATTTTTCTGGCTGTTCACTTCCTGTTAGTATCAGCAGCGATAAATGAGGAGGAACAGGAATAAAGAGGCCATGAGCACTGACTAGCAACCAATTCTCCAATTCTCACAGACTCCGCCAAGAAGGAAGCACGAGGGACAGAGGAGACTGAAGATCTGATTGTGGCAGGGATTCAGCCTATGGTGATTTACACTTTCATCAGGCATTTACACAAAACTAATTTATACATTGATACCAAAACACTACTTCTTTCGATAACTTACTGAAAGTAATAAGCCAAGGTTCTCAAATGTTACAGTAAATGTCTAAATGCAAGCGGCCGGCTACAAAATGAACACAGAGAGAGCCTTTTTCAGCTCATTGTTTTGGTTTTACAGCCCACAGTTTTTCTGTTTTGGTTCAGTTTTGTCACATTAGTTTCCAGCATCAGCAGCAGGCAGCTGTTTTCAGAGAAAAAGCTCTGATAAATCCACTGTACTCTACCTGCTCAGCAGCAAATTGATTAGCCCCCACTGCTCTGTCCCGCTATTGGAGCCGAAGCGCTGCAGAGTGGACAGTCTCCGGCTATTTATTTCGCTGATTTGATCAATCCGCTCTTTCCTCGTGGCAGCAGGCTCACTGCTCCATATGTGTGTGTGTGTTTGTATATGTAAATGTGTAAATATGTAAATGTTTGGCTTTCTATGGGTGGATCGATACAACACATATATAGAAATATACAATATCTGCATCTGTAAACAAAATATTCATTGATTAATGCCAACCATAGACACTGCAGTTACATTTAAAAAAAAAAAATACAGGTTCTTCCTTATGCTGTAAATTGCTCCCATCCAACAGAGGGTGACTTGAGATAAAATGGACCTGTGAATTTACAGTCTCACTGCTTGTATGCAGATGAATTTTGCCAACCAGACAGCAGGTGTTCAGAACAGCAAACATGAAATCTGTCATGATCAGAGAGATCAGAGAGAGAGGAGCTTAGAAGACGCAAGTTAATATAATTGTCAATATTGAAGAGCAGTACTGCAGTTGTGCATCTAAAATGCAGGCGGGCTGGCATTGGTTGGAGCTGCTGATGGGAGCTAGAGCAGGGAAATTGGGACAGCGTGGGCAGGCGGGGGTGCATTAGTATATGTTGCCCTCCTTTCGTGACTAGACATTCGTCATGGCAGCTCCTCAGTCCCTGCAGTTTGAGCACAACTGACTGGACACAATATGCTGCTGGAAATCACTTGACATGAAGGAACTACTGAGTATCAACACTAATGACATCCTCTTCAAGCTGGAACACTTAATGATTCTTACTGGGCTGTATAATGAATTTTTATTATTAAGGAATGGGATTTCTATTTCAGTAAAAAAACGTGTTGGATTTGATGTTTGTTCTCATCATACACTGTAGAGCTCACTGTGTCTCTTTTTCTGTCCAATAATGGCCCCCTCCCCTTCCCACTGGCTCCATCTGTCCCTGCATTCCTACAGTATATATATAGAGAGAGAGCTCTTGTTCTGCCTTTCTCTGCATGATTCAATGAAAAGTAGGGCAAAGAGGAGGGTGGGCCAAGTTCAGCACACATAATCCTTGTAGGCTGCGCCACGCTCTGTACGCCATGCTGGATTAAACCCACAGGGATACATCAGTGAAATTCACTTTGCTTTATGTCACATCACTGCCCGCCATGCTGCTTTCAGCACCAGCTTTCATACTCTAACACAGTTTTCTGTGTTGTTCTGATTATTTTTTCAGAAATAAACATTATTTAAGTTGAGCGTAAATGTAACCTGACTTGTAATGTTAAAGTCTCAGCTGAGAGAATACGTTATATACGTGAGTAATAGCACTGAATGAAGGCGTGTAATTACAGCAGTGCAAACTGTATGATACATTGTGTTTTTTTTCCACGGGAACTTGCATTCAGTTGGTGATGCAAAAAATAATTATTTTCATTTGTTTGCTTAAGATAATATTAACACTTTCAATGTTATACAGCAGATCATCCAGACACTAACAGAATGAGGTTTATCAACTACAGAACACTTTGGATTGTGTTTTTGTCCAGATTTGCTGCCAAGTCTGTTTAACACTGCTGGTACTGCAGCTAATAAAACACTGATTAGAAAATGGATTAATCTATTGTTTTTTATCACAGATCATATTCAATCAATAAAATTAATTTCACTTTGATTTGGCCAAAAACTAAAGTGATTTCTGTGTATCTTTCATTATGAGACAGTGTCGGACCTAAATGCAGTTCTTGAGTATAATGTTTAAATATAAGTTTAAAGTTTAGGAGATCCAACAATACTCTCTTGCCTTATTTGCAGTAGTTTAACTTTTTTTCTGTGATGATTTTTTATATTCTTCATAGCTCTCCATTATAATGAGCTGTTCTTCTTGACTGAAGTAGCATCACGCCATAGGTCCATTTTGTGTGGAAGCTGACTCAAATGACGTGTCAAATGCCTCTTTTATGGGGGGCAGAGCCTCAAGGCAGCATGGGGGCAGAGCCTGCAGAAAGCCTGAGTTAACAATAAATTTAATAACCACCATTGTGATACCTGTTATCTCTGATTGGCGTTTTTGTTTTTTGTCGAGCCAGTTAACACAAAGAAAGCGTGAACTATGTTGAACTTGCTTCATATTACACCCATCAGGTTTACTGCCAATTGGTTGTATGTAATTTAATTAATTGAGGAATATGTACCATTTAGGTACCATATCAAATATGGGGTTCTGGATATTAGCTTCACTTGTGGCCCTGTCCTGTAGAGTGATCCACTGTCAAAATGTTTTTTTAACTCTAAGTTTACAGCATATTGTGATCACATGGTGCATATTCTTAAATAAAGTTGTGTTTTACTGCCTCAAATGTAATTGACACAACCTGTGATACAGAGACTGAGACCAGACTCAAGGACTACAGTCTTGTCATACACAAAGCACACATGTTGGGGGATTAACAGAGGTCCAACAACAAAATTTTGATCATGTGCTCATCCCTACTAATGCTCCTCTGGGCCGTGGGGGTCTGGAGCCTATACCAGCATGCACTGGGAGAGAGGCAGGGTACACCAGAGAAACACATTCACACACACACCTATCAACAATTTAGATTCCTAGTTAATCTAACCTGCATGTTTTTGGACTGTGGGAGGAGAACCATGCAGAACACCTCACAGACGCCTG
This sequence comes from Lateolabrax maculatus, assembly GCA_031216445.1. Taxonomy (NCBI): domain Eukaryota; kingdom Metazoa; phylum Chordata; class Actinopteri; order Acropomatiformes; family Lateolabracidae; genus Lateolabrax; species Lateolabrax maculatus. The sequence continues at coordinate 1,998,802 of CM062201.1, forward strand.
CTGGTTTAAACCAGGGGGTGAGCAACACATTGCAAAGGGAAATCTTTCCAACAATTTGAGCTGGTGGTTTCGTCCTTCAACAAAACTCTGAGGAAGATGATGATCTGAAGCCCAATTCAGTTCAGAGAGGAAGCAAGTTACTATCAATGTTCAGAGTGTAGCTTAAAGTAGTCCACTGGACAGTTGATGACATTCAGTGAAGTCCTCTGAAAATGTAAAACATAACATTCAATACCAAAGTTTGTTTAAATGATTTATTCCAACAGCATGGTGATGACAGAATGATCGGGGTTGGGCAACTAATATTTGGTTATGGTTAGAGCATTGGCACTGAACAATGTAACATAAATTGTAAACTGCAGAATTGTCCAGTTTGAAACCCATGCCTATTGATACTGGCCTGGTTTATCACCACTTGAGGCCTGGCCTATATTGAAAAAAATGAAATGTTTGCTATTTTTTCATGACGATTTTGCCAGATGGGAGTAGTTTTGAGGAGAAGGTATGATGGTCAGCGCCACGTGAGCATGGTGTAATTTCTTCTTCAATACATTCCAACAGTTACTGTAGCATCTGTGCCTCAAGCTGCCTGCTAGCCTCGATACAGTCAGCTGCTCAACATATTAAAGCAGTGTAAATTTGGTTTACCATGCATAATGATAAAGTACACAGACAGAGAAAAGAAAGGAAAAAGAAAGAAAGAAAGCAAGGGCAAATCCAAAGCAATTACTGAGTGCTCTGCCCTGCCCCTCTCAAGTAAGAAAACCTTTCTCTCAGGTGATCAACCTTTATCTGTCCAAAATAAGTTGAATCAGCTCTTCCCATGCAGTGAAGTCACACAGTGACACTTTTTGAAAAAAATATTGGTTCAGATTTTTTCATGACTGTTACTGGTCACCTTAATCGTTGTTCCTCTTCTCCATAATAATTTGCCCACTTAATTTCTCTAACTCAAGTGAATTTAAATTAAATGTAATTACAAAAGCTTCTAAAAACTCAAATAATAGAAACAATCTTGTTCCATTTTGCTCCATCCAGCTCTCGCTGGATCCTTTCATCTTCAACCAAACAGAGAAACGTCTGCACTTCATCAATTGACCATGGCAAGGTTTTATGGGCTGCGTTTTTTTTTTCAAAATCTAGGTCAAGTGAATAAATAAGATGTCATGTGCACACAAGTGACTATTCTAGTGACAATTCTCTCTGACCAATCAATGTTCTCCAGTGTTTTCACACCACGTTTTAGTATCGGCTCGGCTCACTTGGAACATCGATGGAGGTGATACAAAAAACGGTACCAGTACCTGTCATAATCTGTTCCTTTTAGTTTTTTTGTCACGTTCTAGCCCCAGTTATCTGTGTCACTGTTTTTCCCTTCTGCTCACTGTCCTTGGGCCATGTAATCCAACCTTTGCCAATGGAAAACCAAAGAAGAATGATTCCATTCTTAAGTGGAATGTACAAGTGATTTGCGAAACTTGACACATTCACCAATAACATGAAATATGCCTTAATCCGAAAGGATTTTTTACAGATAATATATATTATTTTACAAAAATCAATAAAATAAAGTAAATTATTGTAAAATAATGTTTTATTAGTGTAATGTGCATCTTGGCCTGCCAATTTATTGATTTATATTTCATTTTATTAAGAAGTGATCGTAATAAGAAAGACAGTAAAAATGGTAAAGCAGAGAGGTAATGAATGAATAAGAAAAGCTCTGGAGAAAAATTACGGACCCAACAAGCATGGGCAAGATAAGTGTTAAACAAAAAAAAAGTTTTTAAAAAGTGGTTATCACCTCTGGAATTGAACTGAACTTAAAGGTAACTAGACAAGTTAGACACAGACTACACACAATTAAACCAGAAACCTACTTATAGGAAGTTAAATGTTACAGTCTGGCCCCTGATGTGACTGTGCTGTGGATCTTTGTCATGCAAACACACATTCTGTCATCAAGTTCAAATTCCCAAGTTTGGTGACGAGACCATAGGCCAGTGAAGAACTGGGTCATGGGCTGTTTTAATGCTCAGTGTTTTCTATCACTGCTCCCAGAGGCCCAAGAGCACTGTGCTGCTCACAACACTGAATATTGATTGGCTTAGATAACTGACTTCCACTGTGAAATATCAGCAGAGGACACTGAGGCCAGGCTGGCTTCTTTCCAAGAACAAACAAAAATTGATGCCTCTAAGCAATGAGGACAAATGTTGAATAAGGACAAGTATTATAGTATTAAGGTCAAACTGAAATTTGAATTCTTAGAACTTACTTCTTGTCTAGGAAATATACATTACAATGATACTGCATCTATTGTGCACAACCTTTTAATTTTCAAAAGAGTATAAAACCTTTTTATGAAAAAAGTGTCTAATCCTTGAGCCAATGAGGGGTATGACATTGGTTGACTAACAAGGTAGAGCCAGTGTTGCTACTAGGAGACACGCTGTCAACTTCCATGGTGCACTACTGACTGGAGAACATCATACTGTATACATTATCAGCCATTAGTGATTTAACCTGTCTGTACTTTACAACATTAAACATTTGGGAGGTCCCGGTGTGGTGTCATTCTGCATTGTAGAAAGGAGCTGGCTGTGAATGTTCACGTTATTACACAACTCCAGACAGTTTTATGGTTGCATGGTTACCATGTATTGACTATGTACACAGTAGTGTTCCGAACTGCCCTCTGGGCTGTTGAAATTAAAGCAATATAACAAACATTTCTACACTGATATTATACCAATCAAATTACAGTGCTGAGATCATCAGACGTAATTCAATGAAAATAGGCATATATTATTCAACCTCTTATACTCCTCCTGGAGGCTGATGATTTTCCTCTCAGCACATGTACTGTATCTAATCCCAAGTCTTCCTGTTGTGAAGGAAACAATTAACACGCAACCATAGCACTGTTTCTGTGCAAGCATCTTGAGGAGAGAGGAGGTGAATGGCAGCAACAACACAGGCTGGTACAAGACATTGCAATTATGTCCAATATAACTCCAGCTGGGAGGCAGCAAGGAGGCATGATCCTGCAAATGTGCCCTGCCAGGTAAAAATGTGGATGCATGTGGACACCATAACATTTCAGCCATTGGTGGTAGCTGAAGATATGATTCCATTACCACAGTCATTAATGTGCTGCTATAACAGCCTACACTCTTCTGGTTTCAGGCTTTCCACCAGATGTTGAACTTGGTTGCAGAGATTTGCTCCCATTTAGACACAACAGCATTAGTGAGTTTCAACACTGACTTTGAGTTGGGTGACAAAGATGTTGGGTGGGTCTGCGGTTAGGGCTTTACTCAGGCCAGTCAAGTTTTTCCACACCAAACTGGGAAAAACATTTCTTTATGGAGCTAAAATGACACTCAATGGCTGTGAAAGATTGAAAAAATTTTCCAGACCTCCAGCGATTCCTCATCACTGAGCCGCATGCCTCTGATGATGGCAAGTAAATAATTTGGCATCAAGCTTGAGCGAGAAATTGTGAACAGCATCAAATAATCAAATAATCGTCCAGACTCGATATTAAAGTCCTTTAATGTCTTGAATACAGTCATAGAGGGATTTTTCAATTATGTAAAAAAAGGTAGTGTATTATTTTTTATTGATTTTTACAGTACTACACTTTCAATTATTACATTTTTTTATAGAAATAAACCCGTTAAGTTCATTTTCACTTCATCAAATAAAAAAATTATTTTTCATTTTCATTTTTGATGTTTTTCATTTAAAAATAATAATGAACCAACCTTTAAGCATTTGTGTTGTTCAAAGTAAGAGGAAGATCTAAAGATATAACGTTTAAAAGAAACATAGGTGTTCTACAGATGTTGTAGCGATGGCCCACTTTTCCCATCATGGCTAGTGCTGGAGTTTGTTAAGTTTGTTTCTCATGTTCCAAAATGCAAATATACTTTTTGTTGTAATGTGTCTGTTTAGAACATGGTGGTTTATGTCGGTAATTGTCATTTTTGTGCTTACTTATTATTTTTACTCGTAGCGAGGCCGGCTATATTTTACCATTGTGTTTCTGAGATCTTGTCCGTTGTATTAAATGTTGTTGAAGACAGTCGAATGTAAACAGTAACACTGGTGTTGTCAGGAGTTAAATAACCGGTGGAAATATTTCCTCACTCTTACATCCCTAATGTTTCGTATGACAGACATGTTGCACATATAAAAATAATGTCCTGTCCTGCCCAGTTTTTTTGGGTTCAGTATAAAATTACACTTCTGCGCTTTGTGAATTTTCTGAAATTCAGTTCCCTATAGCATTACAAGATTACAAGAGTATTACAGAAATTTAGTATTGCTCTTCTACAAGGTTGGGACAGATTAAAGAAAGAATTCTCAACAGCACCAGAGGCCAAGATACCTGATTTTTAGCCCCTAGTGTAGCAAGCACCAAAAACACTGCATCCTACATTTCCCACGATGCAATTATTATCTTAAGACCTCCCTGCCGTGTACCCACCCACGTTTTTCAAACTGTTTGAAACACAAGATGTTTTAATTCAGTTTCTGGGATTTAAATATAACATTAATAGTATTCGAATTCAATCCAGTGTTTGACCCACAAGAATAGGTTCTGCAGTCATGTGTGCCTGCTCAGTGGAACATCGTCTATCACCATTTGTGTTACATCTAACAACTGCACTGTGTACTGAGAGGAGACTGATCTTGTCAAACATGCCTCCTTTCCCAGCAGTAACAGCAACACAGTCAGAAAAGGGCTGTTTTACAAAGCCGAATGCCCCAGGTTGTCAGTGTGACTTGTGTTACTTTGATGAATTACAAATGTGTTCGGTAGTATGCACCACTGAGGCACAATTAAAACTGAAATGGTGAGGGCTCAGAGCTTTAGACTATGCCTTATAGAGGGTCTTTGTATTTAGCAATGATGATATACAAATATCGTGTGACTGATGTGCATTGTGCAGTAATTTTATCCTATAGCTACACTGACAGAAAAGATAGAGGGAACATTTTCAGATTCAAACAAACATGAACTAAATATTATGTTGGGTAACAATATAAACCAACAACTTTGATTTATTTGGAAGGCCAGTATGTAGATAGATAGATAGATAGATAAATAGACTGAGTAATTAATTAATCAGAAATAGAAATAGCACGATACTGTAGGCTGCTGCAACAGGCTGCCACTAGAGCTGCGCCATTATGTCTAGCAGAAACATAGTAACATGCTATATCAATGTTTTAGTAAGTGAACATATTGTGAACTAAGTCACATTGAGATGTGAAATGACAACAAAGGTGTTCATCTCGATAAGTAGTGTCTTCACGTACCAATTGCTGACACCACTATTATTTGATCCAATATTTTGTAAACTATTGTGATAGTTTTAGACTACAATGAAGCCAAAGCTCTTTTCAGTCAACTGATGATTTGAGAAGTATGTCGGTTATGCTGGCCCTTTACACAATGAAATTTTCCTCCTCTTTTCCCTTTAAGTTAATTTTAAAGCTGTTAACATCATTTTAGCTTACCCATTTGTATCATTTTTTCCAGCTCTTCACTGAAGTTACATGTCTCCTCTGAAAGTTTCAAGCCCAGGTCTTTATTGATGCACCATGCCATTTAATGGAAAGATTCTAGAAGTATCATGTATCATTATATAAACATTTCAATTCAGCCAGACGTATTTGGTATCTGTGAAAACTTTGGATCTCCACTAGAATTTAAGATAAGGTTCTGTGGGTTTGAACAATGTTTGGCTATTCAGCCTGAGTTTGTACTGATTGACCCACAGCTAAGTCACTAAGGTCAAAGAGGTTAAATAGCTTTAGTCATTTTGTAATATATATTTCCTGTCAGGCAAATAAAAAATTAATAATAATCTTTTTTAATGAGGTTATGCATGTATAGATATAGATTACTATTCATGGGTATGTCAAATATCCATAAATCTTCTAGTCTCTACTCACTCTCTGCCTGGTGTCTTCCCTGCACTTGGGTCCTGGAGGTTCAAAGGTCCAAAATCATACTTGACTCAATTACAGCTCTAGATATACCAACTTCATGTGCTGTTCCCTGTAATTTGACTATTATTTAAAAACACATTGTGTACACGTTTTGCATATGTAGCCTACATACGCATACATGACCAGTCCAAGGTAACCAACAGCAGTGTGGTGATCTATAATAATAATAACAGTGAGCTTTAACAGAGCCCTGTTGTATACAGCGGTTAAAACATGTAAAGGCGTTCTTCCTTTTTTGTCTTTTTTTTTTTTTTTTTTTTTGCATTAATGATGGAGCACTGTTGTCCCTGTCGCTCTCTTCGCGGCACACATTCAACCATTCGCATTCCAACAAGAGTTAAACACCGGCTTACCTTCGACAGCCCATGCCGCTGGCAGTATCCACAGAAAATAGAAGATATCCATAATCATAGTCATTCGAGGCATTTGACAGTAAATATCCACTGCGTTCATCACGTAGCAGTCCAGCAGCAGGCCATTGACTCCGGATTCATTCAGAGCTGCGGCGCATCATCATCATCATCATCAGCAGCAGCAGCAGCAGCAGCATCAGAGAGATAAAGGCGGCGGAGCCGCTGCTCAGGCCAGTTTGGGCGAAACCAAGAGGAAGGGGGCGGAAAATCGACTCAACACCGGCATCCCGCTGCACCCACCGACGGGATCCTAACGCAAGGTTTAATTTGAAAAACCACAGGAAAATTGGAAAATTAAAGAGCTATAGATAATGAATGGAGTTGTTGGTCAATCAACTAATTAGAAAAAAAACAATTTCCCCAGTGGTGAAAACTAACTAAGTAGCCTATTTACTCAAGTACCGTGCTTAAGTACAATTTTGAAGTAGTACTTTACTTGGGCATCCCTATCTTCCACTACTTTATGTTCTACTCTACTACAATTCAAAAGTACACATTGTACTTTTTACTCCACAGTATTAAGGCCTATTTTACAGCTGTCATTGTTGGTTTCTTTTCACATTCAGATTTTATATAAAACACAAATAAACATATAAAATACTATTAAGATTAGATCAAAGGTTCAGAACATTTTTGGCTTGTGACCCCTAACAATAAAGCAGTGTCTAGTTGGGGCCCCTTGTCACATTGTAATTATAATAATATAACAATATTTCACAAAAATCAAAGATTATTTTAAAAAAGTCTTAAAAATTACAGCAGTTTGAAGGCAGAACTTTTTTTCTCCTTGCCTCTCCCATTAATCATCTAACAACCCCTCAGATTTATCTGGTGATCCTTTGGACCCCACTAGGTTAGGAACCACTTGACTAAACTAGCTAACTTGTATAGTCAGCTACATAGTACAATGTTTCTTACACACTGATGCATCAGTAACAATCTAATAATGTCAAATAGAATCATAAATCAGTCAAAGGCCATTTTTCATTGTTTTCCCTTTGATACATTCAGTACATTTCACTGATAATACTTCTGTATGTTTATAAGTACTACAGTAGGATTTTAGATGCAGGACTTTGTAGTATTTTTACATTGTTGTATTTGCACTTACACTTAAGTAAAGTATCTGATTTCTCTACTCTTTTTTCCCTGTATTATTTACTAAACCTTCACAACAGTTTTCACTTGCATTCTTGCTTTCTTTGTATTTTCATTCCTATCAATCTTACATCTATTCTCAGACTCTCATTTTTGTGTTTACTTCAGCAATGTGACCAGCACTTCAACTACAACTCAAGTTTCAAATTTTTACTGGTTACACATCAACTGACATTTAAACTGCAATCATCTCTTACTCTTCAACTGACAGTTCAACTTCTTATAAATAAATAAATTAACAAATAAATATCTACAATGTAAAACAATAAAATGGATGACCCTCCATAGCATCTCAATCCCTGAGACTGGTCCGTCAACAGCCACAGGAGACTAAAACAGTTATTAAGATAGGATATTAACATGCATAGGAATAATAAAAAGGAAATAATGTTAGCCAATTAATGTATACTCTACAGGACAACTAGCCTGGGAACCAGACAAATCTGCGAGCTCATGTTTTATTTGTTCTGGCAGATACGTCTGGCCCCTCTCCCATTCAGACAGATTTCGTAGTTACAGGTATCTTGCTGAGCCAATCACAATCGTTTATCTAGTATGAGGTGGGTTTAATATGATGACTGACAGAGAGGAGCGCTGTTCAGGCATCTTTGTAAATAACCAAGATGGCTTCCACCGATGCGTAGCATTCCCTGGCCGGCTACAGCGGCAGTATTCAATTAAATAGAAATATTAAATTAAATTGAATAAAATCAAATGAAAATTTACCAATACTCTTGATTGCCACTGTTAATGTTGTGTGTGTGTGTGTGTGTGTGTGTGTGTGTGTGTGTGTGTGTGAGTTATAGCAAAGTAACTGATGGGAGACTGCTTCTCTTAAGTCATTTGTGAAACTGATGATGGTTCTTGCTTGCAAGCAATAAAGATATAGTGAGGACTGAATATTGTGTCATTCGGGTATTTAATTACCAACTCTCATCTGCACTAGACAAGAGCTGAGATTTCAGTTTCCACGACAATTTGGGGGCTTGTCCAGGATGTCTGACTCGAGGATTCCCTGAAAGGCACTGACATGTAAAACTGTGCGTGGCCGGAGACTGGGTCCCGGAGCCCAAACCTCTACCCAAGAGAGGTTGTAGTCGACCTTGGGGGATGAGAAGGGGAAGGCCTGAATCAGTCGTGCATCACCGATTCCTCAACATGGCACCCTGAGGGTTAAAAGAACTTAAAAGATGAGGACACAATATTTGTGTAAATACTGTATGTGCATTACTCACTAAAGGGCTGAATAGCTTATTAATCCTATTGGACACATAAATCGAGTCAAACTAACAAGGTAAGTTAAAATATCAGTTGGACTGATAAGAAAAAAAATAGTTGGACTAGTTAAAGAAATATTGTGGGAAGGATATGGTAACCCTGGTCCTCTGAAGAACTGCAAAAAACAAATTTCTGAAATGGGTAAATGTCAGAGTAAAATAAGCCTCAATATGAAGGCTGCGGAAAGATAATGTGTGATAAGTATGGAGACTGGACTGTTAATAGGTGGTTTTTGTATACTGACATGAAATAAACACATTTAATATGTTCTGTATTTTGTATTATAATAATCACTCCATATTAACTTTTACATATTGTACCTTTTCCTTTAACACACACACACAGACACACAGGGAGAAGAGACTTCTACCCTTCTTGTTGAGGCAGTTTATCCTCCTTATATATGTGCACATTTGAAATCTGGGTTTCCAGCAAATGGCAGCTTTAGTATCAACAGATAGTTAAAACAAAAACTCTTCCACCACTTAGCCCCCACCACCCAGTGAGGATGCATCAAAGACAGGCGGCCCATCAAACCATGAACAGTTACAGCTGGTTTGATACAGATGTACGCTTTCACACTGATCGAGGAGGCGATTAACACAAACAACTTTAGGCAACATTGGAAACACCTAAACAAACCCCAACACCAGGAGTTGGCTATACAAAACAGTGACATATGGACAACTCACTTTAAAACACTTTACCACACTTTTCAGATTGATGTAAAAACAAAGCAATCTCAAATCCATGAGAAGCTGGCCCAGCTGGAGCTAGCTATAAAAGACAACCAGAACCCATTTCACTATTGAGCAGGAACTCCTTCAGAAACTACAGACACTCAAATCTAAATAAGCCTGTGGACTTGACAGCATCCTGAATGAAATGCTAAAAAACATGAACAAGAAATTCCAATTGGCTATATTAAGAGTGTTCAATTTGATTCTGAGGATAGGTTATTTTCCTGACATCTGGAATCATGGACATATAAACCCAACCTATAGAAACAGAGACAAATTTAACCCTAATAATTACAGAGACATCTGTGTGAACAGTAATCTGGGAAAGGTTTTCTGTATTATGAATGGCAGACTTCTGAACTTCCTTACCAATCACAATGTCTTGAGCAAAACCCAAATTAGATTTGTACCAAAACACAACACAACTGATCATATTTACACCCTACACAACCTAAATGATAAACATATAAACCAAGATAAAACCAAAATGTATACCTGTTTTATTGATTTTGATTGACAAAACCAAAAGCTTTTGATTCTATTTGGCATACAGGACTGTTTTGCAAAGTTTTTGTGGTGTAGGGGGTAAAACATATGACATTATTAAATCAATGTATTCTGGGAATATGTGCAGCGTAAATATTGGCAAAAAATGAATAGAATTGTTTACCCAAAGGTGAGGCATTTCACTCTTCAATATCTACATTAATGAAACTGTCCCCGGTGTAAGTCTCCGCAATCAGGAGATGAAATACCTACTCTTTGCAGATGACGTGGTTCTGCTGTCCCCCACAACACATGGCCTACAGTGCAGCCTGGATCTGCTACAGCATTACTGTCAGACCTGGGCCCTGACAGTTAACCCCAAAAAGACCAAAATAATGATATTCCAATAAAGATACAGATCTCAGGACGTTTTACCAAAGTTCTCAATTGGCAAAAAAACATGTAGAATAACTGTGTCACGGCCCAGCCATGATCCCTGTGTTTTTGTTGTTCCTCATGTTTCTCTGTGTTTCTCTGTTTTCCCAGCGCACCCGTTTTGTGTTTAGATCTCATTTGCACAGCCCTTGTGTTTCCCTCCTTTTCCTGCTGCTGTGTCTTGTTTCTGATTAGTTGTGAGTGCCTATATGTTCCTGGGTTTCCTTTGTTCTCTCTCTGGTCCTTGTCGTTCGAGGTGTTGTGTCCTGGCTCCCCTTTTTTGTGGACTTTGTAAGTTTTCTTGTGTTTAAATAAACCCTTTTTTGACCTTTTTGGAATTTGTGTCTACGATTGGGTCCTTTCCCTGTCCCCACCCTGACAAACAAGACATTTTAATGAAGCTGTTTATGAGCTGAGAGGGAAAGCACGCTGGGCTTTCTATGACATACAAAAAAAAAAAAAACATACAAACAGAAATACCAATTTAAATTTGGTTAAAATTAATTGAGTGTGTTATTGAACCAATTGCACTCTGGCAGTGAGGTGTGGGGTCCACTTACAAAACAAGACTGCAGGGTCTCAATGTGATAAACATTCCACTGAGACCCTGAATTCAGAGTTCTTTAAGATTCTCATGCATGTCCAGAGGAAAGCTACAAACAATACATACAGAGCAGAATTAGGTCAATACCCACTAACACTAAAAATACAAAAAAGAGCAATTAACTTTTGGACACACCTAAAACTAAGTGAACCCCTCTCGTATCATTACCGAGCACTGCAATGCCAAGAGCTGAGGACTAATAGGAACCCCCTGACCCAACTGATCCTGAGGCAGAGTCCACAAACAATCTCTATTAACACACCTCAGGAACAGAACACATCACTAATCAAATGCAATCAAATTACAAAACAGTTCAAACTAAACTACATCACCTATTGGCAAACACAAACAAAAGCACAGAGCAAAATACAGTGCTATCTGGCTCTACATCAACAGTACACCACAGTAAAATATCTGATAAAAGTGACTGATCAACAACTAAAACGAACCTTCACAAAGTACTGAGGTGTCTAAGCTGAGAGATGTCTCTGCCGTGTGTGTCTAATGTTTAGATACATGTGTGTATAATGTTTAGATAAGCCTATGTCCAAGGTCTGGCTACTTTCATAGATGGATGTCTCTTAAGTGTTGTTTACTTAAGTTCCAAATAGAGGAGATCGGTTTTAACATGAACCATATGTTCCACCTTATCTTTTTGTAAAATAGCCATGTATGGTTATGAGGTTGGCTCTGAGCCTATCTTGTCACCATACATTAGCTATACCATGAATATGTAGGAATGTTTTAAACAGGCTTTAAAAGGTGTAGTTTGAGTGGAAAACAGGAGAGATTCACATTGGCTTCGGATCCTCTCACAGGCAATCTTTGGTGCTTGTTTTGACGCTGTACTTTTTGTAATAAACCTTTTTATAAAACTAAGTCGGTGTCAGCGGAGATTCCTTCATCATCATCACATCATCGCTACAGAAGATACAACAGTACAGACTGAGTGAGCACAGCATTGCTATCAAAAACCTGGCTCCCAGCAGAGCAAAGGCTGAGCTGACACTGTGGACCTGAAACAGAACTACACTTCCTCACCAAATGTGACAAATATAAACACCTTAGAGAAGCACATTTTAAAACATTTGAATTAATAACAAAAGGTTTGCTGAACCTATTGGACTACCAGTCCTACTAGGGGAGGACTCAAAGAACTGTGAGTTAGCAGCAGTTTATGTTGCTGCCTGCCATAAACTGAGGGAGAGTGGGTGACATATGACATGTTGCTGTATCTGACAGCAAGTTATTTGTTTTGTCTTGTAGTATGTTTATTTGCTGTAGTATGTTTAGATGCATTATGTTTAGTTGCCATAGTATGTTTCTTTAATGTACTATGTTTCTTTGCTGTAATATATTTATTTGATGTAGTATATCTATTTGCAATAGTATGTTGTCTAATTGATGTTTAACGGCTCCATGACAACACTTGCTTTGGCAATATGTACAGTGCTGTGTCATGCCAATAAAGAAAATTGAATTGAATTAATTAGCTTTGTGATTTACAAATTAATCAAAAGGGTGAATGTGAGGGAAATTCTTGTGATAATATTTATAAAATAATAATTTTCACATAGTTCTGTAAATAATAATAATTTAATTGTTTGAACGAAGCTAACAAGGTATTTTCACAGGGTTTTGAGAATATAATTGCCTGACAACGGGGTGTGTGAGTGTGTGTGTGTGTGTGTGTGTGTGTGTTAACTCAGAGTATAAGAACTGATGGGAGACTGCCTCTCTTTAGTCATATGTGTTAAACTGATGATGGCTCTTGCTTGCGAGAAATAAGGATCTACTTAGGATTAAATCTTTGTATTTTCTTGTTTTTGTTTTTGTTGTTTTTATTGTGTTGTTTTGTGCCTTAGCTGCACTGCTGTCATGTCCACAGAGATCCTAGAGCTGACCTGTCTGAACTATTTCATAACATGAAAGAGAATGAGGGAGAGGGAAAGAGTGAGAGGCAGTAATACTAGCAGCAGAGCAAGAGAGAGAGACAGAGATAGAGAGAGACAGGCTTACTGATCCACTAACACCCAATACTCTTCAGCCTCAGACCAGCATTGCTTTCCAACCACCAATCAGATTGAACCAAATTATGAAACTAACAAAAGATGTCTATCTGGAACATGGAATGACTCAAACCAAAGCTCAAAACAAACTCAGTCGCTATCTGGCTCTAAATCATGAATATAAACTGGCAGAGTATCTCTTTACTATCAGAGACACAAAGCAGAGACAAATCCTGCTTTAAACAACAATGAGAAGCAATAAATCCTACTAGGAGAAGGATATGCAGCACACCTAGCTGCACAATATGTGACTGCATGTCACAGACTGTGGGACACAAACTAAAACAACAACACTGAATCTGAAAATCACCTTGACACAGTTCATTGTATTTATGGTTAATGTTGTATCTAATATTTTAATGTTTAGTGTACTTATCAGTAATATTGTTATTGCTAAAAGTACTGTTATTGTTGTTTTTTGTGGGTTTTGTTGTTGTTGTTGTATATTTTAATCAATATGTATTTTGATGCTTTGGCAAAACTGTTTTTGTAACTTTCATGCCAATAAAGCAATTGAATTGAATTGAATTGAATTGACAGAGAGGGAGAGAGAGGGAGAGTGAGAGAGACAAAGAGAGACAGAGAGAGAGGGAGAGAGAGAGCTCAGTGAGGAAATAGAGCAGAAGAATATGGCCTGACAAAAAGGAATCCAGCCTGCCTCCAGATGAGTGAGGGCTGCAAAACAACAGATTAGAGGAGCCCAGGGCTTGTTCCCATGGAAACCTTTGCCCAGAGAGACAGCGATGGGAATGCAGCAGATTGTAGGTCAGACGCGCCATCAGCAACCCAATCAGACGTAATCTGTCTTGAATTGTGGGTCATAGATTAAGCAGTAAAACTGGTGCCTTTCTGTGGCTGCTCTCACTGTTGGGGTTCTAGTCCCAGTTAGCAGAGTAGAGCAGAGCAGCGTCCCTGTAATCACAGGTGTAAACACTGGATAAATATTTAACAACAAGGCCAGAAAAACTCAGACTGGCTACTAAAAACCTTAAACAGTCTTGTTTGTCCATGCATTATAAATCGCCAGTGGCATAGCACATAAATCTGTCAAGTCCACTGTACAAACAACTGATATAACAAGTAAATAAATGCATTAAAACAGACTACTTGATTTAAGTGTTGTATGTGGTGCTGTAAATGACAGCATGAAATGACTTTTATTAGCCGCTTCATGAGCTCAGCCTGTCTGACATCCTCTGTGACATTAGAAAATGGTGATGATGGACCTGAAGTTGATTCACTCTGTGTGACTATTTTTGAAATGGAATTTCTCCTTCAGTTATGAACTATTATAATACTAGCTAGCCGTGTTACTTATCAATATTACAGTACTCTGAAACACTGCTAACAAGTTGTTTTCCGTTTTGTGTTTATTATTGCTCCTGACTTTACTTTCAGCCTGATTTTACATTTTATTACTTGGTTGCTTCACAGTTCAGCACCAGCACAGTTACAGCTTTTGGAAACAAACTTTTGCCCACCCTACTGCAGGAGTGGAATTAACCATGCACAACTTTCAGAGGGAAGAAGGGCCCCTGAGAGGCTTTTATATTGTTTAAGACAATTCAGCCAAAGGTAATATTTACTATAATGCTAACTGCAGATAAAAACAATTACAGGCTTTTTGATCATGTTAGGGCCGTGGATACTTAGTTTAACTATTATCCCACTATTACAGCCCTGAAAATCATTGTTTAATAATAAATCAACTTTATGAGGTTTGGTTAGATTTAGTCACCTAAATGACTTTGGTTAGGGTTAGGGAGTTTGTGTTAAAATGACTACTTCTTTAGGGTTAGAGGACCTTGTTGTCATGGTTACAATAATACATGGTCAAAATTTAACACAATGCCGCTTACCCAGGGCCAGGTTGCAGTCTCAGCAGGCTATCTAAGGTAGAGACACATCCCTCTCCCCAGCAACATTTCCCAGCTCCTCCTGGGGGATCCTGAGGAGTTCCCAAATCAGATGAGATATATAATCACTCCAGCGTGTTCTGGGCCCACCCCGGTGTCTTTTACCTGGTTGTCTGTCTCTATTATGTTCTATACTATGTGTCAGTCCTGTGTAGCCCACCTCTCGCCCAATGTCAGCAGGGACCCCCAACAGATGAGCAGCTATTGCTAATTCATGTATCATATCACAAATCCCAAATTTTCCTCAAAAGCCTTTACAATCTGTACAGCATACAGCACCCTCTTTCCCTCAATTCAGGTCAGAACAAAGGGGATCCGTCTCCCAGGACAGATAGACCAACATTGTAAAAGTGCAACATGGAAAGTCAGGATTACAAAATTATAGATATATTGTAAAATGGACTGTATGAAGTCGCCAAACAGACCTGAGCCACACAACCTCCTCTCCACCATGGAGAGTTGGAAGAGGACGGACTACACAGACTCACAAGTGCAAATTTTAATCACACCATGCACACCAGGAGAAGGGAAATAAAATCACACAGAGGGAGAGAAGCCTTAATGCAACTAGAGAGAGAGTTTGGGAACAAAGTGGGCAAGTTTCAAGCCAATCTGAGAAACAAGTAAAATAAAATTAAGAAAATGTTTGGGTGAAGATAGCTACCAGCTGGCAACTGTTAACTGCCAGCTACCAACTGCCATGGGAGAAGCATAAATGTCATTTGAAAGAGACGGGGTTGGGATATACACAGTAGGTCAGTCATTATTTCTGGATATGATCTCCGGTTGCTGGCTTCAACAGAATGTGTTTTTGATAGTGATGAGTTTTTGTTATGATTTGGTGCTATATAAATAAAATTGACTTGACTTGTTTTCCAAACCCCAGGGCATAAACAAACACAGAATATTTCATGACTAATGTAACAGTCATGCACAGTAAGCCAAAGCTTTCTGAAGGCGATGCTGTCAGTCTGCACCAATCACACATAGAATCTGTGGAATACATGTTCTCTTTGGTAAGTTGGAATTTCTTCCATAATTACATAAACAAAAGGTCTGTAAATTACTAAATGAAGCTTTTGCACTGAGATCTTATTATTTACTTTGTCACACAAACAATACATGTTTCATTCATGAGAAAATTGTTCATTATATCAATGAGGTGACGAAGTATGCTCCAAAAAAAGGCCTTGAGATGAAAAGCAATTTTAAAGGCATTTTGTCAGTAATTCAAGCCAACAAGGTTGAATGGTCTTGCAACTAGAGTATAGTGGAGAGGCTGCATGATGTTAAAAAAAAAAAGCATTTATTTAAAGCCTACTGTTCCCTCTAGTGGTTGGAGAGGTAACTCCACACAAATACATTATTGGGAGGCAACAAGTGACAGTAGCAAATTTGTACATGGACTGCATTTATATAGCATATATTATTTATTCTAGTCTACTGACCACTCAGAGCACTTTACAATATATGCCAACATTTACCCATTAACACACACATTCATACACCTCTGCCAACCTGCTCATCAATAGCGGTTATTGGTTCAGAGTCTTGCTCAAGGACACTTCGACACTCTCTCTGGAGGAGCCGGGGCTCGAAATAGGAACTTTCCGATTACTAGAATATAATGAAGCCAGAGCAAGTTCAATTCACTGAAGAAAGCCATGAAAAGCTGAAAGCTTCTGGATGAAAGCTCTGGAAAAAGCTGACAAAGTAGACTGAGTTTTGAATTTCTGGATCATAGAAATGTTACTTGAGCTTAAAATTTAGGAGGTGCAGTGCAGATGCAGGATTCTGTGTTCTGACTATAGTTACACACAAGAACTACAGTTGAAGTCAAAAGTTTACACACACCTTAGTCAAATATATTTAAACTTTTTTCATAACTCCTGACATTCTAATAAACATTCCCTGTTTGGGGCCAGTTAGGATCATTACGTTATTTTATGAATGTGAAATGTCAGAGTAAAAGTAGAGAGAATTACACTCCCAGTGGGTCAGAAGTTTACACACAACTTTAACTTGTTTAACTTGGGTCAAACAATTAGGGTAGCCTTCCACAAGTTTTCCACAATAAGTTGCTGGAATTTTGGCCCATTCCTCCTGACAGAATTGGTTTAACTGAGTCAGGTTTGCAGGCCTCCTTGCTCGCACACACACACATGTTTTCGGTTCTGCCCACAAATTTTCTATGGGATTGAGGTCAGGGCTTTGTGATGGCCACTCAAGTACCTTGACTTTGTTGTCCTTAAGCCATTTTGCCACAACTTTGGAAGTATGCTTGGGATCATTATCCATTTGGAAGACCTGTTTTCAACCAAGCTTTAACTTTCTGGCTGTTGTCTTGAGATGTTGCTTCAATATATCCACATAATTGTCCTTCCTCGTGATGCCATCTATTCTGTGAAGTGCACCAGTCCCTCCTGCAGCAAAGCACGTCAACAACATGATGCTGCCATCCCCGTGTTTCACGGTTGGGATGGTGGTCTTCGGCTTGCAAGCCTCCTCCTTTTTCCCTCCAAACATAACAGTGGTCATTATGACAAAACAGTAACATTTTGTTTCATCAGAGCAGAGAACATTTCTCCAAAAAGTAAGATCTTTGTCCCCATGCGCAGTTGTAAGCCGTAGTCTGGATTTTTTATGATGGTTTTGGGGCAGTGGCTTCTTCTTTGCTGAGCAGCCTTTCAGGTTATGTCAATATATGACCCGTTTTAATGTGGATATTCATACTTTTCTACCTGTTTCTTCCAGCATCTTCACAACGTCCTTTGCTGTTGTTCTGGAATTGATTGGCACTTTTCACAATAAAGTACATTCTAATCTAGGAGACAGAACTCATCTTCTTACTGAGCAGTATGAGGGCTGCGTGGTCCCATGGTGTTTATACTTGCATACTGTTGTTGGTACAGATTAACGTGGTACCTTCAGGTGTTTGAAAATTGTTCCCAAGGATGAACCACACTTGTGGAAGTCCACAATTTTGTTTTCTGAGGTCTTGGCAGATTTCTTTTGATGTCCCCATGATGTCAAGCAAAGAGGCACTGAGTTTGAAGGTATGCATTTAAACACAGCCACAGGCACCTCTTATTGACTCAAATGCTATCAATCAGAAGCTTCTTAAGCCATGACCTAATTTTCTGGAATTTTCCAAGCTGTTTAAAGGCAAGGTCAACTTGGTGTATGTAAACTTCTGACCTACTGGAATTGTGATATACTGAATTATAAGTGAAATAATCTCTCTTTAAACAATTGTTGGAAAACAATTTGTGTCATGCACAAAGTAGATTTCCTAACCAACTTGCCAGAACTATAGTTTGTTAACATGAAAACTGTGGAGTGATTAGAAAAAGACTTTTAATGATTTCAACCTAAGTGTATATAAACTTCTAACTTCAACTGTATTCTTAAACTGTCAAAATGGGTGCTTTTAAAAAAAGAGTCACTTGCAGAACCCATCCTGGCTCTTCATAGCACCTTTCTTTCAAATGCTTTTAAGGTTTTTAAAACTTGTTTGGTCTTTCTTCTCTTCACGCTACCATCAGACGGTATGCTTGTGCATATCTGGAAAATCTTCACTAATTTCCACATGATACTTAGCCCTACCCTCTGATACGGGGATGAAGAGCATCCAGCAGTGAATACGTGATGCATGCTTACAATTAACCCCAGAGGATGTGAGATGATTTGATTGCTGAGGATGAGTGATAGCAGGTTTCCATTCTATAGTCCTCCTTACATTTGGCTGTGAAGCTGAATGTCCCAGCAGATTATGATGTCACAGTGGAGTGGGAATAGAATCAGCCATTCATCATGAGTCAAGGATCACAGTCAGGATTAAGTGCATGTAGGTAGTGGTCTGTAGCCAGTGAATGCTCAGGAGCAGTGCTGAGTTCATGCAGTCCTGCTGGCTTCTCCCCTGTGGACCTTGCAGGAAATGAAATTGTGGATTTTTGCTGTCTGAAGATGAAGAATAACACTACGACAATGAGACACATCTAAAGCTTGTTTTCCCTTCTTTGGTAAGCTAAACTTGTCCTGCAGTTGTTGTTTGTGAAAGTCATTTTCATGAAAGTTGTAACCTTTTCTGGCTAACCAAGCGTTTAATATGTCAACCAAAAAAATAAGAGAAATGTCAAAAAAATATATCTTTGTCAAATGTCATGAAAGACAAGAGGTTTGTGCTTTTTGTACACTCATTATTTAGTACCTTTTACAAACATTTACAAACAATTATTTTTTCTACTGCATATGCTGCCCATAACAACCAGTAAGCAAGATGAAGGTGAAATGGACCATGCTGGGCATGGTTGTCTTCTTTCTGCTCTCCGTGGTCATGACCTGCTGTTTCATATGGCAATATCGGATGCCAAAGCTGCAGACAGGTAACATTTATCCAGCCAACACATAGTTACACCTTCAGAACACCCACGCATACAGTATGACTTTCCAACCTGGAACTACTTTTGGACCTGGGCCTTCCTTTGCCACTTTCATGTAATTGCTCGTTTGCAGAAGCTGCAGCAGGATTACACAAAACTAGAAATAGTGGCAGCAGGATTAGCAGCCATGTTAAAGCAGACTTTAACTCCTGCTGAGAGATGGGAGGAGGAGGGAGGGTGGAGCTAAGCAGTGCTGGACATCTCTGGATAAAATGACAACAGTCACTGCCTTCAGTTGCTCGTGCTTTGTATGTGACATAAATCAGAATTTGGCTCAGGGACAGCTCAGTGTGTCTTGTCTGATGGTGTCAAACATGCTGTGCCTCACATAATAAAAAAAAAATTGTATTTCAAGCTGTTTTTTCACCATATGAACTCAAAATAAAAGCAATAAGTCAAACAGCCAAATAGTCACTGCTCTCAAACTGAGGGGCGTGGAGCCATTGCATGGGGTGCCCACTTGAGGGAGAAGTGTGGAGAACATCTAACCAACCAAACATCAAGAGTGCTCTAATGCTAGTCAGAATATCAAGACGCAGGTTAGCAAGATTTATTTAGACAACAGAAAACATGACAAATACAAGATGGAGAGATTTTTTTTTTAAATCTCTGTGTTGGATGCACAAAGGTAATTTATATCCATCTTCTCATCTTATCGTAGGATTGACAATAAACAGCCAAATTTCCATAAAGGTCCAAATCTTTTAGGACACGTTCTGATCACTTGATCAGACTCAAAGAGTCATCCACAGTCACTGGGAGCTGCCAAAACAGTCTTACTGTGTATCTCTGATTGTAAAATTGGGGTGTATATCTTATATCATATCCTACCCATGTTTCATACATAATGAGACTGCCTATTCCACATTTCCACAGGAACGGTTGTGAATACAGCGACAGAAGAAGAGATGTGCCCACGCTTCCCTGAGCCTGTGCCCCTCAAACATCCCATCCCATCACTGAGGGCCACCTTAGAAAAGGTAACTCTCTTTCAACTGATTTCTCTAATTCATATTAAAATGTTTATTATGTAGATATTCTGGATATAGCTATAGTTAGTCTTACTCTCCTAACAGATCGATGTACTCCTGAGGTCGAGCGTTCACAGCACCAAGCTGCCAGCCATATCAGCCATTGTGGTTTTAAATGACTCTATTCTGTGGAATGGGAACTTTGGCAAGAAGAACATAAGCGACCCCTCCTCATCTGCACCCAATGAGTACACAGTGTACAGGTGAGATTTACAGTCACGCCATCAGTGTGTAGAACAGAACATAAAATATGACAGATATGGCAAAAGGGAAGTTGCGATTTGTCGAAATGCCAAACACTTAGTTATTAATATTATCTGTCCTAAAAGCTGCTCAGCCAGTCCATAATATTAGCTGTTCCATCTGGAGCAGCTCCAATCTTTACCACACATGATTTATCCTGCAGTCTAATTCTTATATTGCATTTGATCTGAAGATAGAGTTAGAATTAGGGGTAGGGGTTAGGATTAGACCTTTATTTTATTAGGTAAACTACATATAGGACCTGTGATCAATGAGACTGAACCCTTCACTAAATGAAGTGCTTAAATCTGATCTATGCAACAGAAGGGGGAATGTTATGTATTATTAAACCAGGATGCCTTTATTTAATCAATCAGAATAAGTATGTGTTGCATTCACTTTAATCACTGTGATTGCAGAATTGCGAGCCTCTCTAAGATTTTCCCCACACTGATGCTTTACAAGCTGTGGGAGGCCGGCCTGGTGGACTCTCTGGACGACCCTCTGGAAAAGTACGCAGACAACTTTACCATCAAGAACCCGCTGGGAAAGAGTGGGGGTCCAGCATCCTCATCAGTCAGGACCCTCGGCAACCACTCTTCTGCCCTCACCCTGCGCAGGATGGCTAGCCAGCTCTCTGGTAACCGACGGCCATCTTTGATTAATCTGCTTCAAAGGAACAAACATCAATGTAATGTGTAGTCTGGTTTAAGACTTCTGAATCACCGCCATCGGTTCAACATTCATGAAAAATAGCAACAGAATTGATACAAAAGTGCAACAAGCATGGATGAGATGGACAGGTTGTTGTAAATTGACTTACCAAAATAATATTGTTAAAACAACATATTCTGATAGTGACGAAAAACACTTAGTTTACTGTTAACAGGCTATTTAGGACAGAGGGAAAACTACCCACAGTAAGAAGAGCTGACTCACATGAACACAAAACAAAATGAAAAGTGAAACAAAATGGCAATTCAGTCTGATTATCAGGCTAAGAACTTTGGACAAAACATTAAAAGAATAATTTGATACTGTGTAGAGCTGGACCAAACTGGAGTATGGAGGGGTTCAACTCTGCCCTCATATACTAAAATCATGGTTAAGGTAAAAAAAAAACAGCTGGCCAAGGACAGGACACAGACTCCAGTTTGTTTCATGAGACTCCAATGCCCTCAATCCACCAACCTCCACAACTTTACCTCCTGCTTTGCTACAGAGGACACATGACTTCCTGCATTTGCACTGAATGAAATTGACACTACACATCCACAAGATCAAGCATATGAAAAGTGTAGGATGTATATCAGGGTGTGAAGCAAGCCAGCAGCAGGCTCTGAACAAATGACTATGTCATCCTGTCTTCCTTAGTTACATTATGCAAATTAGATGTTCAGTGTTGATTTATCAGTTGTCAGTTTAGGGTCAGGGATGATTTGGCCTCAGTCGGGCCCCTAGAAGTTTAAGTATGCAGGCTAGTATGTAAACAATGATGCTCACATCACAGCAGCTTGTCTATACATACACATTTGTAAAAAGCAAGCACCTATGGTTAGGGTTGGGCTTGGTTCAAGGCATTGTGTTGTTGTGTACTGAACATTACACACTTCACTAAGCTAGTATTTATTGCAGAGGCTTCTATATATGGTTGCATCAGATTGTAACTGTGACAGGTGTTTCTAAAATTTTGCCCTCCCTATATTTAGTAACACTAATACTGGTGCCATTGTTTTGGCTAACTGCTTTATTAAGGACATCCATCTACATGAGAACAATGTAAACAAAGCATGTACATTGTAATAAGCTCTAGCCTACAGTATTTGACCCTGTGAAACCAACAGAAACCTGATTTGCTAATTTTGTAACCCTTCATATAAAACAGGATCTAAATCTGGTTGATCCAAATCTATGTAAAAAGGAAATTCATTATTGATAGCACTTGCCCTTCTTGAAGTGGCAAGTTCATAACAAAGCTGTTACATTGTATAATTGGTGGTTCACTTGCTATTGCCCCATTACATCACAGTCAAATCTAAAAACTCAGCAGCACTGTGTCAAGGAAGCACTTTGTAGGTCTAGGCTCTCATGTAATCCCTTTTAAGGACAAGGCTCTACAAACCAGCACCTTAGCTAACCTGGGCTCACATGAACAGAGAGAAGAGCTATAATTACACTGAGCTGTGTCCATAGATAGAGCTAATCAGCTCTGTGCTCACAGAATGACAAGGAGGAATTAACAGAGGGGGAAGCCCTGCTGAGGGTAGGTGTTTATCTGCACTCTGTTTGAGGACATAGACTCAACCCATACCGCACGTTGCTTGATAGTGAGGAAAGAAAAAGGATCACATTTCTTAACAATTACTGTTGGAAAGGTTGCTAACATGCAACCAATTTACTGGACAAATTTAAATTTTGACCTGGTGATGGCACTAGATCTGATATCTGGTCCGAATCTTACTTTGTTGGGACCATGAATGTCTCAGATGTTTTAGTCTGCAGCAAATTGAATGACTAACCGACTGATTGACCAACATTGCCATCTCTAGAGCCTCCTAGCAGGGCTAAAAAGTCTTCATGTGGATTCACACCACCCATTTTTTGTAAAGGAATATTGAGTTAGCAGATCCAAATTCACACAATGTGTTTGACATATATCACTGAAAAACATTTGCTTTGTGACTTATCCTGTCTAGTAATTGAGCCACATTAGAGCCATTTAGATATTGACAGAAACTCAACCACATAGTGTATCCACTTAGCTTTCAACTGAGGCTCTCCATGGTGTATCAATAGAGCAGCCAGTTTTGTTAAGTCAAGTCAAGTCAAGTCAATTTTATTTGTATAGCGCCAAATCATAACAAAAGTTATCTCAAGACGTTTTTCACATAGAGTAGGTCTAGACCATACTCTTTAAAATATTATTTACAGAGACCCAACAGTTCCCACCATGAGCAAGCACTTGACGACAGTGGCAAGGAAAAACTCCCTTTTAACAGGTAGAAACCTCGAGCAGAACCAGGCTCTGGGTGGGCGGCAATCTGCATCGACTGAGTTGGGTTGAAAGGGAAGGAGAGAGAGCAGGAGGACAGACAACAAATCAGACTAATAATAACAACAACTGCAGCAGTGAGTGTGGAGCAGGAACATGGGGGCAGTAGACGGCCGGCAATCACAGAACCCAGAAACTACAGCTCCAGAGGCAGAAATACCTGCAGAAAGTGAGAAGGCGAAAAAGCACAGAAAGCACAAAAACTACCGGGAAGAAGTGGAGTTAGTAATGTGTATTAGTGGGATAGGAATGCGTACAGATAGAGAGGGAGAGGAGGAGAGAGAAGCTCAGTGCGTCATAGGAAGTCCCCCAGCAGTCTAAGCCTATAACAGCATAACAAAGGGATGGTTCAGGACTCACCTGAGCCAGCCCTAACTATAAGCTTTATCAAAAAGGAACGTTTTTAGCATACTCTTAAATGAAGAGAGGGTGTCTGCCTCCCGAACCCAAACTGGGAGCTGATTCCACAGAAGAGGAGCTTGATAACTAAAGGCTCTGGCTCCCATTCTACTTTTAGAGACTTTAGGTACCACAAGTAACCCTGCATTCTGTGAGCGTAGTGCTGTAGTGGGGTAATACGGTATTATCAGCTCTTTAAGATATGATGGTGCTTGACCAATAAGAGCTTTGTAAGTGAGGAGGACGACTTTAAATTCTATTCTAGATTTTACAGGGAGCCAGTGCAGAGAAGCTAATATTGGAGAAATATGTTCTCTTTTGCTAGTTCCAATATTAGCTTCTCTGCACTGGCTCCCTGTGAAATCTAGAATAGAATTGAAGGTCGTCCTCCTCACTTACAAAGCTGTTATTGGTCAGGAAGATATCTGTTAAATGCATTCATGAATTAATGAACAGCCCACAGATTTACTCATCAGTTTTCCTCACTAAGGCTTTCTAACATTTTGACAGGGTTACCCAGAAGATTAAGGTCAACTAATCTCCTTTGGAGTGGGGAAACAGAGGCAGCCCTTAATTTGTTACAGGATGATGTCCTTGTGGCAGATCCAGGCACCAAGTAAGACTTCTGTTTCCTTCCTGTGTTTTTGACTGTGATGACTTGAGACAATCCGTGCATTTCTATGGTCTGAAAGAAAAGAGGGAGTTGAAATATATTTATAGAACAAGGATTCTTTTAGTATTTTACTGTCTCTTTTCCCTCAGATGCCACTACAGTAATGTTGCTTTTTCCTTATTGGCCAACATCTTGGCCAAAAAGATGACTGGCTCAGACTTTGAGAGCTGGGTGTCAGACAATGTTCTAGAGCGTCTCAGCATGGAGGACACTGGTTTCAACCTAACTCCAGCTATTCAGAGGCAGATGGCTGTGGGTGTGTACAGCAATGGCCAGCCGGCGCCCCTCTATAACCTCGGCTGGTACCGACCTGCAGGACAGATGTATTCCACAGCAGCTGACATGGCCAAGCTCATGATGGCACTTCTGGGCGCTTACGGTGGGACTCTACTCAGCCAGGACAGCCTGAACACCATGCTGACCCCGGTCTTCCGATGCCACAGCAGCTACTTCGCCAACTCTACCGGCACACCGTGGGAGATCAACGAGCAGTTTGGCTATGATGTGGTGAGGAAGGATGGGGACCTGGATGGTTATGCAGCCACCCTCTCCCTGGTGCCACGGCTCAAGCTGGGACTGGTGATCCTGATGGCCGGGGTTCGGCCTGCAGACCAGGACCTTGTGAGCCAGGCCTACAGCTATCTCATCCCTGCAATGGAGAGCGCTTTCAGGGATGCTCAACAAACTCTCAGACCACCGCCTGACTCAGCTCCATATGTGGGCTTTTTCACTTACAGGAATATGACTTTCTATGAAATTAAGGTGGACTCAGACAGGGTGCTGGTCATGCAGCAGTTTGGACCACAGGTGGATACAACTGTGCCGTCCAAGTACCAAACTATTCGGCTGGATTACCTGCAGGACAGAGTGTTCCGGGTGGTGTTTGAGAGCCCGTACCCTTGCAAGCTGAAGGTTAACAGTGCTTCAGTCTCCCTGGAGGCACAGGACAGACAGCTCTTCAACTTTTACCTCTTCAACAAGAAAGGTGTGTCGCCAGGGTTTGATTCACCAGGACTCAACACTTACAGAGTGATGAGGATAGCTGGCAGACCATACTTTACTTTATAAAGACAGGCATTCAACTTAGAACAGGTTTGTCACTGTACCTGGGGGGTTGTGTCAAGAAAAATGCAGTGGGAAACTTGATATTGCAAAATCAAGGTAGTTTTTGACTGTTGGGTCATTGGTGATGTGTGGTCAGTGTCACAGGGTGCTCTCTTGCTAAGGTTAATGTGATTAAACCTACACTTTTTGAACTTGTGTTTTGTATTTTAGGGAATATTTGAAAGCTATTGTTCTGCTAATTAACTAGCACAAGCAAAACAAAACTGATGTAAATGTTTACTGTATAAATGTTTGCTAAGACATGTTTGGTTTTTGGACAATGTGGCAGTATTCCTCTTCAACCTTTCAGTGCCTGCAGTGTGACCTAGAAAGAGGAAAAACGATTGGAATGTCAAGTGGTCAAGTTACAAGTCAAACCAAGTCAATTTTATTTGTATAGCGTCAAATCATAACAAAAGTTATCTTAAGACACTTGTCACATACAGTAGGTCGAGACTGTACTCTTTAAAATATTATTTACAGAGACTCAGCAGTTCCCACCATTAGCAAGCTCTTGGCGACAGTGGTGAGGAAAAAACTCGAGCAAACCAGGCTCTGGGTGGGCGGCCATCTGCATCGACCGAGTTGGGTTGAAAGGAGAGGAGAGAGGGGAGAGGGGAGACAGAACAGGAGGAGAGACAACATAATAATCAGACTAATAATAATAACTGCAGCAGTGAGTGTGGAGCAGGAACATGGGGGCAGTAGACGACCGGCAATCACAGATCCAGACTCTACAGCTCCAGGGGCGGAAATACCTGCAGAAAGTGAGAAGGCGAAAAAGCACAGAAAGCACAAGGACTACCAGGAAGAAATGGAGTTTCTAAGCTTTATCAAAAAGGAACGTTTTTAGCATACTCTTAAACGAAGAGAGGGTGTCTGCCTCCCGAACCCAAATTGGGACATGATTCAACAGAAGAGGAGCTTGATAACTAAAGGCTCTGGCTCCCATTCTACTTTTAGAGACTTTAGGTACCACAAGTAACCCTGCATTCTGTGAGCGTAGTGCTCTAGTGGGGTAATATGGTACTATCAGCTCTTTAAGACATGATGGTGCCTGACCAATAAGAGCTTTGTAAGTGAGGAGGACGACTTTAAATTCTATTCTAGATTTCACAGGGAGCTAGTGCAGAGAAGCTAATATTGGAGAAATATGTTCTCTTTTGCTAGTTCCTGTCAGTACACGTGCAGCCACATTCTGGATCAGCTGGAGAGTCTTTAGAGACTTATCAGGGCAGCCCGATAAAAAGGAATTACAATAATCTAACCTAGAAGTAACAAATGCATGAACTAGTTTTACTGCATCTTTTTGAGACAGGATATGCCTGATTTTTATAATGTTACATAAGTGGAAGAAGGCAGTCCTTGAAGTCTGTTTTATATGGGTATTAAAGGACATGTCCTGATCAAAGATTACTCCTAGACTCCTTACAGCGGTGCTAGAGGCCAGGGCAATGCCATCCACATGGACAAACTGAAATCTATCTGATAAATAAGACTGAAACCAGCTTAGTGCAGGTCCTTTGACGCCAATCAAATGCTCCAGTCTCTGTAATAGGATACAATGGTCAATGGTATCGAAAGCGGCACTAAGATCTAACAGAACAAGTACAGAGACAAATCCTTTATCTGACGCAATCAAAAGGTCATTTGTCACTCTCACCAGTGCTGTCTCTGTGCTATGATACTCCCTAAATCCTGAGTGAAAATCCTCAAATAAACTATTGCTGTTTAGAAAGTCACATTACTGATTAACGACCACTTTCTCAAGGATTTTGGAGAGAAAGAGAAGGTTAGATATAGGTGTATAATTGGCTAAAACCCCTGGATCAAGCGTAGGCTTTTTAAGAAGAGGTTTAATTACAGCTACTTTGAAGGACTGTGGTACATAGCCTGTTAATAAAGACAGATTGATCATGTCTAGTAAAGAAGTGCTAACTAAGGGTAAAACTTCTTTAAGCAGCCTAGTTGGGATGGGGTCTAAGAGGCAGGTTGTTGGTTTAGACGAAAAAATCAGTGAAGTTAGTTGGTAAAGGTCAATTGGAGAAAAACAGTCTAAATATAAATCTGGTTCTACAGCTGCTTCTGAGGTTCCTGAGGTTCCTGTACTCGAATATATATCAGAACTGGCTGAGAGCACAAGATGATGAATTTTATCATCTTATTATTTTATCATCAAAGAAGCTCATGAAGTGGTTACTACTGAGCGCTCTGGGAATACATGGCTCAACAGAGCTCTGACTCTGTGTCAGCCTGGCTACAGTGCTGAAAAGAAACCTAGGGTTGTTCCTATGTTCCTCTATTAGTGAGGAGTAATAGGCTCCTCTGGCATTACGGAGGGCCTTCCTGTATGTTCTAAGACTATCTTGCCAAACTAAATGAGTTTCCTCCAGTTTGGTGGAACGCCATTTCCTTTCTAATTTTCGCAGTGTTTCTTTTAATTTGCGGGTTAAGGAGTAGCTGTTAATGATCTGAAGTCCCTTTATCATGTGCACGGTACTGGCATCATTAACAGTGCCTGTTGTTTATCATTAACTACCCTTCAAGCGTGGCCTGCGGTCTGTACAAGCCAAACTCTCTATAAATACACTGAAGCAATGCTGTGTAGAGAACCGGCCTGAGAGACAATCAGAGAGGAATAAGAGGAAATTCATTACACATCACAGAAAGCAGCAAGATGAAGACAACCGTCTGTGTGTCAGTCTTCCTCATTGTATTGTTCAAGCTGTCCAGCGCAGTGATTGTCAGGGTAAGAACACCTGAAGCCTGGAAAGCACCAGAAATTAACTAATCCTCCTTTCAGAATATCATTCAAGTTTTCTTATGATTTTGTTTTTGGAATTCTGTTAATGTGTAATTTGGTGGGTTCTTCTTGTAACATGAAGCAATTCATACACGAGTGGTTGGTTTTTCTTTCTCTGGCACTGACTCTCAAATTGTTTTGAACAAGCTCCTCAAATGAGGACTTCACTTAATTTCTACAGTACTTAAAAAACATTGGTGGTAACGTGTTCTTTTCCAGCTGTACGCTGTAAGTGATATATTGTTCTCATGTAAAGGTAAGGTGTTGTCCAACCATGTTGGAAATCAAAAGTGTTTGAAGTTGTGCTGAATGCCATTCACTTCTTAAGTACGGGGATAATGGAGAACATTTTCAATACTGTCTCTCCTGGTAGATATTCACAGTGTTAATCTCAGTTGGTCACATGAAAAGTGACAGAAATGGTTAAAGACTGAAAAAAGAGAGTTTGAGTAACAAGTTCAAACCCTGGCTCCTTTCTCACCTCTACACAGCTGACCAATCACAGCGTGAAGTGGTAGTGAAATACCTGGAATTTGGTACTGGTACCAAATGGTACCTTTTTTAGTACTTTACTTTCTCTATTGGGAGTAAAGTACCAAAAGTTAACCAAGACAGTGAAAGAAGCCCAGTTATACTGTAGCTTGGCCTACTCTCTCACCCAGATGCTCTCAGGTACTGAAATTTGACACTGCTTGATTCAACATGAATGGGTACTTGGCAGTACTGACATAATTCAGTTTGTACCCTTGAAAGTACAGAGTTTGGTACCCAACCCTAGCAGCAAAGTATGTAGGTCATAAGTCAGTAAGTCAAAAATCCTTCAAAAAGGCTGTACCAAATGAAATGTCCAGTGATATTTCCTACTTTGCTGTGCTTGAGCTCCTCAGCTAACTACATGTCACTCCTTACAGGAGGGAGACCTCCGGTTCTCTCTGGAGTCAGTGAAGGCACTGGGGGCTCTGATGACTGGGGATGATGTCTCAGCTGAGCAGGAGCTCCAGCTGGTGGAGGCCAAAGCAGCGGCTGTGTGTTCTCACCCCGCTCTGCCTGAAGACTTCAAACCTCTGTGTCTGAGGAAATATGCCAGTGCATCTCTAGCCAGGCTGGGTAAAGTCAATTTTTAAAGAGAATTCTTATTTCAACATACATTGCCTGAGTTTGTTAAAGCACCCAGTATTAGCCCCATATTCTAAAATGTGGTCCAGCTCAAGGTTTGTATCTTTAATCACAACAGGGTGAGTGATTGGTCAGCAAACGCAATCAGAGTCAGGTACCCAAGCAAAGATACTTTTTTATTTTTACTGACATTTCTCCAATGTTTGTCTTTTTCTTGTCAAATATTGAATAGTTGTACCTCTTCAGACACTATAAATCCAAAAAAATAAACAATCTGTGAAGTAAAAATTCCAGTTTGGTTTAACTGCTCACGACTCATGTCCACACTGAGTGGTCACAAGAAGACACTTATTTTACAAGGTCACAAGCCAAAAGCTAACCATTTTTTTTTTGGAGGGCAAAAGTGAAAGTGAGCATACCTGAGATGTTGCTAATAATCCCCTCATTGCACAGGTGACAGTAGGTCAAAGTTGAAGCAGGAAGTGGGTCTATAAACTATGACGAACCGATGATTAGCCTTCATTTTCACTTCCACATACATTTGGCTAACCTGGAGGTTTGTTTCTGAACCTGTCTGTTCATCTGACTGCTGCTTACCTCATCAGACTTATTTTCAGTAATGTCACTGTGTCCCAGATCTAAACTAGGTTCTGACTTTATCTAACCAAAACTAGTGACTGATCAGTAAGGTGTATTATTGCCTCACCAGTAGCAGAGGCATTAAGGTTTCAGTATGCTTCAAACAAACTAGTTAGTACGATGTGTTGTTCGACTGAATGTCCACCCAGTATTTCGCTTAAAACAAACTGAGGTTTCAAAGATAGTGATGTCCTTCAGTCTGTCTGTCCAACACTTCGGTCCACAGCAAGATATCTCTACAGGCTGTATACATGGTCCCCAGAGAATTAATTTAAAAATTGTTGGTGATGTTTTTTTTTCTCACTTTTTCAATGTTGGTGGCTACCCACTCTGATGCTTGTGAGATCTGTGAATCTGTTGCCTGCACTGGCTGTTGAAAAGGAAACCTGCATTGTGGTGTCATCTTTCATTGAATTATATTTCTTTTAATAATTATATATTAAACAAAGGGAAAAAAATAACTTTTTGTTCATGTTCTCATTGATTATACTGTGTTTTTTCTGTTCTATACTTCTAAAGTTTGTTTGAGTCATGAGCTGAAGGTGTTTTCAACAGAGCAGAATAAATTTGGTCAAAGTTCTGTACCAGTTAAAGGTTTAAAATATTATTTAATCGCTTGTTGTTGAAATCATAATAAAATATTTAAATTCAAAAGGTTTAGTTTTCTCCATTTCTCTAGAGACTTCCTGTATATTTTTTTGAGTTTAAATGGAGCTACATTGTGGTAAGTCTGTGTGCTTAAACAAACACTCTTAACTTGGATTGGATTCCTAAATTGATCATTTGGATTTGAAGTGTTGCAGCTGCGTCACTCATGACCACTGTTATCACAGAGGTCCAGTGGAGAAACATATGCGAGCAAATAACAGCTAATATACAGCCTCAACAGATAAAGGGATAGCTGAAAAACAATACGGTGTGGTGGATGTATCCATTCTGTAATGTTATCAAGATTGACTGATAAGGCAGGTGTTGACTAATTGAGGCCACAGTAAACTCTTTATACAGTAAAGAGTGCATTGCGAATTTCATACCTGACTCACTGCGTCTGAACATGGACCCCACCCAACCATATATTTAACGCATATTTAAGTGTTGCTTGTAGTGACAAACTCACAGATAATTATCACCATCTCCGCAGCTCCCCTCTGCAGAGCCTTTTGGTGTCACTACTTTGGTTTTAACAACCAATAACTTGACTGTTTTGGCTTAGTCTAAGCGCTCTCAGTCTCTTATCTTACCACTAGATGTCTTCCTAAAAGGCACTAAAAGTACCTAGGAAAGAGTTTTGAATCACTTGATCAAAACAAATCTTCATAGCACAAAGCTAAAAGGCTTTGTGTTGAGTTTGTCCTAACAGGCAGAGTTAGGAGAAACTCAACACAAAGCCTTTTAGCTACCTTTAGTCTTCCCTGGTTTCCAGCAGCAGCAGGTAGCTGTTGTCAGTGAAAAAGCCCTGATAAAGCCACTTTGTTAGATGCTGGAAACAAGGATGATGAGGGCAATGAGATTGATAAGACTTGGTCAGTATAAGTCAAAACTGGGTAGTGAAATTCTTTTGGTAAACATTTACAAAAACATGTAAAAAGAAACAGAAAAGGAAAAAGGGCCTTACATGCATTTAAGAGAATTGTGATAATATCTGCTCAAATTTTAGTTTTGATAATGTTTTTATATGGATTCTGAGAGAATCGGTTAGGGAATAGTATATAACTGGGTTTTTTGTTTTTTTTAAATCACAAAATTAACAGAGCTTGATTTCATACTAGAATTTATTGCAACTGATTCAACCTGAAGTCCAGGATCAAACAACTTCAATAAAAACAAAATCAATCTATAAACAGTTTGGACATGTTCATGCTTCAACAGGATCGCTGACCGTTATCAGTGCCACAGCAATTCATTCATTCATCTGTTTATCAAATCACATTTTGGCATGTCTGAGGGGCAGTATTCTCCAAAGGAACTGTGTCTGCCTTTGCTCTTACTGCAAGTTGGTATGTTCAACATTGAAATATAAAGAAATTGAGTTGTGTTATATAACCACCGCAGGGTTAAGACTTTATCATCTTCCCTGATTGGGGTCTGAATTCTGTTGTGGAAACAAGTTAATATTGCTAGGCCATCACCATCAGGTTCATTGTATTACAAATTAACAGGGGGTGTGGTTAGCACCTTGTTTTGCAGGTTTCTCCAGCTAAAAAAAAAAAAGACCAGTACAATGAGAGGTGCAGGGGACTACCGATTAGCCAATCAGCACCACGGCCTAATGCTGTTGTCTAGGGGTTCGGTCATCTGTCAGCCAGAGGAATTAGCCAACGTCTTATCAATCTTCCTGGACTTGTTTGTGTTTATGGGCCATGTAGTCACGTAAGCAGCTCTTGCAGCACAGGCGTATGGCAACATGGTAATGGTGTGGACCCAAGCGGATATGTTGGTCTCTTGTGATTAGTTAGGGAAAATCAAATCCCCCTCTCCCACAGAGATAGGTAAGAGCGCAAGCAATGTCAGACTGAAAATGGAAGTGGAGTGTAAGGAGTTGACAGTTCTGTCTAATATCTGGCAACCTTGGCCCATGAAGAAGCACTTGAAGCAGTTCTGCTTATTTGGTGTACTTGTATGATTCTTGTAATTTTTGTGTTGTATCCACATGCTCTTAAGGTATGTAGCTTTGGATAAAAGGCATCAGCGAAATAAATGTAAAGAAACCCAAGATTTTTGGTCTATAAATTTAGTTTTCTTAAAAATAGACAGGGTTTCTGAAAAGCACTAAAGGACTTACGATCATAGATCACTTAGGAGGACTAGGACAATACACTTTTAACACTTTTTAAATGAACAAATTCTATCTATCATTGATTATCAATATTTGAATTATGTTTTTAAAATGATTAACAGTTTATATACTGTATAAATTCAAACTGACATAGTGCACTTTACCTTTGTACTACCACAGGGCACCGAAGTACTGCCATAATGACAATAATGTGTTGTGCATTCAATTAGTGAGAAATTAACTGACTTTATATATAAGAGATTATTATATTATATTTTATTATATATGATTATTATACTTTACTATTATTCTAAGAAAAAATCATCATGGCATTGGAAAGTGTTTGTCCACTTATGAAAATGATAGTGTCAGCAGGAAACACTTTTCCTCTACAGACTTATCAGAAAATGAGGCTCTGGATGTTGTAAGTCTAGACAATTATCACTGTAATCCCAAAAGTGTAGAGGTGAGTATATTTTACTGAATAAGATGGCTGGCATTTCCCTTTCATGATAAAAACTCAAGGATATATGAAGGCTAACGAGAGTGCAGAGTGAATGTGGCTCTCTGTTAATCGCTACATTTTCTGGATCATGACCTGGAATTTACCTGCAGAGATATAAAAGACAGAAGGAGAAGAAAGCATGTGTCAGTCCACACTTTACTCTTATTCAAAAATAAAACCAATTTCCTTCTGTTTAAATGTGTTTCTAAGGTTTTTTCCACCCCAACTTAAAAAGAGGACAGGACAGGATATTTTAGGTCCTTCTCTAAATACAGTAGTCAATTCATTCAACATGTTAGTCATGTAATTGGTTACAATGTATGTAACTGTAGAAGAAAATGTATTCTTAACAGTTCTTTTTTTATTTTATCCTAACACTGTCTTTTCTGTTTCCCGACATTAAGCTGAGACAAACTATTTTACACTGATTATGAGTGAGTCACACCTTAACTCTCATGGGAAGTAAGCTTGCTCTCAGCCACTTTCCACCTTTTGGTCTGGAATGGGCCTTTTTACTCACATAGCATAGCAACTGTAACTTCAGTAAGTATTCACAAGGGACAGCACACAACCTAAACCTTATTAATAATTTATTTGGACCCTCCTCTTGACTTGGTAATATATTTACAGTTTGGATAATGTAACAGAATGCTACAAAGAGTGACCGTGCACATGCTCAGCTCTGTGGCTGCTGAAGGGCAATGTTTTTCGCCCAAACTACAAATAATAGCCTAAAAATAAGATCAGATGATGTTGCACCTGATGTGCAAGATATCAGGTATTTGTGTCACATAAATTTACTCAAATAAGTGCTGGGCTGTTTCTGTAAACACATTGTTGGGTTGCTCATGCTGGGTTGAAGGGGTTGTAAAGGGTTCACTCGCAGCTGAACACCTGGTTGGGTTACTTTGACCCAACTGCTGGTTCGTTTATTTTCCCACTTCTCCACTGTCCAACTTTCTGAATCCTTCTCTTTAAGGATCGCACACTCATTGGGCAAGATTTTATGGTAGGTTAATATGAATACTTTACCTCTCCTATATTTTAAATAAGTTGTGGTAACAGCATGATCTTAAGCATGTTTCACGGTACAAATACAATCTGGGATTATAGAGGGGTTTAGTGGTTTGTATTATTAACATTTGTTAACTATCTAGTAATTTTTTACTAGATGCTGGCTAACGTTAGCTAACTGTAACAATGGCTATAATCTTAGTGGATAACCACGCTATATCTCAAGACTTTTTGACTGTTGTAATTAAACGTGTGGCGGTCAGCCACGCCACCATGTTTTTCTCCATTTCTTTCTCCTTCAGAGCGATGCCTCAGTTCTTCGACCTCCAGGACGGCCTACACAGCCTGGTGAAGTTGGTCAGTACAAAATCTTTCATCTTACATTGCCTTAATGCTTTAAATTAAAAGTTGCATTTTAAATATGTTAAATTAATGGTTTTACTTGTGATAAAAGCATTTTGATGAGTCTCCTCCTCTCCCAGTAGGTCAGGACTTTGGAGATCCTTAACACAGAGATATTTAACCCAGCAATAGAGGTAATTTCATCCACTAGTTTGGGTCAAATGAACAACCTAGCATTCTGGGTTAAATGGTAAAACCCAGCACTTGGGTCAAACCAACCTGTGTTGGGTCAAACCAATTGTGTCCCATAGTTAAGCAGATGAGGTTATTTTTCAACCCAGCAGTTTTTTTGAGTGTTGTAACCAATAGGCCCTTTTCACAGCAGCCAATCTGACATGTCATTGCAGGGTAAACACAGGTGTAATTGATAAAATTAATTATGGTACCATTCTATTTCATGTGTCACAGCCATTCCAGTGAGCCAGTAAGCACAATTCAAGGGCCCTGGCCCACCTAAATGGGACAGGGCCATAATTAATGTTATTAATGACACCTGTGTTTACCTTGCAATGACATGTCAAAAGGGTCTATTACACAATGCCAGATGTAATATCTAAACGCTTATTAATACTGTCTGTAAATTGAAGTTCAGCGACTTCTTACGTTAAGTGTAAATTAAATAGGCACAGACACCCCACAAGTTTTGTTGCTTCACTCCGAATTCAAAACAACATAAAGAGATATGAATTAGATCTGTTGAGTTAACCTACCGAGTGGCTTTGGAACTTGTTTTGGTGGTGAGGGTGAGAGACAAAGTGGGTGTTGCATGCCAAAAACAATACCTACTGGGCTCCATACAAAACACAGAAAAAATGTTTGACAAAAAAAATCTTAACTTGAGGTCCACTTGATCGAGTTTTTCCTCGAACTCTAAACAGCATTCGTCAGTGGATGGAAGTTGTTTCAGGAAAATAAAATAAAAACTAAATTTAAGTAGGTAGTTGAAACCTCTAGTTAAGTAGAAGAGTCTATATTTTCTTTGGTAAATTACTGTTTTCAAGATCAACAATAATCTCTCTGTGAAAAGTTCCTGATTGGATGGTGAGTGATGAGTGTCTTACACGCAGGCATTATGGACACCTCAGAAGTCACAATACTCTTCACTCCCAGGTTGGACAGAGCGCCTCTCACCAGACCACAGGTGAAGGCCAGATACTGTAGAGAGACATACAGTCATGTTCGTGTGATGAGTAGGGATGTCCTAACTGCTATCATATATATAAATCCTGATTAATGTGTTTGCTCTGGGTACAAAGATGCAAAATATCTGGATAGCACTGTGACTGACTGTGACTGAATGAAGTGCAGAGAGCACAATAAAACAATCAGCGTAACTGAGTTATTTAAACTGCCTCTGAACTTGTTTTATTCATATTGGAGAAAATAAAGGTTATCCAAATCCTTTCCAAACTTTCCTGACACAACTACATTACACTGAAGGGTGAATTCACGAAGAATGGTTTGCAGCCGCTGATAGCTTTTTCTGAAGTGTTCAGAAGAACATCAACTTTAAACAGTGAACAAGAAGAAGTTTAAAATAAATAAATGTACTGATGTACTTCAGCACAGTACATGTTGGAGTACTTTGGTGTAACCAAACTTTAAGGGTGCTGGTATTGTCATTTTTTAAATGATACCCAGCCTAACTGAAGACACTAATAATTATCACTCTTAACAGCGTGTGGCAATTAGCACTGTTGTTTGGGAATTGGACTTCTTTGCAATAAGTCTCATTTGCAGGGAAAGGGGTCAATGTTGTACCAAATGTATGCATATTATCTCATTTAAATACATGAAAATAACATTGGAGCACCAATATGCTATTTGCATGGCAGTGCAGTTAGAGGTGCAAAGAACACTACATCACACTAAAGACACGATAATAGGAAACCACCAAGGTGAGCCGTGATTTAGGCTTTATGTTTTTGCAGAACCATTACACACATCTAACGTAAATAGGCTTACTGTAAACTGAAGGTGTGCACTGTGATTATGTTGGGGGAAAAAATGACAATTTAATAAAATGTATAATATAATTTATAATATATATAATAAAAAATAAAGAGTAATTTGACAGCAGATACTCAATGCTGATAGAGTTGGATTGGGAGGTCTGGGATCAGCTGCCTCATAAAAAGGAATAATGTTTGAGAGGAAAGACAGCCTTACAGAACACATCAATTCAGAGTCAAACAGTCTGATGAAATCATGGCAGGGCACCTTTGGGGCTTGTTCCAGATACTGTTTCCCAGCGGACAGCTGACCCAGTAATCGGAACTTGTTGTCCTGGAGAACATAGATGCCCTGAAACATAACAACAGCATCAGCACATACATCAACACAGCACAGAGCAGTACAGCTGGTCACAACAGACCAGGCACAAATAATAACACTAATTATATTTATATTCCATAGATACAAAGCGTATTACCTATGCATAAAACAAAAAGAATTATGTCAGTTTGTCAGGGCTGAGCCTGTTGAGCACTGCTGGCTCAGAGTGCATTCTGTTGACATGTTATGTTAATCCTGTTTCAGTGAAAGTAACTGATAGAGAGCTCATTATTACCTGGTGATTGGTTCGAAGGTTGTCAATTTGCTTCTTGAAAACACAGGTCCAGAAGTCTTTACAGATGAACTTCATGATGTCCAGCTCATCTTTGAACCGTGCAGTGTCTTTTGTCAGTCTAGAGAAAAGAAAAAAAGCTGTTGTTGGGGACTATTTTCAGCTGCAAATTATTCCGCATGTGGTGCTCTAGTAAGTATTTGTGGCAGCAGGATACTGTATGTGGGACTGAGTCAAAATAAAATAGTGTGTGTTAATGGTGATGAAAGAACATGTCACCCAGTGTAACAGTGAGGCTCACTGATAGTTTTAGACAACAATGGAGCTCTATGGCACACAGGAAGATGATATATCAGGCAGTGAGACACTTGTTAGTAGATACTAACAAGTGTTGCTGGCACTGCTGGCTTGGCTCTGCACTTGAGATTTGTTGGCAACAAAAACATAGAAGATCACCAGGGAAAGTAAAGTATTAGAAATAATAATGTTACATTGTGCTTAATGTATTGCAAACATATTGATATTGCAGCTCTTTAAACGCTTCTGTTTCTCACTTTAACAGATGATACTAAAGTGAAAGAAATCAATCCATCAATATATGACATGATGGAGGACCAAAACACCACTATTGAATCCATAAAGGAGCCCTGACAAGTGTTTATCATATATATTCTACAGATTGACTGAATGCTGCTTAAAGGTGAACATGTTAGCAGCAGTTCTGTGGCTGTTACCTCTCGATTAGCCCTTGGCCAACTCTGAAACCCATGTTCTCCAGTTTGGTGAGATTTCTTCCGTTCTCCTGAATGAATGGCAGAGAAGAAGTGATGAGCAAACATATTCAAAGAATGTTTGAATGTAATCAGCGGACAGTTTCTTACCGTTTCTCCATTTTCGGTTGACTTGTAAATGTACTGGATCACTTCGTTGTGTAAAAACTGGAAAGGAGCTTCGTCTGCCATTCTTCCTCTTCTTCTTCTTCCTCTCTAAATCATGTGGCCTAACAGCGGCTGCTTCGCCGTGTCACTTACACTGGGGCCGACATCATTTTGTACACCGACTGATACACAGGATTTCCATCAGACACAAACACAACACAGATGCTTCCTGTTCATGGTCCTGCTGCTTCCTTGTTGTTCTGTTCACCGGCGGCGTACATCACTGCACCGCCAACGCCCCCAGCTGGCCTGGAGGTGCACTGCGATATTAACTCAAACAATAGAAAGAAACACTCATGCAATTATAGAAAATAAATAAATCAACGGCGCTGAAATAAACAAACAGAGCCGGAGGAGGGGGGTAATAATCCGAGACAAAACTCCGAGATTGAAGTCGTTCATTTGCAAATGAAAAAAATAGGATATTTTCTGAGATTTTAAACTCATACATTTACGAGAAAACAACTCGGAAAAATAGTGGTTTTCCTGCCCACGGTCAAGTGCCCTCTGTCGGCCTTCTTACAGTGTCCACACACCCCTAGATATGGTGCGTGTCCCTGCTCCATAACTTGTTATAACCCTATACTGTATATACATAGCGAACTTACACTCTCTACACAAACAGATTAAAATAATATGTAAAGGCTATGTGTAAAGTCTGGCATTTACATTTTATTAGATGTAGTCCCTCTACATGTAGGTTCAGCAGATCCTGCAGGCTGAGCACATCTGGTCCCTACACCTGCAGCGGATTGTAGTAGTTAAGAGTTAGTTAATAGTTCATATAAAAACCATTGGTAAACTGTTGGTAAATGATTAGATACAAATACTTACAAATAATAAACCTAGTCTGGCTGTCCAGTGATCGTGAAGCACCCTCAACTCAAAGTCCTGGAAATAGCCAGTAGATGGACCCTGTTATTTTTTTGTTTAAAAAATGATTGTTATTATGTTATGTTTTACCAGATCAAGTGATTTTATCTCAGTGATTTTAACATTAGCTTTTTGTTTTTATAATGTTACTTACGTAACATTATAAAAATCAGGCATATCCTGTCTCAAAAAGATGCAGAAAAACTAGTTCATGCATTTGTTACTTCTAGGTTGGATTATTGTAATTCCTTATTATTGGGTTTTTTTATTTCTAAAGACTCTCCAGCTGATCCAGAATGCGGCTGCACGTGTACTGACAGGAACTAGCAAAAGGGAACATATTTCTCCAATATTGGCTTCTCTGCACTGGCTCCCTGTAAAATCTAGAATAGAATTTAAAGTCGTCCTCCTCACTTACAAAGCTCTTATTGGTCAAGCACCATCATGTCTTAAAGAGCTGATAGTACTGTATTACCCCACTAGAGCACTACGCTCACAGAATGCAGGGTTACTTGTGGTACCTAAAGTCTCTAAAAGTAGAATGGGAGCCAGAGCCTTTAGTTATCAAGCTCCTCTTCTGTGGAATCAGCTCCCAATTTGGGTTCGGGAGGCAGACACCCTCTCTTCGTTTAAGAGTATGCTAAAAACGTTCCTTTTTGATAAAGCTTATAGTTAGGGCTGGCTCAGGTAAACCCTGAACCATCCCTTAGTTATGCTGTTATAGGCTTAGACTGCCGGGGGATTTCCCTGAGCTTCTCTCTCCTCCTCTCCCTCTCTATCTGTACGCATTCCTATCCCACTAATACAGGTAACCAACTCCACTTCTTCCTGGTAGTTCCTGTGCTTTCTGTGCTTTTTTGTCTTCTCACTTTCTGCAGGTATTTCCGCCCCTGGAGCTGTAGATTCTGGATCTGTGATTGCCGGCCGTCTACTGCCCCCATGTTCCTGCTCCAGTTCTCCTCCTGTTCTGTCTCCCCTCTCCCCCTCTCTCCTTCCCTTTCAACCCAACTCGGTCGATGCAGATGGCCGCCTACCCAGAGCCTGGTTCTGCTCGAGGTTTCTACCTGTTAAAAGGGAGTTTTTCCTCGCCACTGTCACCAAGTGCTTGCTCATGGTGGGAACTGTTGGGTCTCTGTAAATAATATTTTAAAGAGTATGGTCTAGACCTACTCTATGTGAAAGCGTCTTGAGATAACTTTTGTTATGATTTGGTGCTATACAAATAAAATTGACTTGACTTGACTCTGGCACATTTGCACAGTACAAGACAACATTGGAGTGGTCACATAGCTTAAAAGATAACTCTGTATATTTTTCTTCTTGTCAACAAATCTCATTTGTAGAGCCAGCACTGAATGTATCCACTTACAAGTAAACCTTCTTTGTGTGTATCACAAGCTGATATATCATCTTCCTCTGTGCCATAGAGCTCCATTGTTGTCCAAAACTATTAAAAACACAACATCAGTGAGCCTCAGTGTTGCACTGGGTGACATGTTCCTTCATCACCATTAACACACTTTAGTTTATTTTGACTCAGTCCCACATACAGTGTCCTGCTGCCCCAAATATTTACTAGAGCACCACATGTGGATTAATCCGCTGCTGAAAATAGTCCCTGACAAAAGCACTATTTCCTGCTGTTTGAATAATGTTTGATAAAACCCTTTTATACATTTTTGGACTTTCTAAAGATGTACATCTTCAGTAGAAACCAATGGGCTTGGGGCTGAGTGTCACAGAGTGATATAAGTGAAATAATATATCACCAGACTAATACTTCAAAGACATTTGTATGATAGTTTGTTGTATTACTATATAAACCATATTCCTAGCCTGACTAGTGTAATGTTTCAGTATCACTAATCATGCCATAGAACACTGCATGGCAATAATATACAGTGGGTTATTGTTGTGTGGGAAATGGTTGACCCATTTTCAAATTGTATTTGTGAAAGTCAAGATCATAGAGCTAAAAAGAGCAGATGACAAAGTGGAGGAGGATGTTGTCTGTTCAGCGCACTTATGTGAGAATGTGTGAAATGTCTAACC
The DNA here is from genome assembly GCA_031216445.1 of Lateolabrax maculatus. Classification (NCBI taxonomy): domain Eukaryota; kingdom Metazoa; phylum Chordata; class Actinopteri; order Acropomatiformes; family Lateolabracidae; genus Lateolabrax; species Lateolabrax maculatus. The sequence goes on from CM062201.1 coordinate 2,040,556, forward strand.
TCTGACACACTGCATTTCATCAATGAGTCAAAATAGGCTGAAGACAATACACCCTCAAATGTTGGCTTCATTTATTTTGCAACACTTAATTTGTAATTAGGAATCAGTGATTACAAAAATGCTGTCACGTATGTGTACAAAATATCTTTATGTAACAAACTACCAAACGACAACCAAGTTTAACAAGTCAAATGATACAAAAAAACAGACATTTCAACAGAATCTTCAGTTCTGCTCATGCAGTTCTGTATACCACTTCAATTGAATGTGACTCCTGCTGCTACCCTAAAGGAGCAGCTCAGTGCTGCCATCTGCTGGTGTTCAGGGGTCCTCTGGACAGAACTGAGAGTAGGACTTCAGCCACTTAACAGGACAGTCCCTGAAAACACACACAGTTAGAGTGACGCACCCACCCACACACACATACACACACACACACAGACACTGCACTGACTAATTGTGCTCTCATTACAGCCACTCTTTGTATTGCTATCAAACATTCAATGTTGAATCTGGTGGAATGGAACTGAATTCTAAATTTCCTTTTCCCCTGCCCTACATCTTTCTTGTCTTCCCCACCTCCTGCTTTTCTTCCTCACATTTCCTTTTCTTCCCCACCTCCTCTTTTCCTTTCCTACCTCTTCCTCTTCTTTGTAACTTGGAAATTAATTTTAGCGCCTTCCTCTTGGGGATTGAAGAAACAGGAGTGGACCAAAGGCAATCCTTCTAGACCAAGTGGCAACCTCCGGGTCTGAAAAGTCAAACCACTTCAGAAAGTGCCTTAAACCTGCCTTCTTTCTAATGACCAGCAGGGAGCGACTCCACTGGCTCCAAAAATAAGTTTGATTGTATAGAAGTCACTGAGGAAATGACCCTACTTCTCACTTGATTTATTACCTCAGTAAACATTTTCCTAATGAGTTTATGGTCTTAATCGTTAGTTTCAAGTCTTCTTCAGAATGGCATGATGTTTTAGCTTTAGCCCCCTTTAGACTGTGGCTACACCCGTGGCTACACTTGTGCCTATGCCCTAAAGTACAAAAAAAACAGGCATTAGGGCATGGCTACCTTGTGATTGACAAGTGCTATCATGGCGATCTGTTAATCAGGGTTGAGCCTTAGCAATGTGTATCGATGGCACTGTGTACATTTAAATAGCCGTCAACTTGTTTTTGGGTGTTCGAACTTTGACCATAGACTGTATAAAAGATGCGGACGTAGCCTTTGGGTCTGAAAAGTGAAGCCATGCATAAGTGCTTTAAACCTGCATTCTTTCTAATGGCCGGCAGGGGGTGACTCCATTGGATACAAAAACCAAGATGGCCACATCCAAAATGCCAAACTCAAAGCATCAAAACGGAAGTCCACAAACCAATGTGTGATGTCACGGTGGCTACGTCCACTTCTTTTATACAGTCCACGTTCCAGACACAAATATCTGCCCATAAATAGCACTTGACTCATCACTGATTTTACCTGTGATACTTTTGTCCTTTCCTCCTCTGATACTCTGTTTCATCCACTGTCCACACAGCTCCTTTTCCTCCCTCCACTCGCACAAAACACTTGTGTAGGCTGAGGTTGTGCCGCACTGCATTCTGGTTAGAACAGGAAAATTTTATTGTCATAGAAGCAAGGTAAAACGTGTTCTGTTAGATGGAAACTACATGTTATTGTCTAAGGTATGTAAAAGCAGAAATAGACAACTTCTTTGCTGTAACTTATGATTATGTAGTAATGTTGAATTTACAGTGTAATGGCTATAGAACAATGATACCATCGGCGTTTAGATTGATTCCCTATAAGACTCACTTTCACTGTCTGCCACTGGGCACGATTTTTCCCAGAAGAAATAAGGCTCTATTTACGGCACAAGGTATTCTTTCTACTCAATCAGTAAGTAACACAACCTGCCTACTTATCAATATTAGCAGATGTCTTTATCACAGCACTGAGATTAGGGTTTCTAGTTTAAATTTGGATTCTTACAGTTGTTTCTTGCTTTGGACAGTAACGTTAGCAGGCTGCTGAAGCCATGTTGTTAACGCTTACTATGCTAGCTACGGTTGTCTGTTTCCACTTTAAATTGTCAATAATATTACTGTTACTTAAATACATACATACATGTCAATGAGTTGTCCAATTATGTAAACGCTTGCAAATCCTTAACATGGGAAGATTTCCCATCTCTACCATCCATCACAGTGGTGCCCTAATAAACCCTGCATCCCAAACCGCCTCCTCAGCCCTCACCCTTTTGTAGTGACTGCCTGAGTAAACTTCAGTTTTGTTTCACTTCATTTATTCAGTCTGTCATCATGTTCATGTTAGATTATTTATGTTTAAGAAGGGAGGGTTATTTTGTTTTGCTTTAATCAATCAATAATGAAAGAGATATCCGTCCTGAGCAATGATATCATTATAGCAGGTATCAGAGGAAATGTCTAATGTTCAAACCTTCCAGGTTGCAGTGTTGTGTCTGAAGTAGAAGAACATGGAAGTGAACCAATTGTAAATCTCATTCAGAGTGCGCTGTTTGTCTGGAGACTCCAGGATAGACTGCAAACAGCCAGACACAGTGAGAAACACACAAGCACAAGTTGTGACAAAATATTGTGACAAATTAGCCCAAGCCCAGAAAGAATTGAATTACCCTTTCTTTGAAAGAAACTCACCCATCTTATCAAGTAGGCATAGGTGTATGGAGGCCTGATGTTGTTGTATTTGTAACATTCAATACTGGGGACCAAATCTGTACAACAACAGTTATGACATGTTATCAATTCATGTTATCATACACATAATGCCCAATAATAGTAATTTGATTTTTTTTTCATGTAATCACATAATTGAATTTGCAATATTGATTTTATTAAAGATATCAAATTTCAGTACAGTTTTGGGGATTATTATTGTTATATGAATGAGAGGTCTGGCAATCAGTACAATTTAGAATTGTATTGATTGCCAGACCTTTCATTCGTTGTATTGATTCTAAAAAATTATTGCCTAATATGTCATTTAATGGAATTCTCACAAACGTTCTGATTAGTTAAAAATATTATTCATCATATTGTTTTATCTTATGCACAGAAAATTGAAAAATATTATCTTGAATAACTTGAATGTTTCACAGAAAGAATAAATATCAAATATAAATATATAATTATGCCATTTATTTCCCTTCATTTATTAGTCTTTTTGAGTAACTCCAACTGACTAATCGAATCTAATAATCTCACGTGCTCTATTTTTTTTTTTTCCATTTGTCTATTTTGTCATTAATAAACTTCTATAGAAATTGTGTTACCTGGCAGAACATGGGCAGAACCAGTAACTCTGTAGCCATGCTGGGACAACTCCTCCAGATGTTTAATGCCCCAGTGTTGCACTCCGTCTCCATCTGTTACCAGAGGCTGGGGCAGGAACAAAGGAAGGCTGTACGGCCACTCAGAAGCTGTCTTCTGCATGCAATGATGGAGATGAACATGTACAGACAATTTCATACGCTTTCAATCCACGGAGAAAATCACACAAGGAATTCAAGTATTTGGGATAAATATTCTAAATAACAAGATAAATAAGTATTTTTAAAATCTTTCAAGCTACACTAAGCAAATCTTTCAATCAAGCATATTAAGCTAAAAGAAACATTGAAAGCCAAGAGAGATTAAAACCAACGTACCAAATCAGTGTATTTGTGTTCAGAGAGGTGCAGATGAAGTTGCATTGCAATGAGTTTCTGTTTTTCCAGGATGAGCTGAAACAAGAGAATGCCTGTGATTGAATTTACATCAAATTGTGCTTAAATAAGTGTTTTCACAACTCAAGAAGCGCAGAGAGTTTGTTAGTAATAAGTTAAAGTTAGGAATAGTTTCTCTTGTACTAGCCTCAGTTCAACAATGCATTATTGTATGGGGTAATCACCTAAAAGTATAGAAATATAGCATTCAAGACATCTACCAGGAATGTGTTTTTTTTTTTGGCCAACACAGTGCATTGCCAGTGGACACTGAATTGCAGTTCAGTAAAAGCTGAGCCAGGTTTACTTTTTTGCCAGATGGCACTGTGTTGGCACCCCCGCCGTGTCACCAGACTGGCCACATTCACATGAATGACAGAGCCAAGCTCTTTCATGCAGAGTTAAAGTCAACCTAAATGCTGCTGAATTTGCTTTCAGTAATTGTAATTGTAGTGTTACACCTTGTTTTTTTTTTTTTTTTTGTTTTTTTTACAAGAGCATTCATGGTGTAGTTGCAGACCTTCTACGTTTCTCTAGTTCCCACCTGACTCTCCATGCACTGAACAAGATCTTGCTGGACCTTCCACTGAGCAATGCTTCTGTCATCATGACTGTGTTCAGAATGGAGATGCCTAGAAGGCAAAATAAGACATGGTTAAAAGTCCAATTTTTATAGAAAAGTTTAGAAAATCAACCCATCAACCTAAAATTAGATGAGAAGCTCTTTGTGTCCAGTACAGAGACAGGCCCGGTGCTGTGTCTTTTTCCCCATCAGTTTGTGTGTTTTTTTACCTTAACAAACCCAACCGTTGCCTTATCCTGTCATCTCTGCAGTGCTGTTTTTCACTCTACTACCATCTGGTCCAAGATACAGAACACTAGGATGGGGAAAGGTACGTTCCACATTGCTGCTCAGCACTAAACATGACACCCAGGTGCTGCACCATCATGTTACTATGACATGATGCTAATATAAACAAACCTTTTCATTATTGTGTCTGTATTTATTCACAGTAACAGTGGGACAACAACACCATCATTAGGCCAAAGAGGAAAACACAACATTAACTGCCGTCCCTTGCATTCATTTTACTGTGAATAAATGTAGCACTATTACATGTCTCAGGTCATGAGAGCCAACCCCTTTTATAGAAAAACAATGCTTTTCATCATTTTTGACATTTTGACACCAGAACACTGTTTACAACAAATAGTTTGAGGACTACCATGGAGTTGAGTGCTTAATTAAATGAAAAAAATTAATGAGACGTTAGGTCACGTTAGGTGTAATATAGACCTGGGTCGCCAAAGAGCGGAGGTATGCAAGGCTTAACCTAGCTCAGCCCAAAGACTGAAGCAGGTCAAAATTGCCAAAAAACAAAACAGTCGCCACCACAGTACAGTACATTGAATAATTATTTTGGTCTTATTCATGGAACTGACAGAGCTTAAAGCTGGCAGCTCCACTGTGGGAACAGAACTTCTGAAATGCTTTGTGCAGTTGTTGGCCCTTCACATCTTTTTTTCAGATTTTCATTAAAGTGTAGCTTAACACAACCACTGGGAGCAGTGGGAAAGTACTTACTTACTGTACCTCCGTTAAAATTTCACAAAGTGCCTGCTAATAACAAGGCATTTAAAATGTTGTGAATGTCTTCATAGTGTTCTCAGTGCATGGTGCTGCCAAGATGGAACACTACACTCAATACTGTCAATCTTCTGACATGGGTAAGATGGAAAAGCATAAACCCTTATTATTACATTACATTACTGATCTTAATTTAAGAGTAGTTCATCAGTAATCTGTCCTTCCTGAAGGCTGAAAATAAACATTCCCAAAAATGCAACGACACTTCAATGATGAGTTATTCAATGAATGTCGTATTATGAAGTCTACTTACTTTAAGAAACTAGGGAAATCTTCAGACACCGCATCACAGCCAGGCCAGCGGCAGAGGCCACTCACAAACAAAGCACTGGTCCCCTCAGGGATGCTGGAGGGAACAGAAATGTCTCAGTGATGTCAATTGCCAGTGATGTAACTGAAAGTAAGGTTTCCTGTGCAATGAGGAGTTATTAGTGACATTTCCTTTTTTTTTTTTTGGGTCCGGTTTTATCTCCAAATAAAATGCTTACATAATCTGGAAATCATCATGTATCATCTAACTACTTGTGTTTTCCCACATGGGACTTATTTTTAGTGATGTCTTCATGTTCCTAGACAGACTGCACGTTGGTCTCCGACCAATCATCGTTTACCATCTTTCACAATGTGTGTGATATCATCGAGAAGGAGGTGCTAGTGACCAACTTCCTGGAACAAAAATGTAAACAAACAATGCAATCCAAAGCAATGTGTATGATACTGGCTGTCTTGAGTTAAGAAAAGCCTAAAAAAAGAAAAAAATCTACTTTCCTCTGTTTCACAGTTCCACTTCCCAGCACCAGCAACATCATTCCTGTTTCACTTTGCCATGTTTACAGTTGTGCATGGAAGAGTGCTCTGTGCTCCAACTGGTCAATGTTTAGAACACTTTGTGGAAGTTGTAGTGGAAGACAAAAAAGTTCTAACACACAGTCTTTCTGTCAGGACTTCATGAGGCCTAAGTGGTCCCATATTCCGCATCGGTTGTCATCCACTATGAAGACTACACAGAATAAAACAATCCATTGTCATGCCCGGGTCGGGAAACTCATTTGAATGCTTTTGAATGAATTTAATTTTTTGCTAACTACATAAAGCTCATGGCAATAGATGGGGGTTAGAATGTAGATGGACCAGTAAATCAAGAACAGTGCTCAGAGACCCCAAAATATGTGAACTGCTTCACTTGGGGCAGTGACATTACATCATTTTCTGAGTACAGTTGCTGGCATTCACCACCGCCACTCTAGTGCCACAGAACCATCTCAATCCTGAGGTCATCAAACTGGACACTCTTTGCATCTCTGCTGCACCTTGAGATTCTGTCCACAAACAAACAGAATCAGTTACAAGGCACGACTATGGTGGTGCCCAACTGAAAAACCTTTTGACTTGATGATTGACTGATGAGATTGTAGCCATAGCCTTCACTCCAGTTATCCAAGGACTGAATGGCTCACAGTAACTGCCCCTTTCCCATACTCCCGCAATGCCGCCTACCAGATATCCCAGGAGGGATGGTCATAAGTCCACAACACACATGTAGATTGGATGGGAAAACTCCCCTGACCCCTCCAGCTGGTCCACTGTTCCACAACCATAATGGAATTTGCATTAATTTAACCTAGCCAAATAAGGGACGTTTAATTCCAGTATGCAGATATATTACAGTTTTTCATTGCATTATAGATTTAGCTAACCCATTAATTGGGTGGATGAAGGACTCCCTCCCACCCACACTGGACCCATACCAGTTTGCCTACCGCAGCAATAGGAGCGTAGACGATGCAGTTTCCACAGCACTGCACTCTGTGCTCACACACCTGGACAACACCAACACCTATGCACGATTACTGTTTGCTGACTTCAGCTCAGCATTCAACACTGTTATCCCCTCCAAGTTAATCACTAAACTTGGAGACCTGGGCACCAACACCTCCCTCTGCAACTGGATCATGGACTTTCTGACCAACAGACCACAACATGTTTGGTCAGGCCACACCTGCTCCACCACTGTCTCACTCAACACCGGTGTGCCACAGGGCTGTTTGCTCAGCCCATTCCTCTACTCCCTCTTCACCTGCGACTGCAGATCTGTGCATGGATCCAACTCCATCATCAAGTTCGCAGACGACACCACAATGATTGGTCTCATCAGAAACAACGATGAGACAGCCTACAGGGAAGAGGTACAGCACCTGGCCACATGGTGCGCCGAAAATAACCTGCTCCTAAACACCAGCAAAACCAAGGAGCTCATCATGGACTGCAGGAGGGAGAAAAGAAGCGCCTCTTCTTCCTGAGGACACTGAAGAAGAACCATCTGTCCTCAGCCATCCTGGTGAACTTTTACTGCTGCGTGATTGAGAGCATCCTAACCAACTGTATCACAGTCTGGTATGGGAGCTGCTCTGTCGCGGAGTGCAAGGGACTGCAGCGGGTGGTGAAAACTGCCCAACGCATCACTGTAACTCCACTTCCAGCCACTGAGGAAGTCCAGAGGAAACGCTGTCTGCGTCGAGCTCGCAGCATTCTGAAGGACGCCCCCCACCCTGCACACAGACTGTTTTCCCTCCTGCCGTCAGGCAGGCGCTTCAGGAGCTTCCGGACAAGGACCAGCAGACTGAGAAACAGTTTCTTCCCTAGAGCTGTGTCCTTATTGAACTCTGCCCCCCACTGACCAACCCCCCCCCACCACCACCACCACCACCACCACCACAACCACCACCACCACCACCACAACCACCACCACCACCACCACAACCACCACCACACAACCCCTCAACTCCTCATTCCCCACCACCGACCAAAGACTGTTACACCATCGACACTGCACTACTGGACTTTTATGCACTCAACACTTTAAGAGTTGCACAGAAAACTATGTACTGAATATTGCACTAGTCTAGTAACGTTAGGCAGCTACTGTTTATTATTATGCACTATCCAATGTTCACTCAATCTGTATTTTGTATCACCTACTTTATCATATGCCCATTTCCTTTTTGTAAATTATGTTTATAGTTCCTGCTTATAGTCTATTTACATTTAATGCACAACTCGACCTGTATAATATGTACATACTACCTCAACCACTCAATCAATTTATTTTCACTTATATATAACGGTTCCATTTTTAAAAAATGCTAACTTATTATCTCTAAAATACTAATTTATTATCTGTATATCGGTACTTACTACTTATTGCACTTCTGGTTGGATGTTAAATGGCATTTCATTGCTCTGTACTTGTACATGTGTAATGACAATAAAGTTGAATCTAAATCTAAATCTAAATTAGACAGCAAACAATCTTATTATCTTATGATGCATTGAGTCATTTGCATGGTTTGTCATTCACTGCAAATGTGAGAAAATCACCCATCATGAAGCCTGGCCTCAATGGAGCTTTGCTTTGGACCGTCTCTCCTAAAGGGGATGAAGTGATGGCTTTGCCTGGGAGAGGAGCCCATGTGTGGGGAAGAGGACTGGGGAAGACGGCCTGGGCCCACCTCTTCTTTGCAAATGGAGACAGCTGCACTATTTTCTGGATGCACTAGGGGAAGAAAGCATTGATGTAGGCCTTTTCATGTAAATATATGCAAAAAAATGTGCAGCCACTGTGGATTCTCTCCTGTACACTAGGGAATGATCTTTAAATCATTTTTCTGGTAATTCATTCAGCTAAGAAAAAAGAAATAACATCAGGCATCCATGCAAGAATGTGTCTCACACACAAGGCTAACATTCTTTGTGCACACTGGACATAGCAATACAAAAAAGAGCTAAAAAGTTCAACACATATAAAATGATTTTCATGTAGAATGATGATGTCGCTTATGTGGAGCTGAGGACACTGAGGTGTCTGTGTACCGTGTTGTCTTCTGGAAGCTGCTTGCGAAACTTGACGCAGCACTGAAGGTCTCTGCTGTTTCTGCCGAATGCCTTCCATACTGCTCCAACACTGGGAGGAAAATAACACCAATGTCAACTACAGCATAATTTGTGGTTTGTTCTTACAAGTTGATTCACCAAACTCTCTTGACTGGACAAACATGAGGAGGTGTGTTCATGAGATTTCATCATTACCATAATTGATGCCCCCAAAGTTGCCATATAAGGCTGCCTGTTTCACTATGCTTGTTGGAAAGTTGCATCCACAAAAATGTTATGTTACTAAAGCATAAAAAGAAGGAAATCAGCAGACAGATTTAGCAGTGTCAGTATAGTGGTATAAGAGGACCCAAAACAATTCAAAAATATTAATAGTCTAGCTGTCAACAACATGACATTAGGGCAGAGCTGTAATGTGACAAACATAAGGAGGAACATTAATAGAGATATTAGGCGGTAGGTGATGTTACACTGCTGTGTGCAGTAGATCCTGGTACTGAACACAGACCTGCATAAAGACCCCGAGCCCGCTGGCGGAGTGAGAGAACTTTCCTAACAACCACTATAAGAAGCCATGCAAAAAAATGCTTTTAAAATCATTAAAAAAAACTCTCAATAAATTGGCAGCCAAGATGATGATGAGGTGAATAGGATATCAATTTTGCATTCAGCTTGTTTTTAGTTATGTTATTAGGCAAGTTAAGTAAAGTTAGTATTTGTTAGAATAGTTTATGTATAGTTAATTTCAGTATAATATTTAAACTCCAAATTCATTTAGATTAAGGCATAGTGATATCAGGTCAACCAACTGTGGTCTCACAGTTAGATGACCGGAGACGGGGTATGCTTTTTAGGTGGAAAAAGGCAGTTCTGTTGATTCGGTTAACGTGGTGTTCGAAGGAGAGGTAGCTGTCAAACATGACCTTGGTTGCGGATGTGTCTGGAGGGAGACAGAGTGGAGTTGTCGATAGAAGTTGTCGCAGAAGTTGTGAGTAGTTTTAGTGAGGGATTTGGGACCGATGATGATCATGTCAGATTTATCACAGTTTAGTTTGAAGAAGTTGGTTTGCATCCATAATTTAATGTCAGTGAGGTAGTTGGTCAGAGTGGAGTGAGTAGCAGTGGTAATGGATTTAGTGGAGCTGTAGCGCTGGACATCATTGGCGTAGCAGTGGAAGTGAAGACCACGTTGACGTATGATATAACCAAGAGGGAGCAAGTTGAAGATGAACAGGAGAGGACCAAGCACTGAACCCTGGGGGACGCCTTGGGACAGAGGAGCGGTGGAGGAGGTGCAGTTGTTGATGCTGATGAAATATTGTCTGTTTGTAAGATGTGATTTAAGTCAGGAGAGAGCAGTACGTTGAGCAGTGATGTTGAGGGAGGATTCGAGACGGGAGAGAAGAATGTTGTGGTTGATGGTGTCGAAAGCTGCAGTTTGGTCAAGGAGAATGAGAATGTTGAGGTGACCAGAGTCTGAGGAGAGGAGGAGGTCATTGGTGACATTGAAGAGAACTGTTTCAGTGTTGTGCTGTGACCAAGAATCGGATTGAAATGGCTTGAGCAGATCATTGGATATTAAGTGGGCTTGGAGTTGTGAGGCGACAATACGTTCCAGTATTTTTCTGAGTGTGTGAATGAGACAGTTTTGGTTTTAATGGGAGCCAGATGATCAAGACAGGAGGAGAGTGTGTCATTGTAGTAGTTTATATCATCCACAGCCCTTTTCTAGACAAAAGTGATCAAACAGTCAAAGTGGTCAACAAGTTTTTTTTTAATTCAGCAACCAAAGGATTGTTCTTCTTAATGGCTTGTAAATTATTTATTAACCATTAACAAAGCCATTAGTTACAACTTATAAAGCCTTTATAAAAGCAACCTTATTGGAGGGTGGTACCCTGCAGTTTGCAGGCAGTTGCTGATCTAGTAAAGGTTTAAGAGAGCTGCAGTTTTAAACCTGTAATTCTTCACATCTACAACTAACTTAAAACAGCTTTTCATGAGACCAAACCTTTGGATCTTTTTCTCTGTGCTCCTCATAGTTTAACAAAGCAACTTTTAAAAAGCAGCTACAGTAAGATCTACTAAAGCAAGGAATGTGAAAACATCCTGACAATAAGAATTTTCTGGGACTGTTTTGAAAATATGATCATGTTATTGAGTTCATCCTCCAAACTGCAGTGTTAATATTAAAAATATTGTATTAAATGAAGAAATATCATGTTTGCGCTTCAAGTAGTATTGGTTGACAGGTGAATAGGAAACAAACTCCTACACACTGTCTGCACTCACATGGAGGGTTTTATGAAATTTCACTCTTTCTTTGTCAGACAGAAACAAAGGCAGATACTGAATTCCTCAGGTCCAGAGGAGCACATGTACACCACTGTAGATGATATTCTGTAATGTTCAGTTTCGATACCTAATACTTACTGTTTCATAGTTTCCTAATCCATTGATGTCAGTCATGTTATTCATAGGATGTGTTTTTTGCTTGTACACATTATCTAAGTTTGATGGGCCTGTCTAACCATGTGACCCAGTTACTTTGCAGACTGGTATTTTTAATACAAACATATTTAAGTTTAGAGTCCCGTAGGTGTCATGAAGGAAGAATGACTAATTTATGTGCATTTATTAAAAAGAATATGCTCTCTGGATGAATTACTTATTCATGGTTTTGCATTACTTAATTTGTGCTCTTAGACTAATAATTTGTGAGCTGTAATTAAAAGAATATAGCGTGAAACAATATTTTTAACATTTTAACATTTTAAGGGAATATAACAGGCAAACTATCTATGTATCTCCACCTAAAGTTAAATTAAAACTGCATTCGATCCAAGCCACTTGTTTGTCCATGGTCTGACAGTCCAGGAAACTGCTGCTGACACTGAGTCAAGTTAATGTAGCAGCAGGAACTGAAGTTTACAATGTGTGTACAGCAATTAGTAAGGTAGGTGTACCCAACAGCCTGTTAGCAGCAGGCTAGCAGCTGTGTTTTGGTATTCACGTCCACAAATACTGAGTTAATTCCTGCTTTAATATTGTTAAACATTCACATTCATTACATTTGTCCTTGCCCCCTCCAGATTTTTTTATACAGTTGTGATGCAACATTGGATGCTGTTTCTGCAATGCTGCAGGCTTTGGCTGCTATCACTTAGCTGCACATATAACACTGTAATGCAATGCAAAGAATAAAGTGGTCAAACCATCAACGATCTAATATAAAGGAATCACTTGAACCTAGGTTTCTCTGATTCTTGATCTTTTTTTTTTTTTTGCCTGGATTTAGTTTTAGTTTGCCTTTTGAACAACAATTCTATTAGCCCATTAACTTGTTCAAATGTCAACGATTGTTTCACATTATGTTGTGTCAGTTTGTGCACACAAACTATTAATTGAGAGAACAAATTAGTAATTATTTAGTAAGTAAATAATGCTGTTTTAATTCATGTGCACAACGTACTAATTCATACGCACTAATTATTAAGTCATTTAAGGATACTATTAATTCAACACACAAATTGCTAATTTGTGTTCATTAATTATTAATTTCAAGTTGTTGTTTTTTTCCTCTGTACTTAACAAAGAAAAATACTGTACCGTCTTCTTAATACAGATTTGTTTTGTTTTCTCAATGTAAGACAACACAACTATGTTTAGGAATTAATATTACTTTACTGCTCCCATATACATGTATGTCTCCAGACATAAGGAATTAGTTGTAATGCAATATCAGAACTGTGCCGTTATCTGAAAATAATGCACACCCTCCAGCCAATCAACATCCAGCATACATGCAGCCATGAACACATTAAAGTCTTTAGTGGTTCAAAACATTTCCTGTACCATACCTTCTGACAGAGAGGCTGTGTTGTTAACAGGTGCACAGACACACACACACAGACACACACACACACACACACACACACACACACACACACACTGATAGCATCACCACAGCAGTCTGCTGCTCTACATTTGTGCACCATTGTGATATGTCTCCTGCACCCACTGGGACTCATGTTTGTCAAAGATGCTTGGATGGTATCTTTCCTGGAGTAGTGCGTCATTATGTGGTACTCAGCTTTAACAGTTGCGTAAAGCTGTCAAATTCTCCAAAGCTGTCAGATGCTCTATCTTCTGAGTTACAAGCACCCCCACACTTTGTATGTTTGAAAGTTTGAAGTCTTTCTTTACAAAAAACATCAAAACATTAATTGAAACTCCTCAGACAATTACTCCTGTCCATCAATATGGAATCAAATAAGGCTCATAAATATATTGGGCTTGTGACCTGAATAATTGGGCTAACCCAGTAACCCAGTTAAAAAGCGAGCTAGCCCAGTAGCACAAGGCACACAGCCACGGCCGGGCTGGGTAGCCGATTCAGTCTGCAAAATAAGCAAAAGATAGGCTAGGCTATGTTCATGAAGGCTATTTTGGTTGCCGTTAAAGATGCTCTAGTTTGATTTCCTCTGATTAGATGGTCAGCTCGTTGTAAAACGGTCAAAATTCGGGCATGTAACTCGTAGCTTGTAACTTCAGCACCACGTACACACACAGAATTCAAACACATACAATTTGTTAGAATTTTTTTTTTACAAATTCACAAGCTCATTTCACAAGCTCAAAATATGTACAAGCCTTATTTGATTCCATACATCAATATGCTCAGTGTGTTCCAAACACTCATTGCTTACACAAGTTTCAAAGGACAGGAAAGGAAGCAGTGAATTAAGCTGCATTGCTGAAAGTACCCGAGTGACAATAGTCAAACAACAGCTATTGGGCTATTTCCATAGGAAGGCAGGTGATGCAGTATAAAGACCGTCAAAGTTCACAAGGATCGGGAGCTTCGGTGGGTGAATGCATCTGTTGACGGACCTTCCCCTTGGACACGGTGTCAAAGCCAGTGACGGCTTAGACAATATGACTTTTTATTTTATATCCAGTTTTCAGTTGCAGTTTGGTTAAGTTTAGGCAACACAACTACTTGGTTAGGTTTAGGCAAAAAGATTTAGCTAGTGTAGTTTACAAAACTAGTTAACAAATATCATTGTTGGCTACGGACACCTGGGTGCTTGTCTCTCCCATGCTATAATGTGTGTGTGTGTGTGTGTGTGTGTGTGTGTATACATACACACACACAGAATTGGTTGTAATTGGGTGAAAATAGCATCTGCTTAAAAGTAATAGCCACCACCAGTGTTGGATTATCATCAATTATGCATTGACATGAGGCTAGTGTTTTAATATTGTAGCTGGTGAAGGTGAAACAGACATTTAAGTTGCATAAATTTCCAAGTAAAGTACCAATACCTCAAAATTGTACTTCAGTACAGTACTTTAGTAAATGTAGTTACTTACTGTCCACCACTGTCTTTTCATACTCAAAAGATAGACATTGGGTGTAGTGTCACTGTAAAGGTACTCTGTAGAGTGTTTGACCACTACTGGGACTATGGAAAAATGATTTTGTGGGTGGGCAGCCATTTTGTTTGCGTCTAGAACACGTAATGACCCACATCCACTAATCCTCTGATCAACAGTCAGTGGCAGTAACGTGCCTAAAGACGTTTCAATGTGACTAATGCACAATTCAACAGTTTATGGTTTTAGTGGGAGTTGGTAATATCCTTTTATATAAAGGATCTAACAGTTACACAAACATCTCAGCGGGGAAATTAGGCACTGAGTGTAGTAATGAAATCAATACATACATTATGATTCAAGGGATTTCAGTAAAATGTTTACACCTAAATTAGTAATTTTACCTTTGTAGTGATCAACCAGTGATGACATGTCTGCCCTTGTCTTTGGCTTCATCTTGTCCCTTATTTTAAAAGCATGCAGCCATGATGGTTTATCTTGTTAAGTCAAGATGGCATGTAAGTCTTCAGAGGCTAATATGAAAGCTCATGACATCACACAAATAACACATCTCTCTATGAAGGAAGTAATGACCATTCATATCATGTAAATAACGTATTCTGAAAAGTTGTAGGGTTGGGCCCTTTCTCTCATCTATCTCACTGTCTTCTTTAAGGCTGTAGGGAAGTGTGCACCTACACAATAAACCTAACAGCCGATACCATATGTGCTATGCAAATGCACTTCACAGAAACAGGAATTCAGTAGAAAGTGAGTTCACTCAACGTGTTTGTGGCTTCTTCAGTGTCGTCTCTTATTCTGACTTTTCTTCTTAACTTTACCTCCCGTAGAAGAAGCCCATCAAAGTCTCTGTCTGTTTTGTCACAATCAGGAGAGCTTTAGTCACAACATTACACACACAAGTGATTTGAGTTGATGTGATGGTTGATATTTGGTTGGTTTTCTGTGAGTCAACACCTGGCGGCCACAAATGGGTTCGAAGAAGTATTTCCTGTTTGGATATTGTAATCAGCCACATTACAGTGTGGAAAGTTGCGGATGCCTCATACTGGTACTACTATCAATTACTCACATACTCCCATATCTCAAATCACACAGATCTTTGATCTGAAATTATCCAACCAAGTGTTCAAAGGTTAATTATTAATGAAAAATAAAATAATGATATTTAATTAAATAAAATTAAATGAAAATATAATTGTCAGTAACCCCATTAAAATGACAATAAAGAATTACATTTATATTAAATTAAAACCTCTTTTTTTTAATCTTTTGATTTTTACAGGTTGTTGAAGAAGGTGAAACATGAGGACTGATATTATCTGAGTCCATAGAGCAGGGCTGCAGGCTGGAAAAACAATGCGTGGGTAAATGTGCGCACCAAGCACGAAATTTGCATTTGGCTAATCCTAATTTGTGCTTTATTATTGTAACTATAAATTCTTAATGTACAAAAAAAGTGCACATGAAGATTTAAAATTTACTTTTATCAAAATGACTATGTATAATAATAAGGTGCAATTCAGAATATTACACTGAAATATTTTAAACCTTAATTGAATTCAATTTAAATTAAGTTACTAAAATGACATATTTCACTTTTTGAAATTCAGATGAATCTTTTTGAGACACACACTGGAACTGAAAAACAGATGCAACGACTGAATGCTTCTATCCACCTTGATAAATGAATGGTAACTTCTATCCCTGACAAAGCATGATACAGTATGTTGTATTTTACAATTACACTAGACTTTGGACCTTGACTGTGTCCCAGAAAGGGATCGGGGCAAACTCCTTTCCTCTACTTACTACTTGCTACTGTTCACAAGCTGTTTAACTATCACAACTGTTTTTCTACCACAATATTACATTCTATTTTATTTGTATTCATATATATATAGTATGCCTTTATTTAACTGCACTATTTAATATATGTCTGCTTAGTCTTAATGTGTATTATGTTTTAGATTTTTTTTTCTTATTTAGATTTTTTTTCATTACGTGTTTCTCCTTTACATACTATTTGAGCATTGTTTCAGGGAGTCTGAGATTCATTGCCAATGACTGCTTCACAGTAATTGTTGTGCACGTGACAATAAAGAACCTGAACTTCAAAAAAAGAATAGGAAAAAAATAAAACTGATTCAGACCAGTTCAGCCTGTTCTCCTTGTTAGCAATAGAGAAACAGTAGGTCAAAACTTTGGGTGACTTTTATATTAGCTGAACTTGAATCCAATTTTAAAGAACAGTCTCATGCTCTCTGGTGTACTTTCGCAGGCTCATTATCTCAAGATCACTGCTTAATGATCTGCTTATTTTGGGAAAGCAGGTTTCTGTACGTCATGTCTGTCAGTGAGTTTCATAGTTCTTCTCAGCCCTCAGACCAAGAGGCATCACTGCAGATAAAATGATTTAAAATGACAGGAGGAAAAGGAAGTAAGCCTACACAGAATGTTATCGTCATGACAGCTTTGGTTTTCTCTAAAGAGATCAAGAGATAGCACTGATGTCCTGGGAGCATCAGATCATTACTTTGAGTCAGTCAGACATAAAAACCTCAACGTCTGGTTATCTGGAGATAGAATGAGATAATTATGTGGTGATCTTGTGGTAATGGAGCTAAAAAGTCAGTGACAAATATTTTCTGTTTGCATGTCCAACTGCATGCTGACTGGACTGTATCTTTAACAAAGAATTTTATTTGTGTTAAATTCTTTAGAGTGTATTTGCATGAGAAACTTTTAGTGTACACATATGGAATCAAAACTATACAGACTTACAGTGTGCTTATTGCTTTTATTTTGCTAGTTTATCTTCTGTTTTCATCTAGTTGACACACAGGTTGTGGTTTCACACAAGAGGACTGAATAATATTGAACTAGTGATGTAACACAATAAAAAATGAAAGCAAAAAGTACATTTTTCAATTGTTACTTAGGAAATGCTTCAAAGTGTTCTGTTTGGAAGTTTCACCTACGTATTAGAGCAAGCAAGGTAAATGTCTCAGCGCAGTGATAGATTGCTTTTCACCTCTGCAGCCCCATTTCCTGCCGAGAAGATGGCTGCAGCTTTTAGAAAAGCTCCCTGAGGTGTAACACAGCATGCACAGGAATACCCACATCTATACCTGGCTGTTATTCCCATGAACACCTTTAACTGCCATCACTGCATCTGTGTTTTAGTGTACACTAAAAACCTCTTTATCTACAAGATCAAAGCTTCTTTGCCCTGGATTATAGTGAGTATAATATTAAATGGTGATGGTGACATATGAGTCATCATTTTAAATGGAAGCAGTGTGTGTGGACAGGTATTACTCATGTTGTGGGGACATAAATGTGTTTACAGTCACAATGTGGGGACTCGCCTACCTTCTGGAGACAAAATGCAAGTCCCCATAACATAAATCATTATATTTTAGGGTGAAGACTTGGTTTAAGGTTAGGGTAAGGTTAGAGTTAGGGTTAAGCAAATAATGGTTAAGGTTAGGGTTAGGGTAAGTTTCCAGGAAATGAATGTAAGTCAATGTAATGTCCTCCGAAGTGATGGAAATAAGACTGTGTGTGTGTGTGTGTGTGTGTGTGTGTGTCTGTGTGCTCTTGCAGTGTGGAAAGTGTGCTTTAACAGACGTTTTCCTGTAGCTATATTAAATCTGGGTTTTTGAAGAGTTTCAATTAGTTTTAATTTATATACTGCACTTATCACCAGCACGTTTTTATTGTTTCACCATATGTAGTCAATGAAAGAAAGTAAGCTGAATACCTGAGCCAGTAAGGAGAATTTAGCCTCTGTTTTTAATATGTAGGTTGATATTGGACAGGAAAAGAAGAATTATTATAAAGTCCATCTTCTATCCTCATATTTCAGTGCTTCCCAAAATATGTTCAGCTCTTGAACCTTAAAACAGCAGGTTCAGAACTGCTCTCACATACATTATCAGCATCACTTGTTACGTCTTTCAAATCGGAGACAAATTGAACTTTATATTTGAAGACCCTGATAATTCTGATGTTGAGCCTGATGTTGTTGACGTAAAATGTAGTTTATGTATTTAGATGTATTCAATATAAACATACATTGTAAAAAAAATTATATGATTTGATCTTTATAGAATTCCCTACATTTAAACTACATTTAAAGAATAAATTTGTTTTTTCTTTGGTGAGTGTGACAAGTGACGTCCTTACTGTTTCCTGCAATCACTACAATTTGGTCGAACAGCTAAAGAACTACAACCAAGTATGACCTCTCTGAATGTTTCACATTTATTCAGGGGATTCTCAAAAATATTTTGCTAATGAATAATATTAAATCTTATTATTATTATAGTTAACTATTTTTGTTTTGTTTTTTCCAACTATTTTCACTGTACTGAGCATATAAACCAAATGTATAATTGTGACAATTTAAGAAGAACTTTATGTGATCACATTTGAAAGGAATTTATCAAAATGTTCAAATGTCTGCTGCTGAAATGTAATCAAAACTTATTTAAAAACATCTGTTACCATATGTGAAACTATTCATCACCATTACATAAAGCACAAGATATCGTTTTAAGATCATAATCTTAAAATGAACCAAAAACAGATTTCTGGTTCCTTCAAAAAAATAAGGCCGTTTTTGTTATTATATTTGATAGGAAATATTTGGCCATGTATTGACTGTACACTGAACACACTCACAAGGTTTAGGGTCGGGGTTATATTCACTGACCGTTTGCTCTCATTGAACACATAATGTAATCCTACACATATTCTCAGACCCTTTTGTCACTCTGTAATGATCCCTGTTAGACGATTTGAAGTTCTGGTGTAAAATACTGAGCTGTGTGCTTACCGTATCACCTCGGTGCAGAACCTCTTGCTTGTCTCTGTCTTCCTTTTCTTGGGTTCTTCGAGGGAGAAACTCTGAAATGATGAGGGGGGAGTTATTCCACAGGAAATATGGTAAGTATGACAGACAAACCTCAATCTGAAGAAGACTGCATGTTTGTGTGATTTAGGTTGGAAACACAAGAAAAAAAAAACAACAAAAAGAGCAGATGAACATTCACAATAAATCTTAACCATATATCATGTTTGCATTTTCGGAAAGTTTGCATTTATATGTTTAGTTTTAGTTCAGTTGTTATGCAAAATCTAAATGTTATAAATCATCTTACTATCTTGTCTAAAAATTGTTTATGGTACTGATGTTAATATTGACAGTAGAATAAAGGTAAACACTCAGCACTAACCTGATAACAGTCTCAGAGGAAGAGGGCACATAAATGCTGAGAGATCACCATTTTGTACTTATACCTACAGCAGGAGACCGGAAAGTTAAAGCCCATGTCTTCAGCAAATCAGAGTACAATAACAAACTGCAACAAAAACTTTTACACTTTCCAAACATCGCTCTGACAACCTAAAAAAAATGTGTTAGTTGGAAAGTAAGCTGTTTTCAACCTTAGCAAAATAGCAAACAAGTCATCTTTGTGCAAAGTTTATATACGGCCCTGCTAAAATAACAACTTTTTTCCCCCTGAGCACACATTTAACCTGCTTCGATCCAAATGTTCTTTTATCAGCAACAATGCTGAGCTTTTAGTAAACAGGTTGATTATTTGACGTAAGTTATTTGATTAGTTCAGAGTACCAATCAGGAATATATAAATCCCAAACACATCTTTCTATCTGATCTTACATTCCAGATCTATCATGAATTTTATATTTTCCACAATTACATTAAAATGAAGATGTTAAACTCTGTAGTGGTTGATCAAATTGGATTTCTCTGAAACATGAATGAAACAAAATGTATTTAATGAAAATGTTCTCTGCTGCTTTTCAAATATCAAATTTCATTTCTCTTAATTTGAATAAACTATTGAACTATGAACCATTGTGATCAATTGAGCCTCATGTTCATGTTTTCCTTCACCCTTCCAGACATCAACTGAGTAACATTCACCTCTGTATTCAATTCAACTTGTAGAGACTTGAAGCTAGCCTTCAGTTAGGCAAAAACATATTCAAAAATCTAAAGCACTAATTAGATTTACCATTAATATTTAAGTGTTGCAGCAGCACAAGGACAGGAATGAGTACAGATAAATAGAGATGGAATTAGAAGTACAAAAATAAAAGCAATTCAACTCAAAATTACAAGGCAGGTAGTACATATACAGTACCCACAACCAGTGTTGTATTTAAACAGACTGTGAGGTACTGTCTCAAGTTAAGTAATTACTTAGCATAGCTCTACATAGAGTCACATAACCTTAAACATTATATTTTCAGATACAAGTTTTTTAAGAGACATGGTTGCTGTCTTGTAATGGTAAGTAGTTTGAGTAAATATGTGTGCAACATGGGAATGCAGTCCATGCTTCTTTTTTTGACTTCTTCTTACATTTGCATTAATCCTTGTGTCCACCAGTGTCACATAACATTAATAACATTAACAATGGCTCTGTTCTATTCAGGTGTCCCAGTAAGCCATGACAATGTGACACCATGAACAATACCAGGACCCTGAAACTGAAGCAGTGAAATGGAATCCAGACGTCAATCATTTGATAATTTACACCTGTGGCAAATGTCCTCTGTAAGAAGGTCTTTTCCTGTGGTTGTGTTGTTGTGCTGTTCCTCCAAGTTAAGTATACTTTAAATTACTGCTGGCTTTTTTCCAAAACACAAATTTGTCGTCTTGATGGGCTTTCTCTACCTTATATTCATTTTAAGCTGAATGTGAGGCCATGTTTCTTAGTTCCTGACAAATTTGAAGACCAGACAGATGGCAGCAATGTAAGGGCTCATTAATTTTCATTAATAATTCATTCAAATTGAACTCATCAGGTGCCGAATTTGTTTGGCTTAAGCTATGATAAATTGTCAAATGTAAGTGATGCAGCTCGGAAGTACACAAGCTACCATGTACAGTATGACCAATATAGTATGTTACTGTGTGAATAGGTTTCTCGTGTGAATAACTGTATCAGTAGTGTGAGAAGATGACTGTACTCTCTGATCCCACAACATTTAAGGCACATGATTATGATGAGGTGACAATTCTGTTTTGATACTTGCTGACAAAGTTCGGGGAGCATGAGAACTATAAATGATGTTACCCTAGTTTGCGTGATTCAGAGCGAGAATTATATTGCCGATATGCCAATGATTCACTCCTTCCCTCACAAGGGTGTTGGATGTGAGGGCTTATTCAGCTGATTCAACCGAGAGTGGGAGTGAGTATTTCTTTCATTAGAGGTCAAATTCTACCAGTGCAGATAACATTTTATAGTGAAAGTCCTTAATTTCAAAGAAAACAGACTTTTTGTCAGTTTTCTCTTTAAATTAATTCCATCTGTGGTTTAAATGTGATAAAACGCTTTACTGGTTTATGGAACTGAACAAAATGTGTGAACACAAGTCTTTGCTCATTACAGATGTAATCTTCTTGTTGTCTTATAGATATCTGGGAATGAGGTTAGAAAGCAGTGAGACATTTAAATTTCATGTGGAACAACTGGTACAGAAACTAAAGATAAAAATGGGTTTCTTATATCAGAATAAGCATGTTTTTCTCTTAAAACAGGAAAACCTCTGTGCAGTCAAAACCTTAAAACATCTTGATGCAGTCTACCACTGTGGCCTGTGTTTTATTTCAGGAGATAATTATCGTACTCATCAATGTGTACTATATGAGAAAGTAGTAACTACGAGAGAACAATACATCATTGCGTTTATATATGTCTCCTACTAAAGCTACGTCAGTATATCACATCTCCTCTCAAATGTAAAAACTACAGTTCATCTGAGCAGATCCCAGGACTGGCTAACTCTTGGTGCCCCTACTAGTAAATACTGAACTTGGTCAGACTTTCTTCCAGTACTTTGCACCATATAAATTACAAAGGACATTAACATACAAAACAAAAAACAAAAGAAAAATAATGGTGTCATGCCATTAGATTAATGTAAAGTTAGAAATGGGATAGTTTCTGATGCTGTTTATTTGTGACTGTTGTGTGTCGTATCTCTGTTCGCATTTCTACTGCAATAATCAGGCCTCTCTTGCAAAAGGGATCTTGATCTCAATGTGACTAACTGATTAAAGGTTATAAAAAAGACCCAAGTTGAAGTAAACCTGATCAAAAGTCTGATCACCCGACTGTTTGTGTTTCTTGCACCACCTGACTTCTTTAGAGCGACATTGCCATGTTCCCAGATCTCAGTAATTAACTTAGTGCTTAGGCAACTATATTATTTTCCACCTCGGCCTGTCTATGTCCTGTGCATTTTTAATACATATCAGTGACAGAATTCCCTTACACCAGAAGTGATAAACTAGTAACAACACTACCTTTACAATGAGGCTTGGAAATTCAATCAAAAAACTAAAACCACTGTGCCTTTTGTTGTGACTTGTAAGCACCACTTTTGGAGTTTGGAACTTCAATAAAATACCAGCTTTTAAGCTTCTGTAAAGTATTTGTTTTAGACTATATGCTTTTCAATATTTAATGTTTCATTTTTGTTGGAAACTCCTCAGAAATATTATTCCCTGGTGTCAGAACAATTGTTCAGTGTAAACTCATCATCTCAGTCGTTTTCAGTATCAACAACCTCAAATGGTAAGAGGAAGCATTAACAGCAGTAAGCGGGGGGGAAGCCCAGTAACATGCTGTATGACATTCTTACAAGTGTAAACAGCTTGTTCTGAGGTTATTTTCTGTGTTGTCAAAGGTCATCTCACCTAACAGAATGCCACTGAGGCATAACGGAAGGCTCAGTCCTTTCAAATCTCGATTTCCTTTAGAAAGTTTTGCCATTATTATTAACCTTATTAGGTAACCTGTGTTTTCACAACTTTATCAGATGGTTGCTGTACATTTTTGTGCACATCTTTTTTTTTTTTTTTTTGGTATGTGAGATGTTTTGCAAATATTACAACAGCTATGAAGTAAGTTAAATTAAATACTGCATATCAGATGAACAAAATAAAACAAATGTAGAGAATTTGATGGAGCTGAGGGCTTTCTAGTTAATTTTTTTTTAGATCTAGATAGAGAGGTGTAATTTTCGTTTTGTTTTCTTTTAGAAAAGTTAAGTGCAGCTTGTTTCAGATTTTGATTTATTTAATTTTTTATTTTTTTATTTAAATCACATTCTCAGGTCCTTTTTCCTTTTATAGTTTGCCTCTTGTGTTTCTGGTATTATGTTGCTTCTCCTTCCCCTAGCCAGCTGGGTTGTAACACTCACTGAAACAAAAATGACCTACAATAAATAAAAGAGCTATGGACACCATATAAGACCCATCAACTTCTCTCAACATCAAAGGAGCTGTATGTATGGGGGAGTGGGACTGACTACCCAGGGCCCCAATGAGAAGTTTGTCTTTGTTTGCAATTTTGCAAAAAAAAATATTAGTATCATAACTAGATTTAAACTGGCTAGAAATATTGTTTGAGAGACTGGAGAGACTGGTATTAAAAAAAGATTGTGGAGGCTCTCTGAGGCCCCTCTCTCCCTTTACAAAAGATGCAAAATGGTTCAGTCTGCCACAAGGATTCCTCTAAATGCAGCTAATCAAGCGTAGTGGCTGCTGATGCTGGAGCACGTATGTGCACTGTGTTAGAATCATGTCTCTCCCCTAGAAAGGGAAATTGGGGGAAACTGAGGGAAAACAAGTGCTAACTAATTTTTTTTCTTTAAAGAAAGGTGAACACAACTAACTTCAACTCAGCATTTGTTTAGATTGAAGGCTTGGAGCATATTTGCATTGTGTAACATAAATGAATCAGCATCATAGCTACAATGTCATATGACATAAAGTATCTATCAACATTACCTACCAAAGCTTAACATCATGAAACTCAGTTTCAGCCTTCAGTTTCAGAAACAACCACCATGAGTGGAGTAGCTGAGGACATGAGACAAACTGAGCTTATGGAGGGGCTACTAAGAGCTATTACAAGCAGCCATTAGCATTCAGGACTTTGTGGTAAAGTCAGTTCAAATTTGGAGCAATATTAAGCCTCTTTCCCAGCGAGCTAGCTGACATATTTGGTATCAACAGATTCATTGCAATCTCAAGATTCATATGAACCTGCAATGGCCTTCAAAATACAGACACAGGGCCCAGAATTCTGTGCTACGCCAGGCCAGGTGGTCACACTTCATTTTCCAATGCCTATGAGTGTATTTCTGCCATAGGTTATACTTGATTTAGCAATAAAGCTGAAAAAATAACAGGTTAAAACAATCAATAACCACATCTTTTCAAATTCATACTATGAATCATAATTCAAACTCAACCACCACCAAAACTCTGTGTATTTACACTCCATTTTGCACATGTTTACATACTATTGTCAACACTGTTAAATGTACTTTTCCTCCCACCTTATTCCCCGTTCCTCAACTCCACAGAGGAATTATTTTGGAGGTGGAAAGTTTATGACCACCTGCCCCATGATCAGTTGTCCCTCTTGGATGCAATGAATGCTGGATATCAGATCATATCTACAGAAGTTTGCAGGGATGATCATGCATCAGAAAGATCCTTACCCAGTTGTATTGCAAGAGAAGAACAGAGAGAAGGTGTGATGTGGATGAGAACTTGTGGCCAAATGCAAAAGACAGTATGACAGTAAGATAGACAGTATAGTATGTATAGTGAATATGTATAGTTTTGTATTACCTTACTGGAATGACTTTAGTTTCATTTTGTGCATTTAGAATTAAAACAAAAAATAAATAAATAAATAAAGCCATAACAGCATTTCTGATTCATCTCTTTGACATACTGTGAGGAAGCACAATCCATGCAATAAAGAAGTTCCCTTTTTTGTTATTGTAAGAGTATCCTGGTTTATGATAAATAAATAAAATATACTTTTACAAAGACAATAGTGACACTAATTATAATGCTACCTGTATAATGAATAAACATTATAAATGTGTATGAGGTGAAGTGTTTTGGTTGCATTAGTGTATTTGAGATCTGTTGTGCTGAGCTGCATGTGCGCACGTGTGAAGAGTTTTGAAAAATCTACTCAGTTTAGAACAAGAATTTGCAATAACTGTGACCAAGTACACTAATGACAGCTTTTACAGCTTAGAATGAAATTAAACTCTCCTGGTTGCAATATCAGTACGAAATGTGAATAACTGCATCCAAGATGATGTTCACAGGCAACTTTTTATTTTATTTTATTGAATGAAGCTCTACATTTATTTACCACACAGGAGTCGTACAAAGCGCAGGACTCTGACTCCACGGAGTGAGTTCACATCCAGATTCACGTCCGTGGTTACGGTTAAGTGACAAAATCACTTTGGTTAAGCTTAGGAAAGATTGTGGTTTCCGTTAAATGTTGATAATCATGTTGTGTTTTGTGATTCAAGTAACTTTTTATGCATCAAACCAGACTGTGATCTTTTCCTAACCGTAACCAAGACAGTCTAAACAGAAATGACATGCTAGTGATGAAGGATTGGTGTATATGAAAAGTATGTTAAGTTTTCCATATGTTAACTGCTGTGTCAGATTAGGTGGTTTTCAAAGTGTCTCATTTGAATGAATGAATCATGGAAAGACAAGATAAAATCTTGTTCATTTGCATTTTTATTTTTCGTCATTTCGTCTTCGAAACTTTACAAGTCATGATACGTTAAATTGAGTTTCTTTTTAGTAATTATGTACATGTTTTGGATCCATAAAATATGTGTTTATTTAACTTATTATTTCTACATAAGCTTTTTGTTGAATGGAATTCAGTTCAGTTTATTTTGTATATACATTCAGTGAGCTGAAAAATAGAAACATCTTTACAATCAAGTGCAATCCAATACATCAACTTGGTTGTAAATCCTGAATTTGTGCAGCTTCTGATTTTTAGTTTGAGTTGATACACATTTACATGCATGCAATACAATACAACAGCACTTCACTAATTTGACATTAACACTAATCGGAAATAACAAGTGGGTGAAAGGTACAGATTTGAGTTACTTTAACTTGGAGTAAATCAGCAGAAATAAAAAGTCTAAGTTCCAAGCCAAAAGTAAGAAAATAAGAAACTATGGTAACATTCCTGACTTATAATTTTACTGACATTTCACTTTTCGACAACAATAACTACAGTTTGGTCACAGCGTAGTAGCCCCAAATATCTTCCAAAAGATTCAAACAGTAAGTATCTTTTTTTTTTTTTGTTACACTATAACTGGTGCTCAGAGGATACAAACAGCTAGTGATCTTTAGTGAGTACATAACACTGAAAATCAAACATGGATCAAGCACGAAACCCATTCATCCATATGTTTACATGTCCATGGTTTATGTTCAGCTCAACACAGCACATTAGTAGAGCTAGGAAAGAGCTAAAAAAAAATGAAAAACAATATCTTGATATTTTGAAAAATCCATCTGAGAGTAAATCATGATGAAAGCCTGTTTTTCTGCTGCAGCATATTTTATCTACAGACAAGTGCTGTCTCACACCTTTTCTGAACAGCTAGCCAGTAAATATTCACCAGGGAAAAGTGCACTTACCTTTTAGGAAGTTAAATAACTAATTAGCTAGTTAGCCAATAAGCACATTAAAGGCTTTCTCCAGTTGAGTTTTCTGCCATTGAGAACAGTGTATTCACAGTGTAAGCACAAATTTATGTGAATTTTATAATAAATTAGGTTATGGTTATCACCAAGTAATAATTCTCTATAGGCCTATACAACAAACAAACTCTCCGGAACAAACACATGGAATAAGTGCATTTGTTATTTTGCGATTTCTATTTGCTGTTGTGTTTCTAATCTGTAATATTTTTTTCAGGTCCAATGACAGACAAACCAACAATGATGATGAGCACAGAAAAATAGGTGCTGTGTGAAGGAACTTCCTTTGTGTTTGGGTTGCTGTAGTCTCCTCCACCTACTACAGTTTTGACCCTCAGTATCAACACGATGCAGCGTGCACACTGGAATTCATTCAGAGGTAGGAGCTTTTTCACACATACTGTACCACACAGCTTAACTTGGGTGACTTTTCTTCACATATCGCCATTGTCCAATAACCTAGTGATAACCACTGGTGACACAAGAAAGGCAACTACAAACATTACTACTGCCTCTACTAATATTGTTATGGCTGATGCTATTTTCTTTCTGTCACATTCTTCTTTTTAACTTGATCATTGGTAGTAATTGAGGCACACATACTTAGTGAAATGTGACCATCATATGTTTCAACATTCTGCACCACTAGTTTGCGCTGAACAGACTCTTGCTTTATGTTGTGTTCCATATTGTTTTTCAGAACCTACTTTGATACAGTAATCCTGAGAGGGGCACAAAAGCAAGCAAGGTGCAAAGCAAGAAGAGCGGGAAGATGGTCAAAAATAAGGCAACAGTGAATCTGCATGTCTGCGCACTCATCAAGAAGCTCAGTGACTTCAAGTGGGACTTTGTCTCTTTCTCACACACACACACGCACACACACATACAACCACCCACTATCTCATCCAGCCACTCATTTTAATATGCATTCACTGATTTACTCACTCACTTAGTGACTAAAACCCCAGTGTCTTTTCCTATTCAAACTGTTGGAAATCAAGTTCAACGTTGCATAATTGTTTTGTGTTTCACATGTAATACACTCATTGTTTTGAATAAACCTACTGCAGATCAGCAGCAGTGTAGTTAGCATGAGTGTATTACATACAACAGAATTGTCACAGTGAGTTACAAAATATTGTATTCACTGTCATTTAAATTAAGAAATTGTCAATCTTACAAAAATAAACGGGCGGGGAGTTAAAGTTAATTCAGGTGAAGTATTGCTTGAGTATATTTGAAAAGAAACTTCAAAATGAATTTTCCCTCTGTCATTTTTTTATCATCATTATTATTTTTAATTAGTAGTAGTAGTAGCAGAAGTAGTAGAAGAAGTAGTAGTATTAAAGTTAAAAAATATATCATAAAATACAGGATATATACTGTAGATTCAAATACAGTTTACATATTGTAAATATACAGTAATTTACTGACAAAAGGTTGACCAGTATTGTGTTGTAAATTTACAAGAATATAGTGATGAACTGCATATTTATTTCTTGTATAACACTATAATTGTGAAATACAATAATAAAGTATTATACTTACATACTTTTACTTAAGTAAACCTTCATTTTTAACTATTTTGTATCGGACTGCAACTAATGATTATTTTTATTCAGATTAATTATTATTATTCATTAATTTTTCCATTAATCAGTTGGTTGTTTGGTTGTAAAAATAGAGAAAATAGTGATAAATGGCGTCACAATGACCCAGACCAGAAGTGACACCTTCATAATGCTTGCTGTGTCCAACCAACCAGCCAAACCTCAACATTATTAAAAACACATTCAAATTATGTAAAACAATTAAAAGGAAAAGCAAATATTCACATTTGAAAAGCTGGAACTGTGAAAATGTTTTTACATGAAAGATGACTTCAACAATTATAAAAACAGTTCTAATTAATGTTCTGTTAATCAATCAACTAATCATTTCACTACCAGCCACTGGGGGAAGCCAGTGCATCCTTAGTGCCGGTCCCAAGCCTGGATAAATGGGGAGGGCATCCAGCCTAAAAACAAGTGCCAAATCAAGTATGCAGATAATCAGATCAGATATCCGCTGTGGCAGGGACGGGGAGCAACCAAAAGAAGAAGAAGAAGAATGGACTAATCTTTTCAGCTGAAGCCTACTTGTATAAACTGTTGGGTAGTTTAATTTATAACAAAACAACAGATTTTATGTTTTTTTTTTTTTTTTAATGCAAAAATCTTGATTTGTAAAGTACCTAAAGCTGTCAGACAAATGTAGTGAAGTAAAAATTCCAATATTTCCCACTGAGATGTACTGGAGTAGAAGCAAAAAGCAGCGTGTAAGGAAACCTCAAATTTTTATTTAAGTACAGTACTTGATAAATGTACGTAGTTACTTTCTACAACTGACATAAGCCTATATATATATGTGTGTGTTTGTTGTGACTTGTAATTGGCTACACACTGGCTACCTACT
The DNA here is from genome assembly GCA_031216445.1 of Lateolabrax maculatus. Taxonomy (NCBI): domain Eukaryota; kingdom Metazoa; phylum Chordata; class Actinopteri; order Acropomatiformes; family Lateolabracidae; genus Lateolabrax; species Lateolabrax maculatus. Next base: position 2,070,304 of record CM062201.1, read on the forward strand.
GCCTTTTGTGTTGCTGAGTGAGACCTCAGTTATCAATTTTCAGAATTTTCTGTGTCAAATTTCAGCCCGTGGGAGCTGTGGTAACAAAGAAAATTAGGTGAGTCACAGTTCAAAATTCCATTTTAAGAATCAAATAAAACAAAACTATATGAAAGTGAAAATAACCAGGACTTTGTTACTCAAGTCTGGTATCATTTTGTTGTTGTTCAGCTTGTTGGAGTTCATGACTCAAAAAGGAAGTGTGAAGTCTGAAGTGCCTACAATTCCAGGGCAGCACAGTTGCACAAAATGCAGTTAGTGAAGCAGGCCATTTAACATGTCCCGCAAGGCCTTGTGCTGTGGAAAACAGGCCCTGTCCATGTATAGCAGATTCAGAAGCATATTCAGCAGAAATGAAAAATTCTCAACCATGTAAATAAACACATGAACAAGGGCCAAAAACTTACTTTTTCTGGAGCTTTCACCCACTTTTACATTGTTCATCACTGATGAAGTTGTTTCAGCTGTCATCATGTGACCTACAGTACGGAATTTTAGTCACATGATAACAGGTGGTTGTATAAGGGGGGACATGGGAGATGGTATTCTCTGTCAACTTTCAAACATGGTCTCTTGTATCAGATGTAAAAGTCCTCCTTGACTCCTAGTTAATGACCTTTGACCTCTTTGCAGTGGTTGCTGTGAGTGGTTTGGGTTTGGTGTTCACAGACAGCGGAAGTTGTCTGTCTCCAGTATTAATTCAGTCTCTCACTAACTATGTTTACATGCACTAAATGTTCCACTATTATTCAGAATATGACAATATTCTGAATTCGATACGGGTCATGTAAACAGCATATTCCGTTTGGATAATCTGAATTAGGCCTTGTGTCTGTAGCATTGGAGCATTTTCTGATTAAGACATGCGGGATATGCCGGTATTATTCAGGTTTTAGGAGCATTCTTTGGACATGTATACAGCGTATTCAGAGTATGTGTCTCAGTTGAAGCTTTAACTGCAGTTTGCGACACACGGCCTCTTGCCTGTTCATGGTCAGCTCTGTGTGTTGTAAACAAACCAACTAACCAACAGTTTTCCAGGCTGTGGTAGAGATGCATGCCCAAAAAAAAGCCCACATTCCTGGTCGGAAGGAGAAATACACATACTGTTAAACATCTTAAAAGACTATGATATCAACTGATGGCGGCGCCATAGGACGTACATCATGGGGATGTTTTACGTTAGTCTGAGTATCATGGCTGCATGTAAAGGAGAAATTGGATTAGTAGTCATTTTCATTATTCATGTAAACAGCTTAGAGGGAATGTTGTCTTTTTTACGGAAAATAAGGGAAAAAAACAGAATACTCTGCGCATGTTGTTCTATCTTCCCAACAGATATTTCTGCCAAGTACCTACTGTATACTCCAAATAAGGATGTAAGCAAAGATTGTGCAGGACACTACATTAGATTTGTCCTAGGAGAAGAGTAGTTGCGGTAAGCGTTGTGCTGTGTCCAGCTTTCAGCCGGGCAGACAGCTATTGACGCATAGAGCCCCACCACACAAAATCACAACTGACTGGTCATGAGGTGGGCAGTGATCCAGGTCATACTGTGAGGCTTTTCATGTCATCACCACTACCACATGTTCCAGCGACCTTGGCTTACTCCAGCCCAGTGGGCTGCAGACACAGATCTGAGTAACCTGCATGACTGCCATTAAAATACATGGAGCACCACTGCAGCTGCATAATTGGTCAACACAACATTCATTATCATCATTATCCCCACTACAATAATATGGATATTGCTTGTTGACTAATAATTTCTTTAAAAATCCTTACATTATGAAACCTTTTGCAACTCAAAACCTATTGGATCCTTGACTTCCTAAATGGTGTCCGTTAATTTGACATTAAAGGCAAGGGAATTGAATTTGTGCTTTAGCTACATAAGACAGAAATGCATTAAGACATGATATAAAAGAAGCAGAAGACCATACCTAAAAGGACACAAATTGAATTTCAAAAGAAAGCAATAGTTCAATATTTTACGCTTGTGACAGAAGAAGATCAATATCAATCTTATATGTGTGTGTTCACTACTGAGCTGAAGGATGTGGTTAGCAGTCAGTGCCTCCATCTGGCAGACACACCCATTGTGCTGGTGTAGAGCACTGGTCACCAAATCAAGAAACCATGCTTTCTTACTGAATGTATGTAGTTTTTGTTACATTGCAGACATCTTATTAACCTTTATTTATGTCAGTAGCATTGTTTTGGTTATTTAAAAACAAAACTCTGATGTCATGCAGTGATCTGGTTCTGTACTTAAGACAGTGGTCCTTTGAGCTGAATGCTAAATTTAGCCTGCTTATATGCTAATATCATGACAATGCTAACATGTTGATGTAAAGCAGGTATAATGTAGCCTGGCATTGCCAGGCGTATCTGCCAGAGCAAATGAACATGAGCTTGCAGACTCGTCTGGTTCCCAGGCTAGATATAATGCTTACAATGTTAGCATGTTAGCATGCTAACATTTGCTAATTAAAGCTAAACACTCTTCAGCTGAGGGGAATACATGTATTTGGTCATAAATTACTAAATAAAATACTGACCTGATGATGGCACTAGATGAAATGTCAGTGGATCACCAAAGGTATTTCAGCACATAGCCACAAATGTCATGATGGAACAATGAATATAGTTAACCTACAAAATGGCAGTCGATCCACTAGTTGAGATAGCCTATTAGGCCTGGACCAAAGTGATGGACTGACAGACATTGCCACCCATATAAAATATAAAATTATTAATATTAGAAATGATTAGGCCTATACATTACTGGGATATAAGTATATACCTTTCACATGAAGTTTGGTGAATCCCGCACAAACCATGATTTGATCATCTGTCTTGTAACTGAATGTTTGCCTTATTATATACTTTTGTTTATTTATTTGTATTTTAAATAAATACAGACATGTAAAAATTCAGTATTAAAAATTATATTTTAATATTTGAATTGTATTATAAATATTTCAATAGTGAGCCCCAACTCTATGAAAACAACTTGGGGCTCTGTGGTGGGGCTGGTGGCGAGGTTTTGCCCCCATCCCCCAAAAAGCCTCGGGACACCCCTGTTGATGGAACATTCAGACGGGATTAAAATCACTGCCGATACCAGCAGCAGCTGCCTGTTCTGACGACTGGATGCAGCGCTTGTTCCCGAAACCTCTCTGCTCCGGATTGAGCCGCGCATCCACCTGCCAGCGACACGGTCGGATCAGGCACCTCCTGTAGGATATCTCCACCCGCAGTGTTACCCCACATATTTGCCTGTGTGTGATATGCCTGGCCGCTGACGGGCTGCGGGACAGAATGAGGATTGGCCTCGGTGTCATCCCGCAGCCCGAACATGCCTGCTCGGGGCTTTCTGGCCTTAGTACGTTAGCTAGCCAACAGATTTTTTCTCTGACCAGAATCCCTTGGATTGTTTCGGCATGCTACAGGATTTCATGCACAACAAACATGAGGTTTCCCTCGGCTTGACTGGAACGATGCGAAAGGAAGTGCGGCGGCGGATCGACAGGGTTTCCGAAAACTACGAGCAGGAGATGCTCCACAGGGCGTCTGCTGGTGTCCGTCAGCTCCAAGAAAAGATGAGTTTCCAAATGCCACTATAGGATACTACAGCCTTTATAATCAAGACTGGAGATACAAGTTGACACCAGACACACCAAAAAACCCTATCTGAATGGTGATGAACCCACATCCTGTGCTGTCACTGGGGCTGGGGATTTACTGGCGACCGGCACAAGCTTCTGTGGAAAACACAGAGACATGACCTGCACAAGAAAAAAGAGGAAACGTAGCTTTGGCTTCTTTAAATCCGTTGTTTTTTAAAGGGAGTCCGCAACAGGCTTCGTTAAACACCATTTACAAATATTTGGACCACTGACACAGTTGTCAATTCACCGTCAGATGCTGCCTCCTCTCTTATTTACCAATTGTTTCCAGCTATTCATTTGTCTGCGGGAACGGCCAGGTGGATCGCTGTAGCCCGTATTTCATGTAGACCGTAACAGACGGCCTGCCTGCCATATAGGAGGACAAGCAGCCCACAGCAGGTAAGCAGCACAACATGACTACCATTTTGTATTGCCTACAGGTCCCTGGTCTGCAAAATGTCATGCTGCCTGGCTTTTTCATTTCTGCATGCCATTTATCTGAGTGTAATAAGCTCCTGCTGCCCTCTTTCTGTCTGCCTTCTGTAGGCCCAGACTATGGCAGCTCACTGGGACTGGTGTCTTTTGTCTGCCTCAGCCTCTACAGGGGGATCATTTAATGAGGGGTTGCATTATGCCAAGCAAATCATAATATTCGATACATGCAGCACACAGTGGTCAGTGTGACTTGCGTTGATGATAAATAATACAGCTGCGGGGCCTCGCTCAGCACTAAGATAACCAAGTGATTTAAAATAATTTGCCACTGAGAGAACATAGCGCCATCTCCTGAAGGAATCCAGTCTATCTGGTGCGTGATTTTAAGCCATCCAGGCTTCTTAATGCTGGACTGCAGCAGCTGGTGGCTCTTCAGTCCTCATCAGACCTGTAGGCTCCATGTGAGGAGGCCTGATGCTGGGCCCCACTGTCACACACTAACTCTGTCTACATCTCATCCAGTGAGCTCTGTCGCCTCCTCCCACCGACATCAAGCCAGAGGTATTGGGCTGCTGTTGCTACCCAGTTCCTGACAGTGACTCTGCCCTCCGCCGCCAACCAACTTCCAGCTTCACAAAGCCCCTCCTTCAAGACATACAGCCTCTCTCACAGTTCCCCATAGCTCCCAGCCTGTGTGGCTATGAGGGCTGCAACTCCAAACATTATCTGATTAAAAAACAGTTGATTCGAGTGTAATTGGTTTAATAAGTATTGCTAAACATCTTTATTGTTCATCATGCTGTTTTCTATTCATTGTTCAGCGTTTACACTTGTCCATTTAAAGAAGCATCAAGTGCTTCTTTTCAAAAACTCACATTTTTCAAATGAAATGTTCTTCAAGGCCTTCTCATATGAAACTATTCTTGGACCGTACTGACACATATCAACCTAATGATTAATTAAATTATTTATTCAGACATTCATTGTCATATATTCAGCGGTTTCTGTTAGGGCGGCACGATATTTTGTTTCAGCATCGACATCGCAATGGTGCGTGTGCAACAGTCACATTACAGGACGCGCAATGTCAAGTAAGGCACTCTAACATGTCATGCAAGAACTTTTTTAATGCTTGATACAAAAGGAAAACTTGCAAGGTTTTCATTTTCCATTACTAATCTACAAGAAAAGTCTGTCTGATATTACATCATTTAATCTGATCTAAGGGTTCTTGGATACACAGAGTTTCTTTTTAGTTGCAGAAACTTTCGCTGAACTAAATTTAGAGCTTGGTTCCTCCAGTTGACGCGTATGTAAAGGCCCAGAGTTTCTGTAAGGTTTGTGTGGTTGTAACAGGCAATAAATGATATGTGGTAGTTTATTCACATAAAACGCAGCAAAATGTGTGCCAAAAAATGTTTTCAGTACACCTGCAGTAACATGCCTCTCACAATTGTTACTTGTCATAGCAGTCAAAGCAAAGATGTACCAAATAATATCAAAGGTGGCATCATTCCAGGCCTAAATATGCTTGAAACAAAGTGTTTGTCAGATCATCTAACAGCACCTGAAATCCTCTTTCTGATGACAGCCTCTGCTTTTGGGCGGACTGCATCTGACAAATTTTGTAACTTTTAGAATTTGACAATCACACCCACGTCACACGTCACGCAGTGATTGGCCAGGTGAGCATTTGTGTAAAAGTAGTTACAGTGTGAACTTCTCTCTCTAGTTTTCTTTTTCGTCCATTCTTCACACAGTCACTTCTGTCACTACAACCAGGTCCAACATTGTTTAATGTATTAAAGGAAAAACATAGAGTGGGCGCGATTATCCCAATTCATTGTGTGGAGACGACAAAGACCCACAGACACCTCATTTGATGAAGGTTGTAATACAGCCAGAGCCTGGTCGAACAACAAGGAGTAGTTCAGACACAGCCTGCCTTCTCAGCTGGTTAAACCTTGCTGATGAATACATCTTCTGAAAAATACTGATCTATCTGATTGATCAGGAACCTCAAGTTGGTGCTTACATTTAAGTGTTTTTTTTTTTTTTTTTTGCTGGTGAAAACTTTTTCTTTTTTTATCCTTTGTTTTATCTGTCTTCACTTTAATTGGCATGAGTTTTTTTTTCTTTTTTTATTCAATCTTTCATCTTCCTCTAGACTGGTTTTGTTGTCACTGCTTTAACTTCTTTATTCATGGCTATGTGGTGCTCTAGTAACAAAGAATAAAAGGTTCATGTAAACAGCCTTAAAACTTTTACCAGACAATAAACAATAGCTGGGTTATTCTGAATGGCCAAGTGATTACTGGTCTTAATTACACAATACCCCCCTAAGTTAAGTGTATTATTTATTGAATGGTTTGTCCTACATTAACATGCTGTTATTTTACTTGTGGATCATAAAAAATCCATAGATGATTGTTATCAAATATAAGTATCCTATGAATATTATTTTTTGAATCCACAAATATTATATATTATTAAATAAGTAATAATTAATTAAATATATTAACACTCCACTGGGATTTATTGAGAAGTTTAGGACTCATTCATAATAGTCAAGATTGCAACTGGATCTCAGCTGTCATGACAAACACAAAAATATCAAAAAATCACTACATTTCACTCGTTTTACTTGCTTTTTAAGGAGGAACTAAAATACTCAAAACACCTCTGTTTTCTCATGTATCAGGATTACTCTCCAGACTCACAGATCCTCTTATGTGTTATGGTTACTTGATGATCTTGCATAAATATATACCCAGGCCATACCTAGAAGATGGTTGATGGTCAGTAAGTTAACGATGAGTAGATGGATTTAATAGTAATGTAAAATCACAAGTACTGTCTACCATCAGACAGTCTTGTGGATTGTCTGCTTGTGGTTTCACAACAAAAGAAGACCACCCCAGAGTTTGAGACCACCTGTACAGGTTCTCTGGGCCAGGTTTTATAGTCAGCAGTTCAATGGGCAGCTTTCACACCAGACTAAAGACTTATTTTGATCTAAACAAACAGGTTAGGTGTGAAAGCACTCCTAGTCACCAAACGATGTGGTATCCGAAACCTTCTCATTTACATGATGGTTTCCTCATTAGAGCTGAAGAAGCCAACAACAAGACATCTTAAACTTCACAATAAAAGTCTAGCGTTTTATTTTTGATGTGGTGTGATACTACCTGGGCAACTGAAATTCCTATTCACAGAGACTCATCTAAATTTAATTCTTTGTCTTCTTTGACTAGGATCAGGAGGTGAGACAACATAATACATCAGCAAAGGGACCCTGCCCGAAATGGGGCGATGTGGATTGAGGTGTTCCTGTTCCTTGTGAACTGTGGAAAGGAAGCAACCACGAGGACGAAGGAACGACTAGCAGACGGAGGAGGCGGTGGAGGAGTGGTGGCTTTGGTGTCTGAAAAAAAGGTGGTATGGGTGGGGGGGCATTCGGGATGGCGACTGGAAACGAGAGCAGTGAAGGGCCTACTGGATCCATGGCAGCAGTGGTGGCTACCGCAGGAGGCATGGTAGCAGAGAGTCCTTCCTCGGCTGTCTCCACCTATATCAAACTGGTGCTACTGGGGCTGATCATTTGCATCAGCCTAGTGGGCAACCTGGTGGTATCTCTGCTCATACTGCGGGACCGGGCCCTGCACAAGGCACCTTACTACTTCCTGCTGGATCTCTGCCTGGCAGACACCATTCGCTCGGCCATCTGTTTCCCATTTGTGCTGGTGTCTATAAAGAATGGCTCAGCCTGGACCTACAGCGTCCTGAGCTGCAAAGTGGTTGCCTTCATGGCAGTGCTCTTCTGTTTCCATGCCGCGTTCATGCTATTTTGCATCAGCGTAACACGCTACATGGCCATTGCACACCACCGCTTTTACTCAAAGCGCATGACATTCTGGACATGTGTGGCAGTGGTGTGCATGGTGTGGACACTGTCTGTAGCGATGGCTTTCCCGCCTGTTTTTGACGTGGGCACCTACAAATTCATTCGCGAGGAGGACCAGTGCATCTTTGAGCATCGCTACTTCAAGGCTAATGATACGCTAGGCTTCATGCTAATGCTGGCTGTGCTCATTCTAGCCACACATGTTGTCTACATGAAGTTACTCCTCTTTGAGTACAAGCACCGCAAGATGAAGCCAGTCCAGATGGTGCCGGCCATCAGTCAGAACTGGACCTTCCACGGGCCAGGAGCTACTGGACAAGCGGCAGCCAACTGGATTGCGGGCTTTGGCAGGGGTCCGATGCCACCCACTCTGCTGGGAATCCGGCAGAACTTGCACAACCAGAACCGGCGCCTATTGGGCATGGAGGAGTTCAAAGCGGAGAAACAGCTTGGTAGGATGTTCTACGTGATCACACTGCTGTTCCTGGTGCTCTGGTCGCCCTACATAGTGGCTTGCTATTGGAGGGTATTTGTCAAGGCTTGCACAATACCACACCGGTACCTCTCCACCACTGTGTGGATGAGTTTTGCCCAAGCCGGGGTCAACCCTATTGTCTGTTTCTTCCTTAACAAAGACTTGAAGAAAGGGCTCCTTTCCCACCTACCAGCCTGCTGCAGGACTAAACCTCATCTGCCACGAGAGCCTTATTGTGTCATGTAAGCAAAGATGATGATCTAAACATGGAGAAAAACCATGGGGCAGCCAACAGACGTGATTGATTGAGTTATTGTGGCATTTGATTCAGTGCAAGCTACTTTTAAGCAGTGGGTATAAACTAGTGAGTGTAATGGTAAAAACACTGGAATGGTAAGCATGTATTTCCATCTACCAACCCTTTTTCACCCAAAACAACAGCATACATAGAGTCAGACCTTGACTTTTGTTAACAAGAGAAAATTACTTTAATAGCAAAACATGCAAGTAATAATGCAGTCATTGTAAAAACCAAGCCAGACAAACAAATTTCATAAGCTACTTCATAAAGAATGTCAAAATGGCCGATTTGAAAAGTTGGAGGATGTTTGGGTTGGTTTGGCAACAAAAAGATCCTTAAGGAGGACAAAGAAGCAACTTTTCTGGTCTAAATTAAAATTTTACTAACAAGCTGGATTAGTAGCAAACACAGATAATGTTTTTTGTACAGAGACAGTGGAGAAACAAGATGAAACAAGGGAGAGAGACATGCAACAAAGGTCCCCAGTCAGATTTTAACCTAACTGCACCTTTTTTTATTAGTATTTGATTTTTAGTACTCAGCAACATTATTTAAAAAATTGATTTCCAGGGGTCCATAAGCTTATCATTTTGATTTTTTGACACAACACTCTATCCAAAGACAGTCTCTTTTTGTTCAGCTATTTATCCATGACGTAGACACTTAAAAATAATTATCACAAAGTATGAAGTCTGTCCAAATTTAAAGTCAGGAGTCGGTTCAAATTGTAATACATTATGTCATATTCTGGCCTGAAAATGATTTTAACATCAAATCTTCTGTGCAAAATAGGGGGAACACTGCATTCTTGAACAGCATCAAAGAGTCAAGTTCATGAATATCATGCTGGGGTCCTTTGAATCAGGGGCCAGTGAAATGCTTTAAACCGAACTTAAGTTTGTGATGAAATATAAGTGCTGCAATGAGTGCCCTTCACTGAATGGAACATAAAACGTGAAATTACTGTTCTTGTGTCTGAAGCAAACACATCAGTGACAGGAACACCAACAAGTGTTGTGTACCAGCTTTTATGACTATGATGATGTATTTCATTTGGTCTTTGTTTACAAGTTATCCATGTCTACTGTTTTTCCGTGTGTTACTCATTGATATTAACTTACACAAACTAAGGTCGTTTCCAGGTGACGGCATACATTCAATCTCATTCAATGATACAGTGGTACAAAATACAAGCCCTGATCAGCTCAGTTAATAATAAGCAGAGGTTTCTCAATAACAGCAGCATCTTATAGCCAGCGATTTCTGAACACAGTGCCCAGTTGCATAAAATGCTTCTCTTAGAAGGTATAATTTTCCATTTGACCAAAGCACTTACAAGTGGTTTAAGACAGATCTTCACTAGCTAGGGTCAAGTACTGAGGATGTGCTAGAAGTCACTTCCCTTTGGCTACCTAGTGTACTTTATTTACCTTAAGCCATTTTGAGTGTCTGAATGTTTAGAAGTTTAAAATGCACTGTTATGCCCTCAAAGATTTCCACATTAGAACAGAAAAATGCCCAGAACACCACAATAGCTCCATTGTCCACCAGACACAGCACCGTCGCTACTGCCAGAGACTGCCATTCTGTCCGATGTGTTGGTGTCCACCAGACGTGACCACAGCATCTCACTCGTGGCTCTTCTGTCCTCTGAGCTATTGTTATGTACCCAGTCCCGTTTCCAACAGCTTTTGTTTCTCAAGCATGAAATTCACTTGTGAATGTGTATAAATGCCTGTATTTGTTGACAATTGAATTGAAATTCTTATTCAAGGATCCATTTAATTTGTTACTGACTTTGTGTTTATGTACAAACATCAAAACATGTTTTTCCAGTTTGTTTCTGTCTCTTCTCTGAAGTCTATGAGGCAGGACAGAGAAGGCTGAAGTTTCCTTCTGCTGTTATTCGCTATTTAGTATAAAATATCAGAGAGCGTCCAGTCATTAAAACCAGTTAAGTTCAGCTGCAGTGTATCTGTTGCCACATTGATCATGTGACCTGAAAACATGTTTAACGTATGTTTGTAATTCACAAATGTTGGCAAAGCAGTTTAGCAGTTTCTGGCTTTCCGTTCCCTCTAAGGTCAGCACTGTCGAAACAGTTTTCTACCATTCAGCCAAGGAAATTTGCATGTCAAGTTCACCAATGCAGAACTCATTGCAAAATATTTATTTGGATTTACTTTGCCTCCACATGTGGATCTGTTTTTTTTTTTTTTTTTTTTACGTCAAATCATTTAAAACACAGATTTTGCTGTTCTAAATGCTGTTGTTACTGGGCCTTTTGTATTTCCTATTCCTATAAATTTCAGTTATGTGGTTGCACCTGTCAGCGACAGTGCCAAAAGATGATGATTCCTCTCTGAAGTCACAATTTACTTACAACAGACTACTTACAATAGAGTAAGTATTTACGATTGAGTTTCTAAGAATCCTGCTGAATCAAATCTTGATTGCAATCCTAACTGTTATTGTTGTTATTATTAATACAGTTGAAAATCAGAGAAAAAAGAGGTGCACTGGACTAATGGGGAAAAACATGTTGACAGATTAATAAACCAAATTTAAACAGATTAAATGAAAGTATCTGAAGAAAGAATGTGGCTAGACATGTCAGACAGGAGAAAGTCTCTACAGATAGTCTTTTGGGCTCATTTTCATTCTGTTTGTCAATGGAGAAAAAAAAAAAAACTGGTCAGTGCCACTGGTGCAACTGAAAACATACAATAAGGAATTAATTTCATCCTTGGAGTACCCCTACGGACAAAACCTTACTTGTTTAGCACTATATGTAATGAAGACAAATCATAAGTTAAATGTGTAAAACTATTTTAACTGAAGGCAACTGCTAAAGACAACCTTTTCTAGAGGGACTATGTAATTGGGCACTGATAACAGTATCTAGCTCTCCAATCACTTGTTGAAGGACGTTTTTTTCAAAGCCTCATTTGCTCCATGTGAAAAACATTCGATATCAAGTGAAATGTGAAGCACAGGCCAGAGTGTCTCCCCTTTAGCAGACAGGAGCGTAAGGTCACAACAAGAAGGGGGGAGCTACTAAACACTCGTCATTCATCAAAATTAGAAGGTACTAAATCAAAATCTTGACCTTTAAAAATGTCCAAATACTGAGAAACTAGGTAATATTAAATGTAATTTTTTAACTAAGTCAAATTTAACTTATATAAGATGTCAAATGTATTACTTTTTAGGTCAAAATTATGAAATTAATAAATCAAATCAATCTTTGATTACTCATCATATTTATGAGGACGCAAAAAGTCACTGGCTCAGTTTTACAGCAGCTCAACTAAAAACAAGCCATCCCCATCACAAAATGGAGCCGGGACTGGCACGAAAATAAAAAGATTTCTTTAAACCAGCTCCTACGATTACAAAATCAAGTTGGTGCCAATATCAACTTGATATTATTTGATCGTACAGTAGAGAGTAGGATAAATTAGACTCAAATCATCATCATTACTTCACACAGAGTACTGAAGGTATGAGGATGCAGTAGGAGGCACATCTACTGCTTTACTTTTGCACAAATCTAGATAAATCGATTAACTGTGCTTCTTTCTTTTTTCTCTCTTAAAAAATGAAATGTAACTTGAAGTGGATTTCAGGTGGAAGTAAAGGACAGGGCACAGAGATTGTAATTTGTCAGTGAATGTCTGAAAACATGACATAGCCCTTAAAATTGAGGGCAAAAAGTGTGCTTGGGGGTTTGAGGTGCCCCTTTGTCTCTGCCGTGGCATACCTGAAACACCCGACAATAGCATGCCACAGAGAATTGCTAATCTTGTTTTTATTTTCAGAATTATGGCCTTACTCCATAAAAACATCAAACCAATGCAACAAAGAGTAGACAAATGCATCTCTTCTGTATGTGCTGAAGTCATTCAAAAGGAGGAGACAGAACACTGTGTACACTAGTGACATTTGGAAGACTCCTCCCATCAAAACCTTGAGGAACTGTGGTCATGGACAGATGATGAAAAATGGGGAAAGAAGAACATTCAAAGTGGTAGAATTGACTTTTCTATTGCAGAGTGCTGATCCGAGTGAACCCCGCTCTGGATATTTGTGGGATTGTTTTTCTCAGTTTATTTCCTCTTGGATATCAACCTGAGGAATGAAGGAATAACGACTGGTCTTTCCATTTTCAATTCTGAGACAAAGCCAGAGAAAAGTGTGGATTCACAGTTGATGCTGGAGAGGCCTGACCGTGCTTTTTTTAGTTGCCTCAGGCAGATTATCTTTTGTAAATTTACTGTGACCTCTGTACTATTTAGTGTGTATTATATTGACAGCAAACCAACTTTGAAATGCAATGGAAGAGTTCCTGATCATCGTATTTTTACTGTGTGTGTGTATGTGTGTGTTTCTAATGCAGGTATGATTGTGTGTATGTGTAAGATGATGGTTACATGGATGAGACAGGAAAGTGAGAGGGATAATGCTGACCAGATACATATTTGCATTTTGAATATGTCTTTCCTGCAAATGCTTCCTCAGTATTTCTCATGTTGACCATTTTCCTGACACAAAGATTTGAATGTGTTTTCAACCCAATGACGTTCAAAGGGACTCAGAGTCCCTTTTTTAAAATATGTAACAGATTAATTGGACTGGATTTTTTTGTACATATTTAGGGATGATGAAGGTAAAAAGAACCTAAGATAAAGCATCCAAACAGGCCAAATGTGACTGCATACACTGGCCTCTCTGTGAATGTTTCATTTAAGAATGAATACATACAAACTATGTGTCAAACTACAATTTTCATGATGATAAATAACTTGTACATGCAAAACATTTGGCAGTTTCACTTTGACATCAAATCAGCACTCAAATTGATATTCTCTTTAAAGGATAACACCAAATTATTCAGCTTGGATCTTCTCCATCTGTAATAATAACACTGTACTCCCTAACAGCTGAGATCTGTGAACACAGCGACTGTGTGAAGGGTCAAGAAACACGAGCAGCCAGAGGATCAGACAGGTAGAAACAAACCGGCAAGTTAGTTGGAAGGTATGGGAGGCTTTGCCTTTTGGCTCAAAGATTGACTCTATAATGGCCTTCTGTTGCACTCAAGCAGTACCAGAGGCTAGTGGTCAAGCTAACTAAACTAGAAATAAAATGAAGCGTTCATCAACAACATAGAGTTGACCAATCCACTTGATACTGTATCACAAAGTTGTTTTTTTCACTGCAGGTTTTATTATGATATAAAACTGAACAAGCAGGTGGTGGAGCTCCCGAAATATGGTATTTCCTTTTCTTGTGCAGAAGATAATAACATTTTTCAAGATTAAAAAAGTGTATCATCTTTGTAAGCCAGCTCCCACCAGTGTGTCTGCAGTATGATTGCCCTTTTTGAGGTAAGCAAAGTCATAGGTGGTTTGCTATCGACCGACAATGTGAACTTGCTTGGTTACAAAAGTTCACCAAAGTAGAGTCTAATAGTTGTAATAATTCAATTTAAATAAATAGAACTTGGTAGCCCTTACACATTGCATCCAACTTTGCTGTCATGAATGCTGGTGTAAATGAGCTACATACCAATTTGACGAGTGAATGTCCAAATCAGTCTTTTGTTGTTCTGCTGTATTACTGTGCGTGTTTACCACGCACAGTAATACTAATAAAATCACAATAACAAGATATCACTATATATCACTATATACAGAATATCTTTGGGAGAAACTCAAAATATCGTAATGTCTTCGAGAGGGGGCCAGACCTATGAATTTTTCAGAAACGGTTTCATTATAACCTTAAAGTAGAACATTTAATGCTGAAGGTTAAAAGAAAAATCTCATCTCAGTGCATCGTGAAGTCGAAACATCATACATAAAAAAAAAAAAATACTAAAAAGGTTTGAAGGATGTGAAAGGAATTTCTTCTGACCACTGAAAATCATGGAGGCAAGTCAGACGCTGCGGTTCTGTTTGTTCTGTATTATTAAAAAAAAAGTGGTTAAGCTATTACGCATGTCTCTGGCGATTTATGATTTTTGTTCTCGGTTTTGTAATGAAAATAAATTTCATTTGAAATGAGGACATTTTTATGATTATCTATGGCAGGGTTTTCCCAGAATTCCTGCATGATGGGATAGCGATTTAAAAAAAACATATTTTGCATACTGTGCACACAGAATATGAGAACATAAGAATATGCATTAACATTTGGAAGATGAATGATGATGATGATGGTGTTATGACAGTATGATGGGGCAGCGTAATTGTTCCATTCTGTAACTTAAAGAGTTGGTTCACCCAAACTATATAAAAAATATAAATATATAAATATATATATACATTCTCATCCAAGGAGCGGTCAGGGCAGCACTTACAGGACCAATCACCAAGCTGATTGACATAATTTGGCCAGACTTTGGTGTCATGACCCCTCCTTCTTTCATGCTAATCTACCTATGTTAGTTTACTCCAAACAACAGTGTTTATCCAGATTCAATATATACCAGAAGTATGGAGGCCTCCAAACAATAAGAAAATGTTCTCCAAACCGATACATCAAAACACTCTCTAGTGTTTGCAGCATCGGTATTTGCAGTGTTTCTGGATAAGTAAATACAGTAAATTTCCCTAATGTTTGTACCTTGAACATTGGTGTACAGTGGTACAAAAGTACAAAAGCACATTGCATTCACTAAAGGTAAAAAATCTTTAATGTTTTTTTCACTATCATAACCTGTATCTCCTCTTTTATTAACAGGCTGCACAAGATCACACATCCTACTCACATCAGACACAGACACACACAGAACATCTCTCCCTATTCCCTCCCCATGTTACAAGATTAAGGCTGCACCACAACACCATATATACATAGTCAAACACACACACACATATATATACATACATATATATACATATATATATACACACACACACACACGTGCACCATGTTTTCTGTCTGCCATTTGTCCTGAATAAATCATATCCAAGTAACCAGTGTCTACTGGATAACATACCGTATAAGGGCTCTTCCAGCAAATGGTAAGCAGTTTTTTTTGTTGCAGTCAGACCTGTAAGATACACGCAGATACACGTAACCATGACAAGTAAAGCAAAGAATCATCATTTATAAGTAGGAAAGCAGAAGTCTGGAAAAAAAGAATACTCTTAGCTAATAATCTGTAACATTCAATACACTCATGCTTAAAAAAACAAAAACTCCTGGCCAAGGCCAAGTTGTTGCCTAATCATTTTCCTCTCAGTATTAAATCGGATGTGTCAAACCTGCCATAAAATTTGCTATATCAATTTGCAAAGGTCAAGTCATCCCCATGATTACCTACTAGTGATTTCTTCTTTTCCGCTCCTATCATTGTGTACACTCCCTGCCACGCCTGCCTTAGGCCCCAATCACACAGAGAAGCATCGCTAGGAACGCGTCGCCAGCAAAGCCTAAGTTTTCCTATGGTACAGCATGCCTGGCGCATGCGTCGCATTTTTCTAGCAGGCTTTTAGACGCGCATAAATGCTATAATAATTTGTATGTTATAATATTCTCAGAGTTGCAATGCAAAGGTTACTCCGTTATTCAAATACTAATCAGCGAACAAATGCATGGAAAGGAGAGATATCAGTAAAGATGCTCAGAGACACTCAGACATGCTTCCTCTCTGGCAGCTTCATTGAGAATTTATAATTTCCAGCAGTATTTACATAGTAAATAAACATAGTACAAAGTTATTTTAATATACAGTATTACAACAAGGAAAGCATATTCTTTCCATTTTAAGGTAAACTTTCCAATCTAGTTTTCTTGTTGTCTTTCACTTTTCTTTTACTGGTAAGTATACCTAAGTAAACAAGTAAGTATACTGTCATTTCTCCCTTTTTCCTAAACATGTAAAATCAGATGTGACAGGTAAGTATTTATGAGAATGAACATAAACATAAACTTAAACGATCAAACTTAGATGTATTGGAAACAAAAAATACTATGTAAAACATTAGTAGCTATTTGTCTATTCTATTTCTTGTTCCTTATCATAAACAGTTACTTTAGAAATTAACATGCAGATTCCTTAATAATCAATTACACACAAACATAGTAAAACTTAACCACACACATACACACTAGTAACCTCATACCCTGCATATGTGTCTTACTGAGCTAAACACGATCAAAATGCACACAATATGTGTTGACCTCTGCAGGCCTTGTGCCTCTCCATGCCCCTAACTGAGGGAACAGAGTGTAGCTAGCTGCTTAACATTATACCAATAAACAACCTAGAAATCGAAATAATGCTTCCAAAACACTCAACATTTAGTCAGCATGTTAACAAAACGACTTAGCAAACATATTCATTTTGTATCTGAAAAGGGGAGATATTTTAAGATGCTCAGACACGATGGCTCCTCTCTGGCAGCTTCATTGAGAATAGGCTACCGTGGCCGAAAGCTCCCCCTTTCATCCATCACAGGCGTCTTCTTTCAAAAAGGATGAGCAAGTAAATTCAAATTTAACTCCTCTGGCAGTTAAGTATCCTCATACTTTATTTTTTACATTTTTAACCTTGTTACCCATTTTAATGTTTTAACCCTTTACACAGGACTTTCGGCAAAACAGAGAACTTCAACCAGGCACTTACTTCCTGTGGGTACAAAGGCGATCACCGGAGGAAACTTCGACTGCGTCGGAGGGGTTGGGTTTATTTTCTTTTGAAAAGATCCTTTATTTGATTCGCTAAGAAGAGGAATTAATCAGGAGAATTGAACCTAAACAGAACATTACCAGAGATCTTTTATTGATTTCTTTTGAGGGGGAAGAGGGTTTACTCTGGACCAATATAAGAAATTTTACTGAACAAACTGAATTGTTGTTTTTTGTTATTTATTGCTGAATCCCAGATAGTGATATTTTCTGTTAAACAAAAGTACATTTTCTTTTGACTTGTGTCTTGCATTGCAGCTCCAATACATGATTTACATTGAACTGTGAACATTGTCATATTGTTTTCAGCATTCTGTTTGGTGGGTCAGATTTAAGAAGTGGGTTCATGACAAAGTAGCTTGGGGAGCAGACAAATCTGCAAGCTCATGTTCATTTGCTCTGGCAGATACATCTGGCCCCTCTCCCATTCAGATTGATTTCCATGCTGATTTATAGGGCTAACCAATCACAAGCGTTTATCTAGTATGAGGCAGGTTTAATACGATGACTGCCAGAGACGAGCATCATTCAGGTATCTTTATAAATATCCAAGATGGCGTTGCAGATACAGAACATTCAGAGGCCGGCTACAGCGGCAGTATTAAACGGACTAGACGGTAATTTTCTCTAAAAGAACAAAAAAAAAACAACTGCACTTAAACTTTATGTTGATAAGAAATATGTGTTTGCCGACCCTCTGACAGAAAGTACCATCCGACAGGACGGCGTTTCGTTGCTCTGATTGGTTGTCTCTGCCCGTCGATAACGCCCCTTGGAAATCAAAAATGAACTGAGAGGTTCCAGTCTAATATGCATTTGCGAATTATTCTGGCGATGCCAGGCTAATGACAAAGTGTATGTAGCACTAATTTATGTAACCCTGTGGGAGATTGACCTTAAAACAAATCTTAAACATTAAATTGTCAGATGAAACTCCAGCTGACACCCCAAAAACATATGGTTGTTCCACTACAACCTGAATCTGGAATCCAGCACATGAACTCTGAGAAGCAGTCGGGTGCAGCCAGGAGGAGGATAATATGATGGCAGGCTTTCCACTTGGCCTTCCAGTGTGGATGTTCAGAACAGCTACAAACACTCTGACTTGATAGTTGGACAACGCATTGAATAACCAGTTCTTTTGAAGCATACGTCAAGGTCTCCAGAGACCTTAACCACCATGCACTGTTATATCAACTGAGCATCAGGAGCACAGTGAAATGACTGAAGGTGAAAGAAACAAAAAGCTCTACAAATGACATACTGAACTACAAAATCTCAATTTAGAGAAAAATAATCACTTTTGACCTTGGACAGTTAAGTCCAGAGAACATAAGAGTCTTGGCCAAAGGAACAACTGAGTCGTGACAACATGGGAACAGGCAGGATAACCAACCTCCAGCAAATGTGGAGGTGTGTGTGGTGATGACAGGGTTAAATCGTGCCTACAACCTGCAGTACAAGAACCAGAGACAAGAACCAGTTTGCCCAGAGACAAATTAAATTTAGATGAAAGCAAGAAAATGCAGCAGAGTCATTTGCTAGCAGTTTGACCATTGCACTGTAAATGTTCCCTGAGGTTGGTGTTAGTGTTCTGAAACTCAGGTGTGAGTAGTGCAGAGTTTCGAGACAACACAGAGTGCTAATGGGTACTACAACAAAGTTGGGGGGTGAAGTGGACCATTAAAATTGTGCAGTTGTTTACATTTTCATTTCGGTTTATAAGTGTTTCTTGATTTTAAATTGTATGTATTTCATTTCTAAATCATTTGTTTTATAACGGGAATATTGTATAAACACTTCATGTGGTTTTCGGTTGTGCTGCTATGTTAATACGAAGTGAAACTCTAAACAGTTTTTGTAGAATGCAGCTGACAGCTATAGCTGGTCAAAAGCGCCATCTAGTGGTAAAGTGTGTTGCATACTTAAAAAAATCACTCAGCCCTGCCCAGCATATGTAGAATATTTAGTAAAACTGCAACAAAGGCAACATGAATGCATAGTAACAATTTATTTACATTTACAGTTTTTCTTCTCCACTTATAGAAAAGTCGCACACTGAAGTCATAATGTCTAAAATGTTTAAATATACACACTGTAAAATAATCTTCTATTTGACCACAAAATACTGTACAGTCACAAGAGTGACAGAAAGGAATGTTAATCAAAAAAGAAATTACAGTCCACCCTCACTTCGCCATTAAAAGGGTCAGTTCACCATAATCACAAAAACATACACTAAGCAGCAGGGTTGGCTGAGCTAAGGGTTACTCCCATCAGTCTTGTTTTCAGAGACCTGGCTGTGTTCCCAGATTTGAGCTTTCAACTTTGTGAGTACAATGTTGTCACTGGTAGATGTGATGGGCAAAACTAAAGCCCAAGCTATAATAAATCAGAATTATCATTTGACAGTGATGAAAAGCTTTGCACAAATATTCGTGGCATGTACTTATAGAATACATTTTTAGAGCACGGAGAAAGCAACCATAGAAAGTGTATGGACAT
This sequence comes from Lateolabrax maculatus, assembly GCA_031216445.1. Taxonomy (NCBI): domain Eukaryota; kingdom Metazoa; phylum Chordata; class Actinopteri; order Acropomatiformes; family Lateolabracidae; genus Lateolabrax; species Lateolabrax maculatus. The sequence continues at coordinate 2,090,337 of CM062201.1, forward strand.
TCCTTGTTATACTGCAGTCTGTAGGGATGGACTATTACATGCTCACTCACCTATTTTTATCTATCTTAATAAGCTATTTAATGTGGACGGAGAAAGACATTTAAAGCCCTGGAAGCAAGTACTCGAATAATCTCTTCAATTCACTGGAAACCAGGAAGTTCTACATTATGTTGGAGTAATTCAGGTTTTAAACTCTGGATTGTGATTTCATCTTGGAAAAGGTTGTCATGTTCACATAAATTGATAAACAAAAAGAAAATAAAAAATCATATACAAATCTGTACAATTTTCCATATCTTTACACGGATAGCGTTAGTGCACTCCCAGCAGTCCCCTGTCAGAATAGGTATTTTCGACACGAGTCCGACCCACACCGACACTCTACTCGAATCCTTTTCTTTGGAGAGCCAGGGAGCCCCGCTAGACTGAAACTGGAGTCCATTTTGGTGCTTTCTGTGTCGACTGGATCAACTGGAAGCAGACAGGAGTCGGGTTGGAAAGGGCTTACTTGAGAAGTCAACTCTTAACCATTACAATTCCACTGCTAATCCATTATTAAATCAGGGTGTGTGGTGTACCAGACAATGTGTGTGTATAGGGGTGTGTGTGTGTGTGTGTGTGTGTGTGTGTGTGTGTGTGTGTGTGAGAGAGACTGTGTGTGTGTGTGTGTGTGTGTAAAAAAGTAAAGCAAAATGATATCTATATATACACACACTTTTTATATTATTCTATGCTAAATGTAATTATTTGTATATATGATCTAAGAGTGTGCAGCATGAAGGCACTACAATATGAGTTTCATTGTGCAACCCTGTGCTGCAAAATGTATTAAAAAAAAAAAAAAAAACACCTTTGTGGCTTTACATTTATTAAATGTGGTTAGTTTGTGGTGTTATTAGTGGAGGTTAACAATAAATCAAAGTAAAATACACATAATGCATTTTAGAAAGAAAGGTATGGCAAGGAATCCACACAAAGAATTAGTTTTGGCTCAGTGGCTTTAGAATATATTGGTGCATTGAAATACTTGAGATTTTTTTCTTGATGAACTTATGACTTGTAACATTCTGATGTGGTGGATATGATTTATAGCTACAGCAATCATTTGTGTTGTAATGTTAACTTTATTAAAAATTTGCTTTTATTGAACTTTATTGAAGATTTTCGTTTTGAATGCATTGTCACAAAGCCCAACACATATTTGCATATCAAACAAAAGTTTGGCCCTGAATCAAATGTTACATCTTGTTTATCTAGAAACCAAATATCTAGTTGCATCTAGTGATTTTGGTCAAGCGGAAATTGAGTCCCATTTTCTTTTGTACTGTACTATGGTGATTTAAGAGAGTTAATGTTCTATGAAGTGTTTAAATAAAAAATTGAATATTCTGGAGTACAGATAAGCAGAAATTGGAACAGTTGTTTAATTCTGTATAAACGTACTCTATAAAGCCTAGAAGATAAGAGAAGATAGATAGTTTAATTAGAATGATTCTGATTTTTCCAGTACTACATAATTAATGTTTGTGATTTAAAAATGATGTGATGGTCTGAAGATTCGATTGTGAAAGATGCTTTTTTAATTTTATTTATGTACTTCCTAAGTACAGTACAGGAAGTTCAAATCTGCTGAACTGATGACACTTACTTTGCATCTTGTAGTCAAAGGTGAGCTCCTCTCCTGCCCGAATAGCCCGTGTTGAAAATAAAGCGATTCTTGGGAGCCTCTCATCAATGTTGTCGATGAAGACATTAAATACCTGCAGGTTGGGGTTACACTGCAAAAAGAATACAGCGTGTGTCAGGAGCTTTTCAGGAACACCCAGACTACTCTTTACAATACTAAACAACAAAAGAAACAGCATATTTCCAAAGTGTATGTGCTGAGGAAGGAAGGAACTATGCACACACTTCAAGTAACATGATCAACAGTCAGAGGATGTTTGTATGTCTTTTGTATGTTAAATGGCTCTATGTTAAATTCAGTGTGTGGTCCTACCGACAGAGAGCGACATTTCAACCAAGCTGCCTGCAGTATATTCTGCACACAGTTAAAAGACACTCACGCTGTGGTTGACAAAGTGGGAGATGTTGCCTTGGTGAGCTGCATCCACTGTGTACACATCCTCCACATAGTCCAGGTCAAACAGGTATGTGGAGCCTTGGCGGTCGTACACGTGACCCCTCCTCTCTGCTTCATCTGTTGTGATGATCTGTAGGAAACAACACAGGCCGTTACTAGAACAAAATATTTTGTGATTTTTGTATCCAACACAAAAATAATGATTTATTAAAAAAAAAAATCTCAAAAACTTCTGATATTAACTCGGAGTATCACAGTACAGTATGCACAAACTCAGCCAAAAACTATTAGATCAATTCTCAAAGATTGAGCACCATTTGTATACAGACAAACAGTGGAATCAACACTGTCCAAACATAGACAATGAGTGACTACAAAAGTATACATGCCTGTGCAACCAATAGAAGAGCCCTACAATAAATCCTACCTTTGTTTAGCTCAGTGGGTTTAGTTTCTGTTGTCCTTTTTGTTAATGTTGGTGTTATATTGGATATATTATACATAAATATACATACACACATAAATATATACACAAACATATATAAATATATACACATATGTACATATATACACACATACAGACATATATACATACACACACATATACACGCATATACACACACACACATATACACGCATATACACACACACATATATACACACGCACATATATATATACGCACATATATATATATACACACGCACACATATATACACACGCACATATACACATACACACATATACATACATAAATATACATATATACATAAATATACACACATACACACGTATACACATACACACGTATATGTTTGTATATATGTATACACATACATATATACACATACATATATACGTATATATGTATGTATACGTACGTATACATACACACATATACATTCATACATACACATACATACATACATACACATACACATTTATACATACATACACACACATTTATACATACATACACACACATTTATACATACACACACATTTATACATACATACACACACACATACACACACGTATACACGTATTCACATATATACACAGATGTATACACACATATATACATATATGCACATATACATACACACACGTATACACACATGTATACATACACACACGTATACACACATGTATACATATACACACATATATACACACACCCACACGTATATACACACACACGTATACACACACACACGTATACACGTATATACACGCACACACACATGCACATACACGCACACGCACACACACGCACATACACGCACATGCATACACACACGTATACACATGTATACACACGCACATGTATACGCACACGTATACACACGCACATGTATACGCACACGTATACACGCACATGTATACGCACACGTATACGCACACGTATACGCACACGTATACGCACACATATACACACGTATACACACACGTATACACACACGTATACACACACACGTATACACACACACGTATACACACACACACGTATACACACACACACGTATACACACACACACACGTACACACACGTATACACACACGTATACACACACACGTACACACACACACGTACACACACACACGTATACACACACACGTATACACACACACACACATACACACACACATATACACGCATGTATACACACACACACGTATACACGCATGTATACACACACACGTATACACGCATGTATACACACACACACACGTCTACACACACACGTATACACGCATGTATACACACACACACACGTCTACACACACACGTATACACGCATGTATACACACACACGTATACACACACATACACACACGTATACACACATATACACACACATGTATACATATACACACACGAATACATATACGCACACATATATACACGTATACACACATATATACACACACATATATACACACGTATACACACGTATACACACACGTATACATATACACACACGAATACATATATACACGTATATATACACACGTATACACGTACACACATATACACACATATACACACACATATACACACACATGAATACATATATACACATATACACACACATACACACACATGAATACATATATACACGTATACACGTATATATACACACATATATACAAACACACATATATACACACGTATACATATATACAAACACACACATATATACAAACACACACATATACACAAACACACACATATATACAAACACACACATATACACATATATACAAACACACACATATACATATATAAAAACAACACACATATACATATATACAAACACACGTAAACACATATACACACACACACACGTATACACATACCTCCACTTCTACTAGCTCTCTAAAGTTACAACTTCCTGTTAATGTTTTTATGCCTCAACTATGACTCTTGTCACACCCCAAGCCATAATGTTTTATGCAGTTAAGTATTTGGCCATGTTGGTGATGCTAATTACAAAGTGTATTGTATCATCAAGCTTTAAAGTGAATCACAATACTGTAAACACAGCTTCCAATACTTTTTTTTCCCATCAAAAACTTTTAAATCTTGTTATACTTTTTTGAAAATGAATTTATAGTTTCAGTAAATATTAAGATAATATGGTATACAAAAGATACTTCTCATTAAAAATGTATTTTTAGTACATGCTTAGTTATTAGGGATATCCTAACTTTCAGTGACTAACATATCAAGCCTGAACAAAATACTCATGTTCAAATACAGTTTTTAAACCAACAGCAGTGATGTGGTTCACCTGTTCACGTTGCTAAAACAAAGTGACCAGTTTTTTAAAAACAATGCAGCTCTATCACATAAATTCTGGAACTGAGAGTGCTGGTTGCAGTTTGTTTGGTTTGCTCTGCACTGCTGATAATAAAGCATGACCTTATAGCAATCCATCAATAAACGGCTTTGGACATCTGTAGCCAGCCATATGATTGTTTCCGAACAAAATACCAATTTCAGTTGTCAGCTTATGTGGGGATCATAAATGGAATTTGTGGTCTTGTGGCAGTTCACGTAAAACTTCAGGACTGTTTGGTCTGTTATATTAACTTAGATGGCTTTCCCATGGTAAGAAAGCTTCATTAGGCCAAAAGGTTAAAAATGACTTTTGCTGAAGGAAAAAAAAAGTTTTTAAGCTTACCTCTCCCACGTACTCCATGACGAATGTGTTTTTCTTGATACGCTGCAGTGTGCGGACGCCCCATCCCCGGCCATTCTCTGTCTTAAAGATGCACAGGTCAAACTGGATGCCCTTCTGCACCACTCTGTTGGTACAATCGGGGCCACAGCTGCATTGGGAGTTACACTCGTATATGGGCTTCCCTGCCCGGATCCGGACCTGCCCCCTGTCATTGTAGGCCATGCGGTGCAGGGAGGCCCCAGGGCAGCAGCCATTCACCGGCTCCTCTAAACAGTTCTTACACTCACAACCCACAGCCATCTCATCTAAGACAATGCCCTGGCCTACTTTGTAGTTGTTGATGTAGGTGAAATTTTTTGGAGGGCCCTCAAAGTCCACTTCGTTCACCACAAAAATGCGACCTGGGTGGTTGCGAGTCTGGTTCAAATGGGTCTGCCAGCGCTGCAGACTCTGACGGAATTTGGCTTTCTGGACCAGGAATGAGGCAACTTCCTTATCCAGCTTTTTAGGGATGTAGCGTCTCTTGTGGCGCCTCAGCTCTTGATCTAGGTCCATGTGGAATTGCTTCATCAGTTTGGGGCATTTGAGGTTCCTCTTGGGTTCCCACGTGTTATCAGATTCTGGGAAGCCCCTCCACTTCACCAGGTAGAACTCCTCCTCCTCAAACAAAACAACTGCAATTAGGGGCAAAGACTAAATTCTTTTTAATTTAGAAAAGTGTGTGAGTTGACAAATGTATATTGCCTCACCGTATATATTAAGCCTATTATATTAAACCGTTAAACTGAAAAACACAGTATTTTGAAAGAGCATATTGTGGGTTTACAATACATTTAGAAATTGCCACTAAGATCCTGAAAGTGTTTTCAGTGATTTCTGTAAATATTACCGACAAAAGAAATGTTTAGTGGGAATATATTAAAATCCTGCTGTCATGGACTATGGCTATGTTGTGTAACCAAATGCTCTATACTATAGTGTCAAATCAGACCATGCACACCTCCACCAAAGTCAAAAAAAGGTCAACTATCTACTGCACACACCACAGTTCATTAGCTTGAGACTTCCTGTTACAATGTTGACCTTTCATACTTTCAGTTTTATAAAAAAATGAATGATTCACAAGGCAGTTTTACATTCATATAAGTGGTTTAGATATTAGTTGTTGTGTTGGACAGTATTTGTATTGGGACTTGTTTAAAACCTGGCTGTATGTTTCCAATATAATGCTATCTAAAACATCAGCCTTGCAATAAACATACAACTGGAAACTTCTACCTTTCAGTTTTTATTCCCTATCAAGATACTGCAATCTTGCGACTGATTGTTTAATCTTTAGGGGACAAAATATTTGGGTCACCAGGGGGCCTCATTTAGAACTGTATAGAAGGGGTATAATAATAGTCACCTGGAGCTTCAGACAGTGTCTCAAACATAAGTACATGTACAGTGTATAGGCTATGTAATGCATACTTCTTAACACTAATGTGCCATAAGTGAGCAGAGCTGTTAAAGCAGTAAGTGGTCATGTGTTATAATACTGATAGCTTACCTTAGTCTTCTTGTAGTCGCAGAGGAATTCCACCTCATAGTCATTGACGTTGGCTCTGCTCACCCCAAGCTGTTTACAGTGTAGCCTCTCTCTGCGGCACCGGGCCTCCAGCTCATCTAAGGACATCTTACAGGGCACGCTGCAATCTGACACAGCAAGTCCCTTTAATAGAGTTGGAGTCAAATGCACCGAGTCCACACCAAACTCCACTTAAGTCGGTTGGTTTAAACTGCCACTATTAATTGCTGAAGGTGCATAACAATATAACACGACTCTCATATGTATCAATATTGTCTGGATGCACGCATACGTGCATGCATGCACACACGCGCACGCCCCCACACAACCCAGCGAATAGCATTTTATCTCCACCTGATAGTCTGACAAACACGGCAGTGGAGGATGATAACGTTAATGAGCGCGTTGAAAGCAGAACGTTTACTGAAAGTAGTAGTACAAGAACAGTTGTGTAAATCGATTAAAAAACTGTTGGCTTTCTTCTGTCCAACTTAAACACTACTTTCTAATGTCTGACGGCCCCTGACAAAGAGAGAAGCAACGACATTACGCCTTATGTCTTGTGTTTTTAAAGAAAAACGTCACTGACAAGATGTCCCTGCAGGAGGAAATTGAGGCTGGAACCAGTTTGAGGGTTTGAATCATTGCGTCCATACCCCTCACGGAAACATATTAGCCAAAGAACACACACATAATGCCATTTAAACAGTAACGTGCTGCTGCATGGCGCGTGAAGCTTATCGAGTAACGTTACAGTTTTGCCCGCTAAACCACACAGCCAGTTCCGACCATGCACATGGCTAAACTAACTTTACAAACGCATTCATTAATGCTTCCTAAACTACATAACATACCTGTAAGCTTACTCAAATTTACTTTGAATTCACAAGCGGAGAATTTCCTGACAAAAGAGGAAGCATTTAACTGCATAAGTACTCCGACAACTAAGTTGGCTTCCTAGTCACTGTGATTCAACCCCATCGCTTTTGTTTGCTATGTGAGCTCGAGGACAGAAAAGCGAGCATATTCGAGGTCTTTAAAGAGTTTACACTTTGACTTAATAAAATAACAATAGTAAATACACGTATAATGGAACATAAAGTCATATGTAGTCCTAATGAGTTACCTTTCAAATTTTCCGCCATGTTTCCGCACAGCCGCCAAAATAGATGAAACTTTAGTGGGGGGGAGGATCCTCCAACAGAGTAGACTCTAGCGGCTGCTGATTGGATGAGAGTCACCTGTCAGCCCCCTCATTGGTTCAGAGGTGTTTAGCGGGCGGGGGGTCCGCCGGAAGACAAAAGAAGTCTGGGGAAGCTAGTTGAATTCACCAAGAACTTACGAACCTCATTAGTTCCTACGCTGTTTATACATCCGTGGTTCCTAAAGCCGGTATGTCGTTTGCTGTTCAGAGAAAAGACTGACATAGAACAGGCTACATATTCCAACATACCACAATTTTCTCTCCTGATTACCACAGAAGACAATTCAGAACTACCATAGACCCGAATCCGTTCTTTAGTGTGCGTATGACTATTGTCTTAACCACTGATGTAGGGTAATGTTACAAAGTACATTTACTGAAGTGCTGTACTTATATACAGTTTTGAGGTGGCTATGATGATACAATTAAAGTTAAAACTCTGGCACTCTGACAATTTGTTGGTAAGCATTTTGATAAGATACTAATTGGATGTAAGAAATGGTGTGGATGGACGGACAAAACACGACTCTAGACCTTAGAAAGCTTATGTGGTTGTTGTGTTACTGCTGCCTGGCTGGTAGTCAGTGTTCTCAGCTGCCTATGGTAGAGGGATGATGTCACTGCTTTATGCAAATTATGTTTATAATGAAATTATTTGATTGGCTGTATGAAAAGAAGTTCTCCATAAACATAGAACCAACCACATTCAGATAAAAACGTGAAGTTTTCTACCTCTCATGGCAAGTAAGTATTCAATGAAAAGCGTGAGCTCTCTGCTGCCAAAGCAGCCTGTTTCTCACCTAATCAGTAACAATAAACACAATCCTAAATCAGCGTGGTGAAAAAGCTAAAACTGACTTGACTTAACAGTCTGATGTCACAGACATGGGTCAAAATTATGAACCATAAAATCTAAAATGTAAATTTCTGTTTTCTGTTCTCATTTTCTCAAAGGAGAGCACAGGATATGTGGTCTACACAGCATGTAGGTATGTTGTAGCACCAAAAACAAGGATGCATTTTATTTGAGTTGTACAAAATGTATATGCTTGGGTGGAAAAAAGAGCTCTTTTATTTGCCTGACGCCTTTGTCCAAAGCTATGTATAAATTAGGTACAATCCAGGCCAGAGTAGATCGAGGGACAGGGAGTGCAGTTTTCTTCAGACCTCAGGGCCCCACACAGAGCCAAGCCAGTACCAGCATTTTCAGTGGTTAAGCGTAGACGTATTAAGTCTTTTGTCAAAGGTCTTCCATAGTTGGTCAAACCACAGTGACATCCTTAGAGTCCTGATAATTAATATCAGCCCTGACAGTAATGTGGGTCAGATCTACACTAGGTTCTTCTGTAGTACTGGGCTCTGGTTCTGGCCTGCATGACGTCTGACCTCTGGCCTTAGGGAAGGGGAAACCATCCAGAGGTGCATGCTCTATCTTGCACAGGCTGTCCTCACTGTTACTGTTGTAACTCGCATTGGAGGTGCTGACCAGGCGGCGCCCAGGCCAAGACTGTTCTGATAGCAGGCCGGGCTTGTGATGTGTCATCTGAGCATCGTCTGTTTGAACGGCTTTTTCCAGCTGCCAGACACTGGGTGCCCCCACCACATCCTCCACCACGCTTGGTTCCACCTTACGGAAAGTGTGGCGGGCATACAGGCCAATGCAGAACATCTCCACAATCACACAGTAGTGGTAGATCACTGAGGTTGGACAGAGAACACAAGACACAGGTTGAAGGAATAACAGACTTAACAGAATTATAACTATTAGCTTTGGTTGGGGAAGAACCAGTCATCTATTAGTTATATGAACATATTAGTACTTGAGTATTTTAATGAAATCTTTTTCTTGTACCACTCTATAAACCTGCTAAAAAAAGATCAAAAAGCATTAAGCAAAAAAACATGTGTGAACATATCTGTGTATGTTGACACCAAATCTAGTATATGGAGTACATCCAACCCTTTCAGTTACTATTATTGGCTTCGCTTCCTTAGTTATATAAATATATATATACACACTGTCTTTTTAATCTGCTATATGCACTTTATTTAAAAAAAGCAACACATCCTTATCTACATGATGCTGACTGTTGAGTTTTGGATCACAAAAACATTTCCTGATTTGAAACTGTGTTAGAAGTACCCAAAGATCCCTGCTCAAATGAAGTACAAGTGCTTGGATGTGCCATGTCTACACATATCAAGTAATTTGCAGGAATAAGGAATACATAGCCGACAAACAGATAAAAAGACTGTTGTTTTCTTGTGTTTCAGGCTTGCTTTTGTTTTGTGAAAACTAACTAGATTGTGAGGCCAATATAATATCTGGGAAAGCAACTGAGCAAAATACAGGGTAGTTTGGAAAACCCAGTTACACTAGACCTGCTCGTTGCTCTCCTGAACTACAGAGGTAATGGTAACCATGATTTGAAACTAAGGTTGGAAGAAGACAGATGTGCTGTGACTTACGCTGGGACCTGGTCAGGACAGACAAGGGTGGTGTGCAGGGAATAACCTCCAGAGCACCCATGGTCTCTAAGATTCCACTCTGCAGGCCACACAGCACCAACACCACAATGATGCAGATAAATTTGGCTCTCAGTCCATAGCCATGTAAAGCACTCCTAGTGGCTTTGTAAAACAGCAGGTGGCCGTAGAAGGACAGGAAGGTTGACACACATATGATACCGTTCACATACAGGTTGGGGTTGACTGAATCCACCTGGAGAACAAGAAGGTGGTTGTGACTCATTTATCCATTAACTCATCCAGTATGGTTTGCAGCAGGACCTGCCCAAGAGTATACAGTCATCCCACTCAAAGCAGATAATTTCAGGTTTTGTTACATTAAATGGAATGAACATTGTAGTTTCAGTAGGCTGCTAGCATGGCTTTAGTCTTTTAAGGCTTCAGTATGCTTCAAATAAACTATTTCCTACAAATGACCACATCTGCCGTCAAAGTGTTTCTAGCTGTTCTGAACATTCACACTGGCAGGCGAGGTGAAAAGCCTTCCCTCGTATTCTCCTGCTGGCTGCACCCCACTGCATCCCTGATCTCTCTCCACAACTCTGTGTTTTCTGGTCTGAGACACTCATACAAATGGAGATAACAGCACACTTTGAAGACATTCATAGTGTTACACTCTATTGTTCAAATGAAGAAAGGGCAGAAGCCCCATCCCACTGTATATAGTAGGCGGAATTGTCATATTGTCTGATTTGAAGTTACAAAAATTGTCGGACTCTTTTGGAAAAGGGTTTAAGATACAGTTATACTATCTGAAAAGCACTTCATTTGTAGCATACTGAGGCCTTGTTTATGGAATGTTGTATTTGTCAGTTTCCATATGAAAAAATACAAAGATTTCTAATCTAATCAATAAAGATCAAAACCCATGAATGAGAAGCTGATTGTTGTTAGCTACACATTACTTTAAATGAGTTACTCTCAGGATTCCAATGCAAACATTTGGTAAGTGATACTTTTTTAACCAGGTTTTCAAATGCTGTAATATAGACTCAGTTAAAGGAAAACTATCAAATGTCTTAACATAGTAAAGCACTGAAAAACAATTTACTATTTATTAACAATCTACTGTGGGTGAAAAAAAATGGGAATACAGAAAATTAGCAAAAACTCCACACAAGAACTGTCCTTTAACCAGAGCATGTAAGAGGAAGAAGGGCTAGGGAAAAGCACAGCTCCTCCTTAATATAAAATACAATATATTAGACCACCACCAGACTACAGCTTGACTACATAATGCTCGCTGGGAAAGTAAGCACAGCTGGAGGTCTGAATAAATGACTCACATCACCGTAGTCGTACTGTTCATCTGTCCACAGGACCAGAGTGACAAAGAACAAGATGCTGCGGACAACCGAGAGCTGCAGCACAGCAGCCATCATCCAGCCACGGCTGCTGCTACAGCCAAGAGAATGGTAGAGGCTTTAACATGTTAGCAGCATGTCATGTCACATTGTCTACACACTACATCTTATACAATCATGCAACCAAGAGGACTTTATACCAAAACAATTAGATGAAACTGTTGAAAATACATCTATGCATGTGCATGCAATTCATTGCAATATTGTCAATATTTGTAAACTGCCCCAAGTGCAGGTAATACTACTACTGTTGTACTAACAACGACTGCCACAGATAGGTGACCCATGCTGCCACCATCACAACTGAAAGCTCTCTTAAGATTCAGTACCTGTGGTGGCTTTGACTTTATTGAAATCTATTTTAAAAAAAATCCCACATCAATTGCAGGTGCAGTTTATAACTCAGATTTGTGTCTGGTGTATACCTGTTAATGGCCACCATTGGGAGACAGCAGCAGCAGCAACAGGGGAAAGGATCTGGAGATACCTGCTGTCCAGACAAAGCAGCCAGCATACAAGCTTTTCCTCCAAAGAAGTCTGTGATCAGTCCCATGAATTTCAGCAATGTGATAGAGTGATACCTGCAAAGACACACATTCAGACAGCAGTAGCAATATGCAGAACCAGTGTACAACAGATGTGGTTACAATCTCTCATTACAGTCTTAAATTTATGTTAAGACTTGTTAACTCACAGTGAAGCAATGAAATTACACAGTGTACAGTCTTAAATTTATGTTAAGACTTGTTAACTCACAGTGAAGCAATGAAATTACACAGTGAGGAAGAGCGTGGCACATACAGCGCTATGAGGGAGGTCAGGGCAAATACCTATGACAAAGAGAACATTCAAAGATTGAGACACAATGCCAGTGCCTCCTGGACCAAAGATACATCACATTTGAAGTGGTTATGGATTTTGCACGTAGAAAAGTCGAGCCGTCAGAGGAGGAGGTTGGTGTTACCGGGTACATTCCTAATATCCACAGGTAGAGATGTTTTCGTGTGGATGAGGGAATGTGGCGCAGGAAGAAGCCCACTTCCTCGAGGAACACCCCCAGTAAAATGACAGCCAGGCCGGCCGGGATGAGGAAGAGCCACAGCTCATCTTTAATGGCTGACGAAAAACAAAGTCACACATTCTGATAATAAACAGAATGGGCCGAATATCAAATATTTCAAGGTACTGTGTCTAAAATTCAAAATATATAATATTAGCATCCATGAGCAGTAGTATCAAAATATATTTGAACCATATTTAGTTTATTAAAAAGGTAATACAATTCTGCATCTGTATTTTCCTGGTCCCCTCCACAGTTGTATGTGTCCCACTGTGAATGTCTTTCCATTGTAAATAAGAATTTCCAATTTTTTCTCCCATTTTCGCTTTGCTGTAATTAGTTCTGTTTACAACTGTTTTCCAGTTTTTGTGTAATTTTAAAAAAACTGATGGTCCACATTCACAGGATCATAAATCTTGGGCAGTATTGAAAATTAAGGATGTACAACGGTTGTTTTTATTTAAGGGAGACTATGGCATGTACAGTATCAACAGTAGCATGCCTGCTTTGTCCAAAATATTTTTCTGTATGTACAAAATCCTCCTGTACAGCACTTACAGATGAGAATAAAAATAATACATACATATCAAACTTTATAACATATATAATCAAAACATTTAAGAATACTGGCATATAATTTTGACATTATTAATTAGCCCTGGTCACAGTTGCAGTGTTAAATAAGATACAAAGGTCCTTCATTGTTTCATCTTTCTGACAAAAGAAAAATCAACAGCCAATTGCTTAAAAAACAAAAATCCACCAAAGACAAGTAAAGCTGAGATAATGTGTTATTATTCTTTATTAATTATTACCCCTTAATGTTCAACTAATTAGTAAGTGGTGAACTTTACTTACCACTGAAGATCTGTGATGACAGAGCGATCTCAGGCCCAATCCAGCTACAGTTGGCCCCTCTTCCCATTCTATATATAATGCGACTCTCACTCTGTCCACTTCTCACACAACAGACACATAGACAGAACTAATTCATCACTGGCTACAAAAGCTGCTTTTGATAAATGGCCAAACTGACCTTGTAACTTGTTGTTTGGAACGGTTTCTACAGGCTTTTGTCCTGACGTTTCCGCGTTGACATCAACAGTCCCTATCTGACTAGAGACATTAATGATTGACTAGATACAGGTAAGTGGACAGGTGGGGGATCCAAGTCCATCCTGCACAAAGCTAAGTTCAAGAAAAATGTATTATAAAATACACCTGAGTAGGTTGGTTAAAGCTCCACTAATCCAATATTCTTATATGAACTGTAACAATATAATTTGCAACAATGCATTTAGTAGCTAAGTGACTACGTGAGTGTGATGTGAAAAATGTCCTCATATGATTGCTCAGCTCTACAGAGGGTTTTGGTTTGACTGCACATTCACTGCAGAGAAAAAGCTCTGATAAACCCACTGTACCCAACCTTTTCAGCAGCCAACAGTAGCTGGTCACAGTTAGAGACCAGCTGGTGAACACAGTGGAGCCATTAGCACCTGGATGGGTCAGAAGGCAACTGTATAGGCTAACACCACACATCATCTCATCAACTACATAGTGACAATATGTGAATATTGTGTTGTTCTACGACCTTTAACTAGACAAACAATTATGCAGCTTCATAAATACAGGGATAGCAGCCTGAGAAAAAAAAATCTGTCTTTCTTTTGCTCAACATTACCCTGAGCTCATGGCCATAGAGGAGGTTAGATTGCTCCATCTTACCCTCACTCATCAACTTGAACGCCAGATGTCATACACCACTCCAGCTAGATGGGGGGCATTACACTCAACAGAATCATCAAAAACAGCATGGACTAGGAAGGGGGTCCAGCAGTCAGTGGATGGCCGGAAAAAGATCAAGGACATTCTCCAGAATCCATCTTCAAGAGGGACAGTTCTATCATCCATCCATCTCTCTCTGTGTATCTGTCCACCCTTCATTCCATGATTATTCTATAATGGTAGTGAGAAAAGCATCTTTGTGACCGTTACTGTGCTCTGACATCGTAATCCTGATATAAGCAAAGACTGAAGTACACTATGTACACACTGCCAGTTTCAATAATCCACTGTTGGAAATATCTACGGTCAGGAATTAAGAAGAAATCAAGAAATTGCTGAAATGAACAATAAAGTCTGACAGAGCGAGTCACTGTGCAAAACCGGTCTCCATAAGTGTAGGTACACACTGGCCAGACACATTCAACTTTCTGCAGGTCTATTATCCATTCCATCCTGTCGGCTCAGTAGATCTGTAGTCCTAGTTGTGTGGTGCAGGTGCCAGTAGCTGAATAATGTTAACATGTGGGTATAGCATGCTAACCTGCTGACTAAAGTCATTTCAGTAAACATACGGTCATCATTCACATTGTTAATAAAATAACTTCTGAATTCATTGATTAATACATTCAATTCCAATGAGTTTCCTTTTGAACAGTTTTTATACTTTTATTTTTCTGGATCTTCATTTCATTTATGTAAATAGTTTAGGATATATACTTACTGTGTCCCCACAAAAATACATTAAATAAACTGATTGTGATGATTATTCACTTTAAGTAAAATTAATTAACTAGTTATTTATATTTATTATTATTTTTAAATTGAGACCGGTGAATATAATTAACAGTAACACATAAAATTTTCAGTGTGGCACGTCCAGCCTCCATACACCAGAGTTCAGGGTTCCATCCTGGCTGTGTCAGTTTGTTAGTATGGCGACTGCAGATAATCACAAACCAGGAGCTTGTTTACATATACAGACACATTTAATAGAAAAAATACAAAAAAAAAAAAAAACACAAAAGCAGCAGTAAAATAAAAAGATTCAATTATAACACTAATCTATATAATCAATCTACCAACATGTGCAACTGCTGAAATGGTTTTGGACACCAACAGAACTAATTCTACAGGGTAGTTCTGACCAAATATATCTAACTGTGGAGGTCTTACATGTAAAGTTCGTTCTGTTTCTCCATCACATTTTCACTGCAGTCAAATCATTGGACTGATCCTTTTCTGCAGTTCATTTTAATGTCCTGAAACGATCCTTTGACCCAAGATGTACAGGGATCATACCATATACTGTAGGTATGTGCCTTGTTCTCACTCTGCATCCATCCATCGCTCCTTAACAGATTTGCTGAGATGTTTGTTTATTAACTCTATCCTCAAATGCAAAGTATCTTCTCTCCATGTGTGAAAACCACCTCAGCACAGATGCAGTCATCCACCTGTCCCACAGTCCTTTCCACCTGAAAAGATCTTCATCCTTCGTTCCCATCAGATAACAGCATCCTGATATTCAGCTACACAAACCCAATGTAATATGAAGTACTTTGCATCTGCGAGCCTTCCCATCTGCTCCACTGATGTCACTGAATTAAACGATAAAAGACCCAGCAGGCAAACACAACCCAGTGGCTCGCCCAGTTCAGTTCAGACCACCTCTGGATGGTGTGGGTGGCTGCGTAACCCTGCAAACAGGAGCGACAAACAAGCAGACATGTGGATAGAAACTGTAACCCAAAAGACCCTTAGTCTCATGTGTCAGTCCATGGATGCTTGATCATTGTGGTGTGTGGTGCATGGAGTTCCACAAGGTTCAGTGCTCGGACCACTTTTATTTACCTTGTATATGCTTCCTTTAGGCAATATTATCAGGAAACACTCCATAAACTTTCACTGCTATGCAGATGATACTCAGTTATACTTATCGATAAAGCCAGATGAAACCGGTAAGTTAGCCAAGCTTCAGGCATGTATTAAGGACATAAAAGACTGGATGACCTGCAATTTCTTGCTGTTAAACTCAGACAAAACTGAAGTTATTGTTCTGAGTCCTAAACATCTGCGAGATGCACTATGTATATAGTTACTCTAGATGGCATTGCCCTGGCCTCTAGCACCGCTGTAAGGAGTAATACCCATATAAAACAGACTTCAAGGACTGCCTTCTTCCACTTACGTAACATTATAAAAATCAGGCATATCCTGTCTCAAAAAGATGCAGAAAAACTAGTTCATGCATTTGTTACTTCTAGGTTAGATTACTGTAATTCCTTATTATTGGGTTGCCCCGATAAGTCTCTAAAGACTCTCCAGCTGATCCAGAATGCGGCTGCACGTGTACTGACAGGAACTAGCAAAAGAGAACATATTTCTCCAATATTAGCTTCTCTGCACTGGCTCCCACTGAAATCTAGAATAGAATTTAAAGGCGTCCTCCTCACTTACAAAGCTCTTATTGGTCAAGCACCATCATATCTTAAAGAGCTGATAGTACCGTATTACCCCACTAGAGCACTACGCTCACAGAATGCAGGGTTACTTGTGGTACCTAAAGTCTCTAAAAGTAGAATGGGAGCCAGAGCCTTCAGTTATCAAGCTCCTCTTCTGTGGAATCAGCTCCCAATTTGGGTTCGGGAGGCAGACACCCTCTCTTCGTTTAAGAGTCTGCTAAAAACGTTCCTTTTTGATAAAGCCTATAGTTAGGGCTTGCTCAGGTGAGTCCTGAACCATCCCTTAGTTATGCTGTTATAGGCTTAGACTGCAGGGGGACTTCCTATGACGCACTGAGCTTCTCTCTCCTCCTCTCCCTCTCTATCTGTACGCATTCCTATCCCACTAATACAGGTTACCAACTCCATTTCTTCCTGGTAGTCCTTGTGCTTTCTGTGCTTTTTCGCCTTCTCACTTTCTGCAGGTATTTACGCCCCTGGAGCTGTAGATTCTGGATCTGTGATTGCCGGTCGTCTACTGCCCCCATGTTCCTGCTCCACACTCACTGCTGCAGTTGTTATTATTATTAGTCTGATTTGTTGTTTCTCCTCCTGTTCTGTCTCCCCTCTCCCCCTCTCTCCTCCCCTTTCAACCCAACTCGGTCGATGCAGATGGCCGCCCACCCAGAGCCTGGTTCTGCTCGAGGTTTCTACCTGTTAAAAGGGAGTTTTTCCTCGCCACTGTCGCCAAGTGCTTGCTCACGGTGGGAACTGTTGGGTCTCTGTAAATAATATTTTAAAGAGTATGGTCTAGACCTACTCTCTGTGAAAGCGTCTTGAGATAACTTTTGTTATGATTTGGTGCTATACAAATAAAATTGACTTGACTTGGTGCATTTGTGTACTTTGGAACAATAGTGAGATTTAAAATCCAAAATTAAAATGCATATTGTAAATTCAAATTGTCACCTCAACTTCAAGACAGAACCAGGCTTTTGTTTGAATCGGGCTTACATTAGAGACAGGCCTTTCTTTTTGATGTCCTTGTTTCATTAGTATGTCATCATATGTTAGTCAGAGCCCTCCCTGTTTTCTGATGTGCTCCTGTTTTAATTTGCTGTTAGTCCAAACTCAGCACTTCCTCTATGTTTACCTGCAGTCTTGATACAATTAGTATAGTCCATTTCCAAAGCACTCATTCCATCAGCACAACAACAGTCATGTCATACTCACCACTCAACTTTTCTTCTTTAACACAAGTACTGTTTCATTCACTATATTTTTGGAGTCTCTTCCCTTTTGCTGTTTTTTGGATCACTGTTACGCTCAATTAAACTACCCTGTTTCTTGTAAATATTTATTTTTCCTTGGGCTTGGTCCTCAGGGTGCTCTTACCTCTTCTACTTCCTGTTCAACTCCAGGATCAAACATGGAGCCCAGGTAGGTGAGGTGGAAGATGACCAGAAAGCTGAAAACCAGGTTCAGCAACATCACCCAATACTCCTACAGACCAATGGAAAAAGAACAAACTGTGAAAAAACTGCAAGAACATCTTCACAGTGTCTCTCAATATTTTTCACCCTTAGAGTGTAACTTAACACCCCTGGAAAATCTTGTATTTGCTGACCTCCAGTGGTCTAACGCCTCACCTTGCGGCAGTGATGTAGAAGGGTACTCCTGGTACCTGTGACATCACTGTTAGGTGTGGTAGCAGGTGAAACAAAGCACATTTCTGACAGAAGTGAAACAGGCCTGAAACTTTCGCCCAGAAAAAACAGCAAAACACAACTTTTCAACCTGGTGTTAAATTACTCTTTAAAGTTACAGGACACTTAATCTACAGTTATGTTTTTGCAAAGCACCTCTATTAGTATTAGTAACAAATTGTCCAACAGTTAAAAACACCACTCCACCAGGCACTTCTCTATTTGATGCAAATGGAATCAAAAAGCTCAAGTATATAATGCAAAGACTCTACGTGCATTAGGCGAACATGAAACTCAAAATCCAGTTGACTTCAGTCTCCCACACCCCTTCTGGAAAACTCTAGCAGAGGTATCATGTGACTTTTTTGTCATGTGACAAACACCCGGCCTACTGTTGTGTGCGTAATCTTCGCAATCTGCGCCAGTGAAGCTTGGAATCCTTTAGAGTTGTTGTAGGTCTCTTTGACCCTTTTGCACACCCACCCAGCTTTTGAGGATAGCGCTCTGGTTAAATGTACAGCTCTGTTTCCATTTCTTAATGACTGATTTAACTGGACTCTAAGGCATGTGACTTGGAAATGTTCTTGTAACCATCCTGTGACTTTTTGACTTTTCGTGGAGATGTTTTCACTGTTCCTTGGTCATCGTGGTGGAGGTTCTACTGACTCACTAACAGTCATCCGGTTCCAGTTACCGGTGTCTTTATACTACAATTAATAGAAACCCCTCGTCTATAAACACACTTCTATTTAAGTCAATGTGACTTCTGAAACTAACTGGCTTCACCGGTGATGATTTAGGTGTGTCTTATTAAAAGGGGATTAAGCCTTCTGCAAACAAGTATTTTGTATTTTATATTTGGAATGCATTTACATCACTTCACGTTAGAAGTGTATTTTTCTGTTGATCCTTGTCAAAACAGACTCACCGAATTCCTATGATTCAATGTTGTTAAATAGTAAAACATGATAACATCCAAGGGGCTGAATACTTTTTAAAGGCAGTGTGCAGGTTTTTCTGTGATAGCTGTAACTTTGGTGCTCTTTGCCACTGTTGAATGAACTCTTCTTCTTTCCCTCTTCACAAGGTTGTTGTGGTGAGTTGGTGTATGTGCCACATAAACCAGCCATTCCTTTGTGTATTGATGTTCAGCACAAACAAACTTTTAATTTAGTTTCCTGGTGGGTTGAATGTGGTGAAGTTGCTCTGTAATGTTTTCAGCTGGTCATTAAGGGCTAATCTGGCTTAAACAGTCTGTGATTCTTCTGTTACATCTACACTGTGTTTCATGTTTTTGCACTGTCAACCTGCACCATGTGGCTTTGTTTCTGCAGTCTTTTTAAATGTATTGCATCAAATAGAACAAACTGGTGATTTTTAGCTGTTACTTGATGCTTTCTGTAACTCTAAATCCATATACGGAAGAAATATGATTGTATCGAGTTTCCTGTAACTTGGAGCTTCCCCTAAAGTAGCATGTAAACTTGGAATAATCAGATTCAAGATACCCTTTACCTTTAAGCTTTTTTTCATGTGCGCCATAACTGCATAATTATCAGATGTAGAGAACTGTATGCAGGTTGCTGTTGATATGTCTGTATGCTTTGATTGCTTAGCACTGCTTTCCATTGTCTACTATGCTGCATCCCACATCTGAGTGGAGCTGAAGCTGTACCTTCTTGTGCTGATGGTTGCAGTCAGAGGAGCAAGGTCTGGACAGGATACAGGCACTGAAGATGGATGCAAGCTTCTTTCTCAGAACTGAGGATGAGAAACACAACCTTGACCATTCAGGTGTATGTACCACAAAAGCTTGGGACATAGAGTCAGCTGCTCTGGAGCCGTCTTGGATGAAATAAAGATGTAATTTCTACTTCTTGTAAGGTTGTTTGTGCAAGTGATAGTGACAGTTATATTCCTCCATCAATGGTTCAATTATCACAGTTAAATACTTTTCTGTACAAGCAGAAATGTTATTCATACCATGTTCAACATATGTGATGAAGCCCAAGGAGAGCAGAACAGCTCCCAGGTGAAAACTCAGACCCTGAAGAAAACAAACAGCACATTAAGTTCAAGTACTGATGGTCAATCATTCAGCATCTAACACAATGTGCATACCGCCCACATAGATCTCTAACTAAATACATTTTCAACAATATGCAATTCTCATTCGAGCATCAGTGTCTTCATTCAAATGTGAGTTAGTGTTTAACACAAAGAAACGCAGGACTACAGAAACCTGCATCTGGCACCTGAACATTCACAGCTTTTCTGTCAGTGAACAGTTAAAGCCACATGGCACAAATGGATGGCAGGAAATTGTTTGTATAGTTTATATAGAAGAGTTTATCATGTGTTCTCATACTGAAGTGAAAGTACATGGAAAGATTAACTGTCTCTAACATGATTTTACTATATTATAAATTCAAATATAGGTATTTCTGCCTCTAGAGCTGTAAAGTGTGGTTCTTTGATTGCGGGCCACCTACGGCCCACAAGCAAACAGCTTGCTCATGGTGAGAATTGCTGGGTCTCTGTAAATAATATTTTAAAGAGTATGGTCTAGACCTGCTCTATATAGAAAGTGTCTTGAGATCATTTTTGTTATGATTTGGTGCTATATAATTAAAATTGACTTGACTTAAAATGGACACCAATGCTGAGAAGGGCTCTGGGTAACAATGTGCATTATCTTACTAACATGCAGTAAGGCGCTGGCTGTATAGGTCACCAGGATCGCTGGAAAAGTCCCCAGTTTCATGGTGTTTTTAAAGACATCTGAGGAACATGGAAGACAGAACACAGTAAACACACAACATAGTGACAACATATAAACACAGTTTTTAAAGAGCCTTTCATTAAAACTTCTAAATAAATTGTCAAATTGTGTGCTTTAATGTGCCAAATGACGTGATACTTAAAGTACCTAGTACCAGCCAAATTATGTAAATAGCAGTAAATCAGCAACTTACAATTCTTTTTATTGATTAATCTGCTGATTATTTCCTGTTTAATCATTGAGTCCATCCAAAAAAAAATAATGTAATACAAAACAGTGAAAAGTGGAATTTCAAGGCCCCAATGATGTCTTCAATGTTCTTAAATTTGGCTGCTAAAATCTTCAAATATTCAATTTACTGTCATATGTGACAAAGAAAAACATTTGAGAAGCTGGAACCAGCTAATATTGTTGTACATGTGATATGGCCTCTTTGCTTTAAAAGAGGCAGAACAATTTATTGATCTTCAAAATAGTTGCTGGTTAATATTCTGTTGATCTGTTCATCTTAATTGTTGCAGCTTTAAATACCAGACAAAGAGATGAAACTGCTCACAATCTTCCACTCAACAGTTAGAAAATATATCAACAATAGATATGGAACTGATATGATTTTGTCAGACATAAGCCTTTACTATTTGAAAGATGTTAGATGTTGATATATGTTGCGTATAAGTGAAAAATGTGCTCTGATAATGGCAATAGAGGAAAGATATATAGGAATCGTCGTCTGGGGACCATGAATGTCTTGCTGGTAGTTTTAGAGCTCTGTAGCTCCATGACCAAAGTGTTGACGGACCCGCTTCACCATTTTCAGTCCAGCATCCAGCAGCCCAGGACTTACAAGTTTTCAGCCATCGGGACATGGGGATGTTCCAGGACGTCACCACCAGCACCATGGAGCGAGGTATTTCCACACCAAGAGGCTTCACCACACTCATATCCCTGCACAGTTAACACACAGATACATAGTATTGGGGAATATAGTAGTATAAAATATAGTGTAGTACTAAGGATTTAGTCATTTTGATACATGTGATGATTTTAACCTTCCACATGCCGAGCAGTGCCCAACCTGTTGCCGCAGCTCTCTTGCTACTATTACTTATCTCTGTAGTTACCTGGAGATGGTTGAGCTACTGGACTACTGACACAGAGCTGGAGTGCCTTCGGCACACAGAGGCAACATGGAGACAAGTAACCGCCTTAGTGAACAGCCAGCGCGCTTACAGGAAGTGCCGTTAAGTCTGCTTCAGAGAGACATGGCTGAATATATACCCAACAGCTTTCTTGAATTAGCCGGCTTTATGCTAGTATGTTAAGAAGAGAGAAGGGGGCTTGCTGTCTTTGTTAACTGGTCTGTGGTCTGGACATATAGTTCTTCTTTTCCATTCACCCCATTCAGACCAAAGCCTGACACATCTTAAAGCCACCTGCAAGCCATTGGTGAGGCAACAGACTGCAATGGTCTAGTCACTAGTCACTGGTCACTGGTCACAGGACACTGAGGAGACCTTCCAGGAGTGTTGGACATGTCAACCACTGCTGAATCACAAGTCACTGGATCACAGACTACCTCACTGGCCGGCCACAGTAATTCAGAGTGGATGGCACATCTCTGAGGTTGTGATGGCTAAGTGACACTGTTGAGATTAACTCCTTAGATACCAAAACGTGGTACCGAAAGACAACGAAGCATTTTGGTCCGTGCCAAAAAAGTACCGACAACTCCTCTATTGTTGGATGCATTAACAAAGACGAAGAGGAGGAGTTCAGAAGACTGACAGTAAGCTTTGTCAAAACAACAATCATCTGAGGCGCAATTTCAACATGACCAAAGAGCTGCTGGTGGACTACCAGAGGCATCAAGGCTGGTGAAGCCAGCCGAATCAACGAGCTGGTAAGGAAGGCCACCTCTGTTGTCGGACTGGAACTGGACAGTTTGAAAGCAGCTGGAGAGGAGGATGAAGGACAAGATCAAAGGCATCCTGGATAACCCTTCTCACTCATTCAGCCACCAGATCATCCCACCCAGATGCAAAACGCAGTGCTTCAGGTGCTCATCACCAGACTATGCCAATTACTTTGACCAGCCAGCTTTGACCTAGCATGGCATCGCCAGACTAATTTGCAAATGTGTATTAGTCTGGAACTTCTCAGGTAATTTATGATTTCCAAGGGGCGTTATCAACGGGCGTAGAGTTTAAGTGCAGTTGTTCTTATAAATTCCCCCCTAGGGACCAATAAATCCTTATTGATTATAATAAAACAATTTATTTATTCATTATATTTTGTTTTGTTAATCTGAATCTGCAAAGTAACTAATTACTAAAGCTGTTAGATAAATTAAGTAGAGTACAATATTTTTCACTGAGACGAAGTGGAGTGGAAGTATAAAGTAACAGAAAACGAAAACAGAAACACTAATTTGTACTAAAGTACAGTAATTGAGTAAATGTGCCACAAAGGTAGCTAATGCTAGCTAGTTTAGCTAACACTGCATATCAGGAAAGTGGCTTTAAACCATTTATGTTGCACTGTTCTGTAAGGCAGTGGCTCCTGTGCAGTTACGGGCACTTTATTTGCTCAAGCTGCAGGTAATCAAACATGACTCATGGCAAACTCTCGCAAGCCATGGACGCACTGTAGCCTTCAAACATGACAAAGTGACTATGCACGTCAATGTTTGCTACAAAAATAAAAGCTTTACTATCTGTGATAGACACATTCGCCAAGGTCAGGGGTAGAGGGTGTCTCCAAGCCAACGAGATCAGAGTTCAGACTGGCTCATAAAAATGGAACACTACACTATTGATTGGAGAGTCCAATAAGGTTGATTCTAGCCTTGATCGGTGTGAAGGAGGATCTCTTAGCAAAGACAGATAATGCACATCTGCAGTCATTTTCTCCTGGTACTGTATATGTACTGCTTGCCTTGTCATTTTTAGTTTAACTGCTTTTGTATAGTTTATATTTTTATTTCACGTTTTTATTTCATATACTTCTGATTATTAATTTTTACTTTCTCTATTTATCTCTACTTATTTCTGTCTTTGTGCTGCTGCAACATCTGAATTTCCCTTCACGGGATCAATAAATGATTATCTTATTTTATTGTTAACTAATCCATATTATATATTAGTCCATGCCATGTTAACCCATTCAGACCCATTACACCTAATCTTGCCCTTCTTCACTTCTTGTCTGTTTTAGAATAGATCTTAAGATTTAACTGCTGGCATTTAAGGCTCACCAAGCTCCCACATCTAGTTCAGATATGTTAGGTTCCTGAACTGGGACCGTCAGAGGGGGCTCTCCTGCTCATTCCCCCAACTCGTCTGATTACAAAGCATGACCAGGCCTGGTTAGTTGACAGACCTCAGCTGTGGTAAAGAACTTTGTAATATTTGTTTAGAAAAGTGCTGTATAAATAAAAATGATTACAATATACACATTATGTATTATTATTAAAAAAAAAAAAAAGATAAAATCCCAGATCACAGCAGCTCAACCCCAGCTGAATTTACCATCTGATGTTGTCTTTTTCTTCAGTGTAGCCTGCTCCAGCCAGCATGCTGGTGCCTTCACTGAGGTGACCCACAAAGTAGTTACTGAAGTGGAAGGACACTGCAGTCTCATAAGCATGCAGCCACCTATTCAACACACCACATACAAGTCAGACACACATTGTCTTATTAGTAACATAATTTCAGAAACATACAACAGAAGTTCACATGGAGCAGGAAACTTGAGTCACATGATATCAGCCCATATATGATAATGTGTTATCACATAGCATAAAGGATCATAACAGTGGTTTTGCATTTTGAAGTGAAATTACTACTATCTGCTTACATCTTTTGTAAGTGCCAATCATTTCCCAAAGTATGGTGCACTATTTTAGCTTTTGTTCTGCAAAATATTTTTTTCTGGAAAATATGATTATGATCATAAAACAATCTTGTTTTCTGACTAATTTCCATGGTAGAGATAAACATTCCCTCTGCCTAGGTCCTTGTTGGATCATTTAGCAGGACAGATTCCCTGCATATGAATAGTAGTTGATTGGACAGACTGCTCTGTGAAGCGCATCACGTTTCTGACTAGGAGGGATGAACACTTTTGTCAACTGTACTGTGAACCTGCAAATCTGAAATTAGAATGGCCTGTCACACATGTAGGTTGATCCAGTGCCTCGCTCTAACTCCTCCAACAGCAGTTCAAAATGTCCCATTCAGCAAAAACACTTTTCTGCATAGTTTGTAATGTGTTACAGATGCCGTGCATTGGTTCAGAGGCTGGTGTTCTGGTTGATCTGATGATGTAGCTGCTGGGCCCTCTCTTCTTGCCCTGGCCCTGTCTCACTCTCCCTGCCCAATGTCTAATAGTTTCTCGTCTGAGCTCCTCATCATCATATTTGCTGTCTGACATTTTCTGAGTGTCACTACTTTGCAGAGTTACTTCTCTGCTTACTACTTTCTGTTTACTGCCTAGGACATGGGTCTTGCCCTGATCATCCATGACAGCTCACATCTGAGTAAGACGTAGATGAATGATGTGTTTATGTGCTGTCATGTAGCTAAAACTACACCTGTGGGGAAAAAGCAGTTAATTCTAACCCTGAACACAAGCCTTACCTTTCTCAAATGTATCTTGGAAGCAGGGAAAGAAAAACAGACAGCAGGTTCTCAAACCAGTGTATTGTAAAAGCTGTTGTATTGGCAAAACTACTAAGTTGCAGGGGGACAAAGATTTAACTGAAAGTTTGCCTTACTTCTGTGTGACTGTGTTTCCATGGATAGGGATGAACAAAAGGAAGAGGTAAGGGGCGATGCAGGTGGAGACCAGCAGACAGATCTGACTCTTCAGAAGGCAGAGGGAGGAACTACGCAGCCACAACCAGCTCTGAGGAACAAACATAATTACCACCAAAGTACTAGTACATGAAGAATAGCATGCACACAAAGGAAGCAGGAAACATAAATTACTCATTACCAGTTCTCGGCCTTCAATGGCATTCTTATAACAGGAGAAGCTGATCCAAGGGCCGAAGACAACAGTGCCCACAAAGAGAACATATCCCAGGAACTCAGCTGGGGAGGGCAGGCTGCCCACTGTCCCTCTGTCAAGATCAAAGGCCAGAGAGATGGCCTTCATTGCCACCACCATCTGAGAGCCTGACACACACACACACACACACACACACACACACACACACACACACACACACACAAACAAACACCTGTGAATTGCAGGATTCACTGTTTTGGTACGTGCCTTCATTTACTTAGTTGGTATGACAAATATTGCATTACATTACTGATACAGATTTTTTTTTTTTTTTTACAGAATTCTAAATTTTATTCTGAATGCCAGGTGCACATTCCAGAGGTCACAGGAGACATTTCATTCAAAATAAAACATATATAAAAATACTTGTTGATTGAAAATAAGATAATGAAATGATTTTTGTCACAGCTCTAACACTCCCAGGATACATTGTTAGGGAAGCTTTCTAAAATACAAATAAATGCATAGTTATGGTAAATTTCACATATATACACGCATCAAAACACATGCTGGAAGCTTTATCCCTGACACAAAGTATTAGCTGTGGGAACAGTATGGTAGAAAACAATAACAATACACATGAACAAACAAAGTGTCCATGATGGTATTCTCCCCAGAAGATGGAATATTTACCTCTGATTTTATGCCAGGTCACCATGTCAATCAAATGCAACTCTCTGAAATGAAGAGGTAGAAAAATAATATTACAAGACTTCTAACCCAGATCCTAGAAGGTTTGCAGAATTACTGATGAAATGATTTCATTAATGGGTAATTTGCACAATATATTATATAATATATTTATATTAATGGAAATGGTCTGTAGTCAACACCAAAAAAGATGTTATGACTGTTCTAATGTGGTTAATAAATAAATACTGAACAAAGTAATCACAAAAAGGTAAATAGTGTATGAAAGTGATGCTGCAGCTCGCAACACTAGAAATAGCATGTAATCAACACTAGTTGGAGGTGCAAGTGGCAAACTGCATCAGCACAACTGAACGTGTGTTTTACAAGGAGACAGTTAAATTTACTTAAATTCTACAACACATGCTTGTACAACAAGATGCAGATATAGTCCCATTTTGCTACTTCAGAAAAATAGTTATTATTTATGTTGGAGTGTGGAGGATGAGTTAAGGGAGTCTCAGTCTGAGAAAAGAAGCTGCTCTGTAGTCAGGTGGTACGACAGCAGATACTTCTCTTGCCAGGCAGCAGCAGGGTGAGCAGGCTGTTGCTGGGGTGGGTACGGTCTTTTAAATATTTTTTAATTAAAGGTTTTTCTTTTGAAAGCTTCAAAAATCAATTTCAGTTTCCAGAAAATGTATGCATTTTTGCAATGTTTTCTCACCCAATGAGGAGGTAGATGAGGATGATGACCGAGAGGAAGAGGCCTCTGCTGCTGGAGTGTTGGCTCAGGAGCAGAACGAGATAACAGACCGCACTGAGCGACAGCACCCACATCGTGTGCAGCTCAAAAAACAGGAACAGGCCGTACATCCCAGCTAACACTGACACTACATGCTTCACAGTGGATACACATCCTGAGGAACACAAGCAGGAACACACTGAATTACATCACAAGTCCAATGGACTCTTCTTTCCCTAATGAAGCTTAAATCTGACTGAGATATGTTTCAGCACATCAAAATTGAATATATTTGTGTTGATTCTAACCAGGTGTGTATGATATGGAACAAAATGCATAGTTTGAAAAGTCCATTTTATTGTCACTTTATGTGACAAGGCAGCAAAAGCATCACAATACAATCTTAGATAGGAATGGTGTTGAAATCAAGGAACATTTTTCAGTATGACAGTGCAAACACTATATGTCATATATCAAAAATATGTGAGACGAGCCTTCCTGTAGGGGCTCCTGCTTGCTGATGTGCAGTTAGCGCAGCTCACCCAGTCTGAAGCAGAGTCTGCAGATCAGGCAGAGCAGTAGAAGCCTCCAGACCTGCTGCAGGCCCTGCTGGACTGTACTGAGACCACAGCTTTCAGCAAGCTCCTGCCACACCGCCAGCCTGCTGGACATGTCCATGTCCATGCTGCAGCTGTAGATACACACAGAAACTATTACCAGATGTATTACACCTTTCATCAACCTGTGAAAAAGACTACATGAAATAAAGACAAATGAATGATTACATCCAAGAACTATCTGATCCAAAACTACATGCCATTGTGCACAATTTGGCAAATTAGTGAAAACAAGCTTCATGGCAGTATTTACAGAATACTTGCATCAATGTGATAAAACATTAGTGTGTATTGATACTTTAGATTAGGGCTGCAAATAACAACTATTTTAATTATTGATTAATGTAATGATTATGTTCTTATTTCACTGATTAATCATTTGGTCTATAAAATTCAGAAAATGCCCATCACAAAATTGCCAAGATAATGTCTGGCTTGGTTAAATAAATAAATAAATATTCAATTTATAAAAATATAAAAAAGGAGAAAGGAAGAAGAAAATAAACATATATTTGAGAAGCTACATCAAGAGACTATTTTGGTATTTTTCTTTGATTTAAGACTGAACAATTAATCTAAAAACACTGCTTTTTAATTATGAACGATGCAATGCTATTTTGGCCCCATTTCTAGCACTGAGAGTTTAATGGACAAAAACTACAGCCTCCATGCAGCTGGATCCACAGCTCTCTGATGGAGGAGGTTCACTGAAGAACTGAAGCTGTGGTATAAGACTGCGTTCCTTTGAGTTAGTTGGACCTAATGAAGTGGACACGGACACACTACAGACAAACTAACAGACAACCTAACAGACACACTAAGGTTAGCTAACGTTAGAGGCTACATTTCACCCTGCGATAGACGGCTAATTAACATTAGAAGTAACAAACTTTAACTGAGCTAGTTAACTCCTCTAACGTTGTAAACGTTGACACCGTTACACGACGTTAACCACTTTGCCTTAGATGTTTTCAAAATGTAGCTTCCTAACGTTACCGACAAGTGGACTTATTTCATTACTCGTGCCTCGGCGGGCTGTAGTTCAAAGAAGTTCAGCTGTAGTTTGAACACAACTGCAGCGGGCCGAGGCTGCAGCGGTGGGCTTGAGTTAGCTCTGAAGCTAACCTGAGCTGTGGAGGCAGGCGGCAGCTCCAGGTCCTGGTCCTGATCCAGGTCCTGAGAGAAGCCTGAATAACTGGAAGGTTTACAATATCCCTGCAGTCCGTTCCCTCTACAAGCCTCTACTACTACCGCTGCACTTCTTCTTCTTCTTCTTCTTCTTCTTCTTCTTCTGGTGGAATTTGCGGTAGACTACACACAGCAAAGGCGTACTCCGGACCTCCGCAGGTCATTTGTAGAACTCCACTTAATTAGTCCAATCTATATTTTCTGATATACAGTCTATGGTTAAATCCGTATGTAGTGTCCAGTGAGATGGAGGAAAAAAGTTCGGGTTTTGGTTGTTTTCCAGTGTTCTGCAGGGAGAATTGATTTCACTGAATGATCTGTAACTCCTCCTGTCTGTGTGATAGTTGGTGCATTCCATCAAAACATGATTCACAGTTTGTGCCTCTCCACCATGGTCTCCACAGATGCATTTTCCATTTGGGTGCTTACTACCCAGTGCCAGCCCATGTTTCAGTGCACAGGGACCCAATCTCAGCCCAGTTATTTTGCCATGTGTTGGCTGTATTAAAAAATAAGACCTCCCTTTGTTTCCCTTCTTTTTGCCCTAACTTTGCTATTAAGCTCTTACACCAGACCCTTCCATACTTCCAGATCTATTTCCTTCCTGTCGATGGCTCTTTTGCTGTCTCATCTGCTTCTTCATTCCGCTCTACTCCTATGTGAGCCTGAAAAATCACAAAAAACAGTTTTCCTCAACTTAGAAACTGGATTTAACACAGTCAAAGTTTCTACTATTAGATCTCGTCTGGCCCCACTTTTCCCACCTTTCAGTGCCATTAGTGGTGCAGTAGAATCTGAGCATATAATTATCTTTCCGGGTCTGACTTCCTCCACTCACCCAAGTGCCCACAAATTTACAACAAGCCCTGTAGTGAAGGCTGACACATGAATCGATATCTGCTTTCTATGTTGTATCTGTAGTAAAACTGTATGTAATCGGCCCATGTTTCTTTATGATGGCCACTAACTAAAGTCATAGGATCACTTACATCCTTCTACTTGATTTGGTCTAATATGGAAAAGTCTACATTGGGTTCTGGCAAAAGCCATCAGAATGAGAATCAGAATCAGGTTTATTGCCATGTAGGTTTTCACATGTAAGGAATTTGCTGTGGTGTATTGGTGCGCAACAAGTAGGAGACAAGTAGGGCAAAAGTCAACATAAGCATAAATATACAATTTTAATACAGATACAGAACATGAAAGAATATTACTACATATGTGCAATATATATAATTTTAAGATGAAAATGAAATAAAACTGTGCAGTAATGTGCAAAATATTGCCCAGGGAATGTGCAACGGTTAAGAGTATGATGTGTTGTCCACAGGTGTGCCTTAATGTAACACATTATGATGGGGGACTGTAGGCCGTACATTAATGTAACGAGTGGTGTCTATTGGGGGAGGGGATAAGGTTCCAGTTTCCACACTTGTCACTGTTTCTTTTCCCCAGCGCAAAGATTTAAACCTGTGTGGTTCAATCTAAGTCTCAATGATTTCTTACCTTCTGTTCCTTTCTTTATAGCACTTTGGTATGACTTTGCTAGGATGCTGTGCACTCCAGAATTACTGACACTCTTTAGTAAAAATTAGCGAAATGAGATGTGATATCCTCATGATCTTTCATTCAAAATATTCACAAAAATCTATAATTGAAATTGAGACCAATTTAGACCATTCCTCCATACAGAATCTTTTCAGATCCTTCAGATTCTAAGGTCAACACTTCTGGACTCTCCTCTTCAGCTCATCCTTCCATGGGGTTTGGGTGGGGGACAGTGATGGCCATGGCAAAACCTTTATTCTGCGGTCAGTGAACCATTTTTGTCCAAAGACAGCCCATTTTAAGCTTCCTGGCAGAAGCTGCTAGGTTTTCATTTAATATCTGCTGGTATTTGATGGAGTCCATGATACAATGTATCCTAACAAGATGTCCAGGGCCTTTGAAATGGGTATTTTCAACAGCTTAGAGATTTTCTTATACCCATTTCCTGATTTGTGCAGCTCAACAACTTTTTGTCGCAAACCCTCATTGTGTTCTTGGGTCTTTCTCAAAGTAATGACTGACTAAGGGAATTTTACCTGTGTCACCTGATATTTATACCCCAACAAGTGAACTTAAAAATTAAAAATATGACTAGTAATTTACTTAAAAATCATAGGATTTTCAAGAGGTGCCAATAATTGTGGCACACATTTTGGAGAAAAACGTTCTTACACACACACACACACACACACACACACATATATATATATATATATATATATATATATATATATATATATATATATATATATGTTCTTCTATATATCTTATAATATTTTACTTCAATGAAAAGGTAATAATAATATTATATATATTTACTTTATTTAGTTAATACAAAATAATGTAAATTACAAAAACATGAATGTATTTATTGATAAAGGTAACTCTTCATATTTGAAAAAAAAAAAAATTACAGACACTTTTCCTTTGTCCTTTACCTTTTACAGTGTTATGTATTGTGGACAACTGTCTCCTGTTCTCATTGGCTGATCTGGGACACAGGAACAAAGCTGTGCTCTCTGATTGGCTGGTCTCGAGGGCAGCAATGACCTGTCACAGACTGGTTGCTGAATTTGTTCCAAAGATGTATGGCTGAAGATGCAGACATATAGAGCATTCTTCAGGGAGCAGTTGTATGTAGTATGGCTTACTCCAGCAGTATTAGTACCAGCAGCTGCTGCAGCTATTACTCCCACTACTCCTGCAGGAACTGGTTTTAAGTTACCGTGTGTTTTATTGACTTGAGGAGTGTGTTTGGTGAGATCCTGCTCCACCTCCTCCATACCCCGTCCTCCAGCTGCTTGGCGGCTCTTTAAATATTGACGCCTTGTCCGCCTCCAGCCGCCCGAGGAGCGGGCCGAGGGGCAGTCCAGCCCGGGCAGGGCGGCCCCTCCGTGAGCCGCGGCCGGCTGCAGCTCTCCTGTGCTCCTGCAGGAGGCAGTGCAGCGGGGCTTCTGTCCATGGTGCTGAAGATTCGGCTGGCTCTGTCCGGGGTGCTGAACGGCGTACGGGTGCGGGTCTCAGTCTGAGACTGCTGTCGCACGGATTCGGTCCCTTGTGCCGTGTTGTGCTGCTGTGTTGCGGTCGCGTGTTACAGTGACAGTGTGTCTGCCAGCCCGGAGGTGTCGGAGCGGAGGGGGAGGGGAGGGCAGTAGTCTGAGCTAAGGTAAGGCTTTATGTCTCTGACAAAGAGCGTGAAGCGCACTTGTTTGTCGGTATTTTGCGGGGCCTGGGCTGCAGGCCTCACGGTGGATTCTGCACCGAGCAGGGAGGACGTGATGAAGACATGTAAGCCAGCCTACCGTGCATGTCAGCAGGCTTTCTGACGGCTTCCCTTTCGTTGAGAATATTTCCATCTCGGTCCGAATGTGGACGACCAGGCTTTTAAACCGATTATTACTGTCGGTCGTTATTTCCGGCCTCTACAATGGCGGCCCGGTGAGATACAGTCAGTTTAGTGAAAAGTGTAAACGGCTGAACGCCGGTGGGTCTTTGTATGTTTTGCGTTTTGTCAGTGTGCCAGTTCAGGAGCGGAGGAAGGCCTCGTCCTGGTTAGCAGGCCGGCCTACACCTCTGTACTGGATGTTCGCAGTCTGTGCTTTCATGTAAAATGTTGTGCCTGGTGAAATATATCAATCCGCATTTAAACCGCAGCCATACTGAGTGTTGGTGATGCCATGGCCTCCCAGCAGCCGCAAAGTCACTTCAAACCTTTTCTGGCCCGTGACCCTGTTCGAAGATCTCCAGACTGTCACGACCGAGGTGTCTGCTGTCAAACTGTCATCTGACATGCCTGTGTACCCTGCCTAACAGCACCGAGGGAGCTCCTAATGGAATATATTAAGATGCTATATTTGGAGGTTATGTCTTTAATTTCTGTATTTATTCTTTTATTTTTCATTTTTTAATATCTTTAATAAAAAATATTTAGTTTAATTCTTATTTTCTTTTTTATTTAATATGTGTTTTATTATAGTCTTAAACTCTCAATTAGACCCTTAAATGTAATAACGTTTTAAAGACTTCCAGACAGTTGCTGTCTAATGAAGGAAATAAGAAAAATCGCTAGGTTCTCTTAGACTGAGACACTTGAAACAGTTAATCCTTCAGTTCTTAACATTCCTGAAAACCAAAAATTCATGAACAAAGAGATGTGTGGTTATATTTTTCTGTAAATTGAATTTACTACATGGAAGTCACAAGCTGTTTCAAGGTCTTCTTTAATATATATATATATATATATATATATATATATTGTTGGCCTCAAGGGAGCTAAATATGACTATAATCATTATTTACCACACCCCCCCCCCCCAAAAAAAAAAAAAAAACAGTCCTGCCTCAGTGGAGCTATGTGATGATGTGATGCTTACACTGACGCTTCCATGTCGCTTCCATGTCTTTTCTATAGCTGCATAATTCCATCAAATGCACTTTTGATGTTTTGTGCATCAACACATCTCCCTAACTAAGACTGAAAACCTTTCCTCCCAGAAAAGCAATGTTTTCCCATATAATCACCAGGCTTGTGTCTTACCAGCTTCCTATCCAACAACACAGTAGGTAGGCTTAAATTGGCACTGATTTAATATTTCACTTCCATAAGGTCGGGGACTCAGAAGACATAGGTTCAAAAAAGAATGGTCAAAACTGAAGCAGAGGCTGAGATATCCTGATTTTTAGTCACTAGTATGGTTTAAAATGATGGATCCTACTTTTCCCATAATGCAATTTAATAG
The DNA here is from genome assembly GCA_031216445.1 of Lateolabrax maculatus. Lineage (NCBI taxonomy): Eukaryota > Metazoa > Chordata > Actinopteri > Acropomatiformes > Lateolabracidae > Lateolabrax > Lateolabrax maculatus. Next base: position 2,125,085 of record CM062201.1, read on the forward strand.
TGTATTTTGTTTGATCCTCCCTGCCCTGCAAATGCCCACATATTTCAAACTCCACACCTCAAGTTTGTTACACAGGCGTTCTCTATGAATTTGTATCAGTCCATACTGAGGCTGTAGACTGTTTCTAACCATGACCAGAAAACTTACAGTTATGTGTAAAACCAGTGGATCCGCCCTCAAAACATTCTAATGTCTAAAATTAGAATGTTTAATCATTGTGTAAAATAATTCTTGTGTTTCATCCTACAGAAAATGAGTTCAAAGGTCAGACATTGAGCCAACGGTTGACCAGGGGACAGCCAATCAAGCAGAGAGGACGAGCCTCAGCATCAAAGTAACTATCTATCTATCTATCTATCTGTCTATCGATCAGTCTATTTATCTATCAGTTGATGAATTGATAAATCTACTTATCTATCTGTCCAACGATCGCTTGATCTATCTATCTTCATCATGCTTTGTCCCTCCGTTATACAGATGAGCCAAGATACTTCAGAGACACGAACACGAACCCGCTCAAAAGGCATCAGGGGTTAGTATACACACACACACACACACACACACACACACACACAGAGCATTAGACTGGATGTAAAGTGACACTGGTGTGAGGTTTCATGTTGCATATTCATGTAATTCATGGCTTGATTAGGGAGCTGTGGGGCCCCTACTGACCCCCCACATGTAATCTACACATGGTATCTTGCTAAGTGATTCAAAACCAGATAGGACTCCAATCAGGTTTAGTGTGTAAAATTAGGTAAGATTTTTTATTGAATAGATTACACATACATTTAAATCAAAATTATATTTTGACACATGGATCCTCAAAAAGTAACAGCCTCAAGATAAGGTCATAATCAGTGGCTAAAGTCCCTGATCATCTCAGTTGCTATTGTGACCTTGCGGTGCATTACCAAACAAATGAATAGTCTCTGGCCACAGAAATTGTACTCTTTGACTGGTTGTGCAATGAGTAAATAATTTTTTCTGCAAAATAAAAGCGTCATTATCTTTTTATACGTACAGCTCTCGTATGACTTTTATTTCTGCATCTAATGAGTCTCCTGCTGCTCTACTCTCAGTGTCGTCGGAACTCGCGGGACAGGAGATAAAGCAGGAGTTAAGGTAAGTGATTTTATGCTTCAGCAGAAGACTATCATAATGTATGAAGTGTGTGTTGTGTGTATGAAGTGTATATTTGTCTTGCGTGTCAGTAGCAGCTGTCCCACCCCTGGATGTGACGGCAAAGGCCACGTCAGTGGAAGATACTCACGACATAGAAGGTAGGAGTCACGTTGGATTTCATCAAAAAGTTAGTTAGCCAGTTAGCATGAACTCATACCAAAAGCTCCATGCTATGTTGCCTATAAAAAGCACACAGAATCAACAATCAAACAGAGAAAAAGCAGCTGATAGTACAAACATGCAAAGGAATTACAGTGTGATGATTATGTTATAATTTAATGTTAAACCATATGTTATTTTGTTGTCATCTTATTCACACGGGGACATTGTCACTCTGCTGTGTAAAATATCATTGTGAGGTTAAGTGTTTCCTAAGGACAGAGGGTGACTTATGTTGTACACATTGTAAAGCCCTCTAAGGCAAATATGGTATTTGATTTTGGCCTGTATAAATAAAATATTTCCCTTAACTAGAACTGAGGGGCCTAGGTCACATCATGAAAAGCAGCCCCAGACCAAAAGTACACTACAGTATGTGGACAGATGTGTCCGCGTACTTTTGGGCATATAGTGTAATGATGACATACAGTATGAGGACACATCTAGCCAACATATGCAGAAAAAATATGCAGATGCAGTTGTACATACAACATATACTTTAGGCTATATATAATACTACATGTGCAGTTTTCTTCTTAACATTGTAACAGATCACCAAACAGTCGAGGTCATGGAAGAAAAATAATTTTTATTCTCCTTTCTCTTTTATTCTTTGATGTAACACAAGTAGATGTTAATAATATAACAATACTACAAGTATACAGCTCTGCTAGTGCCATCCACAAGCTGCAATATTCACTATATGACGTCACAATATGTTGGACAGAACAACAAGCTGTTGATTATGCTGTTTTATGTCTGCATGTTGGATGTTATCTGTCACTTACACACCCACCCTGCTCTCCTCAGTGTACTTGGATGCCCAATTGTGAAGAAAAGGAAGCTGGAGGAGGCCGAAGCCGAGGAGAACCAGTCTGCCCCCAAGAGGAGGAACCAGCCTGCCAAACAGGTAGCAGGTGAAGGCTTCACCGCAGACAGTGATGCAGCAGAAGAGGAGGAGGAGGAGGAAGAGGAGGAAGAAGACCTCAAGGAGAAGAAGAAAAACAAAACAAAAAGCAGGCCAGAGGCAATAAAACGTGAGTGAAGCCAAACCAGAAAAGTTAGCGTGAAAACTGTGACATCTCAGTTGTGACAGCTCAGTTCCCAGCACCCCCCGGGCTGGGTAATGATGGCATCCTGTTATTGTTGAGAACGACTGCAATACAGCAGCAAAACAGGACTGTGAGATCGTCAGGAAACCATCAGCTGAGGGTGAAAATCAAGCCAGCAGCTCTGTGCTGAATGCGAACATGCTGATGTGAAGCAGGAAACCATAATAGTTGAATCTGTTTTGATAGCTTAGCGTGTAAGCATTTAACATTAGAAAACATTAATTAGAACTAAACAGCACCACTGGGGCTGATGGCAATGTCATTAGTTGTGCAGGTAATTGGTATCAAATCAAAGTATTGCACAAACTGAAAAGCATTACCAAGTGTTAGAAGTCATACTTGGCTGCTAGCATGGTTAAAACAAACTGTCCATTTGTACAGAAAGTAGGTGTAGAATAAGAAAGGAGCCTTTAGGAGGCTGAGATACTTCATCTGTGATATGCAGAATAGCAGTCAGGTTACAGCACCCTCACTCTTAGAGGAATGGGTGCTTTTCATTGCAATAATAATGTGCATGGTGGCACAAAGGAGTCTTTCCTAGTTCACAGTTGATACATGGAAGTTTTATGTTAAGTTCTAGTATGGCGTCATGGAAATTAGTTTTGTACTTTACTGCCTGAACCAGATCACAGGCTTTGCTACATTAATGCTAAACAAGTCAGATTCGGTCAACTACAAGGTCAGTCACAATGCATGTCAAATCATCTGTCATCATGACAATGACATTCCTCTGTACTTTGAATCTACAGCAGACTGCTCACTAGTGATGACAGAGGACACAGAAACAGCAGAAATAGCAGTTTGTCTTCCAGCCGAAGATGGCAAGAACGAAAATGTCCCCTCAGAGGCGGAAAACGAAACTGAAGGTGAGAAAACAGGTGAGGATGTGAAGACGGTAATACTCACTGATGAGCATCAGCAGGAAGGTCAGCTGGTGACAAAGGAAGAGCCATCAGAGCAAGCTGAAGAAGAAACGGGGGTTACTGAGCTTAAAGAGACAACGGAAGAGGAGGAAGAGGAAGCAGAAGAAGAAGAAAGGGAAGATGAAGAGCAGCAAGAAAAGCAGGAGAATATTGTAGAAGAGAGGGAGGTAGAAAGACAGGTGATGAGCCAGGAGAACACTGATCACCAGTACTCCAGTGATTACAACCATCAGGCCAAAGAGTCAACAGAGGAGCAGAGTAAGAGGGAGGAAGGGGAGGAGGAGGAGGAGGAGGAAGAGGAGGGGGAGGAGGAAGAGGAAGTAGAAGAGAGGGACGTCCACCAAGAGGTTGACACTCCTTATGCTTTGAGTCCACACACTCAGGGATCTGAAGCCGAGGTGTCATATAGGGAAGAAAAGGTCAGCACCCCCATGACTGAGGAAGAGGACGAAGAGGAGGAAGAACAGGAGGAAGAGAGAGATGAAGAGGATGACGAGAGGCAGGGGAAGGAAGCAGGCGAGGTGGTGGAGGAGGAAGAGGAGGACCAAGACTCCAGCAAAGCCTCTCCGACTACAGTGGTTATAGAAGTCCGCTCTGAGGAGGAGGATGATGAGGATGATGAAGAGGAGGAGGAGGAGGAAGAGGAGGAGGAAGAGGAAGATGAGGAGGAGGAGGAAGGAGAGGAGCAAGATCGTGTCTCAGAAGGCTCAGGAATCACGGACGACTCAGAGAACTGGGATATGACTCGGGGGAACCTGGGGCTGCTGGAGCAGGCCATTGCCCTGAAGGCAGAGGAGGTGAAGGGAGGCCAGGAGGCCCAGGGCTCCCCGGACTACCATCCATACAGCACCTCCAGCAAAGGCTCCGAGCCTGCTGCTGCAGCCCGCCGCACCGCTCACTACAGCAAAGGTACACTTACTCACCTGAGTCCTGTGTTGGGGAAATGCAATATATTATATTAACTAACTAATTAACTATATATACACACACACACACACACATATATATGACACACACATATGAACACTGCATTTCTGCTGCTGCTGTGTGCAGTGATCACCTTTTTAGTTCAGGGAATTCACGCAATAAGTGTTTTTGTTATTTATAAGCCCATTAATGATTTTTTTAATGATAAATGTATAACACATCATAGCACATTAGCCTCTTTTGATAATTTAATGACGATATCAGTGATTCTGGGCCTGGTATAACTTGGTATTAGGTCAGAATCACATTTGTTGTACTGCCCATCCCTTGTACTACTTATTGATGTGCTTTTATTCATTATTGATGCCATATCAATCATACCTTCCTCTATTCAGAGAAGAAGGAAGTAAAGTGTCCTACCCCAGGGTGTGATGGGACAGGTCATGTGACTGGGCTGTACCCTCACCATCGCAGTCTATCTGGATGTCCTCACAAAGACCGAATACCTCCAGAGAGTGAGTATTATCACCTATCATAACTCCAGGAGACCAATCTGACAGTCCTGATCCATATTCTGTTAGTCAACTAAAAGCCAAGCCTTTCACTTCTCTATTGGTTTTATTCAAATAGTCAACAGCTTGGGAGCTTTGAGAGCGAGGCCTAGTTATGGATTGTTACTACTATTATTATTACTACTACCAGCATTATTACTACTAGTACTACCACTACTACTTCCTTCTGTTATAGAAAAAAAGACTTACACTACTACTTGTATTGCCGCTTTTTCAACTACTGTGTGTTTTTCATGAATACTCTTATTAATACTGCCAGTGATGTGAAAACATCTACAGCAAACTGAACAGACTGACCAGTTTGTGTCTGCTGTGTGTCTGTAGTCCTGGCCATGCATGAGAACGTCTTGAAGTGTCCGACTCCTGGCTGCACAGGCCAAGGCCATGTCAACAGTAACCGCAACACACACCGCAGGTTAATGAAACACCCAAGGACACACACACGCACACACACACACACACACACTTACATTCATTTTTCCAGAGACTTACCCTAACCATAACCTCTACTTGCCTAACCCTAACCCTAACCCGTCCCTCTCCAAACTTAACCCTAACATAACCCTAACCTTAAACCAAGTCTTCACCCTAAAATCTAATGATTTATGTTATAAGGAATTTGTGTTCTTTCCCCAAAAAAGAAGGTGAGTCCCCACAATGGCAACACACACACACAAATACATGGACACACACACACATACATTGCCTGACTACCACAACAAATGTGGCCAATGAGCATATGGGATATGTTTTTTGTGATTATGCAGACAAGAATTAGGGACTTGAGTTATGAGGTTAGTATGAGAATGTTTATCAGTTTTGATTTCATGATGTCATAGACATCATTGTTTGTATATAGTCTATGGTTTGGCAATATTTCTGTTTTCAAAAATAAAGTTTTCATATTCGCCCTAAAACATACTTAGAATGTCTTTAGAAGGTTTATCAATAATCTCCTAAACTCCTCTCTGTGTATTAAAAGTCTACCTACTCAGAAGAGTTTTATTCCATTAAATGCAAACATCTGGACATGTCTCCCCTGTCAGTCTATCCGGCTGCCCCATTGCAGCTGCAGCTAAGCTGAACAAGAGCCAGGACAAGCAGGTTCATTTACAGGCTGCAACCAGCGAACCCTCCTCCAACTCGGACAGAGTGCTCAGGTGAGACATGCAAGATAAGTCTTTTTTCTTTTCTTTTTCCAATTCAGTTCTTTTATACACGACTACGTCCATGCCACTGTAGGGATAACGCATAACTAATGACTTGTCCTCCAGGCCCATGTGTTTTGTGAAACAGCTGGAGATCCCTCAGTACGGCAGCTACGGGCCCAATGCGGTGACCACCACCCCTCGAGCTAACCTGGCCAAGGAGCTGGAGAAATACTCCAAGGTGTCTTTTGACTATGCAAGCTTTGATGTCCAGGTGTTTGGAAAGCGTATGCTCATTCCAAAGACACCCAGCAGCACTGAAACATCACCCAAAGCCTTCAAATGTAAGACCTCATACATACTTCATACTTCGCCTCCATAATCCACCTCTATATTTGGTTGTGACATGTCATGTGTAACAATGCAAAATGATGGATAACTCCACTGGCACAGGATCTTTAAGTTTTTAACATGAACTCTATGAACGTGCTGCTGTCTGTGATGAACTTTACCTGTGGGGGTCAGTTTTCTATTTTCATGGATAGTTGGCTAAATGCAGAGGACGTTCCATTACAGTACAACTATATTAGAGCCCAACGGGTACCATTATTGATATTTGAGAGTTAAAAAACTTGACACTAACGATGACGATCAATATTCATGATCTCAAACTGTCTCCTTCAAACTCTCAAATGAATCATTTATGTGCACAAATTAACAAAACATAAACAACAGCTGACATTTAGTGTATGTCAACGATAACACAATCCAGCAACAGGCAGTAAATCCACGTATCTCTGACCTCCTCTTCTTCCTCTCTATTGTCTGAATAAAGTCCTTGACTTATTTCTATCAATGTCTCTCCATTTTCACAGTCCACAACAGGCACTCACACAATGTGCAACTACAAAACTGGAGAACCCAATTCTGAAAAAAAGACAATGAACATTTTTTAAAAAGCAGAAAAAACTGGAGGGCATCCTCTACTGACAGACTAAAATAATAACAGAACAGACTACAGTTGAATTACCATGTTGCCAGGGGATTCATCCAATGATGAAGAGGATTGATTAGATGTTCAGGCTATTGATATTATCAATGATCACATGTAGGTTTGTTTTGATAGGGTAATGAAATATGTCGATATTCTTCACATTTGACCAATAAAACAACACTGCACCTTTGATATATTTTAGAATGTCACCTACATATTTAAAGCTATGTTCTATTAATGCGTATGCACAAACTGTTGTAACTTCAGAGCAGGAATTAGTCATTCTTGTTCATGATTTATTGATCAGAGAGCACGGATAAGTCACTTGTGTGCATTAATTATTAATTTGAGAGTATGATTTATCAATTTGTGTATACTTAACTATTAGTTGTCTTCACCTGCTCTGTGTGTTACTGTGTGGTAACCAAATGAGCACACTCAATAATGTGTGACTCCTTTGCTACAGTGCACAAAAAGTACAGCTGATATCACTGTAACTACCAACAGCAGCTATGTTAGCCACATTTAGCTTTAATGATGCACACGCATCTGCACAGTAGTCTGCTCCTCTTGCACTTGCTCCAGTAAATTCTTTATGCTCCATTCCCACCCAGCTAAATCATTCCCTAAGGCCTCCTCCCCCAGTCACAGTGTGTCGGGAGGCTTTTCTAAGAGCGCTTCGTCCTCCAGCGGTTATGACTACAGCCAAGATGCAGAGGCAGCCCACATGGCAGCAACAGCCATCCTCAACCTGTCCACCCGCTGCTGGGAGAGACCAGAGACCCTCAGCACCAAGCCCAGGGAGCCCTGCACCAAGGTAACTGGCCTTCAGTCAGACACGTTCTTCTTGGGACGAGCTCAGATGTGCACAGCGCATGACGGCACTCTTGTGTTCCCTGTCGTGTTTCTTGATATTTGGGTCGCTTCAGTTGCACTGACTGCGTATCTGAACCTTGCAGGAGTCAGACATTGAAGTGGATGAAAATGGCACCTTGGATCTCAGCATGAAGAAGACAAAGAGGGAGGGCCTGCAGCCTGCGGAGCCTTCACCCTCCTCGTCTTCATCCTCTCAACACATCGGAGCCACCTTGTCTCAGGGCCACACTCAGCCAGAGTGGGAGGGGCCGCTGGACTTCACCAAACCAAGTGGAGTCAAAGAGGAAGACCATGAAGAGGTACTGTATGACTGAAAGATAGACAGATGAAGGGAGTGAGGATGATGATGTGCCAGTCAGACCCTGTTGCTTACAGGTGGGCGTCTGATGAAGAGTGCGACTTCATGCTGGCTAACCATTCTTTTACCTTTCTTCAGGTGGAGTATACGGCTCCCTCATACACCTCATCTGACGGGGAGGAAGAGGACCAGGAGAACCTGGAGGACAGGAAGTACCCCGGTGAGGTCACCACCAGCAGCTTCAAGGTCAAGTTTCTGCCCAAAGACAGCAAAAAAGAGGTTCTTATGTAAGTCACAACTTTTACCATCAGAACTTCCATTCAAAGCACTGTTCACTTTGAATTGTACTTCGTATTAACTGATCCCCGTAAGAAATGGTCTAAATTAGATGGGATGTCTGGAACATTAAAATGAAAAACATCTACATCACTCAGAGGGAGTCTGAAGGGAGCAGGACTATCGCATTTGGTCATTTCAAGGATTTGAAGCCTGTTTAGCATTCAAAACAAGAGTCAGCAACTACAGATGACTGTGGTAGGCTGAGACACCTGTCAATCAGTCAGTCAAACAATTAGAGAAAACAAAAGGCATTCCTCTTCAAACAAATTACGCCGTGTTTATGTCACACGAGAGTTCCTGTCAACATTGAAGGCGAAATCACAACTGGGACACTCACATTTTTCTGAAAGCTCTAAAATGTCCGTCTTTGCAATTAATAATCAAGGCGTGCAAGAAGAGACGACCAAATATGGTCATGCCAGTCAGTGTCAAAATGTCATGAATATGTATGCTGTATTTTCACGGTATGTTTAACCTTCACATAATTAACTGCAGCCATTAACCACCTTGAGTTTATGTGATCTTTCCCGTCCCTACCATCTATCCCATATGAGGTGAACTCAGCATTAGGTTCGCCACTGAGTCACATCAGATCAAGGGACATTCAATATTAAAAGCCTAAATTCTTGTGAATCAAAAAGAAGTGAGAATCTATACCACAATGTATTTCTGGCATGTGAGTATGAGCACCCTCTTGAAAGGCAGAGGACTGATCAGTGAGTGTTGTCTCGGCCCTAGATGTCCCACCCCAGGCTGTGATGGCAGTGGACACATCACTGGAAACTACGCATCACATCGAAGGTAAGACCTGCACTCTGACTTGGAAATGATAAGCCAAGTATGTTTGCCTTTCAAATCTATGGTGTGATGGCACTAACAGCTGATTTGTTGAGGTTGAAGCATGATTTAATTTTGACCTCTGCTCCTAACATTGATTCTGACCAGAATCAGTTTAGAAGGAAAAGGGGAGTTATTGGTGAATTTGACCTAATTTCTCCAGTTTGATGAATTGTTTGTGGAAACAATGGAAAAAGTCCATTAAACTCTACTAATCCTACTTTCTGGAACAACTCAACAAATCTGATTCCAGCCTGTGGAAATGTAGATAAGCATGACACAGAGCTTGAATTAGGCCAGACAGATTTCTGTCCAACTGAGTACCACTACTTGTCATTCAGTACCGCCACTTTCTAATGAATGTAGGCACAGTAGTTATGTACGTGTAGTTACTGTAAGTGTTGGATCAAAATAGGTTAATTTTCTGCTCAAACAAGCCACAAGGAGGCAAAATGTGCAGCTGTGTTCAGTACAATATGTTGGAAGTTGGAAAGCTGGTGGATAAGAGCACATATAAGAGCCTGTAAAAGCCTCTGTCTATACATGGCCTGTACAGAGATAACTTATGCACATGGAATACTACATGTATTTCATATTACAAGTTGATCAAGTTCAACAAGTTGATTCCCCCAAATACTGCATGTACATGATTTGTATTCTGGTGGTTTAGTACAATTGAAGCACTGTCATGACAGACAGGCTGCTCTTTTATATTCAACCCCATTGAGAATACATAAGGAGCAATTCAGTACAAACATTAATCCAAAAGGTACTGTAGTCTTTTGTAGGTATGACGGTCTGCTACAAACAAGCCCTTGCCTTTTGAGTTTGTTTCTTAAGGTTGGAAGAAATTCACAGTTCTCTTTAGAAGGAGTCCAAATATTTTCAGATTATTTGATGTGACAGGTGTTCAGATGACATTGGTCAAAGTAAAATGATCTACTGAAGTGAAGTTGGAGATGTTTCACCTTCATTCAAACGGCCTCTTCAGTTCTAATGAGAGGGCGGCTGTACCGTCAGTTCCTTCACTGCCTCGGTGTTTGTCCAATGTGGCCATCAGCTCAGACGCCTGGAGCGCCTCATGTACCCTGGACAAGGACCCTGACTCTTAGCTTTGGTCATTGTGTCTGCCATCTGACCTGGAGGAACGCTGACTGTTTGCCTCCTCTCATTAGAACTAAAGAGGCCTGTCGACAGCGAAAGATCTTCCAGTGGATTGTTTCATTGACCCCTGATATCATTCTGCCTGGATGACTGAGATGACTCCACACACACACATTCATCGTTCATTATTTGTCCTGCCCAACTATGACACTACTTTAGAGATCAGATAATAAAATAACTCCTGTCCTCCCTGTGTGTGTGCTGCCCAGTCCTGTCCTGGCTCTGTAGTCCAGTTCAGGTTCTGGCTCTTTCCTTCACTCATGCTCAGACATCCTGTTCTCAGTCTGGTTTTCTGACGTTCTCTCTCTAACTATCTTCCAGTCTGTCAGGCTGTCCTCTTGCTGATAAATCACTTCGGACCCTCATGGCTGCCCACACAGCTGAACTAAAGTATGTCTGCTTTCTCCTGTCTCTCACCTCCAACATGTTCACTCAGCACTCAGTCTGCAGCTACAGCTCTGTCCCTGCTCTCCTTTTAACACTAATATAAAATAGTCAAAATCAATCATAGTTAAGTCCAATATTGAAAAATCCAAACCAAAAACAATGAGCTCTAATTATTTAGTGAGGAAAACTGGTTTCTGCCTGCAGTCTGCTGATAATGTAAGCCTGTGGAGTGAAAGAGCGTCTGTGTGTGTCTCAGGTGTCCGACTCCAGGTTGTGATGGATCAGGCCACATCACTGGAAACTACGCATCACATAGAAGGTATGAGCCTGTCTTCTGTTCGGCCTGCCATACTATTACTTACTGTATGCAGACGGGTACTGTGACTCTTCCTCTCTGCTCCTCTCTGCCAGCCTGTCTGGATGCCCTCGTGCCAAGAAAGGCGGAGTCAAGTCAACCCCCACCAAGGATGACAAGGAGGACTCCGAGTTGCTGAGGTGAGCTCTCACCACCCCGGCAGTGTGTGTGTGGGATGTTAGACTGACTCCGTCCCACAGTGTTTAGAGGACTAGTGTTGACTGAAATTCCAGTAATGGCTGCGTTGGATTGTTGCAATCCAAACAATTTAAACCCCTGGAGTGTTTGAACGTCCAAAAGTAGAAAATGTATTCAAAAAAAAATAGATGTAATAACTTCCAAAGTTCATAACATGTTTTTGTCTGACAAAAAATCCTGCTGAAAACCATATCTGTCTGCGTTTAACCTTTCAAATTAACATTTTCACTGCAGCTGCACACAATGGGAGGAACCCACCTGTATTAAAGGTGCAGCCTTTCCTATGGCTTTATAGCCACAGTGCTATATCATTTAATGTAACAACAGAAACTATACTTAAATAATTCAACACATGTAAGGTCTTTGCAAACAATATAACTACAGTGGATATTCCTAATCAGCAGAGGATGAATACTAACCATTTCATTTAGCACCACCATCAAGACATGACATTTACTGAACACATCCATGCTCTTCAGAGACTGAACTTTTCTAACACCACCCTCAGGACAAACTGTCAACTTTGCACAAAGACACCTCTAGAAGGAAGATTAGCATAAAACATACTGAGCACATTCATGTCCTGAAGGTGAGAAATATTTTTAGTTTAATAATCAGTATCCTGTCCTCTAGTACAACCCCTCAGGACCAACGTTACAGCTTAGCCTCCTCACTGTTCAGTCAGACGTGCTGTCTGCATTTCTTCAGGTGTCCAGTTCCTGGCTGTGACAGTCTGGGCCACATCAGTGGGAAGTACGCCACCCACCGCAGTGCCTACGGCTGTCCACTGGCGGCCCGCCGGCAGAAGGAAGGTCTTCTTAACGGCACCCCCTTCTCCTGGAAGGCATTCAAGACCGAGGGCCCGACCTGCCCGACACCAGGCTGCGACGGCTCCGGCCACGCTAATGGCAGCTTCCTGACACACCGCAGGTATGCAGCGTCATCCCAAGACAGTTTCATGCTGATTAACATGCCCAACCGCCTCATGATCCCTCATGAGCCTAATGTACATAAAACTATCTCAGCCTGGTTAGACTCTCAGAGCTTTTTGATCGTGATCAGTTGCTCCTCTCAGTCTGTCAGGTTGTCCCAGAGCCTCAGCAAACAAGAAGAGAGGCAAGTTCCCCGGAGACGAGTATATCACTGCAAAGTTCAGAGCCAGTGACGGTAAGAGACAGTGCTTTCCCCTCTGCCTAATAGACAAACTATCTGATACTTCTACAAGACATGAAAAAATAAGAAATCTGGTTTGTCAGACGTGTTGCCACAATTTGCAGCACGGATTTGGGCTTGCACATATAAGTGATGCCCATAACAGAGTAGGTATGACTGGCAGCTGTCTTCATATTCGGTTTGCTGTGTGTTGTCACTCTCGCTCAGTTCTGGACAATGACGAGGACATCAAGCAGCTCAACAAAGAGATCAATGAGCTGAGTGAGTCCAACTCAGAGATGGAGGCTGACATGATGAACCTACACACTCAGGTGAGCTCAGCCGCCCGGCTCCCTGCTCTGCACTCCACATGTTCCCAGATACACCCAGGAGACACTGCCACGTGATGGGATGCTGTGGGCTGTTGCTTTGATACTGAACGGAGATGATAACTGACTGTAGAGAAAAATGGGTGATATCCAACAGTGTAACTAAAACTAAAAAATCCCCTGCAACCCAAAAAATATTTTCCCCACAGACTGCTGTTACCAACATATCTATCAGATTGTTGTCTTTTGTCAAGCTGTGACTGTGTCTCTGCTTCAGATCTCTTCAATGGAGAAAAACCTGAAGAGCATGGAGGAGGAGAACAAGCAGATCGAGGAGAGGAATGAGGCCTTGTTCCTCGAGCTATCTGGCCTGAGTCAGGCCCTGATTCGCAGCCTGGCCAACATCCGCCTGCCCACCATGGTGACTATACACAATGTGTTTTGGTTTGTTTTAATAGAGGACAAACTTCCTCTTCTTTACTGCTTTTGCTGGCGCGTTGTTACCCCACCAACTGTCCATCAGAGCAATAGCATGAAATCAGAGGCAGGACTGTGTTGTGACGACCACATGCTGACATGCATTTGTGTCCTCATGTGCACAATACAAACAATCTGTAGGCATTTTTTGCATTACCAGTTACTGTTACTGAGCCAGGCTAAATAAGCTTAGCACGAGAGGTCTCTAAATGTCCAATGACTGGTTTTGTTTTATTCTATGTGTAAAGAGAAATAAGTCCAAGTTTACTACTCAAACTCTTGCTCTTTAAATACTCAAGACTCACCTGACTTGACTCAAACTTTGAGGACAGGATTTTGAATTCTCTGACTTGTGAACTTGTGTGTGTTCAGCAGGAGCCGCTGTCCGAGCAAAATTTCGACAGCTATGTAGAAACCCTGACCCACATGTTTACCAATAAGGACTGCTACCAGAACCCTGAGAACCGGGCTCTCCTCGAGTCCATCAACCAGGCAGTGAAGGGCATCGAGGTGTGACGGACAGGAGGGGGCATCACAGTGACCACACCCATCTTTCTTTCCAAACCCTTTAGATACTGTATGTAATTAATTCTTCTCATTTGGAACTTTGTCATCTGTTCTTTGCATTTGTTTGCTGTTTGCATGTTGCTTTATGACAGTATGAGTGTGAACAGATTAGGATGTGGATGTGAAGTGTGTGGTAGCACACTGGAATCAAACTGTCACTGTAAGCAAGGTCATCTCATGGTGTACACAGGCAGGCACGGAGAGTGCAGTATACAGCCTGAGCTGAGCAGATTCTCTTAGTTAGTGAACATATCCCATCTCCATTCAATAATGTTGATAGTATTCTATATGAGCATAGTGATGTTGCACCTCCAGGACTAGTTTGTAGATTCATTCTTACTATTGCTGTGTAACTATTTAAGTCCTTTGCAAATGTTGGTTTAATAACAACTTATTTATTCATGTCTGCTGTATTATTTTTGTTGGCTTATTTATTATTCATTATCTATTTATTAACTTTTTATTTTTATTTCAAAATGCTACCTGAGAAGATTTTAAATGGTAACCAAGAGAAAGGAATCATTTCCTCTGCATTGTTGAACAAAGAGGAAATATTTTAAGATATCAACTATGAATTGTTTTATATAACTTATTATTTATTTAAAATACTGGGATCTTTTTAAGTGCAAATATTTTGTAACTGAAAGTTTTTTAATAATTTTCTAAAGATTTTTTTTTGGTGCTTCTGTTTATATTATTTTCCCTTTTTATTTTCACAAACTATTTTGAGTACATTGCAATACACTGGGAATATTGAGCTGCACATATTTGGTATTTATTTGGTGATGAAGAACAAAGTGATGGTGAATATTTATTTTGTATTGTCTATGTATTAATGATGGCTGTGTATGGATTAGTCTTTAAGTTGCTCTTGAAATAAAGCTTAACCCGCAGTAAATGTGGACTGGACTAATAGTATTTTTGTATTGACTTAAATGTTGACATACTATTATTTTTACCTGTAGGACTGTCAGATACAAGTAAAAGAGCCCTTCTGGGCCATTTCCATAGCTTATTTGTTGCTGTGGAAAAACCCTCCCCAAAAGGTCAAAATTTTACATCCTCTCCTCCCAGTGATCAAATATCAATTGTTCATATTTAGTTTAAAGGTTAAGTCTTCACAGCATCTTTGCCAACCATGGAATAGAAGAACTACAAAAGAAGCCATTACCTGATCACTGATCAGTAAAACCCATACTGTACTATTTGGAGCCCTGTGATGTAGGAAAATCAAGTGCTGCTAGTGGTCATTCAATTCTGAGCTAACTTTGTGGTCACAGCAATCTGAACATACTTCCTACATCCTCTTCCGTTCACAGCCACTCATTCATAATACCTTAGTCCTGATATGGTCACATGTATTACATAGCTACTGCACGCATCAATCCCTCCACTGGTGCTGATCAGTGTGTATGAGGTGGTGTGGACTTGTACACAGGTATCATTATACAATCTGCATATAAAAGCCTGTCTGGGTCTCTCATATCGGAGGTGGGCATGATGCGTGAACTCATTTATGTAAATGAAAGGTATTGAGGATTCAAGGACCCGCTCAATGATCACTTTATTTGTTCATTGTACTTAACTGTAAGTACAGGCGTTTAAGGGAACCATGAAATCAGCCAAAACAACAACAATGTCATTTACTCATTTTAATGGTTAAAAAAATACTTCTTTGCGCAAAGAGACAACAATAAGTCCCTGTTTGCTTAGGAAACGAGGGACTGAAACAATGATGGCCACCAAATGATGACAGGTGGAGCAAGATAAGATGAGGTAAATGTTTTTGAGGAGAGAAAACAAAAAAAGGCACAATTTACAATCAATCATGCCCCAAATTCACAATAACAATAATAATAATAATAATAATAATAATAATAATAATAATTATAATAACAACAACAACAATAATATATCAGTACAGCTAAAAAAAAAATCTGCAACAACAAAAAAAATACAGACCAATTATATTATACAAGGCAAATCTTGCCTGTCAAGCTCCTCCTGTGTGCTCCACCCTCATCAGGCTTCCTACACTCCGGAGCCCCAACAAGTCCTGCCGCTGGTACTGTACAGATAGCCGTTCTACAGTGCACAGGAACTTTAACATACTATCTGACCACCAGACATGATACGCACAGTTTGGAAGGCCCGATGCAATCGTCATGGCAGAAGGCACCGCAGCCTTGGCACATGATCATGGCTTTGAGGCGGCACGAGCACTTGAGCGCCACCTCCTCAGTCGTACTGTCAGTAAAGGCCTGGATGCTGAGGGTGGCCTGGCTGCCGGCCAGGCGGGGGCGCAGTTGGAGAACACCGTCTGCCATGCTCCGGGAAAAACCGCTGTTGTCCATCACTGACACATTGGCTGTGTAGCTTACTCCTCCACCTTGCTTGGGGAGCTTTCCATAGAGCTGGAAGGGAAGGGAGGAGGCAGCCGAGGAGGGGGAGGGGGAGGAGGAGGAGGGAGAGTAGGACACTATGCCGTGCTCCTTCTTTGCCATCCTGGCTAAAGTCATCTCCATGTTGAGTAGTCCCTCCATCGCCCCTCCGCTCAGGTAGCTGTCCACAGAGTTCCCAGGCTCCTTTTTGGTAATGCTCAGGGGTTTAGTGGGGGAGGATTTGGCAAGAGCCTGACAAGAGGGCCGAACACCAACTTCATTCTTCACGATGGGTGCAGGAGATGGCTGCTGTTGGTGATGGTGGGGAAGCTGAGACTGAAGAGGCCTCCAGTTGATCTTAATAGTAGGCACCACCTCCATGGGGTAGGGGTCTGTGTGGGGAAGAGAGGGGCCATTAGGCATGGTCCTGTGGGGTGGCTGGTGCCTGTCAGGAGTGGCCCCCTGTGAGGGCTTAGGACCATGAAAGTCTTTAATAACTGCAGACTCCACAGCGGTCTGAGAACTAAGGTCTGACTTACTCCTATAGGTCAAAGAACTGGAGGAAGATGAGGAGGATGGCAGAGAGGTGATTACTGGGACGGCCCCAGGGGCCTGCTGGGACTGGTACTGCGACACAGCCGGGGTCTCCATCAGACAGGAGACTGGGCGGCCTGTTGGAGACTTGTTGTGGATCTGAGAAGCTGCGGTCAGTTCTGGGCTGGGAGACTGGGCTGAGACCTCAGGCCTGGTGCGTGGACCTGGGGTCCTTGCAACTGGTGGTCTGGGTTGGGGTCCTGGCAATCGACTGATTTCGAGCCTGTTGGCAGAGTGTGAGGGCAGAACTTTTTCCAGGGGCAGGCTGCCTTGTAGTAGCTGAGTGACCAAAGGGTTGTTGGCCTCCACACTGGACACTGGTCTGGCTGAGCTGGCCAGTCTCTTGGAGGCAGCTGCAGCAGCTGGGTGAGTGACAGAGAGCTTTAAACCTGCACGGCACTCCTCTTCCACAGAGCTTTGTATAGAAACTCTACAGTCATCTCCAGGCTCCATTTTGACCACAATGTTAATGTCCCTGAGCCCCTGTGGGTGGGCTGTGGGGAGAGCCTGGTGGTCCTGGGAATGGGGGCGGCTTTGCTGAGGGTGAGACAGGCCATTGGGGAAGCAAGGCTGAATGACGGTCTGACCCTGGCGGCTGGACACGTGGGCTTGGATGACCGGCTGTTGGTTCTGAGGAGTAGGGCTGCAGATGACCAGCTGGCCGTTTCTCTGGGTGCTCAGTTGGGGGCACCAGTTCTGGTCAGGCTGCCGCTCATCCTCCTGGCTCTCATTCTCACAGTCCGAGGCAGTTTCTGTGGAGTCACTATGTGTCCCAGCCTCGTCATCTTTCTCTCTGCCAAAGGAGTCCACATGTTGTGGAGATGGGGCGTCTGTAAGCTTTCTCTCTGTAGCTGACTGAGAGAATAACTCCTGGGGGTCCACATGGTGGGAACCATGCTGGATAACACCACCCAGTCCAGCCTCCTTCCCTTGTACCTGCTCTTTGGGCTGACAGGAGTTGGCCAGCGTCTGAATAACGTCCACACCCTGAGCCCCGAACCTGGGAAGGGAATCTGGGATAGAGGTTGGGGCCAGTGAGGGTTTTTCACAACCCTGGTCTGCCCTTTCAGAGGGGGCAGTAGCAGACTCAGGCACCCGGCTTTGCCTGGCCGACTGGGTAGCCAAAGATTCAGATATGGCGTCAGGCTCTAGAGAGGGTGAGTCAGCTGTCTTGTCTGTGAGCCCATTGCAGGAGCTCTGGACACTGGTTGATGTTGCTTCTATCTCCTCTCCAGCCTCTGGCCCCCCAGCTGCTTCCTCTAGAGGAGGGCTTGGGGTCTGTGGAGGCTCCAGGGACGTGGATGTTGATGTAGTGGACAATGAAGGGGAAGGCTGCGGCGTGGGCTCTACACCGAGAAGCTGTAGTTGTGTTCCAGACGAATTAGTGTCTGGAGACGATCCCTGCTCCTCCATCCCACATCCTCCTCCTCCTCCTCCTCCTCCTCCTCCTCCTCCTCCTCCGGGCTCGATAGGTCCTGGATGCTCTCGCGCTCGTCGTCCATTGCTGCTATCCGGTAGCCCAGCAGCAGGCCGCAGCCTGATCCCGGCCGGCCCTGCCCCGTCGCTAGTGGCTGCAACAGCAGCAGCGGCCTCCCGCTGGGCGCGGGCTTGCTGGGCGCGGGCTTTGATGTCCGCCAGGGTGCGCGCCCCCCCCGTCCCCGACCGCCGCGAGCCCTCCCCGGGGGGCACGATCCGGGGGCAGATCTGGTAGGTGGGGTGCCCTTTGACCCAGGGAGGTTTGATTCTGGACAGTTGAATCTGGGATAGAGATACAAGAACAGTGGGTCAAACTTTAGCTGGGTAACAACTCACTGCTGAACAGGCAAATTATTTTTGTGGACAAATCTTGTGCACAGATAAGGAGCTTTGGAGCCTTTAGGTTCATGCAACAAAGTCTTACCCGGATAGGCGGCACCTTGGGTTCTTCTGTTGTCGGCTGCGGCTTCTCCGAACGGACACTGTCAATTGTGGTACGAAAGGACTGACGGTCGTCGAGCCGCGGCCTCTTTTCGGGGAAGCTGGAGAAGGCCTGAGTCTCATCTGGCCTTCTCTTCTGTTCCTTGAGCTGGGAGCTGGGTACAGGGGTGGTGGTTGGGCTGGCAGATGGGCTGCTCTCCCGGCTGCTGGTGGCAGTACCCCCTGTAATAGAGGTGACCACAGAGGCAGTGTCATCCAGGGGATCGGCTGCAACTGCGGCACTGGAGGACGCTGAAGAGGATGAAGAAGAATCCAGGCCTGCGGCAAAAGCTCCCTGTCGATCAGAAGGTGAGGAGGGTGAGGAGGCGGGTGAGGAGGCAGATGAAGAAGAAGAGGAGGAAGAGGAAGGGGAGGAGGTGGAAGTAAGTACAGGTGCAGCTTCCTCTGGGAGCAGGCGGGCTGTGATTTCCAGCTCTTCGTTTGCGCTGGTGGAGGCTGGGCTGGGGCTGGGGCTGGGGCTGGGAGTTGGAGTGGGAGTGGGAGTGGGAGTGGGACTACGAGTAGGAGTACGAGTAGGAGTAGGAGTAGGAGTAGGAGTAGGAGCAGGAGCAGGGGCTGGCAATGTGACTGGCTCCCTAGTGGGTGAGGGCTTTGGCTCCATGGAGGCACTCTCAGCTGGGAGCTCCATACCACACTCAGCCTGAAGCACCACCTCGCCTTGAACCACTGTGTTGTCAGACATGGGAGAGCCAATAGAGACTGCTGAGATGTCCAGTGCAGCGCTGGCCTCAGCTGCGTCTGCAGACTGCAGGGCTGGAGGAGTGGCCTTGCAGAGGGTCCGGCGGGCCCTGCGACGCAGGTCAGCCCGTGTGCGTCTCCTCATCCTTCCGTCTCTTCTTCGCCGACCCACACTGCGTCTCTTGGGGGTACCAGTTGCAACCACAGCTACATCACTGTCGAGCACACTGGCTGCAACTTCACTGGCTTCACTCATGGTAAGCTTTAGGGACTCCTCTTGTGTCAGGCCAGACCTACGGATACACAAACTACGTTTTGGCACTTTGTAGAAACGCTGACATTTGTCTGCATATCACATGGTCATAACTGATGTAGGACACACTTGAGTAGTCTAGGCTACATGAAAGACAGCAAAGGAGATGGAAATAGTACTACTGATACTAGCTTTCAATAATGCTCAGTCAACTAACAAATGTTAATAATATTCTAACTTCAAATGAACCACCCCAAGTATGACAAATGTCTTTTGTGTTAACAGTGAATTCAGACCCGCATGAAATGGGTTGGCTCTTACTTTTGCCCATGGTACTCTTCAAAAAACTTTTCTTTCCACGCCTCTACCTTCTTCTCTTTCTCCATTTCCTGCCGGAAACGCACCTGCATCTCGTGGGTGAACTCACCTAAATGGGTTAAACACATGGGAAGGTTTAAAAGAGTAGCGAACTTTTTGAAACATAAACCAATATAATTTTTAGTTTAAACCTGACTTAGCTGCTTTTCAATTGTTAAAATAAGCACTTGGTGTTCAGTTGTAGTTATGTTCCTGGACAGTGTTACCATCAGAATTATAAAGATAGTCCATTAAGGGACTGGATTAAGAAAATGTCCTGATTCACCAAGATCATGCAGAAGTGGTTTTTGTTTCATATTTCTACACTGTGCAATATCCCTTTCATTCACGCCATGTGAAGAACGCTGTAGCACATTGAAGAAGGTGAGGAAAACATCAAAACCAGCAGTGAAATTTGCACCAAAAGGCAACAACATTTAGGTTACTTTTTGCTTCTGCCATCACTAGTTCCTTCCACACAGTAGCCACACTCAATATATTCCCATCAGGTCTCAACTAATGTGACTTTTTAAACCTGGCAGAAGTCTCAGTAAAATGTGGCCGCTTGTCCATGACTGACTAATCACTTACCCTCAGCCAGCCTCTCTTTCCAGCTCTGGGAGGCATGGGTGAAGAACTCATTGTTGAGAGCTGAACTACTCAATCTGGCCATACCGTCAGGTCCAATCTGTAAGAACAGAGGACACCATATACGCATAGCAGTAAAACAACATACATGTGAAGAATACAGTGACCTATTCCTCACACACATCAAACTGACCCTAGAAATGACAAAACAATGCCTGTATTTGAAATAGTGTGTGTGACTGCACGGAGCTACACAAAATTTATGAAAATTCTTATTTTCTAATTCTGTGTGGGATAGTTATATTAGGGTGTGCAATATCACTACAGCCATAAAAGCTGGGGATGAACTGTAAGGACAGAAAAACAACATACCTGTCGGTCTACCTCTGGCAGCAGCTGCAGCAACTGCTGCTGCGAGTGTGTGGGGAAAGCTGAGAAGGTCCGCACATTGATGAGGGCTCTGATGTTGGTGTTGACCAGGATGGAGCCTGGTGTTTCAAAGTCTACATCCACCCCCCCTCGACTCCGTTTCATGGGCCCTACCACAGCAAAGACCAGATGTTTAACTTGGGTACCATGCCTTCAGATATTGTTTTATCAGTATGCTTTCAATCTTCTTCATCTTCAGGATAACGTGGAGGTCTGACCTGTCAGGCCGATGGGCAGTCTGAATTCTGACTTTCATTACTGGTGTGTCGTTAATGCCCTAATTCCCAGTAGTTCTTACCTGAGGGGACGTGCTCTCCATTCACTTTAAGAGGGGTGAGGACAACACGAGGCATCATGACTGCTTTCTTCCTCTGTCTCCCTGACTGTAGCAACACAAATGGTGGGATGGATAGGTGGAGACAGTAGACAGTTCTACAGTCAGTATGTTAAGCAGCACTGGTCCCTCTACAGATCAAGTCCAAATACATGGCATGACAGGGAGACATGGTTAAGGACTTAACTCCAATCTTAAAGGACTTTAACAGGTTTTACACTACTACTTCACATTCAACTCTAAAACCATGAGTGCGCCAAGTGACACTGTAGAATTGTTTTCAAATCCCTGACTAATAAACATGTTATATTTTCCACTGTAATCATGGAGCAGCTAGTGCCTTCATACAGGGTGCTGACCTGTCTTGAGCGGCTCAGTCTGGTCTGGGCGTGTTGAGCATGTTGGGTCTGCTGTGTGTCTGTGCGCCCCTGCTGTCCTGCTGCCCTGCTGAGGCGGGTCTGAGGTTGGGTGCTGGGAGCCTGTAGCTCTGTGGAGCAGGAGGCGCTCGATGAGCTCTCATCCACCGAGGCTGCGTGTCAGGGAGAAATACATTTACAGCTCGACTCTGTCACACACATTTCTAAACAGAGATACTCTATAAGGGTCAAAGTGAGACTGTTCTATTATAATGTACATATATTACAAAAAATGATATCAAATTATTCTATTGTTTTCCTCTCATGATGATACAGTAATGTATTAACAGTGAACCACTACAAAATGATGAGATTCTGAATGTGTGAAAATGTAATTCAGTATACATAAGAACACTATTTAAAGTGTTAAAAAATATAATAAACATATAAATTGATGCCATTGGCATAATTGTTTTCAACATAAAAAAAATATTGCCATGTGTGATACACTTTTGTCCCAAAACACAGATCTCATCACGTCGTTCAGTATAACAAAAGTTATAAGCCATTTTAGACCACATCACATGCTGATAGTCATGTAACAATTTGGTCAATTGTAAAGTCAATTTTATTTGTATAGCGCCAAATCATAACAAAAGTTATCTCAAGACGCTTTCACATAGAGTAGGTCTAGACCATACTCTTTAAAATATTATTTACAGAGACCCAACAGTTCCCACCATGAGCAAGCACTTGGCGACAGTGGCGAGGAAAAACTCCCTTTTAACAGGTAGAAACCTCGAGCAGAACCAGGCTCTGGGTGGGCGGCCATCTGCATCGACCCAGTTGGGTTGAAAGGGGAGGAGAGAGAGCAGGACAGACAACAAATCAGACTAATAATAACAACAACTGCAGCAATGTGTGTGGAGCAGGAACACGGGGGCAGTAGACGGCCGACAATCACAGATCCAGAAACTACAGCTCCAGAGGCGGAAATACCTGCAGAAAGTGAGAAGGCAAAAAAGCACAAAGCACAGGAACTACCAGGAAGAAGTGGAGTTAGTAACGTGTATTAGTGGGATAGAAATGCGTACAGATAGAGAGGGAGAGGAGAGAGAAGCTCAGTGCATCATAGGAAATCCCCCGGCAGTCTAAGCCTATAACAGCATAACTAAGGGATGGTTCAGGACTCACCTGAGCCAGCCCTAACTATAAGCTTTATCAAAAAGGAACGTTTTTAGCAGACTCTTAAATGAAGAGAGGGTGTCTGCCTCCCGAACCCAAATTGGGAGCTGATTCCACAGAAGAGGAGCTTGATAATTAAAGGCTCTGGCTCCCATTATACTTTTAGAGACTTTAGGTACCACAAGTAACCCTGCATTCTGTGAGCGTAGTGCTCTAATGGGGTAATACGGTACTATCAGCTCTTTAAGATACGATGGTGCCTGACCAATAAGAGCTTTGTAAGTGAGGAGGACTATTTTAAATTATATTCTAGATTTCAGTGGGAGCCACTGCAGAGAAGCTAATATCGGAGAAATATGTTCTCTTTTGCTAGTTCCTGTCAGTACACGTGCAGCCACATTCTGGATCAGCTGGAGAGTCTTTAGAGACTTATCAGGGCAGCCCGATAATAAGAAATTACAGTAATCTAACCTAGAAGTAACAAATGCATGAACTAGTTTTTCTGCATCTTTTTGAGACAGGATATGCCTGATTTTTATAATGTTACGTAAGTGGAAGAAGGCAGTCCTTGAAGTCTGTTTTATATGGGTATTAAAGGACATGTCCTGATCAAAGATTACTCCTAGACTCCTTACAGCGGTGCTAGAGGCCAGGGCAATGCCATCTAGAGTAACTATATCTATACATAGTGCGTCTCGCAGGTGTTTAGGACCCAGAACAATAATTTCAGTTTTGTCGGAGTTTAACAGCAGGAAATTGCAGGTCATCCAGTCTTTTATGTCCTTAATACATGCCTGAAGCTTGGCTAACTTACCGGTTTCATCTGGCTTTATCGATAAGTATAATTGAGTATCATCTGCATAGCAGTGAAAGTTTATGGAGTGTTTCCTAATAATATTGTCTAAAGGAAGCATATACAAGGTAAATAAAAGTGGTCCAAGCACCGAACCTTGTGGAACTCCGTGACTAACTTCCATGTGCACGGAGGATTCATCATTTACATGGACAAACTGAAAAGTATCTGATAAATACGACTGAAACCAACTTAGTGCGGGTCCTTTGACGCCAATCAAATGCTCCAGTCTCTGTTATAGGATACAATGGTCAATGGTATCGAAAGCGGCACTAATATCTAACAGAACAAGTACAGAGACAAATCCTTTGTCTGATGCAATCAAAAGGTCATTTGTCACTTTTACCAGTGCTGTCTCTGTGCTATGATGCTCTTTAAATCCTGACTGAAAATCTTCAAATAAACTATTGCTGCTTAGAAAGTCACATAACTGATTAACGACCGCTTCCTCAAGGATTTTGGAGAGAAAGGGAAGGTTAGATATAGGTCTTTAATTGACTAAAACCCCCGGATCAAGAGTAGAGCTTTTTAAGAAGAGGTTTAATTACAGCTACTTTGAAGGACTGTGGTACATAGCCTGTTAATAAAGACAGATTGATCATGTCTAGTAAAAAAGTGCTAACTAAGGGTGAAACTTCTTTAAGCAGCCTAGTTGGGATGGGGTCTAAGAGGCAGGTTGTTTGTTTAGACGAAAAAAATCAATGAAGCTAGTTGGTAAAGGTCAATTGAAGAAAAACAGTCTAAATATAAATCTGGTTCTACAGCTGCTTCTGAGGTTCCTGAGGTTCCTGTACTCGAATATATATCAGAACTGGCTGACAGCACAAGATGATGAAAATTTTTCTCTAATAGTTCATGAAGTTATTACTACGGAGAGCTCTGGGAATACATGGCTCAACAGAGCTCTGACTCTGTGTCAGCCTGGCTACAGTGTTGAAAATAAACCTGGGGTTGTTCTTACGTTCCTCTATTAGTGAGGAAAAATAAGCTCCTCTGGCATTACGGAGAGCCTTCCTATATATTCTAAGACTATCTTGCCAAACTAAATGAGTTTCCTCCAGTTTGGTGGAACGCTATTTTCTTTCTAATTTTCGTGATGTTTCTTTTAATTTGCGGGTTAAGGAGTTATACCATGGAGCTAACCTCTTTTGTTTTATTATGTTCTTTTTGATATAGGCAATAGAATCGAGAGTCGTTCGCAGCAAGCCTGCAGCACTATCAACCAGATGATCAATTTGGGAGGGACTAAAGTTAGCATAGGAGTCCTCTGTTATATTGAGACATGGCATTGAATTAAATACCGATGGAATCACTTATTTAAATTTAGCTACAGCACTATCAGACAGGCATCTACTGAAGGAATGTTTGCTTAATGGCCTGTAGTCTAGTAATATAAATTCAAAAGTTATTAAATAACGGTCTGATAAGACAGGATTTTGTGGGAAGACTATTAAATCTTCGAATTCGATTCCATATGACAGAACAAGATCGAGGGTGTGGTTAAAACAATGAGTGGGTTTGTTTACACTCTGACAGAAACCAATCGAATCTAATAGTGAGATAAACACAGAACCAAGGCTATCATTATTGGCGTTCACGTGAATATTAAAATCACCTACAATAATGACTTTATCTGTTTTGAGGACTCTGAGAATTCTGCTAAAAATTCAGAATACGGACCAGGAGTGCAGTACACTATGACTAATAGAATTGGCTGTAGAGTTTTCCACATTGGGTGTGAAAGTAAGACTTTCACTTGAACAAGACTTTCTAATGAGTTAAAACTAAGTTTAGGTTTAGGGTTGATTAGTAAGCTAGAGTCGAAGATGGCTGCAACTCCACCTCCTCGGCCGGTGCCTCGAGGAATGTGAGTATTAATATGACTAGGAGGAGTGGACTCATTCAGGCTAACATATTCTTCCTGACACTATCTGGTAAGTGGCCAGATAGTTGCCTGTTGAGTGTTTAACAAAAAAGTCTGTCATTCAGTATCACACTTCTGTCATACACTACAACAAAACATGATGTTGTACCACAATGTCCTCTGTTATGCTTACTGACCTGATCACCTACAAAGCTTTTAATGGTCATACTCCATCATATCTTAAAGAGTTCACAGTACCGTATTACCCCACTACAGCAAGGTGCTAACGCAGGGTTACTTGTGGTACCTAAAGTCTCTAAAAGTAGAACGGGAGCCAGAGCCTTCAGCTATCAAGCTCCTCTCCTGTGGAACCAGCTCCCAGTTTGGGTTCGGGAGGCCGACACCCTCTCCTCCTTTAAGAGTCTGCTAAAAATGTTCCTCTTTGATAAAGCTTATAGTTAGGGCTGGCTCAGGTGAGCCCTGAACCATCCCTTAGTTATGCTGCTATAGGCTTAGGATGCCGGGGGATTTCCCATGATGCACTGAGCTTCTCTCTCCTCCTCTCCCTCTCCATCCATATCCAGCATTCTTATCCCACTAATACCTGTTATTAACTCCACCTCTTCTTCGTAGTTTTTGTGCTTTTTCTCCTTCTCACTTTCTGCAGGTATTTCTGCCTCTGGAGCTTGGATTCTGGATCTGTGACTGCAGGCCGTCTACTGCACCCATGTTCCTGCTCCACACTCACTGCTGCAGTTATCATTAGTCTGATTATTATGTTGTCTCTCCTCCTGCTCTCTCTCTCCTCACCCCTTCTCTCCTCCCCTTTCAACCCAACCTGGTCGAGGCAGATGGCCGCCCACCCAGAGCCCGTTTCTGCTCAAGATTTTTTACCTGTTAGAAGGGAGCTTTTCCTCACCACAGTCGCCAATTGCTGTTCATGGTGGGAATTGTTGGATCTCTGTATGTAATATTTTAAAGAGTAAAGCCTTGTCCTGCTGACCTAGAAAGTGTCTATAGCGATAACTTGTTATTATTTGGTTCTATATAAATAAAATGTACTAAACAGAAGTTATGTTATCATGTGTTCTTGATAACTAAATGAATGTCCTGGCAAATAAAGCATTTTCACTTTTGTTAAAAAGACAACATCAAAAGTAAATTTAGTAATTTTAAAGCACTTTGTCCTCATCGATGCCATTGTCTAATAGAGAAGGGGCTGCACATCACAGATCAAAGGTAAACTCAGATCTGGTTGACAGTCAAGACAAGAGCACCAACAGCAGAGCAAAAATTTGCAGCATTGCTGCGTTTTCTCTCTCTGTGCATGTTTGAGTGCTTCCATTAAACAGTGCAATGGTACATTACAGTTATTTCATAGAAATGGATGTTTGTCATTCAGAGTAATGAAATCCAGTCATACGGTCAAACGATAATATCAAATACAAAAATAAAAATAAATATTTTTTATAACAGTGTTGAATATTGTGTTAACGATATAACTGTCAGTCAACACTAGACAGTGATAATAAAAACAAAAATATCAGTTATTTCTAGTCAGATAAGATTTTTGTGGACAATGACTAAATTCTCTGAAACATAAAAATTCATTATCTGCATTTATTTGGAAGACCACCATTAAATGTGCAAAGGTAACACTCACTAAATAATCTTTCAAATGAAATATTTGTACATTTTCAAACCTTATACATCTTTGACCAATAAACATTTATTCAACAGCAAACAACATAAAACATTTAAATGACATGTACAAAGAAAAGACACTCAGCTGCTCTTTCTGAAACTTACCTTTACATCCCAACTTTGACCCCGACAATTGCTGCAGTGACAACTATCACATATTTTCCATTAACATCTCAGCAGGGATCATAAAACAGCAACTTCTATCTGAGTTGAAGTTGCCATCCTAGTGTTTGGGCTTATATTAACACAGGGCAACATTCATTACAGTGGTTTGGCTGAATCTGTAGTAATGGCACCATTATTGCACCACGCTATCAGCCAAGTTCAGTGTTACACCCCAGCCAGAAGGAACAAGGGCAACAGTGCCACAGACCGAAAGCACCAGTCGAACCCCTACTGTTAAACTCAATATTTCTAGGTGAGGTCAGGAAAGGCAAATTTTACTAGGAATGTTTACAATGTTTGTGCATATACAAGATTAGACAGGTATGTTGCCAATCTCGCTTGTGATATATATGCATTTATTCATTCATTCATACATACATACATACATACATACATACATGTGTGTGTGTATGCTCATTAATTTAGGCTACTTGCACAGATGAGGGGAAGCTGGTACAGACTGAAGTCGCCAAGACATTCAGTGCAATAACTAGTCACACTGGCATTGCAATGCTGGAGACATACTGAATGTGTATGTTATACCACTGTGGATGCAAAACCATCACTATGAGCCTCGAGGAGAAGCTCTCAGTTAATTTACATTCCAACCCTAACCTATTTTAATGAGTTCTGGGTACGAACGGAAAGAGTGAGACTGTGGAATGGAAGTGGGCCACCGTGTAGTAAGTGGCAGATATTTAATGAGTCTCATGTCTGATTAGGCCTTCGTCTACTAACTAAACTGATCATAAGACAGAATGCTTCAGGGTGAGGGTGGCTTACCACCGTAGCTTAACAATCTCCTGGGGGAAACCCTGCAAGCGGTTGAGTTCTGTTAAGTGTGTCTGGGCTCACCATTAAGGACAGGGTGTGGAGCTCAGACATCCAATAGAAGTATGGAACAGAATGTATAGGCTACCAGTACTGAGGACGAGGAAGGCATCTGTTCTTAATCCATGTTTATCAGGTCATTTCTCATGACATGCATGAACTAAAGTGGGCTTGTGGTGAGAAGGACTGGGTTCTAACCCTGGGAGGAAAAGTGACAGAACAGCACCTGACCCTCTCTTGTTACCACCACTGAGGTACCTTTGAGCAAGGTGGTAAAGTTAGAATCTTCAAGAGGGAGAGGAGGCAACTGCAGCAATGGGCACGATCATTGTGGTATGTGGCATTGGTTCATGATACTTGTCCCTATACAAAAAAACATGAAATAAATGAACAAAACACTGGACTATGGTCAGTGGATACATCAGTAAGAGCAGAACATTTTAATGAGGGTATGCTCGTTGACTGCCAGGATGAGCACTGCACTGGTGTTGGGATCCACACAAACACAGGCAGGACCTGCGTTTCTGCCAGGGAGAACTCTGTCCTAGTACCAGAATATGATTAAGAACTATCTAATTAAAGCTTTTCTTCCTGGGAAAGTGGATGCATTTCTTCTATACACCTTCCCATATGGGTTTTTTCTTGCTAACTACTTGAGGCCAAGCCGTGATGACATCCACTACAGCTTCACAGGAAGCAGGGGGGTAGCTGTAGCAAGTCGCGCTGCTGTGGGCCAGACCCAAAAACCATGAAGCCGAGAGATCCGTGCTGAACACTGTTGTTTACAACAACACTGAAATGCATCACTATGGTCACCGGCACGTGAGCAAGGTAAGAAACGCCTTTTACCGTGTTGCTGCATTATTATGGAAAAAACTGTCGAACTGTGCCAGTGCATCTTGTCTGATCTTGGATGCTCCCATAATGGGAAAATCCTATTGGAGAAGCCTCTGGTGTACATGTAATAATGAGTGGTCACTGGGGTGTGGTGCAGTGTTACCGTCATTGTCTCCACTGGCAGCGGTGGTCTCAGTGGAGTCACAGCTCTCCTGCTCAGTGGCATCAGTGGGGACGACTGACGCCACGCCCGAGCCTGTTGCAGGGGTGCTGCTGCTGGAAGCTGGGGTGGCGGTGCTGCCGGTCGGATCTGTTGGTGTCTCCGACTCTGATGTTGTCTTCGTCCACTGGAGGGCGTTCTTCTACAGAGTGTGAACAGTACAGCGTTAGCAATGTATCAATGTTGTCCTGATTGAACAGGTCAGTTGTGGTGTGTGTGTGCATATATACGGTGGATGCAGATGGCCGCCCACCCAGAGCCTGGTTCTGTTCGAGGTTTCTACCTGTTAAAAGGGAGTTTTTCCACCCCACTGTTGCCAAGTGCTGCTCATGGTGGGGGTTGATGGGTCTCTGTAAATAATATTTTAAAGAGTATGGTCTAGACCTACTCTATGTGAAAGGTGTCTTGAGATAACTTTTGTTCTGATTTGGCATTATACAAAAAAATTGACTTGACTTGACATATAGCCTGGGAACCTGACGAATCTGCAAGATCATGTTTTATTTGCTGTGGCAGATATGTCTGGCCCCCCTCTTATTCAAACTGATTTCCTACTCTACTGGTATCAGGCCCTCTGGAAATCGAAAATGAACTGAGACGTTCCCGACTAATACGTATTTGCAAATTAGTCTGGCGATGCCATGCTAGTTTCCATAGTGATGTCATTTGATTAAATGTCATTGTCAACAAACTCCTAAAAGCAATAGATTACCTGACTAGCCTTAAAAAGATGGTCTAACCACGTGTGTCTACATTCTCTTAGTAGTATCATGAACAAGGGCATCACATCAATAAGTTGGTCAGCAGGAGTACTTAAGTAAAAAAAGGGGTTCCCAAGAAAAATATTCACTATACAACCTGTGGATTATCTAGAGTAACTGTGTGCGTATTTGTCAGATGTTTTTTTTTTTTCAATATGGAGCAGTTGGTGCTGACACCAATTATGATGGTAATGCAAACTTGCATAAATGACTTTCAAAAGCAGAGTGGTAAAGTGTGTTGAGATAATTTGTTTGAGTACCTTAAGAGTGAACAGGCTCATCCGTCCTGGCAGTTTGAAGAAGATGCTGTTCTTCACCCTGTCTCCTCTCACCTGGGAGTGCAGCATGGTGACTAGGCAGGCCAAAGGAGCTGTTCCACTGGACACACACACACACACACACACACACACACACAGAGTTAAAACTCCTGTGTTTGGACACAGAGGGTCAGACTAAAGACATGAAGCCAAATCCAGATCTGAAGACATGTTAGAGCTACCTGGAACCTACATTAAGCCTTCCATAACAGTACATTGATATGACAATACACCACACACTGTGAGAGGATAGACATATGTCAACTGTTTTACCATACCATTTACACTGTTGTAGCTATCCCTTTAATACTGCTGGTTGCATTAGGTCATTTTGAGTGTTTTTGCTATTCAAAACGACAAACAGAATTCTTTGTCAAGGTAAATGATGATTGCATCAGTTGATTTTATAACAGCTATTTAGCAGCTAGCAAGGTAGTTATCGACTGTAAATAGCACCATCAGGTGAACAGAAGCTGAAATATTCCAGTTAAATGTTTAAGCATCGTTATTAACTTAAAAATAGGTATTTCTTTGGATTGATAGCAGTTATCAATGCTTCATACCATTTTCCTGCCAATTGACCAAACAAACAAATTAATTCACAGAGCCCAAAAGGTCAAACTAATAGTGTTAAAAAAAAAAAAAAAAAGATACACTCGCTGGCTCTTTTATGGCACCTAATTTTTCCTCTATCCCCAAGTTGATGTCTTACAATTCAACAAATTTTACATTTGAATAATCATTTCAAACATCAGCAGGGTGCAACTGGCCACTATAACAAAATCACTGCTTTATATATTATTATATAATATTTTCCACAATTATAGTATTGGGTGCAATGTGTTTGCCTTAAGCATGTGAACACCCTGCACTAAGAGTAAGTATAGGCCTTAGAGGATAAAGGAAGAGCATGAAGAGGAGGAGAGGTGTTTGTATGCAGTAAAGGTCTATTGTCCTCCAACCTACCTCCTGTTTATGTCAGCAGCACGCCAAGTAGTTCATGTAGAAGGAAAAAAAAAAAACTCAGTTATTACCACAATGAATGACATGTTCAGTTGATTTGCTGTGTGATCAGTTCACAGACTGCTAAAAATACTAGATAAATGCAAAAGATAATGGATTCCGTGGGAATAAAAGTTAGGCTACTTGTCTGACACCAAACAAAACCAGTGTGGAACGTTTAAACAGTTACTGACCATCTCCACAAACAGTGATTTCAACTCCAGGTTACAGCTTTTTATGGTTTATCAATCAGATGGTAACTACAGGTTTCAGGAAGCCAAATTCAAAATGCAGTGATACACTCTGGACTGAAAGACGGAAAATGACTGATGACTAAAGTACACACTGTCAGTCACTGCTTTTTTTTTATTCCACTGCCTGTGTGTGTGATTGTGTGTGTGTGTGATTGTGTGTGTGTGTGTGTGTGTCTGACCGCATTTCCTTCAGCCCTTTGGTCTGGATGACATGGAGGATTTGTTTGGGAGTCATGGGTGCATCAGAGAAGTTCTCCAAAACCTGGAAAACATCCACACTGCGCCGTTAAGAAAAACTTTGAATACAAGACAAACCAGTATCGATTTAGAGTTGCCTGGCTGAGGCTGAGGCAACCTGATTTCTCCTAATAATTTAACATGATCGCCTATATCAAAAATGGTCTTGGGGCTACTATAAAAGAAGTAATTCATTGTCAAAAACAACAGACAATAGGATTTTTCCCTCTTTTATTTGGGTTACTAAAAGCATGAAGCAAGAAGGAGGCTGGTACAGTTATGGAACATGTAGTATGATGGCACTGGTACCTGCATTACAATAAACTGGACCAACAAAGGCTTTACAGAAGAGTCTGCCACTAACAAAACCAGTAGAAGAAGGTGCATGTCAGAGAGAAAGACAGAGAAGCAGTGTCAGTAGCGTCTGTGCATTTTGTCTCGGGAAGGAGGAATCTGCAAAGAGTAACGATGGTACGAATATACATATGTGAAGTAGTAGAAGCATAGTAACTCAAACAAAACAAAAATATATTATAAAAGAAATATAAAAATCTAAATAAAAGAATATGAGTCAAATATATAAAAAAAGTAAGCTTATGAAACTCAGAACATTAATGAACTATACTGTAGGTAGCGTGGAGGGGGCAAGCATGTATATTGAACATATAGTGAATTGCTGTTAAAAAAATATGTCATCAATGACTGGTGCAAACTTTTGTATTCATCCTTCATTTACCAGTACTCTTCTGTTTCTGTGTATTTCATGCAAGGAACAGGAAGCTCACAAGTATGCATGTATGTAAGACTTGATATTTATAAATTGAACTTATAACAAGGAAGCAGTGATCTGGTTATTGAAACAAGTTTGCTTTTCTTTTTCCCGCACCACAAGGGGAACATGAGAAGAATCTCCTTGAAAACAACTGCTGTTTTAAGTCTGAAAGGGGCTCAAGACTACTTTCTGATATATAAATGTGGAAGTTGTTAAATTCCCAACCATTGCCATGGTGGCAGATGCAGCGGCCATAGTTCCTTTAAACTCCACAACATTTTTTGTTTTAATCGGTTAATTTTGCTGAATCAAGTATTACCTATGACAGTAACACACTCATCTGCATTTGAAAAAGAAGCGTAGGGTTTGGATTAAGAGCCTTGGACCTTGAAATGATCACTGCCTGCGGCATCTTCCGACCACTCAGTCAGACCAGCCGAACTAAACACTGCGGGGGGTGTGACTGCCTTAGAAGGAGAGGGAAGAGAGCTGGGATAAGAGCTAAGCCTGCTTGGACCTGAGGACTGTGTTTCGAGCCGAAAGAATGCAAGACTCTGGCAGGACGGGCTCATGTTTACATCAATGATTCTTGGTGCTCAAACGCAGTTAAACTTGATGGACAATGTTTCCCAGACATCCAACTTTTACTGTAAAGATGAAGACCAGTTTCATTATTTGTATATGCTGTTTGTTCTATTGTGTGTAGCATGAGGGACAACAACTTGCATATCCTTGTGCAACCCTGTGTTGTAAAACAGTACCACAAACTACAACCTTAGTAATAAACATGTAGCTGAATTAACACTACTTGGAATGTTTTAACAAAAATTGTCCATTAGAAGCTTTCTTAAAGCAGAATATGTGGCCAAACTGTTGTACTGGATTGAATTTAAGATCGTATAGGTGTACCTAATGAAGAAGCCAGGTATGAATAACGTGAGCTGCAGCTGTGAGTCCACTATGAGGAATATGAACAAGGACCGTGAAACTAAATATTTCTTATGTACTTCATCTGCAGTCACTATAAAATAGGCATTTGTTTTCAAAAATGCCCAATAATTCCGTTAATTGACCTTCTTTGTTTAAACAAAAGCAGTGAGTAGCACTCCTTTCATATTATCATCATGCCCATGATTTGGAATGTATGTAATTGTGCACTGCTAAGAGACAGTAAATGTGGTTCTGTTCATCTGGAACAAAATCTGGTAACTCAGATTTCACTTGGTGCTCTGCACTTGTTCCTGTTAAATAGCAGATATTTGAATAGAAAGCAGGGGCCTAGCCGGCCAAAACAGACCTAAGTAGCTAGTGAACCCATTGCCATCACACTGATGATAAACACTAAACACTGGAAAACTGATCACAGTTATACTCAATATTAAATGTACTTATCTGACATGTAGCCAACTGCTCAGTTGTCAGTGGGCTTTTTAATTAATTAAATGAAGTTAATTAGCTATGAAAACAACCGCCCGCTCGGTATAGTGTTTAACGTTTGCCTTTCAAATGATGCAAGTCACTACAATGCTTTCTTAACTATCAACGTTGCTTCTCGTTGATTTTCCGGAAGAGACTGGTTGAATTAACGAGCGTTAACGGGATTTATTTTGTTTTCCTGCACCATTCCGTGCCCCTGTGGCTTCACAAGACAGCTCAGTTGGTGGTTAACGTTAGCTATTAGCTTTGCTAATGTTAGCATGCATTATGGTCAACAACATTAGCTACTAAGTCACCAAGTTAGACGTTACGACCTTAAAAGTCGCTTTTTACCGACTGGTTTGTTGGCGTGCAGTACTGAGACTGTCCGGACCTTCTGGGTTACTTCGGTTGCTCGGATGGTAATTAGGGTAGGGCTAGCTAGCTAGCTGCCTAGCAAACAAAGAGCTTAAAATACGAGAGGTGAATGTTAGCGTGCTAGCCAATGTTAGCAGGTTACGTTGCATAGCTTTTTATGTCGGCAGCCAGAAAGACTCGAAGCAGCCAGAAAGACACGGAGCACGTGTAAACCTGCCCCGCTCCATCTGAACCCAACTCTGGCTGCATTCTGGCTAGGTTAGCACGGCTATGTTAATAGCTCGCTGATATTACAGCAGGCTGTGGTCGTGATGAGAATGTCCAAACACAACAACACATCTGGATCCATCACTTCACACGTATTCATACATTATTTAAATGCAGCTAGATAAATTCACAAAATAGTGTGTTTACCATGCGAGCCGCCTCAGCCCAGGTCCGCTCCTTCTTTCTCTTTTGTTTGTCCTTCATTTCCTCTGCGCTGGTGTCTGCGGCTAGCCTGCTGTGTGTCTACAAAGCAACCTCAATACGACGGCGACTTAGCTGCTTAGCAAAATGGCTAACAACGTTCTAGGTTAACTATGTATAGGCTAGACCCACAACAAGACGGTTCTTTTCGCTCGGGACGATGTTCTGGTGGCTGCTAATCTCTGATAACCGTCGCTCCCGTGTCCAGTGCCTTGTCTAAACTAGCTCAACACACATCGTCTCTCTGTGGCATAGAAGCACTGTGAGCGCAGGGCTGGCTGTGGTGCTGCTGCAGGACAAGCCTCTATGGAATGCAACAACCAGGTCAAAGGTCAAACCCTCCGCAGGAATGCAACAAAACAACGTCCAGCCCTCCGCATGCAAATAGTACATTCGAACAGATGCTGCATACAAATAATCATATTTAATATCAGAATAGCACAGTTTTTATTGAGTCCTCCATCCAACAGCACACATGTACAATATTTTAACCACATAATATATAAGAATTGAGTCGGCGAGTTAGAACAGCAAAATGTTGTCTAATTCATAATAATATAAAAACTGATACCCAGTTAAGGCTGCCTGGCTTGAGGATCCATTTTTTCTATGCACATCTATTATTTCTATGCACATATTTGAAGCAGCTTTTGCAATTGGACAATAACAGACAACACAGCCAAATTGAATGTGGGACAAATAAACACACCTAGGAGCCACAACATTTAGAATACTAGATATTGTGGCCAGTATAAGCCATTAAATCATGAATCAAACAACCAGGCCTTTTCAGTCAAGTAGGACAAAGATAAAGATGTCATGCAAGGATGTTGTGTGAGAGTACTTCAGCAGGGCAGCGTATGTACACTGTCCTCTGGCTGAAGGATGCTGCTCACCGCCCTACCTACTGTTGCATTATGTTATGCATATTTGAGGGGATATCTATCTCTGAGATGTCTGCCTCCACCCCAAAAGTTCCTATGAGAACTGTTGACAGCTGAAGTTTGAATTGACCCTTTAAGAATGTAGAACATTAACAAAATGAAATATCTCTGTATTTTTGACTCACTAATTTTCGGTTCAGTAATGTGATGTTTCTTTAATGCTTTCATACAATATTTGATCCAAACAAGGGCTGTGTGATATGATAAGATGAATGCAATGACTGGTGACAAAATTACCATAATGGTGAGAGAAAAAGAAATGTGAGACAGATAAGTCTTCAACCATGTGCGTCCTTACATGTTTACATAGATCTGTTTTCAATATTATCTTTATTAGAAATATAATTAATCAGACAGGTGACAGTGTGAAAAAGTTCAGTAAATTATGTACAATATCTCCAACCCATCCAGACCTTCATGTGTCCGCTAAGAAAAAAGGTCTGGGTATGTAAGGAATACTGAGATATTCTGTGATATTCCTATACATCCCTATACAGTACCTGTCTCATTTCACCAAAGTCCAACACATACTTTATGTTAGGCACTGTCAGACACGTAGCTGTGATGTTTGATTCCAGGCTCAATTTTGAATTTTTTTACCTGCAAGGTCATCCAATCTTGCTTCGACCACCTCACGAATAACGCTAGAATCGTATCATACTTTCATTTTCTCAATCAGAAAACAGTTAACATTCCATACATTCTGTAGAACGACTGTGGAATGAACTGCCAGGGGATCCTAAGGGACAAAATTACCACTTCTTTTAAATCACAACTGGGGACCCACTTTTATCCAATAGTTTTGTTATAATTTCATTTTAACCTGCTAACATCTGTGCAAGTGTATGTGTCTGTGTATATTTGTAATGTATATTGGTGTATACATACTTTATT
This sequence comes from Lateolabrax maculatus, assembly GCA_031216445.1. Taxonomy (NCBI): domain Eukaryota; kingdom Metazoa; phylum Chordata; class Actinopteri; order Acropomatiformes; family Lateolabracidae; genus Lateolabrax; species Lateolabrax maculatus. The sequence continues at coordinate 2,162,136 of CM062201.1, forward strand.
AATTAGTCCCACTTCCTCATTTTGTTCTTGCTATTTGATTGAAGATGACACTGTGTACAGTAATTAAACACACACACACACACATATGGTTCTCCAGCCTATCAAACATCAAAAGCAACATCCCAGCCAGCTCTCACCAGTTTGCATTCAGAACTAACAGATCTACAGAGGATGCCATCTCCACTGCCCTCCACTCAGTCTTCACCCTGAGGATAACAGCACCTACATCAGAATGCTGTTGTTGTTTTCAGCTCAACATTCAATACAATCTCACAATCTCACAAACAGATCCCAGACCATTCGGATTGGAGGTCACACCTCCTCCACTCTAGTGCTGAACTGAGCCTCCCAGGGCTATGTGCTTAGCCCCCTCCTGTTCATGCTATACACCCATGACTTCAATCCCAGACAAGCAGAAAACTCTGTTGTGAAATTTGTGGACAACAACACCAACATCAGCCAGATTACAAACAATGATGAGAATACATATCGGGAGAAAATCAACAACCTTGCAGTGTGGTGTGCAGAGAACAACCTGCTGATCATTGTCAACAATACCAAGGAGCTGATCATTGATTTCAGAAAAAAGAAGGTAAGACCCACACCCCTGTCTACATCAATGGAGCTGACGTGGAGCAGGTGACAGTTTTAAGTTCCTGTGAATCAACATCACAAAGAACCTGTAGTGGTCATCTCACATCTCCACCCTGGTTAAGAAAGCTCAGAAACAGCTGTATTTCTTCAAGAAACTTAAGAAAGAAAACTTCCCACGCCAAGTTCTTGCCAACTTAGTATTAGAAGTATCAACTGTCCTTCCACCAGACTACAGAGCAGCTGGTTTCCTCAAGTTGTGAGACTCCACCAGAAATAATAATTGTTTTCTTAAGTAGCAAAATGGGACTATATCTGCATCTGGTACAACCCTGTCTGGTACAATGTCAACATATGAATCTTGTATCCTGTGTGTGTGTGTGTGTGTGTGTGTGTATATATGTGTAGATCTGGTTCCTGCTGGAGTTCCTCTGAGCCCGGGGTGTGACGTCACTCTCCCATAATGCATGGCTTCCAGCGCGGCGCCCAGCAGTCCAGGCCCGAACTCTAACAAACATCTCGGAAACTTGTTACAAAATGTCGATGTGGAGACGGAATGGAGGCTGGACGGAAAGCTGGACCGAGGCACCGTCGGTGAGTAGCGTCGTGTACGTGTCTCTCGACCTGCGCTGGAGTTTAGCCCTGCTCGGTGAAAGAGAGAGGAGTTAGCTCCCGCAAGACAAACTCCGATACAACTTAGTGAAGCGCTCATCTTTTGTTTTTTAACCAGCATGCTGGCTCGGCTAACTCTATAACGTCACCCATCGCCACACTAAGACGAGCCGGGGGTTTCGCTCGATATAAAGCCAGTGTAATACCGTGCAAACTTTTAAGCACTAAACCTAATTTCAGCCCTGCCGCCGAATTTGGTAAAGGCAGCCAGGTTAGCAGTCAAAGTTAGCCCCGGTGTGGTAATGACCCCGTCCCCCGTACACTTCGTCATTTCAGCCGAGCTACCATGAGCCGCGGTAGAAGTTTTCCCTTTATTTGGTGCCAACGAGACAAACATTTCCCAAATTTTCCCCTCAACACAGCGTAAAGGGTTTCATCAGAAAAAGTGCGGGGACTGAAGCTTCATTGCCGCTCCATGTTGAGGACCCCCACGATGGCAGATCAAATCCCGTACTGTCGATGCAAAGTCATCAGTTAGTCCTTTTGATCAGGACTTCCACTGCTCCTGTTTCTTGTGTACTGACATGGAGAACATCCAACGGTGGCAAAGGTTTTTAAACTCTCTGTTTGAGTGGAAGTGACACTACAACAGAGAAAAGACAATTTTAAAGGAAAAGTCGCAAATGCTGTTACAATTATCAAAAGTAAAGTTACTCATTTGGAGGCATGGTCCTGTTGATGCAACCAAGTGTTTCCACTCCTTTCAGGTCTACATACTGGATGTACACTCAACATCTGGGAAACCATGTTTGTGCATTAATATCTTGACAAATATGGTTCCTGGCCTCACCAAACTTTGTAGGATGGAAGAGAAACACGTTTTCTGTTTGACAAAACCATTGAAAGCCCATGATGCATTCCATTTTGTTTTTAAGGCCCTGGATTTGGGGGGAAAAAAGCAAAATATTAGATATTGAGGGCACTTCAAACTCAAAATCTTGCACCAATATGGTATGTGCAATTGTTTCCTCTAAAATGTAGTTGGGCTGTAGGATTAGTCTGGTGATATTCTAGATTTTTCTTGTCAACAAATCTCAAGTGCAGAACCAAACCAGCAGGGGGTGTATCCACTAAACAGTGTTGTGTGTGTTGCCTGATATATCATCTTCCTCTGTGCCATAGAGCTCCATTGTTGTCCAAAACTATTAAAAACACAACATCAGTGAGCCTCAGTGTCGCACTGGGTGACATGTTCTTTCATCACCATTAACACACTGTAGTTTATTTTGACTCAGTCCCACATACAGTATCCTGCTGCCCCAAATACTTACTAGAGCACCACATGTGGATTAATCCGTCGCTGAAAATAGTCCCCAACAACTTAACTATTTCCTCCTGTTTGAGTAACATTTGTTAAAAACTACAGTGAGCAGCTGTTTTAAGAAATTACTGAGTGTTTTCCCCCAAAATGAAACTATACATCTGTGAACTGTTTTTTGAAAGATTTATGGATTAATTTGGAAGGGATGTGTAAAAAAAAAAAAAAAAACATGGATTTCTAACATGTCATCATTAAGGGGCCCAAAGGGTGGCCATATTACAAACTTTTAATGCAGGTACTAATGCTATTCTATTGATTTATTTATAAAGTATCATTACTGTTTTTAAATGGTGTGTGTGTAACAAAGAGCATCTCCTTCCAACTGAGAGCACTGACAAGTTGATTTTTACTGAAATGAAAATTAGAGATTGCAATTGATTTACTAAAATGTTTCACTCAGTATGAATCTTGGTCACAAAAAAGTAAATAAATAAATAATCCAAGGGATCTGTATCAAGATTGTGTATCAGATTTTTAAACCCTGAAATATCAATATCTAGCCTGGCATTGCCAGATTCATTTGCAAATGCAGACAACCAAACCCCTCAAATGATATTGTAACACTGACAATTTTTAAAATATTAATATGATACACATATGCAAACAAATTTATTTTTATTTTTAACATTATTACCAATGTTTTATCTTCAGAGAGCACTAAAAATGGGTCCAAGTTCAAAAGTTGAGAGGTTTTAGTTGAGATATAGATAGATATATAATTAAATAGCCAATTTATTGCCAGTGTGACTTATGTTTTTGCTCTTATGTAGTTATTGTTACTTAAACTCAGCCCATCCTGCATGCATAAGCATGACACTTCTTGTTTCCTGTTTTGCAGGTCTGTAAAGAAGTTAAGCTGCCTCTGTGATTCTGCTGCTGTGACTGTGGCGTTCAGGACTGCTGAATACTAAAATAGACTGCGGGCCGACACAAGAGCTCTTCTCAGGAAAAACACAGACCCAGTCAGAGCTACCAAAGCTCCTCATCACCGCAACCCTTTTGGGGTTGCTATGGCAGCTGCTGTCACAGAGACCAAGTGCTGGACACAGGCTTGCCTCAGTAAGGCAGGACAGACCACTAGTCATTGCCGCAAGAGACCATCAAACAGTCAACAAACAGCACTTAGCATTAATTCTAGCACTCTAAGTCAACAATACAACCAGAGGTCTGTAGGCTGATGGTCAGCTCTCTGGAGAATCCTCATGAGTCTTGTCTGTGTCTGCTCAGGCTCTTGGCCAGAGTCCCTGTGCAGCGGCAGAGCTGGTACTGTTCCTTCTGTTAGACCATGTTCCACCAGCAGGACCATCTGAAGAGCCAGCTGCAGGAGAGCCACCCAGCCAGCAGGCAGCTCTTCCACTGCCAGGAGTGTGGGAAGCAGTACAACACCCAGCTGGGTTATAGACGCCACCTGGTGGCAGCCCACAGCGCTGCGGCAAGCCTGCCCTGCCCAGAGGGGGCACCTTCTCTGCTGGAGCATCTGGGCAGCCATATTGACAGGCCTCCACCGTCAGAGGGGAACACTAACACTTCTGTGCCAGTGAGAGAGAGGAAGTACTCGTGTGAGAGATGTGACCGCCGTTTTTATACTCGTAAGGATGTGCGGCGTCATGCTGTGGTGCACACTGGGCGACGTGACTTCCTGTGCCCACGCTGCGCACAGCGCTTTGGCCGCAGAGACCACCTGACCCGCCACTTGAAGAAGAGCCATGCCCAGGAATCGGGGTTGATGCCACCCTGTACACCCAGCACTCCTGTGGCCACACCGACCCCTGCCTCCCAGTGCCCGGTGAAGGAGGAGCCTAGCCCTGTGACCTCTGATTTGGGCTCCGTCTCCAAGGAGCCCATTGAGACTTACTCCAGGGACATGTACAATTCCTACCCCATGGCCAATCCTGTCCCTGGGCTGGGCCACCCCCATGGCCTCATGCAGGGCTCCTTGTCCTCTGGCATGGGTGTGGGTCGTCACATGCCCCCCCAGTCTTCTCACCCACACCACCATCACCTGCAGCCCCCGGCGGCTCCGCAGCAGCAGCCCTACAGCAACATGGCCAGGTACCAGCACGGATCTACCTCATATCCTCGCGCTGACGTGGACAGTTTTCTGCTGGACCTGCAAAGCGCCCCCCCACCTCACCTGAGTGTGGCCAACTCCTCTACCTCTACTTCTGCCTCCCCTCAGAGGGAGGCGCTGGGTGAAGGGGTGGGTGCTGCCGGCGACCCCCACCTGCTGTCTAGGAGCCCAGCAATCTCCTCAACTGAGCTGTCCTGCACCACTAACATGGACCTGGGGCCTCTGCTGGGCTTTTTGCCTTTCAGCCTGCCGCCCTACAGCCCTCACATGGGGATGGGAGGGTTAGTAATGAGCTATCCATCTGCCGCCGCCACCACCACCACTTCCTCTCCATCATCTTCTACTGGGCTGTCCTCCCAGGCTCCAGGGCCTTTCACCTTCTTTCAGCCTCCCCAGGCTCATGTACCCCAGGGCCCTGGAGCTCACAACCACAGCCAGCTACCTCAGGCATACAGCAGTCCTGCTATGAGCACTTCCAGCTCCCTACCTCACTATTACCAAGCCTTTCAGCAGTAAGCAGCTCTGTCCCCACAAAGTCATGGATTTTACATGAAAAGGGTAAAACATAAGAAGTGCATCTTTATTGTAAAACAAATGTGGAACTTTAGCCAGTCAGTGCTAATGATGCTAATCTTTTTTTTTTTTTTTTTTTTTTTTGTTGAACACAACAAATCACCTCATCAGTATTACCTCATTATTTAAAAAGGAAGTTTGAACCTTTGAGGAAATGTAGATGGTCTCACTACAACCAAAATAGAGTAGTACTTGCGGATGCACTTAACACTCGTCACAGGTGCTTCACAATGTGGAGAGTCACCCAGTTTTAGATTATCATAAAAAAATACTAAGATGATAGGGAATATTTTTTACAGTAAAATATCATGTCCCCTTCCTTACTGAAGCTGACTTGAGATTTTCTCATTTTACAATACTGACAGCCTTACAGAATGAGAAAAGTTAAAATGTGTAAAATCTACTCAGTTATAGTTGCTGAGTACATGCAAAAAATGATCATATCTGGTGTTTAACCCATTAAAATATGCAGTAAAGAGCTTCCCATCTAGTCCTCAAGCATTACACCAACTGATGGGTGTGTCTGTGTGACAAACTGTTAATGGAAATGAACTGCAAAAATGTAAATGTGACCGAGGATCTCTTCAAGCCAGAATTCCACATGGAAACCCTGAGGATTTTTGGATACAATTAGTTTTCTTTTTGCCTTTTTTGCTGAATTAAGTAGCATCAATAGATTCAAATGCACTTACGTTTCATTTTTAACATGGGAGGTCACGCCAAATCACATAAGATGGAAAGTTGCTGCTCTGCTGCTGTCTATGGGTTAAACTTTTTTCTTTTTTTTTTTTAACCGTAAAAAAATAATCTGGGTCAGAACATTTGAGACAATAGGTACCGTTCAGACAAAGAAATGTTGCTGAGAAGAAATGTTCCTGAACTCCATATACTCCAATGTATATGTAGTCACTGTATTATTTAGAACAGTGCAGTTTTCACTGCACGGATCACCTGTTTACTGCAACTGGCAACCAATGGGTGAACCAATCTGAAAATGCTGCTGATTCTGTTTCTCCCCTCCTGCGATGCTCCCAGCATCCTCAGTGTGTCTCGCGCCTCTCTGTCTGAACGGGGCCTCAGAGAGCAGTGCAGCAGCTGTTTGTTGTATGACCCTTAAATCTCTTGAATCCGCTGAGTTAAAAGGTAAAATGGAGGACTCTAAAATGTTAAGTTGCCAACTCTCTGTGCTAACCAGGTCACAGATCTCTGGGGTTGCTGCCTGTCCTTTTTTTTACATACATAAAAGCACACATTTTTTTCCTAGGTATTATAGAAATGAGCCACCCCACAGAACCCATACTCGGGTGTTCATAGAAATTGTTATGGGAGTAACATTGAAAATTAAGAACTCAGCTGGTGAAAGGCAGTCTTTTTAATATAATTTGAGTGGTGGGGGAAATAGTGTGTCAGGTGGATGTTAAGGCACAAAAACAAACAAAGATTGTTTTTGTTTTTTTATGACTGTGACTGAAAGTCCAAAATTGGTTGTGGCATGTGTAACTGAGTTTTGGTGAGAATTTTCCAAATCTCAGAAAATAATCCTTGGAATTTGTAATTCCTTCTTCATGCAGAGCCCCCCACAACCTTTGGGAAACAGAAAATATGATAGAAAATACATAATAACTGTCAGTCATTGCAGTCTGTTGATCCATCTATATTTTTTTTCAGAAGCAGATGTTACTCAGCTCTCCCCATTTCCGTATTTTCCATAGTGTAAGGTGACTAGCTACATGATGTGACCTGGGGCACTTAGGAACAGCATTGTAATTTAGATAAAAGGAAGTCTCAAGGCGCTACCTGTTACCTGTTTTGTTCTGTTCAAACTGGACCACTGGATCCAAGCAGATTGTAACTCTGACCTGTTCGTTGTGAATTTATGACTTTATTCCGGAATAGAATGCAGCATAAATTCCACAGAGCACTTGTACCTGTTTCCTACCTTTTACTATGTCACTGTTGGTAATTACACCTGTTCCTCCAAGGCTGTTGTGTTGGATCTCAAGAATTTCTGATGTAATTAGGACTAAAAGGCAACTCCCCCCCACTCATCCTGTGCTTCAGAGGCTCAGTGAAGCCAGAGAAGGGAAGCAGTTGGAGGAGCTGTTGGTCTCTTGGGATTCAAGGTTCCTTTAACAGAGTCACACTGAAGCATGACAAGAATAATGGATACTAGCCAGCAGCCTTCCAATAATGAACGGTCTACTCAAGAAATTGGTCAAAAGTAGTGGAGATGGAGGAGCCCTCCAGCTGGATGTTAGGAGTGAGTGATGTGATATTGGAAAGAAGATATTTAGCAAGAGAGGGTTGGATGATGCTCTCTCTAATGCCTTAATTCCATGAACTTTATATTGAAGGACTTCTCTCACTAGCATTGTAACAAGCCTCCAGGTGTTGCACCAATGTCTTAAAATGCTACTGTTGTGCCTCTCCAAGAGTGTCTAATCTCTTGACTGGGTTTAAGCACTTATGACATTTCTAGATAAGGATGAATTTGATGTGTACCTCAAACACGCAGAACTGTGGGTTTCTGTTTTTATTTGTATTTGCTTCTAGTTATTTTGGCTCTTACTTGTGCCTTTTAGATTGAAACTATAAAGGTAGATTTTAATGAATCTAAACTCTATCTAGTGGCAGACATTGACATTATAATTCAGTCAAACTTTCTACCTCTACCTTGTCATATATCTTTCTGCAAAAATCATTAGAAATAGTTTTAACCTGTAACAATTAGGCAGTTTTTACCACTGTTCAAGATGGGGATATGTTCAAAATTAACTTCAATTTTGAACGACCGGGTACACACAAGCCCTAGTGGTGTATTCCAGGGTCAAACTTTGTTCTCTGTACTTGCCTTTAATGATATTTCTACTTATTTACTACCTCAGAGAAGAGACAGGTGACTGTCCATCTAACTGCAGAGAAAATGTCTGTGTAGAGTTTTATTTTTTGCCAGAAGAAGCACATGTACTTTGTAGCTCCATAGTTTTTTACTGAGATTAGCTTGCAGCAGAACGATGTCTAGCGCAACAAGTAACAGTTCACACTGCATTTGTTTTGTTCTAACGCTATGTCTCTGCCTCTTCAGTCTGGAACGTTTACTGTTTATGCATCTAGGCCTCGGTCTAAAGGGATTCCACAGTTACATCTTGGAATGTACAGAAAACACTTTGGTACTGTGCATACCCACTCTGAGCACTTCACCTGAAAGCAACATCATCACTAACTATTCCAAATTGATCTTCCTGCTCTGAGTGATGCAGATTTCTCAAGAACGATGCCAAACACTTGCTGGTTCCAGCCTCTCCATTAGGATGATTTGCTGCGTTTCTGTTTTTGTTACTCTTAAAAAAGCAGTTTAAACACATCACTGTAGGCTTTGGAAATGTTGATGGACATTTGTCATTATTTTTCTGATGTTTTTGCAAAAATATCATTACTGCCCTGAGGCAACAGACAGTCTGGCCCCCTGAAGGTCCCATATTCATGTGTGTCAATTTTTGGTAATTTCATCAACTACAAAATTGGGCATATGCACAACTAAACTGAAATATCAGCTCAACTGATGAGGGCCTTAAGGTAGGCCCTGCATTATTACTGCTGTCCTTCCCAGAATAATGACAACACTGGACTTTTTTTCTTTTTTTCTTTTTTTTTCCAAACATTCAAGGTGTCCGTATGCTTCAGACAAACTAGTTTGTAAAACACATTGTCCGACCACATCTGTAGTCAAAGTGTCTCTAACTGTTCTGAATGTCCACTCTGAAGGCGAGGTGAAAACCTGGTCTTTCTTGCCTGTTGTTCACATGAAAATGACGTAAGTAGTTATGAGCTTGAAAGAGTTCAAACCCTGCGATTTCGTTCCTCCACACACTTGACCAATCGCTGTGTAAAGTTAGCAGGGTTGTCAGAGTCTATGTTTTGGAAATTTACAAAGATTATTGGACACAGATCATTCTGATGCGAAAAGTGGGTTTCAGATGCTGTCCGGCGACCCAACAAGCACTTCATTTGAAGCATACTGAGGCCTTTAGAAATGACCCAGGTTTACATTTTACTGACAAGGACCCCTAGTAGCTGTGCAAATAATGACTGGTGTCTGGCAGGAATCAAGTCAGAAGAGGTGTGACATTGTCTTTGCACTGCAAAATCTAAACAGGATGTCGGTAAGGATGTTGGGTCAACAAAAGGTGTGATGTTGACCCAGGATACTGCTGTTCTCTTTCTGTTTCTTACCAATAGTCAATGTTTATTTCTTTTAACCATAACCACCATATTTTAATAGCCTTAACCAAGCAGTTTTAGTTAAGTCGTGTAAAATTAACGAAACACTTTTCCAATGATCATTTGCAACAGATTTGGAAGACACTGACAAATGAGGATGTCCTGCTGATTGGAGTACTAAATGACAAAATTCTCACATAGGTCAAAAATAAGTTTATTTAACCAAATTGCTACAAACACAGGGTCAGTGGGTGCAGGCAGCACATTTTTGTGCAAAAGAAGGTTTTTCAGGCCATGGTTCCAATTAACCTGGAGTCATTAACATGTTACATTATTAGACTGATCCATGTCTGCTCTTTGAGCATAGCTTATGACATGTTGGAAAATGGGACAGTGTGTCTGTACAACACTAAACACAAGCATTCCAGACTGAAAGTAGAGAAGGGGTTTAGAACAGAAGACCGAGGATACCAGGATTCATTTCACTAAATGACCGTTGAGTACTGTCGTGTTGCCTGCATTTAGGTCGGCTCTGAGAACCACTTCAATGCAGGTTTCACCACCTTTAACTTAGATAAGTTTTGTATTAGGTGTTTGTATTATCACTTAATAGATTAGAAGACTGTGAAAAGAAAAGTTGGAAAGGAGAAAAGGACTTTTTGTTTTCTAATTGTCTGAGCATAAAGTAATACAAAATAAATGGATCTTTAGATTTTCCACTGTGTCCCTGTGTTTTACTCAAATGGAATTGACAAGTTGGAGTGTGGTCTATGCTTGACCAAACTTTGGTGACCAAAGACCAGTATATCCAGACATTTACTCCCCCAACAGCTCACAGAGCTATACAAGTAGTGTATATCGTGTACCCTCCTGATGGCTGTGAGATTGGACCAGAACACCAGTGAAGAGGCTCAACATACTGAGTAACTGCTAGCTTTAACAAAACACTCAAAAACACTGTAAAATGGGAGATAATCTCCTTCTCAGAGAAGAACATATATACTGTAGTATTATTGTTAAAGAAAAAAAATGCATATGAAGAATAGGAAGACAAGTCTGGCAGGGTGTTTGTGTTGCCTATGTAAAATTGTCATGTACAATTTATTCATGCTATCTTTTGTGTGACACTTGTGCGATGCAACTAACTTTCAATACATTAGTATTAAAAAAATGTCTGTAGTCTCTGATTATATACTTAGACTATCCATATGTAGATTCTTTATATCGAGCTTCCTGAGCCTGGGGCTGTGGGACTGGATAAAACTGTCCCTGATCCTGGTGGTGTGGGACTGAATGAAGCTGTCCCTGAGCCTGGCCTGTACAGCATCAGGCAGAACAGTTTGTGGCTGGGGTGATTGGGGTCTAATGATCCTGTTGGCCTTCTTCCTGTATAACTTGGTTTGGAGGTCCTCCATGGATCGCAGCTCCATCCTGGTGATTTGCTGAGCAGTTTTTACCACCCTCTGTAATGCCTTTGGTTAAGGGCAGTGCAACTGGCGTACTAGGTGATGATGCAGCCAGTCAGGATACTCCCAATGGTGCACTTGTAGAAGTTGCAGAGTATCCTAGAGTCCATGGTGAGCCTCCTCAGCCTGTGGAGCAAGAAGAGTTATTATATTGCCAACTTTGTGATAATGTTTGTGTGATGAGTCCAGGTCAAGTCCTTCCTGAGGAACCTGTAGCTGCTGACTCTCTCCATTGTAGTTTCACTGATGGTGATGGGGGCATGTTGCTTCCTGTAATCCACAGTCAGCTCCTTTGTTTTGCTGATGTTGAGATGGAGGTTGTTGACCTGGCGCTAACATGTCAGGGCTCTGACCTCTCTGTAGGCTGCCTTATCGTAGCTAGTGATCAGGCCGATGACGGTTGAGTTGTTAGAAAACTTGATGGTTGTGTTGGAGCTGTGGATGGCCACGCAGTTATATATGAACAGGGAGTACAGGACAATGCTGAGCATGCAGCCCTGAGGGACACATCAGCCATCAGTGGCATCATGTTTTGTTCATGGACACTTGCACATGTGGACAGAAGGAGCTGGGGACGAACCACTACTGTTGTGGGTCCGTCCCAATACCAACACATGCAGTCTTGAGCACTTAGGTGCGCATATGTGCCGCCCGGTAGGCAAGTGTGTCCCATGACTGAAAAATACCAACGCACTGTACACTTAACCCACAGTTGATGCACACTTCTAATACCGCTCCGAAGTGGTATTCAGAGCTAACTAAGTATACCCCACAGTTCACCATGGTTTATTAGTCTACAGCTGTCCAGATGTTGGCGGTAGTGGGCCCTTAAACTGGCTTTAGGACCGACAATATTCAGCAGACATAAAGAAGTTTAAGTTTATGACATGTTCAGTGTGAATATTGTTATTCATGTCCAAACACGATGAAGTTATAACAGAACCTCCACAGATGGTTATCACTTGATATCAAGAATCACTTTCATTTTAAAGAACAATTGCAAATCTGACCCTGTAAGCATAAATACTAAATATCATATCCTTTCATCAATAGTATTGAGAAATACATTTCTTCTTTAAAAACGTCAACGTCAGACACCATTCAAAATAACATCATATGTCCCTTTTTTATAGTTACAGTAAACCCTGTGTTTCTATAACTCAATTTAATTACTTTATGAATTGGCTCTTCTTTCAGCTCCTAAATGTGTGTTTTGTCACCTGATTTCATTATGCGGAAATTATATAAACCAATAAAACCTCTGAGCTGATCAGACATGTGTTTGTGAGAGCCATGGGTAGTCAAATAATTTCAACAGGGAGTGTTTATCAGAGTTCACTGGGACATGCTGGATTAATAAGGCCACCCCGTCTCACATGCCATATAAATACTGCATGTGGCACCATCGGGCTCAGATGATTTGTTGGAAAGAATAGGTAGGATCAAACATACAGTATTACAGTTACAACCAGAATGAAGTGAAACACACACATTCAAGATCTGAGAGGAGTTATCTTGAAGCAGATAGGTATGTTGTACATGAGAGACATAATGTCATGTTGTTTTGAATGGTTTCTGGCAGATTCCGTTTGTAAGGAGGGAATGTATTTCTCAATATAATGAAAGGATATGATATTTAATATGTATGACTATGTTTGATATTTATTATGTTTCTGGAGGTTCTGTTATAACTATAGTGTTTGGACACAAGTATTATTCTGCTGAATTAACATTGAATCCAACAGATCGTTTTCAATGCTGTATTTAATGGGAACATCTTTGTCAGTGGTTTAATATAAGACATTGAGCAAATTATTATGGGCTGTAGTAAGTATAATTCAGCAAGGAAGACACTTAAATATACAGAACCTGAGGCAGGGCAGGAAATAGAGTTTAAATGTATCACTGAGTAAAGGCCAAGGATCCAGGGAACTCAGAAAAGGGTTGATAGGTGTTGTGTCTTCTTGAGGCTGCCAAAGTTGGTCTGTGGAGTTGCTTGAAAAGAAAAGAGCTGCCACTTGTTTGTCTTAAATAATTAGGACTTCATTCGCAAAAACAAGTGAGTTTGAGGTGCACCTCCGTTGCCAATTCCCTATTCCATCCTCCCTCCTTCTTCCCATGGGTTAGCTTTATACTTCCAGCCAAAAAACAACAACCAACCCACAAATGTCCCTTTATGGGACCAACATCTGTTGTTGTCTTCTGCCCCCTCAATCTTTACCCTTTAAGGACATATGGTATTCCATTTTAGAGAGACAAAAGGTCTCTAAAAACATATTCCTTGTAGAGAAGTCACCTTGTGAACTCTTTTATGACCACACTTCACATTCAGCTGCTTCATCAGGAGTAATAAATGAACTAGTATGTAATGTTCGTAAGAAAATACACCACATCCCCCCCTCCGCGGCTTCTTAAAGTCGCCGGAAAGAAACACAAAGCTCAGCATAAAGTCTCTATCAAATTTCTTCTCATCTGTTTAACCCCAACAAAGTCCTTCTTTTTCAAAATTTTATTTCCTTATGCATTTTGCAATTTGAGTCAACTAATTTAGTATTTACCCTTACATTAAAATTCTATGCACACATTATTTCAATTACTTTTAGACTAGGTAAACTATTCAATTGTCTTAATAGGGTCAAATTCATGGGCTAATCCCTCCCAAGTGGCAGAGCTCTTCCCAGGTAACCATACAGCTACTTCTTCCCAGAAATCCTAGAAAGTGCACTCCATTTAATTTATCCAGCAACATTTATCATATGAGTGCAGCTGAAAAGAGGTCTGTCAAAGTTGGGCTACCATCATCTAGTCAAAAACTACCTCTAGGAGATGTAAAAAGAGTAGAATGATGGCTTCCTAATCTAGAAAAGATCTCACCCTCAGGCCAATCAGGATGAGGAACTTCCCTTCAATTCAATCATTTCCTATTGACAAGGAAAATGTCATTACAGAATATCGTCAACATTTGATCTCATTCATTACAAAGACATAAATCAAACTGCATTATGCAAAAGAAATATAGAATATATAAAGCATAAAACATATCATATTCAGTTGAAACTATCAGCAAGGTTGCCTCCAAATGTAACAAATATGTTCATAGTTGGCTGACAGACATCACTGTTCTTGTCGCTTATCCAGGGCTTGCAGTCCATTTTTATTGTCCAGTTATGAGACTCTGAGTCCAAGTGTAAGAGCCCCAGACCAGCTGTGCACTCGCTGGTCGACTTCCCTACTTGTCCTGAGAGGAAGAGAAAACAAACCAGCCAGTATCTTGCAAACTTCTGATACAATATAATCTAAACAGATATCATTATCAAACAATCATAGATCAGGCGTGTCCAAAATCCAAGTGAGAACCATAAACCTCTGTCACTATTACTAAGGAATATGTCAATTATCCCCCCTTGTATCTTATTTTCCATTTTATTCCCCTATTAATTATTTGTACTGGTTCCTATTCAAAGTTTTGAACACCTCTGCTCCAGGCAACAAGGCTGATTCCCATTCTTTTAAGTAAATAACAAGGTCATTATTAACAAATTATTATTATTATTATTTTTTTCAATTAACAAACATATCACATAAAATCAAACAAACATTTATATGAATTACTCAAATGGTAAATAATGAATATTCAAGCTTCCACTTAGTCGGACAGTTTCTTAACCTACGATCATGCTGTAATAAGATCGATACCTAAAATGGATACATTTCTATCACATAACCGTAACCGGTTCCCCTTTCTTCATCGTCATTTTCCGATAATGGCATCTATGTTTGACCCTCAGGCATCACAACTCCAATCCATCGAAGAATCATGGCTTTAGCAAAGGTCAGCAGCAGTGTACAGAAACAAAACATCACGCACAGTGATAAAAAAAAGAGCCACCAGAATTTGAACTAGTATAGTCCCCATTGGCCCTAATTTAGCCTGCAGCCAAGCATTAGTTGACCATCCTGCACTTTCTGAGGGACCAAATGCATCTCTAATAAGTTTCAATGCATCTACCACACTAGTCATATTATCAGAGCTGTCTGGAATCAAAGTATAACAGGCATCGCCAGACAAATTCAAAGCCAAACATTGGCCACCTTGCTTAGCTAAAATATAATCAAGCGCCAAATCATGTTTTAACAGGGTCAATCTATGACTCTTTTGAGTGTTGGACAACAACTCAAACCCTTTTATGGTTTCATTTGCAAAGCCCTGTAGAGTATAAGTGATATCGATATGATCAGCCAAAAATGTTACCCCATACCATGGAAATAGTCCTAGTCCCCATTTTTCACCCAGACTTATTCTCCAATGGTATGACTCAAGGTTATGGAATTGTGCTAGTTCCCTTCTTTTCCTGCTACCAGAAATAACATTATCCTGAGTTCCCTTAGGTTCTTGACCTTGTTGTACTACTAGGACATCATATGGAAGTTTCAATGTTGCCATATAACAACATCCTGTCCATCCATAAGGTAAAAATATATAGGCTTTATCACCACAAATCCACCAAATATCTTTAAAATTTCACATTGTCATTGTCACATTTCCAGGAATGGCTTGGCTGATTACAGACAAAACCCTGCTTCGTTGACCTGGAACCCTAAATGTTACTTCATAACTCTTCTCATTAGGTTTTCCTCCCTTCTGAACAGCAAATTCCATCATATTTATGTCACAATCTGAAATTCCCATAAACATACCTGGTCCACCATGTGTGTCATTTGAGCAAAAACAAGCCTTTGCTCGTATTGTCATAATCTTTTCTGTTTGATCAGTTAGATCTATATATGGCAGATCCATCATCCAAGCGCATTCTCCCCTAGGTTTAAATAGATGCACTGATATGGCCATGATATTGTCCACTGCTGCTTCCTGCTGATACTTTAACCATGATAATGCAAAGGATTGACATTTGGGAAGCAACGGTTCAGGTACAGGTTTCTAGAATTGACGGCCATGTGCTGGGTGAAGGAATCCTAACCACACACGGGCACCTTCCGTGACTAGCCGCTCTCACAGCATGAGTTAATTGTTGGAACCACATATTTCTGCCTGGGTCAGCGATTTGTAATACCGAAGCATCAAACCCATATGCCTTCCATTTAGCATTTCGCTTCTGTAAAGTATGCAAATTACCAGTCCTCTCGAACGGTGTCCTATTATTGTTTGAGGAATCCTGATTAGGGGTCTTACTATTAGTTATAGATTTGAAACTAGTCTCTATGGTCTTTATAGGTTTTACACCAACTGGAGTTGTAACAGAAGTTGGTGCACTACTACTATCAATCTCTCTTAAGTCTGAGATAGTGGATAATGTCTTTACACTCTCTGCTTGAGGGGTTGTTACTGTGATAACTTGCCCTTCAGCAACTGCCTGTGTTTGAATCAGTTGAATCTATTGCTACAAGTAATACTGTGCGTTACTTGCCCGTCCCTCCAGTATCCATACTGTAAAGATGGATCAAGATAACTACAGGTATATTCTCCTAAATCCTCTTGGCTGACTCTACGCATGATAAGAGAGCAGTCTTCTAGATCCTTTATCTGCTTTCTATCATTTAGTAAAAAATACTTCCTCTGATTAGCAGACACACCATCTATTCTAAATCTTTTTGTCTGTATTTCCCTTCCCTGATTATTTTTCCACACAGGAGGGCTACTACCACCATTATTCCACCTTGTACATTTACACGGAAGCAGACCCCAATCTCCTAACTTTACTCTAACTGTCGTCTCTAAATCTCTTGGGTCTGACCTTCTTTCGAACTGGTCTTGGACTTCTTGGTCTACTTGCACCTCTGAGTTTTCTTGGAGGAGTCTCACGTTCCTCTGGAACCTCTGATGAAACATTTCCCGGGGGGTCTGATCCCTCCGGACCATACTGTAAGTTGACTTCACTAAATCTTTTTCCTTGTTCGCTGGCTGAAAGGTCATTTTTATCACTATTAAGCGCATGAACATGCTCATCAGGAATGTCCACGACATGGTCTGTCTGCTCTTCTGGATCTTCCCCATCTTGTTCTTGCAGGCGTGGTGTCTCTTCTGTCAGAGCCTTAACACAATGTGTTAAGTGATACCACGTTGGAGACCCTTTAACTTGCACCGCTGTTCCTGTACAGCGTACAACCTCAAATGGTCCCTCTCGACTAGCGTTGAACCATTTCCTTCTGAACACCTTTACAAACACCTTGTCTCCAGGTCTTATAGTGTTCTTTTCTCTGCCTCTGTTCTCCTCTCCAACCTCCTGCTGTTGTTGTTCCTGTTTGTTAGAGACATACACAGATATGATATACACTCCTATGTAGAGTAGTTAAATACTTAACATATGCTTTCATCTCATCCTCCAATAGAGACAAACTTGGACCTTTACCGCTCGTACGTAAACAAGGAGTTGGCATTCGTCTGCCCGTAAGCAACTCAGGCGGTGTCAGGTGCAAGTCACGCAATGCAGATGAACGACACGCCATTAATGCCAGCGGAAGTGCTGCTACCCAGTTTAGCCCCGTATGTTGACAGATCTTAGTAATTCTGTTTTTAATTACTCCATTCATTTTTTCGCAAATCCCCTGACTTTGAGGATGATAAACCGCTCCGAGACGCTGTTTAATTCCTAACTTTTGCAGAATCAGCTTTACTGTTTTATTTACGAACTCACGTCCATTGTCACTACTTATACGATCAGGTAGACCCCATCGAGGCAAGACTTCACAACACAAGAACTTAGCAACAGATTGAGCATCTTTTCGCTTAGTTGGACAAGCTTCAGGCCATCGTGAAAACCTATCTACCACGACAAGCATATATCTTTTCCCTCCGAAAGGTGTTATCATGTCTACATAGTCAATTACTAGTTCACGCATAGGACCTTTAGACGTTGGAACATGTCCCGTAGGTGTCACCACACCCTTCCTGACATTATTCTGCAAACAGATTGTACATCTTCCTATAGAGTGATCAATTTGCTCCAGCAAATATGGTGCCCAAAAGCCATACTCCTTTGTTATTTTCCTTCTAACCTCTCCCCTGGCAACATGGGCTTGCCCATGTGCCTCCTGAATCATTAGGCCCAGCAAATCAGGTGGAGCCACTATCAAGACTTCATGGTTTCTCCATAAACCTGTGGAGTCCTGACTAGCACCTCTGTCCACCCACAGCTGTCTGTCTATAGCATGAGCTGCTTTCTGCATCAAACCTACATCCTTAGCAGTGATCTTGTCCTCTAGCTCTATTTCATGCGAGATTAGAAGAACTTTTTCTGGTTTATCTGCACCTGTAACTGCTTTGGCGGCTTCATCAGCTGCCTTGTTACCTTGTGTTACTCTTGACATGTCTGACTTGTGTGCTGCACACTTAGCAATTGCAATCTCCTTAGGCTTCATCATAGCCTGTAACAACTTCACTATCTGTGCATGATGCTGTATTGGAGATCCATAAGTCTTCTAAAATCCTCTACCCTTCCACACAGCTCCAAACAGATGACAAACATTGTGTGCATATGCTGAATCTGTATATATTGTCACTCGCTTCCCATCAGCCAAAAGACATGCTTCTGTTAAACCTACCAATTCAGCCAATTGAGCTGATGCAGGTTGTGGTATCACTTCAGCCTTCTCAACAACAAAGTCAGATCCTTGGGCTTTGACAACGGCGTAGCCGGCACTCAACTTTTCTCCTATCCAATAACAGGAGCCATCAGTCCAATACTCCAGGTCTGCCTCCTTTAACGGAAGGGCCTGCAAGTCTGATCTGAGCCTTGAGTATCTCTCTGCTTCTTTTAAGCAATCATGGGGTTCCCCGTTCTCCAAGGTTGGCAAAATCTCAGCTGGGTTCACTGTAGTACACCTGGCTAATGTAACATCCTCTTGTCCTAAAAGCCTATAATAGTTTCTGAGCCTAGGCATGGTCAAAGTATACTTGCCATGGTTCAACAAGTTTCTGAGACTGTGATGGGTAAGAATTGTCACCGGATAACCCATAGTAACAGAAGATGCTTTCTCATACATTAAATAGACTCCTACCATGGCTCTGTAGCACAGTGACAATCCCAGTTCCACTTCTGAAAAGGCAGTAGAATAATAAGAAACAGGTTGAGGACTCATCCCTGTGCCTGTTGGCTGGCCTTCCTCCTTCTGCCCTTTTTGCCTTTGTTCTCTTCTACTTTGTAAAGTGACACAAGCCCATGCATTGTTTTAAGCACATCCAGGTTAAGGGTCCCTTCCAGTGGCCATGGTTGCTCAATCCCAGACCATCGCTTATACCATTTCCTCGATATTTTTGCAATATCTTTAACAAGTGGATTATTTCTTTGTACTATTTCCACAGGGGTAATTACCCTTGGAGTTTTACTGTCCTTTTTTGGCATTGTACAAGGAATTAATTATATACTAATAATTATTATTGTCTATAATCCCACTCTAAATTTTCCTTAATTTCAAATACAAATCAAATTAAGTCAGCCAAATGCTTATTCCTCTTCTTCTGTATCACCACAGTCAATTAAAGATAAGCTGCAAAGTTTGCCAACCTCAGATACCACTAATTGCTTTGCGACAACGACAGACAGGGAACACAATGCAAATAAACTATAATCCACAAATATCAAAAGTAACTTTGGCTGCAGAGCCTGGAATCAATGGATCTACAAACTTATATAATGCAATAACTCACAAACAATCAACAAAAAATCATCTATCAACTCAATGTATCAATCAACTCCCTATAAATTCTCAGTTACCATTGCTGCACTCAAATGATTGAGTGACTAATCAATCCTAATGATCAAAAACCGCACAATAAACAATACACTGCTTATTTACATATGATCAATCAGTTGCCAAGTTCTCATTCATATAACCGATCTTTCAGCATGTGGTGCATGTATATGTTTTCTGGTATATGTGTGTGCGTGTACCAATATGCCTTGTGTATGCGTATGTACGTGTGTGTGTGCGTGTGTGTAACTTTATGATTATTTCGCATTGGCCTTTTTGTGGAGCTGATGACGACGGAGCGCAGGCAAACCCCCGACGCTTGACGTTTGAGGTGTCCCTCTTCGAAGTACCCCCCCCCTCGTAGTGGTCCACTCCACTTTAGGACTCTCGTGCGGATATCGTCAAAAGGAAAAAATAAACAAGACAGACATTCAATGCCTTCTTAAACACATTTGCTTCACATTAGCTGATTCAACATCATATATTGATTACCTATTTATTTCAACTAGATTAACCCTTATCTGTTCAAAGAGACAGGTATTAAATATTTAAGTAATCAAATTGTATATTGTGTTTATATATATATTTATATTATATATCTGGTTTTAAGCATGCCTGTGTACACGTTCAAGCTAATGACTTAATCAATCATCTTAACACAGGAACCCTTTTAATTGTAGCAATAACTTTTTCTTTGTTTTATCTGTCAACATACTTGATCATTTATAAATTTAAAGGATCTTACTTAAAAAGTTTTATGAACAGACAACAGCTACTAACAAATAGAATAATTTATCGGGCTTCAATCTAGCCCCCTTTCAGATTTCAATCTACATGCTGCAGCACCAGAAGTGCAGGCAGGGGAGTGACTTATGCATTTATATAACCTTTAACTCTGCCTGACACTCCCACTTAAGCGATTCAGTGTTAGGATAATCCTCCCACAAGCACAGCTGCTGCTCTAAGGTGAGGCTGGTTACAACACTCCTTTCTAACAAACAAACCACATTTATGACACCAATAAACAATGACACAGAACAAACAGCAACACAAACCAAACTCACAAACCAACACAGAACATAGTCCTAGTTTGAAGCGTCTTTTTCTTACTTATTTATTTATTTTACTATAATCTAATTTCTTCTCTTTTTTACTTTTTTTTTTTTTAGGCTTTAGGCTTTTGGGCTTTAGTCTTAATACTCTATTTTACTTCTTCACTCTATTTTACTCATAGTCTGCAGACTTTCTCTACTCTATTTCTTCTTTATCACTTCTTTATCTTCACTTTATCGACGGCCTTTTCCTTTCATGCACACTCGAGATCTTCAGTGACTTACAGGAAGCGTCCCCCACATGCACTGTCACAGTCTGCATGCATTACTCAGGAAATGTGTGTTTTTCATTCATACCACCTCGTTCATACTTAAGCAATTCTTTATGCTTGTTAACTTGCATTCATCAAGCAATTCTTTACGCTTTTTGACGCACATTCATTCTCTAGCATCTTCTATGCTTCTTAATTTTTCCCCTATTCACTTTTGTCCCCGGTCATTGTATTATTTCCAATTACACACATTTCACTGTCCTTCGACTATCAATACAATGACGGCACACTATTTTAAGCCTATTTCGCTTTCTCTTTTAGCCTATTTTAACTCTTTTATTCTTGTTACTCTATTTGTTTTATTAGAATTTAGAAACGGACTTCTCTTCTCAATTATCCACCAGCCTTTTCTCCACAAAGATTCTTTTTCTTGCGAACCTACCACCTAGCAAAGAAATCACCTGTACACAGTACTAAAACCCAAATATGAGGCCAACTCACCTCCTTTTTGCGCACTGTCTTTGGATTTTACACGGTGTCGAGTTGATCCTTGCTGGAGGTTTTGCGCATTCAATTGATCCTGTTCGTGACGCCAAAAATGTTGTGTCTTCTTGAGGCTGCCAAAGTTGGTCTGTGGAGTTGCTTGAAAAGAAAAGAGCCGCCACTCGTTTGTCTTGAATAATTAGGACTTTATTCGCAAAAACAAGTGAGTTTGAGGTGCATCTCCGTTGCCAATTCCCTATTCCATCCTCCCTCCTTCTTCCCATGGGTTAGCTTTATACTTCCAGCCAAAAAACAACAACCAACCCACAACTGTCCCTTTATGGGACCAACATCTGTTGTTGTCTTCTGCCCCCTCAATCTTTACCCTTTAAGGACATATGGTATTCCATTTTAGAGAGAGATAAAAGGTCTCTAAAAACATATTCCTTGTAGAGAAGTCACCCTGTGAACTCTTTTATGACCACACTTCACATTCAGCTGCTTCATCAGGAGTAATAAATGAACTAGTATGTAATGTTCGTAAAAAAAATACACCACATAGGTTATATTATGGCGACAGGGCCAGGGAATAGAGCCAACCAGTGTTCAGGTGACCTCATGTCATGACTCCACAGATACAGTAGGAGCATGAGTAGAAGGCGGTATGCAGCTTTTATATTGGCTTGAAAATCCATCAAAAAACGAAGAAGAACAGTAAAAAGAAGGAGAAGAAGGAGAAGGTCAATGTCTGGACTAAAGCATCTGGACCAAGATACTCTATAACTATGATCTGGACCACAGACCAGCCGCTAGGTGGCAGTGATGTAACACAGAGTCCAAAACCCAAGTGATGTTTCTGAAGCACTGAATTATTATTAAGCAATTGTGTTGAAAATGGTTTAGTTTCGAAGTGATACATTCAGCATGGTGATATCAGTTGGCCGAAATCCTTGGTATTACATTTGTATGAGTGAATGACATCTGAGACCATGATCAAGAGTCAGTGGGGACACAAGAGGAGGCATGCCGCTCTATGTGAGCTGCTGTCTAGGTGATAAAAGCAGATCATTTTCAGACAGGTTACAGCTGTGTGGAAATACAGCGGCAGAACGAGAATCACATCTCAATTCAAAACCAGAGGGTGACGTAACAAAGCCTCGGTTGGGATGGTCACGTGGGTTTCGGCGTGGTGACGACGCGAGATCTATGCATCTGGCCGCGATACTTGGCCACTGAAAGGTTGATACTTTGTGGAGTGGCATATTTCAGACGCAATATCTCGATCAAACAACGCAATTCGGAACACACTTATCGACGCCTGTGGAGTTTCCAGCCACCCTGCTGTGTCCGAGCCGCCAGCTGAACACTGAGCAGAGGGAGCAGCCCGCTGTCAGTGACCCCCCCACACACACACACACACACTTAGCACACACAGCTAACACTTTCAGTCGCGTAGTAACGTTCGCGAGTTAGCTGGTAGAGATTTGAAAAGCCGAGGGGCCAGGATGCAAGAGGATTGTTTGTGAGGAACGACCCCGACCACGGTAAGTCACCGAACCAGAGCCGCTGACAGTCCGGTTGTTACTCGGCAGGCTACTGGAGTAGCTAACAAAGCTAAACTACGAAGGCTGGTTAGCTTGTTACTTAGCATGGATTTGTCCTCACTGGACGTGTTGTCATGCCGATCAGGACACGGAAACATCACTAACACCAGGACCCGTAGACAGTAGACTGACTTTAGCGCTGTGTGATTATGTGACGGTGGGAGTTGAACGTTAGACCTCTTGGTTACATATATTTAACAAAAGCTAGCTTGGGCCGATGCTATTTAACTTGATCCGTTTCAGCTGGGTTTATCTGTGTCGCTTTTCGGCTTGTCAGTGTTCCATTTAGCAAATCACCCTGCTTTTAGAAGAGTGAAATGAGACATTTGGGCTATGCCTACTGGGTTACCTTAGCACTGTGTGAAAGGTCAGAGCTGAGGGAGGGCCTGAGCCCCTCCACACAGTCACTCAGTCCAGTAACGGTGGGATTCGCCTGTAAGGTGCAGGTGACACTGTGTCAGAGGACTGCAGACTGTAGTGGTGTTTGTGCTGGACTATACTGTGAGGCGTTCCTGTTATTTTTTTTTAATTACATTTTAAATTGCAAACAAATACAGGCTTGGTGAGTTCTGCCAACCACTCAGGGTCACTCACTTAAACAAGGTTGTGACCATCTTTAAAGAAACTGTCTGTTTCAGATCTGAATAGAATAGAATCGCTCCAAAACGGTCCCCCGACTAAGTTAGCACATCTGAGTGGTAGATCCTTCCTGCACATCGATTTCTGACAGGAAAGCTGGAAACTCGCTGATTAAAAGACAGGTTCTGTCTTCAAACAACCATCAGGTGCCCATATGGACATTGAAACAGGATTTGCCTGCTGCAGCACTGTCCCTTTAAAAGATCCCATCAAAATTAGCTTTCAGTGTAAGTGATGGAGGAAAAATTCAAACGTTTATCTTAAGCTAATATGAGGCTTTATCAGTCGGAGTGAGTCAAGCCAAGTGAATTCCTTTCAAAGTTACAGTCTTTTGTTGCTATCCTTTCACTGCAGCTCAAGAGGGAACACTGCACGGGGAAACAAAAGTACGACATTTTATACTAAAAAGACATTATCTTTGGAAGATATCCGCTTTATTTGTCAAAGTCAGACTGCTGAAGCCTCATATTAGCTTCAGCTATAGGAATTTGCACAGGAGGAGGACTTTAGATTTTCCCCCATCTCTTACACTGAGAAGGCAGGAAGGGATCTCTTAGTGGCCAGTATGAACATGAGGAAATATTACAGTAAGCAAAACCAGTTTCAATGTCCATATGGGCACCTGACTGTTGTTTTCTGACAGGCTTGAAAAAGTGCAAACCCATTATTTTAAGCACTGTTTATTGGATGAGGTTAATAGTTTTAGATGACCAGTACTTATCACATCACCCAGCTGGGCAGTTCCGGCACAGAGCGCTTCCTGTAACCGATATTCCCATACAGTGATAGTGACACCTACCGTTCACAACAGGAACTGCATGTTAATATAGCCATCGGTCCAAATATAATTTTGATTTTAAAACATCCCGTGAGGGGTTGGTCCACACATGGCCAATGGGACGTGGTTTGGACACTTACTTTATGCAGTTTGAATCCAGTCTGCAGTGACCAAGTGCAGGTTTTAAAAAAGATATTGCATTTGCATTACACATGCTGTAAATATTTGTGTCTCATTTTCTTTCACTACAGGTGAATTTCAGTGACACTTTTGCGAGACATGCTTATAAGGGTGTTTTTAATGTTTTGTCCTCTGTCCAGTGCCATGTCTCTGGTTTTCCAACGACCCAACACCAACACAGTCCACGGCAAGAAGGATAAGAGACTGATGGCGGAAGTGAACGCATCGCCGCTCAAGCATTTTGTCACAGCAAAGAAGAAGATCAATGGGATCTTTGAACAGTTGGGGGCCTACATCAAGGAGAGCGCTTCTTTTTTGGAAGGTACCCTCTCGCTTGTCATTTGCTCTCTAGCCCTTTTCAGAAATGCCCCTCCCCTATGATAATTTCAAGGCAGTTTAACATGTTGGTAAAGCTGGGTGATATGGCCAAAACTGTTATCATGATGAAAATGTTCTTATCAGTCTATAAATTATCACGTTACATGTCAAGTCATTATTTCTTCCAAGTTCGAATGCTGATTTTTGCTCCTAATATGCACCCGAGTCATTTTTACGTAAAGTATGTATGACAAGAACGATTGACCTCTGATGACCTCCACTTGTTAGATACTTACAAAAATGATGAACTGGACCCGGTCACCACAGAGGAGCAGGTCCAGGAGGTCCGGGGTTACCTTGCCAAGGTTGCAGGGATTGGAGAAGTGCTCGCCCGGAGGCATATGAAGGTGGTCTTCTTTGGGAGGTATGTACATGTTTCTTACCCTCGCTCTCTGGTTGTAGAACTTAATTTATCGATATTCAGTCAAAATGACTGCTTTTATTACAACATCATTGTGTTTCTTTATTTTCTTGTTTGTTAAACTACTTACTAATTCTGTGTTGCTACAAATGTTAAAATTGACCAGAAACTTGTTGATTTAAACATCAACCAACAGTAGAGACTGCAAGTGAAATGGGCTCAGGCATGTCGTTTTATCTGCAGGACGAGTAATGGGAAGAGCTCAGTGATCAATGCCATGCTGTGTGACAAGGTGCTGCCGTCTGGGATAGGACACACCACCAACTGCTTCCTGAGGGTGGAGGGCACCGATGGCAGCGAGGCCTTCCTCCTCACTGAAGGCTCTGAGGAGAGGAAGAATATAAAGGTCAGCAGAACTCACTAAGTGTCTTAACATGCACAGGGGCATGCTGGTCAGGTGGTCCCCGTCTCTGATCCAACTCCAGTCTGTGGAAGTAGATCGCTGGTCTTGGCTGTGTATGTGAACCCAGCTATTGCTGACATGTGTGCTTACAGACGGTGAACCAGTTGGCCCACGCTCTTCACCAGGATGAGGACCTGGACGCTGGCAGTTTGGTCTGTGTCATGTGGCCTAAAGCCAAGTGTGCTCTTCTCAGGGATGATCTGGTGTTGGTTGACAGGTCAGACACAAGTTCTTACTATTCAATCAACAAGTTAATTTCCATCATCTGTTTGTCACATAAACCGTTTTTGTGACAAAAGGCAAAATGTTGAATGTCAAACAACTGACTCTTACTAAGCTGGTGCTATTATTAGACACTTGCACTATGCTCTGTTTGCTCTGTCATGGGAAAGTCACAGCATGTTATACCAAGGCTAATGTGGGGACCCTGTATGCAGCAGTAGTCATTTTTAAAGATTTAGTTAAAAAAATCCAGATGCTGCTATGTTTGTAAAAGGAGAATATTCCATTCAGTTGCCTACTCCCAGAGGGCTGTAGATGTCTTATTGTACTTCCTGTTTTTCCCTACAGCCCGGGTATCGATGTTACCACAGAACTGGACAGCTGGATCGACAAGTTCTGCCTGGATGCTGATGTGTTTGTTCTGGTGGCAAACTCTGAGTCCACTCTGATGCAGACAGTGAGACATGACCGCTTTGTTTCATTCTGAATGGAGCCAGTATGAATCTGTAGTTTGAGGCAAAAGCTGACTAAGTCACTCAGCTGTAGAACTGGGTGAACTGTTGTGTGATGAAATAAAAGTGAGGTCATCTGCAGGGCTGTTTTAGTAAATGTCCATGCAGTGCTAATGTTTAAATGCATGTTCTACTGATGCCTTTGAAAACAGATGTAAATGATGTCTTTGTACAGGAAAAGTCCTTTTTTCACAAGGTCAATGAGCGGCTCTCCAGTCCCAACATTTTCATCCTCAACAACCGCTGGGACGCCTCAGCCTCAGAACCTGAATACATGGAGGAGGTGAGTCGGGTTCACTATGGCATAACATCTACACACATGCAAATTAAACACATAGTGGCATGTTTTATTGTATGGCGTATGCATAAACCACTGGCAGTGTGTGAGTGTGTTTGGGGGGGGGGGTGTAGTAGCTTTAGATGAGGAAAGCGACCAGTTTAACTGGTGTTACCATTCCCCTTCCTCCACCTGGTCTGCTGGAAGTGAACTGAGGATCACCTCCTGCTTCATGGGCTTCTACCCCCGCCCCCCACACACCACCACAGCTAGTCCAATTGAATTTTGTTTCTGTAAAGAAGCTGTGCCCCATTGGGTTTTTTCCTCTTCTTCATTACACGTTGCAATTCATGCTCCATAAAGTGTATTTTTGGTGTGTCAGGTCCGCAGGCAGCACATGGACCGCTGCACCAATTTCCTGGTGGATGAGCTGGGAGTAGTGGACCGAGCCCAGGCCAGTGACCGCATCTTTTTCGTCTCTGCCAAGGAAGTACTCCAGGCCCGTGTGCAGAAGGCTCAAGGAATGCCTGAAGCAGGTGTGGATCACAAGAGGTTTTGGAAAAGTAATGCGGTTCAGTGAACATCATTGTAAACCTGTGTGTTAAATCCCACAATGCCAGGTCAGACAAATGATCCCTCAGGTCACTGATGGTCACGGGTGCAGCAGGCCACAGTAGTGAGGTGTCTTGTCTGGAGAGACATTCATTTGACATCCCGGTCTACTCATGGACTGATGGACATCAGATAGTTCCTGATGTAAATCAAAATTTTGCCTGTTTCAAACCATTTTATTTTAAAGGTCTTGTACGGCTGCTTGTGTTTCGACAAAATTTGAATTTCATGTGAGAAATGAAAAGGACTTTTGGAGAAATCCATTTATTTCTCAAAGCTAGGTAGTGAAAAAATATCAATTTGGTATCAGTACTGAAAGTCCGGTATTGCATTAGCATGGTTATTGAAAAGTTTCAACAATACCTAGACCCAGCCCTAACACAGACCCAACCCTTTTACATGTTTGGTTGTCCTGTTTCAGGTGGAGCTCTTGCGGAGGGTTTTCAAGCAAGAATGTTTGAGTTCCAGAACTTTGAGAGGCGATTCGAGGTAAGATCCTCATACGTCAACAACTAGGAATAAGATTTTAACAGGTCACAGGTTTGAATACTCAGATACATTTATGAAGTCATCTCATAGTTGTGCTCACTTCCATGATCTTATTGTGTTGTGTTTATCACTGTGGCTTCAGTAACACTCCAGCATTGATGGAAGAAGGCTAGCAGTTTCCCTCTGCTTCTAGAATTGGTGCTAAGCTAGGCTAAACACATTCTAACCTGAACCTTGAAACCAAGTCTTAACCCTCAAACAGCCCGTTTAAGGTGTGTGTGAAAGTGAGGACCGGCAAAAATGTCCTCACTTCCATGGTCTAAAACTCAAATTGGTTCTCACAAAAATAGTTGTACCAGTGTACACACAGACACACACAAAAAAAAAACAGGCATATTTCCCCAACTGTTAGTGTTCCTTTCTAAAATAATGCTTAACAAGTGTAACTTAGCCAGAATTGCTTTTTATCTGCCTAATCTCAATAACTGTGAGTGATACTTGTGTTATGTTATACATTGTATAAAGTAACTAAATAATTCAGATATCAAAGTTAGTTGTAGTTGCAATGGGAGTGGTGAAGTATCCAGTGAGCCATTCTTTTTTGTGTGTCTGTGTGTGTGTGTGTGTGTGTGTGTGTGTGTGTGTGTGTGTGTAGGAATGCATCTCACAGTCAGCGGTGAAGACCAAGTTTGAGCAACACACAGTGAGGGCTAAACAGATATCTGAAGCCCTCCGCTGCATTATGGATTCTGTACACATCGCTGCACAAGAGCAGAGGTGAGTTGGGTTATAATAGCAGAGTGTACACGTGTATGGACAGAGACTGTATGTGTACCAAATATGATCATCTGCCCTCCGATACCTTTACTCTGTGCTGCAGCTAGTTCATCTAGAGATCACATGATGATTCATATAAAGTGTGTGTGTGTGTGTGTGTGTGTGTGTGTGTGTCTGTATGTATGTAGGGTCTACTGCCTTGAGACAAAAGAAGACCGTCAGGACCGATTGGAGTTCATAGACAAGCAGTTGGACCTGTTGACCATGGACTGTAAGGCCAAGATCAAGAAGATTACTGAGGAGGTGGAGAGACAGGTGAACCCCGACATGATACCATAACATACCTGCCTTCTCACAGGTGATATCTTAACTGATGGACTATTATTTTCTCACAAAGTCTTAACTAGTCCTGTTAAAAAAATTTTTTTCAAGTTCAACATGTCACAAAAGAAGTGTTAGAGATATTGATTGTCCTGGTTCAGTTAGATTATAATGGAGGGTACAGTAGGTAGTTTTCACCACTGCTCTCCGCTCATGTTCAGGTGTCTAATGCCATGGCAGAAGAGATCAGGAGGCTCCATGTGCTGGTGGATGACTTCCACATGGACTTCCACCCGTCACTAGTGGTGCTCAAGGTCTACAAGAATGTAAGTAACACACATACTCAACAGAATGAATGTGAGCTTCACAAGGTAGGCTGGAATGGAGGCCATGCCTTCTGCCTTTTTCTGCTGCACATTTAGATGTGTTCACAGCCATCACACTGCAAGTTGGCTTATGAACAGATGCCAGTTAAAAGCACCTCAGTTCTGGGTGTTGCATATCAATTGCCAGTTGACCAAAGGGTAACTGGAGAGTCTGTATGAGATATCTTAAGTAATTTTCCTATGTCCATAAGGACATTCTGTGTGGATATCTCAGACTGTATATAACGCCGTTCAAAAATGAAGCCGTAATATCCCGGATACGAGCGCTGCCATCTTGCGCTGGTGACATAATTTGGAGCCAGAGTGTGCGCAGTAGTAGTTTGGAGCCGCGGTATCGAGGACTAGCACTTAAAAAATCATGCACTGGTCTGCCAACTACAGTCTACTAGTCTACAGATGGATCTAACAGGATGTAAATATTTCTGTGACTTCCTGCTTATTCTTTGAAGGCTGCTGGAAACTGGACTGCAATTTTTTTGTCGCCGCCCCCTGCTGCTGCCGCATGATCTTGTCCACTTTCAAGGCAAAGCGCAGTTCATCTCCAACGAGCCTATTAGTGTTTACATGGCTGGTCCCTGCAAGTTATTTCCAAATAGTTATATGTCGGGCAGGAAATCCAAAACGTGGGATCATATCCCGTCCTCTACATGCCCACATTCTGACTTTATCTTGTATTTCTACAACTGATGATGATCATTTCATTAGTTAGCTTAATTAACATGGTTCAGGTGAAAAGGACTATAGGCTGTGTAATGGTGATGAATGTGATGGTGAGACAGCACTGATGAAATATTGAACAGAATTTGATTTGAGATTTGAGTTGGCTCATATCTTTTACAACTGAAAGGTTTTTATAGAATAGTTCTGGTTTGAATGTTTCTGATTAAATGGATCTATAAGTAACGTGTGATATGAAGTGAAGTTAAATGTGTGAAAGGCAACATTATATGTATAATGATGCTTCTCACATTTAATTTCTTCGTTCTGGCTTCAATTTACCACCTCACCATCTCTGTCGCCAGTATCCCCTGTCTCCAACAGAGTCAGAGTTTTGGTAAAGGTGCGCGCATTCTCCCTTCAAGTGTGTTTTTATACATCCCAACTTTTTCTTGAGAAGTGGCATGTGCCTCTTTCAGGCCTTGTTTTGTGTCTATGAAACGGTTATAAATGAGGCCCCTGGTCTGTTCCACACATCCGTGGAGCTGTTGAGAGCCTAATGATTTCTTTTTGTGCTCTGACCACTTCGTGGGCTGGGTTGATAAGTCACATTCATATCAGGGCAAAACATGACTGAGATCAAACAGGATAAAAGTATAATCCTGAATGTGATGACTCTGCTGTGTATGCATCCTGAAATATTCCTGCTTCCAACAGGATCACTGAGAAATGTTTTCCAACCTTGTACATCTTTGTCAGTGTGGTATTGTGTTTGCTCACCTGGACCTGTTTATGTAAGAGCAGGCCTGACTGAGGCATGATGTTGTCATTCAACTCTGCAATCTCATTTGATTGGCACAGAGGCTAATAATGCTGCTCCTACCTAAGCTGTGAGAGCAAGTACAGGCTAGAAAACATTTCTGCTTTCACCTAGTTACTGTAAACCTGAACCTGGCCCAAAGCACCAAATCTAGATGGTTAGTAGTTGAGATACAAAGCAGTTGGGTTCATGGATGACCAAAGTATTTGTAGGTATTATTATTATTATTATTATTATTATTATTATTATTATTATTATTATTAGTCTGGTTGTTCTTAGGAATGGTAATGCTGCCTGGTCACACTAATTTTGAGCCATTGGGCCTCATGCAAGAACCATTCATACCAGCAGATCTGTTCTTAAGTGGCATGTATGAGCTATTTAAGAGAATTTGAGGCGTTCACCTATTTTCTTGTACTTAAAGTTTTCTCTTAAATACAAACAAAATATTTTAAACTTTCAATGGGTATTTATTGGAAATAATTGAATAAAATGGAAATATAGGGGTTATTTGCGCAAGCTGTGACGGTATGGATTTTTTTTTTCCCACGGTGAAAGGGCAACGTATCCTCGCAGTTTAGCAAGATTTAGGGAGTTACTATTTAAAAGTAACAGCGGCAGTTAAACTATATTTCAGAAAAAAAAGAAAAAGAAATACTAAAAATAAAATAAAAAGAAATCTTTTACCTGTCTGTCACAGTAAAGCTCTGACCTAATGGCATGTTGTTGGCAGCTGTACTATTAATATTTTGTAATTGTTTTGGGTCCTCTAATACCACTATACTGACACTGCTGATCTCCAGCAGCAGGGTCCTTTTGTTGCATGTTCTTTCTCCCTTTTCTTTCCTCATTTCCTATCATTGTCAGCACCCTCAATAACTTTGTTGTGGTTGTTTTGTTTTTTTTGTTCCAGGAGCTCCACCGGCACATAGAGGAGGGTCTGGGCAAGAACATGTCAGAGAGGTGCTCCACCTCCATCACCAGTGCCCTGCAGGCCACACAGACTGACATGATCGGTAATACTCCTTAACCAGAGTCTACTGTTATCACTGCACAGGCTCCCCTGAGCTTTAATGGACAGGCATAATACAACTGGCTCTTTACTATGGCTGTAGTGTCCTCATGTGGAAACATAAGCAGGCATCTGTTGTAAATTATGACTGAATATATTCTCTTGATCCTGCTACTCACACTGGTGTGTGTGTGTGTGTGTGTGTGTGTGTGTAGACGGTCTGAAGCCTCTGCTGCCCAGCCCGGTAAGAGAGCAGGTAGACAAGCTGGTTCCTCGTCAGTGCTTCAGCCTCAGTTATGACCTGGCCTGTGACAAGCTTTGCAGTGACTTTCAGGAAGACATCAGCTTCCATTTCTCTCTGGGCTGGACGATGCTGGTCAATCGCTTCCTGGGGCCCAAGAACACCCGACGGGCTCTCATGGGCTACAATGACCAGGTAACGCCTACAGCAACATAAACTCCCTTGCCGAGACCTAGCCAGCAGGTTATAGTATCCTTAAAAGGTCTGGATAAAGAACATTTGTCCCTCAAGAGCTTATTTGGCAGATGGCGTCCATAATGGACTCAAAATACAGTAGACCTTATGCAAGAACATTTCCGTATACTTCTTCTAAACCTTGTGCTGTTTTTTTCTGTGAAGTTTGCTTGTACGTTTGTTTGAAGTCAGTTCGTTAGTAGATATGCAAGTCTCTTACTTGCTGTATAAGGCTACCTGTTCAATTCCACTTTGTGGGTAAGTTTCATTATTAAAAATAATCACACAGAGGAGCCTCAAGTCCTGTTGACAGATCGAGTCAGTAGTAGTAGTATTAGAGGACCCGAGAAGGGTATCACATCACCCATGTGCACATGTGCGTTCCTGTGTGGGCGCACAAGAAGAACAAAACTTGGCCCACTCTTAAAAAGGTGCTCCAAAGCACCACTAGAGGTCACAAATACCACAGGTGTTATTTTTATGCATTCAACCTTCTGTGTGGGTCTTGCACAACAGAGTTAGACTTTATTGTCCCAGAGGGATATTTATTTTCACAGCCTGTACAACACAGAAATATACAGATATGAACACAGCAGCATACAGATGAAGACAAAGTGAGTGTGTGTGTGTGTGTGTGTGTGTGTGTGTGTGTGTGTGTGTGTGTGTGTGTGCGTGCGTGCGTGCGTGCGTATACAGGCTTCATGGCACAGAGCTTGAGCACTTTAGCTGGGATGCCATCTGGCCCTGGCCTTGCCAGGCTTCCAGACATCCTCCTGTGTGAAGCGGGGGTAGACAGGCTCATGAACGGGAGGGCTTGTAGTATAATATCTATAGCCATATATTTCTATACCTCAGCAGATCACCTGAAATGTAGAAGACAGGTGACATTTCTGTCACAGTTGAATATTCTTAAATATTAGCAGCTTAATTATCATGTAACTAAATGACTTACTGAACTGCAGGCACAACGATGTAAACTGGATCACCCAGGTGTGTCACTGTGCTCTGTTTGACCGGCTGCATTCTCCCTCCAGGTCCCTCGGCCCATGGCCTTGACTCCAGTCAACACCAGCATGCCTCCTTTCCCACAGAGCTCCATGACCCAGGAAGAGCTTATGGTCTCCATGGTGACTGGTCTTGCCTCTCTTACCTCCCGTACTTCCATGGGTGTCCTTGTGGTTGGCGGCGTGGTGAGGACACTCTCTCTCTCTCTCTCTCTCTCTCTCTCACAAAGTGAGATGTGCTTGAAAGCTCTGGTAAAAGCTAGTATTTATATAGCAATAGCAAGTATTTTTAGGGATTCACTGATCAGAATAGTGATGGGATTCAGCAAAGAAAGCGTGATATAAATAAGAATTCTAAAGAATTCCATCATACAATTTTAAAAAGCAAAAATAAGTATGAAATGTACAAAATATGAATTATTCATCATTATATTATGTGTTACAATTGTTGATGTCAATATGATCACATTCAGTTTACCATACAGGTTTTTATTACATAATGCACATCTTATGTGAACACCCCAGGCTAGATAATGTTAATATTGACTTTATTTCTTAATGCTTAGTTGCTTTCAAGCCATTACCCTCCAAAAGCTTCTTTACACCAGGACAAATCATCAGAGCTGGATCCATGTAATGGTAGCTCATATTTCTGCAGTCACATTCTGCTTAAGAGTGTTTCAATATCCGGGGGAGGAAGGTTCAGACACACCTGAAGCTCTGTTGTTGTGTGCAGATCTGGAAGGCAGTGGGCTGGCGTCTGATCGCCCTGTCAGTGGGTCTGTACGGGCTCCTCTACGTCTACGAGCGCCTCACCTGGACCACCAAGGCCAAGGAGAGAGCTTTCAAGAGACAGTTTGTGGACTACGCCAGCGAGAAGTTGCAGCTCATCGTCAGCTACACCGGATCCAACTGCAGCCACCAAGTCCAGCAGTAAGCATGTCAACTGACCACACACACAGTTACAGTCATTACCATCCACCTCAGTTATGATGATGGCAGTTTAATCAGTGATTTGAAAGAAGGCCGTTAAGAACCCAACATGATTTTGTGATTAAATATTAAATGCCAACCAGGGAACTGGCCAGACTCTGACACTGTTTTTGTCTGTGCTGTCTGTGGTTATCAGGGAGTTGGGGGGGGTGTTTGCTCAGCTCTGCCAGCAGGTGGACGTCACTCGTCAGAACCTCGAGGATGAGATCACTGACATGAACAGCAAGATTGAGCTGCTGGACAGCCTGCAGAGCAAGGCTAAGCTGCTGCGGTAAGAACCTCACCACACTCAGCGTACATGTACAAACAGGCAGGAGGAAAAGCGTGCAACTACTAGATGCTTGGGTGGAGCGTTGTTGGGACATCAATCATCAACTCTACATTAAAGGGGCTAATTAAATTACATTAAAAATTAAAAGTTAACCTGTTTGAAATCACTAGGTCTCCTCCTGGTCCGTGATGTGCAATGCACCATCCTCCATTTGGTTGATGCTTGTTTTAACTTTGTCCATACTGTCTGCTGTATGAGCAGCCCGTTCTAGCGGCCATGCAGCCTCCGTGGGCTGATCGCGGCCACTCTCTTATTATTTATAATTATATTTTCACCACTTCAGCTTGCCATCAGACAGCCCTTTCCTTTGGCACTTATTTTTCAAAGTTACACCATGCTTCTCTCAAGAGATTTGTGTGTGACAGTCCTAAATCACAGGGTGTAGGGGGGGGGGCTAAAGACAGCTGCATTTATAAAGGTTATTCTACCTATTTCGGACCTCTGTCCACACTAATCCAAAACATCCACTACCAAAGGTGTTGCTTTGTAAAAAAGATTGCCACAGTGGATAAAGTTTTCCTATTCTACACTAGCATATTCTGAGGTTTTGCAAAACTGATGAGCTGTGTGCCTGCTATGACACAGTTAGGGCCCGTTTGGCAGTGAAGTTAAGAAGACAGCTTTATGTTGCCCCTTTTACTTAACACTCATTCAAAGTAGTATGGCCAATTACACAGCATAGCTGTTGTCATTAGCCTGTATTTAGCCATGCACCTTGCTACATAAATGTGCATCCTATTAATATGTGTGTGATTTGCTGTGTTAGGAACAAGGCGGGCTGGCTGGACAGTGAGCTCAACATGTTCACCCAGCAGTACCTTCAACACAGCAAGTAAAGCGGACAGAGCATCCACCTGAGAGACTAAACTACACCAGAGGAGCATTTGGTACAACAATGTACAACAAGAGGAGAAATAGAAGGGATAGTCTGGTATGAGTGGAATGAGTTACTGGGTAGTTGTGATGTGGATACGTGGACATGCGCTCAGGATGGGAGTCCTGTGGCCAGCTGGTGAATAAAAAGAATTAGATTCCATTTAACCCTGCCACATTTGATTTTATATATACATTTTGAACACTGGACAAGTGCCATGCTGACATAAAAGGCAGTCCATATGAGGGAATGGAAGAAAGTGTCTTATGTTAGTAGTATCATGCAATGAACTGAAGACATGCTAAATAATTTATTCCTCCAGTTGTTGTAGAATACTGTAGTGTAAATATATAGCTTTTTTTTTTTTCTCAGAGAATGATGCAGAGAATATAAGGTGGCAGTTTGTTATGACTTGAAGGATAAGGCTGGTGTTTTTCCATATTTTTCTTATTGTCAACAAATTCCATGTGCAAAGCCAAACAACATGTTAGTCCGCCTCTCAATACTGTTTGACATCCCAACCCTGTCTGTGGCTCTCAACTCCAAGCTCATTGGTTCGTACTGAAGATATGAATCTTTAGAAGACAGCTCACAGATCTATAGTTTCATGTTTAAAAAGGCTCCTCAAACAGCTGCTCACTGTAGCTGTTTGAAAAACAAATGTTACTCACAAAGGAGAAAATTGTTGTAGACCATTTTCAGAAGCAACAATGGAGCTCTGAGGCACAGACAGGCTTTGATACACACAGTACTTGTTGGATACATTCAGTGTTTTTTTGGCCCTGCACATTTGATTTGATGGCAAGAAGAGAAATATTGAATATCACAAAACGGAGTCTATATAATATAATTTTGTTATAAATGATTTCAGTTGCACATACAGCCATGCTACGGAAAAAGATCATGACCATATGCAAATCGAATTCTGACTACAATCTCAGAATTTTAGTTTATTTACACTCAAAATTCAGACAATGAAGTGTTTTGTAGTAGTGCTTATAGCATCCCCAGATCTCAAGAGCCGGTCTGATAAATACGCCGAGACTAGCTTTTCGCAGAGATATGTGACATCTATTAAGTAACAAATGTCAGTACAGAAATGCCAAAGATATGTTTGAGGTTATTGAGAAACTCCATTACGGAGTCTGTCCACCGGAGAGCACTGGAGTTTATAGAAAATCTCCCACTCAGCATGTGGTCACTATTCTTCACTTACTACATTTAAAGATTCCTGTGAGAAATGTTAATGTGATGAGTTTATGGAAAACATAAACTGACTCGGCTGATGTATCATTGTCAGATTTTTGAAACTCATGTATTTATATCAGTATGGGCTTATAAAATTCACTATTGTACTGACACATTACATTTGGTGTTCTCCGCAGGGAAAGGCTGGGGTGGAGTTTAGAGGGAACTTATATGATATTGTATTTAGTCAGTTATGCTAAAACAGAATCCAGGCGTGCAACTTTATTTTTTTGATGAAACTAAGAATCCAGATTTTTTTCTCACTTTTCACATGTGTTGCAGAGCTCAGAAGTTATTTTGTGTTGCCCTGGTTGTCCTCCATACATGTTTAATGAGCCCTCCTTCCCCAAACCAAATTTTAGACAATAAGACATTATCACTGCCTCAGTGTCTTGTGTGTTAAACATTTTTGTCTTGCACTGAATGCATATGTGGCTGGGCTATGTCACTGCAGAGCTGCCTCCCTGCTCGCTGCCTCCCTGCTCTATGCCTCTGTCAACGTCACTCATGGTTGAACTTTATAAAGGACGAGGTAGGAATCTGGATTACATATGATAAGGTGTGGAAGGGTGGCTAAATCTAGCAACATCTGCTTTCTAAAATGTGTATATCTAATGTAATTTAATTATTTGCCTTTCAAAAATGGGAAAAATTCTAAAAGAGATGAAAGCACATCAGAGTGGGTGTGCCTGGATTTTTCAGTATGTAAAAGTCTTAGTTGATTGGGCCATGCTGTAACTGAAACCCATACACAGTGTGCTGCCAAATGAGCAGGAAGGCTGTTGTACAACTAGCGAAGACATGCACTTTATCAATTTGCTGCTTTTCCCTTTTTTTATCTTCAATAAATCCCCCCACAAATGTAAATGACAAAGTAGTTGTGTTTGACGTCAGGAAGGTGAAAGAACCTGCATGTCGTGGCTGTTGTAGTGTGATGTCCTGTTGAAATGTTCAAACATGTATGTAAAAAATAAAGGTGACACAATACTAAGAAAGGTTTACTTGCAGTATGTTGAGCATGTGTGGAATAGCTTGTGACCAGAGGTGTTTGGCTGAAATGTACAACTGCAGATTCACTGAGTGTTTGTCAGTTGTTGTCACGTTTGGAACTTCTCGTTTTCTGTGCCATTTGTCTGTCAGCAGTATTATGGAAAAAAACCACGGTTTTGATTTTCATTAAACTTTGGCAGGGTGTAGCAAGGGCCGAGGAAGAACCTTCTTTTATACAGTCTATGGGAAATACCTGTTACATTTCGGAGCAGATCCGGATCCACCATTGCCAGTCTAATTTTCAAATGCGTATTAGTCTGGAACCTCTCAGGTCATATTTGATTTCCAAGGGACGTTATAAACGGGTGCAGACAACCTATCAGAGCAGTGAAACGCCATCCTGACGGGCGATACGTCCTGTCGTAAGTACTGCAAACATATTTCTTATCAACCTAAAGTTTAAGTGCAGTTGTTCTGTTCTTTTAGAGAAAACTTACTGGCCAAGGAATGCTCTGCATTGGCGGCAGCCATCTTGGTTATTTAGAAAGATGTGTGAACAGTACTCCTCTGTCAGTCATCGTATTAAATCCTCATACTAGATGAATAGTTGTGATTGGTTCGGCCAGATACCTGAAACTACCAAATCAGTTTGAATGGGAGAGGGGCCAGACGTATCTGCCAGAACAAATAAAACATGAGCTCACATATCAGAAACCGGATTGCCATTGAAGGTAAAAAATTAAAAATAAAAATTGTCCATACGCACTACACAGACATGAGCCCTGTATAAACCCACAAAGGGTTTTTGATGTGGTAATCCAAATTTGGAGGAGGAAGTCCCTCTGAGTAAGTGGGGCAGACAAAGCTAGAGATGCACGCTTGCAAAGTGTCTGCAACCTAGCCTGGGAACCTGACAAATCTGCAAGATCATGTTTTATTTGCTCTGGCAGATATATCTGACCCCCCTCTTATTCAAACTGATTTCCTTGGTACTGGTAAGCCAGTCGCAACTGTTTATCTAGTATGACGCGGGTTTAATACAATGATTGACAGAGAGGAGCCCTGTTGAAGCATCTTTGTACATAACCAAGTTGGCTGCTGTGATAAAGAACGTTCCCCGGCCGGCTACAGCGGCAGTATTAAACGGACTGGATGGTAAATTTTCTGCACGACTGCACTTAAACTTTATGTTGATAAGAAACATGTGTTTGCCAAACTTCTGACAGGACGTACCGTCCAACAGAATGGCGTTTCATTGCTCTGATTGGTTGTATCCGCCTGTCAATAACACCCCCTGGAAATCGAAGATGAACTGAGAGGTTCCAGACTAACACGCATTTGCAAATTAATCTGCCAGTGCCAAGCTACCTGCAACAAACAAACATCTGGGAAGATGAAGACGCTCAGGTTCTATACTATTCTCTGGAAGGCCTAGAAAATGTTGGGTGTGAATTGAGTGCATTCTTGTTTTTTGCCGAACAACTAATAAATTAAACATTTGCATAACAAGTTTATACTGGAGCCCGGCCATCAACTTGTCCTGGCCAATATAAATCAGCCAGTATTATTTTATCATAGAGTTATTTTATAAGTGTGTGTCATCCGATTACTAACAGTACATGTCAGTAGAGATAAAGGTGAAGTCTTCACCAG
Organism: Lateolabrax maculatus; assembly: GCA_031216445.1. Lineage (NCBI taxonomy): Eukaryota > Metazoa > Chordata > Actinopteri > Acropomatiformes > Lateolabracidae > Lateolabrax > Lateolabrax maculatus. Next base: position 2,201,623 of record CM062201.1, read on the forward strand.
TCAGCCGGCGCCTCAACAAACAGGACAGGTGAGGCAGGATCTGGAAAGATGAGATCTAGAGCACACGGTTATAGTGAGAGCTTTTTATAAGGGGCAGCAACCAAGACCTCAACATAAGCTGTCTGCATCAGAGTAAGGAGAGGCAGTGGTGACACAGACATTTATAATGCTGTCTCTCATAGGATGGGCATGCTTCATGTTGACATGTAAGTAAAAGATGTTGGCGTTCATGTAGAAACACAGTTTGTCCACCAGAGGGCACTAGAGTTATGTTGACACTGTTAGACCCAATTCCAATCCAGCCCCTACAGACACACACACCATTTGTGTGTTCCCCACATGAAGTGTCGTCCAAACCAATCAGCCTTAAGTGGTAGTGGGTTATAAAGACATCCAACACCGAGTATGCATCCATACAGGCTTACAAACTGCGCCTTTCAGGTGCAGCACCACTTTGTGTCCGGGATGGAGGAAACGCCACAGACCTGCAAATGTGACTTCTGTACGATTATTTCGTTTCATTGTATTTTGTAATGAACATGCCTTTTTTTTCATATTCACAGTAATCTACAAATATATAAACACACCCAATGCAATAAGAAAGTCAAAACAATTGAAGACCAAAGTGCAAAATGTGTCTCAAACATCAAATCAATTAAACCAATATTTCTACACTCAATTTAATTAAAGGAACAAACTGATGCATGACACTTTAATCATTAAAGAAATCCAAAACTAAATATTTAAGGTAAAAGAAATTTAAAAAAAAAACACAAAAATCTAAACCTTCATGACACCTATGCTTCAGAGCAAAAGAAAACCAGAGAAACCAAATCACTGTGAAGTAAAGAGCGAACAGACAACAAAAAAACATCAAGTGAAAGTAACATCCATAGAGTTGTGTTTACACCATCAACACTTTAATTGGAGTTATCCAGATCTCTAAACCCAAACCTGCAAGAGTGTAGGCTTATTGACAGTCAACTGGATCATAGCCCAAAAGTTTCAGTTCATGCAGAGTTACCTTTACTTGGACATGATCAAATACTCAACAACAACAAAAAAAAAGAAACAAACCAAATGTAATTTAAGATTCTGTGAGCAACTCAAAGACTGACTTAACCCTAACACCCAGAACATGTGGCATTTCATTTGACATGAAACAACTGATTAACTGCAGAGCTCACTTTGCTAGAGATCCTCTCTGAGAGATTTTAGTGAGTTTTTATTTTCACAGCAGTCTCATGGTTATCACTGAAGTCTCTAGCTCCACTAATCATGCACCAGCATTTACTGCTCATATTTCACTGTTAACCGTGACCAAAGTGTGGAAACATGGTGAGCAAATAATAACACCTGTAAAAATGCAGGAACACATAAATGTCCATGTTATGAAACTTGAATCACATGATCAACACTAAACAATAATATTAGCACTGAACATGGTTTCAACTTTCTACTAATTTATTGCTGCATTTATTGCTACATATACACACAAGATCACTCAGGATTAATAAATCAATTGTTAAACTGTTTTCAAAGAGCCAAAATAGCTTGATGAGAATAAACAGGATAAAACAGGATTGTTTAATCCAGATAACAGCATGTCAGCCTGAATTAGTTTTCCCTCATATGAAGAACACGGACCTGATCAGTGCTCTTGGGCCCTGTTCTTCACATAAAATAAATCTTCACACATTATAATTAATTAATTAATTATAACACGAGCAGTGTCCACCACATCGTTTTTATTTCTTCAAGCACATCCTAGTGTGTGTTGTCAACCCTGGTGTGATGTTCTATTATGAAAAAGACTAGTGTTCAATCTGAGTTTCAGTGACCAGAGAAGACCAAATGTTCTCAATATGTAGGCTTTCATTGGTCTCCATGTTTCCCTCTTTCCATTTATATCTTTACAAAGAACCCCATTCAACACACACAGGAAGATGTGGGGACGAGAACACACTGTGATGACTGGGATCAGTTACATTACAAGCTTTTTCCACGGCACTCACTCAGTTTAGGCTCCCATGTCAATTTTGCTCAAGGTGGACACTTGTTGATATATCAGAATATAATAGGATTAGATGGATGGATGCTTTGCTGGATTAAAAAAAAACTAATTTTAAAAATGCATTTGAAAGCTCAAAATACTTGAGTACAAGTGCTATAAAATACACAGAGTAACCAATCCAGGCCAAAATTATGTTAGCCTGCTGAAATGATACTGTTGATTTTCATCCAGCTAACTTGTTCTTTTGAACACGGATTACATTTTTTTTATCTTCAGTCACAATATGCTTGTATTTTTTAATAAGGATAATATAAGTGGACAATCTAAACCATGATTAGTGCTCGATGCGATTGGCTGAGTGCTGATCATATGATTGTACTTGTGATTGGGTGGCGTGTCGCTGTGGGGTACAGACATCACACTTTTACTGAAGCTGCACAGTAGGTTCAGTAATTAATCCAACTGAATATAATTTGTGTTTATGATGTAACAATTTGTACATTTTAGTGTTTAAATGAAAAATGTCCAAATGCTGTAATGACCGCCTTTTCTGCTTCCATTTAGTTGTATAGCCTATTTTTTTTGTTTGTTTGTTTTTCACTGCATCCCAAACCATATTTGGGATTTACAGTTTCTTAAAATCATGAACATATTTATTAGTGTAATTGTGAAAATTAAATTATACCAGCAGATTTAGGAAATTTCTCATCTGTTCATGTGGAGGTTCATCTTGAAAAGTGCTGATCGATTCACTTGTTGCTCTGATGACAGTTCTAGATACATTTTAAGATGCTTTAAAGAACTGAGAAATCCAGGCTTGTGTCTAATGCAACCCATCCACATTTCGTTTGGTTAGGTTTAGGCAACGAAACAACTTGGTCAGGTTTAGGAAAAGATCATGGTTTGTGTTCAAATAAGTATGTACGTAACTATACATCGTACGTAATGTAAGTTAAAATAAAACAACGTTGACTTCTGGTTTCGGGACACAAATAGCAGTTTCCTGGGTCAAAGTCCTGTGTTTCTGTGACATCCACCCAGCCTCCTCCCCACATGGCCTTTTTGGCTCTTTATACTACATCACCTGACTTTACATTAACTTACTGACACGGTCGCAAGAGGTAGCCTACATAAACATGGGTGGTTTTGTTTCCTGTCTGAGGACGTGCTGGTCAAATCAGCATTCAGATTGAGCTAACTCACTTAGCCACATGCAAAGAACGGGCCCTAAGACCCGTTAGCTAGCTCAAAACTAAAATGACCGTTTAATGCTTTAAAGTCATTTGTCTTTATTTATTGTGTTATTGTGTTGATTTTTGTTCCTTACCTTTCTGTTAGCCTTTTTATTTATTAGTTTCTCTCCTTTAAATGCAGCACTTTGTAACCCTATGAAAAGTGAGATAGGCTATTATTATTCTTAATAATAATGTACAGCTGAAGTAAAAGAAGGCCTATAGCTCCATCAGTTATGCATCAGTTCAACTTAGCCACAAAGAAATTTCAGCCATTAATTCATATAATACAAACATTGTACCAAATGTACCAAATGGATCTCGTGCAGACTGAAGATGTTATTCAACCGCTCAGCATCATCATCATCATGCTATCTACTTTTACTCCTGTGAAAAATTGCTCAATGAATAGGCGCTTCAGACAGCTATTTAGCAAATGAAATGCATCTTGCATGGTGGATCTGCGTTGCTTGATCAACAAAATGGCAACATTGATCCCGGAGGTGGCTCTCAGCCTCATGGAGGTCCCATGCTCTGCTGGCCTGTGAGCCCGTCTTGTTCTTGCTGTAATCGCCTGTGAAAAAACAAGTTAGCGATGCTTTCGACAGAGCCGTAACACGTCGGCAAACAGTAAAAAATACCCGACCATAAGAAATTAACAATGTTTCCAGTGCCTGCTTTAACTTTTGGAAATCTTTGATTTTATTTTTGTATTTCTGACTGGGCTCAGTATGACTGGTTTGCATCTTTTCTCTTCAGTAATGCTGAATATAATTACCTTTCAAAAGGGATCATGAAATGCGGTGTATTCACTTTACTTGCTGATTTGAGTATAGACAGCTTGGAACATATTTGCTATTCACCTCAAGTCTCCTTCATTCCTCATAACCTCAGCGACAGAAGGATCTGGTGCTGACATCTATGTATATTCATGTTGGGCCTTCAGGGCCAGAGGAGATACTATCTGTGGGGCTGAAGTGTGATTCCTGACCCTCATGGAGACACAACATGTGAACATGTACCGATCAGTTGAAGTTTGAACTTAGATGTCAGCCACACATCAGGCTTTGTTTGGCACATTGCTGTGGAACTCTGAGACCCAAAGCCCCTGCAAACCGACAGCTTATACACCATGTCTCTGTATCAAATGCCCACTCATAATCTCGATTACTGAGGTTTGGCTATGGTGGCCAAAACAGTCAGTGGCCCCCCACAACTTGAAAATGGATGTTGAAATTGTATGGAAACAATTCCTTCCATTTGAAATTGGATTAGCGTTTGAGCTAACATTTGTGTTTCACTTGTTTAGTGAGACCTCCATGCTTTCTGATGCAGGGGCAAAAAGACAGCAGCCAATTTAGCAGTATAATTGTGTCTGAGTATGGAACATCCTTTTAGTTGCATCGGGATGAATGAATACAAGGAAGAGAAGATAAGGAAAGGGAAGAGGTCGAGGCCCCACTTTTGACAGTGAGTATCAAAACGGTTTGAACCAACACATTTGATTGGAAGTGTGTTTGGGAATATGCTGCCCTAAAATGGATCTGTTCTCTATGATGCCTTGAGGAGCGCCCCTGTGTCACATTCAAATCAAATTAAATCTTCATTATTTCTATGTTGCACTGATGTGTTGCATATTCCTAAATTAATCCATTTCATCAAATGGCCACACAGCAGATCTGGGGTGATGTAGTATTCCAGCATGAGAATACCATACACACAGTTGCTGGACTGGCCTTTCCCAATAATTCAAATGCTGCTTTCCTTTGAAAAGTAAATATGTGCAAATAAAAAAGCAAAAACTAAAATCTTATTAGTATTATGAACCTTTTAGGTCCCACATTTCTCCTGACCCTGTGTGATGTTGTGTGTATGTAGATATACAGCAGCGTGATAAGAACAACTTTTATTTCTAGAATATTTGTTATTATTATTGTTTTTAAAGTGTTTCCGAGGAGGTGGATGTCTTTTTGGAGCAGACGGGCCTGGGACTTTTTGCTGTTTGGTGAACTGAGGCATTCATGGCTTGGTCACCAAGATCGATTAAGTGAAACCAATTGACACACTGCGTGGTAAATGGGGTCTGCTACTTTCATGTGGCTAACACAGACTCTTTTCTTTTTGGCATTTGTGAAGGCAAGCCTGATCTAACTGATTAATACAAAAACAAGCAACCAGCCTATCACATGATACGGAGGCTGCAGGACAGTGCATATGTCAGCGGAGGACATGTTGGATGGATGGAACTCTACTGTCGGCACAAACTCAACAGTGGCAAACATTTCAGATGCCATTCTGAGTATCTGAGATCATGTTATTAGCAGATATATTAATAACCTGTAAGTCGCAGAGTGAAACATGTAAGGCTGTTTTTATGATTGGAAATGATGCTGTGCTGTCGGATTTTACTACATTGTCACCAATACAGTGACTATGGGTCCTCAACTAAGGGATTATCAGTCATTTTTAGACACCTAAAGAGGTCAAATTATCCAGTAATTCACAAAAATCTAGTAGAGATTAGAGGAACATCATATAATATTATTCAGTAAATGTTTTTTTTCTGTCTTATTATCCTGGTAATTGTCTTGCAACCCCTCATATTTATCTTGTAACCTGTTCATGGATCTTGATCCCCACGTCTATATGATAGTTTTGTAAAAAAAAAGTCTGTATGTTAAACATTGAGAAAATGGATGGTACAAACTGTATAAGAATTCCAAACTAGGGTAAAGGGACACAAGCCAAACTTACTCACTTTAAAATAATCACAGGTGGCAAAAGTCCACATATTCTTTACTCAAGTAGAAATACAGATACTTGTGTAAAAAGTAGAAGTACTGATTCAACTTTACTCAAGTAAAAGTGAAAAAGTACAGGCTCTGAAATGGACCCAAAGTATAAAAGTAAAAAGTTCTAGTTGACCCCTGTCTGTCTTGTTACATCACATCACGTTCACTATATGCCTTTTCTCCATGGTCGAGTCTCCCTCTTTTCGTCTGTTTCATCTTATGTTTTTTATGTTGTGTTTGTCTTGTTATTTCTGTCGTGTGTGATATGCAGTGATGAATACACCAAAAAATCATCTTTTCTATGTTATTGTTGCATCAATTTAGGCTGAAATCGAAACAAAAAGAGGAAATGGAAAGGTAAAGGAAAATCCAGCGAATCCCTCTCTCAGATTTCACAGTAATCAGAAGAACTGAAATACTGGCTGGCGATTTGATTCAACATCTTTGTGATGGAATAAAAATGCACAATGCATTTCCTTAGCTGTGGATCAGTCCACTGACACCACTGGCGATGATTACTTTTGATGACTTGCTCCTGCACAACAATGTCAGATGGCCGAGCAAAGGCAAGGTCCTGGAGCGTTCCCGGGCCATTAGGAAAGAGCTGCAAGTGTTTTTGTCAGAGCTAAAGTGTGAAGGAGAGAACACCACAGTGTGAGCTGGGGTCAGCAGTGCGTGATTTCCAGAGGAAACCGGAGGTTTTCAAAAGTGACCTACTGATAAGCCTGTTTGATCTTTTCTCACACGCACACTCCCTGGATTCCGTTTAACACCTTTACGATACTTCATCATACCCTTTTAAGCAGTGCTCCTTGTTCCTTTTTATTTCTTACCTCCTACAGGAGGGACTGCTCCACTTCCCAAAACCTTTGGAACTGACCAAAGGAAAAGAACATCCTCTGAATCCTGATGAATTCCTAGAGAAGCTGATTGAACATTTCAAGACTCGCATTGATGACTTCACTTAGGAAAACGTCCTACTGTACATTGAAAACCCATTTCTGGTCAGACATATCAGAGAGTTCTCTGCAGAATCACAACAAACCTTCGAGCTGTGTTTCACTTTGCAACTCAATTTGCAACTCACTTCTCCTGGAGCCCACTTCACCTTTAAGTGAAAGGCTGAGATGCTCTCACCCTCTGGACAAAGAGGGCTACTGCAGCTAATTTCCCTCTCTTGCAGAAGATGGCACTTCACATTCTCATAACTCAACCTACAGCTGTCAGTCTGCATTCTCAAAAATGAGCATGGTGAAGAACAAGACTTACCACCTGATCATCATCATCACACCTTTTGTGCCAAAGTTCACAGTCTTGGCAACAGACCAAATAAATGAAGCAACAGTGTTTGAAACAACGTACAATAGTTCTGGAGTTCACAGACTTTGTTCTGTGTAAAAATGTATTTTAAAGTTCAGCTGAAGCTTATATGAGGCTGAAACATTTTATGTGACTACAATCTGAACCTGTGTTGTTTAAGATGTTAGAAGTGACACTCACTCATGTTCCTCATGGGAGGGTGATTCTAGATGAAGGTTGTTGAATTTAAAGCCTCTGCAAGCCAAACTCTGCACTGTGAATTTATGCAGAGGATTGTGTTGTTACTTTGCAGCCGTCATTGTTTAATGACTTCACACTCCTGCAGGCCAGGAGGATAACTACACTCTCCTGTAGGCTTGTGGAGAAAGAAGCTTTCAGCCTGTCTTGTTTTAGAGTGCTGACTTATATTGTTAAAGGGAAGAAGTTTCCCCGTCTGAATGATGGAGACACTGCTGGTTTGTTTTTTCTTTCGCTCTGTTGCTGTACATGTTCTATAACTTACTGTACATGATAATGGACATGTAGTGGACATGTTGAAGCAAACCAAGAATGAGCTAGATGGACTCCATATTCCATGTGACCCGGAACACCTCATAGTCCCCCAGGAAGCATCCTGGTACATGTAGGCACTGCCGGCACGGGCAGGAGAATCAGCTTTCTGGGCCAGTAAAGCACGCACTGAGGAATTCATTTTTTTAACTGACTACATTTACCATCACCACTGCTTGAACAGCCACATAAAATGTCCCTTTAACTTTATTACCCCTTTGGTTTTCTATCTGATACTGTGTGGATCTCTACTGACTTGATTTTAAAGTGGAGTTTGTCCCTGAGAAAGCACATTTAATGTTCTCCTGATGGATTTTATTTTTATAATATGACAAATAATCAGTCATAACTGTTGTGCTTGTGAAAAATACAAGCCATCTAAAAAGGACATCATAATCATCGTCTTAAAATAGCATAAAGCAAGTGTGTGTATTGGACAGGTGTGTACAGTGTGTATTGTAATTGTACATTATTTGTAGGTGTTTCTGTTTTTTTTTGTTTTATTAGAATACATTTCTGTAATTGTATTGTGCTTATTTATATAGATTTAGTGTGTGTGTGTATGTGTGTGTGGTCACACCTGGTCAACTGGAGTCTAAATTAATGTGTGATTTATTTTGTGGAAAGCAGACAGAGGTGGTGGCAGCACCTGTCTGTCTGCTCATCTTCCTGTCATGCCTGTGCGTGGCCCCAACAAGAGGAGCCTTGGGCGAACATTCCCTGAATAATGTCAATCACTATATACCCGACATACGTCCACTTACTTTTTTTTTTAATACAAGTTTTGCTTTTTCTGTTTGTTTTCTTTTTTTATTTTATTTTTATTTGCTCTTTAAAATATTAGTTTTACTGTGTGTGTATTTTTCTACTATCTTTACATAAAGCCTATATATATTTTCTCTTGTAACTGCACCAATCAGAGGGCCTGTGCAGAGGACAGGTAACACCCGGGGAAACAAAGGTATGGCGCATTCCTCCTCATAAAGATTACTGCTGTGAGTGCGCGGACAGGACGAAGGTGATTTAACCAACTGTTCTTTTGTCTGATCTGGATGTTGACAGCTGGGCAGTGACAGGCTGCTGCTGGACAGAATTCACTAAGTCAAAGTGTATTAGTCTAGACTACACTGCAGCCTTTTACTTGCTTTTGTTCTACTCCATCACAGTAAGATGTTTGTTTGTCTCCAGCTGTAGGATCATCATGACCACCACCACCAGCAGCAGCAGCAGCAGCAGCAGCAGCAGCAGCTGTTTGCTGCAGTGGGCTGCGTTCTCTTTGACAGGTGTGTGTGTGTGTGTGTGTGTGTGTGTGTGCATGTCCACCCAGTGTAATGTGCCGCGTGCAGTCTGGTCTTTGTGTTTTACAAACCTGTAAGTGTGAGTATGTATGTGTGTGTGTGTGTGTGTGTGTGTGTGTGTGTGTGTGTGCGCGCGCGTCTTTATCCTTCGTTCCCATTGGCTGCTGAAACTTGTTGGAGCTTTTCCCTCTCGAATAAGAGAAAGCCCAAGAACCTATCGGCGCTCGCGACCCGTCCCCCCTTCTCGAGCCCGCCCGGTCCAGACTTGTCCGGGAGACCGTCTGCAGTAGTCCCTCACAGCGGTTAAATATCTCCCGTGAGAGCCAGCAGTGTTATTGTGAACACATGAACAGTAAGCACTGCTCTGAGGCTTCCATACTGAGACTCCTCACACATCTCCACCTCCACACACTGTGACCAGCCGGTCTGCACCTGACCTGGACAGCTAGAGAACTTGTCCGCTTTTTGTTTTGATTTTCTTTTCTTTTTTCTTTTTTGTATCTCGTAATTTTTCTTTTTTTTAAATGGTACAATGTCGTCTTTGCCAGGAACGGTACCGCGGATGATGCGCCCGGCTCCCGGACAGAACTACCCCCGCAGCGGATTCCCTCTGGAAGGTAGGCTTCAGCCGAGCAGCGGCCCGGGACGCGGCTTCACCGCAGCCCGCTGCCGGGGACCCGGGGACTCAATCTGAACACGAAGACACACTAGGTTAAACACTCCGGCCTGACACATAGCCACGGCCTGAGCAGACAGTACTCTGACTGGATCTTTGCACGCATTCAGAGTAACTTCTCCCACACAGCCTATTCAACATGCCTTTATTAACTTACTAAGATGTTGTGATATGAGTTTATATAGGAAAGGCCCCAGGATTAGGTGCACTTCACTATCTCATCCAGTGGCCATTTTGCCAACAAATGTTACATTAGTGTAAATCCCAGAGAAACCCAGACAGGCTATAAGCAGATGTGGGATTTCTTCAAGTGTTATGTGCCTGGAAATTTAAATCAAGTCCAAAACAAGGAGAAGCGGAGGATTACATCAATATTTGGACGGCGTGATGGTGAATAATGAGGACGGACAGAGGGGCTCTTCACCTGCTCCTCGGGGTCGGATGGGACCGTCAAGTGCCATCCGTTAACGAACATTCGTTTGTCAGTGTTAGTGTGCGTCCATTCACAGGTTTAGGCCCACATTTCAGTCAAATGACATGCAGGAAACACACACTTTCTGTCTCTCCTGATGAAATGTTGGGGAGCTCCCTGCTGAGTGTGAGCTTGTGTCGTCCACAGTGTCCACTCCTCTGGGCCAGGGACGGGTCAACCAGCTCGGAGGGGTCTTCATTAACGGCCGGCCGCTGCCCAACCACATCCGACACAAGATAGTGGAGATGGCCCACCACGGGATCCGGCCCTGCGTCATCTCCCGACAGCTGCGGGTCTCCCACGGCTGCGTCTCCAAGATCCTCTGCCGCTACCAGGAGACCGGCTCCATCCGGCCCGGGGCCATAGGAGGCAGCAAGCCCAGGGTGAGAAGAACCGGCTGTTATAATGAGAATAATAATAATAATAATAATTAGGCAATAATATTAATAATTATAATAACGATAATTCTTATTATTATAATAACAATAACAATAATGTTCTAATAATAATAATAATAATAGTGGAAAATAATAGGCCTAACTGTAAAAATTATGATCGTAATAATAACAACATTAATCACATTAAAAACAATAATGATAACCATCACAAAAACAACGATAATAAAATATTAATCGAAGTAAATAAGAACTATAATAGTGTATGTATTCACAGCTTCAGGAGTTCAAATTTATTGCTGCTTAGATTTTGCCTGCACAGTAACGACCTTTAAAAAAAATAAAAAATAATGAAATTAAACAACAACACGTGTAGGCCTTCGGTGTCAGCGGTACTGACTGTGCTGGTCTCCCTGTCCTCTGCTGTCCCACCTGCAGCAAGTAGCCACGCCGGACGTGGAGAAGCGGATCGAGGAGTACAAGCGGGACAACCCCGGCATGTTCAGCTGGGAGATCCGGGATAAGCTGCTGAAGGACGGGGTGTGTGACAGAAGCACAGTCCCTTCAGGTGAGGCCTCCTCTGGTAAGCCACATTTAATTAAATTTTTTCATTCTCCGCTATATACCGATTCAAATGAATAGAAATACCGTAGAAACGTGAAGCCCATGCTGTCACTAGAAGGGGAGCGAAGGTCTTATAGGCTACATTATAATTATCATTATTATAATATAATAATTCTAAATATTATTATCAGCCTGCTGAAGCTGCGTTTACGTTGCAGTCAGTTCGATCAGCCGTGTACTTCGAGCTCGATTTGGGAAAAAGGACGATGAGGACGAGTGTGACAAGAAGGATGAAGACGGGGAAAAGAGAACCAAGCACAGCATCGACGGCATCCTGGGAGAGAAAGGTAGGCCCGGGAGGACACAGCCAGGCCGCCGCTGGTTGGACTGCTGTCTGCACCATCAGCTGGAGACAAATTGGGCCTAATGGGCGTTTTGTCGCTCGGGGTTTTCGTCTTTTAAGCTGTTCTCCCAGCAGACACCGGGGCCGCTTAATTATTTATGAAGGGAGCGGTGGAGTGGTTCGCGCTCCTGTGGCGCTGCTTAAACGCTCCCCGGACAGCCGCGCTGACAGATGACCGATGTGCCCGTCACTATCAATTACAGGCGGCCCGACGCCGCTCACACCCAGGGGCCGGGGGGCGGGGGACCGGGGGCCGCAGACCCCACAGCGGCCCGTTTAGGATGTCAAGTTCACCCGAAAAACAAAACCTGAATTGCGTGGAGGCACTGGAGCAAACTGTTTCACAGCAAAAAAAAAAAAAAAAAAAAAAATCCAGAAAGGACGAATGATCTGACCTGATTATATTGTAATGTAGGCCTATTACATTTATACAATTGGGTCCAAACAAGAGTAAAAATATTACAACCCTCTTTAACGTTGTTTATTTTGACAGGATCAATTATTTTCAGGAGCAAAACGATTCAATTTGATCCCCAACAGGCCAAAGGGATTCTTTACATTTTTCTTAAGCTTTGATTATTTAGAGGGAATTTAAGATACAAAATTTAGGGGGCATTTCATTCAGAATATGAAACTGAGATCCATATTTAGCATCTTATATATTTTATGGGCCAGTGGTTAAACATGTTATGTTTTTTTTTAAAATAGATGTTTCACACAGTGAACCAAGCTTTTTAAATGTTGTGTTGTTTTGTCAAAGATCACTGGGGACAGACTGTAGAATAAGCTCCACTCTCCTGTTTGTCCTGTAGGCCTGTTTGATTGGAGAATTCTGGCAGATCCAGCTGTCCTTTAATTAGACTTTAGACTTGTAGCTCCTGATGTTTCCTGACCACTGGTTCCACTGGTGAATTTTTTTTTAAAAAGCTATCAACTGTCCTCCTTTTCATGTTCTTCAAAAGATCAGCCCAGCTAGTGTCTTTCTGTCATTCGGGCCTGGCATTTAATAATTTGAAGACTTAGCCTATTACAGCTGGTAATGAAACCGGTGTCTGTTGAATAGGCGGCTGTGTTGGAGAGGGGTGTAATAGCTGGAAGGCATGGTAAGAAATATATTTATCCCCTATCAGCCCTCACTCTCACAGTTCCAGGCACATGCATTCTGTTGAAGGGCTTTAAAGCAGATTAAATTGAGCCTTTTATTTCTTTTCACTTTCATCTTTCCGTTGCTCACTTCGTGGTGTGGAGCCCGCGGCGCAAATTCATGAGATTTTAAGGTTTCCTCTCGTGTTGTTTAGATTGTATTTTTAAATATTCATTTCATTTGCTTTTATGGGATTGTTTTTGGTGGCAAGTTGGCAGAATCTCAGGGAGAGCCATAGTGTATTTCAGCAGCAGTATTAGGGTGAATGAATGAGGTGTGACTGTGTGCTCCTGTGACTGAGAAAAACACATGGATGAGTACTATTTACTGTCATTTCTCATCAGCTACTGTTTGTCCACATGATATACTAGCACTAATATACAGTAGAGGGTGGTATATGTATGTATACTACATGCAAATTAGTCAACTTTATTTCTGTACTGTTAAAACCGTCACAAAAGGATTTACAAATAAACATAAAACAATGCAAGGAATACATTATAATAGGTTAATAATTAAATCTTTAAAATTGAATCTGCACTTTCTTACAGAACTGACATTTGCATATAAGAAATGACTCCACATACGTAGGCTATATTTTACATTTTACATGTGTATAAACTGTGTATCATTATACCTCTTAAACAAGATACTGTATGAGAAAACATGACATGATCTTATTTTTATTATAAGCAGTTCTGGTAGATGTTAACGTTTGGAAAATGATGATCATGTTCTATATATATATGTATATATATATATATCTATCTATATATATATATATATATATATACATATATATAGATATCGCTCTCTCTCTCCCTCCCTCTCTCTCTCTCTCTCTCTTTCGCTCTCTCTCTCTCTATATATATATAAACATATATATACACATAAAAAATCAGGCCTCCACATTTTGTTTCAGCAGCAGATGTAATGAATAGGGCAGATAACCTCTGTGGCTTGCTGCGTTTGGTCAATCTATATATCCTCAATGATGAGCTTTTCATCTGCAGTTTGAGTCTGCATTTAGTCAATATGCTGTTTCAAAAGATATGCATAACCTACTGTAGGGGAAAAAAACAGTGTCAATTCTGGAGTCCAGAATAAGCCTGGTTAAAAGAAAAACAGTGAGGATGAAGCACTTCAAACAAATCCAGTGGAAATGACGAGAAGCAGCTTTACAGAGAGCACAGGCTGTGGGAAGTTCTATTGCAGCTATTAATAACACTTTTCCCCGGGCATCCGCACTTACTCCACTCCATCTGCACTTTCTCCCAGCTATTTTGCCGGGTTGAAATTGAGGGAGACCCAAATGTTGGCTGGAGATAACACAATCATCACAGCCTCGGTCCTGGGCTGTGCTTCAGTGTATTAAACTGGGATTAACCTCCCCTTTCTCCCCCGCTGCCTCGCACCAAAAATTCACATTTTTAAGGGACATATTAAAAAAAATACAAGGGGGATGGAAGCCAATGTGCAACACAGAGAAATGGTATCAACAGTAATAATGATAATCATTGTGTTGAAACATGGTGAAATCTATGGAAATCGATCAATCACTGAAGTCAGTTATCAAGTAAAAATCCCAAATGTTTCCTGATCCCATTTCCTCCAATTGGAGCACCTGCTGCTACAGATTTATTTAAGAAACCAACATAAACATTTCATATTATCCATAATGTAGCACCAACACATTCATTTGGAAACAGTATAAAAACACCTTGAGTGGGTGATTGGGATAAAATCACATATTATGTCATTTTATATTGCAATAACATAATGTATTGTGATAGGCTGTAGTAAATCTTCAAGAAAAAATGGCTCATCTAGTGAACAAAATGCCTGACAAGTCAAGTTACTTCATCTCTTTGATGTAAAAGTCCCTAATTTAAATGTATCCATAAATCAGTCCTGAGGATTGATTTGCAACATTCCTCACAATGTCCTGATGATCAGAAATATTAAAGGTATAACATACACCTCGATATAAATAATAAATAGTGTACATAAACGATGGACAAACTGACATAATCTCATAGTATATATATTATCATATACCGGTAGCCCACCTCTAAATGTCAGTTTTGTCATCTACAGTTATTGATTAAGTAATTGATCATGTTCTTAGAACAAATAATTCTTCAGGATGTCAAAACAAGAATTTGTATTCAGTTCTTTCATAAAGAAAATTTGCCACAGCACCTAGAAACTCCTTGTTCAACCCTGACTCATTCAACACCGCATCCAAATAATATCCATCACATCCAGTTAATCTAACCATGTGTTAAATAAACAGTCAGATAGATGTGGCAGATATCCTACAGAAACCTGCTGTTGCTGTCGTTCTGGTGGGACATGACTGTAGATTAGTGAATGGATTTCTTCCCTTTGGGGGGGCATCAGCCATAAAAAACGGCTTCCTGTGTGATGAACGAATATTGTGTAAATATAAAAGCAGTGACATGTGTCATGGAATCCACACGGGAGGTTTATATTTGGAAACATGTTGTCATTGTATGGAAGCAGTGAGCCTGATGAACACTGAGGCTGCGGTGGCGTGCTGACCTGAGGACAGGATTCATGCACTGTGTTTCTGACTTTTAGAGCAGAGGAGGAAAAAGGAGCTGAGGGAAGGAGGAAGCTGCAGTAAAGTGAACAGCTTAGAGGCTTTGATCCTCTGCTGCTTTTGCTTATCAGAAACATTTGCGGTGGCACCGCCACAATGAGAGTTCATCATATTAGCTGGTGCCAGCGCAGCTTTCAGGCTTGCCTGTCTATTAATTAAAGCCCATTTGCTGCATGAGACAGGACCTGTCTGGGCCTCCCCCCCCCCAAACACCTCTGCTGTGTTTCTGTTCTGAGGGACAGCTTCTCTTTCTGGAATACGTGAAATGAGTAAAATCATTGTGTTCACTCCAATGACACTTAATTAACAAATGAGTTTAAAAGTTCACGTGCCTAAAATTAATATAAAGATGATTTTGCTTTATCCCCCTTAGCCAACACACCACAGACGTGTTTGATATCAGTCAGCCTGAATGTTCCCAGTTGCAACTGATCACTTTTCTGAATATTTCATCACTTTCGGCCAAACGCTCTTCTTAAATAAAATGAAGGGGTTAATGTTGGTTGGATCAGGCTGTTGAGGCTGGCAGGGACGGCATTAGAAGATCACACTGATCCCTGTGGGGAAACTGGGTCACTGTGGCAGCACAGAGGAACAGCATAAAGCAAAGTAATAGAGGAGCAAAAACCTTACAACATGGAGGTAGAATGTTTTATTTGGTCAAGTGTGTAATACAATTAATTTGACATTACTTGGGCAGAAAAACATCAACAATTGAATAATGACCAAATTAATAAAACCATCAATTAATCTAGAACAGTAGGTTTCAACTTCTCTCATTTATAAAATAATCAATTTCAAAAAAGCACATGTGAGAGTTTCACATAAGTAACACATTCCACATATTTATCACATTTTGTATTGAACATTTGTAATGATTTAGATTTTTAGATATTTCACAGGAAAATTAAGACATCACCATCATGTGAAAAACAAGATTTAATTTGTATATATATATATTTTATATCACAATTATCACCATTTTACATGTGATAATTTACATGTGTTTTTTTTTAATATATATCTTTTAATTATACATATTTGTATCTCGATTTTTAATAAGGATGCTTTCCAATATTGAGATGTATCACAATTTGGTAAAGAATGTAAACTAATCAAGCTGATGTTAAGAACAACATGTGACCAAACTCTTCATATGCAACAAAACAAAAGATCAGAAACTAATTTTGATTTTACAGTTTGCTCTGAATCAATCATTTGGACAACAGAAACACATAGAATGATTACATGCTAACATCATATCATCTGATGTCACTCTTCTGAAAGCTGATTAATGATGATACTGAATTAACACTCTGCTCCACCAGCAGATGGGATTTCCAGAAATGTGCAATAGTAATAACAATACGAATAGTAATAGTAACATTATGAATACTATTATTATTAATAATCATAGCAATAATAATAAAAAATAGTAATAATAATAATAATAATAATAATAATGGCTTCAACCCAACAACAATAACATCCAGAATGAACAAGCCAGCTTTCAGAATCATCTATGAAATTAAAACTTTTGCTGCTTGCACTTTCTCAGACAGTATCGGCTGTATTGGCTGCTTTTCTCTTTTTTTCTTGCTCATCAAATACACAAACTAGTTCATTTGACAGCTCACATTAATTGGCATTTGTTATTTTTTTTTTTTTACATTTTATAGCTCAATCAGATAATTGATAGATCCATCTAATAAAATAATCCTCAATTGCAGCCCCACATGAAACCTTATTTTAAAGCTTTACATCATTAAAAAAAAAAATCACCATTACAATTGTTGTAATTAAAACCTAGAATGCAACAAACTGTACAGTTTCTCTTTTTCTACACTCATTAGCATTTTTGTCGGGCTTGACCTACTTGTTGATTTTCCTTTATTTCTTGTAGCACTTTGGACTTCTCAATGATGTCTTTGAGAAAACAAATATATATAAAGAGGAGCTGCTGAACTGGGAAGGGGCTTTCAATAGGAGAATAGCAGCCCACTTCTTTGCCATTGAGTGTTCAGTAGCCATCCCTTAATCCTCCTTTCATTTCGCCGACAAATGCCAAGAATCTTGTCTGGCGACCCAATGGGAAGCTGATCAGCCAACAAAAGAGGAGCGGTGCACAAAGAGCAAACAGGCAGAACGGGGTTGAGGGCAGTCAAAAGCCTTGGGCATCCCGTTAACAGCCCATTTGCAAAGGATACACACAGGACAATGGCAAACAGACACAAACAATATGGCAGCAACAAATTAATAAAACGTCAGCACTTTGGTTGTGCTTTAATTGAGCCCTTGGTGAGTCTGGTGGAGAATCCCAGAGTTGGAAAGCTCATGTACTGCAGCTGTGCAGGTCCAGTGGGATGTTGAATGTGTATCGCGTGCTGTTATTCTTCAGTTCTATGATATGGATAGACAATATTGAGTTAACAAACTGTGGTCAAGCTTTGTTCAAACACATATAACTGTATTTCAAATTAGTAGAAATCCCACAGTTTTTAAATATGAGTTGAATATTTCCATTTGATGGAGTGGAGCAGCCATCAAAACATTCTGGGGTCTTAATACATTTTAATAATTCACTCTGTGATTTTCAAATCAAAGTATAAGAGGTTAACTTGATATCTTGTGCCTGATTGGTTTGGATGCTGTGGCAGGGAGGCGTCTGCTTTAATCCAACTCATTTGGCTGTCCAGCAAAACATGGCGGCGAGCCCGCTACAGGCAAACCATTCAGAGAGGTTTCTCGGTCCTCCTCAGCCCCCTCACAGCTAGCTGAAGGATCAAACGCCGCTGGCTCTAAAGACACAGCTCCCTGACAAAATGATTCTGTCCAAAAGTACTGTGTTGCTTTGTAAGACATTGTCTTTCATGTTTATTCTTTCATCTGCAATAGAATTTATTTTTACGCAAGACACAAAAATATCTATTGCTTAAATTAAATACTTGGATAAGATCATCTGCACATTCTTGACATCTATAGTAGATTACACGTTGATTTGCATTATCTGGCTGTCGCTTGCTTTTCAATAAGACAACACAGTATAGGTTGATCCATGAAAAATAGAGAAGATGAAAATCAGAATTAAAAAAATGCTGTTCATGAAACGGACAAAAATGGAAATAAAAATACCAGAGCTGTAGGCTACATTATAGAAATATTGAGGTCATAAGTCCAAGTCCCTTCTTTTATTGTAAGGATGAATATTCAATATTATACAATATTAAGTCCAAAAATTCTGGAATCCGCCTGGAAATGACTCCGTTTTTAAAGTCCCCCCAAATGTCTGATGGACCTGATAAATATAGGTAACATGAAGCATGAAAATAAATAATTTACTTATAAGCAGTTAAAGTATTACATAAGTGGAATGAATTATTCTAGTACTTTAATTTTTAAAATGCAGCTTGATATTTTATTTTTTTTAAATCCTACCATTAGTTGTTATTTTTCAGTTTAATTTAAAAAAAAATGAGAATTGGCCAAATATGACCGTAGAGACAGTGTGAAAATAAAACTGAAGTGTGTATAACTGATTATTCATATTAGCAATGAATGTAAAGACCCTGTGTTGGGGAAACGGTTGAAGGAATTATTTCAGCGAGTAACTAAATGCATCTCTAAAATCCTGTTTGAAATTTCCATACAGAGGCCTGTGTGCTTGGATCTATTAGATGGCTTATTCATGGTTTTCTCCATCAATCCGTGGAGGAAATCACATTCACCAAACGCAACCATCCAGTGTAATTGGCTAGAAAATGACCTTAAATATACAGAGATTAGTGGGGCATAAAGGCCCAGCAATTTTTAGGGGGTAGAGTAAATGTTCACGCTACTGAAAGGTATGAAAGTGGATTAATGGTCATTTCTCCATCACTGCATTAAAATAATTTGAACCACATATTTAACAGTCTCAGGCCATGATGGGAGCTGAGAATTTGTTCAAACTGCAGCCTTATGGAAACAGATGAGGGGCCACGTGATACAGTAGCTACCTTGGATCAGTGCTGTGAACTGATCTTACAGAATGCTCAGGCTGTGAGGCTCTCCTCACATCTGAACACAAAATGAGTTTAATTAAGTATCTGTCAGGGAGAAATGCATGTCAGATTAGACCTTGGCAGTATTGAATTGAATATGAATGGATACTTTGAGCAGACACCTTGATATCAGTTGGAGATAGGCGACAAAAGAAAGTAGACTCCAGCGTGCAGTGTGTTAGTCAGGTGCGGTGCTCCCCCATGAGCCTCCAGAACAGCTGAATCATGTGTGCTTTGGATTTAATGAACCGCATAATCCATATTGCACCTATATCACTCTTATCAATGTATATCGAGCTAGCTACACAGATTAATAAACCATAAAAAAACAGACTACAAAAATGACTTCATAGTTTACACAACTGTATGTTTAGAATATTCTAATGATACATAAAAAAATAAAAAACATCTATGTAATTCTATCTCCATAGTCATATTATCATATTGTTGGTGAGGGATCAAAGTAGAAATGAAAATGATGTGTCTCTGAAAGAGAGGCATCAGGGATGTGATGTGATCAGGCAGTCTGATTTTAGCAGGAATCAGAGATTCACGAGTTTCACGTTTGAAAACTGAAAAAAAAAAGGACTTGCTTGAACCAACCCTTTTCACAAATGCCGGCCTTAAAGTTGGCATTGTTTAGCAGTTTTAGCCCTGTTCAGGCAGCTAAGGACGATGGACAGAAACAACCCGAATGTCTGCCTTCAGATGTGAAAAAAAGTAGAAAAAAACAAAATGAACTAGGAGGCCCGTCTCTTATTTTGTGCCTGCATTTGCCATTGAAGAAGTTGATGAACTCCTCCAAGTTTATTAAAGAAAGGAAACATGAACCAAAGGCTTGAGGCAAGCAGGCTGACAGTTTATAAAGTGGCGGCCATTGTGGCCTGAAGGCAGATGCATGAATACCTCTGAATAGACTCCCTCAAAGTGACACGATTGAGCTAGACAACAGCAAAACGCTGAAAGGAAAGCTTCTCCTCTGCACTGCCGAGCTGATGGGCATTTCTAATGCTCCTGCTTTGAATGGACGTGCATCTGCATTGGGAGGGTTTGCTGTGGTCCACTCGCTCCACTTTTTTACTGCTGTTTGGGTCAAAGTAAAAACCTTGTGCTTCCTACAGCCACTTCAAGCAGCAGGTGTCGGGATACTGTTAGGGAAATACATAACAGAAAAGATAGCAAAAGGCAACATGCTCTTTTCCAAACTGTACACACACACGCAATGTGGCCTAACGTTTCTAATGTTGAAATGGTTTCAGCTCATTTGATGAAAAAATAATGTCTCTCTATAAGAGAACAGATTAACTATTGAAAAGTCTAAATTGACATGTTCTTTTAGCTGCAAATGTGTATTTAAAACTGTTTCAGTGTCCTAACATGTTGAGTCTTGGAGCTTTTGATGTGTGTTTGTTTAGAAAGATACCTAAAGATGAAGCACTGGAATAAGCTGGTGGCAGTTGTCACATGCTGAAAGTTAAAGAGTTAAGTTTTAGTTTAAAGTTAAGTTTAAAGGGTCATTTATGTCAATAGTTGTTGCTCCTTGAACTCAGATCAGTAAATCAGTATAACTTTGGCCTGTTGATACCATATTGGTTGATAGTTATATTTTTTTATCCCAGACCTGTGTGCATTTAATGTTGTTACAAAAACAGTGACAAAAAAGTCCAGTAAACATTGTACTAAAGAACTAAAAACTAAATCGTGTTTCTGTGTGGTTTCGGCCAACGCTGTAAATGAAAGTAAAAAAAATACAAGTTCAAGTACTGTACAAATAATATATTCAAACCACATGTAACACATTAGTGCAGAATAATGTTTCAAAATGTTTTGAAATGGTGGCAAAAATTTTGGAAATATGCTTATTCACGTCTGTACTGTAAATATGAAAAAATAATAACTTCAGGTCCACCCTCTAACTTTTTCTAGAGTTTTCAACCACATCTCCCTAGTAAGTGGACCTTGATGTTATTTTTTTATTTCCAAGGTCAAGAATGAATGGACACAGAGTCCTTCTGCTGGACACGAGACCATGAACATCTGTGCAGTCTAATGCATTACCATGCAGTCCCCCTCCATTGACTGAAGCTTATCATGTTCAGTTGATGTTGCTGTGGTTATTTTTTATGCTGATTTTATTATAAATGAATC
Organism: Lateolabrax maculatus; assembly: GCA_031216445.1. Classification (NCBI taxonomy): domain Eukaryota; kingdom Metazoa; phylum Chordata; class Actinopteri; order Acropomatiformes; family Lateolabracidae; genus Lateolabrax; species Lateolabrax maculatus. The sequence goes on from CM062201.1 coordinate 2,223,296, forward strand.
CATCTTTTTTTTTTGATATCCTGTCAGTGTGTGTGGTCAGCTAAGGTTGAGATGTGATTGACTAAGAACAGAAGTGTTCCAAGGAATCTCATCATTGGCACATTAATGTAAAATCTCTGGGGACCATGAACATGCCCACTAAATTTGGGAAATTGTCTGTACTTGGATCAACAGGTCCAAGGTCTCAGTGTGGTGGGTGGTTGTTGACCTCAGGGTTTTAGCAACCTCATATTCTCTTTCTCCCCATCAAACCCATTTTCTCAGCCTTTCTTGGTTTCTCAGCCTTAAATCTTCATCACTCCCATTTCCCTTTCACTTCAGCAGTGGTAGTTACTGTAAATGCTGTTGAGGTTTCAGCTTGCATTTTAGTTACAACTTGTGCAACTTTCACATAAGTTTGAGTATGGCTTATTATTTTTCCATTTTGGAAGCTCCAGATTGGTTAGAAATTGTGGCATACAAATCTGATCAAATCTGTACCTAAATATCCAAATATTTGTCATAAAAAGCTCTTTATCAAACATTCATATATCGAATGTTCCTTTTTCTACCACTTTAGCTAGACCTAAAATATGTAGAAAATAAACTGTCGTGGTGATGCCTGCATTTCAAGCCTAATTAGAAGTTACCACTGCAGCTGAAAAACCTAAAAAACCCCATCAGCTCGTGCCACTTACGGCCATAAAATCTCCCATTTTCTGCTCTTTAGCCCCTTTATCCTGGAATATTTTTTACTGCCTTATTTGTGCTTTTTTGCTCTCATACACAAAGGCAATAAACATGTTCTCAGAGTGTTGCAAATTAGAAATTTGCTCCCCCCCCCTCCTCCAACTGTGAGAGTGATGGACAGCGCTGAGTGCAGCCATTTTGGAGTGGCCAGCTGTGAGAGTGAGTGCTCAGCTTCAAACAGCAGGGTTTGTCTTACACTGGAAACTACTCCGCTGATTTAAGCATGCACTGGCTCTGGGCTACTACACCCACCCCACCACACCAACTCCACACTTCAATCCCCCTGTCAGTCTGAAAAACTCACTCCTAACTACAGGATTAAATAAAACTCACATGTTGCTGTTGCTCACATGAGTCAAACACACCAGATTATAGGTTTGACCAGCAGTTTTTACACCACATGCCATCATAGCTGGCCCATGGGTTAAAAGAGGTAGAACTGTAAAGCTGATACCTATTTGCCATTGTTGTCCAAAGCTATTAAAAACACATCAGTGAGCCTCACTGTTGCACTGGGTGACATGTTCCTTCATCACCACACGTGGATTAATCCGCAGCTGAAAATAGTCCCCAACAAATGCACTATTTCCTTCTGTTTGAGTAACGTTTGATAAAAACTAAAGTGAGCAGCTGTTTTAGGAAAAAGTACTGAGCCTTTTTTTTTTTACATATTGAATAGGAACCAATGGACAGGAAGTCAGAGCATTGGTTTGGGTCTGCACATTGGATTTTTTGACAATAAGAAAAATATAGAGTATCCTTTAAAACATTCCCCTTTATTGACAACCATTCAAATGTACTGATTTGAGGCACTGTAAGGGTTGGCCATATGGACAAACCTAATACCATATAATGCGTTTGTTCCTGATATGCTGTAATTGTCCATAAAGTATAAAAAAAATCATGACGTAAAGTTAAAATCATCAATTTCTTTTTTGTGTGTCACTGGAACTGAATCCTTTCAAGTGCACATTCTTAAATATTAAATATCTTAAACTGTAACATAAAACTGTACATGTAAAATGTAACCTAGCATTGCTGCTTGTGGCTAAGAAATTATTATGATTTTTTACTATGATTTTTCCATGTGTAGCTCTTACTGGTGATTGGAATAATTTGAAATAACACCAGAAATGTGCAGTTCCCTCTTATGTTTTTACATAGGTGATTAAGGCTGGTTTATGACACATTTATGAGAGGCCCAGATTGGCATGAAAATTGACATCAGCAGATGAATAGTTTTTTTGCTTTTGGGGTGACAAGCAGCAAATGGTAAATGGACTGCATTTAAATACCACTTTTCTAGTCTACCGTCCACTCTAAGCGCTTTACATTCATTACATTCATACACTGATATGAAGTGCCAACCAGCTCTGTAGTAGCAGTAAGGGGTTCAGTGTCTTGCTCTACCTCCTGAGCCATGCCGCCCCTGTTGCAGAGGGAAAGCTCACCTATCAGTCCATCTCTTACAAACATATCAGTGTGCATTTCAAAGCTTTTTAACCAGACTCTGAAAAGAGCACAAATCACCTAATTTTCTTTGCACTTCTCTGATTGTTAATCTACTTTCTTCCAAAATAAGATTATTCTATTGCTCTTTAAAACTTTCTGCAATTGCTTTCTTTAAGCCTGCAGCTGTCCACTGAAGGCTTTGCTGTGTCGAGTATATCTTAAGAGTGCCTCTTATTATTATATTTGCTCCCAGCTCTAATCTTTATCAGTGTTTATATTGACAGTCTGCAATTTTTGTTTATGGCTATTTTTTATCTTCTAAATAAAGACACTTGCATGCCAGTGCCTGAGGAGGAATGAAGATAAAGACTTTGCATTAATAGCAGTTTGCTAAGACATAATGCCCTGATAAAGCCAGCATCTTTGTGTGGGCTGGATTGAGTTCAGTGCCAGTTTTATATAGCATTTACTGAGACACAACTGGCCTGTAACAGCTCCTATAGCTTTCTGTGAGACCATATGCTTTTCACAGGGAAACAACAAAAGTTGGGATTTTTCATTTCATTTTTTTCCAGCACAGAGAGTGTGCAGAGTTCCTAAATCTTTTGGCAAATATTTTACTCATCATTGTAAAACTGCCTACGTTGCACACACTCCACTTCTGCTGCTTACTATTCACTTTTGCTGCATTTGTTGTGACTAAATACCATTGTGTTGGAGCTGTATTGGAACAAAGGGAGGAACAATGCTGAACTGTGTGAATGGGAGCGTGTGCAGAGGCAGCAGCGGCGGTGCAGCGCTGGTCTCGGCTTCAGCTGAGTTTTGCCCACTTGGGTTTGAATTTGAGGCCTTTGTTGAAGGAGCGGCTCTTGGTGCCAACTGGCAGATTTGATTTTACTTTCTTTTGTATTCTTTGAATAATTTTCAAAACTTTGGCTTTGGCCTCAATTAGTCGAGTGTTCAGACCTTCAATTCAAGGCCCTGCATTGTTGTAAAAATCTGCAAGTCAAATGAAAATATGCCACTGCAGCAAAAATGTAATGAACCTGTAGCTGAGCATATTTATGGAATAAAAGCCTTCAGGACCAACTGAGTGCTGTTTATCTATAGACAATAGTTTGTATTAATTTAGTAAATTTCCTATTTCAACAGGATACATACATTTTCTTAAATGGGTGAATGCATGGGAGGCACACTGTATTTATACTAATAAACACACATACGTTAGGTGCAGTTATGCTGAAAGATAGCTATTTCCATTCAATTTTTCTGATAAATGCTTTTGGCCAGGAATGTGAAACTGTAATATGTTAACATGCAGCGATACCTGAATAAAAAAAACAAAAAAATCTGGTTCATGTTCTAACAACCTCCCCCATCTATCTGTTCCATGTCATGCCTCGGCACCGTTTGACCTATTTAATTCTTAAATATGCGGGCGGCACTTTGCTCGGCTGCTCAGCTTTAGTGACTCAGTCTGGAAGTGTTTACTGAAGTCCTGCAGAGTGCGACGGGGCTGCTCGTGGTCTTTCATGGCCAGCGGCCCCCTGAGGTGCTGCCTGTATTGGCCCTGAAAGGCCCGGGGAAGCTCCCGGGCCTCCGTTGTTTAAGGTGAGCCCACTTTGTCACTGAGGCAGCTGAGCAGAAAGAGGCGTCCAAAGAGCCTTCAGAGCCAAGACAAGGCAGCTAAAAGAGCCGCAGGCAGCACCTCTCTACTTCACTCTGTCCCCAGCTATTCACACGCCTCAGCCAAGAGCCCGGAGGTGGACATGCAGTCCTACTGCGGTTTATTGGATCTGTTAGATGTGGTGTTTGGAATGGATGCTAAATATGTTGGAAGGAATTAGCTAGCAAGTCGATGAAAGTGTCCATTTGATTTCTGCCTCAACACCAATACAATGGAAGTGAATGGGATATTTGTTTGACATTCACATGACAGTTCTGATTATGCTCATTCACATTATAGGCATGTGAGTGATGCTTTCAACACGTCTGCTTCAAGTTACATCTAAATACTACTTATTTGAAACTGCAAATATGTTAACAGTGTAATGCTGCATGGATTATGTTTTTTCATCAACATACTGAGGTGACACATCCGCAAAGTCACAAAATGTATCTGAAAAAAACAAACATTCAAACTTTAAAACTAAAAAAACTTTTTTTTACTATATCGGTTTGTAACAAATCAATGCATGTCCTTGTAAACACTGACAACATTAGCTGTCTTATCTCAAGCTAACCACAGGCAGTACAATTACACAGTGTAAAACTGTGTAAAACTTGCTGGACTGGAAAAAAACAATCCCAGTGAACATAATCCAGGCAGCAATATTTCCTCCAAACTCTTTCTGGAAACAACATTTAGTGGTTAAATAAACTAAAACGTAAGTTGGTGGGGTACACACTCTTAGTTTATAGTTTATAATAGTTTTTAGTTTGTTTACAAGATTTTAATAATTTGAAATCTTACACTATCAAAGGCTTTTCAAAAAATCTAGTACATCACACTGTGATTCTGGGCAATATAAATAAAACTGACTTGACTCGACAGTCAAGGGGAGTTGAAGGGAGGTGTGTAGCAGCCAGTCATGGTGTGAAACCTGACAGTAGAGAGTTGGCAGTGAGGAGAGCAGGCAGGTGGGTTAAATCCTGCCCTAAGGCTGAGCAGATAGTAGAGAAAGAGATTCTTATCACAGACAGCACACTAGAAAAGACTTTCTTTTTTCATCTCTCACACACACAAACAGCTGTGGAAAAAACTGAAGCATCAACAGACCATGTTGCGAGAAAGAGATGGTTTTGCACCAATATATTCATCAATTGTTGAGCCCGTGTAGTCTGTTCGACTGGTCAGAGCCTATGGAGCTAAACGGAAAGCAGATCCTGAGTGTAATTATACTGGAACTAATATGATTTTCAAAATGACCCATAATTAGTTTCATGCAGCTCTCCAGAGCTCTGTCAGTCTTTGTCTCCATTTCTTGGTCAAAGTGGGGAACAGTGTTGTCAGTATTCTCCACCAGACCCCACTGTTCACACGCCACAGTCTTATTGACTGTCAGCGCAGGACTTGTGTCAACTGTCTATTGAGCAATTTAATGAACAAAGAGTTTAGGGTTCCCATCCTGCCCACTCCAAAATAATACCATCCAAACAGTCCACTCCTCCAAACACACTGAAAAACTGAGTCACAACCACATTTGGGAAGGGAACCTTAAGAGGCTTCTGACAATGAGAATTTGGTCATAGACAAGAATAGTTCACAAGCACAATTAGACGTATTAACTGGTTGGTTTATTTATATTTTAAAACACCCTCCCAGGGTCTTCATCAGGTTGAAGATTAAAAAAAATACGATATAAACCATATATTACCATTACAGTAAACAAAATCTTATAATGCAATGGCCATCTATCACAAAGGAAACATACTATCACAAAACACATAAAATATTAGCAAAACAACCTTTTTTCTTTGGTGTTTATAAAGCATTCTTGTTTTGCTTGAAACAAATGCCAAATGCAAATTTGTTGTCCTGTCTTCTTCCACTGGTAGAAGAAAGTAAAGAAAAAAACAGGAAACACCAACGAACTGCTACCTACACTGCAGACCCTCCAACACTGAGTAATGTAATGTGTACAGTAACTAAGGTTACACATTGTACAGTTAGTGCACCACATGCAACACATGGTGGGTGTTTTAGACTTCAAATACATCAGTTATACAACTTTTATGTCCCCCCCCCCCCAAAAAAAAAAAATGATGGGAAATTGAAAACACAGAAAATATAGACAATAATTAATAATTAACTAAATAAATAAACTATATATATATATATATATATATATATATATATATATATATATATATATATATAAAGATTTGAGCCTTAATTTCTGGTGTTTAATCAAAATGTTCTGGGCATGAGCTCAGTACTTCTATGATCCTGGCTTCAGCCCTGTCTCGAAGCGATAGATGACACAATACATCTACTAAAATCTAAAATATGCCCTCCAAAGGACATGTCTTATAATGCACATTTCACCTAAGTTTCTGCATTATTGATTTACACAGGACAAATAAACTTTTACCAATGCTAACCAATTTCCTGCATTTGCTTCCTGCTGTCAGAACAATCCCATTACATTCAATGCTAACAGACGTATTTAATCACAATCAAACAAAAACACTTTGTTCACGTTGGTTCAGTGTTTGATTGATTGTACAGGAAAAGTCACATAAAAGCAACATTTGAAAGCTGTAGGCTCAGACACAGTGCACACTCATGAACAACATAATTGGGTATTAATTTGGTGATAAATCACTCTCCCTAGAACAGGAAAATGAAATTACAGCTATCATTATTAAGTAATCAGAATGTCCCATTTTACTGCTACAATGAATAAGTGGCTTTGGATGGAATTGGACCATAATTGTTTAATTAGATTTGTTTTTTTAGACGAAGACAAAGCGTGTGTGTGCCTGAGTGTGTGTGTGTGTGTGTGTGTGTGTGTGTGTGTGTGTGTATGTGTTTGAAGTTACTGCACACTATGCAAGTGATCTGATAAAAAAAAATAAAAGCATGGCTGTGTTTCTATACTAATCGTATTCACTCTGTAACAAAACCAGGCTGTTGTGTGAAACCGAAGTGTACAGCTTGTTATTTATACTGCAGCACATTTGCAAACCCTGCGAGAGAGAGTGTGTGTGTGTGTGAGCTTCACCGCGCTCCCATTTTCCTGATAAGACATAGCATGCCAATTGAGGGATCTGGTGGAGACAAAGATGAAGTCCAGGTTTAGCCCTTCTATCGGCTCTAGGCGTCTGTCTCATTACCATAATCTCTGCTTTCCATTATCAGCTGGAGAGAGGAGCTGACCCTCCTGATCCACCGGCCTGTCAAACTTTATTCTCCTCCATCCTGGGGATCCTCATTGTGCTGCCATCCAAAGCAAGTGTGGGGCTGCTGCAAGCATGCAAAACCAAACCAGCGATGCTGTTGAGGTTGTCAGCGCGGCCGGCCGGACACGACGTGCACTTTCATTTACATGTCCAATCATTGTGAGCTTCCTCAGCTCTGCTTTTTGAATCCGCTCTCAGGTGACCCAATTTTTTTAAAGTCTCTACTCTGGCAAGAATAACTCAAAGGCAAAACACATATTATTCAAGTGCAAATTAAATTTTTATTTCCAGAACATAGGCAAAGACAGAATTCCTCATGCTCATTTTGTCCCCCTTTTTTATATTACTATTTTTTTTTACATAAAAGAAAGTCCAATACAAAAAGCTGCTCACAGTGAGGTTTTGGATTATTCAGTAATGGGGACACTGTCTCTGAAAAGACACATTTTCTGTTGAATTTTCTCATTTTTCAGTTCTATGAGTATAACAACCTACATCTCAAAACCTGGAGGAATACAACCAAATATATCTGCATGGACAGATACCACTACAGGAAAGATTTTTTTTTTTTGTATTGAACCTTTGACTCTTAGCTTTTCTGACTATACATCAGTGAAACTTAGATCTGAAGGGTCACTCTTATGTGTGCGCATACAAATATCAGATATATTACGGTGCATACGGATGTACCTTGACATAAAAGGCCATATTAACTGTCTACCCACTCATTGAGTTATTGCTCTCAAAATCTTTATTTAGCACAACTAAATTTCATCGTGTCCTCTAAAGCCTGCCACCACAAAAGCAGGGAACATGATGAAGTAAATCCTGTAGGTATCGCTTTTGTTTTCTCAGACTAGACTAGTGAAATATGCTGAATTACAGCTGCAAAAAGGGAATGCACACAATAACGGACACTTTACATTTTTTGTATCATGAGATTGTCCAGTTGAGGGCTGAGCTGTAAATTATTTTTTCAATACAGATTTTGATTAGATTTTAAATATATATTGACCCACTCGGCTTGGACAAAATCACAACTAAATGTCCTAAATGTATAAAAGAACCAAAAGTAGTTATTCATATAGATGAAACAGATGAAATACAATTGTGATTTCCTTTGTATCGTGGTGGGAATATTCCATCAGTATACACTGGAGAGCTTGTAAAATTCTCCACCTGTTCCAGACTCTCAACAGTCTATACTGTGAATATATTGACTGCTAACATCACTCCTAAAACTCTGGAAGGAAAATAAGGTGACTGGTTTGGTAATTAGATGATTCAAACTAAAAAAAAAAGCAAGCCTCCTGGCCATTTTATCAGTTGGAGGCCAAATCCATGCAGTGTGGGCTGACAGAGACAGAGTGGAAGAGTCAGAGACAGAAAATAATGTGCGGCAGGGAAGCCTCATTTTCACTCACATCCCTCCCTCTCTCCCACCTCTGCCCCTCTCCTCCGCTAAATCCAGCTGCATGTGGAGGGAAAACAAATAGAGTCCATCCCGTCGCAGCAGCACCCGGAGGACTCGGAGGTGCCTTTTGGAAAGTGATCCCAGCCCACTGCAGCGGCCTCAAGTGTTGTCACGCTGAGTTAGTGCCAAATTGCTTTGCAGCAACCCCCCCCCACCCCCCCACCACCACCACCAAGCAACCTGCCAGCAACAAACAAGACATATACTGTATATGGAAAGTTTCTTTAAAGGCGCATGTGTATAAATAGTCCTGTATAAATATAGATGTGTTTTACCTTGGTTTTTAGGAAAACAAATCTTTGCAGGGACTAAATGGTGAAAGAATTGATTTAATTAATGCAGCAGCATGTCCTGCGGCCACATGTAATCCGTTGAGAATTCTCTAGCGGGAGCTTTCAAGGGGGGCAGCTAGGGGGAATACAAAAAGATATTCTCCCTGAGACTCTTCCAGTGGCCTGTAATAGGAGCCTCACACTAATCCCATAATTCCTTGTTTAATTAAACTACAGAGCCGACCCTGTAGTTGTCTAAGCCAGTTTGATGGGCCTTTCTCTCTTACTTCACCGGCACATGATGAACTTCTGCACACAATGAATGCACTTATACAAACAAATCAATAAAAGTGTGGATAAATATCCACGTCTGCCATCCACTCTCCAAGGGAAATACCCAGAATTCACTGCACCACAAGACCTTTATGACAAATATTTACATCAAATATAGACCTGCATATTTTGCAAACCTTGCAAACATTTCACTGTCCAAACAGCTTGTACACACATGATTCATTAGGAGCTAAAGCCACTGTTCTCACACTGTGTCAGATGTTGTCAGATTGTGAAATGATGCCTGCTGAATTATACACTTGTACAATGTAAATAGAACAAAAAAACTATATCCAAACAGAGACGAGTCATTAACTCACATAATCCGTCTGCGCTGCTCTCATGTTTAACAATGCATAAAATCAAATCAAATCCTTTTTGTTTATGTTTTTTTCAATTCAAAAACAGTACTAACGCTGCTGTGTTGGTGTATTTTGTGTCCTTTCATGCCATATTTTGATTGAATAGTCTGTAGACTTGGGTCACATTGTGGGATTTTGGTCTTAAATTTCACTGTCAGAATTTTGACGAAGGCTGTTTTTTGTCTCCGAGGCTTTTGATCGCTTTACGTGCCTTACAGTGAGGTCAAGGACCATATCTCATATTTCAGGCAGCCCAAAACCACAGTGTGGATTTGTGTATAAACTTAAAGATTTTCATTTTGATTCTATATATGTGTCAGGATAACAGGATTTTTTCAAGGGCCTTAGTCATTAAATGTATTTGCATTTGGTAAGTGCCTCTCTATAAAGGCCTTTTCTTTATTACAAGTGAGAAGCTACAACATTTAGATCTTAACGCACACATTTCTATAGTTTATTGCACCTTCAAACTTTGGATTTTATGACAAATGGTTGGATTTTGGCAAATTTGGCAAATGCAGAGCTGTGGGCTGTTGCCAACCTGTTAATACAGTTGCTTTTGAGTGGTATGCTTTTATTGTTGTATTTATTTTGCGTATTCACTAGGGTTTTTGCCTCCTTTCTTTCAAGCAAAAACTCAGAAAGGCAGAGGAATTACAGACTGAACATGTTATTGCAGTTCCTCTGTATGTGTATTAGACCTTTGGGCACCAGGATGCCTTTAATTTGCCTAAAATAGTGTAAATGCTTTGATATGTGTGGGCACCTTTCTGTCACAGTTTCCATCCTCCTGCCCAATTTAAAAAAACTTTACTAAGCTTGCCAGCAGGTGATACATTGCCACATCATTTCACTCTGGATAGAATATTTATATAACTATTCATATAACTATGTATAAGTATTTGCTTGTTTTAAAGGAATATGTTATCAAAATATCCATCTTTAATCAAGTTTATGATATTTTCTTAAATACAAGCTTTGTCTTCCAACAAAACATAACAAGATTCCTCCGTGTTAGTTGTTATAGCAGTACATAGTCAGGTTAATTGTTTTCGCATTTCTGTTCAGAAGTTTAAAAAAGACAATTTGGCATTTTACCATTAAAAAATAATCACGTAAACCTCCCATATGAAATCTGATCTGTTCATCTGGACTGGGATGTCATACTATAGTCCACATTAACATTATAGAGCATTTTATGTCATTATAACTGCTCTCCAATCCTGGTAAGCAGTAGGCAGCCTCATCTGAAATGGATATCTGCACGCATCTGATAATCTTCCACAGCTCCTTCTGAGAAGCAGCATGGACACATTGTGTGCCAGTGAAATCAACTGCACAATAAATATTTTGGGAATATTTTCAGCCTGCCAGTGTGTTTGTCTGGGCAGCCCTGAGGGCCTGCAGTGAAGAATGGTGCTACACACATCACCAAGGTGGTCTGCAGAGATTAGCACCCCTCATTCCACTCCAACTCTCAGCACCATGCCCTCGGGGTGCTGGGAGATGCAGGTTTGGAAATAGAATTGTACATACCAAGCACAAGAAAATTGTTTTGTCATATAAATAACCATACAGAGAAATGACTGGAAGCATCATTTGTCCCTCCTTCCTCTGCCTCTCTCTCTCTGTAGTTGTAGAAAGTTGTCGACCTGGCTTTGAACTAACTGAATTTGTCATTAATAGACAATAAAACCACAAGGCAATTGGACTCAGATATGATACAGATGTTATGAGATGGCACCAAACAGCACACACCATATGCTTCCTGGTCAGGGTGCACTCATTGTGGCCTGGCTTGGATTCTAGAGAGTGGAGAGGGTTAGAGATGGGGAGCAAGGATGGATTTGAATAGTATCTCTCATGGAATGGACTCTTTATTGCCCATCATTGATTGTGAGAAATCTGTTCTACCCTGAGTTCCACAGTCCTCAAGAGCCCTGGTGGCATTTCTATTGGTGGTCTACCATCTGTGTGTGTTCAATATATCCAGGGGTGGAAGTAACTGTAACAACTGACATTTACTCTGGTTACTGCAACAAATTTGTTGTTTTGTGAACTTTAAAAATCTGTAGTTTTACTTTATACTTTTTATCTCCAGTATTGTATTTCCCTACATTTCAAGTTGCATCCATTATAGAGTAAAAACAACTTACATGAAAAAGGAACAGAAAATTTGAAAGGAACAAAAGAAAGCAGCTGCAGCAGAGAAGAAGCTGCTGGTGGGTCTGTGGCTGCATGAGAGCAGAGCTCCACACAGGAGACACATACATGTTCTAAATGTGTTCGTTCAATGGGCGAGTGTCAGGGGAGCAAGGTGTGCAGTCACACCCAGGTCGGGGCTAGTAGTTAATGAACAGTACAACATGCACAACAATGCAATGACATTAAGGATGGCGTAATTTGTGGCTTCATTTTATTTTAGCATTACTGTTAAGTTCAAAATATTTGAAAACTTTGAGGAGCGAAGTGGGACAGAGAGGCTGAGTGGACTGGTTATAGTAGGACAGGAAGGCTGAGTGGACTGGTTACAGTGGACTGATTATTGTGGGACAGAGAGGTTGAGTGCTCTGGTTATAGAGGACAGGTTATAGTGGGACAGAGAGGCTGAGTGGACTGGTTATTGTGGGACAGAGAGGCTGAGTGGACTGGTTATTGTGGGACAGAGAGGTTGAGTGCTCTGGTTATAGAGGACAGGTTATAGTGGGACAGAGAGGCTGAGTGGACTGGTTATAGTGGACTGGTTAAAGTGGGACAGAGAGGCTTAGTGGACTAATAATATAATCTTCACTGAGAATCAACAAGCAGAGAAGTTGATCCTGCAGCAGACTGTGGAGGACGTTGTGGCCAAGGTGTCCACGGCTCTTTTTATTGGTTGTTGGTCATTTTTGTGTATTTGTCTGAGTTTTGTTTCTTTCCGGATTGATTCTAGTGAGGCTACACTGAGAAAGGTGGTTGTATGTTTAAGCTGATGAACAGCTGTATGCACAGGCTGCAAAGTGCGTTTAAAGACTTGGAATTTATTCTTGGTTTGGACAGGTTCTGTGGCGTGATGTTGTTCTTTCATTTCCTCCTATAACATTCTCCCAACCATAGAATGGCTTTAATAAAGGCTCATTTAGTTTGTGTATGTTCATTAACCATCCAAAAGAAAGACATTACATTCAATTTCAAAGGATTGACAAGCAACAATAATGCAGTATTACTGAAATCAGTGGATGCCCAAGAAAAACAACAAGCCAATCGGCAGTGTTTTACTATTTTAAAATGATAAGCTGAGAGTTTTTGGATGCAAATTCTTTAAATTCTTAAACTGTTGACTTTGAAACAGGATCCCATCTCCTTCCAACCATGGAACTGATGTTAGTTAGACTGTACATCTCAGTCTTTTATTCATCACATTATTACTGACCCCTAATGTGACTGACTCCATGTGTTTGTTCAGGCAGTCGGATGGATGAAGTGTCAGATGTGGAGTCGGAGCCTGACCTCCCCCTGAAGAGGAAGCAGCGCAGGAGTCGGACCACGTTCACAGCGGAGCAGCTAGAGGAGCTTGAAAAGGCTTTCGAGAGAACCCACTACCCCGACATCTACACCAGGGAGGAGCTGGCCCAGAGGACCAAACTGACTGAGGCCAGGGTCCAGGTAATACTCTGTCCATCCATCCATGCGTTCACTTATCTGTCCATACAACAACCATTTGTCCATCCATCCATGATCTCTCTTTCGCTGTTTCGTCCCCCATGTTCAGACCAATGATAGCAGTACTTGACAAAATGAAGCCCCCTCATTCATTTCAATGAGACCAGGGTTGTTTCATCCAAATTACAAAAAAAACAAACAAACCAACAAGTAAAGGTAGTTACATACTTTGTGTTTCTCAAAACATTGAAAAATGTGATAATGTAATTATAGAATTATACAGCAGCATATCTTTCCAGAAACACTATCTTCATTAACCTGGATAATCCACAGAACAGAAGTGAACTGAACTGAAGAAAGTTTTTATTGAAACAACATTCTATCAGAGACCCCATCCTATTCACTTCACTCATATCAGGGTAGAGACACATCCCCGGGGCCCTGTCCTGTCAGATTTCTTGGTCTTACTCAGTTAGGGCCACAGATCCATTGGCACAACATTTCAACATTTTCAAGGTGTTGGTCAGAAGTGAACAGCCAGGTGTTAAGCAAAAGGGACATGCATTGATTTTCCTTTTCTTCTCTGTTCTGATAAACATACGCACAACACAGCTCTTCTCAAGCTTTTTTTTTTTTGTGTTTGGTTGGATTCATTTTTATTGTTGTACCAGATGTCACATTATTGCAAATCTTTATAAATCAAACTCCATATTTATCCACCAAGTCAAACTAATATTTAACCATACATACAGTATAATACTGGAGACTGCCAGCTGTTCACATCTCAGCTGAGGAACCTGTCTCTGGTCTCTGTTTTGACAGCTCCACAGTGTCCTAGTGGTGCTGGAGAAAATACTGTAGAGCTCTAACAACAGCTGTTAGGTGTTCAGTAGTAGGGTGGGGGCTGCATTCCTTATGGATGTCTCATTCCCCAACGTCTTGGCTGGAATCTGTATTTCCCACCACTTTCAAGCCTACCACTTATGTAAAATTCACAGCAGATCACAGAAGAGTCTGGGCTGTCTCACGGGAGTTTTAATCCACAACAGCAACGTGGATCAATCAAGAGCCAGGAAAACTGAGAAAGATTGAGAAACCAGGGTAGTATGGAAACCAGTCCATACTCTGCCACATAGGTATTTTAACTGCAGACCCCAGAACTATCTATGCACCTCTGTTTGACACTGGTCATTCTACATTAGCTCACACAGGTTTCAGCCAGATATTTAAAAAGGAACAGTTAATGTACAGTTGACAAAACTCAACCTCAACCAAAAAAAGGTCCACTTTTTCACTTGTTCTGGAGCTTTCAACTGTATCACATGGTCCGCATCCATGCTGACTTTTCAATGAACTGTCATTGCTTATAATTGTAGGTTTGACCTTTATACTGCCCAAGTGGTAACCTCCGGACCTGAAAAGTGAAGCCAATGCGTAAGTGCCTTTAACCTGCACTCTTTCTAAGGGTCAGCAAGGGGCGACTCCACTGGCTACAAAGAGAAGTCTGATTGTATAGAACTCAATGTGAAAATGACCCTACATCTCACTTGATTTATTACCTCAGTAAATATTCTTCTTATGAGTTTATGATCTCAATCGCTAGTTTCAAGCCTTCAGCAGGATGTTCATTTTGTAAATGATGGACACATTTAGAGTAAAATAGACGATAAAGCAGTGTATCCTTTAGGGTGGGGCTACCTTGTGATTGACAAGTCACTACCAAGGCGACTGCCAATCATGATAGGGGCCGTACCACCCTATCCTTCAAATAACCACACTTCCTGCCTCCAAAAAAACTAATATAGGTCTAATGAAGTCTTCGTCACAGTCTGTGTCAAACTGTTTCAGTTTTGCTTCATGTCAGATGGTCATTGAATGTAGCTCTTTGATGTAAATAAAATTTAAAAAATGATGCAAGCAGAGACATGTCATCATCTTGGGTCACCCATCTGCACCACCCTCACGCATTAGAGTGTAAATTACTACTCCCTTAAACTGCAAATTATTTTTAAATTGTGTGTAAAACATTGTTTACATAGTACTGTTTCAGGGGCATGTGTCAGAAATCATTGATTGGCATAACGAGCCATTAAGATTTGAAATGATGCATTTGTGTTTGCGTGTTTGAACCGCATATTCTATAAAATGCAGATGTTCGCGGGATTTTGGTCCCCTGTCAACATACCGACAATAATGGAACGCTTGGTAGCAACAGGAGCAATGGAGAAGCACAAAAATGAAGACAAAGTGATTTAGTAAATATTGTTAACTACAGGGTTGAAGGGAGGCTTTTATTGAGGACAGATTTTTTTGAATACGAAGCACACTGTAAACAGAATGAGGTGTGTCGTGTGTGTGTGTGTGGTTTATATAGAGAGTTAGTGTGAGATTGATGTCAAACCTCCTCATGTCCCTGTTCTGTTGGACTTTACTGCTGTGAAATTCAACCAGGTTATCCAGGTTTTTCTGCTCATCCTGGACATCAGCTCCCTGTCAACACACACGCACCCACACACAATCTCACAGGCTACTGCACAAATATTTGTTGGATAAACACATTCACAAAGACGCACAGTTCCCTCAGTAATTCTAAGCATTCTGCATAGTACAGTATGCACATGCATACTACCACATATAGCAAGAGTGTACTGTCACTACTTTACTTTTTATCATCTAGAGACTAGGGTTGCACCTAACATTATTTCAGTAACGTAGTTTTTTGCTTGTTTTCTGTCCATAAAGTGTTACATGGGTTACATGAAGGACACTTTTGACACAGTTAAATTTATTATTGTCATAACTATTGGTTAAACCGTTTGTTATTTATTGTATATAATGTCATAAAATAGTTGAAAATGTCCTTCACCATTTCCCATAAACAAAGGTGACGTCTTCACATCTAAATTAAAGCAGCAAACCCTCACATTGGAGAAACTGCTTGGTGTATGAACTAAACGACCATCAAAATTTTGACATGGGCACACATAATTTTTGATTGATAATTTGAGTTAGTCACCTTTATTGTAGGCAGTCACATCGTACGATACACAGTCTTGCACATACACTAATGCACTGACAGTAGACATGTGGAAGCTGGAGTTTAAACAGTATTACATTTGTAGCTGCGACCAGCAGCTCTACAGGTTTCTCTGTTGGTCGGTCTGTCCACAAACATTTCTCCACCCTTATGCGGACAGTTTTCTTTCGCCTTAGGAGGCGGAAATTTGGCATGGAGGTCAAGTGTGTGTGTATGAAGATGTGTGTTTGTGTTAATGCCAATTTGCTTACAAGGGGGCGTGACAATGGGAGTGGTATATAGCAAGAGGGTGCATAACTTCTAAACAAATTCACATAACATGGCCAAACTTTGTAGAAAGACACACACACACACACACACACACACACACAGAGAGAGAGAGAGAGAGAGAGAGAGAGCGAGATAGACAGACATACACACATTTATTTACTTTAGCTACACCGTCTTTCATAGCTCATGAACCTTGTGTTGTAGATTCTTGTGGGAGGCATCACTGGGCCCAGCAGAGGTTTTTTTTTCAGTGGTGTCAGTTAAGCGCCCCCCATCTTGTTCTGTTGATCCATTAGTTGGTCCACAAAAATCTATCCGTTCATCGGTCCACAAAGCTGTGCTGTATCTGTAGCAACTGCAACTTTCTACCTATGAGGCTGAAATTTGCCACAGATGTCAAGTGTTTGTGAGGTTATGTGCGTGTGAATGCATGCACGCATAGATGCATTAGTGTATGTGGTCACAGCTGTTGTGAATTTGCGCTCGTTTTAAGCTGACCCTGATGACTGATGACCTTATGTCTTTTTTTATATAAGTAATGATAGCTGATATTTTGTTCCAGATTTTATGATTTAAATGTCAGTTTCTTTTGATGTTAGCATTAGTAAAATCCCAGTTTGGGAGATATGCTGGTTTGCTTTCTTGCTGAGAGTTAGATGAGAAGATTTATACCACTCACACATCTGTACATGTTTGTATATGAAACCACAATTTGCTGTTTTCCAGGGGGTTATTTTGCAAATTATGTTTTGGCCCTGGCAACAGCTCATGTTCATGTGTTTTTCTACCAGATTTTGAAATGTAATCTTGAAATTCAGATTTATTTTTCTTTTCTTTTTTTATTTAATTTTAAGTTCAGTCAACCATAAATCAGTCAGTGGATGGAAGATGATTTGAGTTAATGAAATTCACTTAAAAAGTTAAAGCCCTTTTGTGTAGAATTTTTATGTGACATAGTTGCTCTAAATATCAATGTCGTTTATGAAAATATGAAATACATGTTCCAATTTCTTTGATTTATCCCTGATGGTACAAATATGTGCCCATAAATGCACACATAAAGCAATACATTCTGCCTTTATAAATCAAACAACTCAAGAAGGAAATAAACCAATGAAAGATCATTTCAGGGTTTTCAACTGTAGCTCTAGTCAGGAGGAGGTGACGAGTTGAGAAGAGATATTCTGTTTCTTTTCGCAGTCTCTCCCATCCACACTCCTGCTCTGCAGAAGGAGTTGGACTGTTGAGTTGATCAGTCCGTCTCTACTTCTTCTGCTTCTGTTGCAGTAGTACCTTGGGGCGACAACACCTGTTCTAATTATTTGAGTCTCCTCTACAGAAAGAGGAGTCCAAATGATCATACCCACTTGAAAGGCATGTTTTCATTTGCTCCAAATGAAAAAGGAGGATTCCTGGAAAAGTGGGAGGGTGGAGAGCTAGAGGCAATACATAGATTCCTGCTACGGCTCAGAATGTGTGGTGTGTGGGCTAGCGTGTGTGTGTGCTTGTATTAACTCATGTGAGTGGTATTATATGGTTTGATTCAAAGGACGCAAATGATAAAAATTCAGTTACCTGTGTGTCCTAATGTGGGACAGTGTGTGAGACATTGAACAGATGAGACAGATCCAGGCTCTGTGTTCTCTGCAGAACGACAGGCTGATACTTGCTCTGAGCTTCTGTCTTTTAGTTGGCTTTAATTAAGAACTGGGAAATTAGTGCTCTGCTGAGTTAAAAAAGAGGACAGTTTAGCTTTTGGCAATACATACCCCTTTGTCATTTCACAATCTGCCTGATTTGACTCACTTTACTGGACCAGGGCATAGGTGTGTGTGTGTATGTGTGTTTGACATCGTTCTTTTGCTTTTCAAACTCTAAAGAAATTACAATACACCTCTAGATAACTGGTGATACTGCATATTAGGCTGTAATGCTCTTTTAGTTTCTGTCCATTACCTTAAAATTGCACTCAAGCCAATGTCTGGGGATAATCTTTTTATGTGATTTTTGAGCGTCATGCAAGTAGACAGGAAGTCATGTGACCAGATTATCTACTCACCTCTGTAACACCACAAAGCGCTTATTCACTCACTACTGCTGCTTCCACTTTAGTTTGTATTACATCTATATGTACTCCTATGTAGCTTTCAATTGTTACCATGCCCTCACAGTAACAACTGACCTCACATCCACACCCTTATCTATGACCTCACTACATATAGTCTTTTATTTGGCTTACCGAAACCTGTTATATGTTCTTGTGTGCTTTTGTAAAATGAGATCTAGTAGATAAAATTAAACTAGAGTTATTGTGTTTCAAAAAAGTACACCAAAACCTCTATACTATGTAGTTGTACGTGTGTTAGATGCTTTCACGTGAGAAGTATTTAGCTGTGGGATGTTGACTCTCTCCTTCCTCTTTGGCCTTTATTCATCCCATTGAGGCTGCATTCAGCCGTCTTAAGTCAATGAGGAACAACGCATGATTAACCACCCACCTTCATCCCATTTACACGTAATAAAGTGTACACACACTCCATTGACACACCATTTACTTTCTTTACCATGCGAAAGATCAATTCCCTCTTTTTTTGTTTTTTTGGGGACATTTAAAATGTTCCTTTCTTGAGCTCAAACAAAAGGATGATTAAACACCAATGTTGGGTATGGTTAGGGTGCAACACAGCACACTACTTAGTATATCCAATGTCACCCATCAGTGATGCTGGATTTATGTATGGAGTATCCAGCATTCTGAGAAAAAGTTGAGTGACTAATGAAACTGATGCTTGTGCTTTTTGCTCTGTTTTCTTCAGGTGTGGTTCAGCAATCGAAGGGCCAGGTGGCGAAAACAAGCAGGAGCCAATCAGCTAGCAGCATTTAACCACCTGTTGCCAGGTGGATTTCCTCCCACGGGGATGCCAACACTTCCTACATACCAGCTGCCAGAGTCCGGCTATCCAACCAACACTCTGCCCCAAGGTAGAGCAGATAACACGTTTGCACTGATAGTTTACAGATGAGTGACATACGAAAGTGGACAATGTGCAGTGTGTTAGTCAGATGTTGCTCCACCAGAGCCTCCAGAACAGCTCCAGTGCTCTTAGTCATAGATCCTCCAGGTGTGTGGAACTCTACTGGAGGGATGGACTGCATTCTTCCAAAACATATTCCTGATGATGATGATGATGATGATGATGATGATGATGATGATGGTGGTAGACAGCGCTGTCTAACATGTCGCTCCAGTATCTAACATTTTGTTGAGTTGGGTTGAGGTCTGATGACGGGGAAGCTCATATCATCTGATTCACATAATTTTCATCCTCATCAGACCACTCAGTGAGCCCTCACAAACAAGTCTTCATAAACTAAAAATCTAGCTGCTTAAAAGCCAGGTTTTTTTTCTCATGGGAACACCTGCTTGTTTTGGTCTTCTTCCCCCTACGGGCCCAAAAATAAATTATGAAGTTTTGACTGAGGATCATGCAGCTTTCCTTTAGTCCAGACCAAGGCAAAAAATTAGGGACTGCCCCTGAATCCATGGAGTTGTACAGACTGGCAGATAACTGGAAATGGGGAAATCAAATTCTGGTGACTGACATCATGTTATGCTGCACGTTAATGCCTCTTATGTATGTAACCTATTTAAGTTCTCTGGTGTCACAAAGAGTGAGAGAAAGAGATAGGAAAATGATCATGAGAATTACTGGTATTATTAAACTTTTTTATAACATTTGCAAACAGGTAGAGACAGGAGGAAAAATGGGTGTCTTGCACAGCAACATTCTGGGGTATTTTTGTGGATGGTTGTGTTACACATTTCCTAACAGACTTAATGGACTGCCAATGTATACAGACATGTATACAGAAAACCCTGCACTTATGTGTTATCATGGTTTCCAAATGATTTGCATTGTTTATACAGATCTCTTATTAGAAGGTCACTTCCGGAACAGCAATCACAAGATGGATTTAATAGCAGTTAAGCTTTTGAAAAGCTGTACTATGTTCTAATCCGCAGACCACAACAAACTGCACATGAGTCTGTTTGGAGTCCATGGACCGAGACCCACCTTTTCAAACAGTGTATTTTGGGTTGTTTGGTCCGCACCAGAGAGTGTTTACAGCTTTCACACCACCCCAAACGAAATGCGCTGATTGATAAAAATGGACCACAGTTTGTTTCAACCGAACCAAACAGTGAGATATGGAAGCCCCCTAAATGAAGTGAAGCCTGTGATCTGGCTCAGGCCGTCAACCCGGGTCTGCTGCTACATAATGACATACTCCCTGCAATATAAATCCAAACCACCCTTTTCATCATGGTGGTGTATTAAGACGTCAATCCTTTCCTCACTCTTTTGCTGCTGTGCCTGCTGCTCACCAGAGGGCTTTGCTGTCACCTTCTGCCCCTGCTGCTGCTGTTCATAGATATATCCATGATGAGTCTGGTCCCGTTTACCAAACAGACTGGTAGCCGAGGGAAACTGCCAGCCTGGCTCCTGTCCTATTTACATGCTTGACCAAGAAAAAAATTAAAGACCGGGGAAACAGGAGGTTTTTAGATGATACTTGTTTTGGTGCTCAGCTATGTGCTGTTGTATTTTGCTCTTCAGATGGTGTTGGCACAGTTCACCGTCCCCAGCCGCTACCTCCGTCTACCATGCACCAGACTGACAGCAGCTCTGCTTACGGTCTGGCCTCCAACCGCCACGGCTTCTCCAGCTACTCCGACAGCTTCATGAGCTCTGCGGCACCTAGCAATCACGTCAACCCTGTCAGCAACGGACTCTCCCCACAGGTAAGACCTGCTGGACTACTGTAACAGTTATGCATGAGGATGTGTAGTCTTGGTAACATTAATTCAGTTATGAATCAAGTAAAGTAGATAAAACTAAACATCAACCTCATCAGTGTTGTTGGCTGTAATGTATTACTATAATCCCAGTGATGCTCTGTTACTCTGACATTTTGGTGGGTCTTGCTGAGAGTTGGATAAGACAATCCATATCAGTTTGATCTTTGTGTGTGCAGTGAGAGACTAGGCTGGGGCATTTGAGGTTTCCATGTGGGCTGGAGGTAGGGACACGTGGCCAGCCTCAACCAAAAGAGGAGGAATATACCTTCCTGGAACTCCAAACTTATCTTATTTACATGTTGCATCTAGTTACTGTGAAGGAAATCTTAGAGCTGGTTCACTCTAACAAGAAGTTTCAGGAGACCGGGATGTCTTACACAGGAATATTTATTGAAGCTCGATCGAGGAGAAAAGGGAAACACCACGTGTGAATCACAGCGTACTGCTACCCAAATCTGAAGATGGTGTCCTGAAGCTCAGTATTTAACCCTCCCCAGAACTGATAAGTTCCGCTATATCCAAATAGGGTTATTCCTAACTCAGTCTGTCATGTGTGAGGACTCTATTGGATATCAGATCCAAACAAGGAAAGACGTCAACCATTGCTGTCCTAGCAACAGCATTGCCTCTCTACAGTCTCTCTTATCCAGCGTCATTTTCTTATTTTGATAAGAAATATGTGTTTGCCGTACATCTGACAGGACATACTGCACAACAGGACAGCGTTTTGTTGCTCTGATTGGTTGTCTGCGCCCGTTGATAACGTCCCTTGGAAATCAAAAATGAACTGAGAGGTTCCAGACTAATACGCATTTGAGAATTAGTCTGGCGATGCCATGCTACTGATTACAGAAAGTAATGAAAAAATGTGTAACTTCTACTGTTAAAGAAGTTGTAGGCTAAGGTTAGGTGAATACTTTTTCAATGAGTAATAGGCAAAAAGTAATTACATTGTAACTACATTTTCCAAGTAACCTGTCCAATACTGGTCCTCATAATGGTGGAATCAGTCACCTGGGAGAATCATAAAGTTTAGGGCACCACAGGGCTATGTGGCCATTTCCTCAACCCTTACAACCAGTTGACCAGTTAGACATGATGTCACTGTGCTCAGAACTCCGTGCTTACCCCAAATCTCTACAGCAGAGGTGGCAAGTACCAATCCAATAGAGAAACAATAGCTACATTAATGGGAAACATGCCAGATTGAAATAAACCAGAATGATCCTTTAAAAAAAGTATCTTTTTAATTACTGTACTTGCATGGTACATTTGCAACATGTAATGCTTATCCTGCTCCATCATCTTGTTCAAAAGTAGCTTATATCTCTGCCTCACTGATGTTGATGCTCTCTTCACTTGATGTTTGTGTGAACAACTATGACCAGAATAATAGTTTTATTAATAGTATTTGAATCACTGTGTTGACTTTGTTGAAATGAACTGATAAGATGGATTTCCATTAACATTTCCAAGTTATTAATAGGATCTTTTAGTCAGTAAGTATTGCATTGACTACACACACCCCTTTGCTAACGGGTGAATTAGAACAATAACATTTTAGAATTAATTTTATCCCCCATCCCTGAGTCTGTGCAATTAACCACGTTGTTCGACCCCATGGCTCCTAATGGATTCTGACTTGAACTTTCCAGCAGAAAAATGTTCAACTGGAGAACAAATCCTTTCCACTGTTCGGGGGAAAAATTGATAATAATTAATCTCACTGACTAATTACTGTGATCATTAATTTAAGACATGGTCTCTCGTTCTGTAATTAACAGATGTTACTGTCATTGCAGGCTGCTCTAATGAAATGTATCTGATATCCAAGCCCCATATCCTGCAGTCCTTCTGTTTGTGTGTGACATTTGGTTTAATGACTCTGTATATTCTCACTCAACACAGAGTAACAGGTTGTTAGTCCAGTGGTAGACTTGATCCATTGAGTCAAATTTGTTACTGGACCAAATAAATCTGAGTGGTTTCAGAGCTGTTTGAAAATAAATTATTGCAATCGACTTCCTGTTATTTATACATAAGCTGTTTGTTATTCCATTTCCATTCATCAGTGTCCTGATTTTAATCAGTATATTCATGCAGTGGAGGATCGTGAGAGATCCTGGCTGAGCAGGTACCACAATAATGAACCCACTATAGTGTTTGCTGTCACAGATCATTTTCACAAACACAGGAAAACATTTTTTAATTTTTTGATATTTGATCAAAAACCACCAAACTGCACACTTTAAAAATAATAAAGTGATATTTTTTAATTAATATAAGTATAAGTAGGTTTTAACTGGAACTTGGTTAGATTCAAGTGGTTCTTTCACTCTGTTAGAGGCATTTCCAGCTAAAGTGAACTTTTTGGGGAAGAGGAGCAGTGACTTAAACCTTTGGGGAGTTTAGCTGTTTTGAATATCTTGTTATGAAAATGCACTATTCCTTACGGTATATCATCTACCTAAATCCACTTGAACATTTATAGAGGAAATTGCTGATTTATTATCCAAAATCTACAGGAGAATTCAAAATCTTCAATTCAATTTTAAAGATCAGATGATTGAAGCAATAATTTTTCACAGACATTATTGATAACAATGAAAGTGACTTGAAACTCTTGACTTGAAATTCAGATGAACTTTACACCTTATGAAAGTGTGAATAATTTGCAGCTTTCTTCAATACCAGAATTATGAATATGAGATGTAGTATTTCTAGAGTCACTCCAGATCCTCCCTCCACTGCTACTTCTCAGTGACCTTCTCCACCATCACAATACACTTAGATCTTAGAAAGGTGGTACAGAACCATAGCTGTTCCACCTGCTCTCTTGATCCAGTTCTCACTGCATATTTTCTGTGAAATGTTTTCAGTTGCCTGTCCTCTGATGTTTTAACCATAGTGAACACTTCTTTACAATCTGGCATTTTCTTAGCCTTCTCAAACTTGTAGTAGTCAAACCATTATTAAAGAAGCCAAATCATGAGCCATCCGCAACTACTAATTTCTGGCCAATATCCAATATTCCATTCCTTAACAAAATCATTGAATATTGTAATATTAATAAATAGTATTGTCCATAAGCAATTGGTGTAAACCACCTGACTCTCAACAACCTCTGTAGCACATTTCAGTCAGCTTCCTGCAAGTCAAGTCCTCAAGCTAATTAATGATCTACAAGTTAATAGTGACAGTGGAGAAGTTTCTATGGAGGTATTATTAGCTTTGGGTCCAGCACTTGATACCACTGACCATAACATCTTAATTGAAAGGCTTAAGAAATGGGTAGGACTTTCTGGCTCAGTACTTGACTGGTCTGCATCTTATCTAAAGGGACAATTTTCTGTGTAAGATTGTCGACATTGTATGTGAAGTCCCACAGGGGTCCATACTTGGTCTGTTGCTCTTCAGTCTGTACATGCTGCCCCTGCCTCACTACTGATGACACACGGTTATACCTGTGGCTGCCCCCTGGCCCCTGGCACAGCCCGGTCGAATCACTATGCATGAAAAGCATAAACACCTGGATGTCCCACAACTCCCTCCAACTAAACAGTGACAAGACAGTAATCCTCGTAATTGGTGCTAAGCCTCTGCGGCAGGAGATGTGTTTCCATTTAGCGTCTTTCTCCCTGCAGAGTACTACAGAGGACAGATATCTGGGTGTCATCGTCGATTCAGACCTAACATTCTAGTGCCATGTCGCCAGGCATGGGGCAACTGTGGCTGAGGAGGTAGACTGGATCACCCACTAATTCAACTTGTTCTTGGTGGTCAGGCCAGTCCTTTACATGGTAGCTCTCTGCAATCGGTATATGTTGTGTCCATAAGCAGATGCAAGAAAACATATACATACATTTATTTATCATCACCTAAAAAGACTGTGGGCAGACTACAGCTAATCCAAAATGCTGCAACCAGAATCCTGAGAAGAAAGAACAACTTTGATCACATTACATCTGTTCTCAGATCTCCACATTGGTTCCTGATTAGTTTAATTATTGTTAATTAATTGTTAGTCCATTGGTAAATGGACTGCATTTATATAGCGCTTATCTAGTCTACCGACCACTCAAAATGCTTTACAACACATTCACCAATTCACACAAACATTCATACACTGATGGCAGAGGCTGCCATGCATGGTGCCACTCTCCTGATCAAGAGCAGTTAGGGGTTCAGTGTCGTGCTCAAGGACACTCTCTTTGGAGGAGCCAGGGATCGAACCAGGAACTCCTAATTACTGTTAATTGATCAAAATTCTGGAACTTACTGATCATAAAACACCTTGCTTCACAGTACCTCGCTGAGCTACTGATTCAATATGAACCTTTCATTCCTCTTATTATAGGTCTTCTGGCTCAGGCCTTCTAGTTCCTCTGAGGGTTACATGAAAATTTGGTGAAGCAGCGTACCTTGCCAGAATGTATGAGATGTGAAACATGTATCAAAGTATCAAGTGCACTGTACAAACCATATGTTTTAATGTGAAGTACACTGGAATGAAACGCACTACGTAAATTAAGTTTGCTATACAACAAAACAAAACAACATTGAGACGAATGAGGAGGCTGTGTTTCTTACATGCATAGTGGACAATTCTGGGCCTCACAATTCCAATGTTGACGTTTGGTGCCAGTGCAGGCGTTTTGTGTCTATTTTGTCGGTGCAAAGTGTGGGTGTGTAAGTCAAGGTGGTGCATGACTTCCATGCAGGAGACTGTAATTCATGTCCTGTCACAAACCTGCAATTAGTGGCAATAAGGTTGGTTTTTCATGCAGTGATAATGTTAGTCTAAAGATGGCCTTAGTTAGGGCTGCAGTGCACTTTTTTGTGGACAGCATTGTTCATTGCTGCGACTGCAGTGCCTTGAATCTTATTCACAAAGAGTCGGCAGTAGAGATTCTGTGTCAAACTAACAGGGAGGGGGGGAGGGATTCCCTGTGTTATCCCATCTTGGTCTAACAATATCCATTCCAAATTAGACTTTGTGTGCTCAGGAGGGATTGTTCTCTGTGGCAGAATAGACAACTGGCTCATATCAACACATATCACTGGCTGAAGAAGAAATTTGATGTAGTCACAAACACTGGGCAATGCATCCCACCCCGAGCAAAAAGATCTTCCTAACAGGCAGGAAATAAGATTTAAATGGTGTTTACAAGACATCTGTCTACAATTTCTTATCCTTCATATTTTATTGACAGTTGTTTTTTTTTAGAGCTGGTTTGGTTTGACTTCACTTTGTTTCCTTTTACAAAAGGAAAGACATGAGGATTTGCTGACAAAAAAAGAGATTTACTGTTGTTCTGGAGAGTTGAGGATAATAGAGGCATTTCTGCAGCACGTGTTTATTAAACGTTGTGTCGGTGCTTTATGCTACAAAAAGAAACCTGCATGAATATCAAGAGCCATGGCCATCTTCCTGTACTACAATATTCAGTCCTGTCTGACTGCACTGGTTTACATTAGGGATTACCAGACTGAAAGTATATATATCTATATATATATACACACACACACACACACATATATATTTACTTACTAAGCTATTTGGGGTACCGTTGGCAGACTTAAAAAAAGATTTAATTTATTTAACTAAAAACCAGTAGTATTCTCTAAGTGTATCCATATTGTAGTTCTCTATTTTCACTCATTATAACATTATATTGCTTCATCATCTTACATGAAAACAAATCATATCAACCTTACTTTACACAGCACATTACATACTCCTACATATGTTACAATACGTTGTAGCTATATTACTGGCCTAAAAATATAAATAAAAAATATTTAAAGAAAACAGTACACACCACCTGGCCAATCAGAGTTCTGTGCCAGAGCCACAAAAATGGCAGCAGAAAACTGACCCCAAAAATGTTGATTGGTGTGGATAAAATGGATGCAGCTGTCGACTTGAAAAAAGCCCAACTTTCAGGTATATTTATGAGCTTGAGGCAGGACTGTTTTTACCATCTGCTGTTGTATGTTAGGACAGAGCACCAACATGTCAGTTGACTGTGGAAGAAATCCCCTTCAAATTTATATCAAAAGAGCTGCAGTAAATTCATTTGATTGAAATGGTATTCATTCCTGACATGAAATGCATCTGCAGTGAATGCTGCTGCATTCTGTGTTTATTGTCCTCGCAGTCTATTCTGAATAGCTCCGAGTCCCATCTGAAGCTTTTCCATTATGGGTTCACTGCCGTTGACCCTTTCATCATGTTCCCAGGCATTTACATGAGATAACAATGTAGGGAGAATTTCCTAAGATCCCACTTCAAAATTGCAGGAAGACCATATGCTGTACGTCTGACAGGCAATAATTCAATTTGAAACAGCTATATTGCATTTGGAATGTAATTCACACAAGCCATTTCAGCACCTCCTTCTCTCAAATTGAATGGGAAAGAATTAGAGGCTGACTTTCATGTGGAGATGGTGTGTGCAGCCAATTCCAAGTCTTATTGACAGAAAGACAAAATGACAGTATGAAATGCCATCCCTGTGATGGCACTGCATGTGTAAATAGAAACCCTTTCCACAGCTTCACCATCGGAGTTGTTACAACCCCCCCGCCCCCCCCAAAGCCTGCAAAAATAAAGCTTTTTTTATTTTCACCACACATTTTGACAAATTCCTATAAATCTATTTTGCTTCAGAGCCCTCTGAGTGGTGAGGAATTTTTTTCTCCAGTCAGTGATGCTGGACAACTAATCCGTTTTTGTCAGGTCAGACAACTTAGTGACCTGCCACTGAAGATGAAACTATTACTTCCCACAGTGACCCCAACACATCAACACATCACACGAGTAAAGAAGAACACATTTCTCCTCTCGCGCTCTCATTTCCTCTCCAGTTTGTTGTGAGAGGAAGATTTAGCCTGCTTTGGAATGGTGGAGCTCTCTGGCTCGCTATTTGATGTCAGGGTGAGAGATAGAGAGAGAGAGAGCGGGTGAGTAAGGAGAGAATAGAGTGGGTTTCAGTGTTGGGGGATCAGAGCTGCTTTGGTTCTCCAGCTCTGTCTCTTTGATCCATATCCCCAGGCCTGCTTGCCTGCCTCGCTAACTCAGGCCTCTGCTCGTGATTCCTGACAACTGTCGGCCTGAGATAAGGAGGTGGGGTGGGGGGATGTGGGGGGCCTCTTCTGCTACCCCCCCACCCCCCACCCGACACACACACACACACACACACACACACACAGCACACTGCACCACTACCACATATACTTCCATTAACATTAACAAGAACCTATTTAAAAAAAAATCAACGAGGAAAGAAAATGCACTGAATTATATTCAAGCAGTGCCGAGGGACCCCCCCTTCGCCAAACCCCTTCCTTAAAAAAAAAAAAACAAATAAAAGCACCCCCATCCTGTGCCCGTCCTCCTGCAGCAACCAGTTCACAGTGTGTTGACACGGCTGTGTGCACCTGAATGTCAATGAGTGCAGTGCCTAATATTAGTCTCAGTTGCTATTAAAATTTGCAGTACTAAGCCCTTTGACTGGGCATGCTGTCAACTGGCACGCTCCCATGTCAACAAATCAAAAAGGATGAGCACATATATTTACATCATTCCCATAATGAGGAATAGAGTGGGGGCAGGGGGGTAGATGTTAATTAGAAATCGCCTGAAAAACAGATGCTGCTTCAGTTTGGCAAGAAGCAAAGCAAGGAGCTTTATAGCAAATAAATAAATAAAAGACAAGACCTACTCAGGAAAGCTGCCAGAAAAGCAGAGGAATTTAAATCATACCCACTGATGGAATGTTTGTAGGATATATTTTTCTTTATTTATCACTCAGAGTGTTCTCCTCTCCTCCTCCCTCAGTGGAAACTAAACAGAGCCCAGGGTGCTGTCTGACTGACTGAGTGGGTAGAAAAGTGTTAAGCCCCTCTGGTTCCTGTGGTTTGGATGAAATGTAGGCGTTGACTGGCTGCAGTGAACTAACAACTACGACCTGAAACTCACATCTGCTGTTTAACTTATGTGATCAGTTCTTACAAACACTTGTACCATGACAACAGCGGATACTTGATTCTGATTGACCAGAGGGTGTGCATTATTTCCAAGATACCTTCACATCTCTGATGTAGTGTCCTACTCAGTGTGAAAAAAATAATAAAAAATACAGCTGAAATGGTAGGGTGGAATAGAGCTGTTCTGCAATCAGCTTCACAGACTTACACAGAATTCACAGACTGTTGAAGGCTGAAGAGAAGTAAAGTGCTATCTAAGGGACATACCAAGCACCTGGTTTCTAAATGAAACCAAAAAATAAAGTCAAAGCATTTTTAAAATAAAACTACCTTCAAATAATAGGACCATATTCCTTCAGGTTTTTTACATGTGTGAGGTCAAGGGTCAGCAAAATCATAAAGAATCATTCGTTGGAGATTGGAATTTGTAGAATGTCAAGATAGAGAGAAAAATGTCCTGTGATGTCCAGTAATTACAGCCCGAATGGCTCCCTCATCGTCTTTCATGAAACTGCAAAATGAGATGCACCAAACTGAACACAGGCGGTAATCTGAGTGGGTATTTCCTATGCAGACGCAGGGCCACAGTGCCTGTTTGACAGCTTTAATGATATGGCTTTGACTATTGCAACATAAAGATATTGCAAAGTAAGTATTCCCTACACAACAAACAGATATTTCTGTCTGTCTGTAGGCATGCTACTGTCCGTCTCTGTGCGATGCGTACAGGACCCAGCTGCCTGCTGCCTGTCAGCCTCCAGCTGAGAGCCATCTCTCTGTTTATTTACATGTCATTATGGAGAGGAGGAGCAGATATTAACACTGTCAGCTGCTGTTTGACCTGACATCCCTCAATGGGCCAACTTCCCGCTGCTTGAGCAAACAGCTCCTGTCTGCTTGCATCCTCTGACTCGACCCCATCCTGCTCCGATAAAGAGCCTCTTGGCCTGGAATCATTAAAGGTTACCGGTTAGTTTGGAATAGTAGCGGAGGTGGTGCAGGAGGGGAAAGCAGCGGGTGATGTTGGTGAAAGGGAGGAGGTATAAATAGGCTTAGTGTGAAGCCTGGCAAGAGTGGGAACATCGAGCTGCTCACTGTTTTCACATAAGGAAAAAGCCCAAATGTTGATGTATGGGTACACATCGAGCAGTTACTGATTTCAAGGCATGCAGTGAATCATTTCCATTTCAGCAGTGGTTGAGTCTGTTCAAAAAACAAATAAACCAAAACAATACAAAAACAAAGATTTCCAATAAGAGGTTAAGGTTATAGCAATGTTACTTCAATAATCAAATAATAGTCTCAAATAGAGGCCCAATTAAAACCAAGGGAAAAACACTGAGGGGGGTACTGATGGTAATTCCATCAGTACAATAATACATAGTCTGGAGTGTGCCCCTGGAATCATTATAAACGTTCACCATATCTAATTACATTGGTCATTAAATTGACCAATTTTGAAAAAGCTATTATAAACGGAGGCCAAATAGGCAAAACACAAGCAAATGAAAACATCATGAACACATGAACAATGAACACATTTAGAAAAAATGCTGCACATGTGTTGTCAAATTGATGACTCATTTTACAACAGCACTCATGGATAGCCGACTTAAGTAATTTCATGAGTCACAAACAAGCATTTCCCAGCCATGTTCATCACTTTTTAGTGTCCCCTGTAAACAGATTCTGTTGTCGTCTGTGCTACTTTTGTGCAGTTGTGTTTTGGGTATTTGGTTGTGCTCACTTTGCAGCACTAAGTTGCAGTGCTGTGCATTATTTGCAACTGTTTTCTGAAGTTTTAGTGTGTTCATTTAATTAATTTAATTTGAATTTACATTATGCATTTTACAGTTCAAAGTAAAAGTAAAATGATTCAATACATTTGCCAATTAATAATTGTATTACCATCTTTAATAATTTAATTTTAAAAGATTTTGATATTTATAAAATAAATAGTTTTTGTTATTTTATTTACTAATGTGTCATAGTTCACAGTTCTTTTGTTTCCCGCTTTAACATTTCCCGTTTCCATTTTTCATGAGGGAATGAGAACAGTCATTTTGTTACATTTTGTCAATTTCAGTCATATCTTCTTTTCAGTTGCGACCAGCAGCTCTACAAGTCACTCTGTTTCAGCTTTAAATGTTTCTGAGGTTATGTATATGTGAATGCTTGCACGCATGCATCCATGCGTACATGTACGTGATTGCAGCTATTGCAGATTTGTTTCTATCAGTGTTAAAGTACCATCAGTGAATCTTACTTCTACCTGCTGATGTTTTGCATAAAAAACCACCAGGAAAGGGAGGGGTTATGCCCTTTGAGCCATTGCGTTGCTTTTAATGTAAAACATCGGTGCAGGAAGTCTTGGGTTTATTGACATTAGCCTAACACTGACTAAACAAACACACCAACAACAGCAAAGTAGTGTAATTAATGAGCGAATGAGAACAGTATTAGAGTTAAAAATACAAAGTTGGATCAGAAGAATGGTGAGTATGACATGACTCTGTTGTTGTACTGATGGAATTAGCATTGTGGAAATGAGCAATACACTGAATGTCTCAAGACAGCAGGTAAACATGGAGGACATGGTGAGCTTGAATTCAGGTTTTCTGTGTAGTTAAGATACATAAACATCCTGACTCTTTTTACAGTTTATAAGTTGACAAGTTTAACAATTGCTTCATTTTGTTAAGCTTGGCAGTTCTTTCTTGTCCTTTTAAACAGCGTTTTACGATAAACATCTCAACTCAAGGACCACTTACTAGCTTTTACCCCATTGAGCTTTCGACCATATCACATGGTTTCTGTTAGCAGTTGAGGTTGGACAGTTGTCATGGAACTGTAGATGTTCAACTTTCCTTTATTATGTGCACCATCATGACTTCAGGACTAAACTTTGAGATTGGCAGTGACACTTGACAGTTTGGTCGAAAGTTCCATAACATGTGAGTAAGTGGACATTGAATTGAGATAGTTTTGTTAATTACATCAATTCAGTTTTCTTGAATGATTTGCTGATACTTGTAGAAACAATGCTACATTTCAACGTCTGATGTGAACTTCAAGTTTCATGAACTTACCCCATGGCTGAAATCTCAGCATTTGTGAGTACTAACTATTGCAGCTTTCAAAGACAGTAGCAAACTTTCCATATTTCATGGTTGTATTTACCACTTTGATAACATCACAGGGACACTGTCATTTGTCTCCGGGTTTATCTTATTTCTTCAGATAAGGTAATACGATTTGACTTTCAATTCAGTTCTGAATGCATACGTTTGTTGTTGCTGCTTTGTATATTTTAATATTTATTTCTCATGACATTTAATTTGTTTTCTTTTCTCATCACTGATGGGGGAGTTGGGATTTTCAGGATTACAGCCTCTGACAAAAAGCACAGCTGCTTATAGTAAAATAGCATAAGCTGATTGCATAATTACCTCTGATTGCATCAGATATCCTGCATGCAACACTGACATGCTCAACGTGCTTTGCAATTACTGTCTGACACACGATTCCATGGAAGATATTGATAGATGCTGTCTGACACCAGCGACATGTCAGCATCAACCTTAATCCCAGTCGCTGTGCCCGCCCACAACAGAAGCTCAACATCTACGGTGAGGTAAAACAATGAAGCAATATATGATAAATGCAAATATTAGACAGATATAAGGTGTTTTAACAGATATGAGGGTTAACATCAAGAATGAGTTCATCCTCGATTGCTGCTCTTTCTCTCGGCGAATATGTACGCTCAGCAACATGGGCTGCAGCTGTAATGCAAACCTTAAATTTGGTTAATAAAGAATAGTAACCATGAGATGTAGTGAGTGGGACAATGAAGACTCTTTCTGCACTGACACGTCTTGTTTCTTACCGGCTGACATATACGCATAGATATCTAGAGGGGGCGACATGCGATGAATCTTACAATTGACAGAGCGTGCTTGCAGTCACTCCTCGAGGGGATTCATGGTGTTGCACTCGTTTGCACAGACAAAAGTCTATGAAGCTGTGTGGGGAAGGAAAAAAGGGATCTTGAGAGAGAAGTTAAAACCCTGTCTACTTTCACACCTCCACACACATGACCAGTCACTGCAGGATTGTCAGATTGTCTTTTTTCTGGAAAGTTACAAAAATTGTCGGCCACATTTCCCACCAGTTCCGACATTGGACGGGCGTGAAGAGAGGGGGTTTCAGGCGGTGTTTGCTAATCCAATAAGCACTTCGTTTGAAGCATACTGACACCTTTAGCCTTTCACACACACTACCTGGTTTTGTTATAGCGGCCTAACATCCCATATTACCTTTCAGCTCACTATTTTGGATCTCTGCTCAGAACTAAGCACCAAGCTGAGCTGAAGAAATAAAGCGATGATGTGCGGGATAGCCTTTCAAAGTAGTCTAGTGAGAGGCTGAGGAACAGATCTGAATGTAGGAGAGGGTAATGTGTGGCACATAGATAACTGGAGCACATCTGCACACCTCTGTCCTCCCTTCATCTCTTCATCTGTTAAAGACTCCTCACACTGTCTGAGATGGATGCTTATCACTATCTGTGTCTGTGTTTTTGTTATTTTCCACTACCTTTCATCCTTGGATTGGAGAGACCTTGACCTTGACTCACATACAGAATATCTTTATTCCGTCATTACCGAATATCTCTACAGTTTTATTCTGTATCTACAAAAACTCTAGCCTGGGAACCAGATAAATCTGTAAGTTCATGTTTCATTTGCTCTGGCAGATACATCGAGCCCCTCTCCCATTCAAACTAATTTCCCTGATGTTTTATTGGGCTAACCAATCACAAGCGTTTATTTAGTATGCGGCGGGTTTAATATGATGACTGACAGAGAGGAGCGCCGTTCAGGTATCTTTGTAAATATCGGAGTGGATGGTAAATTTTCTCTAAAAGAAGAACAAACAACTGCACTTAAGCTTTATGTTGATAAGAAATACGTGTTTGCCGAACTACCAACAGGACGGCGTTTCTTCGCTCTGATTGGTTGTATCCACCCCTTGGAAATTGAAAATGAACTGAGAGGTTCTAGACTACTACGCATTTGCGATGCCAGGCTACAAATTTATCCCTATGTCTGATTAATTGGTGTATGGTGTATGGGGTAGGTAACACACCCCTGTGAACATTCAGACAGCTGACAGGACAGTCTGCACCACAGCTGAACTACATGTATATTGAAGTTGGGTCTGTTTTCTAAGCTTTGGAAATCGTTAGTTACATCCCAACACTATTTTACACACCAGTTCTGGGAGATACATCAACCCTAGTGCTACCTTTAAAAATGTGGTGAATGAGGGCACAATACTTAACTTAACTGTACAAAACTACTGCAGCATCTTCACATTTCAGTTTTCTGAAATATTCTTCAGTATGGATTTCCGCCCTGGCACAATGTGCTTATTCATATTCAGAAGCTGTGTGCTGCTGTGCACACACCTTTGACACCACTGGACACCTTGTGGATACTGTCTCAGTCAAGTGCTTCCTTGGAATGTTTGCATTAGCTGCTGGCTACAGTAGCTGTAAGACGTACTGCTATCAGCGGGCTGCAGCTGCAGAAGCAGACTGAGCTTAGAAATCAACAAAGAAGAGGGTTTCCTCTGACATGAGCATAGACAAAACAAAGCTTCATTAGAACAGCAGAGGACATTCAAATGATATAAAAGGCAAACTCTTTGTATGAAATGTTCATTTATCTAAAAGGATGCACATTGTATTCATTTACACTTGCTGCTACTGGCTGCTTCTTAGAAGTTAATAGAATGAATCACTATATTAGCATTTCCAGATGAATCATGGACTGTATGTTTCTGTCCTGTCTGCTGATAGCTCAGCTCTCTGGACTCCTCCAGTAACAACAGAAGGAAGCACCAGAGGCCACATGCATGCATACACTCTCCAGCTGCCTGTAGAGCATCAATATCATTTTGTTTTCAGACATTTTTTTTTTTAAAAAAGCCCAAACTGATGTAACATAGATACAGTAAATCATCCATCATTATGGAAGCTCTGTTCTGCTGTGATGGCAGCCTCACAGTCTGACAAGCTTCCTGTAGCATTTAGCAGCTGTGGCTATCACTGAGGTTAGATAGAACCCTTTATGCTAAGCTAGGCTAACCAGTCCTGACTCCTCCTCTGTACTGAACACACAGACACGAGATCACTGTATTAGGCATAAATTGATGAATTACTTTATTGCGTGGGCCAGCAACGCATCATGATCCTTAATTCAAGATTTCACAACATTAGTTTGATCTGATTGTCTTGCTAAACCAATTTCTAGTGTCCACATTTAGCTGATACCACTGCTGATGTGATTATTAGGCTAACCTTAATACCATGAAACAAAACACAGCAAGCCAAAAACCCCCAACCCTCAATAATTGGCAGTTAAATGAAATTAAATGAAAATTAAATGCTGCCAAGCAACTTTCTGAAAATCAATACACCGTTATACAGGACACAATTTTTATGATCAGCATTGATCATAGACCCTGAGAAACTCTCACACATGCCATTAACAGGAACATGTAGTCAAACCAGGTTATTTTTCCTCCCATTGCAAAAACATGCTTGTTATTAAAAGCTGAGGCTGATTTTATTTTCCATAAAACAGACCTAGATGTTTGTTTGTTTTCTCGGTTCTCAGGTTTGAGCTGGAAAAACCCAGAAAACCCAATCTAGTTGGGTCCCTGAGACCTATCAATATAGACACACAACACTAAAAAGCTTACAGTCTGTTGTAAAAAGTCCTATCTTTTTGGTTTGGGCTGGCACAGTAATTACATAATGACGTCTGTCTTCCCTCCACCAACACGCGAATAAGGGTATTTTTCCAAATGTTTAACTCTTCCTTTAACAAATGACTGTAAAATTATCTTGTAGAGTGTCCACATCCAACTCACTAGACCAGCACTTATTTCACTTTGACTGCCAGCATTTTTCTTTAGATTGTAACTGGGTTTAATGGGCTCCAAGGATGAGTTTTATTAGTCATGATTGTACACAACAAAGTCATTACTGAGATCCGAGAACACGGTGGCACCACTAAAAAGAGGCATTCACTGTGCAGGAAAACTGTGAGCACACAACTATAGTAAGTACAGCAGGTCAAAGTTGAAGCAGGAAGTGGGTCAGTAAACTGTGATGGATGTTGCTGGATGATAGCTGTATGGACAACTGAGAGTTTGGGTAATCATTTTACTGTTCACAACAATTTACCTGTTCCCTGTTTCTTGCCTCACCCATTGACCTTTGAAATTATAATCAAAAGGGTTCATCCTCTGGGAAAATTAATGTTATTATCAAATTTAGATTATGAGAAATCTTGTGAGCAACACTGATGTTTTGGTGGCACCAAACGAAAGCTCAGGTGGTCACCAAAATGATAAATAATTATATTTATGAATATTCAGAGCAGATTTCGTGCTGACCTGACCAGCGGTTGTTGAGAGCATCTTCTGCTCTGTGTTTGCAGGTGATGAGCATCCTGAGTAACCCCAGCGGCGTTTCCTCACAGCCACAGCATGACTTCTCCATCTCACCGCTCCACAGCGCCTTGGACTCCTCTCCATCCAATGGCATCTCAGCCAGCTGCAGCCAGCGTTCAGCTGACACCTCCATTAAGACGGTGGACAGCCTTCCATCGTCCCAGTCCTACTGCCCCCCCACATACAGCACCACCAGCTACAGCATGGACCCAGCTGTGGCCGCTGCCGGCTACCAGTACAGTCAGTACGGCCAGAGTGAGTCCTGCTAGTTCACACTGACCACCAGCAGCAGCATCTTGTTATATATATATCCTGATATGTTGTGTTTATGACGCTCTGTCTGTCTGTATCACTCAGGGTTAAATGTTACCTGAATTTCTTTAAAAGAAAATTACATTTATTGTAGGACCATGGCTTCTGCAGTTCTGCAGTGACACATCTCTGAAGACCAGGTGTAAATATAGCTCAAAGGGAATTTACAGGAGCCACAGAAAGGCAGAAAGGTTGTAGCGGGGGAAATAAGTGTGTATTATTTAATACAGACTTTAATATGAAGACAAATAGATTATTCGAAGGAACAATGAAGCAATTTGGCTATTATTAATGAACACAATATCTGATTGCTGTAACGCAAACAAATAGTGGACAGTGTGTTTGGTTTGTGTTCATGAACTGCCCCTATTAGCTCTTCTTCATTGTCAGTGTGCATAAGGAGGCACAGTACAGGAGCCGGCTGCATAATGAGCTGCTGTCCTAGCAAATCAGGTGCTGAATATACACACATTGTGGCTGCATGTCAATGAAAACTGCAGCGCACATTGGCACAATGCAATTTTTGTAGCAAATCTGGCCCTCAGTGTCTTGAACTCTGTTGGGACTGCACCATGAGGAAAAACTCACTGCTTAACAGCTGTGTTTAATAGTTTAGGTCCAGTTTTACCTTGATGCCCCTTAAACAAACCCTTCATGGGTATAGAAATACAAGCTACACAAAGGGGATTTTATGCATTCCTATATTTAAAAAGAAAGAATCTTCTGTTTTTTATAACAGGAGTCTTATTCTCATAGTTTTGACCTATATACCTTCAAGTTAGCATCATGGACGTATTAAAGGAACTGGATTGCATGTTCCAAGATTGCATCCCATTCAGTCCTGTGAAACCTGCTCACTGGGAAGGATGTCAGACACAACCTTCCACCACTCCAATCTCTGCACACTTAATCTCCGCTTGGCCGCATAAAAGGCATGGTGCCAAATGTGTTTGCACTGGACGTAAATGAAGCGCTGCAAATTTGTCCAGTTAATGTAATTGTTAAGGAAACTGTGCCGTGTATGCCCATTTTATGTTTGTCTACTGGCTACTCAACCATATCACCAGACAAGAATGTTCTGAAAAGCCTGGATTACTTCAATGACAACTTTTTTCTTTTGTCCAATTCCAAAGTTTTTCTAATTCTCTGAGCATGGCAACTACAGTACCGTTATGGTTAGGGAAAGATTGTGCTTACAGTCAATAATTGCATATTTTGATCGCAGGTATGTGATGGGATTTGAGCTCCACTCTGCTTCATATAGCCAGGCGTTTATAAGCCCACCTACCACCTGACCCCCAACCCCACACCCCTTCTTTCTATTTTGCTACATAAAGAGCATATTACTATCTGTATTGCCACTGAGTCTTGGCAGTGGATGTAAATCATGAGCTGTTGAATTGTCCGATACAGACGTAATTCCTCGGACGCTGCCACGCATCCTTTTGGACATTAAAGAATACTTCAGGCTTATTACAACTTGAGTTTTTAGTTTTGTCCATCATTTCTATTAGTTAGGATTTATGATATCATTGTACTCACCAGAGTAATTGCTGATATTGTCCTTATAACTGTGTCTAATCACTTTCTGAAACCTATGTGATCACCAGCATAACAGCAATAAGACATATATTATAAGGTATATATTAAAAAACTTTTCTTTAAGAAAATCTCCCTGATGCTATAACTGATCCTCTGTGATGGGATGTTTGGCTGTGGCCCTTCACCCCCACCTTTCCCTCCTGCAGACAGATTTAACAGTTTACTTCAGACATTTGACTCTTCTCTTGTTCTATTGCAGGAAGCTCCTGACAGATTAAAGTACATACTGTCAAACTAGCTGAGGCGTGTGAGTGTATGTGTGTGCACCTGTGTTTGTGCAGGTGTGCATGTGTGTCAGTGTGTGTTATCAGATAGGCTCTATCTTGGAGGCAGAGGACTCTCAGTGTGACTGCTCAACAGGGATTTAAGGTATAAACCTGGTTGACAGGAAAAACAGCTTCCTTTAGAGGTCCTCACTAAACCCTTGTGAAACACAAACACACACACGTACACAGACACGTACACACACACACACACTGCTCCCCCACTAACTGTCTGGGTGACTGGCATCTTGGCAGACAGACCTCCCCACCCATAGGTGCTCTTCTTTCTCTCATTCCTCAGCACAGACTGACAGCTTCCTTTCTGTGCACGCTAGCATCCTAACTGACATGCCTGACTTATCTCCCCCCGATGGCCACAACACACACTCATGCACACCCAAACACACCATGTCCCATCACATCTGCTGTCAGCCTTCCTCTCCTGCCCTATAAAAGGGAAGTTATCACCAGCTGAACCAGGGAGGGGCAACATCACACACTGAAAAATCTGCTGAGCATTAATGCCAGCTTTCCAAGAACCACAGTTATTTCGAAACTACCTGCCGCTCCGTCTCTCTGTCTGTGAAGCCAGACTGTTGGCTCCCTTTGTCTGTCAAACACAGTGTTCTCTTGTCAGTCAGTGTGATTGGACATACAACAAACAATTCTGCAACAATACAATACATGTTAAAGGATTAGCCTTGTGATCGTCTATATTTTTCTTCTTGTCAACAAATCTTAAGTGCAGAGCCAAACCAACAGTGAATGTATCCACTAACAAGTACTGTGTGTGTATTGCAGCCTGATCTCTGTGCCATAGAGTCACAAAAACTATTAAAGACATACCAGTAAGCCACACTGTTGCACTTGGTGACGTGTTCGTTGTCCAGGAAGTTCTATATTCATGTACCGCAGAATCCGCAGGCAGGTTGCTGGGATGGATGGATCCAAACGCATGCAGGGTGTTCAATAGTTAAGGGAAGAAGGGATCATTCCCTCTGTATTTGTGATCCTGTTGGTTAGTATTGAAAGACTGTCTCTTTGAATTATATTGAATATTTTGATTTTGAGTTACTAAAAAGGTGCTTGAGTGTCTCAGTTGAAGAGGATTCTATCAGGTCGTCACTAAGTCTCCCTCCTGTCTCCTCTGCAGCTGCTGTGGATTACTTGGCGAAGAA
Organism: Lateolabrax maculatus; assembly: GCA_031216445.1. Taxonomy (NCBI): domain Eukaryota; kingdom Metazoa; phylum Chordata; class Actinopteri; order Acropomatiformes; family Lateolabracidae; genus Lateolabrax; species Lateolabrax maculatus. Next base: position 2,263,507 of record CM062201.1, read on the forward strand.
CGTCAGCCTGTCCAGTCAACGCAGGATGAAGCTGGCTGACCACTCAGCTGTGCTGGGACTGCTGCAGGTCGAGACTGGCCAGGCCTACTAGTACTAACCTAACATATTTAAAAAACACAACACCTGGTCACCAGCACAACCTGCACCTCCTGCTACCATCCATACAAATCTCCTAGAGAACGTGTGTGTGTGTGTGTGTGTGTGTGTGTGTGTCATAAATCGAGTGTACTTGGCGCTGATATTTAGCTTTTTCATACTTTATTTTATGTTGCTGTTTCTCCAGGGTTCAAGAATGATGCAGCTGTCCAAGCTTTAAACATTCCCCATGGGACCAACCAAATCCACAACTCTTAGCAATGTAAAGTATTTTCTATTTGTTGTTATATAATATTTCAACAAATTTTGTACACAGCATCAGTATGTCTGGCTTTACTTGACAACTATAAACTAGTGATAAAAAAATATTTTGTCCACCCTGAGCCAATCACTTGAGAGTAAGTGTAACCTGGGAACCTATAGCAGAAACCTCAAAAAATTGAGGATGACAACTAAGTGATTTCAGGTGGTTGTCAAAAATGTCTCAATCCAGGCTGACACAGCCACACAATACGACAATGCATTGTTACACAACATTGCATTGGATTTAATGTTGTGAATTGACAGTAAATGCTGTTGTTCACGAAGAAACGTCCCTTTGCGTTCAGTCTGGACGCACCTTAGGTAAGCAGCCTTCTGGTCTCCATGATCACTTCTATTGTTTTTCATTCACTGACATATTTTTCTGGTTGTGTTGTTATCAGACAACCGCACTGATTACAGCTCATAGTTGCTACCTCAAATTTGAGTATGTTGTACTTAAGATCACACACAGTCACAGGTGGGTGGCGAGAATTTAAACCAAGCAAAAATTAGATTTTCAGCTGCTGTCTTTAAGAAATTGCAACCAATATAGACAGATTGTGTTTTTTTGTTCACCTCGAGAAGGATAAAATGCTGAGGCAACCCCAAATACTTTCTATTTTTTATGTGAAACTCGTCAACTTTATAGATGGTGAATATCAGCACAAAATTTTGGCAGCTTAAAAAAAAAAAAGTGTCAGTCTTCAGGAATCCATGTGTGCATGTGTGTGTAAGTATGTAAGGGAGATATACACCTCTGTAGCAGACTGATATGGACTAATTCAGCCATTCCTGAAGAGATGTCTCTGTTCTGACACTGCAGTCCCTCTTATCAACAACAAGACCTCCTGAAGAGCTTTGGCAATAGTTGGAGGTCAAACAAGCTCCTGACTGAGCAGCTGACCATCACTCCCCACTTGGTTGGAGCTGCACATTTCTCCAGGCAGCTCAGCACCAATCATTACAATTCTTTTCCACAATTCCTTTTTTTTGGGGGGGGGGGGGGGGGGGGGGGATTTTAGTTAACTTAATCAGAACTAGCTTTATTGGCCTATTATATATACACATACAAGGAAGTGACTTTGGGTTCCTGTTGCTTTAATGTCTTCTCCATGCATCTATCTATGAAAAACAAACACTGGATAGTTCTATGACATGCCAACATCAACTATTCATAATTACCCTTTAGATAATAAATTGATTATGATGAGTCATATCTGCAATTACAATTGGACTAGTTAACAGTCTTGTTTAGTTAACAGGTTGATCTCCTCTAGTTAATTTACTCTTTTGTTCTTGCTAAATGCATTCCATGTTAAGATTAATGGTGTGGATAATTTTTTGCTTCAACATATCAACCACAATGTTCATATTGAGCATACCGGCAAAATGTTTACCATCAATGACTACATTTACATGCACAGAATATTTTGTTTGTTGCTGTTATTCCAAAAAAAAATACAATATTCCTCCTAAGCTGTTTACATGGCTAATGAAAATGAATATTCCTTTAATATTCCCGTTTACATGCGTCCTGCATTTTCCGGCTAACGTAAAACGCCCCCATGATGTACGTCCTACGGCTACGCCGTCAAACCTGTTGTAACAAACTCCTTCAAAATGTGTAACAGTAGGTGTGTTTCTCCTTCCGACCAGGAATGTGGGCTTTTTTTTGGGCATGAATCTCTACCACAGCCTGGAAAACTGTTCGTTAGTTGGTTTGTTTACAACACACAGAGCTGACCATGAACAGGCAAGAGGCCGTGTGTCGCAAACTGCAGTTAAAGCTTCAACTGAGACACATACTCTGAATACGCTGTATACATGTCCAAAGAATGCTCCTAAAACCTGAATAATATCGGCATATCCCGCATGTCTTAATCAGAAAATGCTCCAATGCTACAGACACAAGGCCTAATTCAGATTATCCAAACGGAATATGCTGTTTACATGACCCGTATTGAATTCAGAATATTGTCATATTCTGAATAATAGTGGAACTTTAAGTGCACGTAAACGTCGTCAGTGTTTTAAGAATGCCTATGACAACTTCAGTATGGTTGAAGATGGTTACAGGTACAACATTTTGCTCTAGTGCCTATGTCTGAGATCCTAAAGTTTCCTCTCAGCTCACTGTTAAAGTATCGAGTGTATCAGTAAATGAAGATACTGTAAATTAAATTTGGACTTTACTTACCTCAGCTGCAGAGAGGACCAGGTTTAGAGCCTTTATTTGTGATTTCCCCATTATATTTTATCACAATTTAGTGAAAGATGCATCCCTGTTTTCTGATCTGCTCCTGTCAGGAGTCTTAACAGTCTTAACATTAGAAATGCTCAGTGTTTTTTACCTGGTCATTATTTCATCTGACAATCCAGATAGATACTCAAAACTGATTTTTAATGTGGATCCAAACAATTTCAGAATGTATTCAGCGATAAATAAACATTTTGACATGTCACAAAGGAATTAAAGATTTCTATAATGTCAACCTCAAAAAAGAATAAAGCGGTGAGCCATTCTAGTGCAAACTGCATGAGTTCCATGAATGAGTTCTTTGGAGATTGTAATACAGTCAGAGAGGGAGAGCTTCATCAGAGATGTGATCACTGTAATCAGCCGTACAGACCAAAGGGAAAGCTCCTTGCAATTCCACTCCCCCATGCCCTCCACAGGAACTACTGCACTGCTCAGGAGAGGAACAACAATGCTAGAAAAGGGTGTCACCATATCAAGCTTTGTGTTTCCTTCAGTGGAAACCACTTCAAGCTTAACGGGCTGGAAGATAAATGGAGACCGCACAGAGAATCATTCCCCCCTATAGCATCATTCCACTCATAAAAAGTACTTGAACAATCACAATATGCTTCTGCATTATTAAAGTTATCTTTCTTTGTTCCACTCTTTGTTCTGTATTCAAAGCCATTCCAGAGAGACGCTCGGTGTTCCATCCTCAGCTCACAAGACCATCATGAACTTAGAGATGATGCCATGAAATGAAACTGAGTTTGATGAGTTTATTTCCATTCCCACCGGATGCTGGTGCCATATGTACCTATAGTGAGGAAAATCATCACTGTCTATACAGAAGCTTTTTTAATATCTCTGCAACTCCACAAGAACCATTGCAACTCTTGGGATGCTGGCTGTGTTAACCTTCTACCTTGTGTATATATATTTTTTCAATGACAGCAAACCAAGGTGAACATTATGGTTCAAATGTACTGATATGCTCATTTACCCCCCACCCTCCTGTTTACCTCTTGGTTCTTTCTCTGCTTGTTTTGTTCTGCTTTCTGTTTGGCATGTGTGTATGTTGCCATAGTATAATTTATTCTACCTGTAGGAAGTATTAGACTAGTGAGAAATTTGTATTGGCATTTACTCCCCTCAGCCTCTTGGTGTGTCAACTGTAACACTGGCGTAACTGTCTGTTCATTAAAGCTCTACAACTGGACCAAGACCACAGGGTTGTGCTGGCTTCCTGCTCTTCATTAACAAACACTGAATATGTTGTTGTTTCTAGGCAGTAAAATGAAAGAGGAAAAAACATGATTCAGTTAAGTATGTTTGAGATTTTGATCTGAGGTATAAAGGGTTTCCTTACATTTGTACCTTATTCAGAACCAGAGTTTTGGAAAGGTGGACAGGCATCGCCATCATTAGGCCCTGTCACAAACAAGGAAACTAAACAGGCAAAAGAGAATTCCAAAACATACCTTAGTGTTTTATTTTTTCATTATGAAAATCAACTTGCAGACTTGAAAGCTGCTTGAAACAGGTAATCCTCTGAAAACCGTGGCACTTTATTTTGTGCAAAGTCAGCAAAAGGGCAAATGCAAACTCAAGGAAAAAAATGTCAAGTGCTAGTCAGCCATGTAAAATGGATTAATGGTAAATGGCTGCATTTATATAGCTTTACTATTTGCTGTTCATTCACCCATTCACACACACACACACACACTCACCAACTGATATCAGCAAGCTACCACGCAAGGTGCTGGTCTGGTCTCTTGTTGTTGTTGGTTAAATTCCTTGCTCCAAACTATCTGAAACTACTAGCATCGAGGTGGGTGGAGCGTCAGCTGTGGTTCTCTTTATGTGGATGATATTTTCTGTTGTGTCAAACAGATTATTACAGGGTTCTCAGCAGTGCTTTTAATATAGTTTTTTTTACTGCACTAGTGACAACATTGTTTGCATGTAAATGTACTAAAATATAAATAACTGAATACAAAGTTTAAATTTAAACAGCAATGTAGGAAACAGACAGTAACCCATTTGACTGATGGACATTATTGTCTTTAAAACAATGCAGGTTGTTACTCTAGCATGCACAAGACTTGCACTGCACATGCACCCATTACAACAAATTAGAGCCCCTAGCTTTTATTTTAGACAAACTTCAGTTATCATTGCATGGTAATGCAGTTGTACGAGCAGGCTAAATTGATTATGCAGATTATGCAGTTCAACCAGAAAAGCCACTTAAGTCTAGATGTGGCATCGGTCATAATGCCTGGATTATATTTAACAAGCGGCCGAGGCAGCCTGATGTAAGTTTAAAGTGGATGGTCACATGGGCCTCAGAGAGAGGTGTGGATGAGAATGTTACACTGCTGGTGATGAGCTGCAACAAAGACGAATCTGGTAAAGGGGTGAATACATAAAGCTGTGATGTTTTGGGCAGCAGAGGAGGACCAGCACTGTCTGGGGGGAGAGGTGTTTGAGGCAGGTGGGAGGATGTGAACAATCCCCTGTATCTGCTGTTTGAATGCATATCAGAATCATATATGATCATAAATGTAAAGTACATCTGATGGCATGGGGCAGCCAATGAACTGGCAAGTTCTTTTCCTATTGCATTGATGACATAAACCCTAATCATGATCTAAGCCGCCTTTGATAATCTACGATTTTCCAGCCTTTGAAGGCTTTGATGACAGCTCCAGTGATTGAAGATAGTATAAATCCTTTGTAAAGGCTGAGCAGAGTGAATGAAGTTGTGTTAATGAGAAGGGCTGTTTAAGCCCACAGTGGAGATGTGCTGGCTGCAGCCTGAGGGCCTTTGACCCAGACCTGACCACAACAGGCTATTTTTAGGATGGTGTAATATGCCACTCAGGCCTGCTGGCGGGCAGTCTAACAGGAGCAGATATTACAACGTTCAAATTAGGAAGTCATGTAAGACAAAATCAGAAGAGGATGACATTTTTTTCTGGTTGCCCAGAATCTTTGGCGGTGAATCCAGATTGTATTATGAAAATTTAGTTAGAACTAGTTGGAAAGTCAAGGTCAAAATAGATAAATACTACTGTCATGCTAAGTAACACAACACTTTTTGGGATGTCAGACACTGTTGCCATGATTCCCACACAGTATTGTCAACAGAGCAGAGGTATTTTCTTCGATCAGTAATCACACAGAGAGCAAAAACACTTAAAGTTGAGCCACTGATAAATACCACTGTTTTTCACCACCTTGTTGGCTGTTTGAGGTCTCGATTTCGAGGCGAGGGGGATGAAATTTGCAATTATGGTGAATCATCCGTAGACTGTCTCATTTGGGAGGAGGTGCAGGTTCAACATAGCAGCCTTTACAGTGGCTCCAGTATAATCATTATTTCTATATTAGCAGTGGATCACATGACAACATGGATGCCCATAGCAATGAACCCACAAAGAATTATCATCAACTCTGCAGCTCCTCTCAGGTCTACGGCGAGTTTTAGCATGTTTCAGCTCATTATTTTGGTGTCACGGCCCACAACTTTACTGTTTTGGTTTAATCTCCCCGCCCTCTTCAGTGTTTTTGGCAGCAGCAGACAACTGTTTTCAGAGAAAAAGCTCTGATAAAGCCACTAGCCCGTACCTGATCAGGAGCAAACAGCAGGCAGACACAGTTAAAGAGCAGCTGATGAACATAGTGGAGCATTGAACAGCTACAGAGACTGATGTTTCCCCTATAAGGTGGTGGAGAACAAAAACAGAGCTAAGAAAGACAGAACTTAATTCATCATGTGGACACAAACACTTCAAATTCCAAAATAGGTTAAACACAAAATACCTTTTCTGAAATTCCATGGATAACTAACCACGTTTGATCTGAATAGCAATGATTATTATATTAAAAAACATTGACTTGTACTACCGTCTACTTTTTAACATTTTCTCTTTGTTCTCAACTTACTTTTCTTCTTTTTTCAGACTGCCCAAAAAAATGTCACTGTTCCTGTTGAAACTCACTGTGAATGAAAGCTGACTGTAATAAAATTGCTTGCACTTAAATCAAACATTAATAATGCTATTTATCATAAGCAAGTACAGCTACAGCTGATAATAAAATTTACACAAAACTAGTGATCATAAATATCCAAAAATACACAATGTCAAAATATAATATGACAATATAAGAAGAATTGCAGATGTGTGTGAGAACTATGTACTGTACTAAAAATATCAGTAGGTGATTTTGTAATTTTCAACTGGAGGAATGGCCCGATGGGACACAAAAAGAATTAATAAGCAGTTAACCTCAACAGCAAGATGACAGGAGCACTGAGACTTTCACAGGATTGACTGTTTGCGGTCAGCATAAATGTTATGAATATTATCACTCTGACTGAGAGCACAAAATGCTACGAGGAATGCAGTGATTAAAGGAAATGTCTGTAGAAGTTCACCCCCCAGTGCAGCAGGCCCAAGGGTATCGTGCACTCGGAGTACTGCTGTGTCAAACACTCAACACTGCCACAATGAAAGCACTTACAAAGCCTAACATCTCCCTAAATCCCATAATTATTCCAGGATACATTATGTACCTGGGCCCCAGCTGTCTGATCACCACAGCGAGGGGATAGCACCTTCTACAATCAGCTTATAGGAGACAGATTGTTATGATTAGTTAATAATATCAGCTTGTAAGTAGTGTGCTTAAGCAGTGTGAAACAGACAGAAGAAGTATATTGTTAGATCCCTCTGTCCCTTCTCCCCCACTGCTGTTGTTAGCCACTGTTGTTCCTACCGTTCCATCTTTTATTTACCTTGCAGATTTAATTTCCCTTGACAACAAAAGAAAGTGAGACGCCGCAGCGATCACCTTCCTTGGATTGTATTTAGTATCAGCGTATTCCTAAAGTCTGGTGTCTTTTATGTCTTATCGCAACAGTCCCCTGAATGTGCGCTCACTGAGCTCTGTAGCAACCACTGTTGTTCCGCACCCTGCTCTCACACCCTGCCCCCTCACTCCCAGCACCCCACTCGTTCTAATCTCCTCACCACAGTAGTACTTTGAAATTAAGCTGGGAGGAAACTGGGTGTTTTACTAACCTCTCTGCTCTGACACCAGGCCCTCAATCAGCCTCCTTGTGGAAAGAGAATTCAGCACTTCTGAGTTAACATGTCTGAGCTGACAGCCGCTTGGAAAACCTTGGCTTTAAAAGGCGAGATGACTTCCTGATGCCCAGCTGGCTCCACAAAGCAAAAAACATGCAGATAAATTGCTTCTGAACGTTTCTTATTGACTGTTGTGATTGCCATAAATGGTGCCATTTCAGACCAGTTTATGGACATTATATGGTAAGGGAATATCTATATATATTCAAACTGTGTATTTAACAGAAGTGATCTTCTTACAAGCGTGATGTATTGACATAGATAAATGCCAAAAGAGCATTTTCATGTATTAGCATATCACATTCTATCATAATATACAGTTGAAATTTGGAATGCTGTAATTTTGAAATTTTCTTCTTTAAATTATAAATTAATAATACAGCCCACAGCCCATGAAACTATATATGATGACCATGCAATACACATTTGAAATATCTCTTAATAATAAAATAACAAATAAAAGCAAATGACAATCTGTCTCTAAAAACTGAAAAAAGCATGCAAAGACACGCAGGTAAATTGCTATGCCTGAGCCTGGCAGCTCCCACTGTTATCTCTGCAAACCAAATTACAGCATCTTCTCTTGGGAATGATCATCTGATTGTCAGTGTTTCTATGATTCTCTCCTAATAGTAGGGAGTTTCTGTTGCAGAAGAAAAGATGTTAAAAGGAGTCACATGATAAAAAAAGAACAGGCAACTGATGTAGTGGCAGCAGAGGTGGGTAGTGTAGCCAAAACAAGTACTCAATTAGAAATAAAAGTAGTCATCAAAATAACTACTTGAGATAGAGTACAAAAGTATCTGTATTTACTGAAAAAATTACTTGAGTAGCAAGTAACTTAATAATAATAATAATGAAATAATAATAATTATAATAAAAATAATAATGATAATAAATTAAAAAAAAGGAAACCTCAAGTGTTTTGTATGATGTGGTCTTCCTCAGGTGAAGGTAAAGAAGTGAACATACACCTGTATTTGTTTGTGATGAACTGATTCATCTCCTGATTAGATAACCTGCCACATTTACATGAGGACAATAATCCCAGTCTGTATCACGCAAGTGTGATCACAACATTTTACATTTATTTTATATTATTAAGTGCACCAATAATTAAAGATTTTTATTTAAATAAAACATTTGCTCGTGGTCTCCTATATTATATTATAATTTGGCGCATAACTCTGCAAATCTGGGGCATCTGCAAACTAGATGTGTCTGTTATGTCAGAAAGTAAAAATGTCAACATGTCACAGTGTCCTCAAACTTTGATAATTCAAGTTCCCATTACAGACAGCTCAGATCAGGTGTGAGCCCCCCACATCCAGGTCTTTCGATATCACATGAAGACAACAAGATTAGAGAAGTGGCCAATCACTCTCTTATCTTTCAGAAAACGTCTCATATCAGATGACTCATTTAGGCTCATCTGTGATGTTTCATCATTAATTGCCTATTAAATACAGGTGTGTTCACTTTTTCACTTTTACCCGTGGAAGAGCATCTGTGGCTTGCCCTCCTTTTCTATTTCTCTTCATCAGGCTCCACCAATGAGCCAGACGGGTTAAATGCACACTGCTCCACACCATCAGCTCAAATATTTACATTATGGCAGACAGCAGTAGTAGTAGTAGCTTAGAAGCATGATATACTGTGTGTATATGTTATTAAACTTATTAGCATTAACACACACACTTACTGCTCTCTGTCAGCTCCGTGTCAGCATGGTTCTCTGATGTACTGATTTCAGACCAGCGTTCACAACTGGAGCCCCCTCCACCGTGTGCTGTTAATTTGTCTGTAAATATTAGCTGCCAGCACTATTTGAAAGCCATACTCCTGTTGCAGCTTTAACCATTATTCTGCTTTACACAGAATCATGTGGAAACTGACCACCGGCTGCTTATTGGAACGTGCATGAATGCATAAAATAATAAATAATTAGGCCCAAAAGTAGCGTGATGAATGTATCCAAATGTAACAGAGTAAATGTAATGATTTCTGTCTAAAAAATCTACTCAAGTGTATGCTGCATTAAAACTTGAGAAATGGAGTAAATGTAACTTGTTAGTACCCACCTCTGAGTTGCAGTGAGCAGAATGACAGGGAGGAGTTGGACCAGTGGTGATGGGGGAAATATTACTGCTGCTGTGAACCATAGGAACATTTTCTCAAGCTTTCTCAGCTGGATTTTGTCGCAACAGTTACAGCCAGTTAGCAAGCCAGCTAGCTCAATCACCTACCAGACAATAGCTTAACACCGGGATTGGAACTAAACTCAATTAAGCCGGTACTGAGTACTGATTCATGTTCAATCAATCTGTGCCAAATTTTGGTACCCGAGAGCGCATCTGGGTGAGTTGACTACGCTCGAGTATTCGCTAGAGAGAAAGAGAGACTGAGATTACCTCACCTCTGCTGCTTGTTCAAGTCCAACACAGTGAGGGAAATGGTGAGCCAACAGTAGTCACAAGTGTGGTTACACTTTTCAAAACTTGACGCAGACAACTATTGCTGCAATATTTGTAATGTGAAATGCTAAGCTAGGCTAGGGCAACACGTCTAACCTGAAAAATATCTGGTCAAACACAAAATATATCTAATGTTAGCATGTCTGCAGCCTGCACCAAAGACGTTGGACCCACCATGGATGATTAAACTTTAGGTGAGGCAACTTCATCAACATTCAGGGTAATTAATTAGGTAGTTGGATAAGATGTTAATGGAGATGACGTTACCTTAGCATTTTTACTACCGATAGCTATCACTCAGCCACCGGCTGCGTCCAAAATTCCTTACCAACTGCTTTTTTATATGCTAAAACAGTATGTGAAATTTTTTAGTATGTCCAAAACCTTAGTATGAAGCCAATAGAAAGAGTGAAGTACTGAAAAAAGGTACCGTTCGGTACTGGTGCTGGTACTGGTATCAGTTCAAATGTGAGCGGTACCCAATAGTTAACACAGTTTGTTTTGGAGGATTAATGATTACAGGCTGGCTGCAATGTTTCCAACTCCTCAGTAAAGAAAGTAGCTATTGGCTGTCCTAAAAGTTGCTAGAAGTCGCCAAATGACGTCATCGCCTAATTTGCATAATTGTAATGGACGCTGTAGGAGAGAGGAATAACGATGGGAGAGAAAACCCTAAATATGTTTAGAACTATAGATGAACTTTCTTCTGTTGATTCTTGTTTTTGTTTTTTGTTTTTAATATTGCCATATAGGCCATCACTTCTCAAAATAACTTTAAACTTTAACTTTAATGACTTTAATGCTTTGTCTAGACCCACATTACATAAATCAATTTTGTCCTGTATTGTTAAATGTTATTGTTAATATCAAATTTAATCCAGAGACTGTTATGTGGGGTGGAATTGCTAGTTCTACACACAACCCTTGGGCTTGGGACCGGCAAAGTGAGTTAAGTTTGGTTTAGTTTCTAACCTTATGCTCCACTTAGGTCATTGCTTTCTATGGCAGGTTCAGCAACTGAGCTGATGTGCCAAAAAGCTGCCAATAATTATCAGGCAGCTTGTTCTCATAGCAAGCCTCACCAGACAGCTTCAGACCATATCGGACGTACAGGATGGAGTTAAGGGTCTGCAAGGACATCCGATTTCTAAGTTTGCTTTTTACCACACTCATTTGGCTGAATAATCTCTCGACTTCAGCATTCGAGTGTGGCAAGGACAACACAGACACAGCAGCCATGGCAAGTTCCTGAAACGGGTTCATACCAGCTGCATCCCGGAACTTCCAAATCTCACTCCAGAAGCCTACTGTGTTTTTTGTTTCATTCCACTTGCTAAGATGGATGGCACGCCATTGCTGGACAATCTTGTCTATCTCTACAGGAGAGTAGCCAAGGAGCTTAGCTGTTTTCTCCATTTCTCACAGGCTCTTATTGTGCTTTAGAGTTTCCTCTACATTGAAAAGTGACATGTACTGCAATGCTTCGATACTGTCTAGCAGTCTCACCCTCAACTCGTTAGTGAGGGAGATGATGAAGGCTACACACCGCTTTCGGACATAGTTCCCATCCTCAGGCGCAAGATGGAGCTCAGCTGCCTTTGACTCAAAAAGGTAACCAAAGTATGGTTTGGAACCGATGTATCCATCAATTTGCAGCACCCTGCTACTCACAGACTTTACTGGTCCAAAATGCTAATGTGTGGCACACACCTTGGTGATTTGTAAGGGTTTCTCCCCAATATTCTCATATATGGCCTTGTAGGCCTCCCTGCACTTTGGAGACACTGAAAACCAGTTATAAGTCTCCCGTACCAAGTACTCCACACTACAGGGCATGGTGTCATTGGAAGCATGACTTACAGCAAGCTGCAGAGAGTGACACACACAGCGAATAAGAACCAGATCTTTGAGCTCCTTCAGCATTTTATGGACCCCATTGTTAATCCCCATCATAACGGAGACATTGTCAGTCCCTATCCCCAGGAGTTTCTCTTTTTTAAGACAACACTTCTCCAGGAAAGCCACAACAGCTCGGGCTATAGATCTGCCATCTCCTCCCTCCAACTCAACAAGCCCCAGACATTTTGAGACAACTGTGTGTTTGGTGTCACTAAAGTACCTTATCACAACCCCCAGGTACTTAGAAACACTTATATCTGTGGATCCATCGAGGAGGAGGCTGAAACGCTGGTCACCCACATCTGCAACCAACTTTTTTAGAAAGTATAGTGCTAGAACACCATTAATCATTTCCATGCACTTTGTCCTGTGCATTTTGAAGTGAGTAGCAGCAGTGGAGTCAGAGAAAGCAGCTTTACATGCTTCACCAATGTGATCACATGCCAGCATGGAACAGTGTTCAGCAATAGCTAATGCCATGGTGGCTTCAACCTTTTTTGAGTAAATAGTTTTACTCATTAATGGCAGCTTGCTTTGGGTGGAACTGGGCGGCAGTGGCTCGGTGGGTAGGGGACTTGGGTTCGGAATCGGAGGGTCGCCGGTTCAAGTCACAGCCTACACAAAAACAAAAACACGGAATGTGGACTGGTGGTTGGAGAGGCTCCAGTCCACCTCCAGAGCACCGCTGAGGTGCCCTTGAGCAAGGCACCGACCCCCTCTCCCCAACTGCTCCCAGGCGCGCCTTCACCCTATGTCCTCTCCACGCATGTTATGGGTCCCCTATACATACATATATACATATATATATATATATATATATATGCATGTATGTGTGAACTGGGGGGCCTGTATGTATGGGGTGTAAAAACAAATTCATTGTGTGTGTGTGTACAGTTGCATGCCATTTCAATGCCAAATAAAGATCTCGATTCTTCTTCTTCTTATAAGGCTTTGCCTTTTGAGTATGTTTTTGAGTTGCCATGTGTTTTTTAGTTTGGCGAAGAAATCCATCTTACAATACCGGCATTTTGCCCGTGTATCATCTCCAATAAACGGCTTCAACCAGCCTTTGAATTCAGGGTTTGATTTCCAGAACGATCACGTCAGAGTCTCCAAAACACCAGAAAAACCGCTAGATTTGCTAGTCGCTTTTGACAAAAAAAGTCGCCAAGAGGATTTGGAAAGTCGACAGATTTAGCGAGAAAGTCGCCAAGTTGGCAACACTAGCTGGCTACTCTCTGTTATAATCACGGAGTGTGCACCTATTACAATGTACTCACTACGTTCCCCAAGACTTGTTGCAAAGAATGTTTTCTGAGATAGTTCATTGATTTACTGCACTTAAATGCAATATGAATTGTGCAGTGTGTGTGGTTCTGAAGGATAAAACAAAACAAGGTAGCCATTAATAACAACCCCCTCAAAATAAATACAAGCATCCAACAGACAGCTTACGGCTTAGCTACAACATAACATTATTTTAGTCAGTCCACAAAACTAGAAATTCCCTTATTCTATTCATAGCCTCGTAAGTTCCTTTGTGGAAATGTTTGAACGTGTATTTCAGTAAATCACGATGCATTTAATTGGTCATGTGTCTTGAAAACGATTTAATCTCTAATCAGTCTTGCCCTGCATAAACTTTTATTGGCCATGGGACTTCGGGCAATGAGTTATGTTAAACCTGGTTGCTAATATGACAGTTGTTGTACTCCTCAATGGTCAGCACTGTAAAGGCAGCTTGGAAGTGGTCAACTCTACATGATAACTACATGAAAGCAGAGATTTACTTAGCCTCTGGGGGTGAATAACGTCAATGATTCCATTGAAATGAATCATCATTTTCAGACTTCTTAGCCAATGACTCCTTAGGGGAAAGCTATTTGCTTCCCATAGTGCATTGAGTCTCTGTGGTTGGTGGACAAGAATGGCATTTGGCTACAAAAACACCTGCAAGAAATGCATGAGAAGAAGAATTCTGACTATGTGACACAGTAGACCTTGGCATGTAGGCCTTGACAGAAGGCAGAGGCAATAGGTGATGATGATGATGAAAATTGTGAACAAGACCCTTCTGATGTATGCATCATCAGAGGCAGCTGTTCAAGGAACTGGTGCATCAGAGAGAGTGTCTCCATCAACAAGAGTTTTACCACCTGAAAGCCAGCAAAGCACAACTGAAGACAAACTTCAGTCATGGCCGGGTCAGCAGCTGGATAAGGAAAACTATGAGTGGCATTGACAGCAGGGCTGACTGTGACGAGAAGAAGAGCAGAAGGCAGTATCTGTGCTGGAAGCTGTTGTAACTTCAGCTCTGGTGAACGGTTGGATCCTGTATTGTTCTACCCGAATATACATTTTTTTTTAAAGAATATTTATTTCGTACAAATATTTAAAAAATGAAATGTTTTGAGGAAGAAAAAACGAAAATGTCAAAAACTGGTGTTCTTCATAACTGGAATTTCTGCTTGTGCTGATGTGACAGGAAGACAACAGGATAAGGATTTTTGGGTTTACAACTACAGTTTTTAGTCTTGCTGCAGAACACTACTGCACCCATGGAAGTGTTTACACATACTGAAAGAAGCCTCTCTGATCTAAGTAAAACGTTTAAAAAAAAAACACAGCTCAACCGTGTGTGTACATGCACCACACACCCCTGGGGGTTCCTGTGTTGATGGTGAGGAGGGATTAGGTATGGCTACCTTCCTACAACACCTGAGGTCTGCCAATCAGGAAGCTGAAAATCCAGTTGCACCGGTGGAGTTGAGTCCTAGGTCTTCAAGCTTTGTGACGAGTCTGATGATGATTGTGTTAAACACTGTCATCCACAAAGAGCATTTTAACATACGTGTGGATGAAATGGTTTGTGGCGTCATCCATGGATCTGTTGTAGCGGTGCGCTGAGGTCAGAGGTGGTGAGGAGGTGACAAGCATCACCACAAAGCTACCAGCCGGTAGTCATTGAAATTTCTTCGGGACATAGACCACTGTCAACAGATTGAAGCGTGTGGGAATAATGGACTGGGCCAGGGAGAGATCTTCTTGCATATAAGGTGTTGAGCTTTTCAGCCAATGAGATGTCTGCAGTTACCTTCCTGGAGGAGTTTTGTAATGGGTTGTGCTCCAGCTCATTCTGTTGAAACTGTGAATCCAGTTTCTTCCCATAGCATTGCTTGGCCCCCTTTGCTACAGACATTATACGATGAAGAAAAAGTCTGAGTGGCGGAAGCACGCCAGAAGCATGGCCAACGGCTTAAATGACATCTTCAACACCTTACTGGAGACATTCCATGTGCTAGCCTTCTTCAAAACTTCCACCATCATTATCATACCAAAAAACCCAAGGACCACAGTACTTAATGACAACAGACCTGACCTCTGTGGTAATTAAGTAATTTGAGCGTCTTGTACAGTCCAACCTCAAAGCCATGACTGGCCCACTCCTGGACCCCTGCAGTTTGCCTGCAGGGCCAACAGGTCTGTAGATGATGCCATCAACATGGCCCTCCACTTCATCTTCCAATACCTGGATTCTTCAGGAACCTATGAAGCTGTACCTTCAACACCATCATCCAGGCTCCGCTTCAAGGTAGGTGGATCACAGACTTCCTGTCTGACAGGAAGCAGCAAATGAAGCTAGGGAAACACGTCTCAGACTCCATGACCATCACCATTGGATCCCCCTCTACCCTCTACCCTTTACCCTCTACTCTTCTCCCGTCAAGCTTCTGAAGGTTGTGATGACACCACCCTCCTTGGGCTCATCGCCAGTGGGGATGAGTCTGTCTACAGGTGGGAGATTGACCATCTTATGATCTAATGCAGACAGAACAACTTGGAGCTCGATGCTCAAAAGACACTGGAGATGGTGGTGCAATTTGTAAATGCATATCAGTCTGGAACCTCTCCGTTCATTTTTGATTTCCAGGGGGCGTTATTGACGGGCGGATACAACCAATCAGAGCGATGAAACGCCGTCCTGTCTGACGGTACGTCCTGTCAGAAGTTCAGCAAACACATATTTCTTATCAACATAAAGTTTAAGTGCAGTTGTTTGTTCTTCTTTTAGAGAAAATTTACCGTCCAGTCTGTTTAATATTGTTGCTGTAGCCAGCCGCTGAACACTCTGTATCGGCAGCGCCATCTTGGATATTTACAGAGATACGTGAACAGCGCTCGTCTCTGTCAGTTATTGTATTAAACCCGCCTCATACTAGATAAATGGTTGTGATTGGTTCGCCCCATAAAACGGCAGATAAATCAGTTTAAATGGGGGGCTAGAATGAGGGGCTAGATGTATCTGCCAGAGCAAATGAAATAGATTTGTCTGGTTTCCAGGCTAGAAAAAAACTATACTTACAGCATATTTTTCAAAACAGGATGTTTTCAAAACTGTTAAAAATACATTTAAAACAGAATTTTTTGCAGTAACCGTATTGAAGTATATCAACATATCAACCAAACTGATTGCGATTTCAACTGAAAGCCTACCCAGGTGTCCTGTCTTGTTAAAAAAAACAGACAAAAGGGGACAGTTTCGGCATGATTGTATGAATGAGCTTGTGCCCAAATGCAGGAGAGAGGGAGAACCCTCACAGTACTGTACAGTATGAGTGATTATACTATACACATTGTTGATGGATTTTTTTGTAATTATTATTGCAGCCCTAAAACTTCAGCAATTTGTCTTTTTGTTTTTATTTTTCACAAGTAAATTACTATATGCAAAGATATAGAAAGAGTAAAGGATATTGGAGCAAACTGCTGCATTTCTGATTCATTCTGCTTCAGCATTGCTTGTTAGCAATTGAAAAATTGTGTTGACCTTACTGTAATAACATTTGCACACTCTTAAGACAGTATTATACACTCCAATCTCTTCATTTTAAACACTGTACTACTCTCTTCATCTTTAAACAGATATATTTTGATCATATTTTTATTCTAAATGTTTATTTTATATTTAAGACTCTTTACTTGCAGTAATTTATTTATTTATTTTTATTTACAATTACATACAACCCTAAATATGAATGTAAAGCACCACAAACAAAGTGGCCAGAATAGGTAATGTTAATTCAAAATCTGACTTTCAGATTATAAGAGACTGAACTCCCAGTTCCCCAAATGCTGTTTTTCATAATCAACAACAAGACATGAAAATATATATAAACTGTCTACATATTTTGAGCGGTAATTGTATATAGAGAAAGGAAAAGTAGTTTTTAAACTACACTGAATTAGATTTTTTGAGTTGTTAGTTGTGTGTGTGTGTGTGTGTGTGTGTGTGTGTGTGTGTGTTCATGCATGCTGCAGTGAGACAGTTTAATCATTGTGAGAACGTTTTTAGCAGGTTGGAAGCTACTGCAAATTGCTAAAGGGATGTGTATCACATATGAATAGAAGTTTTTGTATGCATAAAATGACTACATGGAGAGGGTTTTTTCTTATTTCAGTTTGAATTATATACCTGACAAATGCTCATATTTGATTTGTTTTCTCCTTTTATTTAGAACCTTTCTGCAAAATATCAGACCTTTTTTAACTAAAAGAGGTTTAGTTCTGGCCCATTGTATATTTTCTATGTTGCAAAATGTCGTTCTTGTTAAATGTTTTGGATAACAACTGACTAATTTCTATGGATGAGTTTTGTGTTTTTTCTACAGTTGTTATCATATTTCTTATATTTTACAGTAACATATAACTTATTTAGTGACCATCACTGGATCAGAGAGGTTGGGCTGATTTTGGAGATGTGAAACACTTGATAATACCATAAAGTATCACTTCTAAAATAGCAAAAAACTAAACAAGTGTAGTGTATCCCAACAAGAAATCATCAACAACCTCACCCCTAGCACACTCTCTACCTACTGGACAGCTTGGAATTCCTTTTGCTCCTTCCATAACAGGTTCAACCTAAATTTTCCATTCTTTGGAAACAGCCCCACAAACTAGCTTCGTCTCGTATGCCCATCTGTCTCAGTCAGTGGAACCCACTATCAAAGTGTACTTGATACACGGAATTAATTTCTTTGCAAAACTGCTCACCCCCGTTCTCCTTCAACACTTGCCCAGATTGCATTGCTCATTAAAGGCCTTCAGTGCCAAGCACTGATGCCAACCACTTGCCATCTCCCATTAACCACTGACCTCCCCTCCTCCATTAACACTCGTTCATTTCAGTCTCACCACGTATCACTGCCTGGCCTGCACATTGGAATCCATGTTCCTGCCTTTGTTTGGTTTCCTGCAGTGTTCTGAGTTTACCTCCTCTGTTCATTGCAGTCTGGTCATGTTTAGTATTATACATACAAAATATACATCAAATATTTATTACATATTCAATATTATAGGTCTTTGTTGTTGCTGTAGCTTTTCTAAGACCATTTCAGGAGTGAATACAACTGAAAATGTTGGTCTTGTTGGAAAAATTATCTTTCCAGAATGCAGATGTATGATCTTCACCCTCTACCAGAAATGATTTAGATTTTCTGTATAGCAACACAGATTTAAAATGTCTTACAGACTAAAATTTGTTTTCTTCCAGTAGGAAACAAAACAGGCCACAACAGAAAAGTCTCCTGAGTGGAGCATGCGGTGGAGATGTCTTTTGTTGAGGGTTTAGAAACACAGTTGCATCTCCCAACTATCTCCCCTGTGTCTTGTAAGCTGTGCAAAGAAAAAGAAAGCTACAACCCTCTATCTCTTCTAATTCAATTTCATGTCTGTGTTACTTAACTCCTACTCATCATCTCTCTCGACTACGGATCAGTTAAACAGTCTGTTTTGTTTTATACGGCAAAAAGTGATTTAGCATTGGGGTGAATTTGGTTATGGAGGGGATACTGGAAATTACTAAGATTGTTCTCTAAAGTCACCTCTGATTCTCTAAACCAAGAGGTTTCATTTTCTCGTGGCAAGTCTTGTTTATTTTTCCATTTTTGGTGTACTGCAAAATGGAGGGAGCTAAGCCACACACACACACACACACACACACACACACATACACACAGGAGTTCTTAAAAAGATGTCCCTCTGCTCTTTGTGCTCCCTGCCTATGTCCTTAAGTCCCCTTTGCATTCTGGTAGTAAAGCCGTTGGGCTTGAGACTCCGGTTGCTTTCTTGGCAAGATCAGTGCAGTCCTGACTGTCTGACGTACATGTGTAAGCAGGCACAGTGAATGCACACTTCAGCCATCAGGAAAGGGATTGTGGATGCTCCTGATTAAACCACTACAATAGAGGGGCAATAAGGACACAATCGTTGGTTTGCAACTCTGCAACATGCATCAAATACATGGAGGATGTTTAAAGCAACAGCAGCTTTGGCCAGGTCTCCCCCCTCTCTCAATATGTGGCAGGTTAATGTTTTTGCTTGTGTCTGTATGTGTTTCTATTTTATTTTGGCTCCAGTTCCATGCTTCTTCACTGATTTTCTGAATTGCATCACATAACTACCAAATAAGAGTCTTTCCTATTATTAAGTGTCTAATTACTAAGTAAGTTTACCATCATCATAAGATCATAAACACACATAAGATGATAATAATGGTGTAATTATGAGAAACAAAAAATCTTGATAATAAAAAAAACCTAAAGTGATGGATTTTTTTCAGTTTAACAAGTGTAATTTAAATTTGTATAATATGTGGAATCATGGCAGTATTCAAATATGTAAAGCACAGCAGAGCATCACTGAAAATATCAGTAATATCAGTGTTCAGTTTCAGTTTGTTTGTCCTCTATAGCTTTTCAGCTCATATTTGATTTTCGTGCTAAACTTTTCTTTCTGACATAGCTGGATTTGTGTGTATTGTGAGAACACAGAGACTTTCTAATGCACCCGCACTAAAAATATTCAGCACGTTTGAGGATCTGCATAGGAACTAAATCCCCTCCATTGTCCTTGTGAGCTGTCTTGAGAATGGCGAATATCTTAGCTCTAACCGACCTGCCTTTGGGAAGGAAGGCAATTACAGTGGGATTTCATGTACACCACAGCTCAGGATTACAAAAGCCTTGTATCAGGATGGTGTGACCCCACCCTCCATTGTGGCTTCTTAGGAGGTATCCGCTGTCTCCAGCTGGGATAAGAAAACTCCAGACCTGGGAGGTAAATTTAATTTTTGAAGATCACAGGCCTTTATGATAATCACTCCGATTCCAGCAGTGGACTGTGAGAGATTTCAAGAGACAGGATTACCAGGGTTTGGTGACTCAATTTCAAAAAAAGGAAAAGATTAATTTAGGGGTTATAGTACATGAGAAGGCAGCAGAGAAAACAACGGCTATGCTAATTTTTCTCAACCCTATCTGTAGTGATGACCCCATCCACACACTTTACTATGTGTTTCTAAAATGTGCCAAGCAAAATGACATGGTTCTACTGCCAATATATTTCAACTAAAGCTTTTCTTCACTGCTGAAACTAGAGAGTCAAACTGAATACTGAGTGCACAGCCGAACATGGAACTGCTGAAATATCACATCAACAAGCAAAGGCAACAGTGACAGTCCATGTTAATGCTGCTACAGGTTGTGTAGGGCCACTGAAACAGGTGGAGGTTAGAGAATTGCCTTTGTGAGCAGCATTATAATGACCACATTAAGAAAAAAAAAGAAGAAGGTATCACAAGTAGGAAAATGTATAACATTAATAATGATAGTAATATAAAACGCAATGACACTACACCCTACTGTTTAAGGCTAATGATCACATTAAGATTAGGATTTAATAGAATATGTTAAAATAAAAATATTTGTAAATGGCATCAACTGTTCACAGTTCAAATATAAAGAATAAAACCTGAAATGAAGAAAAATAAAAATTGTCATTATTTTTCAGAAACATTTGAGGCAGAAGTTAGGCACAAAACAGACCTTTTAGACTTTGTTTTCATAAAGTTTAGTAACTCACAGATTAAATGTTTCTTCAGCACATTTGTGTTTGCATTAACAACACATTTCAACAACCATCAAGATTGGGCAAAGCAGAGCAATAAAATGATTAACAGTAAATGTAGATCTGAAAATAAGAAACTGAGCTTCAGATTTACTGCATTTTTTTTGTGTTTGTTTTTCACATTCTGCCCAAAACTTAGCTTATTTAATCAAAGAGACGCAGCACAGTTTGTGTGTTATTCATACGCCAGGACACGTGTAGGTATCTTTCTTACTGGATTCACCACTGTCACTCAATCAAAAAATTGCAAAACAAAATACAAAATACTGCTATGAGAAAATTAAAGTACAAAAGTACTTTGGAATTTGTAAATAGAAAACACATTACTGATTTTATCACATTTGAGTCCTCTAGCAGGTTTGTTGTGTGAGAGTACCTGTACGTTGCTGTAGCCTCAGAAAAAAGCATTATGCTATTGGGGGAAGTTAAGTTACTTTATTCACCATAAAGTGTCAATAATCTCAGGTTGCAGCATAGCGATGTCTTCCTGCATTATTCACAGCAATTGATCCAGACTGTGAAAAGCCAGTTACCAGCTACGAGCCAGGCTAAAGTAAATTAACATGACCTAAAACCAGAGGTCACCCAACTTGGTCCCGCAGATCTGGACAGGAAGTGACAAACTCGTTGTGCAGCATCAACACCCATGTTTGTATTGAGGAAGTGGATCCTGTGATTGATCGCAGAATGTTGTTTTCTTAGCGTTTTGTGATTTTGTTTTTGCCGCCAAATCAAAATATTACCAGCAGAAGCACTGTTTGTTGTAGTGATGAGAGTTTATAATGCATTTTATATAGTTCTTAATTTAATTATTTGAATATCTGTTTATACATTTTACATTTGTGTGAAGTATGGAGGGGACAACAATTGCATTACAGAATGCATTTTTGGTATTGTATAATGACAATAATTAAACCTTGAATCGTAATATATGACAAGCACCCAGAGGCCTGTACTGCGCTGCAGGATTTGGGGTTAGCGAACTAACTTCAGGTTTAACCCTGGGTTTTCAGGGTTACGTTGGTGGTTTACTTCTTCCCAGGGTACATCACCATGGTAACTTATGCTGCACACCCAGCCTTATCCGGAGGAGGTTACGTTCAGAGATTTACATTGGCTATAAATCGTCACCTTTTCACTAACTCTTTTCCTGATGCTGTCCTCTATGAGCGATATAGATTCTCAGCTGAAGGAATACATTTTATATGCAAACTTGTAATGTAATGTCACCAAATTGCTGTGCAATTACAGCTGCTCTTTGCAGGGTTTTTTTTGTGCCACCTACATGCATTCAGTTGGTAATGCAGAAAATATTTTTTTCCCCATTCGCTTCAGGTAATACTAACACTTAAAATTTTAACAGACAGAATGACAAAGGCTCAGCAACTACACTTTGGGTGATGATTTTATCTGGATTTGCTGTCAAATCCATTTTAAACTGCTGGTACTATAGCTAATAGAACACAATTAGAAAATTGATTAATCTAGGTATTTATTTTTATTAAGGTATTTATCACAAATCATATTCAATCAATTTCACTTTGGCCAAAAACTAAAGTGACAGTGTCAGATCTAAAGACAGTGTCAGACCTAAATGCAGTTATTTAGTATAATGTTTAAATATACATTTAAAGATTAGGAGCTCTATAATGTGCAGCTGTCACATTAGAAATAAACAGGAGGCACTGAGTGTGATAAAATGAATATACTAACTTACAAATTTACAAGATTAGCCATTTTCTGCCAGCAGCCCCCTCTTGCCTTATCTGCAGCAACAGTGTTGCTTTTTTGCAGTAATACTTTTTTTATACTCTTCATAGCTCTCCATCCAAAGTAGGGGGCACATGATCGATCCATTTTGCGTGGAAAAAAAGTCAAATAATGTGCCAAAGCACCCTTTATGGGAGTGCGCACAGAGCCTGAAGACAAAATGCCTGAGTTAACAAATAAAGTTGATAACCACCGTCTTGAGACCCGTTATCGGATGATAATTGATTGATTGGGGGTTGAGGTTTAGGGTTTGTTGAGCCAGATAATGCAAAGAAAGCTATGTTGAACTTGCTAGTACAGGCCTCTGGTCAGGGCCAGAATCAAGAACCACAGTGAAGTCCTGCTTTAATGATATCTGAAAGAAAATCATTTTATATAATAAATTTATCTTATCATATCACTTAGATTAGCTGAAAATACACAACAGTCAAAAATCAACTGAATATTAGAGGGGCAGCTTCACAGAAGTTGTTCTGAAGCACTACATACACAGCAGTTTGTATGTGTAGATAAATACTTTATTGTTGAGCCCTCTGGTTTCCGCAGTTTAATTAAATTTGATTTAATAATTACCAGCACTTGAAAATAATTTAATGCAAAAACTGTATATGCAGTGTGCTACTCATTTTACCTAATGGGAAGTTCACCTGTAGTTTTAATGAGTTAACCTTATTACCTTGGGACTGTATGGACATGTCAGCCTTGTCAATCCCTTCCACACCTTCCACCTGCTCTGATAATAGTGCTTTCTCATTGCTCCATTGCCCTCTGCTTCTAGACTGGGAACCAGACAAATCTGGGAGCTCATGTTTTATTTTCTCTGGCAGATTTGCTAGCCCCCTCCCATTCAGAGAGAATTCCACCAGAACCCAAAGGGTCAATCGCAACCGTTTATCTAATATGGGGCAGGTTTAATACGATGCACCACTGAAGCAGCTTTGTAAATAAACAAGGTGGCTGCCACTGATCTGGAAAGTTCCCCGGCCATATTATTAAGTATTAAACGGACTGGATGGTGAATTTTCTCTAAAAGAAGAACAAACAACTGCACTTAAACTTTATGTTGACAAGAAATATGTGTTTTCGCATTGGAAATCAAAAATAAACTGAGAGGTCCCAGACTAATACGCATTTATGAACTAGACTGCCAGGCTGCTCTGCCCCTTCTCCTCAGGTAGACCCCAACCTGTTGGACCGGCCTGTACTTTACTTTTGTCCACCCTTTAATGTCATGCTGCCTTTTTTGACTTCATTTGATTTTTTGTGACTCCCATTGTATTTATTTTATTAGTAATGGGACATTCCGGGGACATGTCTTTGCATCATATCACCCAACTAGTCAGTGGCAACCAGAATCTTAAAAGTTGGTCCTAAAATGAACTGGAAGCTGGTGCAGAGACTTTAAAACAGGAGGGATGTGAGCTTTTTATTTTGTTCCAGTTTGAACTGTGCCAGCAGCGTTCTGTAAGAGCTGCTACTGGCTTATAGACTTTTTGGGGAGGCATGTGAACAGTGCATTGCGGTAGCTGAGCATTCTATAATAAAAACATGCACAAACACTTCTGCCTCTCAAGAAAAGGTCTGACCGCTGCAATGTCCTCTAAATGATTGAACGCTGTTCTAGTTATGTTAAGAAACACAAAGTGTACACAAAGCAGACACATAGAAGCTGGTTTTGAACAGAAACAAGAATCTATGTGATTATGTGTTAAGTGAAATAAATAAAAACAATAATTTAGTGTGTATAGTTTCTCTTTAAGAAATTGCTCCCTTGACAATTTCCATGATTGGCACATCATTATTAGAGTAGTTTAGCTCTTGAATTCAGACTAAAATCACACTCACAACTTCCCATGAATCACTGGCAAATAAAAGCTCTCATGTTTGGGTCCAAATGGTTGTTTAAGCCCTCCGGTGCTGCTCTGCTGCCGTCCCAGAACACAGTCATCTCCCAAAAATGATCAGAATCAGGGCTTCAGGTTTCACACAGACATGAGTCAGGGATGAAGGGAAACAAAGAGCAGGCTGGACTCGGGTGGGGGGGCAAGGCCGGCATGAGTACATACATGCCACTTTCCCAGGCTTTTGACAAGCCCAACAGCTGAGAGACCCGCACCCCCAACACCCGTTCACCGCTCCCACACACAGATGTAGGCATGTATGTACTGTATGTGTGTGCGTGTGTGTGTGTTGATGCTTCTGATGTTGTGCCAATGAGGAAGAGTTGTGTAATGAGAAAGAGAGGGAGAGGACTGAGAGACAATGATGTTTTTCTTCCCATCAGCAGCAGGATGATGAGAGTGGGACAGCAGCTGTGCTCTCTCTCTCTCTTTCTCTCTCTGTCTCTCTCTCTCTGCCTTTCTCTGTCTCTTTCGCCACATCTCTCTTTTCACAGTGGCACATTTTTTATATTGTTTATTGCTGTAAAAGTTCACAAACAATGTTGCCAAATCATTAATATGAATCTGGTGTTATTCAACATTATTCTTCAACAAATTCCAAGAAAAGACCAAAAGCAACAATATCTCCTGACTACCCCACCCTGTCTGTGACACTAAGCCCCAAGCCCATTGGTTCCTACTGAAGATGTAGATCTTTAAAAATGGGGCCACAATCTATAGTTTTTTACAGTCTAAGTTATTGAAACTGGAGGAAATAATGCATTTGCTGGGAACTATTTTATGGGATTAAAAGGCAGCATTTATGTGTTCCATCTGCAGTACAGTCATTTCAGTGATGCATTTTAGTATTCTGTTAAAACAACAATCAATTTTATTGATCATTCATGAATTTTAAATATACCAGTTACATTGGAAGTTTTACAGCCAAGTCAAAATTGAGGTAGTAAAGATGTTTTACACATGCATGAATAAACATGTACCACATTTCCCTACATGTGTTTACTACCACATAATGTTCCAAAGAATGTATTGGTTGTATGTGTCTGTAATAGTTGTATATAATTGCTACATTTAGTCAGACCTGTTGGAAAGAAGTCAAGTCAAGTCAATTTTATTTGTATAGCGCCAAATCATAACAAAGGTTATCTCATGACACTTTTCACAGAGAGTAGGTCTAGACCGTACTCTTTAAAATATTATTTACAGAGACCCAACAGTTCCCACCATGAGCAAGCACTTGGCGACAGTGGCGAGGAAAAACTCCCTTTTAACAGGTAGAAACCTCGACCGAGTTGGGTTGAAAGGGGAAGAGAGAATGGGAGAGGGGAGAGAGAGCAGGAGGAGAGACAACAAATCAGACTAATAATAATAACAACTGCAGCAGTGAGTGTGGAGCAGGAACATGGGGGCAGTAGATGGCCTGCAGTCTAGGCCTATAACAGCATAACTAAGGGATGGTTCAGGGCTCACCTGAGCCAGCCCTAACTATAAGCTTTATCAAAGAGGAACGTTTTTAGCGACTCTTAAAGGAGGAAAGGGTGTCTCCCGAACCCAAATTGGGAGCTGGTTCCACAGAAGAGGAGCTTGATAACTAAAGGCTCTGGCTCCCATTCTACTTTTAGAGACTTTAGGTACCACAAGTAACCCTGCATTCTGTGAGCGTAGTGCTCTAGTGGGGAAGTAGACACGTGCAGCTGTTGCACTGGTTACAGTGTATGTTGTTGGATGAGATGATGATACGGAGGGAGGATTGGAAGGAAAGGATGGTCTGGGGCACCTGTTTGATAAATAAACTGGAGGTGTTTTGGGCATAAATTGTTGCAAGAACAATTTATCATTTTCAACAAAAATCAGCACTTTGTGTTTATCACATTCACTGCATGCTGTCCTAGCACAGACACTCCGCAGAAGCCTTTTCTCGACAGGAGATGAGATTAAGACTTCTTACAATCAGTTATTAAAGGTGCACTAACTCTGTGGACAGAGCTCAGTGTAGCAATGATCAGCTTACAGTAGTTACTGCTTTCATTTGACCATCTCGGAGAAACTGGGCACTTTTGCCCAAACAAATGCTGCATCTATCAAACAGGCGCAGCAGGCTGGAGTTTGCATATAATTTGTGCAAGTGCTTGCAAGGTGCGTCTCACTACTCATGGCATATGCATTTAAGAGAGACTCATGCAAATAACAGGTGGGGTCATTCAATCTTAGACAGAAAAATAAATGAATAGGAATTATTCTAGTAATTATCATTATTAATAATTAAATGATATATATAGCAATATATAACTCTCTCTCTCCACTGGTTACAGTGGCTTGTGCATATTTTGTGCATCTTTGATTTGTCATATCACTTCACTAACACTGGAGAGCAGCAGAAAGTGGGCACAGGATAAAGTCAAGATGAGGATGTTGGAGCAGCTGGAGAATGGTTGTTTGGACTAGTAACTCTGTAGTAAATAGCAGAGACATGGTCACATGGGGGATTGTCAAAACAATCAAGCATATTTAGTTTTATTTCATTTATATTCTACAGTTGCACATCAGTTCTCAGTCTTTCCCCTGCCCCTGTCTGTGGTGTGTTCACAATGAATCTGTGAGGCAAGGAATATAATAATGATACATTTTATTTATATAGCACTTTTCTCAACAAGGCAACAGGTGCTTCACAGAAAAAGAACAGCAGATGATAAAAAAACAACACAGATCATAAAACATCATAAAATAAAGTTTAAAAAAAGTAAAATGACAAGAGTGAAATGATAAAAACCCAGCAACTTATATTAAGAATTCATAAATGCTTTCCTATGAAGGAGAGTTTTAGGTTCTATGTGAAAGATAAGAACATAGGAGTTGTAGAACAGTTCCCTTAAGATCGACCCAGGTTGATAGACCAGGTGCAGGAGGACAGAGTGATGTGACAGTCACATCTAAAAGCACAAGGGCTGAACAATCACTATCTGCTGTTAAAAGTGGGTCATTAGAGACCTTCATGAGGGATGCTGGAAACTGTTCATAATGTTATCATTGGTCATAAAAGCATCAGTTGAGTTGAAATTAATTTCACCTTAGATAAAAATGATAATAATCTCGCTCAGTAATTACAGACCAAATTCTGGTCAGTAATTATTGAGTAATAGGGGATCCAGATTAGGTTTTTACAGAAGCGGTTCAATAATTACATTTGAAACTATTAGGAAAGTTTCTAGAGGTCAGAGAGCTGTTAGTAATCAATACAATAAAAGGGCAGTGGGGAAAACCTCTTTTAAAATCTTAATTGGAATACTTTCACAGATGGAGCATTTGAATTAAGAGTTAGTTTAGAGTGCTGATATGTTGATCGTTTCAAACTGGGTGAGGGAAGAGAGATTATTGTTGAAGGTAGGTAGATGTTGTGGATCAGGCGAAATTTGTGACAATGCTCTTTATCTTTACAATAAAATGAGCTGCAAAATTCTCTGTCCAACCTTTTCCAGGTTCCAGATCAGTGCTGGATGGTCCATTGAGAACATAGCCGACAGCCTTGAGTAAGATTTTGGGGTTAAGTATGCTGATCTTGCCCGTCTTACTGTTGTCTGGAAGCTTGTCTGTGTTCTTTGGATGACTGCTGACTTAGTTAGCTTCCAATTGTGTTGATATTTTCTGCACAGGAGTTTCAGGGATAGGATGTGATCATTAAGCCAGGGGAAGGGGTTTGGTCTACTTTCTGGATTTCAGTGGAGCAATATGGGGAAGAATGGAGGACTGATTGTTAAAAGAGGTTTTTGTAATGGGAATAGAACAATTGGAGAAGGTGTTACTGAATTTGGCTGCAGTCAACAGTAAAAATGCAAGATCGTCTGATGGGGTGAGGCGGATAAAGAAGCTCTAAAACACAGCTTTGTGGTCTCATACAAAGACATATACTAACTCTACATTCTCTGGGCAAAGCATTTAGTACAACATTAAGCTATGTATGTAAATATGTAATTTTACAACACTTTTGTTGACATCAGTAAATTAATCCACCCCCCCCTTCACACACACGTACACACACACACTGTGGGGGGTGAAAAGAGTCATTGAAATACCACATGCATGTCCCTTCATGCAGGTGCACAAGTGTGTGGTAGTGCTACTTGAAATGCAACTACCAGACCACACCAATACATGTAGCTGTGATTCTTCGAGCATACAACACACATAACACACGTACATGCACACGTGGGATATTACACTTTAGGTTGGTGGTTTGTTTCCAGCACAGGGTGTTCATTTATTGATTTATTCAAAAATCAGTTTGACTCCAGATCAACTCTCTTTCACAGAGTGTCATTACATTACATCCAAAGCAGCATTCGACCATGTGGATACAACACAAACATTGCACATCAACTTCATCAGATATGCTGAACTGCCTCCTGATCCGAGGGAAAGGAGGGGAGGATCTGAGGGATTCTGTACAGACTGTAAAGCCCCCTGAGGCAAATTTGGGATTTGTGACATTGAGCTAAAGAAATCAAATTGACATGCATAAATACATGTCTATATACAGTATATACAGCTTGGATTTATATTTGATGGTGATGATATGTAACTTATATGTAATAATATGTAATAACTTGTTTTTTTATAGGTAATTTGCAGGTACAGTGGATGTTTAGTGTTACCGGGTTATTGCACAGGGATGTTTCTGACACTATGTGGCTGATGTTAAGTGTTCTTCAGAGTGACGGCCTGTGGACAGAAGCTCTTCTGGTGTCTGGTAATTTTGGTGTACAGAGTTGTGTACCACCTACCGGAGGAGATGAGTGGGAACAGGTTGTGTCGAGGGTGTGATGCTCTGCAGTGACGTGTCCTGCCTGTTTCCTGACTCTGGAGGAGTGTAAATCCTGAATGGAAGCAAGGTTGACAATATTTTTTTCTGTTGACAGTCTGTGGTTTGTTCTCATTCTGACTGTTAGCCGATCCAAACTAGACAGTGATGGATGCGCAGAAAACTGGATGATTGCAGAGTAGAACTGGATCAGCAGCTCCTGAGGCAGGTTGAACTTCCTTTCCACAGCAGACACAATGCTGTTGGATATAGTGATGGGGGCCTCCTCCTGAAGTCCACTGTCATCTCCACAGTTTTGAGTGTGTTCAGTTCCAGGGTGTTCTGACTACACCAGGAAGACCAGCTGTTCAACCTCCGTCTGTATGATGACTGTGTCGTCTGTGGACTTCATGAGTTTAACAGACAGGTCTCCTGACGGGCAGTTGTTGGTGCAGATGGAGAGGAGCAGAAGGAAAAGCACACATCCCGGGGGGCACCAGTGCTGGATTTCCGGGTGCTGGATGTGATGTTCCCCAGACTCACCTGCTGCCTCCTGTCTGTCAGGAAATTAGTGATCTATTGACAAGTTGGGGCTACCACGGTTCTTTTGGGATGACAGTGATGAACACTGAGCTGAGGTCCACAAACAGGGTCCTTGTGAATGGCCCTGGGGAGTCGAGGCGTTGCAGGGTGTAGTGAGTCCCATGTCGACTGCATCATCCACTGACCTTCTCCCCTTTCATCATTCAAAAGTGTGCTTAGAGATATAGAGGACTGTTAGCCTACACCCACACCATTTTTATCAGGAGGATCTAACAATTAACACTGAGTATTGTTTCTTTAGTATTTGTTATAACTGTAATTTGGTTGGGAAAAATAAAGTTTCCCTTTGCTGTACTTTTGTACTTTTTCTAGTTTTTGTCCCTGTTGTTTTCTATCTTGTGGCGAACTCAGCATCATAACTTTGTAAAAGAAGAAAAGAGCTCATTTTTATTTTATTTTGTATTCTTTTGTCACTATATATACTATATAGTATATATAGTATATATAGTGACATATATATATATATATATACTGCTTCTTCTTTCACTCTAGATAAAGTTCAGAATATTCATGTAAGGATTTGTAGACATTGATAGCCGACTGTGAGTTTATTTACACTGTTACATTTACAGGTGACAGGTTATTGTCTGTGCTACACTCATAAATGAACCTACCAGCCTTTTAGACCTGATATCTGTTGTTGTAATGTTCCTGTTATATTATTTGTTCAATTTCATCTACATCATCTTTCATCAGAATTTGTATAAATGTTAAAAAAACAATTTAAATGTTAATGTTAAAAATGTTCTTAAGTGCTGTAAGAACTGTGTAACAAGAGGACCAATGAAGGAAAAGTTAACAGAAGAAACATTTAGGATGAATACAAGGATGCTGATACCGGCAATAAAAAGTAGTGGACTTAAGCGCCACCTCCTGGTTGATGAACAAACAACCTCATCAATAAAACACTGCTGGGTGATTCATTGTTCAGACACCGTTGCCATGTTTTGCATCAAGTGTGTGAAATTCCTATCAGCACATTACTGATTTGCACCCAGGATTTGAAAACTTTATTTAGATATGATCATAAATATAAATACAACAGTACTATAATATTAATGCAATTTACATAAGAATGATTATTTTTTAATATTATAAGGGGTAAACTAATTTCTTTAAAAAACAAACATTTGCACTGAAAAGTATGCACAAAGATAAAAAAAAAAAAAATCATGTTAACCTTTGTGTAAATGTGTTTATTACTCTGTTCCACGAAGAATAAAAGGCTGTTCAGCTTCAGGAACAAAGTAGATTGTGGAGGAGACATCAGTGACCTTTTGATTTCAACTTTGATTTTGATTATGGACAAATGGCCATTACAGTGGGTGAGGGATTTAAGTAAAAAATACAGTAGATCTTACTTTTGTCATTATACATAAGATAGCTCAGTTGCATTTAGCCTGAAGGGTATCAACTGAAGTTTTCCTGTGGAAATCAGTGGAGATATCAGATAGTAGAAAGTTCTCATCTGGCAATGCTCCAACCCTCTGGGTGAGCCTCAGCTGATCTGTGAGGCTTGGTCACATGGGGATGAGATCTAAGTATGAAGCACCCTCTGCTGGGGACATGGTGGGAGATTGTCTGTCCTGTCCTGGGGAAATACAGAGTCCTACAGCTCTTGCCAGGACATCATTAGCCCTGAAGACAGAAGTCTGTGTGGAAGTGTAGATCAGATGGGCGTCTCAGCTCACTGCCCTGCTCGCTGCCCTGCACCTTGTTCAGAATCATGTAAAGGTGAGACTGTCATTTTCAGTAATCAGGTGACAACATTAAAGGAGAATCCCGTATGTTACCCTGCGGTCCAAGCATTACCCAGGACAAGACATTTGTCAGGATAGGAGATTCAGTTGCATTCCCACATATCCTGTCAGTTTAACTTCATCCTCTCCAGTGTTGCCACGGTAGCTGATCACATCACAGCCCCAGATTGTTGAGATGTGGTTTTGCCTGTAGTTTTTCAGCCTGCAGGTCTCATGCACTGCCTGGATGATGATGTAATTTCTGCCGACTGTGTATTTGGTTCTGCCTCGGTCTCTGCTTTACACTGAGTGATCATTAAGTGATCATGTGTTGCTGTGGATGGAAGTGTGGAAGTGTGGAGTGAAAGTGTGTGCTGGGCTGTTACAAGTCTGATATGATTGCTGTCAGCAAAGGTTCTGAAAACATTTCAGATGTGGAACATCTGTTCAGCAACCACATGTCTAATATAATTTACAGTTGTTTTACCAACATTTTTGGTGTTGAACAAGCATAAATACACATTGTAGCTTATGTAGATGTGGTGAAAGAGCTTTGTGGCTGTGCTCTACTGGCTAATTACTGGACTACTAACATGCTCCTGAATAGTGTTTAGAGAGTAGTCCAAGTTAACCTGTGAATTCATAAGGACAAATTATCTCTCAGTTTGGGTCCTCCTACCTTGGTTTTTCTCACCACAAACGGAGCTTTTGAAAACCATGATAGAGCTGTCCAGTGAGGGTTGGGGCTGTGCAGCAGTAAAAAAAATATTTTGTTGTGATCACTCATTTCAAATATCATCTCTTGGATGCAGGGCAGCTTGGGGGGAATTGACGTCTCCAAGACATACTTCCTGAAGTGCAGGGTGGAGGCTGGCTGTGTTGAGGAAGTCCTGAAGCCAGTGAGGTAGGAAATCCTCGGCCATGGCTTTTTGGTCACTTCTCTGCATGCCAACCACAGAGAAGCCTCTTAATACTCTAAACTATGGGCCCTCTTACACTCCCCACACCAGCACACCAGAGAATAAGACAAGTAATAAAGTTCATCCTCAAACAAAACATCTGCTGTGTCCCTGGTTGGTCAGTTCATACTGTCATGGTTGGTAGCAGGGAGCACGGGATGGACCCAAATGCAGACGGAGGCAGAGGATGATTTGCGAGATTTTGATAAGAGAATACCTTACATGGGAAACGATGGCAGGAACAGGAACAAATCAGGATTCAGGTTCAGAAATTCACTAGAAATCACAATGACCAAAACCCACAATGAATTAACTGACATGGAAGAAAGAATCTGGGCTGGTACAAGTCGTGACTGACTGACAAAGAAAGTGAGGACAGGTGAGGCCAATAAGGAACCAATGGAGACAATTACAAAGGCGGGGAAGTGGAGTGGCATAAAACAAGAGGAAAGGAGACATAAAAGAAAATAAAACAGGAAACAAAGCATGAAATAACCAGACAACTTGGTATTTGGAGCCAGATCATGACATAATTGCCTTCACAAAGTGTTGTCTTTGTTTTGTAATACCTATTCTGAACCTCTTCAATCTTGCCCTGACAAATACAATCCCATATGATAATAAAAAATAAATTAAATTAATACTGAAACTCATAAACACTAAACGGAAACTAAACATTTTTAAACAATAAAAACTGAGCGAAATGAGCAAACCCACTCTGGACACTAACTGAAACTAAGTTGAATTGAAAACAAAAATTTCAAATGAAAATTGAAATGAAAAAAAGAAAAAAATATAATAAGACATATTCTAATATAATATACTCATTTGATCCAACCATCAGCATATTGAAGCAACCTACTTCCAAAGCACAAGGTCTTCAAGGTCTTTATTTACCACTGCATATCCACAGCATATTTGGTGGCTTACTCTGAGAAGTCTTGGACCATTTTCCTCTATTCGTACTGCTGACCCTCAAAGATGGAATCAAAGCGATACTGGCTATCAGAATGCAGTGGAATAGAAAAGAAGGCTGAACACAAGTACACCACTGTATTGTATTGTCAATGAGGCCAAAATGGAATTAACATCAGGCACAATGGGTGTTGTGGGAACATACAACAACAGTATTAAATGTTTTAAGATCTTGCATAAAGTGCCAGGATGGTTGCTAAAACACCCCATTCAAGATAAGAATAATTTACAGGCTTAATGCCTTTAACTAGTCTGCCATCGCCAAAATAATTCGCAAATGCGTATTAGTCTGTAACCTCTCAGTTCATTTTTGATTTCCAAGGGGCGTTATTGACGGGCAGAGACAACCAAACAACGAAATGCCTCCTTTCAGAAGTATGGCAACCACATATTTCTTATCAAGATAAAGTTTAAGTGCAGTTGTTTGTTCTTCTTTTAGAGAACATTTACCGTCCAGTACGTCTAATACTGCCACTGTAGCCAGGCGTGGAACGGTAGCCGCCATATTGGATATTTACAAAAATGCTTCAACAGTGCTCCTCTCTGTTGAGGGACCGAAGTCAGCAAACCAGTAGGATTTTAGTGCAACCCCCATTACGACACCAAAACCAAAACCCCCTAATTTGGTTTCAGAGCAGGTGGAAGTCGTTCAAGCATAGTGTAATATGGGTCTGATGCAGACAGGACAAGCATCCACTCAGTGCTGGATAAAGAATGTGTGAATGAATGAGTAGTTATAGGCTGTGTGTGAGATCACATGGTTAAAAAGTGGTTGACAAAGCAAAAGAAATGTGAGGAACAATTGTTGTTGCTCATTAGTCAGAGTCACTGTCACAGTGCAGCCCTCTGGACCAAAGCAGATATGAGTGGGCAGAAAGAAGGACGTGGGTTGCCCAAGAATCCTGCTGCTCTATTCTGATAGGACAGGAGGACACTGAGAAAACAATGTGGCTGCACATTACAAGACAAAGAGACAAAGAGCAGCTTCATTGCATCAATAGGGAAAATAAATGATCAGATTGAAAACGACTGAACCAGTAGGCTATACATTAGATTTTTGCTGCAATAATTGTGCTGCTTGAAACAATATTTCATCAGGAAGCTCTAAATAAAGAACATTAGGTGCACAGTAACCATGGTTTCAATACTACATTTATACCTACTATTAATTTGGATATAATTGTTTAAAAGCAAGTAAATGTTACTGCGTTACATTTTTAAAAAGGAGGGGTTGGTGCGACTGCCCCAGGAGGAGAGGGAAGAGCTCAACTAACCCAGCTTGCACCCAAGGGTGCTCCTAGCTAATATCCGGTTTGAGGAAAGTGGAATGTACTTAATGGCACTCAGGCTGGCCAAGCAACGGGAAATCAGGCAGGATCATGGGAGG
This sequence comes from Lateolabrax maculatus, assembly GCA_031216445.1. NCBI lineage: Eukaryota > Metazoa > Chordata > Actinopteri > Acropomatiformes > Lateolabracidae > Lateolabrax > Lateolabrax maculatus. The sequence goes on from CM062201.1 coordinate 2,298,770, forward strand.
TGGACCCTGTGTTTACATCAGTGATCCTTGGTGCTCAAACGCAGTCAACACTGATGGGCAATGTTTCCCAGATGTACGACTATTAATGTCCAAATTAAGACTATATTATGCTGTTTGTATTTCCCTGGATGCAAATTCATTTTTTATTGTATCTTATTCTATTCTAAATTGAATTATCTCTATGTTCTTTGTGTGTTCAGCATAAAGGGGTTGTAAAATGACAAATACAATACCTTGATACTTTGATTCCTGAGATGATAATAATGATGTTATATGATAGAACTATTGAGTTAACACCTTTATGCTACAGCTACAGTGCTGCCACAGTATGCAATGTTTCAACAGGCTGCTACCACACTACCCACCTGAGAAAAATCATTAGAGTAATCTAAAACTCCATCTGACAGAGACAGACATACAGGTCCATGAGGATGATGATGGCACACCACATGCAACTGTTAAAATACAGATTCTGCAGACAACAGTCAATCAGGACAACACTCCTACACTAAGTATATTGTTGTCAGACGCAGTGGCATCTTCTGCCACACTTCTCTCCTCACAGTCTCCAGCATTTGGTTTCTATGCAATTGTGTTGCAAAATAAAAACAGTGTTTTTGTACTTGGACCTGCAGTGACGATGCCATCTAACACTGGGTGCCATATTGAATTGCAGAAGTCCACAAGTAATGTTTGGTAGTTCACAACAGAGAAACAATGAAAAGATATGGAAATTCCATGTTTGTGAACCTATACTGGCCCTATACTATAAATATTAGCATGTATCCCACAAGCCAGGGACAGTTGGCTCCAGCAATCTTGAGAACAATATCCTCTACATTGCTGAGGTAATGAAATAAAGAAAACACTGAATTATAAATATAACAAGTGGCTACTGATCCACATGACTTAATCCCACACAACCAGGCCCATCTGTTTGATAATCAGCTAATGATAGTGCAACTACAATAGAGACACTGACCAGCAGGACTTTAGTGACAAACACACTAGCCAAATGTGCTGTTTAGCTGAATTGCATTCACAAAAGATCTGCAATGACACAGCCCATCATGTGTGAAATAAACATTATCCAGCTTTATTTCATTCACTGACTACCATTGTGAATAGCTGTACATTTCCCAGTTTGACACATTTAACACTAACAGGCAGTGACATCAGCTGCTGGACCTCAACAGAGTGCTACAGGAATGAGTCCTACAACCCGGAATTTAGTTTGCATTTTTGCACTTCCCTCGTCTCGCAGTCAGCGGGTTGTTTGAATGGGTTTTTGGCAAGATATCTGAAATAAGCTCTGCGGTTAACACAAGCTTAGGAGATTTTCACGTTTTGTTCTACAACATAAAATACATCAGGAAATACCCCACTTGTGGAATTTGAAGGTTTTACGTCTCTTAAAAAAGGTGGTTGCTAACAAGTGGCTAAATGAGACGACAGAGGTTGTCGGGGACGTTAAACGTCATCATGTCAAACAACAAAAATCATCTACTCACTTAAATCTGATGGATGTATTGTTGAACACAAAATCAATATGTGTTTGTACTCAGTCACTAAGTGAAGTTTTTGGCAACTAGTAGTTTTTCAAATGTTGCTTTCTTGTATTTTCAGTGCCCTGTCTACACTGGTATGAGCTCCTTTACATTGCCAACATGGAGTGTTTGAGACAATGGTTTGTCTTTGTTCAGTGTGGAGCAAACACTGTGGCTGTAGGACCCTGCTGACCTGTTCCACTTTGCATTGATTTGGAAAAGTGATTTACTTGTTGGCCAAAAGTATGGGCAGGTATGGCCAGGATATGATGTACTTCCTCATGTATTTTTCCAGCATGGTCAAGTGTTTGATAACTTAAAGCTTAAAACTCACAAAAAATTGGCCTAACAGACTCTGCATCAGAGCCCTGCTTGCCTCTGTGGTGGATTATCTTTCAACAACCCAGCAAATGTTTATTAAAAACGAAAATGTATTAAATGCTTCTTTTTGGGGCAAAACTCTTTCTCAATTAAGTAATACTCATTTTTTCCAATTAAACTACTGTAACAAGTAAAAAAAAAAAAACATTTAATGATGACAAACAGTTGTGTTGGAGGCATCTAGCTATATTACACATAAAAAAAATCATCATGTTATGAAATACTATATTACAAACAAAGATTTAATTTGAAATTAAAACATCATCACTGTCATATGTTGGTGCTACAACCAACAGTTGTTGGTCATTATAACTAATCTGTCAAATATTTTTAAATTAATGTATTATTTTGATTTAGGTAATCGGTTATTAACCGATTAACAGTTGCCAAACCAGTAGTCCTATTTAAGATGGCTTCTCATTGTCACGAACCATTTGCCTAATGAAGGTCCAGCACCGAAATGATGAATGTATTATTGCAAGTTAGACAGTGTGCGGGAGTTTGTTTGCAACCTTTGAGAAAAGAGGGTTGAAAAATGCTGAGATTTCAGATTGTTCATACTTTTTTGCTTATAAACACTTCATTACTGATTACCATAATAACCTCTGCAGATGCATGTGTTTATGTATTCAGTTATTTGTACAGGCATGACAATGGATTCACTAAAAGGGGAAAAGGGCACTCACTGAGGTTACATAATGTACAAGGCCCAGGTTTTCCTGCTATGCCACTGCTCATAATACTTGCTTTTGAGCCCAAAGTAAGTCTTTGTGAGGACAAACCTTTAACATTATTGCCGCCAAGGAGAAATTAGTCCTGCAGACAGATTAAGCATACAACACGCACAGACCTGGACAAAAGATGCATAATAAAACAAAATAAAAATATGTGAAACATCGGTGCATTACATAGTGGAGTTCATCCAGCCACCATCCAACCCAGTCATCCTTTTCATCATCACTCATGAAACAACATCACCTTCATCATCCACCAACTGTTATATGGAAGCCTGACGGTCAGCTGCAGGCCGGGGCCAGGTTGGGTCCTGCCGTGTGGCTGGGACAGGGTTGGGTCCAGGTTGAAGTGACACCTGTGGTTCTGCAGCCTGTGTTACTGTCTCTTTAAAAGGCGTGGTGACAGCGTGCCAGGGCTCCACAGTGCTACGTAGCTAATGAGCCAATATACACCATCCTGGAGTGGAGGTATTTATCTGAACTTCGATCTTGAGCTGTGGACATTAAAACTAAACTTTAGATTAGTGCGTATATGTGTGATTAATTTGCTTGGGCTCTTACCAGTATATAGCCTATATATAGATAGAAATATAACGTTAGGTGGAAGAGCGGACAGAAGGCTGTGGAGGACGCCTTCTGCTCTACTGTAGTTAGCTAGATAACGCTCTCTTTTGATTAGCTGCCCAGTTTGAAAATGGCCACAGACGAGCTGTCGTCCAAACTCAGCCGTCGGCTGCAGATCGAGGAAGGAGCCGAGGACCCTGTTGCTGTGGATGGCCCCGGACACCAGAATGGCTCGGAAGAGAAGCCGAGCACGGCCAACGCAGACTCGGAGCTGGGCGCTAAACTGATGCGGCGAGAGGAGCTGAACGAGGGGCAGGGGGAGCACTGCCAGCCCAGCATGAAGGTCTTCAACCCCTACACCGAGTTCAAAGAGTTCTCTCGGACCCAGATCAAAGACATGGAGAAGATGTTCAAAACGTGAGTGTGTGACAGACAGACAGGGTGATACTGATGGCAATGGGGGGGGGTTAAGACTGCTCATATATAGGGAAGTGCAGTTAACATGTTGATCCTGTAAGTCACATCTTAATGAAACACATGATTTCCTGCTTTTTTTACTTGTGGAAAGTAGAAAAAGTACCACAGAATCACAAAAAACTTACATAGAAATGTAAGGATTAGTGACGGAGGAACCGTCTTACTGCTCAAAGAAAAGAAAAGCTTGAAGACAGCATTGGGGACTGATTATGATGCTTATACTTTATGGGATAAATGGTCAAATGGCGAACAAAAATAGATTAATAAAGAAAACAGTCAGTATTTGAAGCAGTAGTTATTGCGGGATCTAATGTGCCCTGGATCTCCGTAGCTGGAGTGATTGCAGGGTGGGGACATTGTGCAAGCCAGTGATAAGGAAGTCAGACAACAGGCTTTCATCGAGTAAAGAATACTGCATGGTGTTCAGTCCAGACCGGATGTGTAGTTATAAATATGTTCACAAATATGTTAATAAATAAAAAAGGCTGTAAATAGACCTCTTCTGCTTGTCAGATAATCAGCACCTCTCTTTCTAGAGTCAAACTGAAGTGTGATGTACAGTAACATGGTTTAAATGACATTTCTGATGTGTTTTTTGATGTTTTACCTTCATAAGATCAGACATGGTGTAAGATTAATGAAATTAATACAATTGTTTGAGCTGTAGAACTCTGGCCTTATACTGAACTCTGTCTAAAACCTCAGTTAAACCAGGTGCCTGTACAACGAAGCAAGTTCAACTTAGTCTGGTACTCTTTGGGTTACCTGGCTTCATTGAGCCTTACATTGGTGATCCTAGACTGGTATCAACTGGTTCTGTTAACTCTGGTCTGTCCAGTCCGGCCATGAGCATGTTCAGTTGTTAATTACAAGCAACATCAACAAGGTGCTAAATATGATCGTGTCATACTCTGTTATAGTGACAGCAAAAAGCGATATTCAACTCGGTGAACTGTAAACTATATAATCCCATAGCTAGAGTAGAATAAGAAGCTGTAGAAATACTACAAATAATTTCAAACTCTTAAAGTAAGTCAGTGAATGATTATGTATGTCTTTAGTTGACTATCTTCGTGTTTTATATGATGATGGACAAACTTATGAAAATGTGATACACGTGAAAAAGTTAAAGTAAAGACTGTTTCTGCTGCTAGAGGATAAAGGAGAAAAAGAGAAGTTCATATCTGATTAGGTTTATCTGACCGAGATGTTGCATTTCTAATCATGGGAGTTAATTAACAGCATACAGATTATTTTTCTCAGCAGGACAACAGAGGGTATAGGTTTTATTTCCAATCATCGTCACAGTGTCGCCTCACTTTATTCTGAGCTGCAGTGATGGAAAGAGGAAAACCTATCAAGCTAAGCTTTACACAGTTAAAATTAAGTTATAATCGTCATCATGTATTTATTGTCAGAAACTATCCCTGTTTGTTAGATGCTCTGTTTTAAAACCAAAAGTCTGGAACAGCAAATAATTCTACTAAAAACACCTGTATCATATATTGTTCTTGATTACTCATCACTTTGTTATACACTGAGTCATCATACGTTTGTCACCATCAGGCGGAATGATGACTCCCTGTTTTTAGTGATGTGATTGGGCTGTTGGTGGTAAGTTTTGATCATGGAAGTCCTGGTTCAACTTGATTCTTTCTTGAGTTTCATCAGATAAATAGGAATATAAAAAGGAGGTAATGCGACTGTATTGCTGCTAATACAGTGTTGAAAAATGCCTCTGAAATCTTTCAGCTTTGTCAAAATGTTCATAAGCGTTCTCAGTCAATTGAATATACAGTGTGTCATGATTTTCAGAGGGACATGCGGCGCTTCAAAGTGATTGCAAGCAACATACTCGACAGGATGTCAACACCTGTTAAAATGGTGTAGCGTGACGCCGCGTCACCGTGGTCACTTGCAGAGGGAAGTGGCTGTGGTGTTATATTAGTCAGATTTGTACTATTAAATGCAAGGCTAATGTTTTGTGAGCTGACTGTGTCAGAACAATTCAACTCTGAGGTAACTGTTCTGCCATAGTTCCCTTGTTGTGGATTGCATTATTGGCTATCCACTCATGAGTTAGTCTTTTTTTTGTGAAAACTGATATTTTTCCCCTCCGTTTAAAGAAATCTCTCCGCACGAGCTTCATTTTACAAAATATTGAATGCACACAACAATGCTCAAACGCTCAAACAAGCATGTTAAATAATAAAAAACGATATAGTCTGCGTCAACAATTTAATTATAGTCATTTGACAGCCATTTCGTCACCTTGGATGGTGCAGCATTGCTAATTAAATTGTAAACTTGTAATTTGACCAAGCATTGCTAACCAAATGTAATCCTCGTTTTAGTGACCCAAAACTTGTTCGCGAGAGGAAAATATTTGTTTTCAAGGATATCCGTATACGTGTGGACAAGTCCAGAGTTTAATAGGAAATGGATTTTTCTGACTTGTTGACGATATGGCTTGCAGTATGACTGCAGAGTGAGTCAGGCTCCACTACTGAATTTGGAACTGCATGGCAGGAATGTAGGGTCAGCAAGCATTTAACATGCTTGTAGCAGCAAGCATGTGTAAGTGGTGGGTGGTGGTGCAATGACCCCCCCTTATTTATACAGTAGATATGCTGTAGTTAACAAAACCTGACAAAGCACTCCCTGCTGGATACGTGAAGATAAAAATGAAGTTATTATCACTAGCATCGATATCTTGTAACAAAGAGACTTCTGTTCAGTCTGCTGTTCCCTTTGGCATTGACATTTGTTTTCACTGAATAGCTATTGTCTGCAGTGAGGGAAACTTTTGCTCAGATTCACCCTGAGGTTTCATTTTTGCAGGTGCGTGACTTGTCATAGCGGTTTCTGTGAGATGCTCTGCCCGGTTCTTCAGGTATCTGTCATGTCCAGGCCTGTCCAGGCATTTTAAATGCACTACATACACATGCTCGTTATACAGCCACCTTTAAACTGTTCAGGCCCATCAGACTTGTACAATTTTCTCTTGTGAGTTAAAATCATTCTAATGTACAACCATTGCTCTCCGTGGGATTTTTGAGTACGATGGTGTTCCTAATCAAACTAATAAATAATCAGATTAGATTAGACTGCCTGTGTTTACTGCAGAGCCAATTTATTATAAGAATGCAATACCCTACTAATCCTGCCCAGTCACAGAACTACAGTGTGAACGTATCCAACGAAACAAGTCAAAAACTGAAAGGCCTTTTTCCATATTATAAAGACGGCCAGTACAGAATATTGTAGCTGTGAGATCTATTTGTTGTTTTAGAGGATAATGTTACGCAGAAATAAAATGGGTCTGAGGCTTTAAGCCTCTGTGTACATGCTTGATTGAGAGCTGACCCAGCAGGGGCACCTAGACATGCTGTAAATAAACTAGTGTGTGGGTAAATGTTAATTATAGTCTCAGATTAAATAAAGATAATAATAAATAATATTGAATGACAAGAAAATTTTAAAAAGCCTGCTTTGGGCAATCTGTAGAAGCCTTTAAGAAGAAGTTTGAGAGGATAAATCATGGGTTCAAAAAGGTCCCTACCAATGAGAAAACCAAACCTACGCTCTTGATCTGACTATCGGCACATATCTTTCACAGCCTTTGTTCAGCGTTTTGTCTAGGTTTCAGTCCAAATGATACCCTCTCTGTTTTGATCATACATGCCTCTGTAGAGCCGTGAAATCAGAGGTGGTGAGCACAGACCGATGTGAAAGGAAGAATATGGCAAATGTAGGGAAACTATTTTGTGACACTTTTGTGGCTGATAAAAATGTGAAGGAGAACACAGTTGGAATTGGGGGAATAAGAAGCTTCCTTTATGGGAAACAAGGACCTGTGTCTCTTTTTTTTTTTTTTTTTCCTTAGAAGTCTCTTTGGAAAAACAAATATCTCAAAATAGATGTGGAACCACGCCAACCAGTGAGAACGATGTGGAAAAGATTCAATAGGAACTCAACACAGAGACTGGAGAGAGCTAACTATTGAAAGTACCCATATTAAGGCGGAAGTTAACCTGGTCTGTAGCAGGATGGAGAGATAATAGGGTCTGTAAATAAGCCAATAATTGCATAATTACCAGATTTAGCCACTCTATTCACTACAAAGGGAGTATTCAGGAAGAAATTAGCTTGTCTGGACATGAACGCCGCCTGCCAGAGAGGAAATGCAGTCTGATAAGCACAGACTTCCTCAGTTGTACAGAGCACAGAGCTGAGAGCAGTGGTTAGCATAGAGCAGTCCCCAAACAAATTTACTGTCAGGTAGGGTGGGGTTCCAAAGCATTTTACCAAATCTGAATCCAGTATTGAATCATCTTATAAAACTGAATCATTTTGAATCCTTTATTCAACTGTGTTGGTTCAGCATTAATATAAAGTTACAAATAAGTAAAACTCAAAGATCTGTAGTCACCTATTGTGGACTTTAAAGACAGAAACTGATTTGAGTGTTGGCCTAATTTATGTTGACAACCTGTAGTTCAAACCTGAAAATATGATGAGCAGGTGAAGATAAGAAATGTTGATTAAATGTATCTGACAAACTATAATAACAGCTGCTGCCAACCGACTTTACTCCAGATTTTTCACCAGTGACTTGATACAAATACTGGAGGTCCTGATTCAGAAGTAAAAAGTCTATGGTATGCATGGAAGTTAACTGGGAGATTGTCTTGAAATTGTTGTGTGATCAGCCAGATTTGCACTTTTTGGTTTTGTTAAACTACAAATAAATCAAGTGTGTACAAAGTCCACCTGTGGTCACTCAGTGATGTTACAGGATTTTTTTTCTTTAGTTGTCTAACAAACACTTCTTAACCAAACAACAAAAGTTTCATTTGAGACATAATAAATTAAGCTAAAAAAATCACCTGCACTTGCTGCCAGATTTGGCTTTGCTAATAGAAAGAGCAGGAAGAAAAGATAGTTCCAACCAGGAATCACATTCAGAAGCAGGAGCATAATACACAGCAGATGCCATAACACTGCTCGTAATTTAGTTAATCAGAAGACCATTACAATATTGGTCAGAAAAATTGTGCATGTATTCAAATCATTCAGTCCTAAACTGAAGTATGCTCCGTCTGATAATCGGTCTTAAAAGATACCGAAGGTATTATCTAGTATTTTCCTTGTTGTCAACAAATCTCAAGGGCAGAGCCAAACTGACACTGATGTATCTACATCCTGAATAAATAAAACCAACACTATGTGCACGGCTCAAAGTGGCTCAGCATGCACATGGTGGAAGGTGTAGATTTTTCTTTCAGCTCTGTTGCCAGCTGTAACAAACCAATGTTATACTTGATCCTGTCAAGGTTTGATGCTGGGAAAGACAACTACATTGACCTGATGGAGCTGAAGCTGATGATGGAGAAGCTCGGAGCTCCACAGACGCACATCGGCTTAAAGAACATGATCAAGGAGGTGGATGAGGACCTGGACAACAAGCTCAGCTTCAGAGAGGTGCAACAAAAAAACACCAGATTAGAATCAGTCACATGATGGGATTTTCCCGCTGTATACATCTATGTCACTCTGTTCTTACTGTCCCCCTCAGTTCCTGCTGATCTTCAGGAAAGCAGCAGCGGGAGAGCTGGCGGAGGACAGTGGCCTCGGTGTCCTTGCTCGCCTCTCTGAAATCGATGTCTCCACAGAGGGGGTCAAAGGAGCCAAGACCTTCTTTGAAGCCAAAGTAAGTGGACTCTAAACTTCGTATTCAAAAACACAATCAAGTGTTGTAGAAGAAGAGAGATACAGTAAACTGCACACAAAGTTACACTAGGTGAAGCATCAGGTTCAGTGTTACAAATCTGCCACAGCTGATTCAGTCGTGTTCATTTTGTCAACATGATGAAAAATATTTGCCTTCTTTTATTGTGGACAAGGTTGTCAACAATGTCTCCACAGGCAGCATACTGTCTACGCAGGATGCATTCAGGCACAGTACTGAGTGTAGATCAACTGTGTTTTGGCAGTGTTGAGAGCCCAACACCAAAACGCTGTAGTTACGCACGTAAAATAGGAGAAAATAAACTAAATATTTGAAATTCAGTTTTGAACATCAGCTCTTGGCTGAGGCTCCACTGTGGCTGCACTCCGTCACTTCACAGCTGTGTGTTTCCCTGTTGGACAGGTCCAGGCCATCAATGAGTCCAACCGATTTGAGGCAGAGATCCGCCAGGAGCAGGAGGTCAAGAAGAAGCAGGCCGAGGACCAGAAACAGAGACGCGCTGCTTTTAAAGAACTGCAGTCAGCCTTCAAGTGACGGCCGTCCTTTCTCCTCTCAGGACCGTCACTCTCTGTGCTGCATTAATGCTGTCAGCTTGTCAGTGTGTTTTTGAATGCTCCATGTAGTCACAGTGGTAGTCCTGAGTCAAACACATGCTCAAAGTTCCACAAATGCTGGTCACTAGTCTACGCTACAATGGACTGGATACATTAGGGAAACTCAGCACTGGTAATGCAGATAACAGATAAAGAATCATCTCTTCATTTAGCTCTGTAGCTCTGTAACTCTCTCAAACATAAAAAATACAAGTTCAATACATGTTTAGAGCAACTACAGCAGGATAACCAGTAGAGCAGTCTGTACTGAGCTAAATGAATGGACGAATCTTACAGCATTTGTAATCCCCACTACTGTGTCCCCGACATGAAAGAACCATTTTTACCCAAATATCAACTCTGTGGCCCACTGTGTCGGCACAGTGAGGGGGTGCCGGGCTCCAGCAGAAAAAGGGTTGAAATTATTGTCATCATGAACTTTCCAGACTGATAAAATCCTGCCTCATAGTATAACAAACTGCTGTGCAATGTTTTGGCATCTAATAAACCTTGAAACTCGTGGATGTGTTACTCCAGTCGGCACTTCTGAATCGTATACGATTGTCTCATCTGTGCCTGACACAAGACACACACACCGACACAGCCACATATGGTGGGTTGTTTTCAGTCTGGACACCCAGTCCCTGTTCTGTTTGGAGCTTCAATCTGTAAACTGAAGCTAAAATGTGTCCAGTTCTTAGTATTTGCATAGACTAGTGATTAATGCACTTGTCTCATCCATAGTGTCAGTCCATTTGTTTGAGCTATATCCGACCAGAATTCTTAAATCCACAGTGACACTTTGCAAACATGTAATCCGTCTGTCAAACAAAATTCAGTTAGTGTTAAATGTTGATCAAATAGATGAGCTCTACATTTTTACTCAGCTCTGTATTTTTGTACAATGGGGTTGATGGGCATTGGGTAGAATTTTGTAGTTGTGGTTTGGGATGGTTGTGGTGGTGGTGGTCATTCTTCAGCACCATAGGCCCTCTTAATTACAGACAGCTTTAAAATGAGTGTTTAGTAGAAACGTGGGGCTTTTCTGTTTTTCTAGTCTCGGCCATAATTCCTATCGTATCAGATCTGTTAACATTTTATTCATCTAGTTCAGTGCTGAGATCTGAGGATGTAGTGGCTTTGCTCTAGTTTAAACCAACCACATGAGCCCACAGGCAGTTTGAAACTGTCAAAATCCCAGGAAACATTTAGCTTGTGTTCACTGGAGTTTGTATTTTCAGATCAGTGGATTAGTGGTTCGGACTAACGAGCCCAGTAGTGAAGTGAGTAAAATGTTTTCTGATAGGAACGATAGCCTTAAACTACGCAAATAGGGTCAAGGTGTTTGTGTTTTTTGAAAAAAATCTTCCCAATGTGGTCTTCTTCCCTAGATGAACCTGGGGGTTTGACACAGAATATCACATGTGCCATGATAGCAGTTACACCAGGACCACTTATGGTGTTTTAAAGCTTCCACTGCTTTACACTGTTGTCTCGCTGTAAAATCATGAGTAATATGGTAATAGTTTGACCTTTTGGCAATGTGGACAGAGTGTGGCAGGAAAGGGAAGTGTGAGTTCCTTCAGAGATGTGACTAGCGCTTCCTCTCGTGCAGTGTTATATTCTCGTCTTATCAAAAGAAGAAGCATATTACTTTTTTGTACCGAGATCCTCAAATCCTTGTCCAAGAATTGAAACCAGCCTTGAATGCCAATCAGCTCATTTCTTGTGGCCCTTTACAGCTTGTGGGGCTTGTGTATTATCTGTAATCAGGTAAATCTTTTTAGCCAAAAGATTTGCACAATTTGCACTTACTTGTACATTTGATGTAAGTGTCTTAATCAAGATATAGTTAATTTAACCTTAATAGAATTGTTAACTTTAATTGATCATCTTCCTGTGTTCCTGTGTTCCAAGTGTTAATCCTGAAGATCGTTTTGTGGATTGTGCTCATGGTTGCATGTTAGCAACCCCAAGCAAATCAACATAATTACTTTTACCCCATAGATTATACAGATAATGGCCTGTCATTTCTTTTAAAGATAATTCAGCAGTAGCATGTGATCTTTTTTATAAAAATCTTGTATTGTGAAATTTTGCACAAATATGGGGCCACTAAACCTGTCACTGTCTCAAAGATCAAGTTCAAACAAATGAACAAACACTGAATTGACTGATGCAACCTATATACCCTAATCATAAAATTTATTGCAGAGATAATGTTGGTTCATTAATTCCCTTACTAAGTGACAACCTAGCGGTGACTTCACATTTGTTGTCATGGTAATGTTACTGCAAGGCATGTGCATTTTAAAAAGGGACAGCCTCACCTTTATTCCACCTCTGATGTGGAATCCACGCTTCCTCACATTACTTCTCAGATGGTATAAATGGCCGTTCTGTAATAGTACTGGATGTCTTCAATAGTTTACACATCAACAGTGTGAATTAGTGCAGGTTTGTTTGTGAAACAAACAAACCTTGTTAGCTGTAGAGTGACTCTTCCACATGTGCATCCATATGGAATTCATACATGGATCATTGCCTGTCAATAGTGGACCAGCAGTGGAAAACTGCATACTGTATGTGTAGGACTGGGCGATAACTATATTAATAATGAACATATTCATGTTTATTGACATGGAGTGCCATCATATTTTAAGTAGTTGATCATATTGTTGTATGTTTTCTAAAATTCACTTGTCCAAATGAATGATTCCAAGCAACAAAAGTACTGATGTGATGTGGAACAGTGATATTGTAGGTCATCTTATGTATCAGAAAAATATTATGAATTATATAATAGTGTATTCAATCATATGGCCCAGCTCTACATATATTTAAAAATTATTTCTAACGTGTATATTGAATGGGTGTTTCTTCAAACGTCAGTTAAATATCCTGTTTTATATGATCTTCAGGATTATCACTTTAAATAATGTAGAATCAGATTTGTTATCCTTAAATGTTTGCTTTGGAGCCACTTTGTAAATGTATGAGTGAGAAACTGTTTGTTAGTACTGTGTAGAATAATATGCAAGCTCCCATATTGTTGTTATTGTTACGTCACTGTCTGTTGATGTAGGCCAGCACTTCATAGCACATTGTACCGGAAATGTTCTTAATGAATAATCGAACAAATATTTCATCACACTATGAAGTGTGGTCCTGATTTTCCCAAATATCCTAAATATTCAAAAGAAACACCATTACTTTTATTTTTGTTCTATTGGAAAAATTAAGGCAAAATGATGAGCCCTAATTATATATGCAAATCTTTCATTGTTGTGTCTCCTTGGTCATTCTCTATTTATCTTGTCCAGGACTTTGCCAACACTGCATTATGTAGTAGAGGAGTAACGGGAAAAAAATTATTTATTTTAAACTTCATTCCATTTAACATGACCCAATTACTGATGGAGAATAGAGACTGAGTTTAGTGTACACATAGTGGATTCCATGAGTTGTCCTCCCACTTAATTCCTTCATGTCCTTATTGTTATCAGAATAGTGCCAAATGTTTAAAGAACTGCCATTACGCCCAGTGCAGTGGAACTTTTCACTCTAAACACAATAACAATAAACGGGAATGGAAACTGTATTGACGATGATGACAAAATATAGTTATTTAGAGAGCTGATGGGCACTGCAGTATTTTCTTTTCATTGTATTGTTGGTACATTCCATCATACTATTTCTAATGAACATTGTAGGCTGAAGTCCATCAGTGGCTTGGATGGATTTTCTGCTGCATTTCTCATCCTTTGCCACTAAGACAGGTATCCACTCGGTCTGAGAATAGCTATGAGACTTAACTTTAAATCTACACTCCCTCTGTTCAGAAACTCAGCTGTGAACTGTGTTGAATGTGAAACTTTACAATTGAGCTGGAAGGTAATTTGGGGATTTGTGCTCTCTGGGCTGAACAACAATCAGGGAGGGTATATTTAATTAATATGATATCTGTCTGTGGTTTGATTTTTATATTTCGTTTTTCCCTAATTGTTTTTGTTAGTATGTACAACTGTTCTGTCTTGTATGCTGATAGGAAATGTGAAAACTCTAATGCACCTCTATTTTGATTTTCAATAACCTGCATTGTTTTGTCACAATAAATTGTCTATAGTGTGTGCCATGACTGTATTTCTGTGAACATCAAAAAGAAAACATCAAGAGAGAGCATAAATAAGGATTATAATTTGTTTGGAATTAGAATCTTTAGCTGTGATTCATTACAGAGTCAGAAAGGTTTGTTAACATTTAACAACAAAGTTTTGTCGTAAGCATGGCTCAAAGGGCAGTAAAATATTGCAGCAAATAAATACATTTTGCTAAGGGGAAGTAGTGGAATAACACTTAACTTCCTGGTATCATAAAGAATCAGTATATATATACTAGCTTAAATAACAATTTAACTTACATTTGGGGCACCACCCTTCAAAAAAGGAAATGATAGCCAATACAGTCTTCATCTGAAAGTTGCCACTACATTCTTGGCTCGTAAATAGTGACTAACACTTCATACACACAAACGACAGAGTCAAGTTCTTTGTAAAATGAAAGGTTTATTAAACCAACTACACACACAACTAGTGACTACTAGACATACAAAATACAGAATACAGCAATGAATAATTAATGAATAAGTGTGTGGCCATGGATACAGCAACAGGCAATCAAACGAGTGAATGTGTCCATTCCTTGACTACTTATATTCCTTTAGTCCATAAGGGTCCACGGATTAAAATAATCCAAATTGTTTTTCATCAATATTAATTCAATTTGTGAAGGCCATTGCTCACTGTCTGCTTACTCCGTATGTATGCAGAGTAACGGGTATGCCAAAAAGAGAGGTGTTGTGTGGGTATGCCGGATGCCGTAAATCCTCAGGTGCCATAATGTGAGTGTTGTTTACTGTAACGATGCTTATGCTCAAGTGCCTTTATGGCACAGAGAAAAAAGTACAATGTGGAATTCAAGCTGTCAGCTGTCAGTCAAATTTGCTGGACAAAACTCAGGAGAAGTAGCAGCTACGGTGGGCTGTATATTTTCTCTCTCTCTCTCTCTCTCTCTCTCTCTCTCTCTCTCTCTCTCTCTCACTCTCTCTATGAGGTTTCCCTAGATGCGCTGTCTCTCAGAGTTTGATCAAATGATTCCTAATTTATATGATATTTCTTATTGATGTCCCATTTTCGCTGAGCAAGAGTTTTGTGCGAAAAGAATGAAAGTTTTGTCCCATATAGACGCCTGTCCCAAATATAGGTAGGTTAACCTGGACCTGTTTCGTGACCCCAGAGGTCATGTGAACAAGAGGTTTAGGAGAAGTTCATCAGTTCTCTGTGGAAGATGTAATTGTTTATCATCATCCCTGTCATCATGTTCCATCTTGACTTTATACCACAATCCGCTTCATTGAACAATTTTACTGAATTAATTAAATTAACTTTTCCTTCAGTCAGTTTCATGTCAGGTCATCATACAGCTTTTTACAATTGCAGCCTGATTTAAATATAGGAGTTCACTTTTTTCAAAACTCTTCACAGTAACATGCAGCTCAGCACAACAGTTTTGACATCCAAAATACACCAAACACTTCATACACATCTCAAGATCTTTGTTGCATGGGTTGTGCTACCTTACAGTATGTCACAGAGATGCATCAGAAATGTTGCAATATGCTTCAACAGGATTTGTTTTTGCAGATTCTTGCAGAGTAATTCCAAGTCCACAAAATGAACTATAAAGGTAATTCCAGTAATGCAATATGAATCTATACCTGTTTACTATACATACTTGTATAGTCTTGTGCATTTGGCCACAAGTTCTCATCCACATCACACCTTATGTCTGTTTTTCTCTTGCAGTACACCTGAGAAAAGATCCTTCTGATGCCTGATCATCCCTGCAAACTTCTGTAGATATGATCTGATATCCAGCATTCATTGCATCCAAGAGGGACAACTGATCATGTGGCTGGTGGTCAAAATAATTCCTCTGTGGGGTTGAAGTGACACCATCCTGGGATGGACTGTAAACCACTCCGTGACTGGAAGAGAACAGTGAGACACCACATCATCCCATACAGTTACAAAATGTTCTTGATTCTGCCTCATCTGCCCCCTTCCCTCACCTCAAGTCTTTCATAGAAGTCATCAAGGAATGATAATAGGTTGGTTGAGTGAGTGAGAAAAAAAAAAACAGTTCATGAATTTTAAAAAGTGTGGTAATTGAATGCACTGAAAATGCAATGAAAAGGTAAAGAGTTGTTGGCTGACCTTAATTTTAGTGAAATTGACTGTGAAGTTTTAATTTTTAGTAAATTAACAAAATTGAAAAATAAAAGTATGACTATGTACCCTTGTTGTAACCTGAGTCCGGTAATAGACCATGCTTCTCGCGATAACAGCCAACAACACTCACCCTTGCAACAGGCCCTGCCCCAGCCACACATCTCGCCCCTTGTAATAGACTATGCCCCAACAGTTATTCTGATCCCCCCTGCAATGCCAGCAAAGTCCTTCTTTCCAGGGCCCCACCCCCTGCACTAGGCCCTGCCCTTGTGACACCATAACCCTACCTGTCGAGTGTTTCCAAGCTGCCCCCTGTGACAGATTCTGCCCCTTGTGAAGCTGCAGTTAGACCAAAATGTATCTGGTGAAATTTACTTGCATTATGTGGCCTAAAAGCAAGGGGACAGAGAATGAGGGTTGGGTTTTAAACATAACCAACAAGAGCCAGCATGGCTAGTTGGCTAACAACTGCAGTCCCAAAAGTTTTAAATAATGCAGCGACCAAAAGTGAGTGTGTCTCACTCTGTCATAGATCCGCCCAACGAACCACACACCTCACATGACAGCAGATTCCACTTCTGGTAATTATTCAGGTTACGCTCACATGGACTATTCTGTCACAGGATGTAGGTTCAGAATAGCCAAATCTGCATCCACCACTAACATGACCCGCCCCGTGAAAAATGTAGACTCTGCCTCCACAAGTTTTGGTAGATTTTACGGATCATACATATGCAAAAAAATGCATTTTATATGGTACCATGGTAATGGCAGCGCATGCAGATACTGCGGTCACAGCTCTTTCAAATTTCAGTACATCGTTCTATTATTTTGTTATTTTTCAGTTTTAATGCTAAAAATTGTTTTACCTATGTCAGAAATACACTCAAAGGCATTGGAAAAGGAAGCACACTGTTTGGTTTAAGAGCAGTGGCTCTTGAGATGATCACTGGCAACTGCCCCAGGAGGAGGGGGAATAGGGCCAGGATAAGAGCCAAGCTAACCCTGTGGAACTTAGTGGAACCTGAAATCTCAGTTCTTGTCTAGTGCAGATGAGAGTTGATAACTAAATATCAAATGACACAATATTCAACCCTTAGTAGATCTTTATTGCTTGAAAGCAAGAGCCATCATCCGTTGAACAGATATGACTGAAGAGAGGCAATCTCTTATCGGTGCCTATACTTTAAGATACACACACACACACAACCATAACTGTAACAATTAACAGGATTCACATGATTTCCCCCAATAAGTCCATTCTGACCTTGTCTTTATCTTAATTATTCTCTTATCATGCCTTTCCCTGTTTCATAAGGTTTGCCACCTACACCCATCCCCTAATTACCCACACTTTCCACTGTGTGGCAAACACTTTCTCTTAACCATGCGAAAATACAACGAACAATTATATTCTTTGTTTACAAAACTATGTGCATCAACTTCTTTCAGGACACTCACGACAACCTATATTTTGTTATATCATGGTGGATAAATTCTAAACACATCTAATCATTTTGTCACGGGGAATAGCAGATTAGCAGGGGTAGGACCCAATCACAGAGAGGAGAGAAGAGGAGACCAACAAAAAGTTAGAATAAACAAACTAAACAAAGAAAGAAACAAAGAAACTAGACCAGTATATGTAACTGACTGTTTAGTGATCAGAGGAAGGTGAGTGAACAGGTGAAGGGCACCCAACTGATGTGGAAGGAGTGGCTGACAGGCAGAGAGAGGAGTAGGCTGATGAGGGGTGGAGACAGCTGTATAGATGGGAGGTGCAGTCAGGTGATGGGAAGTCAGGTGATGGGGAAAGGAAGGAAAGTCCGAGGGCATCTGGTGGAATGTAAGGGGATGGCAGTTCAGGGGAACAGAGAAAGAGTCCATGGCCTAGGTGATGGGTGAGCAGTGAGCAGTGAGCAGAAGTGGAGACAGGGAAAAACAGTAACACAGAGTGCTGGGGCTAGAACGTGACAAAAGAAAGGCAAAAAGGAACAGATCGTGATACATATAGCAATCATGTGATCTTATTGGAAAACACATCATAATATAACATTATAACAAGAATTTCCCTTACAGTGTATATGTCTATATGTAAAAATAACTATATATTATTTTATTTTATTTTATATTTTATCTTGTTCTAAGCAAACTGGAGAACTTAGTATTGTTATTTTTATTTTATAGTTAAATAACACCACATTGTATTGCACAAATGAGAATCCTAGCAGCAGTGTACAGTATGTCTTGCAGAGTTGACCAATGAAGTCATGAGTGTCGTATATGAAACAGAAACAGGTAAAAGCCCTGTCATCATTATTGCAGTGCTTAGTCCTATTTGTCTAACCCTGTCTCCTCTGGACTGTGGACATGAGGGGCCGGACAGTAAGAGAGTGCCAAATTCAGGGCTCTCAAGTAACACTGCTTTCAATAGTATCACTGTCTGTCAGCTCCACACGATGGCTAATGTTCTCAGACAACAGCCTCTCATGAAGAACCAGTACATCACAGGTAGGGCTGAAGCCTATATGCATTTTCCTTTAGATTCTACTGCATTATCTGAAGTGTGTAGAGCTACATACAGTTGGTACTGTTTCTAATTGTCACATTCCTCTGTGCGGTGACCGCTTTAAATTTCAACAAGCTCTTAAGACACACCATCAGTATGTAATGTTTTATGAGAAATGCAAAATGTCTTTCTTTTATAAATCATCGTTTTTGAAGGATTAAATAATGTTCTATGCATTACAATATATCGATATACTCCAGAATATTTCTCCATGTCAACTATTAGTATTATGACTTTATGACTATGTCTTTCAATTAAAAAAAAAGAGAGAAGAGAGCAACTTCAGTGCTGGTTGCAAATTCATTAAATTACTAGTGTTTACACTTTCTGTTTTTGTTCTTAATAGTGTGTCACTTGTTATGCAGCAAACCTTTCATCAGTTTCTACATTTTTCTAGTTTTGTAATCGTACACCATTTCTTTTCTCCTGCCTCTATCCTCGTTTCTAGTTCAGTGAGCTAGATGGTAGTCTTGGTATAGAATCTCTGTCACTGTACTATTGATTATCTGCTCTGTGATGATCCATCTACATATACGCCTGCTCACTGATAGGATAAATTATACATCTCTACTTATCGGTAAGCTATCTGTTTCCACACTACTGTGTCTTTGTCTGCTCTGCTTTCTGATTTCAATCTCTCTTCTCATGCCAACTCATCACCCTCTGCTCCCTCTCCCTCCAGCAGCTATCCAGCATGCAGCAGGAGCTGGGGCTCCACACCAGGTCCTCAGGTGCTACCCTCCATCGAGCCTTTTCTTGCACTGAGAACCACCTCTGCTGCCCCTTCCTGCTGTCTCCCTCAACAGCCAAACCGTCCCGTCCCTGGTCTAAGCTCCTTACTCCAGCTGAATACACCTCAACCACAGTCCACCATGTCACTGAATGGTTCATTTCCTAACAATAATAATCAGACACATACTGAGATTCAGCTGGCCTCCAGAAACATGATGATAAACAATACTCATCCACAGAGCAACAATCACAGAAGAGGTCAGTGCAGCTTGAACAAGACAGTCCTCTGGGGTTTAATAACGAGATGGCAATCTGAGATGGCTTGTGACATTCTATCTTTAGCCCCTTCCCACAGATAGGATTAGAGAATGTCTTCTGTTGAACACCTTATATTTCAATACCTGTTCCGCTTTTAGATCCGTTGTCTTTGGACTGGCTGTTGTTTTCCAAGATATAGTTCCAGCATCTAACTCCCCATACAACCACTATCACTTCTACATTTGTTTGTGTACAGATAAACAAAAAGGAGATACAATGTGTAAATTAGTGCGCTTTAGTGGTGTTAAGCTGTGGGCTAAGCAATAGAGCAAATAATTGTATTTCAGAAAATGTTGAATTTGTCCCTTCTAAATGTGTCATGTTGATAGCAGCCAAGCTAAAAGCAATGCAAACAATGCTATCCATAGCTGCCAAATGCTACAGGATGCCCAATCAGTTCATTATTCAGTGAGAAAAGTAATTCCATTCCTTAGTACTCTTTGGTCACCTTCCATGTCACTTGTAACTTGGTCAGAATTTGTCTGACAGTGATTCTACCAGATCCTCGAGCAGCTTGACAAACAGTCTTCATTTCTCCTCATTGCACAGACAGGTGAAACTGATCTTTATCTGTTGAGGGATTCAATGCTGTTTTGATGTGATTTCTCTGTCAGATAATGGAGTCAAAGCCAAAGCCTTTTCAGGTCAGTCAAACCCCATTAAGGCTTCCAGGACTCACAACGAGCTTCACAAGGAACTGCTACTGACCCACAAAAGGTAGGTACCGTACAGAACCAACAAAACGGGCAGATCTTTTCATAAATATGAAGGGGTGAAGTCTGTTGTACCTATATTACAAACAAGCATTATTCCTGTGTAATATCAGGACATGAACAAAGTACAATTACACTAACTCTGCTTTTTGTAAGAATGTATGTGCTTTTGTGTCCATCATCAAAATGCATCTCATGCTTCTCTCCTCAGTCATGCTTCTCTAAAGCAGGTGTCATTAAGAATACATGAGAGTCTCTCTCTTTCACTCAACTTGGAATCATACACCTTCTCTCCATGCTGCTGCAGTCCTTTAGGCCACTGGGAGCGTGAAACAGTGTAAAGTGATATGTTAATAGGAGGACTGCTCTGGCTCCACCATCGGCTTGTCCTGATAGCACACACTTTACCAGTGAAAGCAATGGATCTTTGTGTTGTTGCCTGTCAATCTGACCTCACAGTTTACAAAATTCAAACCAGAAAAACGTTTTAGCAGAACTTAAACACTAATCTATTTTAACATCTCAAGTTTATGATGATCTAATATTGCTTAAAAAAAAGTGGCAGTGGCAGGAGACAATACAGTACACACTGATTTGCATTTTGACCACGTGTGTGAAGGATGTATTTCGCCACTGCACTATTTTCAAAAATTGGTTCAAACCAAAGTGTTTTTTTTATTACTGATTGGCCCAGTTGTATCATGTATGGGGGGCAGCAAATGTACTGCTACCTTGTGATATCTTGCCACAGGTTTATGAGTTTATGGGTTAAATTACAAAGGCCCGAATGTGGTACCATTATACCCCAAGATAAAGCTCAGTCCTGGTTGATTTGAACATCTGTGTCAAAGTCCTTTAAACCAAATCCATTGGCCCCAAAAGGGCAACAAGTATGGATGAGATGGACAAGGCTGTATGGGCTCAACACCCACCCAAAAGCCACCTTTTCCACCATACCTAACATAAGCTCTGCCTCTTCCTTTATGGGCTAAGGGGTCTGGCACTGAGCAGCAGGTCAGAACTTCAGCAGGTGCTGGAGAGGAGGAAGAGGGTGCAGAGTGACCAGGAAGAGGAGGGACAGAGCAGGACACCCTTGGAGGATGTGCTGCTGAGACGTCAGCAGAAACAACTTGAGGTAATAAATACTGTTTATAGGTTTAGAAAGGCTTCATCAATGGCAGAAAATGCTTCATTTGATCTTTTCATGCAAATGGACACTCATTGTAACTATCGAGTGAACTGTATTAAGGGACAAATGAAACATGGAAAATATAGCTGAGCAGCTATAAAGATCCAAGGCCATGGGGCAACTGTAGATAAAATGGTACTTGACATATTACAGTTTGGCCCTTAACACATAATCAGCAGGATGAGCTGTGCTCACATAGCCTGGGAACCAGCCGAATCTGCAAGCTCATGTTGTATTTGCTCTGGCCCCTCTCCCATTCAGACTGATTTCGTAGTTAAAGGTATCTGGCAAAGCCAATCACAAGCGTTCATCTAGTATGAGGTGGGTTTAATACGATGACTGACAGAGAGGAGTGCCGTTCAGGAATCTTTGTAAATAACCAAGATGGCTGCCGCTGGCCGGCTACAGCATCAGTTTTAAACAGACTGGATGGTAAATTTCCTCTAAGAACGAACAACTGCACTTAAACTTTGTTTGTAGTACTTCTGACAGGAAGTACTGTACGACAGGACGGCGTGTCGTTGCTATGATTGGTTATCTCCTCCCGTCGATAACGGCCCTTGGAAATCAAAAATGAACTGAGAGGTTCCAGACTTTGCACTGAAAGGCTAAGCATTTGCACTTTTGTTTAATCTATTATGACTGCTAACCTGTCTTTGTCCATACATCCAATGGACAAAGAGAGGTTAGCAGTGTGGTCTGACTCACTACTGTGTCCATCTCATACGTGACATTTAGCTACCATCATCATGTTTTTAGGAATCATCATCATACATAGTGTGTGAGAGAAAACCGAATTAAAAGAGTTGACATGCAGGAAATATATGCAAACACAGAATGCATAAATTGTTTACTACAGTCATGGTAAAGGAAACTTATAGTAGTAGCACATTATGTGTTTCACAAATCAAACATTTTTGCCCTTGTCTTGAAGTACTACTTTTTGCCATGTTTACATGAATATGTAATGCCGATGCTTTTCTTTTCTCTTGTCAGAGGGAGAAGGAACAAAAGGAGAAGGTACAAGAGGAAGCCCAGCTGATGGAGTTTGTTAGAGTACGACAGAACCTGAGAAAGATCCACTCAGCGATCCAGAACAAGGCTGCAAATTTAAGTGCTACAGATACACCCAAAATTTAAAATGACGTCTGATCTGGGCACCTACTGCTCTTGAAATGCAAGAGTAACAACAAGTTGCAGACTGAACTGACTCAGTATAAGTGGACAGATTTTTTTAAGATAGACACAGATTCACAGATACTTAAGGAAACAGTATTATTTTATAACTATGTAAAGAAATGTCATCTACCGCTTGTGTAAGTCAAATATTTGTAAGTATTTTTGCTTGATATAGTAGTTCTTATTTATCAATAGTATGTAGTTCAAAAACAATATGGTTGCCTTTGACTTGTCAAATTCGTTAAAATCATTATTGTGAATGCATGTCAAGGATTTCTTTATAATCTCAGCTAACAAAACTCCTGATATTTTTCTATTCAAATGCCAGTGTGAGACACAACAATATGTGGAACCTTTTGAACCTATATAAAGCATATTTGGTTGACATACTGTTGAGTACTGTTGTTATACTGTTCCTTTGCATTAAAGGACCTGCACCAAGCTGGTTTAGGTCCTATTTATCAGAGAGATTTCAGTTTGTACATGTAAATGATGAATCCTCCCTGCACACCGAAGTTGGTCATGGAGTTCCACAAGTTTCTGTGCTTGGACCATTTTATTCACCTTATATATACTTCCTTTAGGCAATATTATTAGGAAACACTCCATAAACTTTCACTGTTATGCAGATGATACCTAATTAAATCTATCGATATAGCCAGATGAAACCGATAAGTTGAGGAATGCATAAAGGACATAAAAAACTGGATGACCTGCAATTTTCTGCTGTTAAACTCAGACAAAACTGAAGTTATTGTTCTTCGCTCCAAACACCTGCGAGATGCATTATCTATAGATATAGGTACTGTAGATGGCATTGCTCTAGCCTCCAGCACTACTGTAAGGAATCTAGGAGTAACCTTTGATCAGGACATGTCTCTTAACTACCATATAAAACAGACTTCAAGGACTGCTTTCTTCCACCAACATGACATTGTAAAAATCAGGCACATCCTGTCTCAAAAAGATGCAGAAAAATTAGTCCATGCATCTGTTACTTCTAGGTTGGATTTTTGTAATTCATTATTATCTGGCTGCCCCAATAAAACTCCAGTTGATCCAGAATGCTGCTGCACGTGAACTGACAGGAACTAGCAAAAGAAATTTGTAAATCTTTGAAATCACTAGGATCACTAGGAAGACAGAAGTAAAGTGTGTCTTATGTATTATATTATGGGAATATGGAGCTGAGGAATATGGGACCCTGTGAACATAGGACCTTGGTTATAGGGATGACCCCCCAATTAAGCTTACATTAACTAGACTTAACAAGTAAAATACAGTTTTTATGTTAGCCACATACAGAGATGGCTGAAATGTGAAGATGAAATATAACTGGCTACATTTAATTTGCATGTTTAATTTTAAACAACACCAGTGACATTCAACTGTGCGGTAAGTGGGGGTGCTGAGAATACTGCAGTACTGCCTGCTTTTTCTGTATTGTTTAACGGCATGGCAATTAAAAATGTATGTTGGCCTTTTATAAAAATATTTTTATTCTGGGATATTTTGGGTTTAATATAAGAGCAGAGATGGTCGTCTGGTCACCTGTGCCAGCGGTTGTCACTTGCATTGAACCAGGATGCTGTAGTCTGGCACTCCATCTGCTCTCTCTCCTTATCAGTGACACAGTGACAGCTGTCTGTGAACCTTTGCGGGCTGAATGTGTATCGGTATATCAATGTATACTTCGTCTCCTCCATGAAATGGCTGTATCATTACTTTCCTCCATTTTTCCAAACTATAATAACATGGTCATGGGTCACATCCATATAATGCCTCAGTCCCTCTTCCTCTCCTTGAAGTTGTCATGCATTAGTTCTGTGTTCCTGCCTGTGTAGTAACTCCTCTGAATTGATTATTCTTCCCCCTTTTCCTTTTGTTACCAGTTAAGCTGCCGCAGGAAGTACATTCTCTGATGGGCTTTTTTGGTGAGAGAGCTGATATTCAGCTCCAACCTGAGGTCCTAGGAGATGATGGAGCCCAGGAAGTGGACATACTCCACAATGTCGACCAGGGAGTCTGTCGGTGTGATGGGGGTGAGTGAGGCTGGGTTCTTTCTGAAGTGTACAACCATCTCCACTGTCTTGAGAGTGTTGCACCAGGTCATCGGATGGTCAATCTCCCACCTGTAGGCTGACTCATCCCCACCAGAGATGAGCCCAATGAGGGTGGTGTTGTCCACGAACGACAATAGTCTCTGATAACGACCAGTATTTTATTGACATGATCTGGCCACTCTGGCCGTATGTTAGTACGGAAGGTAGTTTTTTGTCTACTGCTGTAGCTTCAGCGATGCTTTCCATCCTCTGTTTAGAAGCTGGCTTGTTGTCAGTGACAGCTGTAACATAATGCTCCACTATTGTGTGACTCTAGTTCTCTGTGTGTTGCTAAGGACAATGTGACAACGTGTCTGCAACCACCAGAGTTTTACCTGGTGTATACTGTGCCATGAGGCTAAAACTCATCAGCCGCATGAATAGTCTCTGGCACTGTATGGGGACATTGTCCAGGTGCTTACTGTTCATCAGTGGCACTAGTGGCTTGTGGTCTTTCACTAGCTTGAAGGTCTCCAGGAGAACCATAGAGGTATTTTTCAAACTTCTTGGAAACCTAAACACTCACCAGGTACTCCTTTTTCTATTTGAGCATGCCAGGTTTCTTCCTCACAGAGTCTCCTAGAGAAATACACTATTCGCCTCCACTCATCCCCATGCCACTGCAGTAACATATCACGAAGCCCATAGCTGCAGGAGTCGGCAGAGACTGTGGTCAGTTTGTTGACATCGTAGAAAGCTAAGACTGTTGACATCATCAGTAATCATTTGATGCACTGGAGCGCTAGGCCCAAGGTCCACACAGTTTTGGACTTATGGAGCCCGTACAATGGTAACAGTAGAAAGGTTGGGTACATACTTTCACATATAGTTGACCATACCCAAAACCTCTTTAGCTCCTGCATGTGCTCCCTGGTGGTGCTAGTTAGAAAGAAAGTGGAATAATGAAGATTCTGGATTGACTATCGTCGTCTCAACTCTGAGACAATCAAGGAGTCACACCCATCCTGTGGGTGGATGACAGCCTTGAGGTGGAAATGGCTATGTAGGACCATGAAAACACAGCCTTTGTGACAGGCAAAGACTTGTACCAGTGGTGGGCCATGCCAATGAGCCTGACCAATTATTCTCAGGGGCCTGCCTTAGCATATCTGCAATGTGTATTTAGATGACATACCGATTAACACTTGAGGAGTTCTTTGCCATGGATCATGTGGCGTTTCTCCAGACATGGCCTCCAGCCTGACCCACGGAACACAGATAAGCTGAAAACCTGGCCAACTCCCCGTACCCCCTCTGAGGTCACTGCCTTTGTGGGCCTGTGCTCATGTTAATAATAATAATAATAATGATTTTATTTATAGAGCACTTTTCAAGGTACTTTACACTTACAAACACTTTACAAACAATAAAATCATCATAAAAAGTTACACATTAAAAACACAGTATACACAACATTCATCACAGATTAAAAGCAGTTGTGAAAAGGTGAGTTTTGATTTGTGATTTAAACATGGAAAGATCGGTGCAATCTCAGATGTGTTTTGGGAGAGAGTTCCAGAGGAAGGCAGCAGCTATGGAGAAGTGGCAGAGACAGAGGGTTGGCGTCAGAGGAGCGGAGGCTATGGGATGGGGTGTGGTGGTGGAGCAGGTCAGTCAGGTAAGAGGGGGCCTGATTATGGAGGGCTTTGTGAGTGAGGAGAAGAACTTTGTATCAGAAGCAGAATGCGTGCACATACAAGGAATTTGACTCCGGTTCCCGTTGCTCTCAACGTACATACACAGAAATAGACAAATAAACAAAAAAAAAAAAACAAGGACAGCAAAAGTAAGCATAAACATTTAACTGCTATGTACAATTATAAAAATAAATATATATACAAGTATATATATGAGCATAACACAACAATGACAATGAAGTGGAGAAATAGTGCAATGATGTAGAGTGCAAAGATGCCTGGATAAATATGGAGAGATTGTCACAGGATACTTTATAAACATGAGGTAGGAGGAATATGTATAAATATTTCCCCATCGGCGTTTCTGGTAAATCCCGTAGAGAGCCGCTGCTCCTCCAACTAAGAGCTCTGTAAAACTTTCCAGTTCAGTGAAAAACGGCGAAGAAGTTTGACTAATGGATTGTCTGATGTTTAAAAGTTCCTCTCTGCTGAATGTGATCCAAGAGGGAGAGCAGAAAACAAGGGGATGCCTTGGGACAGAGGAGCGATGGAGGAGCTGCAGTTGTTGATGTTGATGAACTGAACTACTTTCTGGCAAAAATGTGCCTTTTGAGTGGACTACTGAAATCTACACACATGTGTCTAAGGACTGTGTTGGAGCGGTGTTGGCATAGGATGTTGATAGACTTGATCAGGTTGAAGCCTATGCAAGCCAGGCTCTTACAGAAATATAGAAACGATAGTCTACTTTTGACAAAAAGTTATAGGCCATAGTGTGGGCTGTGCGAAAATTTAAAAACTATGCTGGACTATTTGCATTCACCATCATAACAACTTCTTGCCCTCTCTTGGGCCTCAGGCACGTGGCTATTGACAACACCATTGGACGGAGAGGCCGATGGGGACTGGAGTTTGACCTGTTTGACTGGGCCATAGTTCACACGATGGCTCAAACCAACAAAATAAACGCTGTCCTGCCTGCCTGTTTCTTCTGACTTTACCAACCTGAAAGGCTCTACAGCTGGCGTGCACACTTTGGACCTCAGTACTAGACTTAATGGATACATTGAGACTGAGACCAAAGAAAAAGCACTACATACGTTTTAAGTGTAAATTTAGAGGGCCCAAACAGAGTCAGGGTGCTTTCCAGTTAACCGGTTTGGTTCATTTAAAAAAAAATCAGGTCCATTTTCCTGGTTAGTATGGTTCATTTGGGCTGGTGTGGAAGCTGTCAATCAAACCCTGGTTCGGACAAAACAACTGATTGGATCTGATCCACTTAAACATTTGAAACTTTGTTTGTGGTGTGAAAGCAATCAAACCAACCACAGGATTTTATGATAGCATATATGTCATTTTAGAACAATTTCAAAAGCTACTTCTCTAAATATAATAAATCCATCTGCTGATTGTGAAATCTGTTCAAGAAGCAATCTTATAATTGATCTGTATAAGCCATGTATTTATTTATACAAATCACAGTAGCACGTATGCGCATATGTCAAAAGCTGTTAAAACTGCTGTGCTTGTATCCTCCTCCATGTACATTGTTAGTTCATTAATTCCATTAAAAAGTGTGTCAGCAATCTCATAGTAATAAGCCCTGAATCACTACTGTACAAGACGCTTCCTTTTTGTTCTGTGTCTATCTGTTCTTTTATTCATAACATGCTGTTGATAATAATAATAATAATAATAATAATAATAATAATAATTTGTATAAATATACACATAAGAGGCATTGAAGTGCTGCATAAACTTCTGTCAGTCACCGGAATTGAATTTCCCCATGTGTGTCCTGATGATGCAGGATGACATGGCAAAACTGTCCAAGCAATGAGTTACCTGTCAGTCTGTATGACTTTATGTTTACGTCTCTTGGTTTGTTTGTAAAACATCAGTGTGAACAGGAACTGGACCAGAAATAATATGCAACAATGACTGTCCCCCTGGCTGTCTAATGTCAACAGGGATTTCATTCCAGAGGAAAGGGGGAATGATAGGAAAAGGCCCTGTAGTTGGGTAATCTCCAGCAATTCCGTGGAGAGCGGAGGCTTGTTTCTCAGTGGATTTGTCATTTATGAATGTTTGTTATGTCCCCAGAATTAATTCAGGGAATCAAGAGAGTAACATATAAATTTAACTCAGGGACAAAGAAGCAAAGAGAACGAACAAACCAAGTTTTTATTAACGACTTAAAAAGTTTATAAAAGACTTCAAAACACCAACTGAAAACTACTGTCTGTATAAGAAGAAAGCAGAACTAGATAAAACAGAAGGGGGAAGGGCGGTAGTTCGGGGAAAGACACAGCTGAGAACAGGAAAAGACAAACACACAGCAACACTGTGGCCACAATATCACAATCCGACCCGCCACCCACGAGCACCCCCCAGCCAAGAGCAAACAGATTCTTTGTAACACAAGAGTAATCCATACCTCGTCAACCTCTAGTTTGAAAGGAAGAGAGAAGTTAGGTGCAGTCAGGACAGAAGTGCTGCAGAGGAGGAACAACTCCACACAAAAAGGCAGAGCAGGGCTCCACAGCTTGGTAAGGGGAGCAACCACTGTGCAAAGGTTATTACAGGAGCACCACCAGTAGTCTCTGTCACAAATTGATGCTCTTTTGGAGTGCAGTTAATTCAATTCACCAACAGGAGGCAACCCACCTTCAGGCAGAAGCAAACAGTGAGTCAACATCCTGGGCCTGCTTATGGGCTTTAGTGCTTCATTAGCTGTGAACAGTAATGGGAACGTCAACAACCTCAGAAGCAGGATAGACTTTACCCCCAGCTATGTCGCATCCCATGACAAAATGAATGTCATCAATAGGAAAACAGGAGCAGAGAGCTACCCGGCCACCCGGCACCCTTTTGCTGTTTTAAACTGATCCTGAAGCTGATGCCCGCTGCTTTTGTTTATAATGCAATGCAATGGACGTCTTCAATAGAGAGAGCTTACACTGCAAAAGTATCGCCCATACATATTGTGGCCAACCTAGAACAGCAGCAATACAAACGACTCAAAGTAGGACTCATCATCAGACTTTCGATCAAACGTAACAGCAGAAACTGATGATAATGGTGTGCCAAAGTTAGAGAGTACACAAATCTGCTTTACCCTTCTACCCTTCAACTCTAGCTGACGCATCTTAATAGCAGTGTCTGCTTCCAACTTTTTTACCTCTAATAAGTGAGCACAGGTGGACTCACTCACCAGAACACTACGGCTGTAACAAGGTTATAAAGAATATGTAGCTGGGAACTTGTGAATGGGAAGTGCTGAGCAATGTGTCACACCCTTCCCCCTTGCCCCAACAGCTCACACTTCATGACTGTTCAGATGAGAGTATTAGCAATGATGAGAGGAGGGAGTGTGGAGAACCACAGATTCATTTAAGAGTAGCGGTCCATTAGTTAAATAATTAATCATCGTTAAGTTACAAATTCAGATTAAAAACTTTGCAGAATACCTTGTAGTGTCCATAATGTGGATATTGATGTACTAATGAATGCCTATGTATCCCAATAAAAACCTTTAACATTCAATTTGAATTAATTCAGAAATTAGTTGGGTCGTCTCCAGTAATTCCATGACCATGGAGAGCAAAGGTTTGTTCATCAACTACAAATGTTGGCCATTTTTTTGAGTCCTGCCAGTCTGTTTTCAATTTTTAAACTTACAAAAGACTAGAGAGATTTTCAGATACAGCAAGGGCAAACAAATTGGGACTGGAAGCATAACCCTGCGGCATGTGTGTGAATGTACAGCAATCACCTCTAAAAGGATGGACAGGGTTGCTGAAAAACACATTTGCCAAATCAATCACTGTCAGATGGATCCTGAGACATAATGATAGTAATATTTGGAACTGTGAGAGCTAGATCAGTGTCATTTACAGCCTTGAACAGGTCTCCATCCACCATTCACCAGGCAGAATGGGGGTGTTGCATGCAAGTGCAATACCTTCTGTGGCCTCTGGGCTTAGTGGGTATTGACAACTACATGGTCTGAGGAAAGATTTAGGCTCATCAACACCAACAGGTGTGCCATTATTCATGGTGCCAATTCAAATGAGTTTTTGCCCATAATGCTGTAGACACTATAGGGAAAGCATGGTGGCATGGGGACTTACAGTAGAAAGGGAGACATGGATGTGAGAATTTGCAACATTGAAAAGGTTAATTTAAACTATACAACATAACTTGACAGTGGGACCAAAGTGCAATGATATCAACTGCATTCTTTCCTTTTTTTGAAGGTCCTGGAAGAGGACCTTTTACTTTCACTTAGGCTATTCAATTGTTATAGGTGACCATTTAACAAAAGGTATGTTTGAACAATTCACATTTCCAAATAGTTCAGGATGATCAGACCAAATACAAAATACCCCTACATGCTAGGATGTTTCTTCAATTTTTTTATATTGTATGCCAAAATAGGTCCCAGATGCTATCTGTGTAACAACTGCTATTGAATGGTAAAACTTCAAACCACACCCCAAGACATATACTTCAACCAACTTCCATTATTATTACACTTTTCTGAAACAGTCTTAACAAATGTTAAACGTCTCAATCAGCTTCCCCAATGTCGTCAAAAAATTTCTCCATCAACAAAAAATCTGCACATATAAAGCAGTTATGTCAAAATGTTTAAACTCACTTATGAATGCACGCGCCTTACTAAATTTAATTTCATTATTTCACTTAAATGATTTTCATGTTTTTGACATAAACATTTTCTTCTTAAATTCACTTCTTCAAATGAAAATGAATTCACAGAAATGTATTGTACTTACAAGAAGTTGGAGCAGTCACTGTACACCATCCGGTCGAGTCTTATGGGCAGGATCCAGCCCCCTGTCTAAAAGTCTAAATCCATTTATTTCAGTTTTACATGTAAATCTTCCGTGCACACTGAAGTTAGTCACCGAGTTCCACAAGGTTCTGTGCCCTTAGTTAGCACTTCTTTACTAGACATGATCAATCTGTCTTTATTAACAGGCTATGTACCACAGTCCTTCAAAGTAGCTGTAATTAAACCTCTTCTTAAAAAGCCTACGCTTGATCCAGGGGTTTTAGCCAATTATAGACCTATATCTAACCTTCCCTTTCTCTCCAAAATCCTTGAGAAAGTGGTCGTTAATCAGTTATGTGACTTTCTAAACAGCAATAGTTTATTTGAGGATTTTCAGTCAGGATTTAGGGAATTTCACAGCACAGAGACAGCACTGGTGAGAGTGACAAACGACCTTTTGATTGCGTCAGATAAAGGATTTGTCTCTGTACTTGTTCTGTTAGATCTCAGTGCCGCTTTCGATACCATTGACCATTGTATCCTATTACGGAGACTGGAGCATTTGATTGGCGTCAAAGGACCCGCACTAAGCTGGTTTCAGTCGTATTTATCGGATAGATTTCAGTTTGTCCACGTAAATGATGAATCCTCCGTGCACACGGAAGTTAGTCATGGAGTTCCACAAGGTTCAGTGCTCGGACCACTTTTATATACCTTGTATATGCTTCCTTTAGGCAATATTATCAGGAAACACTCCATAAACTTTCACTGCTATGCAGATGATACTCAGTTATACTTATCGATAAAGCCAGATGAAACCGGTAAGTTAGCCAAGCTTCAGGCATGTATTAAGGACATAAAAGACTGGATGACCTGCAATTTCTTGCTGTTAAACTCAGACAAAACTGAAGTTATTGTTCTGGGTCCTAAACACCTGCGAGATGCACTATGTATAGATATAGTTACTCTAGATGGCATTGCCCTGGCCTCTAGCACCGCTGTAAGGAGTCTAGGAGTAATCTTTGATCAGGACATGTCCTTTAATACCCATATAAAACAGACTTCAAGGACTGCCTTCTTCCACTTACATAACATTATAAAAATCAGGCATATCCTGTCTCAAAAAGATGCAGAAAAACTAGTTCATGCATTTGTTACTTCTAGGTTAGATTACTGTAATTCCTTATTATCGGGTTGCCCCGATAAGTCTCTAAAGACTCTTCAGCTGATCCAGAATGCGGCTGCACGTGTACTGACAGGAACTAGCAAAAGAGAACATATTTCTCCGATATTAGCTTCTCTGCACTGGCTCCCTGTGAAATCTAGAATAGAATTTAAGGTCGTCCTCCTCACTTACAAAGCTCTTATTGGTCAGGCACCATCATATCTTAAAGAGCTGATAGTACCGTATTACCCCACTAGAGCACTACGCTCACAGAATGCAGGGTTACTTGTGGTACCTAAAGTCTCTAAAAGTAGAAGGGAGCCAGAGCCTTTAGTTATCAAGCTCCTCTTCTGTGGAATCAGCTCCCAATTTGGGTTCGGGAGGCAGACACCCTCTCTTCGTTTAAGAGTATGCTAAAAACGTTCCTTTTTGATAAAGCCTATAGTTAGGGCTGGCTCAGGTGAGTCCTGAACCATCCCTTAGTTATGCTGTTATAGGCTTAAGACTGCTGGGGGACTTCCTAGGACGCACTGAGCTTCTCTCTCCTCCTCTCCCTCTCTATCTGTACACATTCCTATCCCACTAATACAGGCTACCAACTCCATTTCTTCCTGGTAGTCCTTGTGCTTTCTGTGTTTTTTTCGCCTTCTCACTTTCTGCAGGTATTTCTGCCTCTGGAGCTGCAGAGTCTGGATCTGTGATTGCCGGCCGTCTACTGCCCCCATGTTCCTGCTCCACACTCACTGCTGCAGTTGTTATTATTATTAGTCTGATTTGTTGTCTCTCCTCCTGTTCTGTCTCCCCTCTCCCCCTCTCTCCTCCCCTTTCAACCCAACTCGGTCGATGCAGATGGCCGCCCACCCAGAGCCTGGTTCTGCTCGAGGTTTCTACCTGTTAAAAGGGAGTTTTTCCTCGCCACTGTCACCAAGTGCTGCTCATGGTGGGAATTGTTGGTTCTTTGTAAATAATATATATCCTCCTTCTGCTGCCTCACACTCACCCTGCAGCCAAAGAAATAACCTCAGTGCGCCCTGGAAAAATATTAGTTGGACACTGTTCCACTCCCTGCGCCAACACAACCACAGAGCCCTTAACCTCTCTTGTTGCACTCTAAGAAATGAAATCTGGATGTTGTTTGCTTTACATAATTGTTTTATTGTAAAACTATGTTATTCATCAAAATCAAAACAAGATAATTTCCTTACTTATTAACATAATAGTTTCAGATTACAAAATTGCTCTGAATTGAACCTATGTAACCAACTTATTAAAAACACACTGCAGGCATTGAGCTAAATTAAGTGTCCCAATGTGTTTTCCATATTTTCCTAGCCTATGTGCCGTGGGCAGAGTTTGAATAATTCTGTATTTAACAGTCTTTAGCTTGATTTGGTCGGATAATATAAGCAATTTCAACAACTTTGATAATCTTCAGTCATCTCACAACCAAAACTCAGCAACTTTTGATTTTGTACGGCTGACTAGACAAAACAAAGCAATCTGAAAACAGAATATTGATCGATTTTGATCGTTGTGGAAGTTTCCAGTTTCTGAGTTGTGAGCGTTTGCTGATGAAGATGTTTTACTTCTTAAAACCTTGAAGGGCTTTATACAAAAACATCAGTTGATGTCTTGTTTGTTTGATTGGCACATTCCTCACTGTTTCTGACCTGAAATGTTTTTTTAAAGTCAGGTGACGTTAAATGACTTCACTTCTATTTATTTTGCTCACTCAAATTGACAGAGCAACTAGGATTCAGTCATATTAAGCACCATCAACATAAACATAAACTGTATGTGTTTTAAGTAAATTTTACACAAGTGCAATAAGTAAATTGAACATGTATGATGTAGCATTTAATTTTTAATAGCATGAATTAATAATCAATTGTCTTTTTCCATTTAGTTAACCCAGTTGTGTGAGACCGGTTGTGCATTACAATAGTTGGTTATTAGCAGATGGTGTCGACTGTGACTGGACTTTATTGGGTAAAGGTCAGCTGCTGGTCCTCACCTGAGAGTTGATTATCACATTACTGACCCTCAGATAATATAAGTAGTATACATCATAGTCTTTTTGGGTAGTCATGATCCTAGTTTGTGCCTTTCATGTATTATCATTACATTCTTGTCACAGAAGCATCAGAATTTTGTAAAGATAAATACCTGGTGATCTCTAAAAATCCCAAATTTGATAAAGGACAACCTCTCTGACTTGAATATTCTGTCAGTATTTGTTGATGCTTTTTGTAGCTTTCTTCTGAGTTAAAGCAGTGTGATAACCTGTGAAGCTTCAGTTTGTTGTCATTTTTGTAATTTTATTTTGACAATAGATTAGTGAAATTATTATTGTCCATCGTTAGAGACCAGGCCAAAAAGTCAGAGGCTTGACCTCTGACCGCTGAGCTTACTCTACAGCTGCTGCACACTGGCAGGTGCTATCTGTCTGTCCTGAATGGTGTTAACCTTACAACAGAGATTTATTACCATGGTCCTTCTCACTCTCCCCACTGGTAGAGGACTGCTATTTCTAGTCAAGGACAGCCATTCAAAATAGCCCTATCTGTGTATCTATTGTCATGTAGACATCTGACTCCACTCCATACTCAGGGCATAGTAAATAAGGACGTTTATATGTAGTTATGAAAACTAAACATTTAATTTCTTTTAACCTCACTGGAGTGGCTGCCCTTCAAAATGTTCAAATATGGAGAGCTGATGTGTTTATGGTGAAATGGATATGAGTGACCTAACAAGCATTCTCTGTGATGCCATCCCAATTGTTGGCAGGGCTTTCCAACAGATGCTTCACTTTGCCTTGAGAGCACCACCACGGCCTGACTGATAAATAGATATAGGCTGATGTTAGCTTATTGCAGATGTATCAGTTTCGGTATATGAAAGTCGATAAGTGAAAATAAATGTCAGAAAGGCAAAAAAAATATGTCTGAGGTGATTTAGTGTTGCCACAGTGGACAAGTTTATTTTTACACTGTAAAATGCCCTGCTCAGTACATACTGTATCTAGGTCACTATTCTTTCATAATGCAATTTAAGGGATCCTTATTTAAAATTTGTTTATGTTAAAAAATGATATGGTGGATAAACTGTTATCACATTTTTTTAACTATTAAATATTAACATTGGTATCGGCTTCAAAAACCCAGTATTGGTCATGCTTTACTGTACATTTATCAATGGGAGATACAGCCACACATATTTAAAATATATGCATACGTACAACTGTGTAACAGAAAGAACAGAAAGATACCTTGTATTTTATATATATATATATATATATATATATATATATATATATATATATATATAAATGTATATATGCCAAAAATGTATTCCTCATTACTGAGTTTTACGGCCTCATTATTTATGTGGTATGACAAATGTAATTGCTGAGCTGTCCCATGAATTGCTTTTTTTATTTTTTATTAGAAACTAGTTAACTTTAACTTTTATAAGGCTAGTTATGGCCATCGAACCTGCTAGCTTTAAATTACCTTGCTTTCTAGCTGTCTGTTGGCCATCTATGTGTGACAAAGAGTGCAGTAAAGCTGTCAGTATGCTCTTTCAGAACCCCCCACCCCCCACATCAGATTAGGAGGGTCTGAGTCCGACCATTTCTGTAATTTTCCTAAACAACAATCCAACATTCACACCCATTGGTCAGCTGTGTCAAGGTGAGAAAGGAGCCAGGGTTTGAACTTCTCTCTCTAGCTCTCTTTTTTCATTTTCAACCATTTTTCACTTTTCATGTGACCAACTGAGGTTAACACTGTGAATATCTACCAGGAGAGACAATATGAAAATGTGCTCCATTATCCTTATCTTAAACAATATTATATCTTCCCCAAGTGTGTGAGCTGTCGGAACAGGTATAAAAATGTTTGATTTCCAATATGGTTGGACAACACATCATACAAACTAGTTGGGTTAAGTAGTAGAGTATTAGGGTTTCTTAAGTGCCGCAGCTCTGTGGGTGTTAAAAGCACAAGTTCTGCAAAACAGACTACAGGTACTGAGGCTTGTATTAGTTTTTAGCTCCATTTTGAAGTTACTGCAAATTTACTGAAGTCATTTTTGCATGTTGTTTTCTCAGGAGTGTCACATGTCAATAGCATAATTATACAGTAAAGCACATGTCACAAAGTTACATTCTGGTCTTTTCTCAATTTGACCAAATATGTAGTAGGCAGTAGAGGGTAAAGACTGAGAATAAAAGTAAAAAAGTCAAATTGACAACTGGAGTTTCATTAAAATGAGCTGTGATGAACGCTAGCATATTATCATCATAGCTATTAACCCCAAAGAGAGGATCTTCACTTAGGTGCTGCTGTTAATGTTCCACTATTGTTGGGTGGCTACTGTTGTTTCCTATTTATAGATCTCTCCCTTGCCTGTCACTCCTCCCTCCATCACCCTTGGATTTGCGGGATGGGTCGAGAGCTTTTTTAGTGCCACACTCCTCCAACAATAAAGACTGAGGCAGTTATTGCTGGCAGTATTTGTTCTGTGTTGGAGTGCAGCAGTGAGTGCAGTGGTGTGTCAGAGGTAGGGACGGACCAGTAGCCATGGATGACGTATATAAAGCAGCAGTGAGTACAAATAAGACCACGAATGATATGCTGTTTTATTTCTAATGTGGTGCTGTGTTTCACCAAAATAAGATAACATGCAACAAATAACATACTCTGTTGTTGTCTGTATGAACTGATATGGGAGGTCTATGCTTGCACGCATGTATTTGATAAAGTTTAGCCATTATGACAGCTGCTAACAGTAACAGCTGCAAGTCAAGTTCAACAGTCTGTGAAACTGCGGAAACTGTGTCAGAGAGGGAATTTTAGGGGGAAATTAAAGGATTGGAATGGAAAATTAATGGATTTCAATTTTTACTTGTGGTCAGGGACATAGCTTCTGTTGAGGACGCGGAGGTCATGTCCTTGGTACTTTTTTTGAGCCGGATAAGATTGCTTTAACAACCTAGGGGGGTGGCTAGGACAATTCCAGTATTTTTAAAATATAAAATATCCAAATAATGAAGAAATTTGCAGGAATGGACTTCTGAATGAGGTCCCTCATGTTGTGCGTGTGATCACTGACTGGAGCTTTTAGTATATGTGCCAGGTTGACCGCTTTCTTAATGTATAGTTTTTTTGTAAAAATTCCAATTAGTTTTTTACATGTTTGGCAGCACAAAACGTATGTGTGTGTATTCCTTTAACTACAACAGTGAAACAATAGGTGTAATGTAGTGACAGGCTGCTGTGGTTAGTTCATGTCTGTGCCTGACAATAGAACAAAGAACAGTTGGTCACTTCAGGGGGAAGAAGAGAAGGGACAGCTGATGGCTATTAAAACAAATGGGTGCCCCCCTCATTGTATTCTGCCACACAACAAGAATAGTAAGTGAGTGTAACATTAGTCATACTGCACTGAGAGCAGCACAGACTGGAGTTTATCACTAAAGTTCTGCTCTAGTCATACTGTGGTAAAAATAACTGAGAAAAACACAGTGATGTAATGTTCATTCTGATTTTGTTTCCCATAAGGTTGAGAACTTGACAGAGGAGCAGAAAAATGGTGAGGAAACTACTACTGCTATTATTTGTTATTATTACCACCATTATCTTTATTAACCATTATATACCTGCTTCTACATCTGATAATACTCATGACACTTATCTACAAGTACTGTATGACTACTACTACAGCTACTAACAATGCTCTGTAGAGGAAAAATCTAAGATTTATTGACTTTCACAATTAGTAAAAGCAATAAAACAATGAAAAAGATAAAAACAATAAAATAAAATATGCACATTCAATGCAGGCTGTCAGTGTGGCCCTCCCTGTTAAAGATGAAATGAGTGAGAGATTTATCACTGGCTAACATACATCCACAAAGTCCCTTTCATGGACTTGGCACTGAGCCTCTCAAGAGAGGATCTTTCTTCTATACTGCTGATATATTTATCACCCTGCTGTAACACCACAGGAACTTTTCCATGAACCTCCTTTAACAGAACCTTTGTAGGAACCAAAGAACTATACTTGCATTTCAACTGAAGGAACCAGGGACTAAATCTGGTTCCTGGGCCATAAAAGGTCTCTGCTCTGCAACACTGAGTTCCAGTAAGAGGGAGGAAAGAGTGACCCATTGAATGAGAGAAATAAACTTTACCATTTGCATGCAAATAAGATAAAGAAGTAGAAATAAGTAAGGCATAAAACACCCACAGATTGTCACTACTTTAGAGACAGGCTGGCTGACTTGGGCTACTTAGTTCCTAGGACTATTTTATCAGAAGGGGTATTTCAAGTATGGAGTCAGGATTGCCATAAAATGAATAAATCTGTGAAAGAATAAAAAAAAAAAAAAAAAAGCTGTAAAGACAAATAACAAAATATAATAATAATTATAAGCATTTTCATATATTTTTACATTTACGTGTTCATTTATTTTGGTTTGTATTAATCTATTTATTTTATGTATTAACATACAAATCACAATAAACCACATTTATTTATTATTTTATTTACTTATCTTTATATTTCCATATTTTTTTAATTGACTTATGTTTATTCATTCATTTATTCCGTTTTATATTTCCATGACTCTATAGTTTTTCTCCAAAGTTTTTCTTTTGGATCCAATCAAACAACTTAAAGTCCCATCTTTTTTAATGGGCAGCTGGGCATCTCATTTATTTGTATTTATATGTATCATTGTATTTTTTTTTTTGTTGTTGTTGTTGTTATAAATTTCTAACATTTCTAAATGTTTTTAATGTTTCCAATCCATCTTGGTGTTACATTTCGGACATGGATTCTGATTGTAATTATGATATAAACACCTATCTCCTTGTCAGACAGTAAGAGTTGCTGTGTCCCTTGTCCCTGTAGAGTTCAAGGCTGCGTTTGACATCTTCATCCAGGATGCAGAGGATGGCTGCATCAGCACTAAAGAGTTGGGGAAAGTGATGAGGATGCTGGGACAGAATCCCACCCCTGAGGAGTTACAGGAGATGATTGATGAGGTGGATGAGGATGGTATGTCACGTAGTCACATCTGTACTGTGGACATCAGTTTGTTTCATGGAGTGGAATAAAATAATTTTAACAACATTAAAGTAACTTGAGTGTACATTTAAGGGGAAACTGGATTTTTACAAATAACTGAGTCTTTATAATATCACGGTGTATGTTCGCAGGCAGTGGCACAGTAGATTTTGATGAGTTCTTGGTTATGATGGTCCGCTGCATGAAGGAGGAGAGCAAAGGAAAATCAGAGGAGGAGTTGGCTGAACTGTTCCGCATGTTTGACAAGTAGGTTTTTCTTTGTATTTCTGTTCACACACTGCATAGAGCCACTTCAAAATTTAAAGGAATTTAGATCGACAGATGATTTTTTAAATATCATTTAAGTCAAACAAAGCTCTTTTGGTGAACTTCACTAGAATAGACTGTGGTGGAAAGAAATTATGTGGTTCAGCACAGTACACCTAGAACAATTTAGAGTTAAAAACGTTAACTCAACAGACATCCCAGATGAGTATAAGACTGATTCCTTTATCTTGTGTTGAGGAATGGAGATGGCTACATAGACTTAGAAGAGCTGAAGACCATGCTGGAGTCCACTGGAGAGGCCATCACGGAAGACGACATTGAGGAGCTGATGAAGGATGGAGACAAAAACAATGATGGAAAAATTGATTATGACGGTATGGGAACCAGGCCAACTGTATGTCCTACAAACAAGGTTCACATGCAAACTTTGCAGGAAACACAAGAACAAGGGCATGCATGTGTGCATCCACAACAGAAATTAGAGTTTCGCAATTTACTGTTACAAAACATAAATATATTTCATGCTACATACACATCTACTCATCCAATAATAATAATATAATATTATAATAATAATACAGGAGACTGAAACGTCTTGCATATTTATGTAACTATATGAATTAAAGGTCATGCTGTTGGGGAATTTAGCTGTCACTTAAACTGCTCCAATATACAGCAAATAGTTCTCCCATTTCTTAAAAAAGGATCAGTCCTGTGACAAAGCTTGAATGATTTTCATAAGCCACAATTCTATTCAGTAAAATAAGCCATCGACTTAAAGTAAGGCGTTTGGTCAGATTTCCAATGGTGTATAGCTTGTCTTCTGCCCAACATAAAGTATGTTTACCCCAATTCATCAACAAACTTAGGCACATGTTGCAAATACAAAATATCTCCTAAAATCATTACTCTTGGACAAAGTGAAATCTGGGAGCCAACAATTTTCTTTTGCATTTTGCAGTGTCATGTATAGCTGACTGCAACTGTTGCTTCATAGCCTGAGAACCAGACAAATCTGCGAGCTCATGTTTGATTTCCTCTGGCAGATACGTCTGGCCCCTCTCCCATTCAGACTGATTTCTCTGCCAATTTATCAGGATAACCAATCACAAACATCTATCTAGTACGAGGCGGGTTTAATACGATGACTGACAGAGACGAGCGCTGTTCACGTATCTTTGTACCAATATGGCGGCTCTCGTTCCCTGGCCGGGTAAAGCGGAAGTATTAAACGGACTGGACGGTAAATGTTCTCTAAAAGAAGAACAAAACAACTGCACTTAAACTTTATGTTGATAAGAAATATGTGTTTGCCGAACTTCTGACAGGACGTACTGTCTGACAGGATGCCTTTTCGTTGCTCTGATTGGTTGTCTCCGCCCATCAATAACACCCCTTGGAAATCAAAAATGAACTGAGAGGTTTCAGACTAATACGCATTTGCAAATTAGTCTGGTGATGCCAGGCTAGTTGCTTCAGGTAGCCAGTGGAACC
Organism: Lateolabrax maculatus; assembly: GCA_031216445.1. Classification (NCBI taxonomy): domain Eukaryota; kingdom Metazoa; phylum Chordata; class Actinopteri; order Acropomatiformes; family Lateolabracidae; genus Lateolabrax; species Lateolabrax maculatus. The sequence goes on from CM062201.1 coordinate 2,340,369, forward strand.
GAACAGACTTTTTAAGATAAGGAATCTCCTTATATGATGACCTGCAAGTCAGAGTTCCCTCTGTAAATCATTAAATGTTTTCATTTTATCTTCCTTATGTAAATCACCTTTAGATCATATTGCGCTTTGCAGCCAGTCTTGCCATAGAAAGGGCATATGCATTATGTGTAGTTCTGGGTCCCTCCAAATACAGAAACTTGAGTTCAGAAATGACTTAAAGTGAAGAATGCAGCCAACTGCTTTTGAGACCCATTTAAAGTGGGAGCAGATGTGATGGGTTATGGAATTGGGAGAATCAGTCATATGTCATGTATATATATATAGACTGTATGTTCTCTTTGACAGAGTTCCTGGAGTTCATGAAAGGTGTTGAATAAAGGATTCAGCTGGAGGCCTCACCCTGCAGCATCTACACTTTCCACTGACTGCATCATCATCCATGGCACCATTCCTGAAGACATGCCTCCACCATCTGTCTGCTTTTAACAATACAAACAGCACAGCTGTCCTCAGCAGATACCTGTCCTGTCAGTTATTCTCAAACAACCCCACTGAGGCCCTGAAATGTTTGCAGGGAGATCTCATTGACTGCAAATATCTTTATTTCTGATAGTGATGATAAAGTGTCATATATAAAGACTATTTTCATTAAAAAGATTTTCATAATTGCATCTTTTGTCTGTCATAATATGTGATGTACAGTGTTGATTAAACCATATTTTTATTTATTTTATTTTATTTCATAAATCTTAAGAAAAATAAGACTAATACAGAACTTATTATATCACAGAAACCTGAAGACTTTGACAGCCAACACAGTAAAGTTGATTTTAGTGAGGAGGTGGTCTTGAATGTGTACTCATCTTCATTCTAGTCAGTGTTGTTTTACAGATCTTAAATACATGTTAATAGTATTATAATCATATGCTGCAGCAGATAGCATTTTTTAGCATTTTGAAGCTATTATATAACAAAATGAGTTTGTCACTATGATTTTTATGCAGAGATGATAATCTTAAACCTGCAGCCTCACCTTTTAAAACATTATCATTATGTTGTTTTCATCATGGTTTACTTGCTATCCACTCAAGATGGTCTATTTTGGGACCAGCCTGTTGAGAAACACTTGGACTAGGGAATACTCAGGACTGAAAAAGAAACATGGTCTGTGTTGTCTGAGTTGTGATGCAGCTTTGGCATAATGCTCCGTCACAAGTGTGCTTGATGCATCAGATAAAATATGTCAGTAAACATACCCCACTCGTGATTTGTGAAGCTTTTAGGTGTCCTAAAAAAGGCAGTTGCCAACAAGTGGCTAAATGAGATTACAGAGGTTGTCATAAAAGTGGTGTTCCTTTGTGAAAATGAACAAAAATTGTAATTTTCATAAACTTTTGTTTGCCACAGAGCTTATTTTCTGCAAAAATCCAAAATCCAATAGAAAATTCCCATTGGCTTTGTGTCAAGGGAACCAGGGCGTTGCTTCCGATTAGGGTGTACAAAAAAACATCATCCCTGCAGCGCTCTATTTACTTGTTGACTCATTTGGTGCACAGTTTTCCACAGAATGCCAAGAAAACAGCATTAACAAGTTTAAGTGTAACACTGAGTGTTTGAGTCCATCACTACTGTTACATACAGCTTACGTGCACTGCCACCTAGTGTAGAAGCCTGTTTCTTACGTTAGATGACAAAAGCTGTATTTGTATTCCAAGCAATGCTTGATTATGAAATAACACTTGAAACATTATATCTTTCATTTATTTTGTTGTTTTTCTCTTTCTCTTTCCTTTTCATTACATGTATCGGTCCCATGGGCCAGTGGCCTATTTTTTCTGCCAATATTTCTTACTTTCTAAAACTGCTCTTTAGTGAATAGTCATTTCATTTTTCACAGCAGGCAGGTTCAGTTCCAAACCATGTTTTCTTCTTGGTGTCTTGATGGTGGCGGCAAAGTAACAATCTGAAGTTTGAATTATAGAAAAATCATAAAAAATCAGAATGATGTAGAATACTTAGCCTGGCATCGCCAGACTAATTCGCAAATGCGTATTAGTCTGGAACCTCTCAGTTCATTTTTGATTTCCAAGGGGCGTTATCGACGGGCGGAGACAACCAATCAGAGCAACAAAACTGCTTGTGATTGGTTAGCCTGATAAATCGGCAGAGAAATCAGTCTGAATGGGAGAGGGGCCAGATGTATCTGCCAGAGCAAATGAAACATGAGCTTGCAGATTTGTCTGGTTCCCAGGCTATGGAATACTGTAAATTGTAAAACCTTTTTCTGATGGTTTTGCTACAGAAACCCTCTAAATTTCAAAACTTCAAATTAAGAAAACAACTGGTTGTATTAAATCTGTCAGTGTCTCTCTCACAGCCAAATACCTTTAGTGCTGTTCATTCTAACTTTACCTAGGCCTGCCCCTTTCTTGGATAAATAGTAGAGAAAGATGGACAAACAGAAAGAAAAGAAAATGTAAAGCTGGTACTGAAATGCTGAGAGAGAAGAGGCTGAAGTCTCTTGAGTCTGATGCAGCCAAATGTGTACATGAAATTATATGAATATACATACATTTCAGAATTAAATATATTATTATACTAACAGTATACTATTATATTAATATTTAACTTTTTATTTAATGTTATAATATTATAGTAATATACTTATTTATACTAATTACTCATCCACATTGAGGATAGTGCCTCTTCAGTGGACAGATGTAGACTGAGCCAGAGCCAGGATACCAGTGCCAATATGTGCTCTTTCTAGCATCCTCCTCCCAAGAGCAACATGATCATCATACCAATGTTAAGATATTATAGATATTATCTGCCCTGAGATTATCATTGTTGCTGTTTACATCCCTTGATGCAAATAAAAAAAATGCACTACAGTAATTGTATGAGGTCATCTGTTTTGAGGAAAAATCCAAGTCCAGTTCAGAGGTTTGCTGTAGTGTTGTGAATTTATTATAGCATGCCGGCACACTGGTGCACCGACAGACACAGAGAGGATCTGAGTCAGTGAGGGAACCAAGAGTCAAGACAGAGAAGCACTTTTATACAGTAAAATCAAAGCAGTGATGTAAGAACAACAGGAAACAAAAGGTAGGAAGGGTACATTTGCTATCGGACTTGCAGGGGACACCTAGTTGACAAGATCAAAGGGTTAATTAGCAGAGGGGAAGGGGGTCCAGACTTAATCAATTTAGCAAGTCAGCAGGGGGGCCCCAATGCGTATTCTCTATCAGTCTGAAGGGGGCTCAATGTGTATTCTTCTTCATCTGCAGTCACATGACAAAACAACCGGAAGGTATTTTTACTGTAGCTGGTGATTTTAATCAAAATTACATAGAAATCCAGACATGTGATGATGATGTGGTGATCACTGAAAGCTGGCATATTGCGAAGATATTAACAACCTGTCTGCACTTTCAATTTCATTGTGTGATCAAATTGGTAATGTTTAACCTCTGTACCCCTTGGAGTAGCATTAGAAATCATCTTAACAAGTTAATTGGTCACGTATAGCATGCTGAATGATCGAATACAAGCTGAAATATGATTTCTGTTTGAATTATGTCTTTGTCAAATGTTTAATATAGGTCTACACAATTTTATATTTAGAATCATGATTGTTTGACCATAGTGACTGAAGTGTGTGAATTTGCGTAGAAAAACCCAATTGAATGAATCCAGAGGGTCAGGAAATACTAGTTATCATTTTAGAGGAAAATTCCAAAAACCCTGTTTCTCCTAAGAACAAAAGAAATGAATATTCATTTGAGGTTTGGGCAAACGTCTTCCTAATGCCCCAGAACCCTGCACTAAGTCAAGTCAATTTTTTTAGTATAGTTTGTCTTCGTTTTCTAAACATCTTATTTTATTTTGTTTCCCCGTCTAAAGTGTGCATGCAATTTAACCTTTTAAAATAAACATCAGTGCATGAAGTCAACTGTTTATTTTTGTCTTTTTATAATGTAATACCAATAAGCTTTCTTATTATAATAATATTATAATATTTTATAAGTTTTGTCATCCAGCCAACTGATCTGCTGACCCCATCCACAGCAGTACATTGTTGAGTGTCCGTGCCTGTACAGCTGTCAGCTTCTCCAAACTGCTGGCGCGCCAACCGCCATCTACTGTCAGTAATACATTGACTATGGATAAGTACCTCATACACTAATAATAGAATAATTCAACACTATTATTATGGACTTGCGGAATTAAGATACATACAATAATCATTTAATTATTATTTATAGCCCTTTAACTATAATTTTTTACATTTATATGTGTTACATTTGAGTTGCTGTTTCATGTCCTATGAGTAATTTGATTTGCTACCTGCCATTGACAGTTATGAGTGTGAGAGACACAGTAGAGTAAGAAGCCTGCTGTGAACCCCGAGAGAGTTAAGTTGGGAGTATGCTGTCTTGTCATGTTGGTGTTAATTAAAGATGATTTCTCAAAGACAAATTGTAGCCCGCTTATTACCCAGAACATTACCAACCAAGAAAATAGGGTCAAACTATTTTTCCCTTTTACTTTGGCACAGACATGAAATTTAAACACCATTTCAAGTTTGGCTTGCCACTTGCTTTAATGTATATTTGTGTGTTGTACTAGGTGGTCTACCTGCACTCTAACAGGATCAGCAGTGGGGATATAAATGACTTCTGCCCTATGGCCTTCACCATGAAGATGACTTCATAAAACAGCATCAGTCTTTTCATCACTTCCATCTGTGCTGCCATGGTTTATTTTTCTGGCAGGTCTGTTGTTCTTTCTTGATCCTCCCACCCCTTTCTTTAATACTGTAACATGTTAAAAATCAAAAGTAAAAATCTAAATTAAAAAAATGTAAAGAATTGAAAGTCATGCACATGGCCTACACAGGGCACACAGAGGAATCACTATTATTGTTGAAAGAAAAGAATTACGGTTCTTGAGTCCCCATATTCTAAAATCTTTGGCAGGTGTTTTGCGTGTGGAATGATGGCTAAAATATGCAAATAAGAATGAGGTTGGAAAAAAGATGCTTTTACTAAGTAGGGCTAAAGATGATTATTAAAAGATCACACTGTAAATATGTTGACAGTTCTTCATAAACTTTGTTAACGTGTAGCTTTGTTGATGTGTTATTTTTGTTTGAAGAGGCATTTTCAAATTATTGTTGAGGTAATGTATTAGCCAATCAGCTGTCTTTCCCTTCCCTCAAATAACTTCCATGCAACAAACAGTCCAAACCAGATTCTCATACAACACACCCTGTAAGAGCAAGCTGCCTTACAACAGCTACTACAGTCTTCACCCTAACTTACCAGGAGTCAGCTATGGATTATGAGGAGCAGGTAAGAACCAACAGCAGAAAGATCAGCTCTGAATTATCTGGTAGAGAATTCATAAAAGTGACAACTAAAAAATATTGTGAGTATTATCAGCCAGCCTATAATGTTGTAGCATGAGAGCTGCCACACCTGTATTCTTAATAAATCAGACTTTGTTCCTCTGTAAGTAATGCAATGTAAAGTTATCAGTGTAATGTAATAGAATGTGCTACCATAGCAATGTGACTTTAGCTAATATAACTGTGGGATTGTCTACTATCTTCCAAAGGAATATATTAAAGACTGCTGTTAAACACATTCTGCATTATTACATTAGATGACATTGCATTCATTAAGCAGATACCTTTGTGCAGAGCAACTTACAATAAATGCATTCAACCTTGATAGGAACAGCTGGATGTCATGAAAATTGTTAGTGCTTGCCTTACAAACAAACAACAAGGGTGACAGTTTTTCGATGACAATGACCGGTACATACCATTACTAAATAACCTTTGAAAGTAACTCTGCACTAAACTGAATGTAATCTAGCTAAACCTGCTTTCAGACTGGTTTGGGAGTGGAGCTGGGTGTAGACATGTCAGAAACTGCTTCGTTTATTATTATTTACTGTCATGTGCTCTGTAATCAATGCAGGTTAAAGGAATTGTGTCCACTGCCAAATTTGGAGACTTGATTGAATTTTCCTACCCCATCGGATATTCACACTGGGGAGTGTATGATGAAGGTGGATATGTAATCCATTTTGCTGTTGCAGGTGAGGACAACTTCCAGTACATTACATATATTACATAACATAAAGAAGAATATGTAAGGACAATATTGCCACTAAAAAAATATATATATATATAGATTTTGACTCAGGGCTCCTCTAAAGGATGGTGTCTCGGGATGAGGTTACGATGCTGGACAAAAGTCCCTGTGGAATATGTTTCTGTTGTGAAGGAGTCCTGTAGAAGTTATCCAGAGAACACACACACACAGTTGTTTATGACTTTTTGACTCAGTCCCACAAATACTGTCCTGCTGCCCCAACAATCACTCGAGCACCAAATGTTGATTAATCCTCCGCTGAAAATTAAGCCCTAAAGGGCAAGTGAGAAAAATGCTATTCTGGTGATCCATTTTCTAAGTCTGATCTAAATGGTTTTCTTTCCTGTGTTTATGACTTAAGAACAGGAGAAAAAAAGGTTTTGCAGGGTACTTTTTCTAAATTCCTTAATTTTGTTTTTGACTCTGTTAGCTCTGTTAGTGTTTGTTGTTGTAATACTCAGTTTGGCCACAAGAGGCTGAAGTGCACCACTACCACAGTTCATGTTTTCTTCCAGGTGAGTTTAAATTTCTCCAGGAACTCTAAACACAAGATACATATAAGGTGTGTTAGAAAGTTATGTAGCAGTGCTGTCATGTCTTTCTTCTGGCTAGAGATGTATTTTAATTGGCGCTTATCTGCCATTAGAGTTAGCTCTACTGACATTAGGTGTTAGTCTGTACTGTTCATGGCTAACCAACAGCTAGGCCTACAACCTGTGTTAGTTTACTGTCGTGTTACTCATGGTAACATGGACACTTCATCCACATATGAGTGGGATATTTTACCAATAATAATTTTTAAAATATGTATAAAAACCCCATGAGTGGGACATTGGGACACTTGCTAAGAGAATAGGATCATTTTGTACATTTAATGATAGCTATACACAACAGAATAAGCACTTTGGATACACTTTGACTTTGGCAATTTAAATTAATAAGGTTATTATTCATATTTATGATATAGAATTGGATGTTGTTTGTTTAATATTGCAATTAAAGTGCAGTGCTTATTCTTAATCACTCCTTCTGTTGACAGTTGAATCGTTGGTTCTCAAACCTTTTCTTGTCAATATTCAAACATCCCACTCATAATTGGTCTCCGTTGTGACTAACGTGACAGTACACTGACGTTAGATGCAGTCCACTGATCCCAGGTTGTAGGCCTAGCTGTGGGTTAGCCATCAATAATATGTTTTTCATGCACTAGCTAGCTGGCTAACTCTAACGGCAGATAAGAGCAGATTGAAATACATTTCTAAAAAAGTGTAAAATAACTTGCTAACACACAATATATGTACCTTGTGTTTACAGTGCATGGAGAAATTAAACCTTACCTGGAGGAAAACATCAATGCTTTTAGTCTTATTTAAAACATGGGGTAGTGGTGCACTTCAGCCTCTTGTTGCCGAAACACTTTATCCTGACAGAATGTTTTTTTCCCCTGCCATAACTTTAACACTTGTTTTCACAGGTCAAAAAAAAAAAATGTAAAAAACACGGAGCCCCCAAAGTCCCGAAAGGTGATATCGACGGGCGGATACAACCAATCAGAGCAACAAAACACTGTCCTGTCAGACGTTACGTCCTGTCTGAAGAACGGCAAACACATATTTCTTATCAACATAAAGTTTAAGTGCAGTTGTTTGATCTTCTTTTAGGGAAAATTTACTGTCCAGTCCATTTAATACTGCCGCTGTAGGGGAACACGGCAGCCATCTTGGATATTTACAAAGATACCTGAACGGCACTCGTGTCTGTCAATCATCGATACAAATTATTAACTTGTGTGCACAGGGTCCATATCTTGCACACACAAGAAAAAAAAAATCACCTTATGGGACTTTAGGGTCTCCATAGAAAATAAAATGATCCTTGCAAAATGTTTTTTTTTTTTCACCTGTTTCACACATGAAAGAGAAATGTTAAGGAATTTAGAAGGATTATCTTGGCAAAACTTTTTTTCACATCTATTCTTAAGTCATTAACACTGGAGAGAAAACAATTTAGATCAGACTTATAATGGATCACCTGAATTATTATTTTCTTAGGGCTTCCACATTATAGTTCCCAACAAATGTCATACACTAGCAAAATAGTACAATCAAAAGGGAAATTGTCATGTTGTCACAGGTAATACGGTAGGTTCACAACAACAACTAAAAGTTCTGCTACGGGATTAGACTATTGCAGTTTGTAGAAAAAGGGCTTAAAGCACATCTACTTTCTCATTGAGAAATTCAGGATCTATGAAGCTCCGCCCTCCACCGTGCTTGCAGTACTTAAGTACATTTAGTTACTGTAAACCAAGCCCCCAGGAAGTGCGCCACACTTTGAAGCCAATTTGACATAGCGACCAAACGGTGGAATTACAACTTCCGGGTCCGTCACGTGATGCCATTGGGCCCAAAAAGACTAACATTGAGAAAGAGACGTCTGTAACTCAGTGGATAATTTTTTTTGAGGTACATCAACTACCCAGTTCTGACACTTTAATAGCCCTTATTTAAATCATTAGGTCCTAAGAGTTGTAAAGTTCATTAACAGCTGAATCCAGAGTTACTTTAGTCTGCCGGTCATGTGAACGAGCTCAGGACCGAGTGGCTGGGAGGCGGGGCTTAACTATACGCTAGTACGCAAGCTCTATGGGCCCAACAGAGCGGGAAAATCTGTAAACTTCCACATACTGAATACCCGGATGTTTGCTTCATGCACCACTGAGTAACTTCCATAGGAATGAACGAGGTCCCGCCTCCAACGCTGTATCCACTTCTCTTTATACATCCAAACTTGTTGTGTTGTCACATTAAACTGCAGTTCACTGTTTAACCCTTCCTGTTCTTCTGAACAGAGACTCTTAAGCCTTCTGTGTGAGAGCTGTTAGCTGTTAGCCCTATTATCTCTGTTAGCCTAACACACCTCAGAGGGAGTGCTGCAGAGCAGGTGACCTAGTGACAAACTTTGCACTAATATAAGTCAGTTTAGTCAAAGTCAGATATTTTAGGGGACATGAACATAAGAAAAACACATTTTTGAGTGGAGGAACAATGTATAACAGAGACACACATATTATCCAATTTAAGGCGACTTGAAAGACATCAGCTCCTCAAATACAAAGATCCATTGGAACATTGTTGTTTTTCTAATTATACATTATCACAAACCCATTATTAATATGTTTGGTCCCCATATAAAATACAGAAACACCAAAGTATAGCTTTACTTTAAAAAAAAAGAAAATATGCTTATTGCCTTTGTTCATTGAAAAACTTAAAGTAGCACTGCTACCACTGGAGATAACAGTAGTTAATTCAGTTGCAGCAACTCAAGAAGACTACCGTGAGAACATGGCTGGTTTGGGGTATAATGGTGCTATTTAACAGTTACAAACAGTAACAAAAGCTAAAGGATACATATTTCTAAATGGAGACGGAGAGAGATGAGATGTTTTGTCAAATTTTTGCACACCCTGAAAGTAATCTGTCCCATTCTTTAGATGAAGGACAACTGATGAGCAGCATACGTTCTTCCCTGCAAACAATGTTCCCTGTATGTGGTGACCTTCTTCTTGGGGAAACCAGGATCCGCAGAGTGCCTCTTGGTGAGGTGACTGTCCCGAAAGGAGTCCACGTCTTGATCAGTAACAACCGCCATGCCTTCACACCATCAGAACCAGAGGAGATGAGGCTACGGTGTAATGCCCTTCTTAATCAGGAATTCCAATATGGACTTTTCTCTCTCAACTGCGAGCATTTTGCCACTTTTGTGCGCTATGGAAAAGCTGTGTGCAACCAGGTATAAATTTGGCACTGCAAAAAATAACTTCTTTCAGTGTTTGTGATTACTTTTATGTAATAGTAATTGATTTTGCCCAATCAAATTATGTTTTGATATAAAGTTAATGTGAGGTATGGTAATGTGATAACGTCCCTGTTTAGATTTGATCTATTTTAGACCAGACATGTAGTGGTGAATGAATTAATCAATTTATCTGACTCTTACCCACATGGTATTCGTTAGGCATGCATCCATCTCAAAATTCAGTATATCAAATTGGTGTGAGTTATGTAAGGTGGAAAATTGTTAATTGCTAAGTAACAAGCTACGACACTTATCTGACACTAATAGAGTCAGTTTTCGCTAAACAATAAAAATAACAATAATAATTTGTAATATATTCCTTTCGATGATCTGAAATACATTTTTAGGACCTTGCTGAACAGTAATGACCACTAAGAGACTGTATTCTGTTATTCCTCCTATAGATTCCTACAAGACCCAAGAATGTAGAGTGTGTGAAGGCAACTGCAACCTTCAAAGACATTGTCAACTCCACAAGAACTACTTATGCCCTTTTCAAATGAGCGACTGTCTTATATTTTCCAGTGTATGACATTAATTTAGTTTTTTTTGTCAGTGATGTAGTGGAAAATATGTACAGTATGGTTGCAACTAACTGTTTGCATTAACGAATCATGTACCAAATATTTTCTAGATAAATTGCCAATAATAAATTCCTGAAGATGGGGTGATATTTTATCCAACAGGCATAAAGATATTTTGTGTACTTTCATATATGACAACGAAAAGCAGCCAGTCTTAACTCTGAAAAGCTGAAACCAGATAATGATTATATGGGGAAAAAAATTGATGTGGAAATCAGTGCAATTCATTACCTGAGTCAACAGATGGTAAATTGTGTGTGCAAATTGTTCAAACCGTGTGCAGTTTGATAAACCGAGCACACAGTTTGGTAAATTGTTCACGTTTGACCACCAAGACCGCCCCTCCTGCTGTGGAGAATTTTCTGTTTCTGTTGTCAGATACCAGAATGAGAAAGAGACTTGATCACAGCTCATAAATACTAGGCTTGGCTGACCAGCAGTTATTACCAAGCTGCTGAGCTGCTGGTAAAATCTTTATTTTATGATCATGACATCGTGAAACTAAAATATAAGTGACTGACAGCAGCTGTGTGCTGTGAGATCAGCTGCATTGACATTTAAAATAATGCAAGTACAGCCACAAAGCATGTGTTACTGTCTAAATGAGCTGCAAACGAGTGTTTATGCGTGTAAACATAGACTGAATAAAAGAAGTGTAAGTAGCCTCCGTGACGCCAATTGGTGGTTCGGCAATTTCGCCGTCACCATCTTGGTTTTTTGGAGCCAGAAGTGGCTTTACTTGGACGAGAGGGTAGCACTGCCTCTATCCTGATTAGCAATCGCGGCTGCAACGACTTGTCAATCTCAAGGTAGACCTGCCCTAAGTCATACGCTGCTTTATCGTCTATGTTACTCTAAATTGGACCATAATTTACAAAATGAACATCTTGCTGTACTGAAGAAGACTTGAAGCCAGCGGCTCAGACGATAAACTCATTAGGAAAATGTTTACTGGGTAATAAATCAGGTGAGAAGTAGAGTCATTTTCGACTGACTTCTAAATAATCAGACTTCTTTTTGTTGACTTCATTCTGTTATCTGACTCTGTTTTCACAGAAAACAATGTAAATGAGAATAACATTGCCGTGAATTTGACTGCATTAAAACACAGTATAAGTGATGACCAGGAGGGGCCAGATGTTTAATGGGCCCTCAAATGCCCAGGGTCACAATTTCCCAATCCACTCGGTTTACCAATCCACTCCCTAGGTTTAAATAAAGTAAGAAATCCTTTATTGGTCCCATGAGTGGAAATGCAGGTGTTGCAGCAGCACAAGGACAGAAATAAGTAGAGATAAAAAAGTTGATGTTTATAAAAATATAAGAATAGAAATAAAAATAGAAACTATAAGAGAGCAATTAAACTCAAAATAACATGGTGTTGTACTTAAATGAATAGTGCAATACTGTGTCAAGGGAAGTGACACATTTATTAAGTAAGATTATTAATCACTTTGCACCAATTTCCACATCTTTATTTTTAGACCCATGTGGGGCCTCATATCATCATATTATCAGATCATTTTTGTTTTCCATGATTATGTTGTGATATGTTGCATATTACTTTAACAGAACATAATAAATAAATCTCAGGAATAATTAAGTAAACTTTATTTCACAATATGGTACAGATTGTTATAGTAACAATAACTCTTATCAATCAATAAAAGTAAAACAACATGTTTAAATTAAACAACAGCAAGGGTTAGGGTTAGGGTTGCATATGTAAATAAAGTTATACAAACTAAGTTACATATATCTTAAAGAGCTGACAGTACCGTATTACCCCACTAGAGCACTACGCTCACAGAATGCAGGGTTACTTGTGGTACCTAAAGTCTCTAAAAGTAGAATGGGAGCCAGAGCCTTTAGTTATCAAGCTCCTCTTCTGTGGAACCAGCTCCCAGTTTGGGTTCAGGAGGCAGACACCCTCTCTTCGTTTAAGAGTATGCTAAAAACGTTCCTTTTTGATAAAGCTTATTGTTAGGGCTGGCTCAGGTGAGTCCTGAACCATCCCTTAGTTATGCTGTTATAGGCTTGGACTGCCGGGGTATTTCCCATGATGCACTGAGCTTCTTTCTCCTCCTCTTCCTCTCTATCTGTACGCATTCCTATCCCACTAATACAGGTTACCAACTCAACTTCTTCCCGGTAGTCTTTGTGCTTTCTGTGCTTTTTCGCCTTCTCACTTTCTGCAGGTATTTCCGCCCCTGGAGCTGTAGATTCTGGATCTGTGATTGCCGGCCGTCTACTGCCCCCATGTTCCTGCTCCACACTCACTGCTGCAGTTATTATTATTAGTCTGATTTGTTGTCTCTCCTCCTGTTCTGTCTCCCCTCTCCCCCTCTCTCCTTCCCTTTCAACTCAACTGGGTCGATGCAGATGGCCGCCCACCCAGAGCCTGGTTCTGCTCGAGGTTTCTACCTGTTAAAAGGGAGTTTTTCCTCACCACTGTCTCCAAGTGCTGCTCATGGTGGGAACTGTTGGGTCTCTGTAAATAATATTTTAAAGAGTATGGTCTAGACCTACTCTATGTGAAAGCGTCTTGAGATAACTTTTGTTATGATTTGGCGCTATACAAATAAAATTGACTTGACTTACAAGTTTCCAAATGAAGTTTCCACTTGAAACAGATCCACACTAAAAGGGGTCAGGAAGATTACACATAGTGACTGTATAGGGATTATTTTAGGAAGGAACTCTTCTGAGAAGAAGAAAAACATTGTGAATTAGGTACATAACTAAATGTCACTATACAGACATAACATATGAGCAAACATGTCAGAAAAAAATCCCATCCCCCTCAAAAAGTACAAGTGTGTGATGTGTAACCTTTTTAACAGCGAAACTGTTGTTGATTTATTATCATTACAGTGCTTAGCCTTCTGTAGCCTATAGCTCTGGATGTTTCTGCTCTAATAATGCCTATATTTTCGTTACACAGTCTATTGGCTGCCTGGCATCAGCGAACTGGGTAGTATAGGTAAATATCTATATCACAAACAAAAAAAAGCTTTCCACTTTTTCACTCTGCAGACTACTGCAAAGTGTGTCCATCGGCCACTTTCTGCACATGCAAACTGTGAAGACCTAAGAGTTAATTACCTACTTTTTTTGATGACTAAAGGAAACCACAATAATTTTCCTTTTTTAATGCCTAGTTAAACCAAAAAATAAAATTCTGAAAATATGAAGAGATGATAAGCCCGATGCAGTTATTGTATTGGCTGGTGAGTATCAGCTGTATCAGCTGCTTCTGTTTTTTCCATATATGAATGCCCATAGATATGTATGCCATCTTTGGGTCCATTGCAATATCCCAAATTGCAATATTTGTGAGCCGTCAAGACTACAAGTGTCACAGTTCAGCTCCACCCTCCCAGTAACTTTCCACTCTACCTTTCAGCCACTCCCTCCTCATCAGCCCAACTCCTTTCACTTGTCAACTCACCTGCTGGCAATCACCAATCAAGCCACTGTTTATACTCCTGCCTTTCTCACACTCATTGTCAGATTGTTCTTTGCTCTTATGTCATACTTTCCAGCATTTATCCCCGGACTGATTTCCTGTTGCCAATCCTGCCTGCCTTGGACCTTCCCGTTTTGCCTGACTCCCGGTAAACACACCTGCCTTCTGTCCCCGTTTTGGATTTGTTCTGTCTGCTGTTTCTGCGGCTCAGCTGGAGACTGGGTCGAGAGACTCTGCTGCAAGCTGCAGCTTGTCCGGCATCCATTTTGTGTGCATTTGTGTCTACCTGCTGAACTCTCCATTAAAAGTCTTCACATGCTGTTCCTTGGGTCCTGTGTGCTGCATTTGCGTTCGTACATCACCCGTTACAAGTGCTTTATCAGAGCTCCCTTGGACATGCTTGATTATGGCACAATCCATTTCAGATGATTTGTTGGTATGATGCTTTGGAATAATTTTGTTCCAATTACTTAAAACTATGATTGGTGTATGTGAAACATCAAACTAAATGTTTTCTTACCATTAAACGAACATTGTGTTCTTATGTAAACACTAATTAGAGCAGCGTTTCAAATGATCAACTCCCTATGCAATCCTGAAGCTGCTTGATAACAAGCTGATGCAGGACAGGGTCCTCCAAAGTAGAGATTGTTTAGCTTTCATAGTGACCTCAAAAGTAGTAAGTTCACAATCAATAGTAATGTATAAATAATAAATTACTCATCCTCGATACTGAACATTTAATTTTTTTTTGTAAATACAGTGGTTTGGCTACAGTTACATTCATGTGTGATAACCTAACTGAAATGTGAAAAAGCAAAACATGGAGGGAGTCAGCAAGATGGCATTTTCCTTTTCCTTCCTGACCAGAACTATATATGTGTAACTGTTTTTCATACGATTACAGAATTTAACTTAATATGTTTATCTAAAGATTTTAAAGGAGACTTGTGGTAGACAACACATTTGATAATATACTGTTTCTATATAAGTTAGTTAAATCTGTTAATCCAGTAATTGCTGGTTGGTATAGAGCTCAACAAATGCTAAATACCTTTCTACATTTGGATGTCTTGCACATGAAGACAGGTGAGATTTAGCCCTTTACAATGAGAACATAACACTAAAATATGCATCAAATTAAAACCAAGCAAAAGGCCCTGAGAAGGACCATTCATAGGGTTAGGGGGTAATAGACAAATACTGTATTTACTGTAGTCTATTTAAATGTAGTGTTGCTGCTAATTGCTCCCACTTTAGTCTTTACATGCTTATATGTGCATTAGGTGTGTTAAACTAATATTTCACTCCCCTTCCTGTTTTTACTGTCTGTCATTTTCATGAATCATTTTGAGTCTTAGCACGTTTTGTTAAATCACAGTATTGTATAGTAGCTGGGCTGTGAGAGGTGGAAGACGTAATGCATTATTATTAACACATAATATACATCGTCATTAGAAAACCCAGACTCTTACTTTCAACATTTAACTTATGTTTGGTAAAAGCTAAAATGATGGTTGATTACCTAACAGCTGTTATGTAACAAATATTATTTTTTTGTTCTTTCTTCTTTGGTTTATAGTTATTTATATCTATTAAAATATAGATCTAGTTCCGATATAAACTGTGAAATACATTCTCTGCAGAACTGGACAATCATCAAATAGTATTCTAGTGTGTATTTTTCACTCTGTGATGGACAAACTCCGCACCAAACTCTGGTTTGATGATGATGTTTGATGATAATGGCTGCTGCTAACGCCATCAAGTTCACATGGTCAGTCTGTAAATAAACAGTGTGTCAGTGAGCAGGAAGTCAGTTAAACCAAAGAATGTTGTTGAAGAAACTGTGTGTTTGTTGAGCCTTGTTTCAAGCATAAAGACTCACAATGACGCTGAGGTTAAATGCAAATACAAAGAAAATCAGGTGATCTAAAGTCATTTATTTATTTATTGTACAATTTCCTTGCCAGAGAGCAAGCCAGGCAGACCAACTCATCTCCATGCTATGATAGTTAACATGTCTCTTACAGTCCAAAGGATAACTGACAAATGATTCTGATGGATGCAGATGAGTTCTGACTATACTAAAGCCAGAGGTAACGGTGGCGAGGAAAAACTCCCTTTCAAAAGGAAGAAACCTCGGGAGGAACCTGGCTCTCTGGGGGAACCCCCTCCTCCTGGGGGCTGGGGGACTTCCTGCTGCTCCAGGCCACAGGTCGAGCTGGTGCGACCTTAACGTTCAGATTCATCTTCAGCACCTGCAACAAAGACTTACCTGTTAAGTCTCCATGCCTACTCACCTGGGCTGGATTCCCTTCTTGATGGATTCAGTTCAGGTCTCTCCAGTCTTTGTTGTTTTGGTCCAGGGAGCCCACCATGGGTAAGTCCCACCACAGGCCTCGTCTAAAAACACACACAGAAAATGTCTGTGGGCTCACTGTGTGCGGAAATGTGCACATTTGAAAAGTATCTGAGTTTGCATGATGTGTTTGATTACAGCGCAGGGTGCCACAGAGTGGTCCTCTTACCCTACTCTGGTAGAATAGGATGTAGGCTGTTTGCTGACGTCGCTCACAAATAGCGGTGCCAATTGTCTCGGTGACCTGGGCGTCATTATAGTGGAGCCAGCGGTCACCTGGGGCGTCCAGCTCCTCGTCCAGGTGCAGCCCGTTGCTGATGTAGTGTCTTAACAGGAGAGAAATCACTGTTACAGCAGGTGTCTTAACATGAAGTGGAGCTTATGAAGGATAACTGAGCAGGAGAAGAACAGCAGCAAGTTTCCATCCAAGTTTAGTGAAAATTTCCAGAATTTCAAGTCAAACCTCAAAAGTACAAAAGAAATTATGGACGTTTACATTTGTTTCATGTGTTGTCTCATCCCAATAGTTCTCACTACAATCAAAAAAGGTACTGAACAAAAGGCTCAGTTACTCAGTTACAGTGAGGAAAACATCTGTAATTTAATATTTCCGCCTTTGATTGACACAAATCTGTCTGTTATATGTCTGAGAACCTAACAGAGGACTACAAAAGGTGACCGTCACACTTTCAGTGTGTGAATATCTTACCGCTGTTCCCTCCGTGGCCTAAGTGACTGATGACACTAACCAGGCTGAACCAGCCCTCAGCCTGAGAAGAAACACAGATAACAAGTTAGTTTCACACCCACACAGACTCAAAACACCAACACACACAGTCCACAGGGTTAGTCTTTGACAGTTCACCACCTGCAGGGACTGAGTAAAGCTGAAGCGCTTCAGGTGCAACATCAGGACTCTGTAGACCAGACAGAAAAAAGTGGTGAAAGGGAATGAATGCAGACTTGTTGGACTGATGGATTATAGAAATTAAGCATGCAATTTCTATTTAGTCAGTGGACCACAGTCTGTGATGGATGTGAGTCACTCACCTGGGACCACTGGCCTGATGTGCTGCTGCCACGCTCGAATGAATGAATTAATGAATTGAATGAATGAATTAAATTCCAACTGTGTCTCCTGCAGGGACAACATGCTGACAGTTATGTTCCATTACAAACCACCAAAACACCCATATAAACAGCAGCAGTGTTTCGCTGATCGGCTTCATATCAGTCGGCGTCGATGTGAGCGAGAGAACATGACGTTCCTACCGTCTGGTAATCCTGGAGCAACTGCTGGTGAACTCCTCTGACGGTGTGAGCGCCACACCTGCACATTAAAGGGACAATTTGCATCAAAATACAGTCACACATGTCAGGAAAAGGCCTCCTGCTGGAGAGACATGACAAATCCGTGACATGACAAAGCTACTACAGCAGGTCAGTTTATCTTAACAGTGCACACAGTGCAATATAAAAACTGGTGGGGAATCAGATCAAGAAGTGGTTACAACACAAAAAACAATTAAAGGCTTAAAATAAGTTTTTCTGATTTAGGTGAACCAACCCTTTAAAGATAAGCAAAAAAAAAAAAAAACTGTGGACAGCTGGGGGAATGTTTGGCCTGCTCCCACCTGTGTGTTTTTCTCTGTGTGGTTTTACCTTTTGCAGGTCCTGGTGTTCTGCATTTTGAACACCAGGTTCCTCTCCACAGGGCAGCTGTAGCTCTTCCCCACAAAGGCTGCAACTTTCTGCAGTGGTGTGGCCAGACCCCTCATCTGACCCAGGATGGCTGTTAAGAACTCGGCGGCGTCCTGAACACACAAACATACAGATCTGATTTGATGCACAGGCGAAAAGCAGTCAGGAGGCGGCGAAACATTAAACCGTAAAAACCAGCTAACTCACTTCCTGGAGGGTGTCAACAAGTTCAGGAGCCTGAACAGAAAGGGCCCTCTTAAACATATTAAGGGCCTGGAGTTTTTGGCGGGCATTTTGTGAGCTGCGACATCTTACAATGTTCATAAAACAGCTGGAGAGGGGGAAGGAAAACGGTGGTTGTTATTTCATGTTGGGGTCCAGGTTTGTGGAGAAACTATTGAATGACTGTTGCAGCGTGTGTGTGTGTGTGTGTGGCTGCTGTACCTTATCAGTTCAGCCTCAGGAATCAAACTCCACACCTCCTCTTGGCTGTTGACAAGTCTGACAAAGTCAGAAAGCGTGAGCAGGCTCTGGAGGCTGGAGTTTACATAGCAGATCTGGGCTGGGTTGGGAAATCTGACACAAACACAAGTCACATCACACATCATCATTTTTAATGACACAAACTTGGTCTCATTTCACTCAAATGTAATAGTGTCTAGTCACATTTTCATTTTAGCAGATTGATTTGTTTTGCATGGAGGTAAGAAAAATCCTGTAAAAAAGGAAAAAGCTGCAAAATGTTGTTCTATTTATAAAATCTGTGTGAGTGTGTGTTTGCAGATTTACTCACCCAAGCCAGCAGACCTGTTGACATCTGAGGCTCTGTGGGGTGATGAGCTGTATGGCATCACTGTAGTCGACGTGACACTGTTTGGTACTACAGAGAGGGACACACACACTCACTTTCCTTTTGGGATACAAACAGCATGCTGGATGGGTACCAAAAAAGGTTTGATCCCCAGGACTGCTCTTGTTGTTATTGTGGGTGTTGTGTTGTTAATATGAAGTGACAAAATGCGACAATAGTTGACTGACCTGCTGGAGGATGACACTGACGAGTGCGTCTTTGACTAAGTCGGAAAAAGCAGGCACATCAGGTGTTGTAGAAGCTTTTTTGTTATCTTCCTGGTGGGCTTCTTCCAGCTCAGTGTCCTCTTCATCACTGACCCGTTTAAACTCAACCACTTGATCAACTTGGATGGAGCTTTGGGGCTGTTGGGTCCCGTCTTGAGTTTCAACAGGACTGCAACATGGAGGGAGAAACAGGCTTTTATTCACTATTTGGACAACATCATAAACAACAGGAAAAGCAAAACAGAGGATATGATGTCACACTGTGAACAGTAGTGTGTGTGTGGGCCTATGCATGTGCGTGTGTGTGTGTGTGAGCTGAATAAGCAGATAAGAGAAGAAAGACCAATACAGTGACATAAGTCTGGTTACCTGCTGTGATGATTCAGAGGGATCTTCTGCTGAGCCTCATCCTCAGTAACCGGAGCCACACGACTTTTTCTCTGTTGGAGGAAAAAAACTTGAATGATTGAATAATACAGAGACAGCAGCAAGATGAGCTACAATTAACGCTTTATAAATCGACATTCAAATCCATACTAGTAAACATCTGGTTAATGCAGCACAGAAACTGTGTTTGAAACATACCCTGCAGCCGTTCAACAGTCTCCAGCAAGACTTCTTTTTCTTTGTCTACCGGTTTTCCTCCTCAGGTGGGGGTGCTGTGGAGGTGACTCTGCAGACAGACACAAACACCACTGCTTATTCTACTGCTGACTTAGTCTGGACTGTGGAGAAATCACCTGAAGTGACTGCAGTGTTTTAGCAGCATTAGCAGGATAAAGACACAGCAGGGCTACTGACTCTGACACAGCTGGCCCTACTTACCTCTGCTGCCGGCCGCAGCACTCTTTCACACTCCTTGACGGACTCCTGTCTCTTTTGTGTTCAGTAAAAACAAAAACAATATTAAGAAATAAACTGTGTTAAGCATTTTTAGTGTCCAAATACGAACAAACGTTACCAACTTCTAAAATGTTTAATGTAAAGCACCGGCACTTCCTGTGAAACATACCAGGGGTCGACCGAAAAGTCTGTGCTGCCAAGGGGTCCTCCTGATGAGGTTGTCCTCAGAGCTCCTGGCAGCAGACGCTCCTGAGACAGCAACTCTGCTGACAACACAAGTTGGTTATCCTACTGTAAACCCATGTTTAAAACAAATAATTTAAGTTAATTTTTTAAAGACATTAATGACTCTGTCACAGTTGTCACACACTTCAACCATGACTTCAAAAGCAAATTATTAATTATGGTGCAGGTCTCTGACTTACTTTTATTTTGACTTGTATTTTCCATTTAAAGCGGACTGATGACAAAACAGAAACACTTCTACGATGTCATGACTTCTACAATAAATCCTACTTCTGTGAATCTTTTTATTTGTTGTTGTCACTGAGGAGCTGATTTAACTCATTTTCGAGGCTGTAGTATTGGATTATATCATATGGTAAGATGTCTCTCATATGTTGGCTCATCCACATACGTAAAAATATAAAAAAAACAACTTTCAGTATACTACTGTAAGATACAACACTGCAATACACTGCATGACATTGTGCAGCTGTTTCTAAGTTTTCTGTGTTCTTAAGTGAGTTTCTTACCTCCCATCGAAGCTGGAGCGCCATCTGCTCTGATCTCCCTCAACTTTATGACCTTTAGGAGTGATCGGAATTTTCTGTTCAGAATAAGGAAAAAGGAAACACCAATCTATCGGTTATAGGTTGTAAAAAAATATTGTTCAATTTTATGCAAAGAAATACAGCAAAAATAAATGTAAGAAATAAAACTATAATACAGTCTATTCATATGTAAAGTGGGTTTTTTTCCAGCTCCTTTTTGTGCCTTTCTCAACTGAGTGTGTTATCATGTGCACCAGTATCCTGGTGACCGGGTTTTTAGAGTATCCTGGTTATGTATTGAGCATTTAAACAGCTTATCCTGGTTTCTGAACATTCTTTGTTGGTGCAGAAATGAGTGGCTGAGATGGTGGAAAATCTAAACACACCTGCAGGCAGATGATCAGAAAACCTGAATGCTGTTATGAGACCATATACAAGGATATGAATGACCAGCTTTTCATGTTCCACGTAAATGCCATATCAAAACCAAAAAAAAGGATAAGACTCAAAGATACTTATTTAACTCAGAAACAAAGCAATTAGCTGGTGAACATAGTGGAGCATTTAGCAGCTAAAGAGTCAGAAGACTCAGAAGCTTCAACTGACATAGGAAAATGATACACAGCCACCACTAATCAGACTGGCAATTAGTATTTGTTTACGGAGCAAATTAATCTTAATGGGTGTTGCTGCACACAGGGGGTTACCTACCGTTAAAAAAAACTGTGGTTCTTGCTGGTTGTTGCTGATTCGTGGTGATGGCTGAACTGTGGTTGTAATGGGAGGATCTGAGGTGACCAGTGGAGGCTTGAAAGGCACAGAAGCTGCTGAAGAAAGACAATAGGTGATCTGGGAGAAATATACAATAAAAGTGCAATAACAAGTCAGGAAAGTAGCTGGAGATCAGAATAGAATAGCTGAACATGAGATACCTTTGTGGAGTCTGAGATCAACCTCTGTTTCAGGCATTTTCTCTGGTCAGGACCAAACGTTTCATGCTTTAACGACTATCTTAAGTCTTTGCGATATCAACTGCATTTCAAAACAGTCAAATATAAATTCATTGTGACATCACTCATGGCCCATATAAATTAAGGTGCCAGGCCTGTGGGCCATAGTTTGAACACCCCATTGTTTGGTGATTATTTACCTGGGTGGGACTACAGGCACAGAGAGCTACTGCTTACACACACACACACACAATGTTGTAGCTTGGTAGCTAAGCTAAAGCTTTGACCCTAACTATAGAAGACTGTGCACACTTTACATTTACTGAACAATCAAATCAGAAAAGCAAACATACTCTAATTTTCTCACCTAGCAGAAAGATCCTCTAGGAAACAAAACCCAGCTTGAAAAAAACAAATATATAAATATATATTTATATAGAAAATGTAAATTCAACATTAATACTGAAAGTATAAACAAAAACATTAATAAAGTATTGTTTCCATATTCTTCTTCTTTTGGCTTAATAATTAAAAGCCTACTGTTTCTGTGAATTACAGCCACACTAACATGTTAAAGTTGTAGTATATGAAAGGTCACTGTAATAATAATCAATTAAAGAACAAAGATGCATTTGATTCAACTAAATCTAATGCATTTTAGTCAAGTTCTGCATCATATCTATTTGGTCGTGTCATATCCTTTCGTACGTCTTGCAAATGAAGACAGGTGAGATTCAGCCCTTTGTAATGAGAACATAACACTAGAATATGCATCAAACTGTAACCAAATCGAGCAAAAGGCCCTGCGAAGGACCATTCATTGGGTTATTAAGGTGTAACGACTGAAGGTAGACTTGAACCAAAAAACACGACAACAAACACAAGTTCAGGTAGAAGTAGTTTACTAGAAAGTTCAGGTCAAAAGACAGGCAGGAGGTCAAACCAGGTAATCAGAACCAAATCAAACCCACCGGAAATGACTGCTGGACTGCCTGAATTTACTGTGGGAGCAATCACAAGTCGATTTACCGCAACTGTCGACTCCAAGGATGCGCTGTTGGATAAGTAAGAGAAGAAACCAGAGGAGACCACATTAAGCTCCTGCTCATTATGGAGTGTCGCTCATTTACAGAAGAGCCTGCAGCCCCAATGCCTGATCCTCAAGCAGCTGCTGCCGAATTCAGCGACTGCGAGGGTGACTTTTTTCCCTTTGATGTACAGCCCGATGCAACCACTGACTCCAACATACCCATGTCCGTGGAAACAAAGATAGTGATGGATTATCTCAAATGTAAGGTCTAGGTCTATTGTGTTTCATTTGATAGGCTTACAATTAAAAATATGTATCTTTAATTTCATAATAGATCAAACTTTGATCATTTATCTGCCTGCCTATCCCTGTGTACAAGGCTATTTGTTTGTTTATAAAGGTCTACGCTAATTGTTCTATATCATCAGACAATTGTTCACATAAGTGGGTATCGGTAACCACTGCATGTGACTGCATGAATGGGCCAGATCTGCACTCCGGTGGAGGGCCTTCATTATATATATAATATTGTAAAGTAACTTATGACTTTAAAATGACAGTACGTTAACTACTAACATGAAAGTAACTTGCCCAACGCTGTAAATTTGATAACATAACAACAGCTACAGAAAGATTTAACTCAATGGAGCTCTACAAAGGACCTGTAGAGGTCAGCAATACGCCTTTGAAGCGTCTAATCTGCCGCAGATTTCATCAGAAGAAGAAGAAGGACTCGGCACAACTCCGGAAGTCAACTGTACTATGAACTGGAAGTTCTTTCATTTTAGCTGAAGAACGAAAATTGTCTGCTTATTTTTCCCATGATGTCTGTCTGAGAACCAAAACCAATAAACGAACTCTTATTCCGGGAATGAAAGAAGCCGAGCCACACACCGAGAGATTGGAAACATATCTGTTGAACATTCATCGTGTAGTCGAGCAAAACAATTGAACAGATACGTGTTTTCTGTCCTGAGAGAAGCTCTGCTGTGCTATCAGACACTGGGAAGCTAACTGAACGTTAGCTGCCTGCCGAACTGTGATAGTGTCGGACTCGGCAAGAAAATCCAAGAAGACAGGAGGTAATGTAAAGTTATAGTTAGATAATGATGTTGCTTGTTTGGATTGTCTGCTTTTCTGGGCTTTATGTAAGTTAGTTTGGGTAACATTAACGCTGACAGCAAACGTGGACTAAGGCTAGCGATGAGCAGTCACAACAAACCAAGACGAAAATTCAAGGGGATAAATGTTTTATTATGCGCAGATTGATGGAACCTTATCACATTCTTAGTTAATTAGCTATTAGTTAACAGCATAACAGGAGTCAGAGGCCAGTTTCCGTGGTGTGGTGCAGCGCCCTCTCGTCCTCAGCCTGTAGATAACTTTAGTGTCCAGACAACCATCGTTAGCCTGCTCACTCCCGTCAGCCTCCTAGCCAGCCAGCTAACAGCTTGGTATCTGTCTTGCTTTAGAAACAGTTGATATGTTGTGTGTTTGTTTTCTTGGTCTACAGTAGAAACTGTCACCTGTGAGATATTCCAGTGGCAGCAGCGTTGTAACAAAAACCCGGCTCTTGTGGTTACATAAACTGCGCTTTAGTTAGCTAAATTAGCCGTAGGCAGTATTATAGTAATTGTAACGTTATTCCAAACGGCCTTATGATGATTTCCTGTGTTTGTAACTGAACCATTTCTACCTAACACCAGTTCTGTCATGCCTTTTAATCATTTGGTGCTTTTCTGTAACATATCTATAACAGTAAGTTACTAATACTTTCCAACCAGCCCTGTGCAACAGTATTCTCAGTGTTTCTCTTTGGTCATCATCATTAATTGTGTTTCTGAGATGTTTGTGTTTGACAAGCAATAGGGTTGGGTCGGTTTCCGGTTTTGCGGTCCAGTCCAGTGTATGAGCTTACACCAGTTTGATTTTATGTGGACCAACTGAACCAGCATTTGTCAAAATGGCCCAGTTCATACCTGACATTAACAGGTGATTTGTGACTTGGGTGATCCAGTGACAAGGAGACAGCTGGAAGTTTATCAGTTGACATTTGGCATTAGAAGTGTCTCCACATGCGTCTTGAATGACCACTTGTGATTGATCTCACTTCCCTGCTCTATATGCAAATAAACACGTTCATCATTCTATCCTTACACTATAGTTCGCCAGTCTACATTAATACTGATGCATGAACAATACAAGTATGGATGAGGAGGATATTAGCTTGTTAGTTATGTATATGGCTGGCAGCAGACACATTTCTATAATCTCCGGACATATATTGTGATATCAACCCCAGATGCACTCCAAACAATTGCCTCCTTCATAAGTGGCCTTTGCAATGTTATGTTGAGGCTTTTTTTGTTTCTCTGAAAGTTTTTTTTCATGAAAGAGAAAGAGATGGATCGCCTCCACTGTAATAAGCTGTGGGAAACTTTGGAGTTTTATTATGTAGTCGATTATTGGTAAATGATGATGGCCACTCATGGTAAGCCTCGTCTAAAAGGATTGAACAATTATATGTGATCCCTCTCACTCTGTGTACATAGCTCATCAGTTGAAGCAGTCGTAGACAGCAGGAGTTGCAGGGATTCTATCATCCCCTATCACCATCGGGCCCTGAGATGACATCACAGCAGCCACAGCTCCCCAGTGCTGTAATTCCTCACCACCTTGCCCAGAACTCCTCAGCTCAGCAGGCCAGGTCTCACATTCAGGCTAATCAGCTGGACTCAAGTCAGAGCAGTGCCACTGCTGGGCCTCTGGACCACAGAGCTCTGACAGGTAGGCCAGGCTGCTCTGGTGTGGCAGCAACCAGCGGCGAGGTGGCCAACAGGAACGTTTCTGCCTCCTGCACCAACTCCAGCTTGTCCAGAAGAGATGGGGGCTTCGAACCGTGGCCTGAGGAAGCAGTGGACAACTCCCATGGACTGTATTCACTTCACCGCATGTTTGACATAGTTGGAGCCCAGCTAACGCATCGGGATGTCAGGGTACTGTCATTCCTGTTTGTTGACGTAATTGACGAGTATGAGCGTGGCGGCATCAGGAGTGGAAGGGATTTCCTCTTGGCCCTAGAGCGCCAGGGTCGCTGTGATGAGACCAACTTCCGGCACGTTCTCCAGCTTCTACGGATTATCACCCGCCATGACCTATTGCCTTATGTCACACTCAGGAAACGGCAGGCTGGTGAGTTTAGCCGTGTCATCTCATGAAAGCAGGTTAAGTGGTTCTATTTTGTGCAGCAAATGGTCCCTAGATCAAGGATCCAGAGTTGGAAAAATTTCTTTTGCACGCCTTAATGAACCATGAGGCCAGACTTGGCTCCAAGTACTATAAATTCCATTAAGGTCCAGAATAAGCGATATTTATGCCAACAGCATTTTCATATAGCAGTGTATGCTAAAAATAACTAGGATTTCTGGCACCTGATTTCTGGTCATTTTGAAGCAGGGAGTTCGGCGTTTAGGTCGTAACCATCTTGGTTTTTTGGAGCCAGAAGTGTCGTTATTTGGATGAGAGGGTAATGCTGCCTCCATCCTTGTCAATCACGTGGTAGCCCAACATTAAGGCATGCGCTGCCTTATCACATATTTTGTGTCTCAATGTGACCACTATTTGCAAAATGAACATCCTGCTGTCCTGAAGAAGACTTGAAATTAGCGATTTAGACCAGAGTACTGCTTGATGTGAACAAAATGGCCAATAACGTCTGCAAAAATATTATGGTACAGTACTTTCAGCCGGCACATCTGGAAAGTTTTCGGAGCTGAGCAAAATAGGCTGCAGCGGCCAATACGGAAGTTAGAGTGGGTGTGGTGGTACATTATTTTTACTGCTTAGAAATCAGACTTTTGTTTCTTATGAGAAAGAATTAACTTTTTGTACATTTATGAGTTATATAGTTTCGCTTTCAAGTGAAATTATTGTTTTATGCAAAAATAGTAATGATATAAATATATGCAAACATTATACACACTGGGTCAGACTGAGGTTATCGACCCTGGCAGTGCCAAAAACTGACTGTTGCAGCGTCGTTTGTGTGATGTATTCCACTGGCTTTAATGTGATAATTAGTGCTGAAATTCAAAATAACATCAGAAATCCACTGTTGTTTTCAGTGTGCCCAGACCCTGTTGACAAGTACCTGGAAGAGACTTCAGTGCGCTACATTTCACCCAGAGGAGCAGTGCAGAGCAAGGACACTGCACCTCACAGAAGAACAGGTGGGGGTTTGTTTGTGTGTGTGTGTGTGTGTGTGTGTGTGTGTGTGTGTGTGTGTGTGTGTTCAAGTTCTTTTTTTTAACACACATAATTTTTCAAATCAGACAAGAGTAACATAAGTAATATGTGCAGTCAATGGAAAGTCCTCATAGCAACTGTGCGCTGTGATACAGAAGCTTGATTAACGCCAAAACTAATGTCACTTTCTAGGTCCTCAGCCAGTCATTTGCTGTTCCCCGTCAGGACCTCATGTTGGCCCTCCCCGAACAAAGCCAGCTCCCCCAGTACCTAACCGCAAACGGAGGAGAAGTCATTCCTCAGCTGACTGCAGAGAGAAGCAAACATGTGGTAAAAAGAAACACAACATAGAGAGGGATCATCGCTTTTGTCTGGTCTCTGGAGTATGATGACAAAATAATTAGCCCAGTCCAGAGACATTGGTTTGGAACAACCTAGGAACATATTTATATGCACTTACAAGTAACCGGAACACTTTCAAATGTGTTTAAATGCAATAAGTAACCAGGTTACAGCCGGCTTTATCCAGTAAGAGGATTTTTTTAAAACGTCATTCTAATGAGAAAGCTGATTTCCCCAGCTAGTTTTTCTCCAGGAGATTGATGACATCTCCGCAATGTGTATGAGTAACCGGCTTGTTACAAATACTCATGTGCAGGACAAAGACTGCAGACTGAAAAAAGTCACAGCGTAGCAGGTGGATGCAAAGAGAGCGCATAACATAGCAATGCATATTTAAAATAATGCCATCCATTCTGAAACTGAAAGTAATACTCTTGGGGTTTGAATAGGTTAATACTAAATAAATCTGATTTCTTAGTTGCAGAATGTATACAGGGATTTACAATAATCAGGTTACTACAATGCATGTAAACGCATTCTCGGATTACCTGTGTGACTTGGTTTCTCTGAGTAACCTGGTTACCTAATTGCATGTAAACGCGCTGAATGACCGATCCTGACTCCGCCCACCTAACTTACTGTTACTACTCAGAGTTCCAGACTATACATTTCTAGCTGCATTTGCTATTATTTTACAGAACATTTAACTTAAACTAGCAATAGGCACAACAGTTTAATTTCTCAGTTTTTAATTGAAAAAAAATAACTGCGTATATGTGAGTGTTTGATGCATTTCCTGGATAAATCCAACACACTCAGTGGGCCTCATGGCAAGAACATTTCCGTTCTTAGTTCCCACAAAATCTCTAAACTGATGAAAGTTGTCGTAAATCGCTCAGTTTACCACAATTTATCGTAATGATGTCTGATGTTTACCGCCTGTTCATGAGGAAAGTCATGTTTAATAATTAGCATAATCAACAATGCGCTGCCTGTTCCACTTCATTTATGAGCAGGTTTAGTTCACATTCTTACCAAACAGTAAAAAGACTTTTAACACACCGTGGAGCTCAAGTCCTGCTTTTCGTAAATCATTAGACAAAAACAAATTTAGCAGTGTCAGTAGTAGTATTAGAGGACCCACAACAAGAAGATTAGAAAATATTACTATTTTATAATAGTGCAGCTGTCAACTAATCAGAGCAGAGCTGCACTGTGACAAAAATAAAGAGTAATGGTGACATGAAGTTAAATTAAGTGCTAAGAAACATCTTTCTGAAAAAAGTGGTCAATGACTAATGTGGCGGTCAATGGGGCGTGACTGTCACAGATATTAGATGAGAAAATATTGGTCCACAGTAGGTGATATTACACTGTCGGGTACAACAGAGGATGATACTGGACAACACCTGCATAAAGAACCTGAGGCAGCATCAGAGTGAGATAACTTTCCTAGCATTTGTAAAAGTTGTGTTGAAATATACCAGTAAAAAAATAAAAAATAAAATCTGAAAACCTCTAAAGCCAGCCATGTTGATGATGATATGATGAACAGTATATCAGTTTTTTTATTTAGTTTGTTTTAGTTATATATTTTTATTTTTTATTAATTTCTGAATATTTAAACTCCAAATTCATCTAGATCAAGGCATTGTGATTTCAGTGTGTTTCTAGCCCTGTGGAGAAAGGCAAACTCTCTGTACATGACTGGTGCGACACGTCTGGACCACTCATGAATTTTATATGTGCCTGAAGGACTAGAAGATTGGTGCAGGCCAGTTAAGAACAAATCTGTTGGCACGAGTCCTTGCATGAGGCCTATTGTGTATTCCTGACTGAAAGACATCTGCCTCTGTCCCAGTAGTTGGGTATTGTATCATATTTGGTTGTGTATTGCTGGATAACTTCTTTGTAAGGCTCATTACTATTGCATCTGATTGGGAAAATGAATTCAGTTTTCCACTTTTCTATTATTGATTTATTTTTTTGAAAATTGAAAGTGTTACCCAAGCCAACATATATCCAAATATCATTGGTTTTGCTAGTTGTTGGGAGTAAACATAAAGCTGGATAACTATGGACAGGTAGTGATATGTTGAATATGCTAAGCAACTTGCTCCCACGCTATGTTTTGTGTTATGGTTGGGGTTATTATATGTAATATATGAACTGTACTGACGGCTGTGTAACAATCACTTGCATTGACAGAACCCGCAATGTGGAACACTGCAAGGTGCAGCCATTGTCACGGGTCCTGTTTTGGTTTCCGCTTCACTTCTTCTGCTTTCGAGGAGAGTTCCTGAACCCAAAGTCAAATCACTGCTCAGGAGGTGCATTCACTGTGTATTCACAACCCCAGGCTTTTGTTTTGAAAGGAGCCACTCTTGTGTGACAGAGAGAGCATTTAAGTTTAAGAGAGTGCTTCAAACAAAGACACCCCCAGCCAAATCGCCAGAAGTTTTTTTTAAACAACAAGCCATTGGCCAGGTGTGCAGTAATGTGAAAAAAGGCAGGATTTGAACTTTTATGACGCTCTCTTTTCATTATTCAGTCAGCCATGTAGGTCACTTTTTGTGTGAACAACAGAGCGTGTTCATTTGTACGATTCTTTGCATCTCACACCTCCCTATGACGGCAGGCATTTTTTCCCTCCTTCAAGTGTGACTCTGAATAGCTATAAA
The DNA here is from genome assembly GCA_031216445.1 of Lateolabrax maculatus. Lineage (NCBI taxonomy): Eukaryota > Metazoa > Chordata > Actinopteri > Acropomatiformes > Lateolabracidae > Lateolabrax > Lateolabrax maculatus. Next base: position 2,370,454 of record CM062201.1, read on the forward strand.
CACTTTTTGCCTTGAGACATAGTCCGAAGACAGGTAGTGCAAACTATTTAATTTCTAGCATACCCCTGCCTTGAGTCTACAAGGTTGTACACATGCCAGGCAAATGATTACAGTCATGCTGGGTCTTAATTAGAGTGTTAAAGGGTATTACGGGCAGCAGGTCTTAGGACAGACAGTCCTCTGGTAATTGGAAGGTTCCTGGTTCAGTCCCCGGCTCCTGTGGTGAGTGTGTTGAAGTGTCCTTTAGCAAGACACTGAACCTTTGAGTGGTTGGTAGACTAGAAAAGGGCTATATAGATGCAGTCCATTTACCACGTTATCAGACGTAAAATTCGTGTTATTTGTTAATCTGTTCCAGCCCTACTCTGGTATTCACTCTCAGTTGATGTTTTTGACTCTTACCTTGTGCTCTCCTCCATTAGATATCCGCCTCCGGGTTCGTGCGGAATACTGCCAGCATGAGTCTGCGCTTCAGGGCAACGTCTTCTCCAACAAGCAAGAGGCAGTGGAGCGACAGTTTGAGCGATTCAACCAGGCAAACACTATCCTCAAATCCCGAGACTTAGGCTCTATCATCTGTGACATCAAGTTCTCTGAGCTCACCTACTTAGATGCCTTCTGGAGGGACTACATCAATGGATCATTGCTAGAGGCCCTTAAAGGGGTCTTTATCACAGATTCCTTAAAACAGGCTGTGGGCCACGAAGCTATAAAACTGTTGGTCAATGTTGACGAGGAGGACTACCAGGCTGGTCGACGCAAACTGCTCCGTAATTTGGTCACAAGTGGAGGGAGCCAGCCAGGAGCCAGCAAAGACTCAGTATCTTAGACACACTCTCCAGGTGGTAGCATATGGGAGGAACGCTGCTGTGGCTCCCCCACAGGGAATAGAGTTGTGTGGTTGTGTCGTTTGAGGTGCCTCAAGTTTATGCCTGAAAGGAACTAAAGAACGTCTAGCCACCCTTTTGAGTCCTTGAGAGCTAAGGTCATACGATAACTACTTGGCACCCCTAAGCGTAGCATGCAAGGAGATTTCGGAACTATGTAAGCAAAAAGGAGTAGGCGATGCATACAGGTTGACATTATTTTGAATGTTAAGCTGTTCATTTTCTTCAAGGAGGAGAATGCTGAATCATCCCTGCATTGTACTGAATTACTTTCTCGTTTCTGGTATGTTAGCTCATTGCAACACATTTGTTAACTCTAATGATCCTCACCCCTGTTTAAAAGTGTAGTTATTTTCAATGCAGGAAACGTGCTTAATGCTGACAAGTTACTCCCAGTGGGAGTTGTACCTTATTGTCAAACTGGTTCATCTTTTTTCCAGGTTTTTCAGGTACATTACAGATTGATTGGATTAACCCAATAAGAGAGTGTTCTGTATGTTATAGAAAGATGCAGGCTGTAGTTGACTTGTGATTTGTTTCTCTATTTCTTTAGCATCCTACTTTCCCAAGACTTTGCAGAGTTTCCTTATCTGTAATGAACGCCTTTTTTATCAGCTCATATTTGGTCACTGTCGACATCATTGTGTCTTGGCTTTGTTTTAACAGATTCTATGTTTTACCTGGCTTGTTACCAGCAGCTGTAATTCTGGCCTAAATTGAAATTTCAATTGTCCAGTCACTGCCAATATTTAAAACTTTGTGGATCTGTCTAATGTGTTGAATCTTATCCAATGAAACATTGAGTCATTCACTAGTGTTTTTAGATTTGTGTGGATTTGCAAATCAGTGCCAGTTTCATTGTCAGCATGTACCTCTGGACCTCTGCTCACTCACTCTTTCACTCATGTTCACTCACGATATAACACTCAACCTTTTTTATTTTATTTAAATGACATTGAATAACTAATCAACAGCAGGTGAAAATCACAACCAGTACATGTAAAGTCATCTCAGTTGTGTAGGTAGGAAGATGCCAGAACAAATTAAAGTTAGAGATCTATCACCCAGCTGCAGTTTAACTCCGCTGCAGTCTTATCTGTGGTATGTCATGCCCCCTTGTGGATGAGGATGTAGTTGAGTTCACGTGCTCAAAAGGTGATGTGAGCAAGCCTTGTAATCCCTTCCTCAGAAGGAGAAACAGCTGAGTGTCTCCCTTGAAAGGACTGGTGTCCTCTGTTAGCATTTACAGACCAAACTGAGGATTCTTTTATCAAGGTTTCGAAATAGAGAGAAATAGCACTGTGGACAAACATAATAGCAAGGTATATAGCATGTTGATCCTCAATTTAGTGCGCAGATCTTAAACAATGATGCTTCTAGTGGCAGAATACCACTTTTACAGTGTAGCCTGAAATGCTAATTAACCAAAATGTGAATCTCTATTAATTTCTTTTTGGTATCCACGGAATGAGGTGGATTAACAGGGAGACCTTAGGTTTGGTTGGTGCCTCTGACAAACACGTGTTGACAGTATTATTGATGATAGCTTTAATTTAATGCAGTCATAAAATGCACTCAGTGGCCACTTTATTAGGCACATCTTTTTTTTTTTCTTTTTCTGGGAAGGCCCCCTGAACAGCACAAAATCTTCCTGGCATGGATTCAACAACATGTTGGAGAATAGAGGTTCTGCTTCATATTGACACGATGGCCTCACATAGTTGCTGCACATTTTGTAACTGCAGATTTTCCTTCCCTAACTCAGATGATAGGAGCTGTGCTCTCAGATGAAATGAGTTTTTTGTCCTCCAGGCTGCAAACAAGTCCGCTGATATAAAAACTCAACTTATCTGTTATAATGTTAAGCTCTGACAAAGTTTTTTTAGGAGATGAGTAGCTGGTAAACATTCATCCTTCATCTTGTTATTTTTGAATAACTTCACCCTTTCAGTTTATTAGTGTTGCAATGTCAGCAAGCTACAGAAAATGTGCACGACATTAAAAGTCCTTGACATACCCAGCCAAGAGTCAGCTGTTGTGTGCCACAGCTCCAGGCTGCAGCTCAAACGTGGCAGGCTGACCGTGCAAAGCAGAACTTCTCAGTTCCAGTTACAATTTTTTTAATCAAAATTATGTTCAGAGCATATGGCAAAACTGTTAAATTGGATTGATGGTGGTATGAACATTGTAAACTTGTTTGTTTTTTTCACCTTTCTGTGATACTTTGTGGATTAGGAATGCAGCGTATTAACTGCAAGGCTATTTCTTCTCATACAGAACTTCCATGCATGTTGGCGGCCAACTGGCTGTAGGCTGTAGTCTGTGTGCTATGTTCAAGTGCAACATTGAACAAAAAATGTGAATCGACCAACTTCATCACCAGACAAGAATGTCAGTATTGGACAATCCTGCAGAATCCTGGATTATGTCCAGTGACGACATCCTTCGAATTTTTGCTTTCTCCAGTATCCGAGCACAGCAGCTATTATGTTATGGCTGGAGAGAGATTGTGATTAAATTTAATAAATAGGCAAATTTCAAGTGCAGGCCATTGACAGGATGCAATTTCTAGTCTCCTGTATCAAAGTCAGAAACACACACATGTCCCTCCATAACCCCCACCTCCACACCCTTATTTTTCAGTAGCTGCATAAAGGATACACTACTTCCTGCTTTGGCACTGAACACTGGTATTTGACATAAATAATTAAGTGTGTAATCAACCAATATGGACACAATTCCTGGGGATACTGGACTGGAGTCGACACAGATGTCAAGGGGGCGCCATAGTCATACATTTCAAATTCTGCAAATTGTGGTTTAAAAAAAAAAAGGAAATAATTGGACAAAGTCATTACTGGTGTCCCAGGACTGGTTATGACATAATGCAATCTCAAAGTACCTTTTTTTGGAAATGTTTAATATCAGTGATAATATATCGAAAACGAAGTATAAGCAAATGCTTTTTTTGTGATGAGATTATTTTGATTTTGTAACAGAAGTAGATTACAGACTGAAAGTCATTGTAGTAAGAATTGTCATTTGAAATGCCATTCTCTAATTCTAATATTTGACATTTTTCTGTTACTCAGTGCACATAGCCAAATGGTTGACATAAAAAATCTGTGTACCCTATTAAAAGTTCTGTGTATGTTTTTACCAAATATATTCTTCCTGCTAAAAAAGCCCTATCTTATCTCTGCTATCATACCATCCATGGGTACATATCCAAACACACAAATCATGATTGACAGGCCACTATTACTGTGAATTATATAGAGTAGGCCTACATTTTATATTTTTGCCCCCGTGGAATTTCATGTAAAGGTTGCAAGTTAGTATCTATTATATAGGTTGGTGTATGTTATGTTGATTGTATGTTATGTTAGTTGTTAAATGCAGCTGTCTCTTACGCAAAATTGCATGTAACCTGTTATGATCTCCAGAAATGTCATAGAAGCTCACAGTGCTAACATTTTGTAAATAACTTTATTGGATGTCAGGTTTTCTTACTTCAATTTTGCATTTCTTTCAGAAAACAAACAAGTAGGACTGTTAATAAATGAAATGGATGGGTTTTGTTGCAGTCCCAGTCCTAATTATTTTTTTATGTCACATGACACATGAAAAAAAATCTTATGGTGGGAGACGGTGAACAATTTCCAGAGAAGAAAATGTAGAGGACATATACAGACAAATGGCTTCCTGGTAGATCTAATGCTTATTATTGGCTACACCAACATTTTTGAAATGTTGCCCAAACTGTTTACCACTCTGACACACAAATCTTGTGTATGATGTGGAATGTTTGAATACATGTGTGATCATTTACATTAGACTGGTCCCAGGTGCATCTCATTTCTCTTAGAGGTGTGTCCCCGTTCCCTTCACTCACCTCTTGCTCCTCAGCTCATCACACTGACGACACGAGGAAGACGTACCAGGAAGGAGAAGTCCAGGCACAAATAACAGTCTGTCAAATAAGGCAAACCAGATTTATTTTGGCCTCCTGATGTCATGGATACTTTGCAATCAGTTAATTTATTGATTATCAAACTGAGCTTTCACTAACCACTGCCACAGCAGTTCTGCTGTCAGTCAGTATGATCTAACTTTGCGCTAAATAGATTAAACAAAGTTATGAAAATATGCTGGCTTGTCCTGTGTACTTGTTGATCTAGATGGTGTTTTCATGCATGTTTTTATACACTTTGCAATTAGTTAATTTACTCATTAAACTGAGCTTAGTCAGCAGATGCATCTGGATAACATGGAATGGGTATTTTATACCTTCAGTACCAGGTAAAGTGGAGATATGACATTATTGTTCATGGTCAACGCTTTAACCCCTAGGCTACCAGTTCAACTCCTGAACTCTGTTTGTTTTCACAGGCTGATTTATAAATGAAACAGAAGTCTGTGAAAATTAATGTTTGAATATTCACCAAAATTTCACATTTACAGATAAAATTGTAAAACAAGTAACACTTCATTAATGTGTCTGCTGTGCAGGTGAGTGTGAAACATATTGAATAAGAGCTTTGTGGGAAGGTTACGACCATCCCTCACAATGGCAGAGAACTACAGAGTGACAAATGGAATTACTATCCCAGCCCTGACTGCATAAACTGTTTTGCTGAAATTATTTTTACTGTTTGAAGTTATGGCAGAATCATATCTTTTAGTTTCATCATGGAACTGCTCCAAACAACATTCATTATAGTTAGAAACAGTGTCTTCAGCTTTAAGAGTCCACCCATAATCAAGGCTACAGGAATCAATATTCATATATAAGTCTGTGTATAAGCTTTTGGAGTGTTTGTTTTGCACCTGGCATTTCCCTTAAGAGCTGACTGGACTTGTGTTAATAATGAAGCTTGGGAAGCACCCGCAGTTTGGAGAAACTGACAGCTGTCATTGCACTATTCGTGTAGGGCAAGCTGTCAGCTTGACTATCATCTCCTGTAGGTAACACACTGACTATGGATAAGTACCTAATAAAACCCCACTTCAAAAAATCCGAAGTATGCCCTTAAGACACTGAACGATTGGACTGGTCCAGAGCATCTGGAGCTATGAGAATGCCAATTGTTGCGTTTTTTTGTATCAAAACAAACATGGGTGGCAACCAACAGCTTTCACCGTTCATATGCAGTGCAATTTGCACTGAAAAGGCCAAAAAAGGAGTAAATAAGCGCAGAGTTCTGTTGAGATCCTGGATGGAGGAGTGTGTAGAGCCTACAGAGGGAACTGGAGGTGAGTGAACTTTGTAAAACAAAGCTAACTTCAAGTAAAGCTGTGCATTTACCGACTCTCAGTTGCAGCTTACCATATGAAGTTCTGTTGAAAATGTCTTTTTTCCAATTCTGATGTTTCTCCCTTCGTCAAGGACGTAGTTCCATGAGCCTTCCAGAAGTTGAATGTTAGACTACACTGCAAAAGATGATCAGTTCTGCAGCTGTAGCTCACACTACATAATAAATAATGGAAAATAACTGAATAATATAGACAAAGACCCTGTTTACACTTGGCAAGAGTTATCTTAGCAAATCCAGGATTGGGACGTGTATGTATGTTGTCCTACCATACCTAATTTGTAGCAATGCAGTCTGAACAATCTCATCAAAATCAAGTGATGTTTCCTCACTGTCAAGCAGACAGTTATTTTGTACAAAGGTTAAATGTGGATAGGTTCTGGCAGGGCACTGTCTGAGCAGAGTGCTTTGACAGCAGGCAGCCAAGCTGGTGAAATGAAAAACATTCAGCATTCAGATTTTATAGTGTCAAAATTCATTATGTTGGCGGCCTGTGTAAAAAAGGAGCCTTTTTCAATTTAGTCATGTAGCAACTCACCACTCTGTTTTCACCAGCTGGCCACTGTAGTGGAAATCAATGGTGGAATGTAAATAATAAAAAAGTGCTCCAGTATTACTATTGGTGTAATTGTACTTCATTGACTGCTACTTTAAAATAAGACGTACTGCATTAAAATTACCTGACAGTACTTTTCAGATTAAGATTTCACATACAATCAGTTTCTTGTATTTTGTTTTTCATATTAAGTTTTTCGGCTCTTTGGCTGTAATTCTGTATTCAAAAATTAGAAAAATCTGACAAATCTGACAGTCTGAAAAATAAAAGAAGCTTTGAATTCTATTACAGTTCTCTACAAAATGTTGGGTCATTAGTGGGTCAAGGATATTGTTGTTATTTCCTCAGAAAAAAACTCCAGGCACCACAACATAGGGCTCAGTAAAGATTTTAATACAGCTTAACAAAAAATCTAACATGCATTGACTAAAACAAGACTGCATTGATGTGGCTATAATCAAATGCCTAAACTGTGACTAAAAGTAATACAGGTCTTTGGGAAAGGACTCATTAAACTAAATCCTAATCCAAATACTAGTATTAACAGTTTTTAAGCATGCCTATTGTTGTTGATGCATCACACATTAATGTTTGTGCTCAGTAAGTTTACAGGTCTTGTACAACATTCATTTTGTAGGTTACACATTGCGACATGCTGAGGCAACAATCTGTAGACAGTGAAGAAGTATGGTTTGGTCCTCCAAACTGCACCTCACTCAACCATCATCTAGATTCTTTAGTGCTTCAGTGGCTCAGCTGATTACAACAAAGTCTTTCTTTTTAGTTTTTTTCATTGAACGCAATGTTTAAACTACTAGAAATGTTGCCTATCGTAGATAGTAGAAATATTAAGTGCAAATGTGATCAAGAAAGTAGATTGACACTGACTTGGTGAAATGAGTTATGACACATTTTCATTGGCTTGTTTTGTCTTTTAGGAACATATTCCAGTTTATTCACTGCTATATATTGTCCATGTCTGTTATTATCTCTTATTCATGGGCATCTTTTCCAAAAACAGAGGTTAACATGACAGATCAACACAGATGCTTCTAGGATCTGAAGTCCTTTTTACTATAGGGCTTGTTTCCCAAGAGGTTTTCCACCTCAGCTACAATGGACAGTGACAACTTCGGAAGAACCTGTGGAATGAGAAGAGACAAAGGATTACGCTCATTTCTCAAACTATTTGTTTGCATGAAACAGCATTATATGCTGAGAGTGTCACAGAGAACTGAAAGCACAACAGGGAACTCCCACTGTGAGGTGACCATTGGAAGATTAAACAAATGCAAAACAACTTTCAAACTGTGGTCAGACCTTTTAAAAAACTGTCACATTTGAATACAATGTAAGACAGACACAGGTAGAAGCTGTAGAGACCTTGCGTTGCATGTCTCTGTTCCAGAAGTAAAAAACTTCATTAAAAATCCCACTGACATTTGTAAAGACGCTAATAACAAAAAGCCTTCTGTATCGCAACAGTGTGTTGCGTGACTCCATTTGTCTCAATAACAACAGTTATTTTAAAAAAGTAACAATTTGATATCGTTCTTTATTCAATATTTTGGTTTTAGTGGCCTTTTTTATGAACAAAATATCCCATAAGAAGAGGCGAGACCATGGGCGAGTTGAGTGGCCGAGGTTAGTTCCCACATCTCTGAGATAACAGCAGGGCAGAGAGGACTGAACACTACAGACCTTTTAGACAACAGAGATTATGTTGAGCAAAATGACTTCAGAGGAGAGTGTTGGTGGGTTTTATGGATAAGGACAAAACCAAGTTATGATAAGGTAGGTACCCGCACTAAATCTTTATGGAAGATGTACTTTTTTGAATGCTCACAAAGTGATCTAATGCATTTGCTGTAATGGATTTATTTCTGAGGTCTAAAAACTGTTGTTTTATTAACAGAAACACTGTTCTCACTTCATTAAAATTACAGTGAGTTTTACTTTGTGTGGGGGGCAGGGAGAGGTCGGGTTGGGGCTTGGACCTCAGTCTGGGACTAGGTACGTTGTTGTTACTCTTAGCTGGTGCAGACTTTGAAGGTTTGAAGTGTCAAGTGGCAATATGTGCATATGAATTTGTTTTTACACCTCTTGGTTTGTCTATATAATGTCCGTCTGAAAATGAAAATGGACCAGAAGAACCAAGACTGTTTGGTACCATTTAATGTTGGTTGTAGTTCACCTGCTGCCTGTTTGTTTTCTGACCTGTATTGCTCTGATATTCTCCATCAGCTGGTCAGTTCTGGAAGCTCCCAGCAGAACAGAGTTCACCCCTTCGTTCCTCAGGCACCATGCTGTGGGAATTTGGGGAAAACATCTGGATTACAACATGGGCTATGGAATTACAACAGGCTGTATGTATGCTATAACTGTAGTTATGTGTTTTGTATGATTCCCTAAATATTTCTACACACTGGGTTAGAGAAAGTTGGTAGCCTGCACAGTTGTTAAAGTTTTCTAACTTTGTTATTCATTTTTATGATAAAAATACCATAAGGCTTTACTTTTTTTAAGGTTATGACATAGGTTATAATAATAGAGAATATCTATAAAACTCCTCAAGTTAAACGTTGCCACATTACATGACGAATAAAAGACAGCATTATGGAAAATGAGCATAAAATTAACCAATGTATGGAATCAGCTATAATATGTAATGAAGTGACAACCAACTTTAATAAAGCTATCGTGACAGTGACAGAACCGACAGGTATTCCAGTAGAAAAAAACATGGACATAGTAGGATATGATGGACGTGATACACTGTATATGTGTGAATATCTGTGACAATGTATACTATTGGTACCTTCGTATCCATAAAAAGCCATCTGCTTAAGTGTTACGAAAGGGTCCCTTTTTCTGACTTAATAAGGACATAATGACGGGGTATAGTTAAACCTGTAGGATAGGATAGAGTAAGGATAATAGGGGGATACCAGGGATATATATATATATTTATATATATATATATATATATATATATATATAAGAGAGCTGTGTGCCTCTGTATGCTTAAAGAGACTGTGTTTGATATACTGCTCTACCTTCCTGGCCATAACAATAAAATCTTGGATGTTCTTTATAATCATCACAATTGAAGAAAACCCTGCAAATGTAAAGACAGAGCAACAATATTTTACCAATAGCCAGTTGAGGCAGAGTGCAGCCTAGTCGCTCAGCAACTGCCTGTAACTCTTTTAGCTTCACCTGCTGACGGTGCCCCTCCTCACTCAGGATCTTGTCTTTCATCCACTGATAACCCTGTTGCAGACAGCACAATACAGAGCTTAGAAATAAAGGCCAGACAAGGATTCTGGTAGTGTATCCAACTGAATGCAACAAAAGATGATTGGTCCAGTAAGAACAGATATATATTTTTAGATTAAGCTATCTTTGTCAAATGAAGTCGCTGTTACCTGTAAACTACAGTGAACACAACTACTTTTGGACACTCTTGCCTTCATCAGAGTTTGACACTGAAAATTAGTTCAAACCAATTTACTTCTTTGACATAATTTATTTTAGACTGGATTGTAATTTGTTTATGTAATTTGATTAAAAAAAAATCTATCCTGTGTTCAAATATGTTTGCTTGTTTGCTAATAACTGTATCTGTAATTGGCTTTTTCGTCTCCACTGTGATTGCATGCTACCAATACTACTTTTATTGTCATACGGGAAGTAGTTAAAACTAAGGAAGTGGGTGAAGGTGAGGATTCATCAGATGATTAAGTGACATGATAAATGGTCAGATGGATGTAACACAATAGAATGATCTAATGAGAAGAGGGAAAAGTAAGTGTGTTACCTTAAGCGAGGCGCGTGAATAAGGGGGGATCCCACTGTTATACTTCCCTGAGATGATACCACAGGCCAGTGGGGACCATGTCATAGCTCCAATGCCTGCATGCCCAAAACAGCCCTTATAATGGACCAAATCATAGACACCAAATCACAGCAAATTTCTAATTTTCAATGATATGTTTATTTGCAGCTTTACAATATGTAGAGCTAGTAGGCTAGGATTATCAAGATTCAAACTTAAACAGTTTAAATATCACTCCACAAAGAATCCAATGGCTTAAACTAAATTAACATTAAATGGCAGCCCACCTATACAGCCATTATTATGGCTGATTCAATATCGTGAAGAGAGTGACTTCTAAATAATCGTAATTACTGGGACAGATCTCACAGACTATGGCAATTGCTTACCTATCTTGTGGAAGAGTTCAGGGAGTTGCACTTCAACCTTTTCCCTCTGGAACATGTGATATTCAGCCTGTTCGCAGATGGGTGGGATCTGGTTGAACTGCCGTGCCACCGAATATGCCTCCTACAGCAAACACGGGGAACAGTTATTGAACAGTTGTGAACCATACAAGTCTTATAATGTACAACATTTCTGACCCGATCATAAAACAGACCCATGGGAAACACAAACCCAATGTGCAATGTGCAAAAGGGGCCGATCTCTAATAGGATAATCAGAAAGAACAGACCCAAACAGATGGCGACCACTGGCATTACTTGACCTGTCCAGACTGAAAAATATATAATAATATAGACCTGACACCAACTCAGGTAGTGAGTCGAATCCCACTTAGAAGGAACCGAATGGAACTGTGAATTCACTTACAGGTTGTTCTGAGACTTGTGTGAACTCACCATGATCTCCATGGAGTTCCATCGTGACGTCCCCCAATACATGGCCATCCCCTGGTTGATCACATGGGTCATTGCCCTCACCGTCTCTATCAAAACAGCCCAAATTAACTTACAAAGTTTATGCAATGATCAGACTACAAAAGACAAAAAAAAAAACTGAGGAGACCAGGTCAAATGAGGTCAATGAATAGCATAAAAAACATAGTGTCTAATAGGTTCTTTATGTAGGACCTGGGTTCAGTATACGGTTTATGAATCACCTTTTGAATAGACTTCATTATACATTTTCAATGGCTCTGGGGTCAACAGGGATTGATTGTTCAAATAGAGATTGATACATTTCTTGGCATTAAAATAGTAATGGAGCCAAAACTATGTATTCTTTGTGTTAGCTCCTTATCTTGTCCACAGGCAAAATTGCTAATTATTATGTTGTATGCCGCATGCCTTTTAGTCCTGCATGTTTACTTTATCAATGTCGTATGATAAATTACTATTAGTTTTTACAAAAAGGTTATCCAACATATTGCAAGGAACAATAGACGAGTTTGTAAAAGAGAGATCGCCCCTCAGTGTGTATTTTGAGAGTGACAAGCAATAACCTGTATTGGAGTAGACTGAGCTTATTTTGCTCTCAAACCATTCTGAATTTACATATATATGTATTCGTGTTCATGCTGGGATAGCAGTATAAAAAAATTGTGTATTTAATTTGATGTTTGTGTACATTGCTCTCCTAACATGTTCTGTTTTGCTGAACAGAAGAGAATGTGAAAAAAGGGGTAACTTTTATAAAAATATTTTTTTGTCATATTTGCTGAAACTGTCACTATATCCTGACAGTAATACATGAGACAGATAATCTGTGAAAGAAATCCTGTTTCTCTGGCTCCTCCTAGTGCTCCTCATGGCACATGGCTATGTGGTCTATAGTTCATTAGATTTATTCCAAAGGACTATGAGTTAACAGTTTGAGTCGAGCACAGAAGCTGTATGATGTGTATCTTGGAAAATATGGGGCACTGAATTTGATGAATTTACTGTTTCACACCACAAATGAGACAAGAATTAGCTAGTATGCTATTAGGTTGGCATATGTTCCACAGCAGAATAAACATCGTAGATTGTCTGCTCCGCAGCGCTCCTTCTCCAGGTCAAACCATGATGGAGTGGCACCACAACCCAGCAGCGGTGAGCCTGCTGGGGGAGAAAAGAGCGGATTGATAAATGCTATGGAGCTGACAATCTCCCACTGTTTACTCCGCTGATTCTTGATTCGCTCTTTTCTCCCTGCAGCAGGCTTACTGTTGCTGGCCTGTAGTGCCGCTCTATCCCGGTGTGACCCGCAGTGTGATGATGTATTTATCTAATCCAAACCCACATGGGGTGAACTTGAAATGAAACATGAAAATAAAACCTCAGGGTTTCAGCTGGGATGGTTGACATTCCCTGAGAGAAAAACAAATTGAAGCCAGTTTAACCTGCTGTGCTAATACCTATACTTGTTCATTTTTCATAGTGTATGTAAATCAAAACAGATGTTCAGGTCTTACAGAAGGACATGATGTAATCTGGCCAACCACCATTCCAAAATCTTGTTGGACCTGGCCAAATTTGAGTTAATGAGCCTGAGTATAGTTTCCCAGCAAAGAAACAGGGATCTGATCTGTTCGAGGATAAGCAAACCCACCTTCTATAGGTGTGGTAGGATCTGGTCGATTTGCAAAAACCACGTCTATGTACTCCAGCTGAAGTCGCTCTAGTGATGCCCTTAGACCTGTTTCATAAAGATAACATATTTATTGTTTTATCACATACAAGCATTTATATATTGTAGCTATGCTGACACATACAGTTATGAACTATCACAATGCTAGTGCTAGTCCCAAAAGTAGCTACAAACCTTACCTTCGATTATATGTTTTCTAGACAATCCTCTCTCCATTTCTGCTCTGAAAAACAAACATTTTTCAATTCAGAAGATTTCTGATATGCAGATACTAAATTATAGAACTCGGACCAGTACGATGAGCACATTTTGTTTTGTTTCTTACACCAGGATGGAGTGCAAGTGGTGTGTGTGTGAGAGAGAGAAAAAGAAAATTATTTGACACATTGGAAAGAATCAACCAAAAACCACAGCAAACTGGAATGCTATTTTACTCTAAACAGAGAATACTCAGTGGCAGACTACCTGACCCCTATGACCAATCCAAAACTGAGGAAATCCTTGACCACGTACAGACTCAGTGGGCACAGCCTGGCCGTGGAGAGAGGCCGCCACAGGCAGACCTGCTTCCCAGAGAAGAAAGACTGCACCCAATGCACACAGCAGGAGGTGGAAACCCAGCTGCACTTTTTAACCTCCTGCCAACTGTACCAAGACATCAGAGACAGATACTACCCACAGTTTACAGCCTACCAAAAGGACTTGTGCAAACACAGCAGCAAGATTTGTGAGCTGTTGTGACCAAAAAAGGGCATCAAATGGAAAACCACCTGTATATCTGCACTGACCATCTGCACTGTGCTGATGATACCTATAATAAGGGCCTTTCCATGACCACAGATAAACATGGCCTTTACTGCTGTACCTACTGCACAGAGGGAAGAAAAAAAGAACTTAGACGATGGGATGTGTGACCATTGAATCGCTCAAGGAGGATTTTGATTCTTTTAGGTAGGCCTTTTTTAGGTGGAAATTAGTTTTGCTGCTGACCCCGTCCACAGCAGTATGTTGCTGAGTGTCCGTGCAGGAACACCTGTCAGCTTCTCAACACTGGGGGCGCACTGACTGTGATCTACTGTCGGTAATACACTGACTATGGATAAGTACCTCATACAATCCCACTTCAAAAAATCTGAACTATCCCTTCAAGCTGGTTTAGGTAACTTTGGAGAAACAAGCAAGAGAAGCTGTGTTTTGAAAGTTTTCCTAGCCCTCCCATCAGGCCTCCCTTCGAAGCCACTCCATTTTTTGTTTCTGAGCATTGTATTTATTGAATCTGTTGGGATGTAAAGAGAATTTCAACAAATATAACAAAAAATGCTTCTAAGATAAATTGCCTACCCTGCCTTTAAGTGCTTCCCTCTAATACCTTAGTTTATGGCGAGTAGGGAGTCTTTTTCATTCATTGCAACAGAAAGAGAAGAAGGAGAGAAAGAAAGAGAGAGGAGAGAAAAAGATAACATATACATACTTTCCGCCCCAGAAGATTTTGGTGGTGATGACTAAACTGGAACGCCTGCATGTGAGAACATACGTAGAAGTAGAAATCAGACTTTGGTAGTTTCTTTCCCTCAAAAATGAGAAGTGGAAACAATATGTTTCAGTGACAAAATACACACACAGGAAAACCCTACAGAAGAAGTTCTCGAATTTGACATAGGCCTGCATTGTATGTAAATTACTGTAGATTTCTATGAAAGAGCAAGTTTTTAATAAGCACTGTATTTTGTTTTATTCTTACTCAAACAACTATAAGTTATAATAGGCGGCTCCATCATCCTCTGGATATCACACTAGAGCTCAAACATCATTAGTATTATTTTGACAATGGTCAATTAAATGTTTCAACACACAGTACTTTTCACTGCTTTGCAGATAACATTGTTATGACTGAAAATGACCTGGCCTGGAAAGTATAGTCCCTAAAATGTAATCTCCTCTATTATCACCAAGATTCCATTAATACATCAGACCCATTTTGTTACATTTTAATACAAAAAACACTGCATACTGTGTTATTGGCTATAATTACAGCACAAAAAAAGAAGCAGGGTACAATCTAAAGAGGGCTTTACCTGCCAAGATGAGACGTGGATGTTTGTGAACACACTGTTTTATTTGATTTCACCATTTACATGAACTTTAAAAATTAAAAACAGAAAATGAAACTGGACAGTCTTTTCTAAGTCCTCTATTAAAATTAAGCATCCATTTCATAAATGTATAGATGCATTACTGTGTCTGTATAACTTTTAATTGTTTTTATAAAAACTTCCCCAAATCCAAAGTTTTCTAGAGTTTTAAATATGACATTATGTTCAATAGCATGAAATGCTTTAAAATAATCCAAAAAAAGAAGAAAACCTTCTTTCATCAAACCATCATCATCCAACATACCAAAAATAAGTTTGTTATTTGTAACATGTCTACCAGTCATAATGCCAGAAAGAGTTTCTTCTATCTTTAATTTGTCTTTTTGTGGGAATGAAATGTATTAGTCCTTGGGTCATGTCATTGTCTAGGTTTTTAACATAAACTTTATGTAGAAAAAGGGACAACTGTTTAGAGAACCTTTTATATAATTCAGCTGTTGTAGAAGGAATCGATTAAAAGACATTCATATATTACAGCAAATGCATTCATTTTTCTAAAATGAAGTAACGGACTTTCACTGTCAGCTATCAGAAGGAATCAGTATTTAATTTTTATTTTTCAAGAATTCAACTTAACTTAATAAAACTTCATACACACAAATCACATAATCGAGTTCTTTATAAAATGAAATTTTTTTTTTAACTACTATTAAACTACATACACACAACTAATGACTACTAAACACACAAATGAGTGGATAAATGCAACCATGAATAAATGCAAAGAATACAACTGCAATTAGCTATACAATTAATTGATGAATTAGCACCATTATCTACTGGATGACACATGAATGATTGACTAATTATCTTGGCAGGTACTTGGTAGGTACTAGATGGGTAATTTATGGAATCGCAGTAAACCAATAAGTGGCTGAAGTTCTGACATTGACCGGTGAAATCACCTTAAAGCACCTTTCAGCAGCTGAGAGATATGAGAAGCCAAAGGAAAATATCTGAAGCAATTAGATATCACTATATTTATGACTATATATGACCTATGACCTAATGCTTCTTAAATACTTTTAGTAATCTAGAGTGTCTCCTCCTTCAGGGGAATGCAAAAGTGATAATTTGTGGGGGCTAATAGGCCTTTCAATCTGCATTCTGTGTTATGGCAAACTATGATAGCCTTTTGTTAGGCCTGTACATATTTACCTTTTTTGCTTCATTATTTACTAAAAAAGTCTAAACACATTGCATCTTTTCCAGATGAAATGTCTGAATATGAACAGCTCGTAACTACAGTTTGTTTGTGTTAATTTTGCACTAGCTTTCTTTAATATCTTTCTGATGATTCAATAGTCTCACCAGGCATTTGATTTTGTGCATTGAACTTGTGTCTTTTCGTGGTAACGTTTCCACCTTGGACTCTGTTGGTATAAGAATGTGTCCTCCCTTTCTTGGCTCGCTCACACTAACAAACACATAAGAGCATTCACGTTCAACTGTTTAGAGTCCTGTTAATTTGAGGAAAATGTATACTTTTGTCCAGGCTGGCTTGCCAGAGTGTGCTGCCCTAACAAAAATGTCATATTCTTGTTCAAAAAAAACGTTCACGAAGCTGAATCATGAGCTACTATTCTGTACTCTTCTGGCTCACCTTGACTTTTCCAGGCCTTTCATCTTGTCTGAAGATATTCATATCTCAACTGCTGGAAGCAATTTAGATATCATAACTATATTGATGGAGAATCCTAATTGGACCTAACACTTCTTAAGTAGGCTTCATCATATTAATTTACTGCATCAGCCCCAAAATCACAGGTTGCATTGTTCTTTTTCAGGCCTTCTCCGGTGTTTGCTTCCACATGGCACCCAGTTTGGGTTGCTTCGTCACCATCTCTCTCTTTCTCGCAGCAGCATCTTCACACACCTCACATGACTGAGTTTGATGGTTTCAAAGTTTCTTCAGTTCTAACTTTTGTTAAACAGGCTTCTTGAGAAAGTTCTGTCTGGAGGTTCTACTCTCAGGCTGTATGATTTATGATTTAAGTCCTATGGTTTAAATCTGATGATTATTTATTTATTATTTATATACCTGACTATTTAAGTCATATAAGTAGAGAATGACCGAAATAACAAAACAACTAAATTAAACTAGTACCAGGAATGTGGTTCTCATCTTGTCAAAGGAAATCTCTGTCTCTTCTTCTTTGTAAACATTAATGCAACACATACTGATGAGTACACATCATATGTTCAGTCTAAAAATGGGAGATGCTGTCTTGAGATGTAGTGTTTTAACACAAGGACAAATATTGAGAGAACACTTGAGAGGACAGTACATTTTAAACTCCAGTTCTTGTTCACACAGCTTATATTATCTTAGCATCTCACATCAATATATCACAGAAACTTCAGTACTGGTTAGTTAAAGATAGCACCTTAATTGATTTGCTCTTTAATTTGTATGTAAAGTCAGTTTTCTCTTATCCTTCAGTGTCCTCAGTCCTTAGCTTAGTTGGAGTCTTTGATGGAAACCAGGGATGTTCTCTGAATAGTGTGGTATTAAAGTGGTACTAGGTACGGTCATTGAAAGTAGATTGTAATTTAACATACTGGCTTAGGTTGTCCGAATTATTCTTTGTGAGTTTTTGCAGGCCTGTGTAAATCAAAAACTTGTCATTCAACCCCTATTAGCATATTCTTTACTGCAGGGCCTGTGTGGTCATCCTGCGGTCCATGTGAAAGAAAGTTTGGGGAGAAGTTGGTCAGTTCTTCTGTGGCAGATATAATACTCTTCAACATCATATCACTTTCATCTTCTATTCATCATCTATTATGCAAGGTATAAGCCCAATTAGACACCACTGAGAATTCAGGCAAATCCCAATTCATTGGAGAACCCTCAACTGGGTAGTGGCCCTTCAGAACAGAGCTACAAGGGGTAGGGGTTGAAATCTTTACCTAGGAAATGGGACACCAGTCATTACGTCATCAGTTTACACATCGGTATTTCAGTGTAGTCCTGCTTGATTATTTTTTTTAGCTTCATACACTGTCACTCACAAATCATCATTTACACTAACTTCTATTACATATACATATCTTTTGCATCTACATTGAACTAACATATTCCAACGGATTTAAAAATGTTGTGTCCATTGCATGATTATTTGTGATTATTATGTTACACTGCCTCACGTAAAGCATTCTGGGAATTTTCTTCTACCAATCTGTTTGGAGTGTGCAACTGAACGGAGGGGCCTTTTGGAGGGCTAGATGAACACTACCCCTTCATCCCCAAAAGAAACGGGACACCCTACCCTACATGGGAGCGTGCAAAACTGAACTGAAGGTTGTCACATCCAGTACCACTGCATAGCAATCTGGTGGTCTGAAGCTGCCAGAATTGTTCAACAGCACACAGTCCAGCAGCAAAAACAATATGTTAAGCAGTAAAATAACACAGTCAATGGTGTCACCCTGAAAGTTAGCAACAGAGAGCTGATTTTTGTCAACATGGGCTGGCATCCAAAAGGAAAAAACTGGGTTTGATTTACAAGCCGGACAAAGGATTACTCTGAAGTATGTACCTCTATTTTGATCTTGTCTGTCCCCGGCTGTGATGGTAATGGAGGCACAGTGGAGGAGCTGGATTCACTGTTACGAACATGGGTTGGCTTGCAGCCACAACCAGTCAGTGTTTCTAACTGATCTAGAACCCATACCAATAAATGTTCCAGTCTGACAACACTTAACCATGCAGATGGCAATGCAATACAAAACATTTAAAGGGAAAAAAAAGTCATGGATATACGTTTTTAATTTGAACCTTCTAATATGATACTACTAGTTTTAAGATCACAAGTCTGCACAAACAAGACACACAATCTAAAAACTATACCTCCATCCTTTCTTCTTTATGATTTTTCCCAAGACAACTTCAGCCCTGGGAAAGGAGATTAGCAGAGAGAGAAAGAGACAGAGAGAGAGAAATTCTTTCATTTTGTATAGAATTTAATACATTTCATAAGCTATACAAACTTACTTGTTGGCCACATAGTAGGGTATAGGATGAGTTCAACTTTACTGACTAAAAGAAAATCATGTCAGAAAAGCGTTCATGCATTTATCCCCTTACCAGTTTCTTAACAACCAGTTATAAAGACATATACTTACCTAATTAACAAAAATAATTAGCTATAAACTGTAAACAAACCAACATTAAGTAAAGGTATAGTACCATTATTATAAATAGAACAGATTAGGTGAAGTAATATTACTATTTAATATAATGAAGGGTGGTGCATTCTACACACCTTTGTTGGGAGATTCTACTTTGCAGTTTAAGGTTATTATATAATTGTAAAATAGAATTAGGTATTTTGGGGTGTCCACAGTTCTTGAAGTAAAAGTTCCATTCATCTTCTACGTAGACAGAAATAGAAATTCTAATTTATTGTTATAATAACTACAGAATAAACACCTGATAAGCCTCTACTTATGAATATTTCTCTTTGCATGTGTATTGATTATTTAATAAACATATTGCAGTTTTTATTTTTACAATTGAGGTCTTGGATGGGATTCTCAATTTACTTCAGAACTCAAGTTTTGACAGTTCTGACCATTGCATCATTCCCAGTGAGAGTGTGCTCACCCAAACTATTTTGTTTTAAATGATTTCGTGTTACAGTGGGAAAAAGTGTTACCAGCATGGTTTATAGTTTGTATGTTGGTTGTTAGAACTAGGATTCTAAGTAATCCTTTTTTTGCCAACATATTGTTGTGCCTGAAGTATGTTGATGATATTTTCTGTTTGTGAAAGTGGAGCTTCTCCTAAATCTGAACATTTGCAAATTAACAATGAATTGTTAGACACTTATACAATTGGACCACACATTCGCACAATGCATTTGGACTTTGAAAATGGAAATTATGTACATGTTTATTTACATATAGAGCAGGGCAGAAAGATCAGATCTGAAGTGGTTACGCCACAGAAACTTATTTTAATGCCAGGTCTAAACAGGGCCGGAGCAGCGAACAGTGATGAGTAGCATACAAAAATATTCCATCCATCTATCCATTTTCTTCCGCTTATCCGGGCCAGGTCACAGTGGCAGCAGGCTAAACAAGGTATTCCAGACGTCCCTCTCCCCAGCAACGCTTTACAGCTCCTCCTGGGGAATCCCCAGGCCTTCCCATGCCAGATGAGATATATAATCCCTCCAGCATGTTCTGGGTCTACCCTGGGGTCTCCTCCCAGTTACATTTGCCCAGAAAACCTCCAAAGGAAGGCGTCAAGGAGGCATCCTAATCAGATTCCTGAACCATCTCAACTGGTTCACCTCCCTCCTCACCACAATGGTCCGGTACAACACCCACATTACTGCTGATTCCGCACCAATCTGCCTGTCTAGCTCATGCTACATTTTATCCTGGAGGTGAGTTACACATTATTTTCCCCTACTGCAGTCAGCATCCTGTTGCTCGTAAATGTGCTTGCATTCAATAAGCACGAGTTCTCCGAGTCCTTCGCCTCTGAGGAAAACCTCAGCCCCTCGACATTGTCCCGACAACTCTGGCCTCACTACACACCGCCGGTAGCAGTGTCATCACACTCCAGCGAGGTCCCCTGAAAACCAGGCTTCATTAAAACATTAACAGTAACCACATTTCAAAAATCGCTAAAAGATAAAGGACTCCCATTCCACAAGACCGACCACAAAGTAAAACTTTTCAACACACTCAGGTCAGCCCATCATACCCACTAATCTGTCAGCACCTGGTCTCCTCCGTGTGACATCATCAAGCACGAACCAACAACACGGGCTGGCTCAGGTGAGCCCTGAACCTTCCCTTAGTTATGCTGTTATAGGCTTAGACTGCTGGGGGATTTCCCATGATGCACTGAGCTTCTCTCTCCTCCTCTCCCTCTCTATCCGTACACATTCCTATCCCACTAATACATGTTACTAACTCCACTTCTTCCCAGTAGTTTCTGTGCTTTTTCTCCTTCTCACTTTCTGCAGGTATTTCTGCCTCTTGAGCTGTAGATTCTGGATCGGTGACTGCAGGCCGTCTACTGCCCCCATGTTCCTGCTCCACACTCACTCAGCGATCGGACAGTGCATCCGTAAGCGCTGATAATGTGATGTGTCTATCTGACACACCATGCTGCGTGTCCGTCCGCACCGACAGACAACTTATCTGTTTGTGCACTCTCAGTGTCTGTCTATTACTAGTAGCTACAACAAAGCTTACCAGAGTTAGCAAAGCGCCTACCGTAGGGAAGCCTCTATATTCCCATACAAACCCTGTAATGTAAATGGGATTCTCATACTGTTCAGCTCATACAGCACAGTACATAAACTGTGTTTCATCCTGTCTCATTGATCCTATTGATTTAGCCTACTTTTTTTCTGTGTTTGCATATAGCTGAGTGTTTGTATTCCACTCATTCAACAATCCATTGATTTGTATCTTAATGTTTTAGTTTGATAGTCCAATGTCAGGAAGGGAAGACAAACTCAGTGTGTTGATAGTCTTTGCCTATACATCTTATTTGAGGACAATATGTTGTCTTGCATGGATTTGATGGATTAGTTGGACAGTTTGCTCTGCTGACATCTAAACAGCCACGCAAATGAGAGCTTTGTTGCAACAATTAAATAGCCATTCTTCTAATAATATTTTTTTCAATTTCAATTTTCTTTAAGTTTAACATCTGCCCTCTTTGAAAACACCTTTTATAGAATCTGTATCTTCTGTCAAACAAATTAACAATGTGTTCTTTTCTATATGATTATTTCAGTTCACTACAGTTCAGAAATTGACTTTCAGATTTGTGCCATAATTCTTTTAACTTCCTATTCCAATAATGCTTCTTGTTAAATAACTTCCTTTTAGAATAATCGTTGTCTTAAGCTTCAACTTCTGCTTCTACTGTACCAGTTTTCTAGATTCTTTTGTTTTCTAAAGCAGAATTGTGAGTCATTCTTTATTTTCAATAAAGCTGGTTGTTGTGAACCAGAAGATAAGAAGTTAGCTGGTCCTGCTGACTTTCGTTTTTGCTGAAGTAATTGAGTCCTGAGGGGCTACACAATAATGAGCCTCAGTCTTTATTAGAAATTTGAACAACAGTATAGAGTGATCTGGAATTCTGCATATTTCTTCAATTAAATCAAACTTAATTGATTATGAAGATAAACGCTTCAAAAGAGTCACAGGTGTGTAAGCATCATATGGTAAAGGTATATAGTCAACCACAGCTTAACCCTTCACGGATATAGATGTATAATAATTATTCAGTTATAAAAGTTACTGTGTTCAGTGTTTAAGGTTATACAATTCAAAGGAGTAATAACAATTTTACCTGTAATTATGATGAAAATGAATTATCTCACACAATTAGACTGATCTGCTTTTTCCCTAGCTTTAGCAGCAGAAACAGCTTTTTCTTCATCTGTTTTGAAGTGCTTTACTTATTTATAATAGTTCTTCTCTCATCCTGAGAAAAAAATGACACAAATGTCAAATATTCAATTATTGTTCATAAACTTAACTTTTTTACACTTGACAGTTTCAACTACTTGGCATATTGTGTGATTGCATTCTATGTTGTTTACAATGCTTACTATTATACATAAGGCTTATTTGTCTGTGGATAGAACATTTTGTCATTTACCTGTTGTAGTGAAGCTGAGACAGTTCAGTAGAGTGAGGGGCTTATTTAAAGGAATTGTTCTTTGTCAGATGGAGAGGAGAATGTCTGTTTAGCTATGTGCATGTGATGTTGTATGTTGTGTATGTTAATTTGAGATGAGTTGCGGACAGAGACAAATTTATGTGGCTAAGTGTAAACAGAAGTGTCTTATGTCACATTTCGATTTTATCCAGAAATGAGACTTAGATTGACAAGTTAAAGGGGAACCATACTTACTTCCCAGCATTATACACTTCAGCTGTGTCGAACAGATTGATTCCATTCTCATATGCCAAAGTCATCAGCTCCTCTGCCACCTACAACAGCAAAATTTGAGATGATAAAGATGAACAAAGTGTGAAACTGTTGTATTTTCTCTCCCTCTGACCTCTGAGTAGCCCTTTCGGCTGACAAGTTGGAAGGTTCTTCAAAAGGCTAACAGTTGCATCAAGAATGCTTCATTACATAACCTATTAAAGAGAGACTGTTGAGCCCTGGTGGTGGTGTCGGGCTCTGTTCAGACCTGGCATTAACATTCGTCTCCACATGTGTCTCCAGTGAACACTTGTGATTTGATCCGACTTCCCCGCTCTACATGCAAATAAACTCGTACATCATTTCCATTTGCAAAGACTAAGATGTTTTTAACTGTGCTGGAGGTTCAGGATGTAACCAGTGTTTGATGCCTATTTTGCTGTCTGACAGAACCAATAGAGAGGTCACAACAAAAGTATTTCACCATATTAGCCACATGGTCTGTAACAGGGCTGCTTGCTGTTCTTCACTTTTAAACAGCTGAATTTCCCTCAGCATCAGCTGAGTAGCATAGCTACATAGCTAACATCAGAAATCAGAGACAGATCATCATAATCACGCTAACAACATATTAAAACAATATATGTCACTATAAATACAAAGTGCACCATCTTTACTTATGTCACTCTAAATATAAGGCACATATATTAATACAATTATAGACGTTTTTGCTGATTAACAATAGTGATGTTGTGAGCTAACATGCACTCACTGCACTGCTTTAAGGGAAACTCTGCTGTTCTGAAGTGAAGAACAGCAACCAGGCCTACATATTGTGAAGACCAACTCTGAATGTGGTCTGAGCGATCAGACCTCAATGTGTCCTCAATCCGTCTTGGGTGCGTTCACACCTGTACTTACAGCTGTCCACTTGTGATTGGATCACCCAGGATGGATGTTAATGCCATGTCTGAATAAGGCCTCAGTGTCAGTCAGTTGCATCGTAGGTCCTCCACTTCAGACCATATCTGTACTACCCTGGGAACCAGACAAATCTGCGAGTTCATCCTGTCCTCGAATGTGTCAGGCCAATCACAATTGTTTATTTAACCAAGATGGCTGCCGTTGACATGGAATGTTCTGTTGAATCCACTATGGCATCAATATTAAACAAACTCAATGGTTTATTTTCTCTAAAAGAAGAACAAAAAACTGTACCAGTGATGTCAGTTTCGGTTGATTTTGGTTTCTATAGACTGACACTAATGCAAATTGACACGTTCACCTTACCTCCCCAGGTGAGGCATATAAGGGGAAGATGGTACGCAAGGTCCACTCTTCCTCGGCCTCCACTTCAGTTCATACGGCAGTTACTGCTGATAACGCTGTTCCAACCCACAGAGGTCAGACGATTTTGTAGTGGAAAAGTAATGCCCACCCTCTGGTCCCATCCTAGGTCGTCCCAGTGAGTAAGCGAACTGCTAACCCTCATTTGCTCTGTTAGCGTGGCTAACAATTAAATTCAATTTATTTCATTGCCATGAATAAAGACCAAATTGCCAAAGCGATAACACTGCTAGCAGCTGCCATTTTGGCTCCATCCCCCCATGCCTGTTTGTGACGTAGAGAAGCAAGAGGATAGGATATTCTTTCTGCCGAGGGTTTGTTAAATTAACCTATAGACCGACATGTGAAAAATGCAAAAATATTCTCAGTGGTTAACCATTGATATCCCTAATTCCTATACTTTGTTGGTTTTGTTGATAAGAAAGCTGTGTTTGCTGTACTTCTGACAGGACGACATCTGTGCTCTGATTGGTTGTAGCTCTATCCAACTGCATCCAGAGGCATTTTGGTCTGCGGCCGTTGATAACACCCCTTGGAAATCGAATGAAAAATGAACTCAGAGATTCTGGTGATGCCATAGCTGTACCATTTTGTATATCTATTTTCAAGGTCCCCAGAGGATGAATCCTAGTGACTTTGGTGATTCCTGAGTTTTTCTTAGAGAACCAGGAGGTTGACATTTTTGGTTTTGAATGAGACATCTCGACAGCTTTTGGCTGGAATTCCATGAAATTTGTTACAGGTATTAAGGTCTCTAATGACATGTAGATGTAGACATCTTCCAGATCTCTGAATTGCCAACAAAATCCCTGATTCATCTACAATTGCTGTGCTAATTGCTATTCAACCCGCAATAGGGTCACATGAATTACAGATATGAATTAAGAGCATTTATATTTGCGAGAGTGTGCCCAGTGAACAGGCTGATTGCTTGGCTCCCGGTATTGCTGCTTGCACAGAGCTAATATTATTTAGAGACGGATCACTATTGGGCGCATTCCAATGTTCAAGGAGTATTCTGCCAGCGGAGAATACTCCAGGGGAGAATAACAGTTCACTATTTGTGACTTGCGAAACAGCACCGCTGTTGTCAGGTATTGGGGCATAAACCAAAGTATAGGACAAATTTACCTTTTTCACCAGATGATGGTGCTAGATGAAAAGTCACGGGGTCACTGCCACATCACAATTCATCCTGTAGGGGCCATGAATGTCTGTACCAATTTCATTACTAATCATCCAATAGTAGATATATATTTTGGTCTGGACCAAGTGGTGGACACTACCAGCATGACTAAAAGTGATGTGTGTAAATTTACCATCAAGAACATATTGTGCTAAAACATGACAAAATGTTTAAAGAGCGGATAAGTCTCATTTTCTGCTTTTTACAGTTTATTGCATCTCTGCTTTAGTTTAAGAAACCCTTCTGTAATCAGTACAGATACAGACTGAATCCATGTATTTTACCTGGTGACATTATTCTCTCTTTGTTACACCCTGTTAAATTTGTGCCTGGATTTCATGAGACTGTGTTCAGGTGTTCTCTCCTACCTCATCCGTTATCTGGCTTCCAAAGGTAACCCACGTGCCTGCACAAAAATAAAAAGATTACACTGTGTGTATGTGTATGTATGTGTGTATAGCTCTGACTTAGGCTAACTTCAGGGACACATTTCAGACTAAAGACCTGTTAATTGAGGACGGCTTGTGCAACAGAGGACAAAAGATTTTTGGGTCAGTGGTTAAGGTTAGGTTAGGGTAAGTCTCCAGGAAGTAAATTTATGTCTATGTAATGTCCCCAAAAGTGTCCTAAGTTTGCAAGCCAACATTTCAGAGTTTGCAGGCACAGATTTGTCAGAGCAGAATGATATTTCTGCATGAGTCAAGACAGAATTGTTAGTTTAATAGATGTTTTGAGTATGCAAGAAGAATTGGGTAAGGGAGTAATAGGGCTTCTCTCACTTAGACTTTGATTTGTCACTTGCCCCTTACCTGGTTCAATGTTTGCCTGGTTTTGACTGTTCAGCCTGTTTTTGGATTAAAGGACTGTTCTTAACCTTAACTGTCTGGAGTCATGTTAGTGGGTTTCTGTCTGTTCTGTGCCAACTACCATTATAATATTTGTGGATCTAGTGTCTAAGTTTGAGGCCTTTTGAAGGGGGAAAGTGTCTGACTTACATTTGAGGGCCAGAGTTGATGGGGGACACACTGTCAATTTCTTTGGTGCACTACACCTACACTACCACACTTTCATGTGACCTAAACCAATCTCAAACCAAATAAGAGGCAAAAAAGACACTCAGCACAGACACTGGTCTGTAAACATTACATAGTGTAAAAGATAAGGTTTACATAGCTTGGGTTGAGGGAGGTGCGTGGAAATCTCTCCAAAATCACAAAACACCTTTCATGAGTTTGACTCATTCACTTTGCTCTGAAATTTCAGATCTATTACAAACTGTAATGTCCATAAAAAATACTTGATTAAGACAGAATCCATATATCCTGCTCTGAGAGAGTTGCTTCACGCATTGCACAATTATTTATAAATATTCATTATCCCTGACTGAGCAATAGACAGCAAATGACCTTCTGTACTTTCTACACTGTCACACACAGTTTATAGGCTGCAGTCAAATAATTTGTTACTTATTTTTTCACATAAAATAGGATTGATTTCTTGTCATCTATTTTAATTTGTTATAAATAAAATGCATTGATTTAATTTTCATTATCTGGGTTTCGGGTGCGAGAGATGGGTGTTCGCACTATCTGTGAGGACCGCACTGATGGCCTGTTAGCGGAACACTGGGATGCATTCTTACAGTTTGGTGGGTTGGGTACCAGCTGCCTATACATCCACAAACTGTAAAAGTATACAAAAAAAAAACATCTAGCCTCCTGCACTGCTGACTGAGACATCCACCAAATCTCTGTTTTATGATCTTAAAGTCATCTGACAAAATAAACAAAGGTTAATGACTACAACTGTACTATGTGATCGCTGTGGAGACACTCATATCTGGAATGTTTTATTAAAAATACATCTGGAAAAAATAGCGAAAGCTGGTATCTAATTTATTGCACCTTGAAATATTGACTTGCAGACTGAACAGCACTTGAACTTGTTTGGTTCCATCAGTTCTTTTGTCTCTATATACTTCCGTAGTTATTCATGGTCTTATTGTCATTGTAGATGGGTTTGCATGTATATGCCACACTCACCTAATCCAAGACAGGACACTCTCAGGCCCGATTTTCCCAAGTTTCTGTTGAGAAAAAATATAAATACAGATGAACTAAATACATTTACCTCTGGAGTCAATACAGTACACAATAGGCCTAGAGATACAGTGTTCATGTTAAAGAGTTATAGATTACATTGCACAAGTTGAGCCAAGTTCAACTTTTGTGCTGGACAGGACCCTGAAACTGAAGCAGCTAAATAGAATTCAGCCATCATCCATTTGATTATTTACAACAGTGCTTTTCCTACTTTGAAAAGGCTTTTTAGTATGAAATTTGGACACATCATCTATCTCCACTTGCAGCAAGAGAGTGCAGGGCCCTGGTGCCAATCCCGACCTTTCCTTTATCATCCGTGGGCCACACATGGGCACACTAATGATGCCTGTGTTCTCTTTGACTGAATATAATGCACACTGCTATCATTTGAGTTGGAAAGAGACACAATCTCCTGTACAGTGAAGGAGCTGTTACCACAGCGAGCAGTGTCACTGGTCAAGGGGGAGATTAAAGTGTTCTCTAGTCCAGCTACTTTCTGAAGTCAAAAACCTCTTTTACACAGCCTGTTCAAGCTGGGAATGTTTCACCACTATTCAGCCTCGCCTCATGTGTAAAACATACAAACACGGAATGGGGCATTGTTGTTCCCCCATTAAGCCAGCAGCGGAGGAAGTAACAAAGCCGAATCAACAGTATATAAGCAACATTATATCAACATTATACAAAAACAAAAGTCGAAATAAGTACAGGTTATTGCGTGATCTGTTTAAACAGAGCCAAAGAAGAGCATATATGCTACAGATCATGCACCAGCACTTACTCAACAGCTGCATAATGTGCATGTCATACTGCTTGTTAACGCTGCAGCATCTACAGGAGCTGCTACACCAAAAGACTGTTAACCACTGCCAACATGAAAGACAAGTAGTTTTATTGTCACAGTAGTTTCCAACTACAGGACATTCCACCTTTCCTGCTTTTGTGAGAAGTCTATGGGTGACTATGGTATGGTTAAGGAAAGGTTATTATGGCAAATAAACTACATTATGGTTAGGGTTAGGTAACTAAAACGCTTGGATATGGTTGGAATAGATTTTGGTTAGGGTTAATTAAAAAAAGAAAACATTGATTGCAGGTGAAATGGTTGGCACTGAACATTGACACTGGGCATAACACTTGAGGTGTGGAATCATCCAATATGAAAGGTATCCCTAGGTATACTGGCCTGGACCAGATCAATGGTGCTATCGTTCGGCTTCCTCTGTTACTGCTGTCTCCCTGGTAAAATAGATCAATCCATCCAGTGAAACTGGGACTGATCCAGAGGCAAAAAAAAAAATTACAGCAAAAGAGTTGGGAAAATGACTATAGAAGATAGATATGGACAAAACCAAGTGCTGTAAGTGCCTCTGGTGGTAAATTTTAATCTGGGATATAGCTTTATGTTCACAAAGTAGATGTTTACTTAAATTAAATCACAAAGGTTTCAATTCCAAATAGCATCCAGGCTATGATGGAGGAGTTTATCCTGGATCGGGGACAGTTGTCGAGTTATAATTAATAATTCTCAAAAACTCAGTACTACTGGAGTCATCAAAGTGAATCAAAAAAATCACTGGAGATGGACAATGGAGTTCAATGCAGTAGAGTTTTATTCCTTCACAAGAATAACACCCGAGTCTTGTCCATGGAAGAGACTGAATTCTATGTTTTGTGAGTCCCGTTTTATAACCCTAAAACCAGGTGCGGTTATGGCCTAACCTTTTTTTCAAACATAATGGTATCTCAATACTCTGGAACACATCCCAAAAACAGTGGACGGTACCAAACATTTACATAGAGAGATTCTAATGGTGACTGGATGTTGTAGGTGTACAAAAAGCCCCCCATACTGAAGCCTTCTGATGCTCTTGCTTTCCTTGGCCCCCATTCTTTTCGGGCTATCTGGGTATTGTGTCCTTGAGGCCTTTCCATGCACAATATACTCCATTATGTCTCAGTTCCTCCTGACTTAATTTTTTAGAAACTTATTATATTGCTGACTATGTGCTTACTTCAAACTGAATACATGTGGGTTACAAATTATATGTTGAATGAGTTAAATCAAACCACTTTTCTTCCCCTCCTGATTATTAAAAGCTTTCACACAATAATAACTGATTACATATAATATTCATTCTTTGATTAATAAATGCACATGAACTTGATATATTTTACACTACAGCTACTGTGTCCTGCACGGACTTTGGTATTGGCACATCCACTGTTCCCTATGCAGCTCCTCTGCCCTTACTAACATCTATGATGCTTGTAGATTTATATTGGCCACATTCACACTTTCACATCTTAGCTCAGGGCTATAACTGTGTTTTATATACTGTATATGGTCCCATCTTACCTGTAAATCATGCCAGTGGCATAAGACATGCTGTCCCTTAGTGAAACATGGTTCATCCTAAGGAAATCCTCCAGGTTTTTGAGCTGAGCAGCTGCTCGAACCTCTCTCAGACGTTGAAACTCTGCCAACTGGCTGCTCCGCTGCTGCCTTTCTTCTTGCTCCAGTGCTTGCTCTGACAAAAAACAGCTTAGGCCACTGTGCACACTCTCATTCATGGATGACAGGGACAGTATCTTGCCTCCAGACCCACTAGTTCCACTGCTGATGCTACTGCTTCGGCATATCCCACTGCTGTCTCGACTCCCAGGTGGCACCCCTCCACTGCCCCCAGGCTTGGGCATCTAGAAGTTGATGAAAAGACATAATCTGGTGTCATAATCAAAGTGGAGTGTGATAAGGTCATGACTATAAATACCACCTGTTCCTCAGCTGATCTGGGTGGGTTGGTCAATCATTGACAATCCTAACACTCTTTTCAACCCTTACCACTGCCATGTGCATCATGGCTTGTAGCATAATCACAGCTGTGTTTCATGGTCTCTGCTCTGTCTCTGCTCTCTGCATTATTGAAGTACAAACACTGAATCATTCATGGTGAGTGAAATATGTGATGGACTGATGTGCTTTGCTGTTTTTGTGGATGAAGAAAGATGCACACATACACATGACAATGCTGTTTAAACAGTGCAAGATCTATACTCACATACTAGGTGCCTGGGTAGACATCTGTGGGATTGTGGCATGCATGAGGATAATTCACTGTGGGGAGACATACCACTGTTGGCTAAAGGAAGAATTAAAAGACAGGATGATTTTTTGAGAACTGACATTCTCACAATTAACTGTTAATCTGCTAAATTGTTATTGAGTATTAGACAAGAATACAAAAAGATAGCATTGTGTGTATAGGCCTAGATAATCAATGTAACACTGAACATGTTGAATTGGAAACACTGTCAACACTTCTCCTCAATTTGGGCCATTCCTTCTTCATAAGCCCTATTCAGAGCATTCTCATTTTCTCTCTACTGTTTCCTTTTCTTTATCTTGCTCTAATCAAATACCCTTTACACCTCGAGCTCCCCCCAATTGTAGTGCTATTGCTGGCAATTGTGATGAACTCCTATTTGATATTTCATATACCTAAATTCAAACATGGGTTCTTTCGAATCAGAGGCCATTATGCCAAGGTTACAGTTTCTGACAGATAAACATTAAAACAACTACGTGTTAGAATGCTACACTTAAATCAGCTGTCAGGAAGTTTAGGATCTAATCACACAGGGCAATGTTGATGTTATTGAAGGCTGAACTATAGTCAATGAACAGCATTCTCACGTACTGTATGTCTTCCTCTGATATTCCTCAACATTCTAGTGGCATGGCGCCTCATCTGTGGAAAGATTTCCTGCAGACATAGCTGGTTTAGCTAACGTAACTAGTTTAACTACTGCTATCTAGACATTAGTTAGCCCAGTTGAATATGCTACTTAACAAAAAAATTGCCATTGTTGACAATGGACATCTCGGTGCTTGTCTCTGCCATGCTATATATATATATATATAACGCCTGGGTCTAAATAGCCATGTTAGCTATTCGGTGACACTTACAGGCCATCTGTATAATGAGATGTGTAATTTGATTAAAGCTCTTGATTATAAAAATAGATGATTATTCAAATACATCAAATTTGGAGGTTAGGGACTTATGAATTTAGCAAATTTTAAACATCACCCCTGGAGAGCGCGCACATATGGACGGGTGGGAGAGGAAGCGTGTGTATAGAAGAGAAGTGGAAACACAAAAAGAAAAACTTTCTTTGATCTTGCCTGAAGTTACTCTGTGTAACTCTCAGGTTTATCAGTGAACCGTGACAAACAGAGTGACAGCCGACTCATATGAACAAGTCCAACACTAGAAGAATGCGCATTGTGTAAAACATTCTAAAATTGGTGTAAAATGTTTTTAATAACTGTTATGTACATTATCCTGGGCATTCAAATTAATACAAAAATCATGAGTCATGCAGCATTATGACATTAAACCAACCATTTTTTTTGAGCACCCCCATCTCTGACTTATGTTCTGCCTCCCTATACGTGTGACTGCGAAAATAGCTTTGAATACGCCACCTGCTGCTGGATGTGGTAAGAAAAATATGGCCTTCACTTTTACAATATGGTTGGCTTAGAAAACACTATATGTGACTGAATCATGGAGTAACATGTGGAGTGCTGGGGTCACAGATGCTGCTTATGCTTATGTTTGCTTTTACAAATAATATTATAGGCCTAAAAGAGGTGGTATTTATTGCAAAAACTGGCATAAATGCTCTTGAACTCATAAACCCATACATTATATAATATAGCTGTATAATACCTTTAAATCCACTTCTAACTCCTCATACATGCAAATAAATATGCTAGAGTGCATATACCAGAAAATCCCCACCCACTCAATAATTAAAGATCTTCTTTCCACATCCTGATGATGAAGATATTTATCATACCATCTAGCTACTTTCACTGAGACTAAACAGAAGAGCAGCTGCGTCAAGAAAGAGAAGAAAACATTAGAGAACCACATGTCGGACTATCGTGGGCCACTATGATCATCCTCTCTTCACCGTTCCATCCATATAGTACTCCAGACATGAACAGCATATCCATGCAGCATCAATCATTTTATCCCATTATCAATCAATCCATCTTAAACTCTAGCTACTTACCCTAGTGTTTGGTGTTCGGCCGATGTAGGGGTTCTGGACTACACTGCTCATGATAGAGCTTAGTGGTGGTCAGATAAAGCAGTATGTGTTTTACTCAGCCTAATGCCAAGCAGAGCAGCTTCTAGACTGCTTTAAAAGTAGTTGGTGGACGAGTTAATATGGCTTTCCACTCCCTCCTACTTGGTCACACGGCACACAAAGAGCCCTATCAGCAACCCTGTCTGCACTGCAGAGGCCATAAAATAATCTCACAAGTAAATTATTTATATTGGCACTAAAACTAGCATCTGCACTAAAAGCTTGGGATTGTCTGTAACAGCAGAAAGCACACTAAATGCATTTTGCTTGTTCCAACAGTGATGTATCTCTTTTCAGACAAGTTATGTGTATTTATTAAAAGGATAGCTACCACTACTACTGCAGTACAAAGTGCCATAAGTGTAGATTTGGGTATGCAAGGACATGTCCCTACCAATGTTAAGGTATGGCTGAATTTTCCCAAAGAATATTTCAAACAATAAAATAAAAGCAATAATTTCTAAATGAATAATAATAATAGAAAATAATAATCTAATTTACTTTTTTTCATGTGTGTGTGTGTGTGTGTGTGTGTGTCTGTGTGTTGTGGCATATGTTGTGGCAGGTGAAGGCAGCAGAAGGTCCAGACTGAAGTAACAGCTAATCAGATAATGAACAGATGAACAGGAACTGGCCAGGAACAAGGCACTGTTAGAGAAGCAGCAGGTTCAGGTAGTGGCTGGCAACATTGGTGATCTGGCAGAGATCAGGTGGAAATGGGCTGGTATAAATACGGAGGGGGTGACTGGGGGTGGCAAATAAGTGAGGATGTGGATGTCGGGTGACTGGGACTGGTGGGGAATTCTGAGGGTATCCTGTTGGTGGATGGGGTGTAGGAGCCAAATTCCTCATTTCAGAATATGGTGAAATGGATGTATTATTATATTTCATTACAGGAATCCAGTATGGAGTCTTGCCTGGGTCTACTCCCTTTTTTCCCATGTTTCCCCCTGACCACTCCTATATCATGGAAGGTAGTCAGGGCTCAGGTATGCCCCAGGTAGAGCGGTAACAAACAGTTTTTGACCACACTTAATTGTCAGTTATCAGCCTAGTTTAAAGAACGTTTTTTGTCTGTTTGTTTCTAGGTATTGTAAGCTATTGGGGCTGCTGTGACAAAGTATGTTGCTTTCAAATAAATATTGTTTATTTTTAGAAAATATAAATTAATGACTGTCGGATCGGCCTAGATGGGCTGTGGAGTGGATTTGATGAACGTAAAAGGCTAACGCGTCATTATTATTTGAAATTGCCTTGAGTTAGGTGAAGTGGAAGGAGAGTCAGCCGCTGTGCCTCTGTGCTGTGTATGTGAGTGGGGATGATGTCACAAATTGTGCAGTTTTCCATGTTCAAACTGTGCTGCATTCACAAGTTGTACTGTTCAACCATGTTTAGACTGCCCGCAATGCTGCTGATTTAAAAAGAGGTTTCTGTGAGGACCTTAAGTAAAAAAATAAAGAAATGTCTCTACTGGGATCAAATTAATTAGAGGTAGTTGTAAATCCTCCATTTCTGAGGAATGTATAAAAAGCCATTAGAAATACAGTATTGAGCAGAGCATCCATATGGGGAGAGGAAACCCCGTTTCTAAGGATTGACAGCATTTTATGCAAGAGAAAAAGTGTGATAGGCCATCTCTGGTCAAGAATGGGAGGAGAAACTTTATAGATGCCTTTAAAAAGTACTTTTATAGCCAAATTAGAGAATAGGCTAGGATAAGAGGGATCATAACATCTGATGTTAAACTGGATTCCTGCAATCAAATCAGGAATGTACTGGGGTTTAAAGTAGCAGACGTCCATGCAATAACAAATGAATGCACAAACAGTATTAATGAAAATTGGTTTAAGAGGCATGAAATTGAGACAGATGATGGCTCTTGCTTGCAAGCAATAAAGATCTACTAAGGGTTGAATATTGTGTCATTCGGTATTTAATTGCCACCTCTCATCTGCACTAGACAAGAACTGAGATTTCAGGTTCCACAACAATTTGGGGGCTCATCCAGGATGTCTAACTCGAAGTGACCTGAGGGGATGGAGAAGACGAGCATGACACTAGCAAACCACTGTCCTTGATTTAACCTCCCAAATCCCACGAATGGCGCAGCATCTGTAAAGAACTTCAGTAAATCTGAAGAACGCACCAGCTCATCATAGAAAAAAAGTAATGCCATTCCAGTGATTAAGCAGATGAGACCAGAAAAGCAAGTTGGAGCAGCACCCTTTATCGAGAAAGATGGCATTGTGCAAGTTTCGCACGTGTTGCACCCTTGAATAAAGACTCAGTGTGAATTATTATTTTTTCCTTTACTCAATACTTTACAAAAAAAAAAAACAGACATTGCAGTACATTGTAATACGTTTCTGTCCAGCCTTTCTCTTAGCACTACAATACCATGTATGTGCCTTGCTTTGTTTACTCCTGACAGAAGTGCTCACCTAGGGGTATACTCCCTCTTGTGGCGTAAGGGGGTTATAACCTTTGTCTTCATTTGTTCTATACCTGAGTGCAGGAAACTGGAGCACAGTGACTTTTGTTAACTAAAAGATAAAACAATATGCCTACCTTTATAACTTTATAACCTCCGAACAACAACTGTTTATTGGCCTATACCATAGTGTTATAAAGTGTGGGGTTCCATCAGTGTCAAAATGATGTCGTTTGCACACTGTCTATGTCGACTGAACATGTAACAAAACACTTGCCAATGTTATTTCATCTTTGAACTGTACTTCAGTAATGAGAAAACTATTCTGACAATTAGATTGTCTATGTCAAAACATTCAGCTCTGTCAATTCAACTTTAAACTGTACTTCTGTCGTATTGTTGCGATCCCTGTCGTCTGACTGTGTTCAGTCAACATAGACAGTGTGCAAATGACATCATTTTGGCACTGATGGAACCCCATAATAAAGAAATGAAATAAATGATATATAGAGGCGTGGCTTTTTTTCTATGAACTTATTGTCCCCACACACGGAAGATGCCGTGTCCAGCAAATGAGAGATGAAAAAGTGCCCATGTGGGATTACGCGCATGGTGGGAATGCAGAAGCAGGTGATATTGCAAATGCACTAGAATTTCTCCAGGGGGAGTTCATGTCTATTGTATCTAGTGTGATACCTAGGAATTCCAGGCGAGTATCTGGACCAATGGTGTTTTCCTCTGACTTCCAGTGCTTGAAACAGTATTTTAGTTTAGATAGAGATGAGCCTGAGCTGTCATGGGGGGATCAATCAGGAGAAAGTCGTCCAGCAAATGAAGGACGGAGGGAATTCTCACTGTGTTTGGCAGAATCCAGCACAGATCCTCGGAAACTAAGTTGAATGCTTGGGTTACTCTTGTGCCCAAAAGTCAGGTTTGGGGTTCCATCAGTCCCAAAATTACATCGTTTGCGCACTGTCTATGTCGACTGAACATGTAACAAAATGTCGATTTGTTGTTAATATGTGTCGTCTTTTTTTGACACGGACACATCAAGATGACACAGTCAGACGTCAGGGAGCACAACAAGACGACAAAGTATAGTTTAAAGTTGAATTGACACAGCTGAATGTTTTGTCTGATGAACACTGACATAGACAATCATATTGTCAAAATAGTTTTGTCATCGACTGAAGTACAGTTCAAAGTTGAAATGACACAGACAAATGTTTTGTTACATGTTCAGTCGACATAGACAGTATGCCAACCACATAATTTTGGCACTGATGGAACCCCATACATCAACCTGTTCACCTAAGGCCAATTAATATAATGTAATCCATTCACTCCCCTCTCCCACTCTAAGTCATTAAACCATTTATTTCTCACTACTCAACCCCTGTCTGTGTCTGCTTTTGGTTATTTTATTCTACTTTTTTTTTGAGAATTTAAAGGAAAGTCACTTCTAAAGTTAAAATTCAGAGTCAACAGAAGTAGAATCTGCTTTATTTGCCAAGTATGTGTACACACATAGAATCTGACTGTTTTTTTGTGACTCTCAATGTTAAACACAGTTCCAATAGAAATAAAGACAAAACTAGACATACAGCTGAAAACAAGTACAACAGATCTGAACAAAAATAGAAAAAAATAAACAGAACTATTATGTACATACAAGTAGGTGGAAAAGGTGTATACATTATATCAATATTCATAAAACAAAACAATGACCAACAACATTTAATGTCTACGTATATACAAGTCAATTGTTTCTGTAAATTGTAAACAATACAAATGATGTCTTTATACAGTATATACAGCATATAGGATTAATATATGACAGTGATGGATATGTACATGTTAAAAACAGTGTATTTTTTAAACTAAATATATAATGAAATATATAATTTATAATGTATGGGTACAGTGGAGGCTGTATTGTTGCAGGGTTATTGCACAGGGATTGTTGCTGACACTTTACTTTTTAAAATATAATTCTCTTACAACCTCTTACCAACAAACATATATAATAATACTTTGATCTATGAGATAGTACATTTATCCTAGGATGGTGTCACGCTAACATGAATATTAATACATTCACATACATAAGACACAAGATACGACACACGTACACTCCTATCCCATTCATTCATTTTATACGTAACACATACCCCCCCCACCCAACCCCCTACACTCTTCAAACATAATCCACACACGCACCTCACTTTAATTCTGTCAAATACTATCTCATCAATTCTTTCCAAGTCTGTAAAGTAGGTGCCACTGTTTTTTTCCCCAGCGTTTTAAGATGAACTTCTTATAAACAAGGGACATAATTATTTCGACATTCTGTAAAATATACAACTCAGCTGTGAATAAAATTAAATAATAAATTAATAGTATCCATTCTTGGATTTCATTCCACGCTTTGTTCACTTTAATACAAAACCAGAAGGAATGCATAAAGGAGAGGTGAGAGCCACACTTGACACACAGATCAGAGGGAAAACTTAGGAGTTTTAATTCTAGTGTAGTATCTTTTTGTCATCAATTTGTACTGTATTAACCATAGATTTTCATTTGTAGTAATGCTAGTAGTGAGATGTAAGCATTTCTTTTATTTTGTGTTAGCTTCTTTAAAGTGGAAATATTTATTCCATTTATCATACAACTTTTGCAGTTAGTAATGTTTAGATTTTTCCTTGAGCAGCATGTTGTATATTCTGCCAATTAATTGTTTCTTTGCAACATCATCAAAGGGTCATTGCACCAAATCATTTTCAGTCATCTAGTTTTTTTATCTGTAAATATCTAAAAAGAAATCTTCCTGAGCTGGTGCAGGAAGTTCATCCTCTGCTGGGCCTTTTGATGATTGATGCTGGACGACCACTTTAGGTCCTGGGAGAATGTGGATCCCAGAAACCTGAAGGTTTCCACAGCAGACTCAGTGGTGTTGAGTATTTTGATGGGGGGCAGTGGTGGGGGGCTCCTCCTGAAGTCTACTGTCATCTCCACAGTTTTAAATTATTTGTACTTCACATTTAAGACAGTGCTTCACAGCAACAACAACAAAAAAAAAAACAATATATACAAATTAAGATACAATATATACATAAAAATATACAAACACACACAAACCAAAGAAAAAAAAACACTGCTACTATAAAAGTTTAGCCTTTAAATCAGATGACTCATTCTGAAAACAAACTATTTTAATAGTTTTTTCAACACAAATGTCTCACAATTCAGAGAGCAAATAAGCATAAAAGTTGAACTATTCTATTTTAGTTATTACACTATCTACTACAAACTTGATAGATGTTACCATAGTAACATGCTGGTTACATGTGGTGTTGGAGCTAAGCAGCAGGTCAGGTTTGTGCCCACTGCAGCTCCTACACTGGCTGGTTAGAGGACCCTCATCTCCTCCCTGCAGTCCCCCAATCATGGACGCTGGGGCTCCATCTGAGCTGCCACGCTCAGGCCAAGCTTGTCTGTCCGAGGTTCTGGTGGGGTTTGGTTCAACACTGAGGAGGGAAGGGAGACTGGGGGGGTGGCGTTCTCACTATAGCTCTGGACTGTCACTGATGACTGGTGCACAGGTACGTATGTAAGGAAAACACATAAACATAGACAATATTCACAATTCATATACAGTGATCCCTTGCTATAACGCGGTTTACTTTTCACGGTTTCGCTACTTCACAGATTTGCATCGTGCATTGTGTTCTGCATTCTGATTGGCTAAAAAGTCACTCCGCTTCTTCTCTACCTGTGCGTCAATAACGTTGCAGTTTAATATGTACACGTACGTAAAACAGCTTGCCAAATTTACATTACGTACGTGCAAATTCTCTTGCAATTTTGAGTTTCTCTAAACTCCATAATGTCGACAAAACGCTCTGGACCGACAAAAGCACCTGCGGCAGGGCCCAAAAGGCAGCGGAAGATGCTGTCTATCGCAGATAAAGTTAAACTTCTGGACATGCTAAGGGAAGGTAAAAGCTATGCGGCTGTAGGTCGGCATTACGGAATTAACGAATCTTCCGTTCGTTCCATAAAGAAGGAAGAAAAAAACATAAGGACGACAGCAGCAATAAGTTTTAATAACGATGCAAAAAGGGTTGCAACTGTCCGCAACAAGACCATGGTAAGGATGGAGTCTGCATTAGCTCTGTGGATTAATGACTGCAGGAAAAAAAACATTACGTTGGATACAAACGTTATCTGCACAAAAGCGAGAATACTGTATCAAAACTTTGCTGACAGTGACAGGGAAGAGGAGGAGGATGCCGGGCCATCAACAAGT
Organism: Lateolabrax maculatus; assembly: GCA_031216445.1. NCBI lineage: Eukaryota > Metazoa > Chordata > Actinopteri > Acropomatiformes > Lateolabracidae > Lateolabrax > Lateolabrax maculatus. The sequence continues at coordinate 2,410,224 of CM062201.1, forward strand.
GCTGTTCACGCAGTACCAAGCGCATTTAATGCCAGCGAGGGCTGGTTTGAAAACTTTAAGAAACGCTTTGGACTTAAAAATGTTTCTCTGCACGGAGAGATGGCCTCTGCGAATACCGCTGAAGCAGAAGCGTTCGTAAACAATAAATTCAAAGCGATCATTGAGGAAGTGGGATATAAGCCTGATCAAGTTTTTAACATGGATGAGACTGGCTTATTTTGGAAACGAATGCCCTCCCGCACCTTCATCATGCAGGAAGAAGCCAAAGCCCCAGGCTTTAAAGCTCAAAAAGATCGTTTGACTCTGGTTATGTGCGGAAATGCTGCAGGTTTCATGATTAAACCAGGGCTTATTTATAGGTCTAAAAATCCCAGAGCACTGAAAAACAAAAATAAGGATGATTTGCCCGTTTACTGGATGTACAATGCAAAGGCTTGGATGACAAAAGCGCTCAATCTGGATTGGTTCAAAAACTGTTTCATCCCGGAGGTCAAGTGTTATTTGAGAGGAAAGGGACTAGACTTTAAAGTGCTTCTGCTCGTTGACAACGCCGGAGGTCACGCTGATGATGTGGCATATGATTGTGTGCAAATCGAATTTCTCCCACCAAACACTACATCCCTGATTCAGCCCATGGACCAAGGCATCATCCGTGCTTTCAAGGCTCTCTATACGCGCAACACCCTGCAACATCTTGTTGGCGCTATGGACTCGGATCAAGATTTCTCACTAAAGGACTACTGGCGTGGATACACCATCGCATCATGTCTCCAAAACATTCAGAGGGCCATTCAGGAGATGAAAACTGAAACTTTGAATGCCTGCTGGAAAAAACTGTGGCCAGAGGCAGTGCAAAACCCAACCGGAGGCTCGCTTGACGAGGTCCATCACTCTGCCGTAGATACAGCTGTGAATCTTGCTAAACAGCTTGGAGGAGACGGCTTTAATGACATGAGTCCGGATGACATAAATGCCCTGATTGATGCAGACGCACATCCGCTGACCGATGCAGACCTGGCAGAAATGACAAAGCCACAAAGCGACGATGAAAGAGAAGAGGAAGAAGAGGACACAAGTGTGGCTAAAGATGAGGAGGAAGGACTAACACTTGGTCGCTTAGCAACCATGGTGAGAATGGCCACTGAACTTCAGCGAGTAGCTCAAGAATGGGACCCTTTGATGAGCCGTTCATTACAGTTCTCCAACATAATCGATGGTGGCATGTCGGTGTATAAGGATCTTTTTGCAAAGAAGAAAAAAGAGCGACAACAACTGCCTATCACTATGTTCTTCTCCCGAACAAACACACCTGCACCGCGGGCTTCAAAAGAAGAAAACACTGCAGAGCGGAGTCAGGATGCAGCGGCTCAGTCTGAAGAGCAGTGAAATACAGCTGAGTCACTATTTGTCCGACTGTACAGGTACTTTGTATTTTTTTCATAATCATTTTTAACACCATTAAAACGTTTCTAAAGTACTTTTATTTGTGAAACAAATGCTTGAGCCTGTAAAATGGTTTGTTCTTTCTTTTCAATGTATAATAGAGTATTTAATTGTATAATAATTGTAAAAAAAAATAAAGGTTTCTACTTCACGGATTTTGCCTATCACGGGTTCTTTTTGGAACGTAACCCCCGCGAAAAACAAGGGTTTACTGTACTAGGTCTATTAAAAACACAAAGATCAAAGGTGCACAAATTATATTTTGCTGGTGGCAAAAAAAACCTGTCACTGGGTGGAGCCATCTAACAGCAGTTATTCAAGACACTAAGAGTTATTTTGGAACAAATTATTTTATCCATGACAATGGCATTCAGCATCTTAGCGGTTGCAGGCTAGATAACAAGCTCAGCTTGACAGCTCAGCTGTCAAGTAGCTACTCACCAGATAGTGAGCAGTCTTCTTATCAATGTATAAGGTTTGTGAGGAGGGGTGCAAAGTAACAACAAAACATTTACTACAAGAACAAAAAAGGTCCATTAAAGTAAAAAAAAAACATGTAAAATCAATGATAGTGCAGAATGTCTTTTGGCTCAATGAATTAAGTGCTGCTCAGTGCTATCACTGTGGACTAGAAGTTATATTATATCAATACTACTGAATTGACTGGCAGTGTACTGTGTATATCTTTCATTCTTCTGCAGTAAGGATGCACCGATCCAATGCACCAGATTAGTTTTGGCACTGATACTGACCTTATTAAGTGGATCATGTATCAGCCATTACATGACCAAATGAAATACAGTTATTTTGTCATTATAAAATACAAAGTTTTCCGCTATCGGTTACATTTATTCAGTCTTTAGTGCCACAGTGATGCCTGTCCTCAGGTTACCTTACATAAAATGACCCCATGCAGTGATACCTGAAATGGTATATAGTGTACCTATACACAGATTTTACATATAGATGAAAATGGAGAATTTACAAAATTATATGGACATGTAAATTAAAGTAATAATATGGCTATCTCAAATAAAACAGAGAAGGGAAAGTGAACAAAAGAAATCACAGAAAATGAACAACATGCAGTAGTAAAAAAGTGAAATGTACAATGTGAGGAAGAATTAAGGAAACCAAAACAAAATTATTTGAACAACAGAAAGCAAACAAATGGCGAGTTCTGGCAAACATTTGGAAAACTGAACCAGTTCAACTCACATTGCCCACAGAGACCTCACTGCCTGCCACCGTCTTCTTCTTTCTGGCCATATTGGGATTCCAGCGGCAAACCAGACTGTCATTCTGCACACTGTAGTTCTTATGGCCAATCAGCCAGTATGTGTTCATTTTGCCTTTACCCTGGCAGGAGAAGGAAAGACATGAGAGAGGAATAGTGACACTTGGATGTGACCAATGTAGCTTTGGTTTTGAATGGTGAGGTTTCAGACAACTCTGACAATTCTGCTGCCACCCAATACAATATCTCAAAACCTGGAAAAATAAAATCTAGAAAAGTGACATGCATGAGTAGACTGTGTCAGATGTACTTATGTTGATTTTGGTGAACTGACCCTTTCATTTTGTAAACTTTGCTTTGTAAATACTTAATACTAACTATAATTTAATGCCCTAGGAAATGAAATAACATAAAATCTGTGACTGAACTTAGTGGTTTTATATTCACAGTAAGAGGTGATATTTTAGTCTTTTTATTGCATAGCCAACTGTCAAGCTAATTCTTTATGAAGCTTTGAAAGGACATTGAAAAAAGAAATAGCTTCCAAAGCTAAGCTAAAAGTCTTTTACCTTAACCTCAATCTCTCCACGAAGCTGCAGCTCGTAGGCGTCGTCTTTGATCAGAGCCAAGTAGCTGTCTGAACTGGTGTGGATTCTTTGAGCTGACACACAAACAAAAATGAATACTGTAAAACACAACTGAGGTTTGGCCAAAGTCAAGCTAAGCATGGATCTCAGCACTATCCCTGACATTTCATTTTTCAGGGATCTGTATACAACAAATGTATGTCTTCTGTGTATAAATTGCAGAAATGCATTGTTGTCTGCCCCAGCTTTTTTTTTTTAATACTACCACTGGGAGATGCCAAAGTCTGAAATTTTCAAAAACCTACAAATACAGGCTTAAAGATCTTGGTTCCACGTGGTTTTAACTGTAATTGTGTTTGCGTGTGGTGTTGCATGCACACAGATACACATACGCAGGCTGGTGGACTCCATTCTAGAGGCCGTGTTGACAGTATCTCCAAACAGGCAGTATCTTGGCATCTTGTAGCCCACTATTCCCGCCACACATGGACCTATAGAGCGAGGAAAAAAAGAGCTGTGCTTCAGTCTGCTGCGACAAGCTAGAACCATTACAGAAAAAGTTCAGTACATTCCACAGTGCAACAGGGCCGGAGAAGAGAGCCTACAGCCATGCTGTAGGTACTTACATCAGTATGCTGCCATGCTCACAATGACAATGCTAACCTGCTGATGTTTAGTGTTTAGGTAATGTTTATTATAGTTCCCTTCTTTATTCCGCATATTCAACTTCACCCGGCCTTTTTGCACTTTGTGCTGCGGCACATACATGAACCAAAATAGCAGGTGGCTTGGAGACACCCCCACAGTCTGTGTGTACTGCTCTGTACTTGATTTGTGCTTGCTTTCCATTAAAATAGGGCCCATTGTCTCTGAAGAATTATGTTGTGAGCAAATTCTAATATTTTGTTCTGCAGCAGAACAAGATCAAAAGCTTACAGAGTACACAGCATTGATATGAACCATGAATATCCATCACAAATGCCATGGAAATTCAGTGATTAGTTTTCTAAGTTGTCTTAAAACAGTTGTTGGACCAGTAGCCAAGTATAATATTTGAACTCAGGGTGGCGCTAGAGGAAAGGGGGTCATCACAATCACCAATATCCATATCCACTTTAAGTGGTAATCTGGCCAGTAGTTTTCAAGGTCCCTTGCCTGTAGCAAAGTATTAGATGGCACACGCAGCTAAGTAACCTGACTAAGTAATGACCCTGCACAAATGATTTTGTACAGATTGACCTGCTGCCTCTCACCTGTGTGGATGCCTGCTCGGAGCTGCAGCCTCTGGCTGGGCATGTGAGGGATGGAGACCTGTCTGACGGCCGCTACCAGATCCAGGGCCATCTTGGCGATCTCGTCTGCATGCCGATCCCCGTTCCTCTCTGGCAGACCGCTTACCACCATGTACGCATCCCCAATTGTCTCTACCTGGTTTGATAGTTCAAAAAAAAATCTTGCTCAAAATTCAAGACCAACCCATCTACATCAATCAGGAAATGACTTTGATGATGGCATGAAAAACATTAAAATGTGGTGTTTTTATAAAGGCTTTTATGTTTGAAAATTGGAAGTTAAGCAGCAAGTGGTACATTTATCCAGACAGCAGTAGAATGTAGGAGTGGAGAGAAATGTCAGTATTCTATAGCACCTCTTACTTCAAGCTAATTAGTCTCAAGCTAATTCATTCATGGCCTTACCTAAGAGCACATTATGAGAAGAAAAATAAATATGGAATTCCTTTATATAGCTAAAAACTTCTTCAAAATCACATTTCTAGAGTTATTCACAAAAACAAAATTACCTTGGAAAAGAAATTGGGCTAAATAAAACAGTAGAGATACTAATAGCTTCTACACAAACATCCTAAAGAGCGAACACAAAAAATATACTGGGATATATCTTGTGGAAGAGGAGTCTTGTAGTGAGGAAATCAAAGTAATAACCATTTGGGAGAATAATCTGAATTTAACTATATCATCAGAAATTCCATAGGATGTAAACTGTAATAAAAACTAATTATTGTAATGAGATTACATCAACTTTTTGCAAAAATGATTTAAAGAAAGTGCCGATCATACTCATATATTTTCTTCCCGCCCAGTTTTGCAGAAATACTGCACTGAAATTAGTAAAATCATGGATACCATATTTCAGTGCAAACTCAAACTAGCCTTAATCTTTTTGGGGGCCAGAGGAATTATGACTAGGTAGATCACCTCAGCTGCTCTCTCAACAAACTGACAGGTATCTCTTTATAATTTTATTAGTAGCAGCACATAAGCAGATAACAAATAAATTGGTTGAAACCAACTGCATCACAAACAGGCAAATGGAAGGACACAATCAGTGAAATCTACAAAATGGAAACAATAACTCATAAAATGGATAGAAAAGTAAAGCAAATATCATACACCAAAAAAATATGGATATTCCAAAAACAAAAAAAACAAAAAACAAAAATCCACCTTTTTACAAATTTGTATTATTTCTTGGGAAGTCCTGGAGTCAAAACATGGTTAATCTAGCTTTTACAGAAATGTAAAGACAGCAGTTTGTGGTAAGGGGCAGCTACTTGCTGGATCTATTTCTTGATTAACAACAGCTAGGTACAGTGACTGTGCACTACATTACGTAGTGTGCTGACACTTTGCCGCAGCCAGCCCAGCTCAGATCGCTACTTTGGAGCTGCTCCAATATTGCATTATCCAAATTGGTACATATAATTTGCAGCACTAGTGTACTGTATAATAATAAAAGTAGTTGGGGCACTGTCATGATTAAAAGAATATATCTATTCAACATAGTTTATTTAAATATTCTACAAAGTGGTCACTAGTCCTCAAGGGGTAACCACAAAAACATTTACAATAAAAATGAAAAGTTATGACTGTAACTTCTGTTCCCTGAAGGAGAAGAATGAGGTACAACACATATAGTCCCTTGTTGCAGTGTAGCGTTGAACCTCATGCCTCTCCTTCGGGGATCAGAAGTTATAGTCATAACGTTTAATTCTCTTTCAGTTCATTCACTCAGTACAACACACCCTGCAGAGCAGCCACCGAACCGGAGGTAAGGGAACTGCAGCCAGTAACCCATGGTAACAGTTCTTCGAGGGGGGTGAACTGCCAGCTGCCTAACCTGCAGCTGTAGCGTGAGGGGCAGCAGTGTCTCCGAGCTGCTGGAACCCCTCTGCACTCAGCCCCAGAGCTAGGAGGAATGTCGGACAGAGTCAGCCACAGGTGTCTATGCACCACCATCGTAGATGCCAACCCTCTGCCCAGGGAGAGCACTGCACCGTGGGACATTTGGAGAATGTAGTCAATGGAAATCATGACCTCCATCATAAGAGGCGTCACTGAACTGTCGGGGGTCACCCATGTATCAAACTCCGCCAGACACATAGCCTGGTATGTCTGCAGCATAGTTGACGGGGCTCAGTGCACGGTTGGTGCCCGCTTGGCCTCTAAATCTTCTCCAGCTGATAAGCAGAAAGCCTGCAGGGCTGGATTGGAGGGCTGTGGGGCCTCCCACACCATGATTGTGAGACAGGGCAGGTAAACTGCCAGGGATGGCTCCATAGGTGGAGGATTAACTAAGCCACTAAATTTGTGCTCCAAGAGGCCATAGATGTCCAGGCAGATGTCCAGCAGGTCATTGCCATCCTGGCGACCGTCCAGCTGTGGCTGGCCAGCGCTCATGGAGGGCTCCGGTTTAAACTCGCAGTCTTTCCCTAGCTGGATACAAGATGCACAATACTCGAGCTAAGCAATCGTTCGCCAAGTGTGGACAATCCCCAGACAGACGGGACATGGATTGCTTATGCCTGGCACTCATCTCGTGACACAAAGCTTGTGGGAAACATAAATTAGCACTCAGCAGGGTGTGGCTACCACCAACAGGGTTGTTAAACTATCTTTGAGCTGGTGGTTGCCTGCTGATCAGACACACAGAGCCAAGCAGCTGTAGCTGATCAGCATGACTCAGTAGAGGCGTTCTCCACGAGGGGAAGAGTATAAGACTGAGGGATGACTATGGGGACTGACATATATATGCAGGTGGGACCTCATGTACGTCACCACACCATCTGCTAAAAGCTGTGAATGAAGTGGTCAGTCAGGTCACGCAGAGCATGATATCCCATACTATGTGCTGAACCGAGTGAGTCAACTGAAAAGGAACAACAATTTCAAATTACACGGTATCAATAAAACAAGAAAAGGCAAAACAAGCCAAGTAAAGATGAGAAAATCAACACAATACAATGAAAACCAAAACTAAATTGTAACAAATAAAAAGAAAGTAACAATCAAAACTGTTCCCAAAACTGCAATAACTAAAAGTAACATTGGTGTGAGATTTATCAATATTTGTTTTAAAGACTTTTTTAAAGAAAATTACTTTTGATATTCCAGGAAGAAGCTCTATAAAGAACAGTTATCATACAATTTGTTTGTGGACCACCAGATGACCCACTTGACATGTATTATACCGAAACATCAGTTGTAACAGAAGACGGAACATATGCAGAGCATTTCTTTGAGATTCCCAAGACTGCAAAATATCTATTAAAACACTCAACACACATAGACAAACTGACAACATTTCTACTACCAAATACTATACATGAGTTGTCCCATACTGTCCCATACTAATTTGCCCATTCTCACCAAGTAATGGTTAAATGAGTGAGAATGAACATATGAATAACGTTAATGATTGTTGTGGTCTGTTGAAGAGTCCTGGTTAGCCATGCCAGTGAGTCAGCAGGAACCACCCACTGCTACAATTAACTGGATATTAATAACGCCTGTGCTTTCCTGCTTTGACACGTCAAAATGTAATTTATGTTAATGTGCAGTGCATATGCACTTCTTCACTGTGGCATCAGTGCTGACTGCAGGGGGAGAACCAGGGAGGCTCAGCTGCAGTTTATCAGACTAATTATCAGTCTGAGAAACAGGCTGGGGATGTGTCTCTGCTGCAGGTTCTGCAGGCTTGTAAAGAGGCTGGGACTACAGGCATACACACAACGACTGAAACAAAGTTTGACTGGGGACTGAACTGCACGTTTGTCCTGTTTTAAAGAGTATGGTCTAGACCTACTCTATGTGAAAAGCATCTTGAGATAACTTTTGTTATGATTTGGCGCTATACAAATAAAATTGACTTGACTTGACTTTGGTTTACACTTAGAAACGTGTGTGTGCTGGCCAACTACTGTACACTGCTCCTAACACAGCCCAATAATCTATGTGTGTTACATTTAGATAAATCTGTAAATTTGGAGGCAAAAGCAGTGTGTGAATTTCCTTTTTGTGCGTGTGTCGATATTGTTACCTTGTAGACGTCATAGGAGTCAATGCGTGTGTCAAAGCACATGTACAGGTTGTTGAGCATCTCCACCACTTGCAGAGGAGTACAGGATGCAGAGATAGAAGTGAAGCCCACAATGTCTGAGAAGAAAATGGTCACCTGGAACAACATGTGAATGTGTAAAATGACTGATTGTACTGGACAAAAGTGGGCAAACATACACTCAATGTCCAGTTTATTATGGACACTTAGATAAAACTAATGAGAGGACTTATTGCAGAGCTGTTGTATTAGACTGCATTAGATTCAGCTAGGTGGACCTAATAAACTGGAAACTGTACATAATGCTGAAAGAAATAAAAATCCAAGAGTTCTGCTTGAGTTTAAGAGTTACACTGTACAGATTATATCTATTATATTCCTGCATTTTAGCAAATATTTGACAGATTTTACGATATACGGTATTCGTTTGGTCTTTCAAATAACTCACAACACAGCACCACTACCACTGAAAAGCTTTGTATAACTTCAAGGTCAACTTTTAAGGGAAACTCTATGGGGGCTTTGCTGGATATTGTTGCCAGAGGGAGGGGGGTGGCCTGATATCAGACAGAACGGTCAACTCTGATTCAAATGGCTGGATGCAGGCAAAGAAGCAGGCTTAGTGGGAATGAGTATTAACAATACATAATGTTAGGTGTAATGATTTGAAATTTGGATGTATGTTTGGATTTGTGATTGTATTTAGTTTTGATGTGTTTTGAACTTTTTTGTAAGGGGTCACAAGCCAATTTTAATCTGAAATGTAATTTATTACAATTGTCAGATGTAGTTGAAGTGGAGTTAAAAAGTAATTTATACCTGAAATGTAGTGAAGTAGAAAATTTCAGAAAATGGAAATACTCAAGTTAAGTACAAGCACAAAATTGTTTACTAAAGTACAGTACTCAAGTACATGTAGGCTACTCAGTTACATTCCACTGTTTTCCATTACATGGATTTATTTTTGTGTAACCTGCAGATTATTCCAAAATACTTGACCTCCATGTCAAATTTCAGCCTCATAGGTAGAATGTTGTGACTGCTATAGGGTGGGCACAGCTTTGTGGACCAATGAACTGACGGACCAATGAACTGACAGACCAACAAACACAGATTCAACATATTATTTCAGAGGGAATATTAATAAAGGTAAATATTATTAATTATTAATAAATTACGTAATCACATGCATGCATTAATGTGCAGCCCAAGTTAAGCATCAGAGATCTTGATTTTTTTATGATAGATCTTTACTGTGACAACACAAAGTAAGTTAGTTGACGATAATGCTGTGAGTAATTCTTTAAAACTTGGTATCTACAGTGAATGTGTCAGTTAAGTATTTAGTAAAACTCCAGGAACACCTGAGTTCACCTATGGTCAGCCCATAACAGGTGTTACATTAGCTGGCCCAGAAAAGCAGTATCAGGGAGGTCTTTACCGCACAACATCCTTCAGAACTCATATGTCATGTTCTAATTTTCCTGTTTGGAGAAAAGAAGAAGAATATGTGGGTCTTACATTTTCTTTCTAGAATACTCCAGAGCGCCAAATCAGTTTCAAAATGAGCTACAGTCCTATTCAGTAATAACACCCCCTACCCACCCCCCATGCAGAGTGCTTTTCGTACAGCTGCTTCAAACCTCTTCAATAAGCCAGACGCAATTTTCACCCGTATAACTTGTTTTATCTCCTGATGAATATGGAACAGGGCAATTATAGGTAATTACGCCAACAATAGCAACAAAGGCAGCAAACGCACAAATTCATTCATCATGTTTGCAGATCTTGTAGAGGTAGCCTCCTCGCAGCAGCACCCCACAACCCTCTCAACATTATTAGCTCTGAATTGGTTTGGTCATCATTTGCCTTTTAGGATTGTTTTAAATTAGTTTTAACACTGACCAGAAGAAGCAAACCTCAGACTCAGAAAAGTGCATTTGTATTTGCATTGCATAGGTGTTGCAGTTGTATTGTGCCTTGCTGCAGGATGGGATTCTCTTATGGATAGTAAAAGTAAAGTTATTAACAGCAGCTGTAACAATGACTTTAACACAATGAAGTTAATGTTGTTCCATCAACACTTTAACCCTTTGCTTTCCATCTCCTTATTCTTCATGGAAAAAAAGACTGTAGAAAGAGTGAATAGGGGGACAAAGTTGTTTTCCAAGACACAAGTAAGTCTCAGTTCTTGGCTATGAAATAAAGAGTCAAGTACCAAGTCAAAATCCAACAAGTCCCAAGTTAAGAGCAACAGGTCCAGGTCAATTCCCAAAGTCGACACCAACAAGTCCCAGGTCAAGTCCAAGTCCTAAACTCTGTGTTTCAAGTACATTATGTTCTTTTCACCAAATATCACAATTTAAAAACACTCTGTTACTAGTAAATTAATGTGCTCATCACTTTAATGTTGCAGCTGGTAAAGAGTTCATTATACTTTACTCCACTGCATTTTCGAGGCAGATATTACTTTTTACAGTATATAAAGTATCAGTAAATGGAAATACTCCAGTAAAGTACAATTACCTCCAAACTACTTAACTAAATGTACTTAGTTACATTCCACCACTTAGTAATGCCATTTAAAATGGCTAAACTTAAGTAACGGCTGGTAAATTAAAAAGTGATCAGGTGTGTCTTGGTGTTTTAATCCAGTAACAATCTTTTATCATTTCTGAGCTGAATGTTCTGCTTTAGATCTGACAGTAATAATCTGAGGTATCATCTGCTGTCTGTTGGTCTGTTCTGACAAACAATGTGATTGATTGCTGTAGGATTGATCAAAGTATATCTGTTGTCAGAAAAGAGTTTACTGCATCATTTTTAATCGATATAAGTCATTTCAAGTCATTGGTGTGAAGGTCAAAGTCTTTTTTGATTTCGTCAAGCCTAAAGTCATCGGCTCATGACTTGTCTGATTCATGTCAGACCCTTGAGTCCACATCATGTGACTCAAATCCATACCTTTGGAACAGAGGGAGTGCTTATAAAGAAAAAAGGAACTGGTTTTCATTTTGTTTTTTTGTTTTTTCTATCTTCCTTCATCCAGGGTAAGGTTTGCTCCGCAGTCACACAGTTACAGGGTGAAAACAGAACTATGTTTAAAGAAGTGGCTGCATTGGGACAATGTGAGACGAAGAAATGTGATCTAGAAAGACCTTTTGTTGCATTTATGCAGCGCTTTACAATTTGTACAAGTTGGTGCTGGCCTGACCATCGAGAGCATCGGGTTCAGTGTATGGCCCTGGGATGCTTGTGGGCAGGAGGAGTTGGGGGTCGAACCTCCAACCCTGTGATTACAAACTAGTTTTACTGTCTTTTAAACAACTATTAAAACCAGAGATCATAGATACACAGTGAAACATGATTCTTCAACTGCATAACCAGTTTTTCCTCTTGCCAAGGCAAAGACCCAATACAGGCCAGTGAGTAGCACCTTGGCCCATTCAGGTGTAAAAAGGGTTTGAGCACTATCAATAATCTATTATATAACCAGTCCTAGTGGAATACCTACATGAGCCATAATAAACCACAATGAGAAAAGCACAAATTAACACACTGCTTGCGATTGCACCAACCTTTTCATAGCTCTCGGCCTCTACGTGTTTATGCTGGCGGAGCTGCTTGGCGACTGACTTGGGCAGCATTTGGTGCAGCAGATCCTCAGCCAGCTGCCTCTGGCGCTTCAAGTCCTCGGTCTTCTCCTTCAAACTCCGGGCATAGTTTTGTATCCACTCGGCCATCTGCTTGAAAGAGAACATCACCACCGGGTAGATGAGGCAAGCTATGGCCAGCAGGCAGACCCTCAAACTGAGGCCAGAAGACACAGATCGAGACGCCAGCCTGAGAGCCGGCACAGCGCGATCAAACAAGCACTGCTGAGTGTTTGTCAGAGCCTGAACTCCAGCGTGAGACCCAGACAGAAGCTCTGTTCCTGCTCCAGAGATCTGCCACAGACTTGTGTCAAAAGCATAAGAATGTTTTACATGCTGGCTTGAGTTTACCCTGAGGTCTATGTTCTCTAACCAGCAGTCATTCAGTCGTTCAGTCATAACCCTGGCAAAGCTGAGGTAGCTTAGTGCGCAAGTCCAGTTGTACTGGAAGTCACTGTAAGTTGCTATGTTGGGGAAGTCCATCAACTGGTGGTTAAGCTCGATGAATGTTACCATAAGTCTGGCAGACAGTACATCTCTCCAGTTAGAATTCTGTTTGACCTGGGCTAAAGTATATTCTACTGTACCCCAGATGTCAAGAAGTCTTCCGATGGCCAGGGAGTAGGCAGAAGTAACATGTTCACTCGTGCCGTTTGTATCCAATGAATCATTTAGAAATCCTTGAACGCTCCTCCTCATCTCCTGGCAAAATCTAGTTGACTCAATACTGCAAGGGAGCCCATGGCCATCACTGTGAGCCGCCATTTCGCCACAGAGATTACTGAACACGGGAAACACAACCTCTGAAAAACTTGCCTCCAAAGTCTCATTGCCCATGTCTTTGGTAAATAAACGTCTCATCTTTTGAAGCTTACTGACGAGGTGCAGGATAGCTATTGTCCTGCAGGAGGTCAGCTCGTTGTAAGCGGCCTCTGTCGTGTGCAGCAAGTCAAAGTTGGAGCTGAGGTCGATGGATACAGAGCCAAGCAGGGCCAGGAAAGAGAGAAGGCAGGCTGTCAGAATCCGACGAACAGTGCGACTACTGCCAGAGAGGGGAAATATGGAACACCTGGATGAAACAGGAGCACAACTGGTGAAAACATGTTTAAAGGCAAAACTGGTAATTTTGTCTCATTGCTGGTGATGCAGAAGCAGCAGCAGTATAGTACAAACAAAAACAACATATGTGATGAGAAATTAACTGATACGGTAACTTCCTTTATTCATCATTATATTAAATATATTAAAATTGTATATTAAGTTATTAAATAAGAATATTTTATCGATGCAGATTTTAAAAGAAGTATTCCAGTTACACGACCCTTTTGCCATGTATCAACAAAATAAATAAATAATACTAAAAAATAATAACAATGAGTTTGACGCAGTTCATCATGATATTTTGTTAGCCAAACTAAAACATTCTGGTTTCTGCGGTTATAGCTAAAATGGTTACAAAGCGAGTATAGGATCAGATATCCTACAAAAATGATTGCAGACAGGGACGACATTCTGTGCTCACGCTTAAAGTCCACTCAGTGTTTAAGTCTGGGCTGCAGGTGGACAGGCCGAGCAAACCCTCACAGACGTGGACACATCACCAATCTTTCGTCATGCTCATGATCAGTCAGTCAAGAGAAAATGAACAGACAGGAAATGTGATTTAACTGTTTTAGTTATTTATTAAGGAAAGATGCAAAATGTCAGCTTCTGATATATGAGGATTTGTTGCTCTGGGAACTGATTTTTCTTACCTTTATGTGACTAAACCATAAAACCAATCAATGTAATAATTGATCAGAAAAATAATTAGTTTCAGCCTTACATGATACATTTGAAAGAAAACTTAAATACATGACATCTTAAAAAGATGGTAGACTGTGTTTAGTGTGAAAATGATTTTACCATATCCTCTCTGTGTGACACAGTGTAAAATTACAAATCATCTCAGTCTTAAAGAAAATCATTTCATTAAAAAAGAGCCTACATCTGCAGTGGATTCTGCTGTGTGTACTGTTTATATTGGACAAAATGTGAGTTATTTTTCAAAGTAACTTTCTGGGAGAGTTTAGAGCGCCTCACCTGCACAGCTGACAGTCGCCGTCTGCATCCTGCTGGTGCCCCGGAGCGACCCTCCTCTTCTTCTTTATGAACCTTCTTTTTAATGAAGCCGAGGACAGGGTCCCAGATGCGAAACACTCTGTTTTCATCAAGTCCAGCGATGACATGAGACTCGTGCTGAAGTCCGTTCACTATCTCAGGACAGAGTCGCTGCAGAGGGAGGGAGGACCGCTCTGGACTGATGTCCCGGTACAGGGAGTCACGGGAGGTATCAAGTCAGCAGCAAGAGCTGCAGCAGTCTTCTCCACATCCGGTTGCATACTTCAAAATAAAGGCTTTACGTTAATCATTGGAAATAAATATTAATGCGATTTTAAAGGGACAGAGTAGTTTTAAAGCATCACTGTAAATGGGCCAGTTCAGCCATATTTCTGACTAAAAACACGTGGATAACGTACATCAGTATGTATCTCTTTAACTGACTCTTATTTGTTGACACTTGTGTATGGAATAAAAGCATTTAAAAAAACAGTAAACACTCTTGATTCACCTGTGAACGCATGGTTCTACATGTGTAGTTTGTATTAGGCTCGTAACCCTCTAGTTACAGTGAAGCTTGCAACCTTTCTTATAAATTTGAAAGTGAAATCTGTAGAGAGGAAGTGATCGTGCTGCTGAACTGCAGTTTTTTTCCTTCTCAAGCACAGGTTCTGTTGTCTTAATTAGGCCTGTCTTTCATCTCATTTCAATGAGTTACTTTCAGTTGTTGACAGAAGCATATTGGTTCATCTCAATGCAAATGCATTAAAAGTTTAATATTGTGGACCTAAAACAAGACATTTATTTTCATATAAAATGCGAATACACTAAATTAGTTATGCAGTGAATATTCTTCCTGTGGGTTTCATCAACAAAACTTTGTGTAGCCCTTCCCGGGAACCCGACAAATCTGCGAGCTCATGTTTTATTTGCTCCTGCAGATATGTATAGGCATTTGCGATGCCAGACTACGTGTACCCTACATTTGACAGCGATTTTGATTTTTGCCAGATCAAAGCTGACTTCACTTTTGAAAAAACATTTGCATTTAATAGTGTTTATCAGCTTGAAGATATGTCAGATTTTTCATTTGGGAGCTGTCCTCAGTCTGGAGGTGTGTATTCAGTCCCCCCGACACACACACACACACACACACACACACACACACACACACACACACACACACACACACACACACACACACACACAGCAGGACGGCAGCACAGCCCATCAGACGTGGAGCTGTGTTAGGATCTCTGCTGGGATGTCCGCATGCTTCTACTACAAACAGTGTAAAGTTCGCCGACGTTCGCAGCCGAGACAAAACCGGACCTCAACACGTTATCTTCAGAATAAATGCGTGAACGTGGTCGAGCGGGACCTGCATGCAGCATGGACCAGTGTAGCACATTTGGTAAATGAACTCAAGGTCTTGCTAGCTTTTCCGGGGCTTTCAACCGCATCCTACAGTCTTACACAGCGGATGGAGTTTGCGAAAGTCCACCTATTAGCTTTTTTCGGAGCTTTCAACCACGGCTTTAAATTTGAAGGCTGTTGTCGGAAGTCCTCCGCGTGAATCTCTGCGGCTTGGTCATTCCGCACCCGCACGCACCCAGCGGGAAGACTGCAGTGTCTGCGGCTCAACGAGGAGAAAGCCCAAACATCGGGAGGTCATGAACCAGTCGCTAACCTGGCGGGTCGTCGTGTGACGGCCTGAGTCCGCCAAGCCCTCCGTCCCACCGCGGCCCGTCCGGCCGCTCTCGGGTCCGAGTGGCCGAGTGTCTCCACGAGGGACTGGAAGTCAATGAAAGCGCTGTTTGGAGCCGCGGAACAAAGAGCTTTTCTTCCCTCTACTATTGTTACTGAGCGCAGCGCCTCTTCTCTCACTCACTCGGAGGTGGTTTCAGACTGTAAAAGTAAGAGAAGTACTATTAAAGTTTCTGTTTTTGTAAAGGGACATGGACACAGTTTGTAATGGTGTGTAGTTTCATTCAATTCCTTCGCAATCCCATGTAACCACCGGGCTAATTGATTCGATAAGGCTAGCTGTAAGTTTACGCAATATTGATATTGGCAGATACAAACTTCGCTATCGGACGGTTTAGTCCCTTTGTGTAGTTAAACTGGTTTAAGGCTTTCTTTTCGATGTGAGTTGGGATTTAACTGGGTTATTACCGCTCTGTAAGTTTGTATTCTTTAACGCCAGCCAACTTGATAATAAGCTTTTTTAATTACATGTTGCCAGTTAATGTGTAAGGCGTGTATTAAATCAGTGGTTTCTACTTTAATAAGCAGAGGTCCATATTAAGTCATATCAAGGGTTTTCACCACAGCGACGCACAGGTCCACGTTAGCCTAACGGACTCCTTTGGGCAGAGATCGTCACGCCAGACTGCACTCTGAAATCTGCCAATTCAGGGTTATCTTGCTTATTGCAACCAAAAGAACATCAGAATAAAACGGACTGGGACACACTGGGAGGCCTTCTCTACATTGGCTTGTGGAACTGAATCCTCCTGTGAGAACTAAGATCAAGACTGTCGAAAAAATTAAGTTAACAAATTCCAAAAGTAGCCATTGAATCAAAAAATGCTGCTTTAGTGGGTCATATCTACAACAACGTCAACAGTGGTTCTTAAGGAGTCAAAATGACGCCTGTCATATGTCAGGCAACATGATAGCAACACTGTGTACTTGCCAAAACTTTGGGAACATTAAACTGCCATGTTCCAAGGATTTGAGCATTGCATTCTTCGTGTATCTGAACAGCAGCTATTGGGGGCCAGGGCCTGGGGCCAAGTCCACCTGGCCAGTGCTTGTTGAGTTTGCCATGCTGCTTGTGTTGACAGGTGAGGGGTGGCCTGTGCTTCAGTCATGACCTCTGGGAATGGGAACACTGACAGCAGCCAACACAATGGAGAGAGCAAACCAGCCCAGGCCCTAGTCAAGACCCACATCCTCACCCATCTGATAGAAGGCTTCGTTATCCAGGAGGGTGCTGAGCCTTTCCCCGTGAGTACTGGAGCTCCGTACCTGTCCGTTTGTAAAGCCACTAATACACAGGCACAGAATATGATCATAGGACGGGGACAGCAGGCAAAGACTTCTGAGTCGACTGCCTGTTATGGCAGGTAACTCAAAAACAACACTGGCCATATTGACTGGTTGGCCAGAAGTAAAGACTTAAAAAACGATGGCCAAAACAAGTTGTGATAAACCAAGAGTACGAAAAGCCCCTTTGACCATTCCTGTGTGTGTTTCCACTGCATCTGAAGAACCAGGAACTGGTCTGACAATGGCGAAAAAAAGCCATTTTAGGGACGCAATTTTCACATGCAAGGAAACAATCCAGTCATCCTGTAGTTCTGTGTATTTATTGTTGTTCGACTTGGATGTAATGACTGAACGCGAAATAGACTCCACAATATCTGTCTCCAGAGTAGTGGTGATCTGCAGTGTGATTATGGTTTCTATTTCAGCTGTAGTATGACAGTGTATTGAAACAATAAGGAACCCTCGGTAGGGTTTCTTATAGATGGGTTTCAGTCCATGATGTGCGCAGCAGGTGGTTAGAAAACATAATGCCACAATGTCATGATAGCTTAATATTGGACATTTTTAGTACACTGAAGTTCAGCAACTTGATGGAAACCATTTTAAAAATACTGTTTAGCCCTTTAAAACACAGCATAGCATTGGTGCTACACTAAACCTAACCCTTCTTTTTCTTGTTAAATATGGTATGCACACACAGAGGTAATACATGATAGGGTCTATTCACTGTACCAGAAAGGAAGAGTAGGTTCCCCTGAATCTTATGGTGTCTAATACTTTATACTGACTGAAAGAAATAGCAAAAAAATATAAACCTATATTTTAGGTTTTAATAGGTTAAAGCTGCATTTGTATGCAGCACTTGTCCCTGCATTTTCAGAACGCCTTACCACATGCCTTTCTAGCCTGTCACCTCTGGCTATCCAACATGATAGTATCAGTGATAATGCTAACCTACAAGTACTCAGAAATTAACTATGTCCCATAACATTAACCGGTACCAGCAGGGGTTAAAAGCATAGAAGTCCCGTCACACAAGTAAAAAGAAAGTTAGAATTTACTGCTGTTTATCCACTGCACATATTAAAAGCACAGAACCTCCCTTATTATGGATATTTTATTAATATTATTAATGTTAGCATGTATGAGAATCCTTTGGTTTCCAGACAATAGATATGTGTCAGATCATTTACATCAGTAAAACAGTAAAATAAAAACATATTAGATTACTGCTGTGTAAACAGGTAAGTATCTATCTGCCACACAAGGTCGTGGAAGAGACTCTGCATACCTGTTTGAAAGAATTGTTCAGAAATAAGATAAGTGTCATAACTGTGACCCTAATGCAAAGATCCGTGAAAATCAGGTGAATTAGATCGATGATGGATTAAAACAGGTATTTGAGACACAGTTTTCCCACACAAGAAAATAAAAGCACAGAGTCATCCTTTTTTGTATGTACTGGAGTGTACTCTGATGTTGGAGTGGATGAAATAAATTAGATGCAAATAAGCCTGAAAAAATCCTGAGCGCCTGTCTCCAAAGTTGATCATCTGAGTCTTAAATGGTCTTTACAATATTTTATATTTTTATATCGTTTAGAACATCACAAGAAAAGTCCAGCCCTCATCCCAGTGTTGATTCTAGTGGCACCCAGAGCTTTTACTGTATGAATGAAGCTGAACACGAGTTGCAGCAAGTCAAGCCCTGCCAGCTCAACCCTGAGTTCCTGTGCCAAAGAGCAGCGATGTGTTTTTAACACCAGGAACTATGGTAGAGAGACTAACTTTAAACCCTGGTTCCTGCAGTCAAAAGACAGGGTCCTGAAATGGTTTCTGAGGTGGAAAAGAGCTGTTGTTCTAACAAAACAAAAAAGAAGCATTCATTTTTCAAGTCTTTTGGCGCCCCACCCCTATCTCTCCATGTTCCCGGTCATGCTCTGTCATCCATCAAAAAATAAATAACTATCCAACCATCTGTCCATTTTCCACAGTCAATTATCCAACTCAAGCAAGGAGCCAGAGTACATTGTGTTCTTAAAGCATTCAGTGATTCATTTCAGTCTTCAGTAATGAACTATATTTTTTTTCTCTCTGCAGGTGGAACGTCCATCTTTCTCGATTGAGAGCCTTAGGAGACACACAGCAGACTCAAAGATGGACGGCCTCTCGCCAAAGGGTAAAATTCTTTAGATCTAAAGTTCTCAGACCAGTAGCACAGCTTTATTATTTCTTTCTCAGAGTATGGTGCACATGGGAAGCTGACATTTCTCTTCTCCATGTACAAATGTAATACTAAACAAAGCATTATGTTGTCACAGGGCTGCACCTTCTCCCAGTATCAGCATCTTTTACAGTATCTGGTTGGTTCATCATATTGCATTGCATAATAATTATTACAATGAAGGCTGTCCCATTGAACTACATACTGAAGTGTTTCAGAAATCATTCTTGAAGAAATCTGACTTGGGCTCTCTTCAGATGATCTGTGATTGTGGCAGCAGTGCAGAGGCAGTGTAGCATAGGTTTTTTGGTACCAACATCAGTCCATCCATCCATTTTCCAACACATCAAGGTCACAGTGGCAGCGGGTAAGCAAGTAACCCAGATGTTGTTCTCCCCAGCCATGTCCTGCAGCTCATCCTGGTATCACGATACACAAATTTGGACAAAATTATTGTTACCCTTGCATGGTATTAAATGCTCTATATTTAATGCACCATTTGCCCTGAAAAGGGTTGAAATGAATAGATCTTTTGCTGTCAACACATGTTTGGTTTGCAGTGGAACAAAAAAGTTCCATTGCAAAAAAGGAGGTGGAGGATGAAGCCTTACAGCTCTATTTCCCTCAGAAAGCACACGCCACGGTGCAGGTATTCGCCCAGGTGGCTTCCAGGAGTGACCCCCCATTTCCAGGTACCTGCTGCTGGGACTGTCGGACTTCCCTGTGCCAAAGTTACTTGGCCTAAAAAGCCCTTCATATGCAGATATCTGTTTATAGTGACTAGTGTCCAGCTGACTGTGTTGACTGTGTTCCCTCAGAGTTAAAGGCCCAGCCGGAGCCCATGCTGACCTGTGAGCTGTGTGGCAGGGTGGACTTTGCCTACGTCTTCAAAAGGTCCAAGAGGTTCTGTTCTACAGTGTGTGCCAAACGGTAAGGCAAGGCAGGGAAGACATTACAGTCTATTCATTTTCTCCATTTCTGCAGTTCACCCTGTGGTGGAATTTATGGATGTTCCGATCAAGTTTTTTGTCTCAGATCCGAGTCCTTTGATATTGGACCTGATACCGAATCCGATCCGATACTTACAGTTACCTAAATGTGGCTTATTAATTAATTAATTATGTGACACATTGAAATAACAGCTGTAGAGGTCTAAATCTGATGTACTTTGTTTCACGGCCTACTTGATCCAGACGCTGGAGGACAGCATTGGATAAGAACAAGAGGTTACCTGAATGTTTTGTACATTGCTCTTTGCTATCAGTCTGAATGGGAGAGGGGCCAGACGTATCTGCCAGAGCAAATGAAACATGAGCTTGCAGATTCGTCTGGTTCCCAGGCTAATGGAATACATGTAGAATACAGATATTTAGGATATATATGTAGTAGCTGGACTGTATGTAGATGTTGGCAGCGTGTGTGTGTGTGTGTGTGTGTGTGTGTGTGTGTGTGTGTAAAGAAACATATAGTATGTTGTACTACTGTATTGAGTTGCAAAGCAGTAGGCTACCTACAGAATGAAGCAGGTCACCAAAGTCTTTTGGTGACCACCAAAGTCTTTTGGTGACCTGCACCAAAGGAGCTTTATGCGTAGGAGATACAAGCTTTCAACACCTTCCAATATAAGAGTATTAAAAAAATAAGTTTGTTTACAGCAAACACACAAGGCATCTCAAACCTGACACACCTGTACATAATGTACAAATAGGAAGATTGCAATAACAATAACAATGACCGAGGTAAGAGTCATTATCCAGCTGTGGTCTTTAAAACTACGTTCCTGCTTACCATGTTCACTTTTTTTTGTAGCTACAATGTGGGATGCACAAAGAGAATGGGTCTCTTCCCAAACCGCAAAACCACCCTGGAGAACATGAAGAAACAAAGAGCGCTGAATGGAAACCACAAACATTGCAGTTTAGAAACTAAAAAGAAGGTGAGACTGTCGACGGCTTTTGACTTTTATGCAGGTTATTATGTTTGTTTTTGTGATTCCATACCTTTTGTAGATGTGATGGATAACTGCCCTCTGCAACATAAAAAAACCTACACACTTCGAAATCAATGTCTTCTTTATCAGACTTATAGCTCTTATCTCTTTCCTACATCACATTATGTCAGAGGCAAATATAATTGAAGTCCCATGTTTTCCTCTTGGCTCAGTGTTTGACACAAATGTTGTATTAAACCCCTCTGACTCTGTCAGACTGCTCCCTCTGTGCAGAAGCCTGTCGCTGCTGCTCTGTCCACTGGTCACTCGGTCTACCCTGCACAGGGAGAGTCCAGCCAATGTTCAGACTTGTCTGGTTACAAAAGACCCCTGTCCCCCTTGTCGGCCACCCAGCGGGTGTCTGCGGGACAAGACTCTGAGCTCCCCCTGCTGCCCTACAGCTTACTGCCCAGTGACCCTGGCCAGTGGAACATAGAGGCCGTCTACGAGTTCATCTCCTCTCTGCCAGGTGGGCGCTGCCTCAACTCCTAGTGTTACATTTGTTTACATCCAAATGTTGTGCAGATTCATGCTGGCACCTTTGCCATTGATGGTGACAAGAAACCATGGAATAGAGTGCGAGCATGCAACAAATATCCCTGGCCGGACTCAAGTTTTGTTAGAACATTTTTATTTCTTTATTTTTTGGCTAAGTTTTGGTTATTTCACAGAAATATTCATTCAGTATTTGAATACATTTTTATCAGCTGGGGATGAGTATAGTGTTTGTATACACTTCAGAAATCCTGTGTTAAATCTGTCTTGATGTAAGAATTCCTTCTCAGCATATATGATAATATCTCAATAATGTGTGAGAGCTTTATCTATTTATTTTCTTTATATTTCAGAAATTAGATAGTTGTAATGTTCTAATGAATTTAACCTGTTTGTTCACCAGTGGTTGAGTGTATAGGGATTTGTAATATTTCAAATGATTTCTCCATTTCTGCTAACTGGGTTGTTATTCTATTTGTTAAAGTGTCTCTGTTTCATAGTACTTTAATTCATAAATCGTATTTTTTTCACACATCTCCACACTTAGAATTTGATCAATTTCCTGCCCAGCAGATCTAATTTATGATATGGCAGGCAGATCTTTAGTAGAGCTATGTATCTTGCAGAATATTTCCACTAAGGGAAGCCCTGGCTGCATCCCATAATATAAAAAGTTCAACTTCTCCAATATAATTGTGATGGAGATAAACCATCAGATTCCTCTACCATTCCAGCTCTAAATGGCGCACTATTTAACACACCTGTGTTTACCTCCACAAAGTTGTCTTGGGAGCACAATCTAGGTGTAGCTGTAAGTATAGTTAGAGTGGTCTGACAGGTCTCTCTACCCATTTCCATGCACATCATATTTGAACATGAGGAAATAGTCCATTCTTGTAACTGAGCGTTCTGCAAAGACCTTTTTTTTTTTATTCCTTTCAGTACAAAAACATTACAACAAATTAAAAGTACACTTAGAATAAAGAAAAGGGAAACATTGACAGTTTTGCCTGTAAAAAGTCAATGAAATTCTGCTGGCAGATTAGTTAGCCATCATGGTGCTGATCAGGAGAGTTTGCTGTGCTGTAAGCTGACTGTTGGTGTGTGGCTGCAGGTTGTCTGGAGATTGCTGAGGAGTTTCGTTGTCAGGAGATCGATGGACAGGCCCTGCTGCTGCTGAAGGAGGACCATCTCATGGGAACCATGAACATCAAACTGGGCCCTGCACTCAAGATTTTTGCCCAGATCGGCATGCTCAGAGACTCGTAGCCCCTCTCTCTCTCTCTCTCTCTCTCTCTCTCTCTCTCTCTCTCTCTCTCTCTCTCTCTCTCTCTCTCTCTCTCTCTCTCTCTCTCTCTCACACATAGGCAGTTCTGCTGTGACTGGACAAACAGGATGTGCTCAGGATCCTACACATGGACTAACTTTGAGTTAAGTTCAGGTACTAGTCAGAATTGTTTGACGGGTGTTTTGTCATGGCCTTCTGACCTCGAGGACATCAGCCAGGACTGTTCTCTCAGGTTTCCCACTGATAGATTCACTCTGGCTCTACTTCAGGAAAACCCACAGAATACAACAACAGTGTGTTAGGTCGGCTGAGTTGGGGAAAGTGTTTAATTGAGAACATATTGTTTTCATAATGTCATACTATGCTTTGGGTTCCTGCAGGAGAGGTTTCAGGCTAGCAGTTGATTTTTTTTTTTGTATTTCTAACAGGAGCCCGTCTGTTTCAGCTTAACAATATGGAAAACACACCTGGATTAGAAGATCAATGTCATCTCTGTACATCCTGTGCAGAGCTACAGTTAGTCCTGATCCAGGACTTTCATACCACCTATTCCGGTTCTGCACCGCTTTCTCCATGAACTCTGGACGTTTCAGTCACTGAGTGGCTCAGAAAATTCATTACAAGGGACAATGTTGAAAAAAGGAACTCGCAAATTTAAATGGGGGGTGAATGCAGTTGCAGGGTAACAAAGAATGATTTAACTCTGACCAAGGAAGGCGTCTTCCACTGAAGTCAATGCGAACCATGTCAAGTTGAATATGTCAAACAAAGGGGAAGGAAGCTGTAGAAGACTACCATTTAATTTAACAGTATTGTCAGTATTCCAGCCACCAGTGGCAGCACTGCGTTCACAGCGCTCCAGTTGATGAGTCAAAAGAAATCCTGCACCATTCATGATTGTACATGGTGTGTTGACTTCAATAGAAGATACTTTATCTTGTGAGTTTTTGGTGAGTGTATTCAGTATCTCTGCTAAACTTACGCTACTGCTGTCCTGGGCTTCTGTCTACTGGGTACACAGAGATGAAGCCCAGGACAAAGTTGGTGATTGACATTTAAGAACCACTGGCTTGAACACAGATGTTGATCATTTTTAGGAGGTTTTGGACATAATCGCACAGTAAAAACACGCAGACTCACTAAACCTCATGTAGCAGAAAAACAGTAGTTTCCAGGTCGAGGCTGAGGCTGTCCGTACAGGGGTTGCACATGACAACATGAACACACAACATGTAATGGGATCCAGTGTAATTGTATTGGTTCAACTCTTCGGTCATGTTTGAATAGTTTTGATCTATGTAGGCTGCTTGTATTTCCTCCTACATGTTTCCTGGGCTTGCTGATCATGCAGCTAAGCCATTTTAATGCAGATGTTCTGTTCACCCCCACTGGCACAGCTCTCTTTATCAGAAAAGGTGAATGAGAATGAATGACACCATAAATTTTCTCATGTTCCACACTACCTGATCACTGTCAGATCACTGCTGCAACACTCAATGGTTCAGTCTATGCACACAGGGAACGAGAACAGAAAAGTGTGAAAGCTATGGATAGTTGGGTAAAAGTGTAATGAAATGACACCCAAAGTCTCTACGGAACTGATGTCACTAGAAATGTGTTAAAGCTGAGGAACCCACTTCACAACCACAGACGCCATGAAATGTTTGAAAAGTTGTATTCCAAAGAATATTATTCTATTTTTTTAAAAGAAAACATCAAAAAACAGTCTCCCATCTCTCTATACTGTAGATACCTTGACATGTTTTTGAATAGTTGAGTCAGATTCCAAAGATCTCAAACACAGTTTATAATCTGCTTTACAGTATCTTCTTTTCGTATAGAACTGGTTTCTTTTGTAGCAGGTGAAATGCAGTGGTGATTGGGTCATAGCTGCGACATTCAAACTCTTTACAGAAAGCATCCTGAAAAGCATCTGTGTCGTGGTGGTGACAGATGGTTAGTGTTAGTGAATAATTGAACAGTTTTGTGTTTTTTACTGAAAAATAAAAGCATTAGATTAATTATAGTTCAGATCATTTTCAAGCTGTTTGACTGTATTTGTTCATCGGTGTTGTAACAGATCATCAGATCCTGTTGGTACATTACCCTTTACACCACCTTGACTACAGTGCATGGAGCAGGAGGACACCTGTAACTGCTGGCTTCTTCAGCGAATCAATGGCTCAGCTGTGACGTGTGACGTCATACACCCCTCAGGTCTTCCTCACAGAGGGGTCCTGTCTGTAGGGACCAGCAGAGATCTTAAAGTGTCTGTTGAGGTAACTGGCTCCTTGTGACTTGGAGACTGGATAGATGCAGTCCCGCTATGTAAGAGTCCCACTGG
This sequence comes from Lateolabrax maculatus, assembly GCA_031216445.1. NCBI lineage: Eukaryota > Metazoa > Chordata > Actinopteri > Acropomatiformes > Lateolabracidae > Lateolabrax > Lateolabrax maculatus. The sequence continues at coordinate 2,435,993 of CM062201.1, forward strand.
GGTCCCTCTGGTGGTACCTGTTGATTTGGCGGTACCCATCCTGGTCTTAATCTGGGCAGGATTCTCATCATCCACTCCTAGTACCCCCCGAGAGGGACTGGCACTGATTGGACATTTGTTTTGTGCTGTTCAGGAGCTTTTTTAATGCAGTATTTTGAGGCCACTTGGTGGCGGCAGCAAGCAACATGTTGTAAACATCTCTGAAATCTTATCACCATGAGGTGATACTGTCATTAAAAAACAGTTATTTATTTACACATCCAGCAGTCGCACAGCAAAATTAGCATGCTGCTGCTGCTAGAAAGCAGGTTGATGAGAGCAATGAGACTGAAGCAAAACAGTTACGTGGACTGTAAAACCGAAACAGTGAGCTGAAAGAGGCTAAAATGCTGCATGCAGCTGAGGGGAACTGCAGGGTGTGTGTTAATTCATCTGTGGGTCTGTGTTCATTTTTACATTGTACATGTTAATATTATAATATGAAGCATTAAAGCTGCATTAATAACTATGCTTAAATGACAAAATATATTGCTGCTTTAAATCCAGAAATATATGAAACAAACAACATAATTGTATATTTTCTCAAAATCTGAGATTTATTTTCCCCAACGTAACAAAAGAACCATTTTTTACTTCCAATTTTACATGATCACACACCATTCAAGTACAATTCAATCAGATTATAGCCATGAGCTCAATAAATTAACTTCTTTCTTCATTAAGGCACACACAGTATTAACATGTAATAAAGAGATTGGATAAAACCCACAAACAGAAAATGAAAAAAACAGAACAATCCTCAAATATGCTAAATCAGAAACGTGTAAATCATATATACTGACATGACAATAATCTCCATTTCCAAAAGCAAAGTGTCTTTGTATCTTAGAAGTATGTTTAGTATGTTTTGAGTTTTCAATATGTTGTCATGGAAAAATACCCACTGTGACATCACTGATTAGGGTGTGGCCACAGGTGCAACACATCTTAATGTTTGAACCCCCAGGAGCATTTAAAGAACTACAGGTTTTTACAGCTTGTGTGATGTTTTAGTAGCTCTGGCCATCAGTTCTAAACATTTGTTAACATTGTGGTAACCAAAGCTCTAAAAACGACTAATAGTTACAACAGGGCACGAAACATATGCAGTCAGACAGATGTTAAACAAACCAACAGATTAGCAAACCTTTTTTCTTTTGGAGGTCAAACTAAAAGTGAGCATACTCCTAATGTGAGTCATTGCACAGGACTGTAAACTGTGATGGATGTTTACAGCTCACTGTTTGGGTCTGAATTTTAACTGCTGGTGTTTCTTGACCTGCTGGACTGCTTAGTGGTTGCACAGTGTTCATATATATCACATATCTTAGATATGACTCTGGTGTGCACAAAGTTGTTGCAGCCGATAAAACCACTGTGTAAGGAGATAAAAAACAAAATTGTAATAAATTTGGTTTTGGGGTTGTAATAAACCGTAGTTTTTCTTTTAACAATGTGGCCGGTTCAGCAACTGCTCCATCCTGTTCACCTCAGCAGAACTGCTGTTAAGATTTGTTGATAGTTACACAATAGCAGAAAGTAAATCGACATTATGTTTATGAGATTGACAGGCGTGAGAAACGTTCAAAGACCGTGTTATAGGACGTAAAGTAAAAAAGCTTTAAAGAAAATCAAAAATCCAGAAACATCTGCAGCACCACATGAAATGCTTAAAAATCTGCTCTGGAACTGTTGGTGAGGATACAGATAGGTGATAAATATACTCAACTGAGCATCGTGTTCATGATTGTTACCATGGTAACACAACTTATAGTTTTGAGTTAGCCTGGGGGTAGGGCCCAAAATAAGTCTTAAATGTTGTGCTACTCACATTAAAGCCTGATGAGGGGTAATTGAGAATTTCTTCCACTACCACCGAGGAACAAAGTCTTCAGTGTGCTTTAGACAAATGTTGTCGGATCAGCTACCAGCTTTGAAAACTGCTTTTCCAATAACGGAATGAGAGGGTGCCCAACAGTCACGGCCACTTTACACAGCAGCTGGTACGTTGTGCAGAGCTCAGAAGTTAGACTCAACTTCTTTTCCCTCTCTTTTGAGGAGAAACTGAAACTGGGCTGTTTTCGTGTTGGTATGGTTCATTCTCACGCCTCCTCCCTCTCTATGATGCTTTTCACTGCTCTGTTGAGTGTGGCTGTTCGGAATAGCTAGGGACACTGTAGTCTTCATCTTTCGACAAACATGTTTGTTTCAAGCAAACTGAAAGCAACACCTTGACTGCACCAATTGTCACTGAGATTGTCTTAAGTATCTACAAACAAAACCTTATCTCATCACATGAAAAAAAAATCTACACATAAAACTTTAAACTAGTCTCAGAGTATGTGGAACTGATCCTGGTTCCGCCAGGGCCCAAAGTCAGAAATCGGCTGAAATTGGTCCAATGGAAAATGATTCAAACAGCTAATAAGTTGTTCCATTCTAAGTGTTGGAAATTTAAAAAATGTCAGCATTTGGTTTCAGGTTTCATGTGTGGTGTCACAGGTCAGACCAGCACTTTGGTCCAGACTTCAATATGTTGAGGTACAGCCTCACCCAGCTGCCAGCTTTCTACCTGTGTCAGTCAATGGAAATGCAGTCCATACCATAGACAGTCCATACACAGTCACACCTGTTACCTGGTTAAATCTGGGGGATTTGGAGTTGAATTTAAATATAATTGGTTTGAAGATACAGTTTACAGTTGAGTTTAAATTATAGGGGATCTGGAGGTCCTACAAGATCCGGGCGTGTATCTATAAGGTTATCCTAAATCATTTTGGACAAGGTTATTTAAAGGGGAACACATCATTGTGTGTTTCCAGGTGTTGGGGAGTTTATATGTGAAACCGGTTGTATTAAACTGTCTCTACAGGTTTGAAAAGTAAAGAAATCCTCTGGTGTGGAGTAGAAAGAAGTGATCTTACCAGACCCCTGTAGCCTGCACCTCATCTCTGCTGCAGGCTCCATCGATTCCAATGCTGTTTTTAAACTGTCCCTCATGAGTCTGAAAGTGCCATAGTAGCGTGATGCTAAATCAGTGGCGTTAAAAATGTGGTCACTGTCACTGGCTTTAGTAGGTTTAATCACTCTGGTTGAGTCAACTGTGTTCAGTGTTTTACATGCAAGAACTTGTGGTTTCCAGTGAGAGAGATTCAAAATCAAGCCAGTTTAATAGAGAATTCTGCCATGTGGTAGAATAGTCCTGCTGTTCAAACCTTTGACAGAAATTTATCTGCGACTATTTTTATAATCTATTCATTAGTTAGTTTTTTTAAAAGGAAAACTGCACTCATTCCAGTTTCTCAAATGTGAATACTATTTTTTTTGGTCTTGATATTAAACTGCATATCTTTGAGTAAGACCAATCGATTAATCAAGGAAATAAGGAGTGGATTAATCAATAATGAAAATAATCGTTAGTTACAGCCCTGTTTGATTTTAAAATGAAGTAGACAGCAAGTTTGGACCTACATTCTACATCTTCGCTCCACAGTGAATGACAGCTGTCATTCAGCACCAGCACACCCATATTAATATTCCCCATGCTACCAAAGCTCAAGCAGAAACACTACCACATGTTGAATGTGTGCATAGCATCTGTAATGTTCAAGCGGCATTCCCGGCATCACCGCAGCCATCCTCACTTTTGCTGGCAACCTGGTGAAGTCAGAGGGGAGGATTAGAATGGCTGGGACATGGATTACCCAACCCGTCCACACTGGCTCCAGAAAGAAACAGAAGAATACAGACATGCTGAGGATGAGCGATCTGTGACTGAGACACAGCAGGCTGTGACAGGCACACAGGGCGGTAGTAAAGAGCCAAAGCCAACCCATAGATTTCTTGTTAATTTAATTGAGATTGAGTGATTCAATATAAAACATCATCAAAACGCAGGGAAAAAAAGGGATAGCAGATAGACTTTTGGCAAAGTGAGCACACCTGAAATATTGCTAATGATTCTTCATTCCACTGGAAACAGTCTGGCTAAACAGAAGGTTTGTTTACAGCCTGTCTGATCGCCTGCGTTGGGCCTATTTTTCATGATACTGCACGGTATTGCTGTGTTCCCAGATGTCAGCAATTAACTAGGTGAGTACAATGTTAACTTTGATGGCAATGATGACCAGAGCAATGAAAATTAAATTCAGGCTGTAAAAAAGGTTCCTTTAAAGAATCATTTTAAAAGGACAATACCAATGTTATTGCTTATTTACTACAAATCACGTTCATGTGACTTTACTGAAAACCAGTAATGTTAGCATGCTTTTCTTAGCATGCCGTAGTATTTTAGGTTTAAGGTTTCTGAGTTGGGTTTTTTTCCTACCTTTAAGGGTTTCAATTATTTCAGTGACAATATAAAACTCGAAAAACTTGTATTAGTTAGGTCATGACTCACAGTGAGCATAAAGCTGCTATTATTCTTGTCCAAATTAAAAGGCAGTCTGTGGAAGATTCTTGTAAACAACAAAAGTTTACAAAAGTTCACTCTAAAAACAGTGCTCCATAGCTTTACTACTTGTCAGAAACTCTTCCACAGGGTACTTTTAAATGTTGTAAGTATAAGTTCGAACTGAAAAGTCTAACACTTTACTAAACAACAATAACGTAACTTACAAAAATAAAAGCAGACATGATGTCCACTGGAATGGATTACCCAACTCAATCAAGTCTTTTTATTAACACTATGGAAAATGTTCCTTCACTCAAGTTTACGTGATTTATTATAAATGCAAAAAAAACTGGTACGGTCACTTCAGAATGCTCAGTCGGAACAATGTGAATGCAATATAAATGAGGTTAAACAGTAAAATCCAAGTTTGAGAGAAAAATGCTAACTCTTGTGCTTGTTTTTCTTCCATTGTGATCGACAAATGCTTTACATTCCACAATGGACATGAAGTGCAGTCGAACAGGTGGTGTGCTAAAATGATGCCACTGACCAAATGGTTAATCGTAACTTGAATGAAAGATACTATTCTACTAGTGCTTCTAACTGAGATCAGATGTTTCATTGCTCACAGTCTCTTAGAGGAAAGTACTGCAGTGAAAACTTGATCAACTCCCTCCACACAAAACAAACAAACTGTGCAATCACCTTCTGTGGGGGGGGGGGGTAAGGCTATTACGCCAACCCACTCCAAACACCGACCACGTGAGGTGGGGAAATGAGCAGTTGAAAGTCAAAACTGAGAAACCAAACCCACAGAAAGAGCGTCGATAGAGAGAGAGGAACTCTTTGCCACCACACACACACAAGTAAAAAAAAAGAAAAAAAAAAAAGAAAAAAGAAACCCAAAAAACCAGAGCAGAGCAGATCAGTTTGCAGTTTATTTGTTTCCAGTTATGTTTTATCACCACTGTTTATACCTTGCTCCTGAAGAGGGGCTTAGCGCCGGGGCCACAGTACTCGTTGTATATGAGCTTGAAGAGGAAAAGGTGGAAGAGTGTAATGAGCGAGGCCACGCTGAACCAGAAGAGGAAGGGCAGGCCTGGGTATCTGTTGGCCATGTGCTCCTCGTGGGCCAGGATGGCCTTGAGATGCAGGGTGTGGCGGAGGTCTTGCAGGTGGCGCAGGTCTGTGGAGATGTACAGCAGCGGTGTGATGGGCTGGGTCACCATCACAGGGAAGGTGTGGCCTTTGATCTCCGATGTCAGCTCCACAGGCTCGTTGAGGCAGCCGGCCTCGCAGGCGTACAGCTTCACCGGCTTCTCCTGCGGCTTCACCGACACATGAAGAAAAGGCTTTCCCTCCATGTCCAGCAGCACCGCCAGGTTGATGAGGTCCTGGTTGTAGTGGATCCCCCTCAGGGCGTAGCTGTTGTGCAGCACGTCCGGGTCAGCCTGGAACTGGAGGTGGTTCTCAGTGAACTGCAGGCCGCCAAAGCTGAGCACCATGCCCTGCATGGCTCCGTGGGCCCCTGCTGCCACCAGCACCTTGCAGCCTCTCTTCTGCAGGGTCAGAGTCCACAGCGTGACCAGCTGTAGGATCTGAGCGGCACTGCTCACCCGCTCAGGCCACAGGTTTTCTGCGTGCATGGTGGCGTGGCCGCTGAAGCAGTGGTCAGCGTAGTTGAGGCTGGACTCGAGACGAGCACGCTCCTCCCCGCTCAGCCTTCGATCCAGCAGGGGAGCCATGGAGGAGGACAGGATGTAGTAGAGGGTGGTGTTCACTGTGCGGCTCGATGGCGTGTGGGAGTCTGTGATTTTCCTCATTTCGACACCTGAACGAACGAAGAAGCAGAAGCATAACTTCACAAACACTTGGCATGTAGTGTTTCCAACGATCGATTACTTTGACCGTAGTAGTTTAACCAAAAAAACTCTTAACTCAAACCTTACTACGATTTTATAGTTGCTTCATGCTTTTTATAAAAAACGCACAAAATGTTTAATCTGTAAGGCAAACTGATTACTGATTACTTATGTAAATGTTGTGACGTCAAGTCTTGTTATTCCATAAAATGGATCTATAACAAATACAATAGACTGTGTGATTTGAGATTGCTTCTTTAAAATCGAATTCAAATTTTACCAAATTTGATTATTTTATTAAATTTATTTTATGAGGCTGCTGGTGTTGAGACAACATTTTACATTTGAGAATTTTGACTTTTTTTGTTGAAAGATAATGTGAGCTTACAATTGTTTAGTGAGTCTGTCCCCCTGTGGAGAAGCAGCAAACAGAACAGTAAGGTTCTGTATATGTTATTGAAGTACAACCATGTCTGCTTTTGCCCTGTTTCGCCCCTAACAGCGGATATGCACACTTCTAGACAGCGAGTCAATGAGGCTCCACAAAGATGCTGGTGCAACAACCCAACCAAACACCAACATCTTTAAAACTGACCACAGCTCCTGACAAATCATGTGAGCTAGCATGATTGACCACAGAATCACCTCAGAGTCTCTATCTACTGCAGTCAGCTGCAGTTTACAATGTGTGCATGGTTCAACACAGTTACATCACTGGCTTCAGAATCAATATATCAACTTGGAGCAAAGTACTTTGAGTTTAGCCAATATGAAATTGTCTCTTATTGTCTCTCAACCTTCAAAGCACACATCAGTGTATTGGTATGTTTTAGCCTATTTAATATCCACTATCTAAAGCATGCTGTACTATTTTAGATTTTTTTTATGTTTTTCCACATTACAGGCAGCCATTTGTTTTCATTCCATGTATGGGGTTTGTAGTAAATTAGTTTAAATCTCCTGTATGGTCCTATGCTGCTACTACCTTGACTTACCTGAAATGAAGAGGTCCATCCAGGCCTGCTGGTGATCTACAACCAGCTCATCCACACTGGCCCTCAGCAGCTCCCCCAGCTCCTTTTTGGCTCCATCCCTGAGGGTGCTGAAGGTCTCCTCCAGCTTGGAGGGCTCGATGGGCTCTGAGGTCCACACCACTGACAAGATGTTGTCTGTGTACTCTGATTTAGCAGAGACCTGGATCCTGCTGTTCAGCTTCTTGGTGACCACCACCACCAGCACCATCCGGTTATTCTCAACGGGCACTCTGCCGGAGGAGAGCACTATCTCTCTGTCCTCCAGCTTCTCCACACTGGTGGAGAACTTGCTACCGAAGGAGGGGTTTTCAGAGGACACGTCCAGGGAGGCAACCCTGTCAGATGGGTTGCTGATGTGGATTCGCTGGAGATAGACGTTGGGTCTGCTTCTGTGTGCGATAAACTCCTCTCTGATGGTGACACAGTCCCGGGCTGACTGCAGAGCGGCTGGTGAAGCGCAGCGGACCGACAGCACGGCTCCTTTCCGGAACCACAGCATGGTAGCCTGAGCCTCTGCCCGCTTCCCCTCGAGATGGACGCCGAGTCTCGGCGAGTATTCAGTCTGGTGGACTGGTGCCGAGCCGGATTGTGAAGACGACGCTACCCACAGTTTGTTCGAGTCAATGTCAATCAGAATATGGCCGTTTCCTGATACAAAAGGCGTATCTAGTTGTTCCTGAGGTGTGCTGTATATCCCCTCTCCTCGCTCCACGAGAGAGTTCCACCTGTGGATTTCAGCCTGTAGGCACTGTCCTGCCGCCCCACCGGGCATGGCAGAGCCGCCGAAGAACCTCCATCTGCGCTCCGCTCCCAGGTACCAGTAGAAGATGAGGAAGAGCAGCAGTCCTATGAGAAGCCTTCTCGCCCAGCTGCTTGATAACAAGCCCGGTAGCCCCTTTAGTCTTTGCTGTAGCCACATTGTGTGTTTAAACAGTGGAAGCCCAGCTGTGAGTCTGCGTCTGAAGACTGCACCCAGGGTGCTTAGGTTGAAAATAAGACGTTGTCACATCGAATTTTCTCGCACTCAGAACATGTTCCAGGATGGAAACTGATAAACTGGCTTCGCTAGCTTCTGGCTAAGTTATCTTAGCTGGGTAGCTAACTTAGCGCTGTGAAGGAAAGCTGTCGAAGCCGTGTTGTTGCTTCTGCCATCGTGGTTACTGTCCCATCATCATGTGTGTAAGAGCCGGAGCGTTGTCGTGTCTCAAGTCAGTTGGTTGTTTGTTTGTCTTCAGGTTAAAAACATCACCTGTCTGTCCCATGGATGTATAAAAAGAACGTCTGTCCACGGAACTCTGCAGCCAGCCGTTGACACTTCTGGTTTGTCACAACTGTCGTAAAGTAAAACGACACTGAATTGACCGGAAATGTCGCAAAAAAAACAGGGACTTTACACATACGTGTATTTATTTATTTAAATTAAAACGTATACGGTGCGGGAAAATGAAAACATAAGGCTCAAATATATTGAGATGAATAATGTCTAAAATAGTAATTGAAATACTATTTTATAACTAACTAATTTTATATATTGTTGGGAGTGAAAAATGGACAGGACAAAATAGTCTTAAATACATTCAAAGACACTGTTTAGCATAAAAAATATTTTTCTACTGTGCTGAAAAACAGACATTCCATTGTTGGAGACCAGCAATCCTACTCCCTGAATCTATTCCTTAAAGAGACAGGTTAAAGTGATGGTGTGGTATTTACAATTTTTTTTACTTATCTTTAGCAAGAGCCTTTTTTTTGGAGGAGGAAACGATGTGATTGAAGACAACAAGTCAAGTCAAGTCAGTTTATTTATATAGCGCCAAATCATAACAAAAGTTATCTCAAGACACTTTTTACACAGAGTAGGTCTAGACCATACTCTTTAAAATCGTATAACAACATTGTAATGGATAAGGAAAACATGAAGGCAACAGGAATTTTAAAGTGAAATGCATCTTAACAAGAGTATAACAGAGTAGTAAATGAAACATCTTAACTGTGGTAGCTACAGCTGGTGATGGTCATTAAAGGACACATCAAGTCCAGTTTTTTTAAAGATTAGTTTAAGGGCATTTTATTTCGAAAGGGAATGACATGCAACAGAGGTCCCCACCCAGAATCCTACAGGGGGTGTTGCAGTTTATGTGGAATGCTTTTTATACCCTATAGGCTACTGTGATGCACATTAGGTTCACTTTACTAGTCATGGTAAGCACTCCTCCTCAGCCTGTGAAAACAGTTGTATGATGTCTGGTGCGGGACTGCAGGGGCTGTGTCCTGTCTGAGAAAACTCTTAGCTTTGACTTAGAGACCACACATTGTAGACACAAAGCCTGCAGGAGGCAGGCTGGGAAATGCAAAGATTCAGTGAATTGGGTGCAACAAGTCAGGAGGTGTGACACCAAGCATTATAGCACAGCAGATTTCCCACTCTGTTCCTTATTACACAGCCCTCACTGCAACATTACAAACAACACTTTATACCATAGCTTCCAGGTACACCTAGACAAGACTATTGCAGTCTAATCCTTCATGGAAGTTCTAATGTTCATATTTTCTTTAAACTACTTTTGGAAGGTATTGATCCTCATTTTGGAGGATGTAGTAGGTGCTGCTGTTGAATTCTACAGTATCTCTCTCCACCCGTACACATTCTTATCCCATTAATACATGTTACTAACTCCACCTCTTACCAGTAGTTTTTGTGCTTTTTCTCCTTCTCACTTCCTGCAGGTATTTCTGCCTCTGGAGCTGTAGATTCTGGATCTGTGACTGCAGGCCGTCTACTGCCCCCATGTTCCTGCGCCACACTCACTGCTGCAGTTATTATTATTAGTCTGATTTGTTGTTTCTCCTCCTGTTCTGTTTCCCCTCTCCCCCTCTCTCCTCCCCTTTCAACCCAACTGGGTCGATGCAGATGGCCGCCTACCTAGAGCCTGGTTCTGCTCGAGGTTTCTACCTGTTAAAATGGAGTTTTTCCTTGCCACTGTCGCCAAGTGCTGCTCATGGTGGGAACTGTTGGGTCTCTGTAAATAATATTTTAAAGAGTATGGTCTAGACCTACTCTATGTGAAAGCGTCTTGAGATAACTTTTGTTATGATTTGGCGCTATACAAATAAAGTTGACTTGACTTGACTTATGCTGATGACCTGGTGTTGCTGTCAGACACACAACAAGGGCTACAACAGCACCTGGACCTCCTGGAGCAGTACTGTCAGAACTGGGCCCTGACAGTCAACTTTAACAAATCTAAAATCATGATCTTCCAAAAGAAGACCAGATCTCAGGAAACCAAATATCAATTCAAATTAGGAAACACCCATCTAGATCACACCTTATATTATGATTACCTGGGGCTAAAAATCAGTACCTGAAACAAAAAGCATGTACAGAATCTTATGCAATAAGAACATTTTACAAAATTGACATACCAATTAGAATTTGGACAAAAATATTTGACAGTGTCATTCAACTAATTTCCTTTATGGCAGTAAAGTCTGGGGTCCACTCAGTCATCACGACTACACTAAATGGGACAAGCATCCCATAGAGGCCCTGCATGCAGAATTCTGTAGGTCCATATTCAACATCCAAAGAAAAACACCAACCAACGCATGCAGGACAGAATTAGGTCGGTAATGTTTAATTAACATTAAAAAAAAGAACTCTTACATTTTGCACACATCTCAAATTGAGCCCCCAAGACACACTGAGATTTCAGGCACTACAAACCCAAGAACTGAACCCCCAAAAGAGTCCCTTCTGTCAGCTGGGTCACAGGCTTCCTGATCCACTAACAACCAATACTGTCCAACCTCAGACCAGCACTGCTTTCCAACCACCAATCAGATTGAACCAAATAATGAAACTAACAAAAGATGTCTATCTGGAACATGGAATGACTCAAACCAAAACCTCCACTGTAACTTTCATGCTAATAAAGCAATTGAATTTAATTTAGTTTAATTTAATTGAAATTGAGTATGGTCTAGACTTACTCTATGTGAAAAGTGTCCTGAGATAACTTTTGTTATGATTGGGTACTATAGAAATAAAATTGATTTGACTTAACTTGACTTTTCGTGTTCCAATATTGCTCCCCAAGCTTTCCACTGTAATAAGTTATTTAATTTTACAGTCATAGTTTGCACTTTTTTTACATTTTGTAATAAAATAATAAAAACAATAGTACGCTGAGGGAGTGCAGGCTACGTGCAAGTACTCATGTCCACAGAACAGCTGGGTCATCAACAGCTTTTTTCCCCATTTCGGGAGTGGGTGTTGCTGAGGGGCAGGAAGCATTACACAGAAACCTGTGTGTTACCACCCTTACTGTTCCACTGCTGCTACTGGTCACACACTTTGTTATAGCTCAGAGAGAGACAGACAGACAGAGACAGACAGAGAGAGAGAGAGAGACAGAGAGAGAGAGAAAGAGAAAGAGAAAGACAGACAGACAGACAGAGGCGGTGCTGGCAGAGTTAACACAGCCGTAACAAGTTGTCCTCTCCGGCGGAGTCCCCTGGAACAGTGTAGCCTGCAGTTCGGTTTGCAGCGGGACCACACATCCATGAGCGGGACTCGTCAAAACATTTAAGCTAACTTCAAAATGAGACTCTTGTCCTTGCTGTTGCTTCCATGGATTTCTGTCTGTGTACTTTTCCCTCCGACGAACTGTGAAGAGCAGCGAATCTCCGAAGGTAAGTCAGGAACAGACATTCCGTTACACACACACACACACTCACACTCTGCAGCTTTGATAGAAAGTCCAGCCGTCCCGGTGTGTAACAGGGCGGTGTGAAGCCAACAGTGACATGGCCGTGCCTGTCGACACAACTGTGGTGTAGAACATTCCAGCAGAGTTGGCACTGAAGGAGCCATTAGAAAAAGTGGCGGTGTGTATGCAGAGCATGCCGAACACTCACTTCCAATTCTCAAAACACACAAACTACGTTATTTTGTTTCTCCGTTTAAAAGGCTGTGTTCGTTAAAGCACAGTGTTATTGAAACGAATGGAGTATAATAGCAGGTCCTCTCCGCGTAGTTCGGCGCTCAGGAGGACTCGGTGCCGCTGACGTGGACGGTTCTGTCGGCGCTGCTATTAATACATGAGCACGTTAGCTATCGGTGTGCTCTGTTAATGCGTGTGTTGGCAACAGGCTGTTGGATGAAGTCTGTTATGGACATATGAACAACAAAAATCTTATTTTTCATGCATTTATTTCTGTGTCAACGAGTTTCGATAAACAATATAAAGTTATTTCTCCTCAGCACTGCTAAACCCACCACTGGTTACAGTACAGTATCATAAATCCCCCTAAGTTTTTCAGAATTTTCTTAAGGAAAAGCCCACCAGATTTGATGAATAAAAGCAGATGTTTCCATTGCAGCCCCCCCCCCAGCAATTTTCTAGAAATAGCTAGTAGCTTGCAACAGGACAGAATAAAGAGGAAAGTAAGTCTTCAATAAAGCACGACACTTGATACGATACAACCTTGAAACAAGATCTTTTCTATTGAAAAGTGGTGAAACTGTCGGATTTATTTAATGGAGATACGATTCATGGCTCGATGAAGAACTTCAGTGTGCCATGTGATTCAAATGCAACAATGAATAGAATTGACTACAGTGTCAACAGGAACAGTAACTATATGTATGGTTTGTGGTAGACACTCACACTGAGATTTGGACTATAGCAAGATGATGTCCATAACTGAACCAACTCTGATGTTGTAGTTTTATCAGGGATGGAAACATAAAGAAAAAAGACATAGCCATATCTGAACCACAGTTTCTCTATGATATTACTTTGTCCCTGCAGTTAATAACATACTACAACCCACCCAACAGTCAAATTATGAAGTACAATAAAATGTTGTCAGGGTCAGTAGTTTTGGGGCCCTAAACCAAATCTCCATAAGTAATTGCAAATATGAAAGCAATAAACAAAAAACAAATGGGGCCACAGTGTAGAGATGCAACAAAGGTTTTCCCGGCTCGTGGCCCACAGCGAGCACCCCGATATGTTTAAGGAATGATCTCATCAATAAATTATTTTAACATATCTGTCACTAGCAAGGCTAAATAACCATCCAAAAGCTTGTCACTCTGCTTAAGGTAATTTGATGAATTTCAGAACTCTTGGGGAATTTGCACCTGTAATGTAACAGCAGAATATCAACTAATGTGAACCCTGCGTTATTATTTCATCTTGCGACCCTGTCCTTTAGTGTATTCCTGTATTGAAATGTAGTTTTCTGATTGGGGGAATGTTACATGGTTATACAGGCAAGGAGTTAAAGCTCATACATTTCAGTTTTATTTCTGTTGGTTACTGTATGAAAAGACCACCATCATGCATAGTCAAGACATACAGTACATCACAGAAACTATCAGGATGGCAGTATGCTGCGTTGCTTCATGCTTAAAGCAAAAGAAAAAAAAAGAAGTCTGTGGTATTATCTTTATGAATTTCTCCATAATGTTGTGTCTTCCAGAGAAACTTCTAGTCGTCACAGTTGCAACCAAAGAGACTGATGGCTTCAGGCGTTTCTTGAGGTCGGCTAAACACTTCAACTACACTGTCAAGGTAGGAATCCCTGTGGCAAGATCAAAGTTCCTTTCCTGCTGTCTAGCCATGAAAGACTCTCTATCTTTTCTTAAAAAAAAAAAAAAAACCCAAATCCTTCTATTTTGCAATATGAAAAACATTTGAGTCAGAGAAATAAAGTAACGGTGAGGTAATTTTATTTTAGTGTTTGAGGGTGAATATCTTTAAATTAATTTCTTCAAATTGCAATAAATGTTGCTTGCTGTATGTTTTTAAGGTTCTTGGTCGGGATCAGAAATGGAGGGGGGGTGACTACATGTCAGCTCCAGGAGGAGGCCAGAAAGTACGACTACTTAAAGCAGCTCTGGAGGAGATGAAGAATGAGGACAAAATCATCCTTTTTCTTGACAGGTAGAATGTCTTCACTGCAGACACACTTTCAGATTTGACTGCAGCTGTCAGAAGTGATGGCCAGAGCAACACCCCGGTACTTAAAATATTTTCTGAACACTTTTCAAATCATAGCAGCTGTGTTTTCCTTTCTTCAGGGCAGCCATTTGTTTCCATTTATTTCATTTTGCATGAACTTTTAAGCTTTTACTGATGTCAGTGTCACTGTTGTGTGGTTCTACGCTTGTATGTGCAGATTAAGCAGGCAGATAAAGTTTTTTTTATTTAGTGTTGGAAAGGATACTTACAAAAAGTATTTAGTGTGTGTCTGTGTCTGTGAGTTTGTTTTGCAGTCTTTCTGCCCCTGATAAGGCAAAAATCACTCAAAGGAATAGTTCAGCATTTTTAGATTAGATTAGATTCAACTTTATTGTCATTACACATGTACAAGTACAAGCAACGAAATGCAGTTTAGCATCCAACCAGAAGTGCAATAAGTAGTAAGTACCGATATACAGACAATAAATTAGTATTTTACAGATAATAAATTATTATTAAGCATTTTTTAAATGGAACCGTTATATATAAGTGAAAATAAATTGATTGAGTGGTTGAGGTAGTATGTACATATTATACAGGTCGAGTTGTACATTAAATGTAAGTAGACTATAAGCAGGAACTATAAACATAATTTACAAAAAGGAAATGGGCATATGATAAAGTAGGTGATACAAAATACAGATTGAGTGAACATTGGATAGTGCATAATAATAAACAGTAGCTGCCTAACGTTACTAGACTAGTGCAATATTCAGTACATAGTTTTCTGCGCAAAAGATGTCTGAAAGTGTTGAGTGCATAAAAGTCCAGTAGTGCAGTGTCGATGGTGTAACAGTCTTTGGTCGGTGGTGGGGAATGAGGAGTTGAGGGGTTTGTGTGGTGGTGGTGGTGGTGGTGGTGGTGGCGGGGTTGGTCAGCGGGAGGCAGAGTTCAATATGGACACAGCTCTGGGGAAGAAACTGTTCCTCAGTCTGCTGGTCCTTGTCCGGAAGCTCCTGAAGCGCCTGCCTGACGGCAGGAGGGAAAACAGTCTGTGTGCAGGGTGGGGGGCGTCCTTCAGAATGCTGCGAGCTCGACGCAGACAGCGTTTCCTCTGGACTTCCTCAGTGGCTGGAAGTGGAGTTACAGTGATGCGTTGGCCAGTTTTCACCACTCGCTGCAGTCCCTTGCACTCCGCGACAGAGCAGCTCCCATACCAGACTATGACACAGTTGGTTAGGATGCTCTCAATCACGCAGCAGTAAAAGTTCACCAGGATGGCTGAGGACAGATGGTTCTTCTTTAGTGTCCTCAGGAAGAAGAGGTGCTGGTGAGCTTTCTTGACAAGGCTGGAGGTGTTGGTGGTCCAGGACAGGTCCTCCGAGATGTGGGTCCCCAGGAACTTGAAGCTGGAGACACGCTCAACGTCCATCCCGTTGATGTGGATGGGCGCATGCGTGCTTCTTTTCTCCCTCCTGAAGTCCACAATGAGCTCCTTGGTTTTGCTGGTGCTTAGGAGCAGGTTATTTTCGGCGCACCATGTGGCCAGGTGCTGTACCTCTTCCCTGTAGGCTGTCTCATCATTGTTTCTGATGAGACCAATCATTGTGGTGTCGTCTGCGAACTTGATGATGGAGTTGGATCCATGCACAGGTCTACAGTCGTAGGTGAAGAGGGAGTAGAGGAATGGGCTGAGCACACAGCCCTGTGGCACACCGGTGTTGAGTGAGACAGTGGTGGAGCAGGTGTGGCCTGACCAAACATGTTGTGGTCTGTTGGTCAGAAAGTCCGTGATCCAGTTGCAGAGGGAGGTGTTGGTGCCCAGGTCTCCAAGTTTAGTGATTAACTTGGAGGGGGTAACAGTGTTGAATGCTGAGCTGAAGTCAGCAAACAGCAATCGTGTATAGGTGTTGGTGTTGTCCAAGTGTGTGACCAAAGAGTGCAGTGCTGTGGAGACTGCATCGTCTATACTCCTATTGCTGCGGTAGGCAAACTGGTGTGGGTCCAGTGTGGGTGGGAGGGAGTCCATCAGGTGTGCCAGGACCAGCCGCTCAAAGCACTTCATGATGATGGGTGTGAGTGCTACGGGGTGGTAGTCCTTGAGGCACGTCGGCTTGGAGTGTTTCAGCACTGGCACGATGGATGTGGCTTTAAAGCATGTTGGCACAGCTGCTTGAGCAAGGGACAGGTTGAAAATGTCCGTGAAGATCCCAGTGAGGATATACGCTTATAATCTTTCTTTCTGAGAGTGAGATATTCAGATGGATCTCAACCTCATGTCAGTGTGTTAAGTGCAGAGCTGGAGTCAGGGGTTAGCCTAGCTTAGCATAATGGCTGGAAGCAGGGGGAACAGTTAAGAGAACTATAACAATGATGATATGTTGTTTTAGGGGAGTTATGTGGTGGAACCATTTCTTGTCAAACAAAAATTCTTCCATTCCCCCAGCACTTCTGTATTGTCTCTGGTTATATTGTGAGCACAGGTTTTGGTCTCTGTGCAGATGGTACCAAACCTGACAACCTGACTGTGAGGACAATTGTTGAACTATATATTTAATATAGCCTTAAATGTACTTTAATAATAGTGGTATATGGGAGCTGCAGTAAAAAGGCTTAAACATGCAAATGAAGCAGTTCCTTTTATGCCAGTTAATACAACCACTCGCAACTTAACTCTCCAAATGAAGAATGCTGGCATCTCATAAAGGGAACCCCTTCATTTGTTTTAACTATGTCACTGGCTTCACACAATGCTGAGCAACCCAGCACAGTAAAGTTTTTCTCTTTTCACTCCCACAGCTATGATGTGGTTTTCGCTTCGGGTCCCAAAGAGCTGCTCAAGAAGTTCCAGCAGGCCAGGCACAAGGTGGTGTTCTCCTCTGAGAGCCTGATCTGGCCCGACAGACACCTGGAGGACAAACACCCCCACATCAGGGAGGGCAACAGGTTCCTAGGCTCAGGGGGTATGTCCACCAGTTCTCTAAGCTGGGGCAGGCCACATGGCTCTGACATTGTGATGAAATGCATCTTTTTGCAGAAATTTTCCCTAAATTCATCCTATCAGGAGGTGCTTACTCCCAGTCTGTGTACTACTCTTAAAAAGCTGTATATATCACATAGGTTTGTTTGAGGTTTAAGGTTAGACATGGCTCAGTTTAGGTAGAAGGTGAAAAATTGTTGGCAAAGGTGTAATGATGGATGTTGTTGGAAGCCATACACAGCCTTGGAGTAACTCCCGCCTCGTAAGACAACTGCAGGGGAAGAAAGCCCATGACACATGAACATAAAGTTGAACATTTGTTAGAAAGTTGGTTTTGTGATTTTGAGATTGGATTTTGACCTGGGCTTGTAACAATGGTTTCCGTGGTTATGAATAAGCAACTTGAAGTGAATCTTTGTGACATATATAACAGCAGAGATATGCAGCATACACACATGCCCAAACCTTTGGCCTGGTCCACAGTGTTCTTTAACAAGTTGAAAAGCCATCTACTTCGACTAGAAAAGATCGGTGGTGGTAATGTGCCATGAAACAAAACAATGTGCCAGCATAGCCAGTAAAGAAAAAGACTGCAAGCTGGTAAACATGGATATAAACAATGCAAGATTTACAGTAATAAATACACAGTAAAATGTGCCCAAAGTTCGATTTTACTGTGTATTTAAAATACTTTAATACTGAATGCAAACAGAACTTTGTTTGTTTACAATGTAACTCAACAGGGCACCTTTTAATGTAAAACTGCAGTCAATCTCAGTCAACTCTCAGAAAAGTGTGCCAAATTCATATCTTATTGTTCAGTCTATAGTTATGAGCATCCAAGTGGAAAAAGAAACTTCCCAGTTGTAGTTCGAAGTTCAGGATATGTAGAATTTCTTGACATTGATGAAAACACTGATGGCACATAAATGACAGCAAGTACTGTATATATTTATTAAGTTCATGCCTATATTTTAGGCATCTCTCTGCCTTGTTTGTCGATCCTTGCTCACTAAGATTAGATATGATATCAAAACATCTCACAGCTAACTTAACATGATGACAATCCATAATTTACAGTTCATCCACCTGTCATACTGATGTCATCACTACCCATAAGGCATGGCATATATTATTATGCACTGGTTATATTGTCGTCAGCGCTGGGCTGACCTGGCAGTAGTCATTAGTCATTAGTCAAGGCAATTTAAAACAGACGACTTCACTTTTCTTTGATGTGTGTGTCACTGTAGATACAATATGTTCATATACATGAAAATTGAAGTGAAAATATGTTTGATGAACAGACTTTTACCATATTTTCTCACTTCCTGTCTGTTTCCTGTGGGTTTGTTTCTGTCCTCAGGTTTCATTGGCTACCTTCCCAACATCAAAGAAATGGTTGCTGACTGGACAGGAGAAGACAATGACAGTGATCAGCTGTTCTTCACCAAGATTTACATTGATCCAGCAAAAAGAGTAAGATTTGTTACACTGCAGTGTTCACTTTATTGATCTGTAATTTTTTTCATTTAATACTTATAATACTTATAATATAACTACTATTAAAATCTGTCATAATTAGTTCTAATAGTTCTAATTAATTATTTAACTTAACAGTGAGAATGTTATGGTACATAATAAAATATCCCAGACAGATGTTATTACAAATAGTGGCCTCAGTTCTAGAGAGAGAACCTGGCCTTTATTTGAGACAGACAGGCATTTACTTTTAATTTCCCCTGTTTTCTAAGTATATTTCTTCATATTTTAGTAAGATACCTCACTGTTTTCTGATCGGCTGATTTAGCAGAAATACTGTTCCCTTCTATTAATTTTCCTGTCACAAAAAAAAAAAAGCCTTCCAGTATCTTAGTGGCCATAATCCCTCCTGTTCCTGATAGGCTTTTAATTTGAAACATCTGCAGAAAGTGCTAAGCTTTATTGATGGTAATTTAACATTTAACCAAAAACAAACAAAACAGCAGCGTAGAAGAAGGAATTAACTAGTGAATGTGAACAGTATTAGTGTTACAGAGAGAATGTGTGAGGAGAATGTGGTGAATATGACATGATTGTTGTTGTGCTGTGGAAATGGACATTATACTGAATGTACCATGCACACTGAATGCTGGTAATTTCATCCCCCCTCAATGCAAAAGTATGCTATTATATAATTGGAATATATTACAGTGAAAATGATGTATTTCTGTGTTGCAGAAATCCATAAATATCACCCTAGACAGCAAATGCAGATTGTTCCAGAACCTTCACGGAGCCCTCGGTGAGTGCCTTGGATTTATTTTCTTAGTCCAGCAACTGAAGTTTATGAAGCAAAGACATTCCTCCAGCACACAGTGTCTATTTTATTGGCTGCACAGGTTTCTGCTGCTGTGTTAGCATTGTTAAGTGCACCCTTCCAATAACACTTTTAAGAAATTATATGTTTCTTATCACCAAGAATGCAACTGTGCTTCAGTTCAATAATCTGGTTAATATACCGTCGATGCATCCAGGGAGTGCACAAGGAGTAAAGTCAAACCTCAAGAGCTGATTTGCAGTTGCTGTGATTTAGGGCTGCACGTTGAGACATGAGCTGAACTCTCAGTGTCTGCAGCATTTTTTTCCTCTGAGGCTGAGGAAGGAATTTAGGAGTTCTCTGTGAGGTGGATGTGCCAAAGTTCACACTGAAAACTTCAAGAGTCCAGGGGCATGGATGGACTCCCTGAAGACCGCCTTACCTTACTCTGTAATGTCTTCTATTAACTGCTGGATGCTTTGTCTCTTTTTCAAGTGCAGAAAAAGACATGTCATACATTTCACTTATACTGAGAAATCTATGATTAAAAATTAAAAACATGATGACAAGTAGAACCATGTGTTAAATATTGGTAGTGGCAGTACTAGTAGGGATGTCAAAAATCTGATTGAAACAAGTTTTTACACTTCACAATCATAAACCAAGATCATGAAGCATTTGTAAACCTAATTAAATTAAATCCCTGTCTCCTCCATCCTGATTGACAGGGCTGTTATCTCTACTGCCCTCCCCCACCCCTGAGATTATTCTGACACACGGGCATGGCAGGATTAACCTGTTAAAGGGACCCCGGGGCAAAGATTTTAGTTGGGCCCCTATTGCCCACCCACACTCAAACAGACACACACGTATTGAGGAATATCCACCAAGTGAGCATTGACACAGGGACAGATAAGCAGGATAAACAGGGCCAACCCAATTTGACTTTGTGCTCATATCTAAAATTAATAAAAGTAGCTTAAACCAGGTGACACACTGTGAACAAAGAACCAAGACTGAAAAACACCTTTTAGGAAGTACAGGAATATTACAAAGTTGGACTTGCAGTGAAAGCTGAACTTGGTGTGTGTGTGTGTGTGTGTGTGTGTGTGTGTCTGTGTCTGTGTGTTTATATTTCCAGATGAGGTGGTGCTGAAGTTTGAGGATGGACGGGTACGAGCCAGAAATGTGCTGTATGATACCCTAGCTGTCATCATCCACGGGAACGGACCAACGAAGGTACTGACCAATCACAGCAGCCTGATACAGCTAATCATCAGAGTTACGGCAGGCAGATCAGCAGGTGCAGGTGTCTAAAGAATCCCTGTACTTTCAGATTGAGATGTGATAACATACAAAGATGCATATCTGTTTTCCAGCTCCAGATCAACTACCTGGGTAACTACATCCCCAACACATGGACATTTGAGACCGGATGCACAGTGTGTCACGAAGATCTCCGCCCACTCACGGCTCTTAAGGTTTGTCCACAGGCTTTGTGTGATCACATCTCCTGATTGACAAATATTCTTTGCACAAGATTTCCCACCACTGCATTTAATCAATATTAAGAATTATTTTAACTGTAGATGTTTTTTTGCCATCAACGCTTGTTGCCAAATAGAAGTAAGAAGCCCTTAAGTAACACACCGTGGTTGTGTTTTTCCACCAGGAGAGTGAATACCCACTGGTGGTGATTGGCATCTTCATTCAGCAGCCCACCCCCTTTGTTTCAGTGTTCTTTGAACGCCTTCTGAAGCTCCAGTATCCCAAGAACAGACTCAAACTCTTCATTTTCAACCAGGTAACAATACATCAGTTTTATCCTAACATCCCTGAAGGCGAGAACTGCTGAAGCAAAATAACTTCATCTGAAATCAAGCCTATATAAAAAGACAGTAAAATCCAAATGTAGTAATAAAGAAATAGCGCTGAAATAGAAACCACAAATTAGCAAGACACTAAAATACTTTACAAAGCTGCAAATGAGCTGTCCCAAATAAAAATGTTTGTGTTTTGTGTGTGTGTGTGTGTGTGTGTGTGTGTGTGTGTGCGTGTGTATGTTTTAGTTAAAGAATGAAAAAAAGACATAAAAAGAGTTGGAGTTCAACACCTTTGAACCCGATTAATGATAATAAATAATAATTAATAAACTTTTGACCCCTTCCTCTGAGAGTCGTAACTCAGACCCGAACACACATACAGTTTACACATACTGCTGGAATCAGTGCGGCTCCACTGATTTGTTTTCACTGTTCAGATATAAATTGTTAGCTTGCCAGCAGCTAATGCAGCATGACCTTCCATGGTGCAGGTTCACTGAAATCTAAAAGAAACTGGCTAAAAACTAAACTGACCTACTTCATGGCGACATTATAAATGTCCCATTAGCATGGTTCTTATAACCCTGGAACACTGACACTCTCCTCTGTTGAGTCACATACTTATATTTGAGGTGTGTGGAAACAAAAACACAATTTGTAATTATTTATTTTTAATAAAAAATGTCCACTCACATGCAAATTGATGGGATATCTGGGTTGTTGGGTATCATGAAAATAACAATGCATATAGTATACCTAGCTAAGACATGTAGTGACGATGCCAAAAAGCTGTAAGGAGTTAAAACCAACCAAAACATGCAAGCGTTTAAAGGCTTAACCAAGGGGATAAACCAGTTTTGTTTTTTGTTTTGTAATTGTCTCCATTATGAGCTTGTCATCAGAATAAAATCCTGTTGCTATCTTGCCCCTTGAAAAGCAAATAGAGTTGACTGTCATCTATAGAAAAGGCTGCTGGTTGTACAAACATACACCATAATTACATGTTATAAAATACTTTAGTATTTTAATACTACTTTATATTTCTGCTTATGGTGACTTTTGCACTACTTGTCTGTATTTGTTACGCACCAATACACCACAGCAAATTCCTTGTATGTGAAAACCTATATGGCAATAAACCTGATTCTGGTTTATCAGGTTTATTTTATTGAGTCAATAAAAGCCTGTCTTTTTCTGTTGCTAATGGTCATGTACTGTATAGGTATTGAGTGCTGCTCTATGTGTCTGTAGTAACTCTCTATCTGTTCATTTGTCCTTTCTCTGCAGGAAGCTCACCACAAGAATCAGGTCAGCTCTTTCCTGCAGAATCACGGAAGCCTTTACCAGGATGTGAAGTTAGTCGGGCCTGAAGAGGAGATGCACGAAGCTGCCTCCCGCAACCTGGGCTTGTGAGTTCCATGTAACCAGTGGTCGGCTGGATGACGAGTTCCAAAAAACAAGTCACAAGTCAAGTCACTTCAGCAAGTCCAGACAGTGTTAGCTGTCAACCATTAGTTGTTACGTTTGTATTCCACTCATACAGTGGTAGCTCGTTAACCTATCTTTCTAGCATTAGCACTGATTTCTACTAGATGTTACTTTATATTCATGTTATTTCAACACTTGCTTGTGCACACAACGAGTAACAATGTGGGCCCCATTGTACAGCAGTGTGCTTAAAGCTGCATTTCAGGCTACTTGAATTAAAGTCATACAACAAATTGTTTTTATTGCCTGCCCACACAGATGTTGCACCAATAAAACTACAGTACTTACATCATTCGTTGGTACTAAAACTTTACTCCCACTGCATAACAAATAAATAGAATTTGAATTTCTTCTTTTTAGTAATTGCATTTTGACAAAATAAGTATACAAATGAAACGGCTATGGTGCTAATACTTATGATGTTTAAAAATGTTTCTTTATGTAGAGTATGTGCCAGTGTTGCTCTTTACAACATCAAAAGTGTCTTTCCTTCCTTTCAGTGACATGTGCCGGAAGGACAATGACTGTCACTATTTCTTCAGCTTGGACATTGAAGTGGTCTTAAAGAACGAGAATACACTCAAAATTCTTCTTGAACAAAACCTGTAAGTATATTTATCAATATTGATTAATTGATTGAATAATTTTGTGCTAGCTGATGTTTTCAGACCACATATAGTAAATTTCTTAATTTCTATTACACCCATTTATTTGCACTCAACAGTTTTTTCCCAAATAGAATTAATTAAAAGAAGCTACAAATCCATGAATATTTTTTTATTTCCGTTCTAACACGAGTTACAGTTTTACTAACTGTATTTGGCCAGGTGAAGAAATATACTAACATTCCTTTAATTGTTCATCAGTCCTATTGTAGCACCGATGATAACTCGGGCAGGTCGACTGTGGAGCAACTTCTGGGGAGCCCTCAGCGCAGAAGGCTACTACGCCAGGTCTGAGGACTATGTGGACATAGTTCAAGGACGCAGAGTGTAAGTTGCGTAAATGTTGTTTACGAAAGTCTTCAGAGGAGCATTTAGCAATAAAATACTTTATTTTATTGACAGTCTAGTCTGGGGTTGGGGTTATGTCCTTTGAGGCACTGGAAAGCTTTTAATGTGAAAATATATGCAAGAAATGTTACATTTCATTGAACAGCAGCATAAAAGCAGTGTTTGTGTGAAAAAGAGAAGAATTAGATCAGCAGGGTGTTTAATTATACTGAGTGTAGCAAGACAGGTAACAAGTAAACATGGAGGAAGTGTTGAGTGTGCAGCAAGAGCAAATGCAGATCAGAAAACATGGAGGCTTCTTACTAATATATTATAAAATTTTCTTATAAAACAGGAGAAATTAGTACCAAAGTTCTGTCTCAAATAAAGGCCTGGTTCACTCCTGCCATTTAAAGAATTTACAGTATTTTAACTCAGTCTGTTCCTGATATTAGATCCTAGTGTTGGGGGTTGTCTAAAACTGTCTTGTTTTTTAGGGGTGTGTGGAATGTCCCATATGTGTCCAATGTATACCTGGTGAAGGCCAGCCTCCTTCGATCAGAGCTCACAGACTACGAGCTGTTTAACTCCCACATCTTAGATCCGGACATGGCATACTGCCACAACGTCCGCAACAAGGTCTGTAAGAAAATAAAAAGGGATTCCCCATTGACTTAATGGACTTCTATTTGTATTTGTACATATATGCACTGTATAGAAATAATGAATAAATAACTACAGCATGTTTAAATTAGTTTTGACTTGTTCCTTCTTTGATCCTTCTGGTACTTTCTGTCATAATTAATCTATGGAATCCATGTCAAATTATCTGTTCTAATATTTGACCTGTTCTGAATCTTTCTCCCAGGGAATCTTCATGTATGTAACCAACATGCACGCTTTCGGTCGCATCCTGTCAACGGAAAACTATCAAACCAGCCATCTTCATAACGATCTGTGGCAGATCTTTGAAAACCCAGTGGTGAGCGAAATTGAGTAAATCAACTGTGCAGTGTTAACATCTCTAGCTGTTGTAGTAGTGGTGATAGGCCAGTGTGTGGTGTTTTGATGGTTATTGCAATGGCAGTATTTAGGTCATTGTAAATATGCTGGTATCAAACCTTTTGAAGAGGTCCTAAGCTTCGATTTAAGAGTCAAAACATTCTTAGTACAAAAGGAAGACTGAGAGCTTTGTATAAAAAAGCTAGAAGACTTTGGAGCAAAGTCTAAGTGGGATTCTTCCACTGTAAACTAAGGACTACCCACAATGCCCTCCCTCAAGCACTAAATCAGCCTCTAAAAGATACACATACATGTATACATACACACTATGTCATGATTTAAGATTACCCATCATGCATTGAGTCCAACATGATATATGCTTCAATATACTGATGCTTGAATAGAATATTTCCCCTAGTTATATTGACAGTATTAGATAAGATATTTGGTATATGATTAATTCATTACAAATTTAAATGAGATTAAGAAGGATTTAGTAAGCATTTGAAGTAATAACTATCTGAGGAGGTCCCACATAATTGTTTTACATTAACCAGTCATAAAACATAATTTCAACGAAAGTTGCATTAGTAGTTGCAGTATCATCAGCAGTAGGTTTTACAATAACACAACTAGTAGCAGAGCAACAGCAGCAGGAATAGTTGTATTTGTGTTTGCAGTAAATGTGTTCATACTGATAATTGCAGTAATATAGTAGTAGCATTGTGTTTCACTACAATTTAAAAATATGAATGTCTTACATGCAGCATAGTGGCTAAAGGAACAATTTACCGAGGAGTCATTGAAAACATGCTCTGTATGCTGTGGGTTTCTTTCAGGACTGGCAGGAGCGCTACATTCATGAGAACTATACCCGCATCATGAAAGACAAGCTGATTGAAACTGTGAGTTGCAATACAAGTTTACCTACAGACAGATTGATGAGTTGTTCACATTGAAACAGAGTAAAAATGTTGACTGATGTTTTCAATAGAAACAACAGAGCTCATTGAAACTCCTGTGTTTCTTATAAATACTGCAGTAGACTGCAGAGTACATGCTAAAACGTCAATTAATTTAAAAAACTATTTGAAAAGAGAGAATGATATTGACAGTGGATTTTAAGTGCAGTTGTATGGAATATGTCATGTCACTCCTCTATTCCGCAGCCTTGTCCTGATGTGTACTGGTTCCCAATTCTCTCTGATGTTGCTTGTAACGACTTTGTTGAAGAAATGGAACACTTTGGGAAGTGGTCAGGAGGAGGCAATGTGGTATGTTTTCATACGGGTGTGTTTGGGTGGTACGGGTATGATTTTTTCCCCATCTTCTTGTGTGGTGATTTTAAAGAACTAAATAATTATTTCTCATCACCAGTGATATTAATAAAAACTAGAAAATTTCACATTGTAATTTTTGGAGTGGGCCGGCGGGGCGAGGACGCTCACCGAACCCCGTATCATTTCAGATAACTGAGCTCTACGTGCAATAAGTTCCAAAAACGAGTGTTGAGCTCATAATTATGAGAAGGAATTAAGTTGGTCAGTCGATGTCACACACCATCTGGTGATAATTCATGTTTCATGTTTGCTTCATGAACAGTTAAAAAAAAAACAGAACAGGCCAATAACACCATAATAAGCTGTACAGATGATCGTATCTGTGTCCCCCCTGTCTCCCCCTGCAGAGGTCTGGGCTCCTTAACTTCCAGAGGCAAACCATGAATCCAATCCCAGAGATAACTCACCATCAGAACAATAAGGTTCTGTTGAGGTCAAATATGTACTTTTTAGTGTAGTGTATTTATGTGAATTAGGTTAAAGCTGTAGTCACACAATGGCAAGCAGCAAGTAGCTCATTGACAACTCACAATGCATTAGTAACTGTCTCACACAATCTGTGACTCTGAACTATAGCAAACTAGTTAAACACAGTTTAGCAGCCGGCCCACTAATAATAATAATAATCATAAGTATGGAGATAACAGTAGTGCGCCTCTGTGTTGTCACACAGCCGGCCCACTAAAAACATAATTTGAGCATAATCACAGGAAGTATGGTGATCCTAAATCACATGTCATTAGTCAGTATTTGTCATTATTTGTGTAATGAGTTACCGTTTGGTCAGCAGTATCTGCCATGTACACCTGCTATAATTTGCCTGCAGCAAAACTGCATCAAGTAAGTTTTGTTGATGTTTAATGAAAGATTTGTTTTCTTGTCTGTCAGGACACCAGAATCCAAGGTGGCTATGAGAACGTCCCAACAGTCGATATCCACATGAATCAAATCAACTTTGAAAAGGAATGGCACAAATTATTACTGGATTACATAGCACCGATAACAGAGAAAATGTATCCTGGTTACTACACCAAGGTAAGACTTCTGAACACAGGGGTGGGGACCATGTTAAAACTATCAGTGTCACACATTCTTATTAACTGAGAGGAAATTCAACTAATCCCTCCTATTGAATTGATTCCCTTTGATTGAACGTGATTAAAAACAAGTTTTTACTTCCTAAAATGATTTTTGCGATAAATTGATTTTTCTCCTTTATCCTACTTTGTCTCCAGCTGTGTTGCAGAGTGGACAGTGCTGTAATGCATATACTGCATTTCAGAGTACACCTGTGAGTCAAATAGAGTAGCAAAGTGGGAAGAGTTTTTGGTATCCACAGTTTCAGAAGTAAAACAATTTTTTTGTCTTGTCTATGTTTATTTTCTGCATGGACAATGTCAGGTGTCAGACAGATCTTGGGTAGTCATGACATTTTGGATTATCAATACAAAAGAGCAGATGTTTTGGAAATAAACTACTGAGACACTTGATAAATAAGGGCTTGATATCAGTAACATAAACGGTGTTATAAATCACCCACTTCTATACTAAAAAGACTAACTTTAGAAGTCTCCCACTTGATTTGTCTTATTCAGACTACTGAAGCCTCATATTGGCTTCAAATAAACTGTGGAATACATTTTTGCATAGAAGGAGGGCTTTGGACCTTGGAGAGAATTATGAAGGAATCTCTTAATGGTCATTAAAAACAGGAAGAATGATTACAGTAAGCCAAACTTGTTACAATGTACAATGGGCACCTGACGTTTTTTAAGACAGACTCGAAACTTACCCTTCAATGTTATCATTAAAGAAAACTCTGAAATACTGTAACCTGTGGCCACACCCGCTTTGCTACTGTATAAGGTCAAACTGTGATAACGTTTTTGTGGATGGTACTTTTGTCTGTTCAGCCATGATAACAGCTAATGCTAACTAGCCCTCATCTTCTTCTCGTGGTGTGGCAAAGTGTGTGTGCCCCAAGGAATTGTTTTGAAAGGAGTTGATGCTCTTACCATAAATTCTCAAATAAAAGGTGGTATTCAAATAATGATGAGAAGCCAAATGATAAGCCATGGCCAGTACAAAGGCTAGTTGCTAATGAAGAGTGGACAAAAACTTTGACGAGATAACTCCCTACATGGTAAACTCAGCATTATGTACATTTCCACAGCACAAATTTTTTTCCCTGAATAAGTCATGTCATACTCACCCCTCTGCTGCTCTGAGCTTTTCTTTTATGAAATACTTTACATTCACTAATAACATTCAGCCACTTGCCATTTTTTTTTCGTTGCTAAACTACTGTCAATATCAGCCAACATTTTCTGCAGATGTTTCCATTTAAAATCTTACCAGGAAAGGTGTAATTTGAAACATGTGTGCAGGAAGTTTTGTTTCATTGACATTAGCTTAACAACAGTCAAGAAAATGGCTAAGTGGAAGTGAAATATAATAAGTGACTGAAAACAGTATCTGTTGAGAAAGTAGCAAGTATGATATGGCTGCTGTTGTACTGATGGAGTTAGTGCTGTGGAAACGGACATTATACTGAATGTGTCAACACAGCAAGTAAACATGGAGGAGGTGCTGAGTTTGCATTAACAGCAAATCAAAACAGGAGCAGACTAATTATATATACATACATACATCTTTCAGCTGCTGAGGTAAATTTTGAGATTTTTTTTTTTAGAATTAATGGCACTAGAAGACAAGGAAACTGATGTATGGTCTGCCAATTTCCTTGTTAAATTAGTGACTAAAGAAGAGAATGAACCACCTTGGTAGGTCACTTTGGATTTTACAGCGAAGTTCAATCTAGTGTAGTTTCTAAACTTCTTAACATAACATTTATAAACTAGTTTGAAAGGCATGAGGAAGGAAAGGGACATTTTTTTGTTAGAGGAAAAGCATAATGACCTAGTTAAAAAAAAGAAATAGTTGAAAAGGTCATAAAAGCTTAAACATTTCAAAGGATGAAATCCTCACAAATATATAGTTTCATGCTTAAAAAAGGCTCAGTCATTTCCTAAAGCCACTGCTCACTGTAGTTTTTAACAAATGTTACTCAAACAAGAGTAAATGCATTTGTTGGGGACTATTTTCAGCAGCGGTTTATTCCACATTTGCTGCTCTAGTGAGTATTTGGGGCAGCAGGACATGGGTGTGGGACTGAGTCTAAATAAACCACAGTGTGTATGTTCATGGTGATGAAGAAACACATCACCCAGTACAATAATGTTTTTAATAGTTGTTGGACAACAATGGACATTCACTGCTGGTTTAGCTCTGCCCCTGAGATTTACTAATAATAAACATAATATAGAATATTAAAAAAAATAAAAATATTGCTTTAGGAATAGAAATGTTACCAGCCTTTATGACTTGGTTAACAATTGTGCAGAAACAGAACAGGGTTATTTATCTGAAAATGTAGTGACTCTTCATGGCGCTGAAATAATAAGGTTTATCAAGTTGAAAACATTTTTAGGACAAAATCAGCAGTTTAAAGACACTGTTAACATTTAATACATATCTATGACATTTTATGGACTAACTGAATGATGTATAATTTGATGTGAAGACTAAATGACAGTAACCATCAGTTGCCGGCCTCTCAATGGTTCCTGTGCTGCTGCTGTCTTTGACCAACATGTCTTTTCTCATCAGTGTGCCACTCCCTTGAACTTTGTGGTGAGGTACAAACCTGACGAGCAGCCCCTGCTCGCCCCTCACCATGACGCCTCCACATTCACTATTAACATAGCTCTCAACAGCAAAGGCATTGACTACCAGGTAAATGAGGGGGAGCTGGCAGGTAATAGAAGCTACAGGACATGATGATGCAGGTGATCTGCACTTCTCTCTCTGCTTCTCTGCTCCATCTCTGGACGTGAATGCTGGACAGGGAACCAAGCTGATGCTTTTCTTTGTAGAGCAGGAGCTGCGAGGGGGGAGTACACACTCTGTGTGTCTGTGGCCAGTTTCTGTGCGAATGCTTGCATGACTCCTTTCTGTCTGTGTGTTTGCAGGCTCAGTTTGACTTGGCCTTTGTAGTTAGATATAAGCCAGATGAGCAGCCCTCTTTGAGACCACACCACGATGCCTCCACATTCACTATAAACATTGCACTCAATCAAGTGGGCCATGATTACCAGGTGAGTGTGTTCAGAGGTTGGTGCAAATCATTTCCAAAAGGTAGCTCATGGTTACTACATCCCAACAGAACACTTAGTAAGCAATACTTGAAGTGATGCTGTCAGCAGGTGACAGTTGGGTTTTGAATAAGGAATGAGACCATTATAATTCATGAATGTGTCCCAGTAAAAATATGGTGACTGCAGTCAGAGTTTGTCTGTTTATTCATTTAAAGCCACTATGTGTAGGTTTTGAACAGTCTGACTTTGGCACTCCTTAGCGGTGAAGAAAAAATGGCACCATGGCAGTGTCCTGTGATATTAAGGAGAGACTGGTTCTCAATTACAATGAAAACTCAAAAATGAAAACATAAAAGATGCAGAATATTATAGAAACATGGTTACAGTTACAATATAAACATACCTGATATATCAGGGTTCTGGTTTATAGGTCAGTAATTTCCAAGAAAGAATAATCTAATTTGTGCTAATCATACGGAAAAAAGCCAAGTAAATATTCATTCACTTTTCATTTATTATCCCAAACTGTATTTAGACATGAAACCCTGTATGAAAGGAGAACAGTTTAAAGCCACTATGTGGTTACCTTCAGTGACTCCTAGTGCTGGTATAGAAAAATAACATAGAAAATAGCAATGTATGCTATCAGACTAATTATTTTAATTATAGAACAATTCTACACATAAGGCAAAACAATACATCTCTTATTTAGTTATTAATCATCAATGACCAAGTAATACATACACAATGCTCAGAGAATGTGAGGAACGAGGGCTCAATAGGGGCCCAAGGCTCCTTTTGACCTTGTTGAAGGTCAAAAGGCTGAAGATATCAATTATCACATGAATGTAGAGAAGCTCAAACAACACAGTGCAGCACAAAGGTTTGACAAAGCATGGTGCTAAAATCACAATCATACCATTGAAATTGAAACACCATCAGTATTCTGGCATGTTCATCTACATCTCTGTTTTACATCTGTTTCACACTTTCCATTTGTCATTTTGTGTTTGTGAATCTGTCTTCTTTGCATGACACAAAAAGCTGAAGCTGTTTTTATTGTTGCATCCATGTTGTTTGCCTGCATGTTCAATAAATTTTGTCTGAACAATCAGCTATTAGTCCACAGTATTTTGGTTTATGCCACATGGATTTGAACTAAGAATAAACTGCTAAATACAATTTCTATCATTTGTGAAGCTGTTGATATGTAGTGTGTAGGAAGGCTACAAGGCTTTCTGAAGATTTAACCTCACATTTAACAGTACTCTATATAATATTGATCATGGATAATTATTCTGATAACGACACCAGTGTTTTTGCTTTTAGCTTGAAACAAATGGAATGAACTAGTGAATGAGAACAGTGTTAGCGTTAAAAGAGAGTGTAGTCAGCAGAGTGGTGAGTATGACATGACTGTTGTACTGATGGAATTAGTTCTGTGGGATTGTACATTATGAATTGTCAGCTAATTAATGCTGATTTTCAAAAGCACCCACTAGGCACTTTTAGCTTGAATTCTTACCTTCCAGACAGCCATTGGTTTCTATTGATGTAGTGTAATATTAAATTCAATTTACTGATGTCTAAAGAAGTTGCAAGCAAGTAGGCTACCATTTTCAAAGCTTTTATTAGTGATGCATTCAATACCAATTCTAACAGTGGACTGCTGAAAAGCATGGCATTGACAGGCAGTGATATAGGCAAGTCAAATCTAATGTTGTGGAGATCATATCAATTTGGTTGTTTTTGTGTCTCGTATTAAAAAGGTCACTCCTGTGATCGCTGATGGGTGACAAATGAAAGTGAACTGTTGCTCCACCAGAGCCTCCAGAACAGCTCCAGTGCTCCTAGTCATAGATCCTCCTGGTGTGTGGCACTCTACTGGAGGGATGGACTGCATTCTTCCAAAACATATCCATTCATTTATTCAGCGCTTTCTTTTCATGTGTCACCCATCTGTATCTCAAACAGTAAATCAATGTTAGGCTAAAAGTTTGCTTTGGAAAGTGCTCAGTGACGTGAATCCCACCGTAGACTTTTGTCACAGCAGGCACTTGGACTTGTCAAAGCAGGAACAGCACAGGTGTTACTACGACTTCTCTGTTCAAGTGTCCCAGTAAGCCATGACAGTGAGACAGTGAGCCGGCATGCACAATACCAGGACCCTGAAAGTGAATCAAATGAATGGTGGCTGAATTCCATTTAGCTGCTGTGACAAAGAACTGTTGTTGTACATTATGGCACAAGGTATATCTAGCTGCATATGCCGTATACCTAAACTCCTCACTGCTTCACAACAGTGAGGGGCACTTTTTAAAACACACTTTATAAATGGGGGATGATTTAAACGTGGCTAAAACAAGCAAAGCCACCATGTGCCTCTAACTGTTCCGGTGATAATGTGTGCTGTGTTGTGACTGCAGGGTGGTGGATGCAGGTTCCTCCGCTACAACTGCTCCATTCAGGCTCCTCGCAAAGGCTGGGCCCTCATGCACCCGGGCCGCCTCACCCACTACCACGAGGGCCTGCCGACCACCGCCGGCGTCCGGTACATTGCGGTGTCCTTCGTGGACCCCTGAACTCCCAAAGAGGGCACACATCACCGTCTAGTCCAGACCAAACAGGGCAACGCCGGCTACATCCTTCAGCACCATAGCTTCTCTTTGTTTCCTTGTTTGGAGTGCTTTAAAAAGGCCCAGGTTGATCAAAGAAGCTACAGCTGTCCTCATCATTACATCTAGAGCCTAAGAACACCACCATGGTGCAGCTGTTGGATCAGTCCGAAGGCTCCTGTTTGGTCTGGAGTGGATCCAGAATCCAGTTGTGCCTTAAGCTGGACTTCTCTCAGGAAGTTGCCAGGAGTTCAGCTTACATTTTTAGAAATGTTTGTGAAAACTTTTTATGTTGAATTTAACTCCAGTTACACTAACATTCATCTGTTTCCAAAGCAGCTCTTTTTTAATTCCATTTTGAACCAAGACACTCCAAAGCCTGTTAAGCCTCTTATTTATTTTTTGTATATTTCATGTGATAAAATCCCACACTTCCTGCTATATTTTCAATTTGGTATCAGAGCTCTCTCACTTTTTCTTCTGCACTCACTGATGTTGCTCAGCTGCACTTATAAAAGTGTTACATACTAACACAGTTGTCATTTCTGTGCTTTGAACACAACTTGAATAAAACAGTGAACCCAACTAAAGAGTGTCTGTATCTGAAACACACCACACAGGTGTGGAAGCAAATTATAGCTGTAAAGATTTGAATCTTATAAGTGAATACCTCATTGTGAAATCCCATCACTATTGAACTGCTCAGAATTCTTCAATTATTAATAGTCAGTCAAGTTGCAAAATGTATTTGGTTCTGTATTTCCAGCATTTATATATTTTAGGGTTCACAATTTCAGATGGAAAATTCAAGCACCCAATAGCCAAAATCTATACTCAAATTCTAAAAGGTCAAAAGTAAAATTCAAGTTATGAAATTCAGACCTGAACATCCAAAGACATGATCCATTAAGATCGGAACATTTTAATTTCTCTATGTCAAAGCAGAGGGAAGAGGGATTCCATTTTGGCTTGACAGCTCATCCTTGGTATCCCAGATGTTTGCTTCAAAATGTTACTTTATGAATGCCCCCCCCCCCTTTTCTTTTAGATCTGAATTGAGCTTATTGCATTTGAGCAATTTGAATAGTGTATGTAGTGTATGTAAATTTTCTCTCTGAATTAGTGAACCTGAACGATATACAGTACACATTTTGCAATTTGTTGTTTTTGGTCTCCACCAGCTCCTGGGGGAAACATCTGGCTCGTTAGCTACAACACAGAAGAGGTTACTCTAAGGCCAGTGCAGCATCAAGACATGAAAGTGTACAAGTTGAGTTTGAATGAACTTTGAATTCCAACAATCATGAGCAAAATATTGACGTGGTAATGGCTTGTAGCATCATGTAGGATTGGAGGTAAAGTGTAGCTGAACAAGCTTCTCACTTCACCACGTGGTTTCATTTCAAACCAATAGTAATGAAAAGAACACCTGCCGACACTGCACCCGATGATGCAGATTAAAACAGAGACTTCCGGCTCTATGGACACTTTTGAACTTTTACCATGGAAATACTTAAATTGTGAAAAAGTGGGGTCATTTGGATCCAGTTGATCAATATCTGATTACAGATGTTACATTTCAGTCATAGTGCTATCAGAACCAACCTGGGACTGTCTTGGGCCCCCCCGAGGCCAGTGCCTGGTGATGTGAAGAGCGGATTACATGGAAGGCAAATGTACACAGATCAATAATTGAGTTGCTGGTTTATTACCGAAATTGTCATAACACGCTGGGGAGTTTTCCCAGATTAAAAGTGAACCTTTATTTAAAAGAAGTGTTAATATACCAAAAAGAGTGAGAGAATATACAGCATGTGGTTAAAATCTAAAGCTCAACAAGGAACAGACAGAAGAAAAAAAAAAGCTTCAGTCCTTTAAAATACATTTACAACTTTACAAAAGAGATGCACCATTTCTTCTTCAGATCCATACAGAGCAGAGAGATGCAGACTGATCACAGGCGGAAGCGGTCAGAGAAGTTTGGGGATTGGGGGACCGTGAGAGGAACTTCGCTCTTCTTCAGTGCTACAGGTTTGTAATGTCTGATGGGCTGAGCCCTGTGAACCTGCAGAGGAGGTGAAGAAAACCC
The DNA here is from genome assembly GCA_031216445.1 of Lateolabrax maculatus. Taxonomy (NCBI): domain Eukaryota; kingdom Metazoa; phylum Chordata; class Actinopteri; order Acropomatiformes; family Lateolabracidae; genus Lateolabrax; species Lateolabrax maculatus. The sequence continues at coordinate 2,471,080 of CM062201.1, forward strand.
ACGTTAGACAGACTGCAGCTGCATACAGAAGAGACCATTTTACAGAGCAGTCAGACAAGTCACTATATCGTTACTTTCCCCTTGAACAGACACCTGTTTCAAAACCTGCAGTAAACAATACAATGTACAATGGGGTTTAGTTACTCTTAAAGCTGTTTTTTTTTTTTTGTTTTTTTAACAGTAAATGATTCATAACTTGTCACACAGCAAAACACAAAACTAGTTATTTGTCAGTTAAGCACATGCAGATGATTTACTATGTAAAACAAGCTCAACTGTCATTTTAAAGTCTGCTGACTGACTGCCCAAAAAACAAACAAGCAATAAAAATAAAAATAAAAATAAGTGCTCAGTATAGAAGCAGATTGGTGGAGGCAGAGCTAGTCACTGCAAGATCACGATTGTCTCTCATTTTCAAGAATAATAATGAAGGAGTGTTGGTAAAATTATGACTTTAGATGAAAACATGCAGGTTACTGTAAAATCCCTGTGATCTATTGGTGTACTGATCAATTACATTTTCATAATGAAGACTTACATATACATGACAAAAATGAAAAATAAGTTTGTAACAAAAGAACCAAACAATACTAAAAGATACTGTGAGCAACAAGTATCTGAGAAATCTCAAAGATTCAGACTGTTCAGAGACCAATGGAGCCAGAACATGTGGCCTGTCACTTGACATTGAGCACTAAAACAGCAGACTAATGATCAGAGGTCTTTCCCATTGGGAACCTCCACCACTATCACTGGTAGTCTCAACTTTAACGTTGATCAAAGGCAGGAACACAAAATTAAACTGGCGTCCATGAGTTTGTTACCCTGTGCATGCTGGGAGGGTTTCCCCAACACACCTACCTGCAATCACATGATCAGCACCAAGCTGATCGTATGAATGCTGACCATAGCTTCAACTCTACTCCTGTTGCCTTCATCCAGGATGAACACAGCAACCCTCAAACTGCTAACCGAGGTCAGTGGGATCAGTTCAGCCCGACAACAGGCCATCCCAGCTACAGCACAGGCCTCTCCAAGTAAACAGGGTTCTGCACTGACCTGTTCTTGCCGCAGCCTGGCAACCTCCTCTTTCTTCCTCTGCTCCTCCTCTCGTCTCTGCTCCTCCTCCATCAGCATCCTGAGAGCCTCCTTCTCACCGGCCAGCCTCTCGTACTCCTGCCGCTCCCGGGCCCGCCGCTCCGTCGACAGCTCAAAGGCCTCTGCAACTGTGGAAGAGTGAATGCCTTCTGAAAGAGTGCGGTGACAGATGGTGAAGGCCACAGGAACATTGAGTTACACAACGTGGCAGAGCTTTGAGTAGAGTCAGACAGTGTTCAATACTTCAAGCAGTTCATCATGGTGCCATTTTATTATTATTTACAAGAACATTTTCACTGTATCCAGCGTTTTGCAAAACAGCTCACCCATGTAACAACAAAAAAATATTAAAGTTTTCCCAAAATTAAGAGTCTGGCTAACTATCTGAGGATCTTAGCTCATCACAGACATGTCAGCTGATTAGTAATTGCAGAAAATAAAGATTTGTTGGAGGTCATGTACAGAGCGTCTCCATGGGTTTTATCTGGGAGGACCTCATGACCTAACCAGATCATGAGTTGTTCAGTTTGGGCTTTAACTGTTTCAGACCGGTTGACTCAACTGTGTGGTCTTTTTGGAGGATGTAGTTTGTCCACTGAAGTATACTGAGTTATAGAGTTATAGTCTTACCCACTGCAGCCCGGCTCTCCTTTTTGGGCTGGAAAGGCTCTTTATGAGTGACTGTGTTGGGCCTGGCTTTGAATATTGCCGCTTCCCCCTGTTGTTTCTGCTCTTCCTTCACCTAGACAGAAAAAAAAAAAGCACAGAGGTGTTTCAATTCAGAAGGTAAAGACTGGTGCTGAGAATAAAAACAGCTTTGATGCATTCAGTGGCAGATCCTGTCGTACCATCTGTTCCCAGCGACTGTTCTTCACAGCACCCCGCTCATCTAGGAGCAGTCTGAAGGGCTCGGGCTTTGTGGCCTCCAGCTTCTTCCTCTCTGGGAGGACCACAATGTTGAAGTCCGGCAGTGGCTGGGCCTTGAACAGCGGTACCTGGAAACGCGAGAGTGTGATTTAACACTTGTGTCTTTACTGAGGTGTGAGGACAGGTTTATGGAATCGTGACTCCACCTCTTCATTTCTCTTCTCCTCCAGCCTCTTCTCTTTCAGGGCCCTCCTCTCCTGTTCCCGCTCTTCAAACGAGAAGGGACAGACCTCCACGTGGTGGTTCCCTGGCAGCCGGGGCTGGAAGGGGAGGCCAAAGTGAGGCACTGGAGGGGCCTTAATTGGTGAGGGTGGTTTTACCTGAGGAAACCACAAAAACACGTGTATGGTTATTGACATGCGGATGGCTTAATCTGAAGAAATCGTCCACAAAGTGAGTAAAAGGAGAGGGAGCCAAGCAGAGTTTAAAATCCAAGACGATCAAGTGTTCTTACTTCTTCAACCTTGGACTCCATATGAACCCTCTTCTTGAGGGCAAAAGCTGGGGACTCTGGCACAGTTATTGGCAGAACTTTCTTCTCTGGCAGGCCCTGTAGACAGAAGGAAATCCTCTTTACTACATTCATATATTTATAATAAAAAGCTTAAAAAAAAAAAAGCTTAAAGAAAAAAGAAAAAAAAAAGGAAAGAAAATCATGTGAACCCTTGTAGTGGACACTAAACTGTTGGCAGCAGGACTTGAACTCACCACCACTCCTTCCAGGATCTTTTTGGGCAGAGGCTGAGGTTTAAAGATGTGCAGCATCTCTTCACCTTCCTGAGGCTTGTTGGCCTGTCTCTCCTGGAGCCGTTTTTCAATTTGAAGCTCAAAGCCTTCGGGAACAGTGGGTTCCTTTACTGCAGGCTTCTTTAGGCCCTCTGCGCTCTCCAATATTTTCCTGTTCAGCTCCAGGGCCTTGAATTTAAACCTGTGATTAAAACACAACATGAGTTAATGGCCCCCAGAACTTCAGTGTGTGACACTGACAGGAAGGCACTATAGGCTAGAGAGAGTTAAGTCCTGGCAGGGGGACAGATGCACCACTGACCAACTCAGCTTCCCAAGATGGTGTTAAACGCCAGCTCCATTTAAGTGTCTTGGAAATCTGGAGACATAGTTGACCATAAGTCACAATTTGCCATCATTAATAAAAAACCTGCCCAGTCAATAGGGGTGCGTACATTTATAACAGAGCTTCTGAGAGACAAACATAACTGACACATGCACCTTCTCCAATATGAAGCCCTGTTATTACAGATGATGGATCAGTGCTGTCCCCAAAGTAGCTACAGACTATAACAATGCTGCTTCACATTAAAGTCCCAACTGCTGCTCACACACAGAACTTCACCTGTCCACAGAGACTCCCTCACATGCCAAAAGGAACAATCATTTATCACGTTGTTATTCTTGGTAGTTAACTTCTTTAACATCTTATTTTATGGCACTAGTTTGATTAGCAGGGACAGCTAAATGTAGCAGTTTAGTTTACTTCAAAAAGCATATATTTTTATTCATTCTATTATACATTTTATCTTCCACTTTTCTATACAGTATAGCAATGATGCTGCTGAAATAAGAGTCAGGAAGACCAACTGACATGTGATAATATACAGTCTCTAGAAGTGTACGATTCATTACTGTCCCATGGTCTAGTGTTATTAAATTAAATAAAAATACTTGTTAAATTGGTACCGAAGTATCGTGATAGAATCTAATCGGGAGAAAAGTGTATCGTCCCAGCCCTACCACTCAATAGGAGGGACAAATTCCACGTATAAAAAGGAATTCTTTCCAGCCATGCCACCCCCAATATATTAGCCAGGTAAGTAACAAGAAGAGCAGATATATAGGAGAATGTGCTGGCTCTCCACCATGTCATAGAGAGAAAAGAAAAAACTCAGTTAGTAGTAAAGTGAAATAAAGGTTCGTACTTGTTAAGTCTGTCCACCTCTTCGGCCTCCAGGTCAGCGCTGCTCTTAACGGTGGGTGGCCGACTCCTCTGGTGGGTCATCAAGTGTGGAGTGTGAGGCTGGGTGAGCTTCAGGTGGTCCCCCTTCAGTGGGGAAGGCCCTGACAGACACAATTATGACACAAGTGATTCCGTTACACTTAAATGCCCACCATGCAGAAAATAAACACATGAACCTCTTGAAGAAAAACCACCAACATTCCCTACACACCTCTCTCGTGGCTCTTGCGGCTGCGCAGATGGTAGCGGTCCGGGGTTCGTTTCTGGAACTGCTGTATCTGCTGAGCCAATGGCACGTAGGCAGATTGTTCCTCCACCTTTCTCTTGTTGCCTGTCGACAGGTTGAAGGGTTGGGGCACGGTGGCACCTTTCATAGCCTTTGTCTTAAATTAAGACCAAAAACAGCTGTAAGTCTGCTGTAGTATAGTGCGCCTCCAGTAGACCGTATGTACATTTGGATGTCTTTGATTACTGCCTCAAATTCTAAACTACAGTTTAGTTTCAAATTTGTTGAACAGTTAGCTGGACGACATTTCGGGCCACACAACATAATCAGGATGCATACATTTCTCTCCATCAGGCTTGTCTCCGTGCAACTAATCGTGGAGTTTCTGTTGTGCCCCTCGGGCTCAATATAACTGTCAGGTGATTGCATATGTAAAGTACTTACTGGTGAGGAGGGTTTGCGGAGCTGAGTGATAAAGTCCACATCCTTGTGAGCTGTGTTGGATGAAGTGGTTGCCTTTGCACGGGTGTTGAAGTGGAATTCTTTAGGCACAGTCGCTGATAGGACCATCTTCTTCGGCAGTGGATCTGAAATAACAGCGACCAGACTCAGTTCAGGAAGTAAAGTAAACTTAAATCCCAACTGCCTGATATTTTCACATGGGAACAGCTTGTTAGCCAGCGCTTATTTATTTAAAAAGGTGTGTGTTTGTGTGACATGAATTATTTAGTAATGGTTGCGGCAGGACATCAAGTTATTAATATCTACTCACCGCCAGCCAAGGCAGCTTTGTAACTGGCCTCATTCTTCTTGCGATGTAGAGCCACTTCCTTCTGGAGGTTCCTGATGCGCTCCAGCTCCTGTTCTTCAGAACTATATGGCCTGTTTGGACATTAATCATCAGCAAAAAATAAAACACAGCTTCAACCTGCTTTTCATCTCAGTCTATCATTTAAAGTAAAAATATCCTTTAAGTAATTTAGAACTTCAAATTTAATTAATGGCATCAACATGCTACAGCACTCAGCTTCTCTAAATGCTTCTGTTTATTAACAGACCCCCCCCCCCAACTTCAGGAAGGTGATCCTGTGAAACACTGATTTCACTGGTAGTTGTACACTCACATTGTGTTTGCAGGAGTAGAAGCTGCTACCCGGGTCTTGGGCACACTCCTTGTATTCAGATGCCCATTCCTGCGGAGGGCACTGCTGCTTTTCTGGGCTGGTCGGGCAACAGGACTCCTAGAACAAACAGCTATAGTTGAAAACTTGAAAAACTACAAAAAAGGTAAGACAAAAGTGGGGGCTTGGACAGGGTCTCTTAAGCATGAGCAGTCTGGAAAAAGGAACCAGACTGTCAGTACTGGACCTATACAGTCTATTCAGTAGCTTTAGGTCAAGGGTACTTGCTACTGTAAAGGGCAGGAGAGGATCTTAAAAGGAAGATAGGACAGTCGTGGTACTTACTTTCTGTGTTTCTTTGATGGAGGTGCAGTTGGACCGCTGGTCAGCCCTTTACGTTTTGAAACCCTAAAAAATTAATAAGCCAATGAGAAAAATTGAACTACACTGTGTAATGCTGAAATTATAGTTCAAGTCCCCAAAACACTTGATCCTGCATTTCCCATGATGCAGAAATAGCACCTTTTGTTAGACCCCTGTCTTTCAAACTCCACTCAGTTGTCTGTTAGATTAGAAATCTTCAAGCCTCAAACCAAAATATCTTGCGTTTGTACTGGCTGACTAATACTCGATGTAAGAAGCACACCCAACATGTGTAAATTGGTGCCGCATTTAAAAAAAAAAACTTAGATTCAAAAAATCTAGATTTATTCACAGAACAACCAATGACAGAGACTGTCAACTTGCCTTTAAACACAAAGGCACTGTACCTGCATGGTTGGGCAGGGGGTTGATTAGCGGTTCTCCTCCTGCTTGGTCGGGCACCAGTCTGAGCAGGAGTTCCAGCCCCCCAGGACGTGACAATGTTTGGAGGGGGAGCTGTGGATGTGCTGGGACCTGGAACATTGAGTTCATGTGTTCACGTTAGTCATGTCATGAGGACTATTCACGGAATTACACAAGGATACAGCCTATTCTAAACAGCCACTTAGAGTTCTGCTTTCAATAGTCATTGTAAACTGTGCTTACATGATTCTTGCAATTTTTGGGTTGCATCCACATGGCTGAATGCACTTGTTGTAAGTCATTTTGGATAAAAGCATCAGCTAAATAAATTATATTATTAATCATATACATAAAAAGGATGCAATTTAATCTTTCCAAATCCATAGCATAACAAACCACTGGGATACAGGAGTACACTACATGTCAGTCTGAAAGCCTAATACTTATAATATTGACTTGATGATTGGTGAGACTCAAGAGTCACCATTCTAACTGCTGTGAATCCACATTGACTATAGCTGCTGTCTGCAGGCACACGCAGAACCACCTTTCAAGAATACAGTATTTAGTATTCTATACTCCAATTCTCTTATAATAGTAAGAGCATTACTATTATTACATAATTACAAGTGCATCATTAGTAAGAAGCTATAATGCAATAAATAAATAAATAAATAAACAAACCAGAGTCCACATCTGTCTTGACCTGAGGGTTGACGATAGCTCTCGGCAGATTGAGCGTATCACTTCTCATAAAGGTCTCAGATCTCAGAGGTGTTTTAAGGTGACCATCTGCTCCCCTGGCCTGTTGCTCTGCACGTAGGAGTCAAAGATCAAGAAGGGTGAGGATGAGACGTTATGTGAAGCGGGTCCACACGTGCCCGCCCACCATCCTCCTGACCAGGGTTGGGTCAGGCTGCCAGCTGATGTTTTTCTTCAGAGTTGCTGGTTGTTAACACTACTCAGGGTTTGTCAAAGGCCTATGGCTGAAACAGCTCAGCAATTACATTTTAATAAAGTGAAAATCTCTACCAGCAGTATTGCTTTGATGGTGTGCCACTTTTTTCCCCCTACTTTTTAACCTTTTTACACATTTCAGAGGAAAGCTGGGAGGAAGAAAAGTGAAAAATGCCTTCTAACAGAGCCCCCAGCCTTTCTATACCTCACTTCCTGTATGTGAACAGAGGTTTTTACCACCACCACCACGCTTTCAAATAATGCATGGGGCTGGATAAAAACACTTCACCTTATCAGGAGATGGCAGATGTGGTGACAATCAAAAACAAACATCAGTGTCACCAAAACCAAGCTTTTGCTTTTTCGCCTTCTCACTTTCTGCAGGTGTTTCTGCCTCTGGAGTCTGGATCTCTGACTGCAGGTGGTCTACTGCCCCCATGTTCCTGTTCCAATTATTATTATTATTATTATTATTATTATTATTATTATTATTATTAGTCTGATTTATTGTCTGTCCTCCTGCTCTCTCCCCCCTCTCTCCTCCCCTTTCAACCCAACTGGGTCGATGCAGATGGCCGCCCACCCAGACTCTGGTTCTGCTCGAGGTTTCTACCTGTTGAAAGGGAGTTTTTCCTCGCCACTGTCGCCAAACACTACTCATTGTGGGAATTGTTGGGTCTCTGTATTTAATATTTTAAAGAGTATGGTCAAGACCTACTCTGTGAAAAGTATCTTGAAATAACTTGTTGGAACGCGTTTATTTGTTTTTGTCCACCTGCAATAAAGTGTGTCCAGTGTAGCCATAGATCAGTGGCCTTGGTGTCTGTACAAGAAGATAATAAAGATGAATGTATCTTAAAATAACAACATCGACACCATAAACAGATGAGAAGATCATGTCCGCGTTAAATAGTTACAGGCTGCAACGGGCGGAACAAAGAGCCAGAAAATGTTTACTACGGTCTCAACAACTCACCGTAACGTTAACTAAACACCACAGAGACTCACATTTTGAAGGGAGACTTACCAAACCAGGTATCTTCACTATCGGCATTCTCCAGCTCCTTCAGGTCCACTACGTGGGACGGGGCATCGAACTCGTAGCGCTCAGAGGAAACGTTCTCACTGGTATCGCTGTCGGCCATGATCTCAAGCGGTGTTGTTCAACAATTCACCTAAACAAGAAGCCAGCAAACACGGTAAATCTTACATGAATAGCCCCCTGAAGTTAAGTCTGTTGAGTCCAGGGTAGCATTTAACTTGAACTAACGATAACACTAGGTTACATCTGACATCGATGTTTTTAATGGAAAACGACTCGCTAAATTAAAGTTACGTAAACGGAGGAATACAACTAGAACTCTTCACAGGAGAAAAGCCAATAAGAAAAACTTACTTGCTGTAGTAATTTTCCGTTAAAAGGACTGAAAATGCCTTTGGGAGTCGCGTTTTCTGTATATGAGCTGTACGTTAAGGTTACCGAGGGAAAACAAGTGGCTAGCTAACGCTAAACATAACATTACATGAGTCAAACGGCTAGCTAACCCTTATTAACATGACAGTCTCGCTACATTCGTGTGGCTATCGAATTTAGTAAACTTGAGCTTTGAAAATAGTGACACATTGATGTAACTAACTTGTATTAAATGAGTAAGATAGTGGCAAGGCTTACCGAATCTGTCTGTTCACAGAGAGACACAGATCAAACTGCAGACCGTTAGCGTTCAAACCGCTTCCTTTTTGAACCAGCCAATAGTAACGTCATGTTCATCAGCTCGCCGCTCATTGGCTCTTCTTCCTCTTTGTCGTCAGCTACGTGTTCTTCTTCTGCTGCAAACAGTTTGAAGGTGCATGCCGCCGCCTACAGTACAGGAGTGTGTAGCATCACATAATTCCACCCTATGTCCTAAGTCAAGTCAAGTCAATTTTTTTTGTATAGTGCCAAATCATAACAAAAGTTATCTCAAGACGCTTTCACATAGAGTAGGTCTAGACCATACTCTTTAAAATATTATTTACAGAGACCCAACAGTTCCCACCATGAGCAGCACTTGGCGACAGTGGCGAGGAAAAACTCCCTTTTAACAGGTAGAAACCTCGAGCAGAACCAGGCTCTGGGTGGGCGGCCATCTGCATCGACCCAGTTGGGTTGAAAGGGGAGGAGAGAGGGGGAGAGGGGAGACAGAGCAGGAGGAGAGACAACAAATCAGACTAATAATAATAACAACTGCAGCAGTGAGTGTGGAGCAGGAACATAGGGGCAGTAGATGGCCGGCAATCACAGATCCAGAATCTACAGCTCCAGGGGCAGAAATACCTGCAGAAAGTGAGAAGGAAAAAAAGCACAAAAACCACTAGAGTTAGTAACATGTATTAGTGGGATAAGAATGCGTACGGATGGAGAGGGAGAGGAGGAGAGAGAAGCTCAGTGCATCATTGGAAATCCCCCGGCAGTCTAAGCCTATAGCAGCATAACTAAGGGATGGTTCAGAGTTCACCTGAGCCAGCCCTAATTATAAGCTTTATCAAAGAGGAACATTTTTAGCAGACTCTTAAAGGAGGAGAGGGTGTCTGCCTCCCGAACCCAAACTTGGGGCTAGTTCCACAGGAGAGGAGCTTGATAACTGAAGGCAGACAATGCAGCCATAGTCTAGGACACCCTTTGTTTCTGGGTGTTTGATATGTGCCCTCCATGTATAGTTGTCGTCTAGACCCAGATACTTACAGTCAGATACTGTTAGCCTCTCGACATCAAGCCTCCTCTTCTTTGTAGATAGTTTGTAGCTTGAACCCCCATCATTGGACCACTGCTCAACTTTCTGGATTGCTTTCCCTATGTTCTGTAGCACATATGGCACATTTCTTTGCTTCATTCAAATAACCCCATCATCTGCATATAGCACTGATCTGATGCATCTGTCTCAATTTCAGAGAGATGTTATTTACATTATGTTGGACTGGATAGGCCTGGTTGCACTCCCCTGAGAGATGCCATTTTTCTATTTCAAAGTCCTTAAATGCCTCAGCTCCAACACTCTAAACTTCTGACCTGTTAAAAAAACATTATCCAGTTATAAGTATACTATAACTGGATATATATCCCATTTTACTTAACTTAATAAGCAACCCCTCCTTCCATGTAGAGTCATATGCCTTTTCAATATCAAAATACACTACTGCCATCAGTTCTTTAATTTTTTGTGTATTTCCAACCTCATTGTTTACTTTAACTACAGCATCAATTGTGTAGCTTCCCTTACAAAACCCATTCTGAAAACTAGGTGTCTTTGTTCAAGAACATGCAAGAGCCTATGAACTATAATTCTCTCTATCCACTTTCATAAGTGAGAAGTTAGCGCTATGGGCCTATAGCTACCAGAGATAGCAGGAACTGTCCCTGTTTTGTTGAATGGTAGGATTACTGCCCCTTTCCAGCTCTTGGGCATAGTTCCATCCTTCCAAATTTTATTAAAAAGTCCCTGCACAAGTTTCAGTACTTGCATAGCATAGCTGATCTTGCCCTAGGGCTGTGTATACAGTGTCTTGCAAGGCTATTTTCAGTTCAGGTATTGTAAAATCCACATCAAGTCAAGAGCTGACGCATTCCTCCTCTCTCTTCTCCCTTGCGTCCTCATTCTCTCTGAGAGTATTGTCTTTCCGCTGCCAATGGATGTCTTCAAGATGACACATCAGACTTCTCTTTGTGTGATACTGCCAGCCTGTCTCCATCAACCAGTGCTGGGATTTTAATCGCCTTTCTTTTTCCTCTCATTCGCTTACCAGACAACCCCTGGCTCTACTCTTCTGCCAATGGTGGAACAGAATTCTCTCCATGTCCTCTTTTTAGCATATTTCATGGTCCTACAAGTCTAAGAGTTTACATTGTTGGAAACATATCATTAGATATGGGAAGATTGTTATTTGTAGATGTTGGGGCTTTGAGGAAAAGAGGGAGAAATTTGGATCGTATAGTAAAAAACATTTTTTCCTTTGAAAAAACAAAAGTAATGTTCTTCACAAGAAAAGAAAAGTAGAAGAAATAGTAATTTTAAACTGTATGGAAATAATCTAGAAACAGTTGAGACATTTTGGTTCTTAGCTTTTGATGATTATCATGGAGAGCACACATTAAAAGTGTAAAAAAGTTCTAAAGGTGATGAGATGCCTTGTAGGGCTGGACTGGGTAGCTGATATTAAAATATATTGTGTATATGTAGCTTTAATTAGATCAAGGTTAGTGAGTTAGTCTGTGCTTCCATTTATCCTGTAGGACAGTTAAAGTAAATACAGCACCATATTACTTAACAAGATAGTCTAGAGCCTACAGCCATGCTCTGTGAGGCTGTACTGTAGCACTTTGAGCTCAACATCAGCATGTTAACTGGTTCACAGTGCTAACATACTGATGTTTAGCAGGTATAATGCTTACCATGTTCACCATCCTAGTTTAGTGTATTAGTAAGCTTACTTTTGATAATTAGAACTAAACATAAAGTACAGCTGGGGCTGATGGGAATGTTATTAGTTTTGCAGGTATTTGGTCATAAACCAAATAGTTGGATAAATAAAAAGTTTGCTCTGACAATGGCGCTAGAAGAAAAAGGAAAAGTCAGACGATCACCAGTTGAGTAGCAGTAGAGTGAGTACTAGTCATCCTGAGAGGGGCTTATATCTAGAGTAAAAGTCGGGGAAAGACTAATATTTGGATTCATAAACTGGGAACGCTGAATGTCTGACCAAACTTTGGGCCAATTCATCTAGTAGATGTTGATATATTTCACAAAGAAACCTTGCCCTAGTGTCAGAGGAGAAGTCAGGAGATCCCCAAAGCAGTTGGATTTAACCTCCCTGGACAATGAATGTTCATACAAAATTCCAGGGAAATCTATCCAATAGTTGTTGAGATATTTCAATCTTGACCAAAGTACCGGACCAACTCAGAACAACTGCCTGACATTGCCATCCCTAGGGTCATGCTGCCTGCAAACAGGGGAAGGGGAAGTTAATTACACAAATCCAATATTACAAAGGGGAAGTAAAATTACGCCCAATGCATATGGTATTTCTTGCCCAGAACTAAACCTCCCAGGCAACTTCCTCCCAGTCTGTGCAGTCTTTAGCCCTTTTCACACAGAGATCGCACAATAACGCCTGAAAGAAGGCCCGTCATTACGCCAACTTTGCTTTTTTACACTGAACCAACAGTACAGCCATCTCCTGTTGTGTGTGTGTTTTAACCAGTATGGATTTATCTTCAAACACAGGAACTTTACAAACAGCTGTAGAACCAGATATATATTTAAACAGAGAAAAACAGAGAAAAAATCATCTTGTGCCTTCAGCCAGTTCAGATATATCATCAAGTACAGGAACCTCAGAAGCAGCTGTAGAACCAGATATACATTTAGACTGTTTTTCTCCAATTGACCTTCAACAACTCACTTCAGTGATTTTTTCGTCTAAACCAACAACCTGCCTCTTAGACTCCATCCCAACCAGGCTGCTTAAAGAAGTTCTACCCTTAGTTAGCACTTCTTTACTAGACATGATCAATCTGTCTTTATTAACAGGCAATGTACCACAGTCCTTCAAAGTAGCTGTAATTAAACCTCTTCTTAAAAAGCCTACGCTTGATCCAGGGGTTTTAGCCAATTATAGACCTATATATATAACCTTCCCTTTCTCTCTAAGATCCTTAAGAAAGTGGTCACCAATCAGTTATGTGACTTTCTACACGACAATAGTTTATTTGAAGATTTTCAGTCAGGATTTAGGGAGCATCATAGCACAGAGACAGCACTGGTGAAAGTGACAAATGACCTTTTGATTGCATCAGACAAAGGATTTGTCAAGTTGTTCTTGTTCCGTTAGATCTTAGTGCTGCTTTCGATACCATTGACCATCAGATCCTATGTGTTTAAGGTAGTACAGTCACTGAGCACAGGTTTTGGTTTTGGTCTCTGAGCAGGCGTGATAGGAAACACAGTCACTGCCCCTGGCTCTGGAGTGATCTTCCTTCCGCTCCCCGGGGATAATAACCCTGAAGACTTTCTCAGCCTGGATTTGGAGATGACAATTTTTTTAAGGGAGAGCTTGTGTTAAAGACATAAGTCATGGAGTTTTAAGAGACAGTGTTTATTCAAAAAGGCTCTAACAAAGATATGGTATTGAGTTGCATTATGGGAAGTGTAAGAACAAGTTTCTTTCAAGCACAACCCACACCAGGAACTTCTGTCTGATTCGATTTGGACCATTCTTTTTCAAGTTTGTCTCTTGCAGGTCTCCAAACTTTATGGAAGTGTTGGTGTATTGTTTTAGGTAATTGTCTTTAAACCTCAGATATCTTCACAAACACTGGACATATATATTCTTTCTTTCTTTCTTTCTTTCTTTCTTTCTTTCTTTCTCTCTCTCTCTTTCTTTCTTTCTTTCTCCATAAATGGGTTCAAATTAAGGGAGTATGTTGCTGGTCTTTGACTATAATGATTCCTAAATATGTTGTTAACTGCTGTGTATGAACAATAATTCATATACTTACTATTTTTTAAGTCCATTCTTTGAGTGGTATCTGCCACTTGTTTTATCAGCAATGGACATGCCTTTATTATGATCACAGTGGACCTGGGAAATAAAGAAGAAGACGTAAAACAACTTCGGCAACCTTGTTTTATACATCCAGCCGCAGGGTTTGTATGCAAACGGAGGCTTAACCAGGGCCAAAACAGTGCTCACACCTTTATGCAGGGTAAAACAGAACTGGGGCACTTTTATATCTCTATTATATTGGTTGGCTAAGTTACCAGTAACTCATAATTTCGCCGTGTTCCATTGGCTGAAAGTAAGTGGTGTAGGCGGGCGCTATCTTCGTGGCACTGTCGGGGGCGGGACTGCTGGGTCCGACAGGAAAACTAAAGAAAGGCGAGTATCTCTAATAAAACGGTAAAATGACCTTTAAGTGTCTAGCCAGAATAGGTCTGTGTTTAGTTGCGTTGTGTGTGAGGGTCGCTGCTAGAGTAAGGTAATATACTGGGGTCTCAAAGTGTGTTATATGTCCAGCTTGACAAGAAGTCAGTTGTCCCGAAAAACTAAGCAAAGTTAGCAGCTAATCGTTAGCTTCCTCAGATGGAATGGAGACCGCTGCTAGCTAGAAGTTAGCTGATCCTCGGCGCTCATTCAGTGGCTCAGAGGCCAAAAAGGACCACGAATGAAAGTAAAGGTAACGTTAGGATGACATGTTATCTGTAACGTGGTGTTATTCACTAGAGGTTAAGTTGACAGACTCGGCAGCCCTTAATACTCGAGGTAGATAGCAGTGAGGAAGTGAAGTTATAATGCAACGTAAACTGGCCAGATTCTCCACATACGATTGTAACCTTGGAGTGTGTAACGTTCAGCGGTGAGTTGTTCATATAGGTGGTTTATAAAGACCGGATGTACGTGATGCAATCTGGATACCAGTTAGTAGGAGATCAATCCACTAATAATCTAGTTTTGGGTTGACTGAATTTGATTTAGGCACCATTGAAGCTTCAGTAAACGGTGAAGAAATATAATCTGAGATTAGAGCAATGGGTTAAAAACAGCAACAACAATAGTCTAGTTATTAAAACAGTCAATCGGTAGATCTTTTTTTTTTTTTTTAATCAACAAGATATGTTGACATGTTGACATAACCAAAATGTGTTGATTTAGATGAAAGGAATAAGAATGATTTGTCCATTATCATGTTATGCTGTGATTTATTGTCATGTGTTGTGTTCATTGAATTCCACATTTCAACTTCACAGGATAATTCCTTCATAGAAAACAGTGGGTTCAGGTGTTTTGAATGTGTTTCTGATATCAGAACACTGCTTTGAATTCTAGTCAGCTTCATTTCTACCATGAGAATAAGATCGTTACTGCAAGCAAAGCCTGCTGACTCACTTCAATGCATTCTCAACTCAGACCTGTCCATCAGAAAAAACAAAAAAACAACGTGGTCCAGTAAAAAGTTAAACCTGGCTCAATTTTGGCTGCAACACAATCACCATCAACCAGAAAAGCAGTGGTTTAAAATTTTAATACATGCAGGGGAACATTCCTGGTGGATTACTTTTGCAACGTGAACAGTGTAATTCCACAGTTATATTGCAATCGCCACAACAGAGGATTGAATTATTGTCACCCTGATATCTTTCCTCATAGTATTAGAAACAGCAGTGCAGTGTTTTGGTGTCTGATAAACCTACAAACTCATGGATCCATAACTCAGACCAGCCTTCCTAGATCCTATTTCATAATTTATGTACATTGTGTTAATACAAGGCTGTTTTTGCCCAGTTATGCAGCAGAGTGCAGTGAATTATGTACCTGAGAAGACAGGAAACCGCAACACCATTGTTGCCAAAGAGCAGAGCTGGGAACTTGCAGTTTACATTGATTGGTTGCTTAACCTTTCTAAAAATAAATTGTGAAACATTGTGGCTGTACTTAGGAACATGTGATTAAACAGCATGTGTTCACAGTTAATAGGAAGGATTTTTCTGAGACATCAATTAAGCTCTGCTAACACAGCAAATGTATTATTTTCGGTTGGTTGTTGTATATAACATGCTTCATTCCTTGCAAACCACTGAATGCACCCCAGCACTTCGTCCTTTTGAGCCTGTTCAGATTCATGGGTCAATAGTTTTGCGTTTCATACCATTGTCCATTATAAGCTTCCACATTGGGGCTCTCCACAAACAAAATACCTTAACTCTGGTAAAAAGTAAGTCATCACTGTGTCATTAAAATCTTTATTCTGTTATTATTCTTTCAGATGGCTGCAATCAGAAAGAAACTAGTGATAGTCGGTGATGGAGCCTGTGGCAAGACCTGCCTCCTCATAGTGTTCAGCAAAGATCAGTTCCCTGAGGTGTATGTGCCCACGGTGTTTGAAAACTATGTGGCAGATATTGAGGTGGATGGTAAACAGGTAAGCTGTTTTTTATAATGACTATATCTTTTATTATAATGACAAATGTCAAGTTTTTTCATATTTATAGTAGTCCATTAACATGGCATGGAGTGTGTGGATTGATCTCTGAACCTTAGGGTTTGTTTTAAAGAACAGCCTGACTGATTTCTGAAGCTGATACTGATAAAAAATCTGATAATGATTTATCTGATAAGGATATATGTTTTAAATTATTACCAAGATACATATGGAGCGGGACATTTGATTGTTACAAAAACTTAAATGAAACTAAATGACCGTAGGTTGGATTTTCTGTACTGCATTTTCTTGCCACTCATTGGCCAACATCTACAGTATATACATCCATATACATCTTAGCCGGGCCCTATTCCAAAGCCTCTCCCTCACCCCACTTTCACCTGTGATGTGTATCTGGATACCTTGGCACAGTATGTAGTTGCCTGGTAACCAGCTAATAACAAGTCTTTGGGAAGTCACTGGGCCCTGTTGTTTGCCAAGAAATAGTTCCAGCATGCAACCCCCCCTAAAATCTCAAATTGTCAATTTTATATTTCAATTTCTGTCCGAGATACCAGAGGTATTGGTAAGCGTATTTTAGAACTTTCCACCAGCTTCAAGTCTTTATGCTAAGCTAGGCTAACCAAGTTCAGACTTCAGCACTTATCTGTACTCTGCCACACAATACTGAATCTATCTGAACATCTCACTTACACAAAAAAGTAAAATAAATGTTTTTTCCAAAATGTAAAATTATTCCTTTTAATATAATTAAATGAATATAATTTAATATAATAAAGTAAAAGTAACCCACATTCCATATCAACATTGAAAGAGTTGATATGCCAACTTTTAGTAAATAAACTTTGAAATTCTGAGAGTGTACAGCTTCTTACTGCATGTCTCTGATCCTAATAAAGATGAGGCACTGATGTATGCATGTAGTGACGTTCTTGATAGTAAACTAGTCCTGTTGTCACATCCTGTTATAGGTGGAGCTGGCTCTTTGGGACACAGCGGGTCAGGAGGACTACGACCGACTGAGGCCTCTCTCCTATCCAGACACAGACGTCATCCTCATGTGTTTCTCCATCGACAGCCCTGACAGCTTGGGTGAGACTTCCTCTATGTCATTGTTGTTTCAGACCAACGTTCTGTTTGTATCTGCTCCATGTTCAACATGTGCACCTTGTGCCTGATGCAGAGAATATTCCAGAGAAGTGGACTCCTGAGGTCAAGCACTTCTGTCCCAACGTGCCCATTATCCTTGTGGGAAACAAGAAAGACCTGCGAAACGATGAGCACACACGGCGAGAGTTAGCTAAGATGAAACAGGTCAGTGAGGCCCTTACTTCATGGATCTCACTCCAAAGGAAGATGGACGACTAGCATAGCGGTGTCCTGTTTTCTGTGAGTTGAGCTGATTTTCCCTTATGATTTGGTTTATCCACACAGGAACCAGTGAAGTCAGATGAGGCGAGGGACATGGCTAACCGGATCAATGCCTTTGGTTACTTGGAGTGCTCAGCCAAGACGAAGGATGGCGTGAGGGAAGTGTTTGAGATGGCCACCAGGGCGGCGCTACAGGCCAAGAGACGAGGCAAGAAGGGCGGCTGCCTTCTGCTTTAAAAGTGTTAGGTCACACAGGATTGGGGGGGGGGGGGGACAAACCGGGCCAAGAAAAACCTCCCTCCTGTGAGTCTGCTTTGTCACCAAGGTGGGCACAACTGGAGGGGGGCGTTAAGGGAGGAGGGAGAAAAGTCAAACCAGGCCAAAGGGTAATAAAGAAGGTCAAATGCAAAGGAAAAAGGGAGCATATACATTTAAGTCCAAGGTTATAGCTTTTAGCTTTCAAATAAAAATACTCTAATTTTATGTTTAGGATTCATTAGACTTCAAATTTAGAGAATGTGAAGAGAAGGAAGATCTCTCTCACTCAGACTCTTGAGTGGGAGGGTAAGTGCTGTAAGTGGGGTTTCCAGTTTTCTGAATGGAGCACCATGGTCTCCTCTGTCCTAAACTGTAGCTCTATAGTTTGTGGTTGAGACCCGTTCCAGAAGATCAGGGGGGTCACTGTTGGAAGACTTCCATGGCTTGCAGTGTGACTGTGCTCGTCTTTCAGTTTTGTCATTTTGTACGTTTTTCTCTCTCCTTTATCTCCCTGTGGAAATACAGACCAGCCTAATGTTATATGGACTTGCCTTTCTGTTTTATGAACCTGTAGTATTTAATACAACTTTCATTCATTTAAAAAGATGAGTTTGATTATTGGCATCTGATGGTAATTAGACCAACTGAGTGTTTTATACAAGCTTATTATGAATGCAACAGTCAGAAAAACTGTATGTGATTAAATTGATGTGGACTGTCAAACACACTGTATACAGTTTGGTAGTAAAGGGTTGACAAAATTGTATTATCCTCTACTAAATTCTGAAATAGTGGCAGGGCCTTACTTTACCTCACCTACAGAGGACCAGACCTTTATGTATAATGGGGTTATATTGGAGACAAGCCTTTATTTTTAATTTCCTGCTAAGTATATTTCATCATATTTCAGTAAGAAGCCTCCCTGTCTTATGATCTGTTTTTAATTTACTATTGATGCAAACTCAACACTTGCTCCATGTTTACCTGTTGTCTTGATACATTCAGAAAGATGCACATTTCTACTGCACTGTGTCCATCACTACAATCATGTCATGTCACAGTTTGTCCTTTTTAACAGAACCACTGTTTTCAGTCCCTAATTATTTTCAGTCACTTTAATTTGACTGTTTTTTAATCACATACACTGAAGTTACCCATCAATGAAACTCAGTTTATGTACAGATTTTACATTGAAAACCTTCCAGCAGATCACAGGACAAATTTCTTCTTATTTCTTACTAGTAAGCTTTTAACTTGAAACATTTGCAGGAAATGTTATTTATTTTATTTTTTTGTGTCAGTAACTTAACAGGAATTAAAAAAAAAAAAAAGCAATGTGGAAGCTACTGGAAATAAATGGTATTTCTGTTGGAGAAGTGAAACTGTGGAGTGTGTGTAGTAAGTATGACATGACTCTTTTGTCCTGATGGAATTAGTGCTGTGGAAATGGACAGTATACTGAAGACATGATAGTATGGTAACTCTGCCCCCTACTGTTTTAACCCAGCCATTATTTGTTGTTCGGCTGTTGTTAGACACTTCCATTATTTAAATACCAGTTTTTATTTGAAAGTTTATGGTGTACCTGTATGCTAGGGTGTTATTGGAGGTGTGTTTTGTTTCCACTTTGCCAGTTCACTCATTATCTGCAACTATTCTTTTTCCGCTTTGTATTCTGTTGTATGTCATTTTAACTTTATGTGATATTCTACTGGCTTGCGTTGTATCATTTGCACACAACTTAAAACAAAAGGTCAGTGTGGTGTAAGCTTTGAAAAAAAACAGGATGTCAAATTATGAAATACAAAATGCAGGCAACTCCTAAATGATTGGTTCTTTGTAAGAGGAATATTCTTTTGTATACAAATGTGTCCTCACATTTTTCCAGTCATCTTTTTTAATGTATTCTAAAGGAAATAAATTGTAACTGATAATGACCAAATTCTGCCACTGGTGTCCCTGCTCACATGCTTTGTCTCTTAACACCATTGGAGTTATTATAAATCATGCTTTTGTCCACCACAGGTGTGTCAGTCATTACAGACCCATGTTGTGTAGCCAAACTGTGTTCAAACCCACTTAACTTTATTTTAGATTCTAGTAGAGCTCCTAAAGTTTCCAGAGATACTTAACCAGTCTAACTGGACTTTGGGGAAATTATTAAATTTCCATTTGATTGGATAGTGCAGCCATAACCATAGCTTTAATGAAGAGTTTGAATTAATTGATACAGAATATATGAAGCCCAGTTAAAAAGTTATTTCCATGGACACACTGACACAGCTCCTCCAGGGCAACAGAAGACATTATGACTCGTCTCAAGCTATGTACTACTCTTAATGACACTGACTATGAAAGGTAAAAATCACCAACAAATCAAAAGAAAGAACAGAAACACTCTGCAGACAGCTTCACATCTGTGATTCCTGGGCCTCACTTTTCAAAACTACATTGGATTCTATGAGCTTCTTAAGATAGAAAAGACTGTCTAAACCATCCAATTCTTTGGTATCTTAAAAAGCTCATAGAATCCAATGTAATATTAAATTTATACAGTCTAAAGTCTCTCTTTGCACAACCAGCCCTAAAAGTACTTTGCAGATGACAGGATCGCCCTGTTAAAAGTCAGTCCCAAATCCAGCACTCAGTTCATCCGTCGTCATGTGAACCACTCCCCTCAGTGCACTAACTGTTAAAGCCTCCAGTTGCCAGGATCAGTCGGTGCCTTCGCCTCTGACAGAGGGCACAGTCCTCAGCTTCACTTTATATTGTCTGATGGAGTCCTGCCACAAGATCCTGATAGTGTGGCTCTGCAATGAAAGCATACGATCAGCACAAGACTTCTTTTGTAAAAAGATATCTACAGTAGCTCGCTGATTTAATCACTGATTTCAACAATGGACATTTTGTAGATAGCTACAAACCTGTGTCTGGCTCAATAAACGAGTGTCTAATGAGGAAGTCCAAGGCCACCATGGCAGAGTTGGGTTTAAAGTCATCAGTGGCCAGCAGTTCCTTCACCTGAAACCAAGACACAGTGATCACAAAATACTCCTCTTGTACTTCATGACATCTAATTGTCTGTGCTTATAATGTCAGTCCTCAGAACATTATTTCACAGGAATACTATTTTTAATCCGAAATACACACCTTATCAATAGGCAGGAGGTAAAACTCTTGCACCTCTCCGTCCCCTACTCTGGGCTTGAACTCCACAGGAAGTTCCAAATCAAAGGCAAACTGAGTCTCTGCAAACACGCCCTCTTCATCCTCGTAGGTGTAGCTAGAAAATATGTTGAAGTAGATTGTTATGGAGTCTTTTTTTCGCAGAACAGAAAGACACTGCCACTAACCTCACATACCCCTTTTCAACCAAGGCAGTTTGAGGGCTGGTTTGGAGACGGTGCCTAATCCTGGACCAGTTCTTTGGGTTTCGACAGCAAAACAACATGGGTATCTGTTCGCAATCCCTTTAGTTTATCAAACAAAATAACCCAGTAACATGTAGAATCGGAACTTCTCCAGTCAAATGATACATGCATTCAATCCTTTCTGTACCCCGAGCTACGATAAAAAAATAATTTTAATTGTTGTATGGTTCTGCTCTCAGCCAATCACCGCAAGTGTTCTTCAATTTAATGCAACATGTGATTAGCTCACTACCGCAGCAGCTACAGCCCATACAGTGTGTGGTCTGGTGAAGTCGAGTGCAGTGTATTTGACGGAGTTGGCAATTCAACGTGCCGAGATGCCATCAAAACATTCAAAAGTATGCGGACACTACACACTTGTGACATCTGATAAAAATAAAGGCAGAAAATACAGAAGGATTATTTCAGGAAAAACTGGGATTACGAGTAACATGATGAAGCACCTTGTGATGTTTAAAATGACACTGCCCAAATAATACTGATGATAATGATAAAATATTTTAATAATTTGAACACTTTCAAAATGTACTCTACTGGCATCAGTGTCACTTTAAGGGTACTGGTATCATAATCTTTTGCAACAATACCCAGCCCTACTGTTGAACCAACTGCGAACCCGCACTAGCACCATTCCAGAACCAGAACTAGGTTTGCGTTGGTGGAAAGGGGGTTAAAGAAACTAAAACTGTGGTGCATTCCAACCGACCACAAGTGCCCCTTTTTCATTTTCACCCGTCCCTTAAAGGGGCCCTGTGGAGTTTTCATGTAAACTAACAAAAGTTATATTTACATTCAGTGTTTCTCACCTAAATCCACTGTGTATCCTTGAGGTCTAATCAACGTGTTGAGTGCATTTCCTTCCATATAAAACATTTGCACAGTAGAACTCCACAGGGTACCTTCAAGTGCAACACGCGCCGGCCGAGCTGAGAAGTGGCACGTCATAGCACATACTGGATGCACTGTACAGACGGAAGAAATAGTCAAAAACTCTGGGAAATACTTGGGACAGGTATACTGAATGACATTTTCACACTTTAAAGCTCCAAAAATCTTAGAACTTCTAACTGTTTACTGTTAATACATTACTGTGTCAACATAAGAACAAAAATAGATTAATCTGATCTAAAATTTTTTATGTATTTATATTTTTAACATAAATTAAATACCTCAGGAAAGAAAATGTACAGGCCTCGTTATACACACAGAATACTTGTTAGCTATATTGTTATACTTGATACAATTGTTTTGGTCAGGATCATTTAATGAGATTTGTTGAAAATAAAGCACCAGACTTATCCTTTAACAACCCAGAGACTCTTTTTAGATGAGTGGTGGCATCAACCTCACCTTACTGTGGTGACAGGATGAGCCTTCTCAGCAATAGCTGCTGGGATACATGCTTCCTCCTCACATTCTTTGACCACAGTGTGTTTGATACCAACACCAGCAGCCAGACCACCTGCTGCCTTCAACGACACAACACATCAGCCTACTTGAGTCATTTGTGCAACTCTGAACTTTGAATTTGAAATGATGAACTATTTCTTTAACATACATCTAGTGTCATTGTTTGCTGTAACTACTATGGCAGCATGTCTACAGAGTGTTAGTTAGAGTCTGTGCTCACCACATTGTCCAGCAGTCCAGGGTAGGTCTGCTTGGTGGGGGAGCGTCGTGCCAGCCACATACTGACTTCCCCACTGTCACTGACAGTGTAACCATTTATATGGACTCCGTACCGTGTTACCCCAAAAAGGCCTGGAGTGCAGCACCACAGTCAGCTTATGCAACACTAACACTGATCAATCATCATATGGAGCTGCCACTGTGGGCCAAAACTTACTTGTAGCTGCTCTTTCCATCCACATCAATGGAGGGTGGGAGAATTTTGGCATCACACTGTACTTCTGAAAGAGGAGAAAGCGTCTGAATTACTTTGATAAATGTGGTGTTATTGCTTATAACATGTAGATTAAATTTACGTATACGGATGCAACTTTTGCTACTTGCTACCACTGTCCAGTCCACTATAAGAGTTGGAAGAAACTGCCATCACTCAAATTAGCGTTGATTAGAGCCTTGAGTTGACAAAATATTCACTTTTTAATGTGTTGGGGTGTTAAAAAAAGGCTCAGAGAGTCAGAATTGGAACAGGTCCATCCACTGAGTAGCATGAACGTGCTCAGAACAAGTCTTCCCAGCCTTGTGGTGGTGTTGGACTAAATGTAATTGGATGGTTAGAATTTATCAGCTGAAGACTAGTCTACTTATTTTATAGATGCCACTAGAGAAAAAGTTTAGGTCTGCGAAATCCTTAAGCATCATCCAGTGGGGACCATGAATGTCAACAAAAATTTAATGGAAAATTAGACATTCATTTTCCAGATTTCCAGAAGTTAGCATTGACTGGGCCAAAAGAAAGATTGTCATATGAGTATGAAATGCAAGGCTGGACTAAGAACTGGGCAAATTGCTCCGTGTGGTTGAGTGTATGTGTGTGTGTGAGTGCCAGTCCTCAGCGTCTCACCTCGTCTCTCCATCCTTTCAGGCAGGTTAGGGAGCCCTCTTGTCTCATGGTCTGTAGGACAGCATCTACCGCCTCAGACCTCGTCCCGTAAGAGTCCAGACTGGGACAGAGAGACAGCGCGCCCCTGTGTGGCGGCCTGAACACCTCCGGATACCGAGTCAACAGGGAAGCCACATGCGGAGGGATCCAGCCTACCTGCGCCTCGTCTATCTCGAACCTCAAGCAGGTAGCGCGACATGAGCCTGCGGGAACAAGGTGGACATGTTGGTTACTTTAAAGACATCGAGTCATAACGTCGACTACGTGTGGAAGCTACTTTGACACCGTGTCACTTGTCTACCTGGTGAATAAAAGTTATTCATTCGGCGGAGGAGTTGTAGTATTCTCTCTGACCAGGCAGCGTTTGCCATTTTAAATCTCAGGCTCCCAATGTTTTATCTATACAGATAGAGAGAAAACCGTGCATAAAGCCCAGGGCTCAGCTTCCTCACAGCGGCCACACTACTGCGCATGTCTCCTGCTCCTTCTTCTTCTTCTTCTTCTTCTTCGTGGATGGCCAAACTGATTTCTCCCTCGGTCCGGCCTGCCAGGCAGCTCTTCCTCTACACTTTCTACTCTATCTATCTATCTATCTATCTATCTATCTCATTGATTTTTTATTTATTCCGCCTTAACCGTAACTATTATCTAATAGGCGTATCTATATTTAATCTGTTAGCTATATACATATAAAACATTTTCTATTTATAGATTTTTCTTATTTTATTTACACACTTACCTACTGCATTTTCCCAACACGAAAGCCTGAATGCTGTTGAAGCCTAAATGGGTATGAATGTGAGCTGACGTCAGCAACATATAGAATATTTTAGTGAATAAAAAAGTGCATTGTAATATAAGAGTATATTTAAAAGTGTGGGGGAAAAAATAATGAACTGTAGTAGAACAATTGTTTAGTTATGAGGAAAGGTTCATTTTTGATTTCCGAGGGGAGTTATCAAAGAGTGGAGACAACCAATCAGAGCAGGGAAATGCCGTCCTGTCAGACAGTATGTCCTGTCAGAAGTTCCGCAAACACATATTTCTTATCAACATAAAGTTTAAGTGCAGTTGTTTGTTCTTCTTTTAGAGAACATTTACCGTCCCATCCGTTTATTACTGCTGCTGTAGCCGGCCGCTGAACGGGAGCCGCCATCTCGGATATTAACAAAGATACCTGAGGCGCTAGTCTCTGTCAATCATCATATTAAACCCGCCTCCTACTAGATAAACGCTTGTGATTGGTTAGCCCGATAAATCGGCAGAGAAATCAGTCAGAGCAAATGAAACATGAGCTCGCAGATACACTGGTTCCCAGGCTAAGGAAAGGTAAATTGCATGTGAAGAAATGAATGGCTTCTATTCTTTTGTTTAGCAATGTTTTATTGATTTTCAGTTAAACCCACCATAAAGGTGAGAAGTGCTTTAGATCATTATCATCAGTTTAGGGCTTGCCAGACTACAATCTGCATTTTCACCTGAATTTGCAAGAAACAAACAGCTTCACCTCGGGCAACATGGTTCAGAGACATTCATCTCACTTCTGTCCAGTGTAGCTCTGTCGCTGGAAGCTGCCTCCTGTAGTGCAGGGGATGCCAGTCTGTTTGTGAGCTCTAGCAGCCATGGCTGTTCCTACCAAAAAAACAGCCCCCACTGTCATGGTCTCCACATGCCATGTTTCTGGTCCTCATGCAGTTTGGCATATTCTGAACATTTCTGCCACCCTGGACATGACAGCTGCACGTAAATACCATTCTGTCCTGCCCTAACATCTCTGTTCACAGAGCCTCACCGATAAATCCAGCCACAACGATTATTTTGATTTACTTAGATGATGAGCTAATTACACAGTTATATCACCAATGCTTAACCAAACCCTCATTCCAAAGTCTGTTTTGTCTTTCTTTTGCGATGGTTCAGCAATCAGACCCTGAGACACACAATATCTTTCAGGTTATGCTGTCACTACTGAAATCGGAGTGGAGGTGCAGCTTTGTCTCCTGAGAGTTGTCCTTCTAATCAGAAATACCGGTGGAAGGTTACATAACCATTAATTTCTTCATATGTAATTTACATTTCCTGACATATAATCAAATGTTTTACTGCAGTTCATACATTTTTCTACCTCAAAAAGAAACAAAAATAAAAAGGAACAATGACAATGTGTAGGCAACAAAAGTAACGATTTAGGGAACTGTTAAACATTTTAAAAAATGTGCATTATGTGTATTTCACAATAATAAAAACCATTTAAAAGGCATAATATTGTTTATCTTTGAATTTCTTACAGTTATGGAAACAGCACTTTATGATGATACAGGGAGAAAGTAAAATATTAGCAATCATAATCAATCATAATTAATCTAGCAGTATCTTGCCAAAGCTTATTCACATTGTTCTTCTAGTGTAAATGTTCTAGAAAGTAATTCCATGATACAGTTAGTAAAGAAATATCACACTGACAAAGAAACCTGTTCTTTGAGGGAGGACAAAACACATTTCCCAAGCTTTACATTACCCAGGTTAACTGAGGTGTTTAGAAACAACACAGCCTATAAATCATCACTAACCCTAACTTATATTATAGTTGCACATCTTTAATGTGTAATGATAAAAAAACATAAAACGAGGTAGTTCCAAATTGACCCAGCATTAAAAAGCAAAGACTTAAGCCATTTGACTTGAAATATATGAGAAAACTATGTAAACATGACGGTTTCAGCAGCAGCTGTCATCTGTGATGATGCTGGCAGCCGGCTGTACTGCTTCTCGGACAGCAGGGGGCGACTTGTGGCTTTAATGCTGGTTTACGATCAAATAAACACAAAGAAGAAGGGAAGGCGGCACAGTGCATTCATGCAGTCCTGTGGAGATGACATTAAATGTGTCCCACGAGTAGTTTTCAAAATGTGTAAGAAGTGTGCGGCCGCCCCGCGGTAGAAGTATAAAGCAGACACAGGTCGCCGGCTCGGTTTGGGCCCTCTGCTTCCAGCTGACGGGCTCTTCACCTTAAAAGATCCAAACAAAGCCAGCTAGCAACCATCCTGAGGGGCTAACGTTAGTTACCCTCACGTATTACCACAATACGAGGCAACATTAATCAACTAACGACTGTTTAATTAAGACCAGCAGGTAAGATTTATCCAGTATCTCAAGCTGTTTGCCTACTTTATGCCTTATGCGATAACGTTTACCTCACCACGTCCCGTTCAGTGTTAGCAAAATAACAGGACGCACCAAATTACATTCAAAACTCTTACACTTTTCAATTACCCTTGTTGTAAAAGCCGACACATTTAAAGGCACCGCGATTTAAGTCATTCACAAATATGGTATACTCTCAAGTAGCGTTTAGTAGTTTACGGTATGAGTGCAATACACAAAATAACCCCCCGTTGTTGACTGCAGTAGCTAGCTGTTGGCATCCAGTACGCACAGTTGGGGCTGATAACACGGGGTTATCTATCCTGATGCTGGCCTGTGTAACTAACCATCTCATTACCCGAAACTTATTATTACCAGTTATTCATGTCTGAACAATACATTTGTACAGATCCATCTCATTCTGTGTTTCATTGCTCTCTACACTGGATTGCGTTTTCCTCTTGATTTGACAATGTTATAGACACTGCTTTGGAAACTATATATTATCAGGAAACCCCTTTTCTTGTAATTACCCAGCCCTTTCCTATATAATATAAAACATATTAATAACAACGATTTCCCCTTTCTGCTGTCATGCTGTTTGTTGTGAAGCTCCATCTTCCCTCCATGGCTTCTTCAGAGGTCAGCATGCAGGAGATGAGTGAGGTCGTGATCGTCACCATACCAGACACAGTGGGCGAAGACCTCCCCTCTGTGGTGGAGGAGGATAAAGCAGTGCTGGTGACCACAGAGCTGACCCCCCAGCCTGGGTAACGTATACACCTCACGCTTCTGAGGAGATGTCCTGTTGTTCAGTGTGCTACATTGAAACTTAAACTGTGTGGTTGATCCTGTGGTTTTGCAGGGAGGACGTCCTCACAGTAGCATCGGTGGAGGCAGAAGCTGAGGCCGGCAGAACGGAGTCACTGTCGAAGGAAGAGGCAGTCATCGGTAATGTGACCTGCAAGACTTCATTACACTTTGTCAATATGGCAGTTGATCAACAGTTCAGTAGATTGCATCATTTTTTTTGCCATTTTTGCTTTTTTCCCTTTTTTCAAATTACTATTTCCAAGGTCAAAAGAAGGACTTTATTAATCCCTCCTAGGGAAATTAAATTTTTTCACACAAATGCCTTAAGTACAAACACACACACACACACATGCATTCTTGTGGAGAGATGTCAGAGCGAGGGGGCTGCCACACACTCTGCGCTCTGAGCAGTCAGGGGTTCGGTGCTTTGCTCAGGTGCTCCGAAGGTGAACTGGCACCTATACAGCTACCAGCCCACCCGCCATACTGACCGGTCCTTGCCCCTCCATGAATGAAATAAACAATTAATGATGACTGTTTGTTTCAGTCAGTGCAGTCTTGCCAGTCTACGATTCAAACCACATAATAATCTTTGTAATGTTGTAAATACAAGACTTGAAGGCTGTATGAGGGTGTCTCTGTCTCTGTCTCTGCAGTAAAGTTAACTGAGGAGGTGGATGTGGAAGCTGATGTCTTCTACCCAATAACCTGTGGAGACTCCAAAGCCACGCTGGTCTGGAAGAAATTTGTGTGCCCTGGGATTAATGTGAAATGTGTCCAGGTACCCAGGTCCTGTAGAAACAACACAGTCTGTGTAGAATCTCATTTCTGAACACATTTAAGGTGATGTAGAGGATCTAGGATAAAGCGGATCATCAACAGCTCATGAGCTCATGACAGATTTTTCTTTCCTTTCTGATCAGTTCAATAAGCAGGTCATCAGCCCAAAGGAGTTTGTGTGTTTAGCAGGGAAATCCACTCTGAAGGACTGGAAGAGAGCCATCCGCCTCAACGGCACCATGCTCAGGTCTGGATTTTACTAATTTTGATATTATTGGATACAAACCCTACAGCCTAGTTTTTTTTAGGACCATTTATTCAACAAAACCTTTTTGTTTATTATTGGGTGTTTCAAGGAAAGTCAAACATCTGGTTTACATACTGGTGTTCAGGACTTCTCAGTTGACTTTTGAACCCTTTTTAACTATTGTGGTGAATAGTAACATTTAAATGTGTTCTGCAGACGTGATCATTTTGCAGAAATGTTGCAGGAATTTGCTCTCTCAAAAAATGAGGAGGTCGGTTGAATTATTGTGATTTTAAAGATTAAGGTAGTGCATCGATAATTTAACTCTCTGAAAGGGAAAATTCTGAATGAGTTTACTTTTGAAACTGAACTTACTGCTAATACTTTTATTTCAGTAAAATGTTTAATTCAAGTCTTTTAATTTAAAGATACTGTGGTACCACCACTGCTAGCACTTGCATCTAAATAACATGTAATACTAAAGTGAGCCTATTTAACTTGTACTTACACTATCCACTGCTGTCACAAGTGATAATTGCCATACATTATTCCCATTATCCCATAATTATCACTTAATGGGAATAATGTATGGCAATAAGGCAAGTGTAGGCAAGGTGTAGTTGACAAATATGCCTCAGGGTGGCACTGTTCCATCAGACATGGTGGTCAGTAAACGCAACTTGTGTACACTGATGTTGTGTGTCATGCCTCCTAAAAGCCTTTTATCATTTTTAATTTCACAGGAAGATCATGGACTCAGGTGAACTGGACTTCTACCAGCACACAAAAGTCTGCTCCAACACCTGCCGCAGCACTAAGATAGACCTGGTGGGAACCAAAGTGTCCATCAGCAGTGATCAGTCAGCTGAAGTGGTTCCTGCCACGCCCACATCAGCTGACTGTAAGTTCCACAGCCTCAGCCATGGTACTAGTTCAGGGCCCACTGAAATTGTCACTAAGTTAATAGGATAAATGAATCCTGATCCAGACCAGATCCAGGCACTTCTTCTACTGCTGTCCAGTGTAACAACCATCTCACGTGACATCGCTGTCAATAAAGAAGTTGTGTTGTGTAGAGCGTGAACAAACACTGGCAGCAGCATGACACTCAACCAAAGCAGCAATACATTTCGTTCCTTCTTCCACTTCATGGTTCACACACTCTGGCAAAACACATTTTTCCTGAGTGATGATGATGACGCACCATATGATCACAGCAGATTCTGACACACAGACCTTAGAACTTCAGCAAGACTGAATATAATCTGATCTGACTCAGGCCTTGGGGACTAGGAAACAGGTGGATCAGTGAAGACTTCCATCTTATAGAGACAGGGTTATCCGGGTTCTTCAAAGCTGCATAACATTCGTGCTTCCTGGTACTGTTAGAGCAACAAGTCCTTAAAACCAATGTATGCCTGTGCATACTTACTGACAGTTAGCTGGATTGTGACTGTGATGTTTTAGGGTGAACCCCAAACACGAAGTCATATTCAGATTTAAATGGCTTTCTTAGCTTTACAATGAAAGAATGTTGATTGAATTCTGATTTTAGATGAAAACGTGCAGCTTAGTGAGAGATCATCGTGATCTGTTGTAGTGTAACCTAAAAATGAAAAAAATAAAAGTTTGTACACTAAAAAAGAACCAAACTAAATGTAGTTTGAGTAAAACACTCTATTCATTTTGCCTTTATTTTTAAAATAGGAGCATACTGTTATTCAAGATAAGTTCATCCAAGATTAACATATCAATCCTCAGACAGAGTTTAATGACCAAAATTAGCTGGATGAGAATTAACAGGATAATTTAGTCTAATCAACATCTTCATGTGGATTAGTTAAACCACGTTTGAAGAACAG
The DNA here is from genome assembly GCA_031216445.1 of Lateolabrax maculatus. Lineage (NCBI taxonomy): Eukaryota > Metazoa > Chordata > Actinopteri > Acropomatiformes > Lateolabracidae > Lateolabrax > Lateolabrax maculatus. The sequence goes on from CM062201.1 coordinate 2,501,622, forward strand.
GGCCAGGGACTTTAAAAGTGGCAACACAGGGAGAGTAATGAGGAAGTGAAACCACCAAAGCCTGCTGTTGTAGCTGTGAATACAGGAACTTACTAAGCTGAGTTGTCAGAGATGAAGTGTAATGATGTGGTTTAGTGAGTGTTGTTTACTGTTGGTGTTGTAGTGAACGGAGCAGCTGCCTCAGTTCCAGATGTGATGGAGGAAACTTCAGAGTGGGTCACAGCCATCGGAGGTGATCAGCAACCTGCATACACACATTCACCATCATGTGGAAGGAACTGATGGAGTGGAGAGTTGTACTCTCTCAGTGATGTGTGTGTGTGTCTGTGTCCAGAGGACTCTGTCGCATTCTGGCGTATGGTGAAGGAGGCGGGGCTGCTGGACGAGGTGGTGGAGGACTTTCAGAAGGAGCTGCAGGAGGTGCTTAAGGGGCTGCAGGAGAGAGTGTGTGACCCACCACTACAGGTCAAAGGTTAGAACCACACACACAGGCAGGGGTTGGTCAGTTACCTACAAGCTGCAACTTGCGTTTTCTGGATGACCTCCGGAGACACACAGTTCCACAGAATGTGACAGAACTCTCCACACTACCAAGAGTTGATTTCTGTGACTGCTCATATCATTTACTTACTCTGGAAAGTGTCAAGTGATTTTTAAAAATAATAGTATTGGTCTTTAGAATAGTATTCAGTGTTGGTCATTGGCTACAATGTTGAACTTTTTCTCTGACCTGCGGAGACTGGGGGTGTGCTATGTTATGTGTTATGCTAGAGGCAGCTAAAGGCTAAGCCTGTAGCCTGCAGTGGGGTACAAAGGTCTGGAAAGATCACTCCTTACTCATTGTCATCAGCCCCAACCGATGCTGACTCAAGGGACATCACTTGAGGACATTTATTGGACTTCACACAGCTCCCTTTTACCCGAGTACTCCTGGAAACACGCTGATGTATTAAATTGTTGGAGTTCTTTTCTGTTTAACATCGCTGCGTCCCACTGAACATGAGTTGTGTTTCAGATGCTGTTTTGCTCAACAATATAGTGCAGAACTTTGGAATGTTGGACCTCGTGAAGAAAGTTCTCGCCAGTCACAAAAGCCAGATGGACCGTTACAGAGAGCAGTACACTCGCAGCCTCGCAGGTCAGTACAAGAATGTTCAGCAGTCTCTACACTCAGGAAGTTGTAGTGCCAAACAAAAGTTATTTCAAGACACTTTTCACATAGAATAGGTCTAGATTGTACTCTATGAAATATTATTTACAGAGACCCCATAGAGAAATGACTACCCTGCATTCTGTAATCAGGGGTTCATTAAAATCCTGGTGTGTGTTGTGATGAAGCCGCGTCTTCTTCTGCAGCTCTGGAGCAGCAGTGTGACGAGCACAGGAAGCGAGCCAAGGAGCTGAAGAGCAAATCCCAGCACCTCAACAACGTCCTGATGACCCTGACCCCAGTCCCCGCACCCCCCACGCCAAAGCGACCCCGACTGACCCGCGCCATCTCTGGCCCGGCCTCAGTCAACGCCGCCCCCGCCCAGATTTCTCTACCTCTCAACCAGCTGGCTGGCCTGCCGCTGGGGAAGGTGCTGACCATGGCAGGAGCCCAGGCCGGCACCAACCTAGGCGGGTACACCTTCCTGACTTCCTCGCTGTCTGGGTCTGAGCTGGCGGCAGATGCCTCTAACCTGACCGTGCTGTCCGCTGCAACGGGTCAGGAGGGCGCGGGTGGCGCCGGTGGCTCCACAGCCTTCGTAAAGGTGGTCGGCTCTCAGTTCCAGCTCGTGACCCTGCCGGCCGCGCTGCAGAGCTTGGCCACAGCGCAAAGCACCGCCGTACAACAGCAGGTCGGCAGCATCAGCGTGGTGGATGCCACGGCAACCGCTGCAGACGATTCACAAGAGGAAGGCCGGGCTGACGGGGATGATGAAGGTCAGCCAGAGCAGGTTAAAGAGGACGATGGGGAGCAGCAGTAAGACAAAGGACAGCTGTTCTCTCCCAGATTGTCATTGCCTTCATTTCATATTTTCGGACCCTGGACTGAATGGGGATTACCTGTGATGGCTAATAGCTCATCCACATTTTGACTTTTTTCATTTCATGTGTTCATTTTTCATTTAATTCAAGACATGAGCCTTCCTTGTAGATGACCAACTTTCACAATACCCAAGTTTATATTAGAGGGGTGTCTGGAGTCAGGAGTGTGTATTTCAGGAAGGACTTTACTGTAAATATGTATTTGTAACTAATATATTTGATACTGCTGTTTCCATGTTGGCTGGGAAAGGGAGAATTGTTCAGTTTGGTAATAAATGCTCTGTTTTCAATAACAAACTGTGCATCATTACATATTGTACATATGAATGTGTGAACACGAAGCTGTATTCTTCATTTGAATTTTTTTAATTGAGGAGAACAAGATTCTGATATGACAAGAAAATCTTAACTCAAGGTTCATTTACTAGCTTCTTCTGTCATCTGTGCCTGCTGTCATCACGTGACAATCATTGGCTTACTAACTTTAAATGAATTAAGATAATAAACAAGAGGACCACTTCCTACACTCATATGTTATCTCCTCCTGAGAAGAACGATATGGACCACCAAGCATGTACTGGTATAAACATTTCCCATGTAAAAAGTATATTGGATAAAGTCAACGTTAGTTGTGCGTACTGTATGTATCCTGCTGCATGTCAGTGTGTCATTTGATTGAACAGAAAATTATTCAAAAATATGCAACACGTGACCAAAACATCACAAAGAATGTGGTGGTATTAAATGATAGAGTGTAATGTGCAGTCCTACAGGATCCTTTCAGTGTAGATTGTGCTTTAGTTCTATATTCCCTCTGATTACCAAACAGATCTGCAGTGAATGAAATTAGCACAAGCGAATTATAACGAGCCCTGAACTGAGTTTTTTAACCAGCAGACGTGACTTGACTTGGCACATTTGTCTTTTGCCCACAAGGTGGCGCAGCAGAACCACTGCTCCTGAGCTGTGTGGCGGTCGGATGCTTCTGTAGTTCTGATCTCCTGGAAACTGCCTGTTGGATTCTGTGCGCAGCAGTTTTTATTGGTTTTGTCAGTTGAACAATTTAGATTGATGGACACCAACTGAAGATAAAACGGAAAACGATGGCTTTGCAGGAACAAATGACCCCCAACAAAGAACAAATAATTCTTGCTTTTAGTCAAATGGAGATAATCAGGCCACACCATATTCGTTGAAATGATTCTGATGGTGAGAGATTCCACTCTGCAAGAAGCCAAACGAATTCTATTTAAAAAAATGTTTTGTATATAATCATCAACCTTACTTCCGATAAAATAAATGTCAGTTATGAGAAATATTCGTTTCATAGAATTAGGATGAATCTGCCACAAAAGAAAGGCACCGGGCACATCATTATTTTATTAAAATGTAGCCTTTAGAGTCGCTCGTCCTTTAATCGTAGTATACAATTAGAATGTGAACGAAATTTAGGATTCAAGTTTCAAATGTATTCAAAGTGTTAATGATGTTTGCCGAATTTAAGAGCGTCTCTTGATATTTTAATAAAGACATTCAGCCCAGTTATGTTCAGGTGGGAGAAAATATTAAATTGCCGAAAGTGCGAAAGGAGTTTTGGCACAATAACGGAGCGCACTGAGGCTGAAATCAGTCACACAAGTATATACGACCTCCTTTTAACTTTGACAAACAAAGAAAGTGGTTTTATTCATAGTTTTATTAAACAAGCATCCTTTATTGAATGACAGACGATGAAGCCAATAACACAGAGATGAAGGTTGTCGGCTATAAGCAAGATAGGCAGGCATATGATACTTTTTGGATAAATGGTGGCATTTCAAGTGAACCTGCACAAGTTCTTACTAGTTTTTGTTAGTCGGCAGGGTTCATCTATAGGCTCAGGTCATCATAGGAGTAATACGGCTCCTCAGCGGAGCGCACAGACACTTTGAAGTGGCGGCGCAGAAAGCCTCCGTACCGCTTGTCCCACTTCAGGTTGTTCAACTTTGGTCGGATCCTCCTCATGAAGCCTCCGTAACGCTTCTGCAGCTCCTCGGGCTCCTGGCTCTCCTGCTCCGCGGAGCTACTCCGCTTTGACTTGGGGCCGAATTTGCGTAAAAAGCCGCCGTAACGTTTAACATAACTATGGAGCATCTGATCCTCCGGAGCATCGCCGGCGTCCTCCGGCGCGTCTACGCCTCTCTCCTCCAGCCTCTTCAACAAGTCCTCGTATTTTTTGGGCAGCGCTCCGGCCTTCAGGATGTAATTGTCGCGCCACTGAGAGGTGAAGAGTTTGTTCTTGTTCTTGTCGATCCTCTTGATGAAGCCGCCGTAGCGTTTGACCAGGTCTGGCTGCTGGCTCTCCTCCTCCCCCTCCGCCTCATCCTGGCGGAAGTCCGCCAGCCCCGGAGCCCGGCCGCAGCTCTCCAGCTGCCCCTCACACTCCGCACTGCACGGCTGCGGGACGCACAGAGAGGAGCGTCACACCAACCCAACACACACACTTGGGGTGTCAAAGCTTTACCAGGACTTCTGAGTGAATCCATGTTTTTACGCAACCCATATTCTAGACTTAGCTTAAAATCTAGGCTACACATTGTTCACAGACATGTTTTTATCTTTAATTGAGGAGATGAAAATGATGTATCGTTCTGAAGGCTTGTCTCAGGTCTTACCAGGCTGCTGAAGGCGGCGTCGCGGCTGAGCATCTGCTGAGCGCATTTCTGACACTGTGAAGAGCAATCTGCGTGGATGGAGGGCGGCAAGCTCAGCATCAGCACCAAGACATACCACTCCATTCTTCACCAGGTCCCTGTAACACACACACACACACACACACACACACACAAAACAACACAGGCAATGTCGGTCAGTCTGGATCAGAGTTAGACCGGATGCTTTGAGGATTTGCAGACTCCAGAAATTCATCAAATAACTTAATCTGCACTGAGGATTAAATTATTTTTTTCTTGAAAAGCTTTTAAATTTAGTCTGATAAAAATTCGAATTAAAATGCCCTGTTTTACTGCTCCCGCAGTGCAGTGCGTAATGGCGAACTGGCGCCAAGTCTTTTTTACATCACGCTGTTATGTATTCCAGATGAACATGAAATGCAGTTAAAGTTTAAGTTTCAGAAAGACAGTAAAGTATGAAGTGTTGAGTCAGTACCTCAGGAGTTGGACAGATACTTCCAGCCGTGTGATCATCAAATGGAAACTCGCCGTCCGCCCTCAGACACTGTGGTTTCTCCTGCGCGGCTCGGCGTCTTTCTTTTTATGGCCGGAGCCTTGGCTGTGTCACTGCCGCGCATCAGAGCGGCTTCTGTTGAGGGACCAATGGGAGGGAAATATACTGCGTAAATAATCCCACCGCCTCCCCGCTTCAGGAGTTTTTAACAACGCCCACACAGAGAAGGTATAGGAGCAGCAGCGCACTTCGTCCCGTCAGCACATCATCATCATCATCATTCCATCTCTGAGGGGCCTGGATCAAGCCCTGAGCTGTAAATCACACTGACATCAATGAACATCACTTTAAATTCAGTCATGAACTAAACCTGGACTGAAATCACTGATCCAGATATGAAGATGATGGTTGGAAGGGCTGGTTATTTTAACAAGGACTAATAATGACTTTGCTATATGACATTTGCAGACCCCTTTTGTTTGTACCGTGGGTTTTTCAATAAAGGCACTGTAGTCTTCCCTACACTGAAGGGGTACAGATGAAAACACAAGGAGGACAGACTAACTCCACAGTTCCTAAATAACTGCAGGGTACATTAGTGTTTTAACTTTGGAGCAAGCGGGTCTAGAGGAGAGAGTCAGGAGCACACTGTAGGCCTGTGGCCTGTGTTCCTGTGTGTTGTAAAGTACTGTAGGTCTCCCTCAGTCTGGGGTACAACATTGTACTTACATTGTACAGCAGCCTGAGGTGGTTCAGGTTCATGTGGACTGACTCTGCTGTCTCACAGGGTGCTGTTCATTGTTGTTATGGTATACATGAAGTGGAAATTTTTTTTGTCCTGTCACAATGACAGTAAAGGACACAAACACTACAGTCAATGAAAAACTTTATTGATTGTTAAACAAAATCAAAATTAAATGATGATATGGTTGTGGGTCATTTCATAACTTTTCAAACTCAAAATTTCAAACAGTTTACAGTGACACCAAGACCGCAGAACATCTCTGCTGTGTCCCTAACCACAGCTCCATGGAAGAAACAGGCCCAGCTGGGGCCTGCGCTTGGCTCTATAGGATGCTCATGTTCATATTAGGATTGGTACTGGCAGTTAAAATACTTATAGTGTAAGTTCTCTTTAAATTCCTACTAAACTCTGGATTGTTGCTCAGTAGCTCATAAAGTTAGTATTACCTTCCCACATGTTACCTCCTTATTGTCTAACTGTACATCTTATTCCCTCCCTGCTCCTGGGAAATGTAGTTAAACTTGCGGTGCCACCCACTACATGTAACATACTGCTCCCCGACACTAGTAATTTGCTCCAGTGTTAATATAAGAAAGATAAGTGTAACTGTAAGGACTGACTATGCTTTCAACTAACAGCGTGTCGTCCCACTTAAAAGTGTCTAACACCAAAGTGTTTAGAGCTGCTCCTAGTGTCCACACCCAGTGGTGGATTGACAAGCCTGCTGTGTTTCTGTAGCCTTGATGAACACATGGGGAAAATCCTGCACACTTTGCGACAGTCATTTATTCACCATGTTGCACTTGGTTGCTCATGTGAAAAACGATGGAAGTGGCTCTGTGAAGAACTTGAGGGAGAAGTTCACACCCTGTCGACTCTCATACCTTTGCACACCTGACCAATCAATAAGTTGGAAGGATTGATTGTCAGATTGTCAGTTTCAGAAAGTTAGGTGTTGAAAGGAGGTTTCAAACACTGCTTGACGATCTAACAAGCACCTGTAAACCTTTAGCAGCTCACCATGCTTCTCGGAAGCCAAGAGGTGGCTGACTGTTCTCCCTGCTCTGTTTTGTTCCTTTGACTTTTTCCATGAAGCACAATTTTGTTTAGTGCATTGTCTCATTGTTTGTAATGATGATGCAACCAGGAGAATTCCATGTCCTTTCATGTGTTACTCTAACAGCTGGTCACCTAATACTGTTTAATGGAAAAATGAATATGACCCATGCAGCCATACTTTGTCCTCAAGGTAAATACAAGTGCAAGGTTTCCCCCAACAGTGACAACAGTACAGCATATAATAATACAGATTTCTGCATACTAAGTGGAATATGTCTACAGCTCCCCATCTCAGCAAACCTACACCTACTAATATCATGGCTCCATTCATGTGCCTCCAGGCTGCTTTGTGTATGAGGTGAGCAGCGGTGAGGCAGACAGTGCTCTGTGCTGTACAGTGGGAGGACCCCCTGATATTATCCATATGTGACAATCCGGCCTCATCCCATTTCAAGGTTGAAGCCTTTAGAAGCTCATTGACGGATCAAGGTTACACTATGTGTCTTCTTACCTTTGTGTGTGGCTTATTATGGATAGCAGATCTCACACTACTTTACACTCTGGACAACCTGTTGAAATGTGATTCTATTTGTACATTTTTATTCCATTTTAGATACAAGTTCGTTCTTCACTTCACAAAAAACGAATCTCTGTAACTATGACGACAGTGTTCAACATTTCATCACTTACTACACTGTGAATGTGCTGTGCTCCTCCAGGTCGTAGAAGGTGCTGCGCTGCAATACCCAGGAGGCTGACACCTTCTACAATTAAAAGACATCTTTCAAACACACAACACTCACACGGTGTGCAATATCCACACACCAGCGTCAGCAAGACGGCTCCACAACTACTGGCCAGGCTGCTGTCAGATCAGCTGTGGATATTCTTGGTTGCCGGAAGATGAATCCCAGTGTTCTCTCTGGAGACACCCTGCACACCCATCTACCACTCTAACATCCTCACCCTGACTTTTCACCCCACTACATAAAGGATACGCTCCTTCCTGCATTAGCACTGAATGTTGGCACTGGGTGTGAATGGTGAGCTGCAGAATCGTCCAGTATGGAATAAACTGAAAGCAGATAAAGCAATAATAAGCTTGTATGTAACAAAATAACAGGAGCCAATCATCAGTATGGAGACACATGCTGTCAGCGGAATAATGAACTTCAGTGTTTCATACTGTCATATATATATATCATATATCACTTTAAAGAACTGGTCTGGGTTCAGTGGAAAGTTTTTGTGTCTTTCAGGGGCTTAAATCCAGTTCTTGGGAAACCTGTATGTGTCCGTCATCACAAAAGGTTTCATAACATGCAGTGAGAAACATGCCTGAAGTCGCCACGGTGGAGTTCTGTAATGTTCTGTCGGTGTTCAACACTCTTTGTTCTTCAAGGGCGACAGCCAGGAAGTTCTGTTTTGATGACGCTGTTTAGACCCTATTGTGAGATGTGACTAATCACTTCCTGGCCCATGGATGGATGATGGACACAGGTTGGGGATTTAAGCCTGAGTTACCGCACAGCATTGACAATCTCTTTTTTTCCTTCCTCCACACGGAGATGAACAGACCCTGAACACACCGGGTGGAGTGTTCTATACAGTATGAGATCAAATCCGTATCCGTATATCCGTATCCGATCTGTAATTGAATTACAACGTGTAGAAAACAAGAGTTACCATGGTTACCACAGCATACTTTTTTACCTGCATTCGTCCAGGAAATCATAGTTATTCTCTGGATTTTTTTTCTTTCTTTGCTTCTTTTTAACCTGATACAAAGAAGGTCAGACCTGGAAAATAAAGCTGTCCTCTTTTTTTTTACGAGCATGTCATCCTGACACAGAAGTTTTATCTAAACAGACTGGACTTTATCCAGGAATTGATTCCTTGTAAAGGTTTCTTATGAGGAAAAATGATCATACAGTATGGCTGGATTAATATGTATGAAAAAATGAGCTGTGGGCCCCTGTTGACCCCATGTTTGTGGTTATTTGGTCACACACACACATTTATTAGTAATGTGCAATGGGTTTGAGGGCATTTTATAAATATGTGAAGGATGTCTTCAAACTAATGTTGCTCTTTAAAGCTGAACCAATCAATGATTTCACATTAACAATGGATCAAATTACTTTGTGCAGTGTGAAAAGTGTCGCTCAAAATGACGAATGTACAGAGAATGATCACTAACTCTGCAGTTCTTTTGAATATCTTTCAGCTCATTGTTTCGGTTCAGTCTCAGAACTAGCAGCGTTCCCAGCAGCAGCAGCAAGACCAAAACAGAGCTAAAAGGAGAGTGAATATTTGACTTACATTCATTCTCACAAAAACTCCTGATGATAATGCTTCTCTGTGTCTGCTGGATATGCAAATTCTCGCTAACATGTTTGTCATGGCACAATTTAGGCCGAACCATGGGTAGTGGTTCTAGCATGATCCATGATCCAGACAGTGTAGGTGTCGCACATCTGCAACACCTAATGTGTTCATACTTGCATGACTCACACTCTTGTTAATGCAGGAGTTGCCATTTATCTCTGACACTGTAGTGGGGCTGTGGACACATCTATAGCAAGCACACGGGAGGGCTGCTGTAGATAATTAAAAGCAGGAAAAGCCAATCGTCAACAAGGAGTCACACAAAGCAGCTGTGGTCGCAGGCCGCAACCTTCTTAATCCCAGGAGGCACTAGCTGCAATTAGAATCATAGTCACAGGTTACAAAACCTGTAAACCTGCATTACCATAATTGGATGAGTAGTCAGCTGGTGGCTGATGAATGGGTCAGTGATGGTGATGTATGATCCTTAACTAATGCTAAGCTAATGTATGCTAAATACACCAATAACCAAAGTAGATTAGATTAGATTAGATTCAACTTTATTATCATTACCCATGTACATGTACAGAGCAACGAAATGCAGTTTAGCATCTAACCAGAAGTGCAATAGCAGTAAGTACCAATATACAGATAATAAATAACTATTTTACAGATAATAAGTTAGCGATATAAGTACGGTATATACAGATTGAAAGTGCAAACAGATTCCAAAGTGTTTGAGTGCAGGAAGGTCCAGTAGTGCAGTAGTGCTGGTGTAAAGTCTTTGGTCAGTGGGGGGAGATGACGAGTAGATGGGTTTGTGGGTGGTGGTGGTGGTTGGGGAGTTGGGGGGTGGGGGTTCGTCAGCATGGGGCAGAGTTCAATAAGGACACAGCTCTGGGGAAGAAACTGTTCCTCAGTCTGCTGGTCCTTGTCCGGAAGCACCTGAAGCGCCTGCCTAATGGCAGGAGGGAAAACAGTCTGTGTGCAGGGTGGGGGGCGTCCTTCAGAATGCTGCAAGCTCGACGCAGACAGCGTTTCCTCTGGACTTCCTCAATGGCTGGAAGTGGAGTTACAGTGATGGGTTGGGCAGTTTTCACCACTCGCTGCAGTCCCTTGCGCTCCGCAACAGAGCAGCTCCCATACCAGACTGTGACACAGTTGGTTAGGATGCTCTCAATCACACAGCAGTAAAAGTTCACCAAGATGGCTGAAGATGGTTTTTCTTCAGTGTCCTCAGGAAGAAGAGGCGCTGGTGAGCTTTCTTGACAAGGCTGGAGGTGTTGGTGGTCCAGGACAGGTCCTCCGAGATGTGGGTCCCCAGGAACTTGAAGCTGGAGACACGCTCAACGTCCATCCCATTGATGTGGATGGGCGCATGCATGCTTCTTTTCTTCTTCCTGAAGTCCACGATGAGCTCCTTGGTTTTGCTGGTGCTTAGGAGCAGGTTATTTTCGGCGCACCATGTGGCCAGGTGCTGTACCTCTTCCCTGTAGGCTGTCTCATCGTTGTTTCTGATGAGACCAATCATTGTGGTGTCGTCTGCGAACTTGATGATGGAGTTGGATCCATGCACAGGTCTGCAGTCATAGGTGAAGAGGAAGTAGAGGAATGGGCTGAGCACACAGCCCTGTGGCACACCGGTGTTGAGTGAGACAGTGGTGGAGCAGGTGTGGCCTGACCAAACATGTTGTGGTCTGTTGGTCAGAAAGTCCAGAATCCAGTTGCAGAGGGAGGTGTTGGTGCCCAGGTCTCCAAGTTTAGTGATTAACTTGGAGGGGATGACAGTGTTGAATGCTGAGCTGAAGTCAGCAAACAGCAATCGCGCGTAGGTGTTGGTGTTGTCCAGGTGTGTGAGCACAGAGTGCAGTGCTGTGGAGACTGCATCGTCTATACTCCTATTGCTGCGGTAGGCAAACTGGTGTGGGTCCAGTGTGGGTGGGAGGGAGTCCATCAGGTGAGCCAGGACCAGCCGCTCAAAGCACTTCATGATGATGGGTGTGAGTGCTACAGGGCGGTAGTCATTAAGGCACGTCGGCTTGGAGTGTTTCGGCACTGGCACGATGGATATGGCTTTAAAGCATGTTGGCACAGCTGCTTGGGCAAGGGACAGGTTGAAAATGTCCGTGAAGATCCCAGAGAGCTGTTCTGCACATGCCCTGAGCACACGTCCAGGAATGCCGTCAGGTCCAGCAGCCTTGCGTGCATTGATCCGGCTCAGTGCCGTGTGGACAACAGTGGAGGAGAGTGTGGTGGGCTGGTGATCTGCTGGGAGTGTTGTCTTGGTGGCTCTGTCTCTGTTTTCCTTCTTGAAGCGAGCATAGAAGTTGTTAAGCTCGTTCAGGAAGGAGATGTCTGTGGCTGTGGGGGTGAGGTTGCTGGGTTTGTAGTCGGTGATGGCCTGGATGCCCTGCCACATGCGTCTGGGGTCGGAGTTGGAGAAGTGACCCTCTATTTTTTGCTTGTAGCAGTTCTTGGCCTTCTTGATGCCCCTCCTCAGGTTAGTCCTGGATGTGCTGTAGGCCTGTGCATCCCCTGATCTGAAGGCCGTGTTGCGGGCCTTTAGCAGGAGCCGCACCTCCTTGCTCATCCATGGCTTCTGGTTGGGGTATGTGGTGATCTTCAGCCATGTTTGTGTTTTCAGCCATGTTTGTGTAAACATGGTCCAAAGTTTTGTTTCCTCTGGTGTGGCAGGAAACATGCTGGTGGAATTTGGGGAGCACTGTCTTTAAGTTGGAATGATTAAAATCACCCGCAACAATAAAAGCAGCCTCCGAGTGATCAAGTAACAAGCCCATTGCAGTGCATTTGATGACCAAGTCATTCTTAAGGGATACGCAGGACTGAACATAGACCCTCAAACCTTAGTTTAGTTTACTGTTATTTATATATCAGGGACAGTATCCCTCTATGAAGCGACAAGACTGTAGCATACAAAATTGTCCTTTAAATATATATATATATATATATATATATATATAGACCATTTGAAAATCACAATATGCAAGTAATACAAATGGGACTATGGTTTCTATAACACTAATGCTCATATTGGGATTAAGTTAACATTCCTTGACTTAGAATTGTTGGAATTATTTGAATAATTGCATATAGAATTCTCCTTTGTTAGGGCTTGTTGCTGTTTATTCAGCTCATACCGTAAACTCATTGACAAAATGTGCTTAGAGATTCCTTTATTCATATTTAAATCTGATGAATAAGCTCTGTTGTATGTTATTTATCTTGCCTGTGTCCCTCTCTGAGGGAAGCGCTGTTAAATGTTTGAGCGTCACGTTATCTAATTCTTAATGAGCTTTTGTCACTTTGGCAAAAGGTTCCTAAGCAACCTGCAGTGGGATTTCTCTTTGTGTCCCTCCTCTTTGTTTTCTTTATGTCTTGATCTGATCCTCAGTGTGTTGGCTCAAACACTGTGTGACAGTGGTGGCTGCTGCATTGATTTATTGGCTCCTCCGGTCTTAGACTCATATATTAATACACTACTGTCTTTTATCATCCCTGGACCCAGTCAGGATCATACACCTGTAATCTGAGGATTGAGACACAGTATAGGTGTTCAAGCCAACAGACAAGTGGACTGCATGGGGGTGCCATGACCAGATTAACCTGTTAGTGTCCCTGGGCAAAGATTTGGCCCCTTTTCACCTTCCAACCCTATCCCCATCTGAAAACAGGGAGGTTTCTAACCAAAAGATGATAAAATATACTAAAATATACTGAAAGATATAAAGAAAGATGAAGAGAAATTAATTAACAGTATTAGGACTTTTCACACTAAAACCCACATCAGCCCAAAGATTTCAGCTCTGAAACGTCACCTCACACTGTGAGAAATCGTTAGTTTACAGAGGCTCCTGGACTTCCCAATTACGTGAAGTGAAGATCTCGGATCACACTCTTATAACCCAATATGCAATGTTCTAACCTTTAGATGATTGACGTATTAATCAAACTGGACTCCATACATTGTATGTCATCTCCACCATTTCTCCAACACACACACATCAGTGCCTCCTCTTGAGTTTTTTAAAGGCAGGACTATTTCTTTCAGCAGAACGTGGCCAAAAAGAGCAAAGAACAAAAGCAACAATACAATAATACATGAAAGATTATTACATAAAAATTATTCTTACATGCACAAGGAAAAACAAAATGCCATTTTGAATCTAAATTTAAATTCAGTGACAATCAAAAGGAATGAGAAGCATGGTCCAGCATAAAATCAGGGTCTCAGGTCTCAATACAAGGATAAGTCTGAACAACAACAGCACCATTTGACGACATAACAGAAATCTTCATTGGTATAGTTTATAATTTAGGCTCATCTAAACTGTATTCCGGACTTTTACTTGAAAGATAAGAAAAAAATGCTCTCTCTGGTAAATAGTCTTTATTTTTTTTACTTGTTACCATAACATTACAAAGGTAATTGTATGTCTGTTGTATATACAGCTTTGAAAATTGATACATTATAATGTACAACTATATATAATGTATACACTTTTAAGACATTTGACAGTTTTAATCTTAATCTTTGAATTTAAATTATAATTTGTACTTGTAATTTGATTTAGAGTAGAAAAGCCACTGAAACATCACATGACAGTTACTTAGCTGAGGTCAATTGAAAAATTAATTATTTTTTTCTTGTGATGCTCACAGTGTGATCAGCCACAGCCAACATGGCCTGTAAGACTAATATTGAGATGCAGTGGTGTGAAAACATGAATTACTACACAAACATCTACATCAAAGACAGAATGCTGTCTCCTTACCCAATCCCCACAGATAACATTCAGCACAAAAACATATTCCCTAAAACACAACTTTCATTATCATCAGTCAAAAGAAATATGCAGGAATCGAGGACATGATTCCTATAGAGTACAGTCCTTTAATCTGAAATCAGTATTATTAAATCACATGGCATGCAAACTCTCTCATCCTCTGGGACAATATTAGACATATATGTTTCTATGGCTAATATATGGTTAATATAGGGATCATTGACTCTCATACTAAAGATATGGCTACAGTTTTATTATTCTAAAATAATATGTTTGAATTTGTCTTTTAAATTGTTTCTTAATTCTTCTGTCACTTTTTGGAAAGATAGTGGTAAAATGATGAACATATAGAGGGAAGAGATTTCTGACACAGGTTATGATTGTTGGGAAGCAAATGATTTGTCGGTTAAACTGGACTGAGTGAGAGATCCACTGATTGTCTTGAGAACAACCAAAGGACTGTGGAGTAAACCTATTAGATTAAAAATGTAAATAAATAGTACATTCTGTTTGTGTGTACACAATTTTTATTTTGACTCAGTCCCACATACACTGTCCTGCTGCCCCACATACTCCAATACAGCACCAAATGTGGATTCATCTGCCGCTAAAAATAATCCCCAACAAAAAAATGTAAACTTATTTTTTAAATATACATTTGTGAGCTTTTTTGAAAGTTCAACATGTTCAGTAGGAATCAATTGATTTATTTGCCAAATGTTGAACTATTCCTTTAAAGACACAGAACAGTGAAACAAAGGGTTAGTTACCAGCTGCCTAACCACACAATATAGGCTAACTGTTGTTATTGGTCATCTTAGAAAAAGCCTGAACAGGCTGTTTCCCTGCCTGGTTCTAACAGAGGACACTGTGCTGATAATACTGATGCTTTACACTTCTTATTACACAGAATTGGCCAGCGGTGGTCACAGTAAACATTTAGACTCATCCACCACTACAAAGACCTGAGAGCAGCTCCAGAGGAATGTGAACAGTCTTCAGACCAGCCACTTGTGGATTTGATATGAGGCCATATCACATAATGGTCTGAGCAGGGAGAAACAGAGCATGTACATAAAAGTGGAAATTAATTTAACATTGACTTGTGCAGTCCATGTTTACAGTGCATCTTTAAACCAGGTATTTCAAACATTTTCATAAACCATACCTTCCTGTATTTGAGCCAGGCTCTTCAATGTTTCAGCGCACTAACTGTTTTCTTTCAGTCGGACGCAGTGAAGAAGAGCACCAGCCACCTGAAACTGCAGCTTCCGGTCCAACAAACCAAATAGGACACTGATGTTTCTGCTCACCTCCTGAAGGACAAGGCTGTGTTTGTTTCGGCTGTTGTTCAATAAATGATTAATCCACTCCTTAGGCACACACATTCACACACACACACACACACACACACACACACACACACACACACACATACGTGTGTGCAGGGGGACATGCACACGCAACCAAGGACACATGCAAATGCACACACACACATACACACACACACACACACACACACACACACAGGTTTGACCAATTACAGTAAGCCGAATTGTTTTTTTTATTGCGCACAATTAAACAGCAGATATGTTACACATTGTTAAAACGGAACCAACCAACATCCAGAACATCTCAGATGATCCACATTTAGTGCACGATGGGACCGCTACTTTCTCCACTGAAAACCATGCCAGAGCAGAGAGATTCTTCAAACTGTGTCGGACAGAGTGACAAGAAAAGACGAGAGCAGGAGAAACTGGGGATCTACATGCAACCAAGTACTGATGTTACCTCAAAAAATGTCTAAACTCTCATTTCTCCATGTTTTATTATTTCAAGCAGCACAAGGAAGTGGAGTGCATGGGGATAAATCCACAAAGGCTCACAGAGACGAGGCTAACAGAGTCAAACAGTACTTACCCCCAGCTCCTGCCCTCTTTTACTCTTTATTTTTGATAGTTTCTGGCAGTGTGGAGGACTGTAATGCAGCAAGACATGAATATTTTGTCCATATATTTGTCTCTCAATATAAAGTAGGACTCCTATGCTACTTTTAGTCCCTCCGAAATTGAACATCTGGTTGATAGTGCTGCAGGCTCGCTGAGAACGACTCTCGATTCTATTGCCCCTGTGAAAAAGAAAATAATAAAACAAAAGATGTTAGCTTCATGGTATAACTCCTTAACCTGCAAATTAAAAGAAACATCACAAAATTTAAAAAGGAAATGGCTTTCTACCAAACTGGAGAAATCTCATTTAGTTTGCCAAGATAGTCTTAGAATATACAGGAAGGCCCTCCGTAATGCCAGAGGAGCCTATTACTCCTCACTAATAGAGGAACATAAGAACAACCCCAGGTTTCTTTTCAGCACTGTAGCCAGGCTGACACAGAGTCAGAGCTCTGTTGAGCCATGTAGTAGTAACCACTTCATGAGCTTCTTTGATGATAAAATTCTAACTATTAGAGAAAAAATTCATCATCTTGAGCCCTCAGCCAGTTCAGATCTATCTTCAAACACAGGAACCTCAGAAACAGCTGTAGAACCAGATTTATATTTAGACTGTTTTTCTCCAATTGACCTTCACCAACTAACTTCAATGATTTTTTCATCTAAACCAACAACCTGCCTCTTAGACCCCATCCCAACTAGGCTGCTTAAAGAAGTTCTACCCTTAGTTAGCACTTCTTCACTAGACATGATCAATCTGTCTTTATTAACAGGCTATGTACCACAGTCCTTTAAAGTAACTGTAATTAAACCTCTTCCTAAAAAGCCTACGCTTGATCCAGGGGTTTAAGCCAACTATACCTATATCTAACCTTCCTTTTCTCTCCAAAATCCTTGAAAAAGCGGTTGTCAATCAGTTATGTGACTTTCTACAAAACAATAGTTTGTTTGAGGATTTTCAGTCAGGATTTAAAGAGCATCATAGCACAGAGACAGCACTGGTGAAAGTTACTAACGACCTTTTGATTGCGTCAGACAAAGGATTTGTCTCTGTACTTGTTCTGTTAGATCTTAGTGCCGCTTTCGATACCATTGACCATTGTATCCTATTACAGAGACTGGAGCATTTGATTGGCATCAAAGGACCCGCACTAAGCTGGTTTCAGTCGTATTTATCAGATAGATTTCAGTTTGTCCATGTAAATGATGAATCCTCCGTGCACACGGAGTTCCAGAAGGTTCTGTGCTTGGACCAATTTTAATCACCTTGTATATGCTTCCTTTAGGCAATATTATTAGGAAACACTCCATAAACTTGTTATGCAGTTATGCAGATGATTTTCAATTACGCTTATTGATAAAGCCAGATGAAACCAATAAGTTAGCCAAGCTTCAGGCATGTATTAAGGACATAAAAGACTGGATGACCTGCAATTTTCTGCTGTTGAACTCAGACAAAACTGAAATTATTGCTCTGGGTCCTAAACACCTGCGAGACGCACTATGTATAGATATAGTTACTCTAGATGGCATTGCCCTGGCCTCTAGCACCGCTGTAAGCAGTCTAGGAGTAATCTTTGATCAGGACATCTCCTTTAATACCCATATAAAACAGACTTCAAGGACTGCCTTCTTCCACTTACGTAACATTATAAAAATCAGGCATATCCTGTCTCAAAAAGATGCAGAAAAACTAGTTCATGCATTTGTTACTTCTAGGTTAGATTATTGTAATTCCTTTTTATCGGGCTGCCCTGATAAGTCTCTAAAGACTCTCCAGCTGATCCAGAATGCGGCTGCACGTGTACTGACAGGAACTAGCAAAAGAGAACATATTTCTCCAATATTAGCTTCTCTGCACTGGCTCCCTGTGAAATCTAGAATAGAATTTAAAGTCGTCCTCCTCACTTACAAAGCTCTTATTGGTCAGGCACCATCATATCTTAAAGAGCTGATAGTACCGTATTACCCCACTAGAGCACTACGCTCACAGAATGCAGGGTTACTTGTGGTACCTAAAGTCTCTAAAAGTAGAATGGGAGCCAGAGCCTTTAGTTATCAAGCTCCTCTTCTGTGGAATCAGCTCCCAATTTGGGTTCGGGAGGCCGACACCCTCTCTTTATTTAAGAGTATGCTAAAAACGTTCCTTTTTAAAAAAGCTCATAGTTAGAACTGTGTTAGGTTATGCTGTTATAGGCTTAGACTGCCGGGGTATTTCCCATGATGCACTGAGCTTCTCTCTCCTCCTCTCCCTCTCTATCTGTACACATTTTTATCCTACTAATACATGTTACTAACTCCACTTCTTCCTGGTAGTTCTTGTGCTTTCTGTGCTTTTTTGCCTTCTCACTTTCTGCAGGTATTTCTGCCTCTGGAGCTGTAGTTTCTGGATCTGTGATTGTCGGCCGTCTACTGCCCCCATGTTCCTGCTCCACACTCATTGCTGCAGTAGTTATTATTATTAGTCTGATTTGTTGTCTCTCCTCCTGTTCTGTCTCCCCTCTCCCCCTCTCTCCTCCCCTTTCAACCCAACTGGGTCGATGCAGATGGCCGCCCACCCAGAGCCTGGTTCTGCTCGAGGTTTCTACCTGTTAAAAGGGAGTTTTTCCTCGCCACTGTCGCCAAGTGCTGCTCATGGTGGGAACTGTTGGGTCTCTGTAAATAATATTTTAAAGAGTATGGTCTAGACCTACTCTATATGAAAAGCTTCTTGAGATAACTTTTGTTATGATTTGGCGCTATACAAATAAAATTGACTTGACTTGACTATAGTAGAAGAAACATAATCAGAGAAATGTGTTTCTATCAGGCATTATCTTATCTTTTTTTTCTCAATATGCTTACTTTTGTGCAACATTTAAGCTTTGTGCAAAATCAACAATGGACACAAAACCAGTGGATGAAAACATACTTAAAGATTATGTAATCTGGGGTCCCTTTCAAATTTGTAGTTGGTCCGAACTAAAGTAAAAATGAATCCGTTATTGTCTGTTAGTTGTAGTCTAGTCTATGTTCACACTGACAGGTAACAAGTAACTGTCATCCTCCACCATCATCACTACTGCAGGGAGGCATGTCAGGAAATTAAACATCTGGTTACTTAATCTGACGTCTTTATTTATATTCTCTGGTGTCCCAAAGAGCTCAGAAATAAATAACTGATGTGAGTGAGCACGAGTGACCTGTGAACAGATGATTTACACAGGCCAGCAGAGACAGGAGCGGTCGGCAGGCTGTTCTCTGTCCTTATTAACAGGATTGATCTCTTTCTTTCACAATAAACTTCCTTATAACCAATTTCACAATTTGCCAATGTTCACATATTAAACCACTGGAATAACCTACCTCACAGTTTATGAATAGACCAAGCTGTTGTTCACATTCCCATACAGTCACACTCTGCTGTTACTGCTGCTTACCAGCTTCCAAAATATACTTAACTAGTTTCACTGTTTTACTGCATACATGAACGTGTTTACAAAGTACAAGCAATACATAGAATACATACATCTTTGGCCATTTAACATAACCAAAACATCACGACAACCTCTTTACAGTATTACCATAGTGTCTAAATGAACGAAATTATACTACCATGAATCTCGCTCATTTGACCATCTTTACCTTCTTGTATATCACTTAACTAAACAAACCTTAACTAAACAACTAGTAAAGAAGTAGTGTCAAAGAGTAAACAATAAACTCAGTAGCTACTCGTAATGAGGAATAACTTAGTAACTACCCAGTATGATGTTTAACTTTAGTTAAGGGGCACAAAAAGAGTAACTAAGGCCTCATGAAGAAAGTGCTCAGTATGTGGATTAATGGATATTTATGAACTAATAATATAATCATAATCATCATAATCATTAACAAAGTATCTCCCAGTCTGCCCAGTAACGCATCATTATCTACCATATAGTCCTCGATTCAGAGTTATTCAGGGCAAATTATTAATGATTCATGAATTAATTATTTGTTCCTCACTCATTCTTCAGTCTTGGAAAGTGTCTGTTTTGCTTTCACGCCACAAACAAACCACATTGGGGTCACTTGAAAGCGTACTGAGACCCACCCTGTGAATCCTTTCAGACCTGATGCCGAACAAACCTAACGGGCAAACACACCACGGTTTGTTTGAACTGAAACAAACAGGTTTGGTGAGAAAGCCCAAAACAGTCCCAATAAACCATCATGTGTAAGGGCTTATATGAAAAACAAATGTTCTTATCATTAATGAATGTCAGCACATGGTATTAAATTCAATGGTTGTGACTGATCAACAACTCTATATGTCCACAAAAAACTCAAAATCAACTTCAAAAATGTAGGCTATATATCAGCCGATATCGTTCTAACCCTCACACACACCCACACACACTCAATGATGTGTGTAGCCCCGGGTTTCATAAACGCTCCCCCTTCCTCTGTTTGAGCAGCCTTGTTTGCATTTACATTCCCCAGTAACCTGGAGACACCTGCATCTCACACAGAACACTAGCTTACTACTCCCACATGCTGTTGGACACACACACGCACGCACCCCCCCCCCCCCCCACACACACACACACACACACACACACACACACACGCGCGCGCGCGCGCACACACACACACACACATATACACTCTAAAAGGTTGGCGTTATCTTGTGTGTCATGATTTACAGCACAATTACACAGATACACAGATAGTAACCTTGTATTGTTTGTCTTGTGCTCAATGCCCATGAAATAATGAACGTCCTCATTGTTTTTCCATTTCCATGCTCTCATTCAGCGACATGCTCCTGTATGTCTCCAAACACACGGTCACATCATGACAGAGTGGCTGACCAAGTGCTTGATAGGTAAACTGCAACCTCTCCTCAGGCTTTTCCACGCATCATCATCATCATCATCATCATCACACACACGCTAACACACGTTAACGCATGCTCCCCCCCAACCCCACCCACTGACTCCTTACACCTCCACCAATGAAAAAAGATTTGTTATGAGACAAAAGTGAGGTGAGCACACAAGTGACAACAACACCGCCAACCTGAGCTCTACACCGTATCTGGTGTGAAGGTAACCATAGCAGCCGTTAAGAAAAGCTGCCATCACCACCATAAATAAACCATCTTGATGGGTGGAGGATCACTTTCTGCATTTTCACCTCATTGAATAGAGAGAGAATGTGATTCACCAGGCGGCGGTGATGCTGATAGGTTGCATTAATCTCTTAATGTTGTAATGAAAGAGCATGTAACTTCTTCATTGACGTCATCCATTTGTGCACAGCTAATGACATGGAAGCTTTAAAAAATAGTTTTTAGAGTTGTCAGAGTTGATGCTGTAGAGACAGGGAGAATGCACAAGGGAAAATAGTTCAGCTAAGCAGTGTAGGGCTGAAAAGTAGGCCTCCGTACTCTAAGAGATTGTGCTTCAAACCAAGGCAGAATAGGACTGAATGGACGTGCTCTCAAACAAACAAAAAGTGTGTGAAAAAGCAGCCTTGACACTGATTAAAATGATGTTAGTGGTGATGGATGGTGACAGACTCTGGCGCTGCTATCACAAATCTAACTTTATCAACAACATGCTGCCTTTTATTGAAGGCATACTGCCCTAAAATAATAAAATCTGAAGGCACTGGCTTTAAAATAAACCTTATTAAAAAGGTACTATATCAGTGCCAGAAATGCGTCCATAACACAGCAAAAGCATTGCAAAAGCATCAACGTTTGAAATTACTCTGACCTAAAAAAGGATGAAAAAACAGTCTGTAAATCACCCCACAACATGAAGAAGAGTGTTGCTGCTAGGGAGCTACATGTTGATGTCAGTTCATGTCAGGTCATTGAATGATATCTTTCTTCTATCTTGTGTATAAGCAAAAACTCCCCATGGGATTAAAGAGTCCAAGAAAAAAATTTTGAGTAAATATTTCTATGTATTAGTTGTCTCAGATAGAATAAAAGAGAAGTCATTTTGTCAACAGATATGCAAATTTATATTTTTACTAGGCTCAATGTGCCACTGAAGGATAAAACGATCAGAAGCTGTTAAAATGGTTGTGTTTAAGAGTGATTGTCCAAAATCAGGTCAAAAAAAAAAAAAAAAAAAGATCAGTATAGAAGCAGATTGGTGAAAGCGTGGCTAATCTCACAGGTAGTGTTGGCACCCTGAACTTTCCAACCCCTAATCTCTACAAACAGATACAGTGGGTCCGGAAAGTATTCAGACCCCTTTAAATTTTTCACTCTTTGTTTCATTGCAGCCATTTGCTAAAATCAAAAAAAGTTTATTTTATTTCTCATTAATGTACACTCAGCACCCCATCTTGACAGAAAAAAAACAGAAATGTAGAAATTTTTGCAAATTTATTAAAAAAGAAAAACTGAAATATCACATGGTCATAAGTATTCAGACCCTTTGCTCAGTAGTGAGTAGAAGCACCCTTTTGAGCTAGTACAGCCATGAGTCTTTTTGGGAATGATGCAACAAGTTTTTCACACCTAGATTTGGGGATCCTCTGCCATTCTTCCTTGCAGATCCTCTCCAGTTCCGTCAGGTTGGATGGTGAACGTTGGTGGACAGCCATTTTCAGGTCTCTCCAGAGATGCTCAGTTGGGTTTAGGTCAGGGCTCTGGCTGGGCCAGTCAAGAATGGTCACAGAGTTGTTCCGAAGCCACCCCTTTGTTATTTTAGCTGTGTGCTTAGGGTCATTGTCTTGTTGGAAGGTGAACCTTCGGCCCAGTCTGAGGTCCTGAGCACTCTGGAAGAGGTTTTCTTCCAGGATATCTCTGTACTTGGCCGCATTTATCGTTCCTTCAATTGCAACCAGTCGTCCTGTCCCTGTAGCTGAAAAACACCCCCATAGCATGATGCTGCCACCACCATGTTTCACTGTTGGGATTGTATTGGGCAGGTGATGAGCAGTGCCTGGTTTTCTCCACACATACCGCTTAGAATTAACACCAGAAAGTTCAATCTTCGTCTCAGACCAGAGAATCTTATTTCTCATAGTCTGGGAGTCCTTCATGTGTTTTTTGGCAAACTCTATGTGGGCTTTCATATGTCTTGCACTGAGGAGAGGCTTCCGTCGGGCCACTCTGCCATAAAGCCCCAACTGGTGGAGGGCTGCAGTGATAGTTGACTTTGTGGAACTTTCTCCCATCTCCCTACTGCATCTCTGGAGCTCAGCCACAGTGATCTTTGGGTTCTTCTTTACCTCTCTCACCAAGGCTCTTCTCCCACGATTGCTCAGTTTGGCTGGACAGCCAGGTCTAGGAAGAGTTCTGGTCGTCCCAAACTTCTTCCATTTAAGGATTATGGAGGCCACTGTGCTCTTAGGAACCTTGAGTGCTGCAGAAATTCTTTTGTAACCTTGGCCAGATCTGAGCCTTGCCACAATTCTGTCTCTGAGCTCCTTGGGCAGTTCCTTCGACCTCATGATTCTCATTTGCTCTGACATGCACTGTGAGCTGTAAGGTCTTATATAGACAGGTGTGTGCCTTTCCTAATCAAGTCCAATCAGTTTAATTAAACACAGCTGGACTCCAATGAAGGAGTAGAACCATCTCAAGGAGGATCAGAAGAAATGGACAGCATGTGAGTTAAATATGAGTGTCACAGCAAAGGGTCTGAATACTTATGACCATGTGATATTTCAGTTTTTCTTTTTTAATAAATTTGCAAAAATTTCTACATTTCTGTTTTTTTTCTGTCAAGATGGGGTGCTGAGTGTACATTAATGAGAAATAAAATGAACTTTTTTGATTTTAGCAAATGGCTGCAATGAAACAAAGAGTGAAAAATTTAAAGGGGTCTGAATACTTTCCGTACCCACTGTATCTGCTTCTGAATTCTGGTTTCTAGTATTGACCAATCACATTGGAGCTGCTTTGGTTGCATTCAGGTAAACAGTGGGTGTTGAGAGCACAAGAGGCTAGCCTGAATGCAATCTCGGAACCCATCTGCTATCGTTTGCTAACAATTCTATTAGCATTTAAATTTTTTCTTTATTCAGATATCTGTAGTAGCATGTCGACAATTCCCTTTAACAAGTAGAAACCTCGAGCAGAACCAGGCTCTGGGTGGGCGGCCATCTGCCTCGACCCAGTTGGGTTGAAAGGGGAAGAGGGAGGGGGAGAGGGGAGACAGAACAGGAGGAGAGACAACAAATCAGACTAATAATAATAATAATAATAATAATAATAACAATAATAACTGCAGCAGTGAGTGTGGAGAAGGAACATGGGGGCAGTAGATGG
This sequence comes from Lateolabrax maculatus, assembly GCA_031216445.1. Classification (NCBI taxonomy): domain Eukaryota; kingdom Metazoa; phylum Chordata; class Actinopteri; order Acropomatiformes; family Lateolabracidae; genus Lateolabrax; species Lateolabrax maculatus. Next base: position 2,525,967 of record CM062201.1, read on the forward strand.
CCTGCAGTCACAGATCCAGAATCTACAGCTCCAGAGGCACAAACACCTGCATCAAGTGAGAAGGCGAAAAATCACAAAAACTACGAGGAAAAGGCGTAGTTAGTAACATGTATTAGTGGGATAAGAATGTGTAGGATGGAGAGGTAGAGGAGGACAGATAAGTCAAGTCAATTTTATTTGTATAGCGCCAAATCATAACAAAAGTTATCTCAAGACCCTTTCACATAGAGTAGGTCTAGACCATACTCTTTAAAATATTATTTACAGAGACCCAACAGTTCCCACCATGAGCAGCACTTGGCAACAGTGGCGAGGAAAAACTCCCTTTTAACAGGTAGAAACCTCGAGCAGAACCAGGCTCTGGGTGGGCGGTCATCTGCATCGACCCAGTTGGGTTGAAAGGGGAGGAGAGAGGGGGAGAGGGGAGAGAGAGCAAGAGGAGAGACAACAAATCAGACTAATAATAATAACATCTGCAGCAATGAGTGTGGAGCAGGAACATGGGGGCAGTAGACGGCCGGCAGTCACAGATCCAGAATCTACAGCTCCAGAGGCAGAAATAGCTGCAGAAAGTGAGAAGGCAAAAAAGCACAGAAAGCACAAGGACTACCAGGAAGAAGTGGAGTTAGTAACGTGTATTAGTGGGATAGAAATGCGTACAGATAGAGAGGGAGAGGAGAGAGAAGCTCAGTGCATCATGGGAAATACCCCGGCAGTCCAAGCCTATAACAGCATAACTAAGGGATGGTTCAGAACTCACCTGAGCCAGCCCTAACTATAAGCTTTATCAAAAAGGAACGTTTTTAGCATACTCTTAAACGAAGAGAGGGCGTCTGCCTCCCAAACCCAAATTGGGAGCTGATTCCACAGAAGAGGAGTTTGATAACTAAAGGCACTGCACTGAGTCGTGTCATCTGCAGAAGTTCTCTGATGACACGGCCATTGTGGGGTGTGTTGAGGGCAGGGGGAAGCTGAGTACAGGGACCTGGTTGACCGCTTTGTGAAGTGGTGTGGGGAGAACCGCCTGCAGCTCAACGTGGCAAAGACGAAGGAGATGGTGGTGGACTTCAGGAGGAACAAGCACCTGCCCTCTCCTGTCTGCATCGGTGGGACGGATGTGGAGGTGGTACCTGCATACAAGTACCTGGGTGTCACACTGGACAATAAACTGGTCCACCAACACAGAGGCCGTCTACAAGAAGGGCCTGAGTCGGCTTTACTTCCTGAGGAGGCTCAGGTCCTTTAATGTCTGCAACAAGATGCTGCAGATGTTCTACAAGTCTGTTGTGGCGAGCACCATCTTCTTTGCTGTGGTGTCCTGGGGTGCGGGCATCAAGGCAAAGGATGCCAACAGACTGAACAAAATCTTAAGAAAAGCTGAGTCTGTGGTTGGCTCTAAGCTTGTCACCCTGGAGGAGGTGGTGGAGGATAGGATGCTGGCAAAACTGCTGGCAATCATGGACAATCCCTCTCACCCCCTCCACAAAACACTGGACAAGCTAAAGAGCAGCTTCAGCCACAGATTCATTCAACCCCGCTGCTCTAAGGAACGCTATAGGAAATCGTTCCTCCCAACTGCAATAAGACTCTACAACTCACCTACCTCTGTCAGAGCCACCGCCACGGAACTGCACTAAATGTCTCCTTGCACTGTGTACCCTGTACAACACTCCGCTCCATATACTGGAACATTTAATTTTATTCTATTTTATTCTGTTGTATTGTATTGTATTCTATTGTTGTACTGTATTTTATTGTATTTAAATATACCGGCTGCTACGATGACCTAATTTCCCTTCGGGGGTGAATAAAGTAATATATCTATCTATCTATCCATTCTACTTTTAGAGACTTTAGGTACCACAAGTAACCCTGCATTCTGTGAGCGTAGTGCTCTAGTGGGGTAATACGGTACTATAAGCTCTTTAAGATATGATGGTGCCTGACCAATAAGAGCTTTGTAAGTGAGGAGGAGGATTTTAAATTCTATTAATTAATTAATGATTCCTTACAGTTGTCACAGCCTAGCCGTGATCCCTGTGTTTTTGTTTTTCCTCATGTTTCCCTATTTTCCCTGCGCACCTGATTTGTGTCTAGATCTTGTTTGCACAGTCCTAGTGTTTCCCTCCTTCTCCTGCTGCCTGCCTGACCACCCCAGATGTGTCTTGTTTCTGATTGGTCTTGTGTGCATATATGTTCCTGGCTTTCCTTTGTTCTCTGTCTGGACCTTGTCGTTGGTGTGGCGTATCATTTATGGCGTTCGTGTCGTTCCTGTCATGTCCTGGCTCCCCTTTTTTGTGTATATAAACCTTTTTTTTGACCTTTTTGGAATTGTCTGCAATTAGGACCTTTCCTTGTCCAAACCGTGACAGTGGTGCTGGAGGCCAGGGCAATGCCATCTAGAGTAACTATATCTATAGATAATGCGTCTTGCAGGTGTTTGGAGCAAAGAACAATAACTTCAGTTTAACAGCAGAAAATTTCAGGGCATCGAGTTTTTTATGTCGTTAATGCATGTCTGAAGTTTGGCCAAGTTATTGGTTTCATCTGGCTTTAGCGATAAATATAATTAATTATCATCTGCATAGCAGTTTATGGAGTGTTTCCTAATAATATTGCCTAAAGGAAGCATATATTAGGTGAAAAAAATTGGTCCAAGCACAGAACCTTGTGGCACTCCATGACTAACTTCGGTGTGCATGGAGGATTCATCATTAACATGTACAAACTGAAATATATCTGATAGATAGGACTTAAACCAGCCTAGTGAAGGTCATTTAATGCCAATCAAATGCTCCAGTCTATGTTATAGGATCTGATGGTCACTAATATCTTACAAAACAAGTACAGAGACAAATCTTTTGTCTGATGCAATCAGAAGGTCATTTGTCACTTTCACCAGTATTGTCTCTCTAAATCCTGACTGAAAATCCTCAAATAAACTATTGTAATGTAGAAAAACTGATTCGCGACCGCTTTCTCAAGGATTTTAGAGAGAAAGGAAAGGTTAGATATAGGTCTGTAGTTGGCTAAAACCCCGGGATCAAGCGTAGGCTTTTTAAGAAGAGGTTTAATTACAGTTACTTCTCACGTCTGTGGTACATAGCCTGTTGATAAAGACAGATTGATCATGTCTAGTAAAGAAGTGCTAAGGGTAAAACTTCTTTAAGCAGCCTAGTTGGGGTCTACGGGACAGGTTGTTGGTTTAGACGAAGAAATCAATGAAGTTAGTTGGTGAAGGTTGTTCGGAGAAAAACAGTCTAAATATATATTTGGTTCTACAGCTGTTTCTAAGGTTCCTGTGTTTGAAGATATATCTGAACTGGTTGAGGGAACAAGATGATGAATTTTTTCTCTAATAGTTAGAATTTTATCGTCAAAGAAGCTCATGAAGTGGTTACTACTGAGAGCTCTGGGAATACATGGCTCAACAGAGCTCTGACTCTGTGTCAGCCTGGCTACAGTGCTGAAAAGAAACCTGGGGTTGTTCTTACGTTCCTCTATTAGTGAGGAGTAATAGGCTCCTCTGGCATTACGGAGGGCCTTCCTGTATATTCTAAGACTATCTTGCCAAACTAAATGAGATTCCTCCAGTTTGGTGGAACGCCATTTCCTTTCTAATTTTCGCGATGTTTCTTTTAATTTGCGGGTTAAGGAGTTATACCATGGAGCTAACCTCTTTTGTTTTATTATTTTCTTTTTGATAGGGGCAATAGAATCGAGAGTCGTTTGCAGCGAGCCTGCAGCACTATCAACCAGATGATCAATTAGGGAGGGACTAAAGTTAGCATAGGAGTCCTCCGTTATATTGAGACATGGCATTGAATTAAATGCAGATGGAATCACTTCTTTAAATTTAGCTACAGCACTATCAGACAGGCATCTACTGAAGGAGTGTTTGCTTAATGGCCTGTAGTCCAGTAATATAAATTCAAAAGTTATTAAATAGTTTGAGTTTTGTGGAAAGACTATTAAATGTTCAATTTCGACTCAATATGACAGAACAAGTTTGAGGGTGTGGTTAAAACAGTGAGCAGGTTTATTTACACTCTGACAGAGCTGCAGGTTGGTCAGAGGTAAAACAGACGCAGTTTTGTGAACACAGTTGATGTCTAATCACGATTAGCACGTTAGCATGCTAAAGACATTGGTATAGCTCTCAGTGTGTTAGCATTGTATTTGTCGTGTATTTGGTGTTAGTTAGACCTGAAACTACCTCAGTATGAAGTAGAATATGAGCTTTTGGGTGATTTAAGTCACAGAGGAGGAGACAGACATTTAAATAGTATGTCACAGTGCAGACTAAACTCCAACGAGAACAAGTGGTCAGCACCGCAAGAGTGTGTTAACGCAACACATTTAAGTGAGGTGAAAGTGTAAAAGGCTCTAACAGGGTCATATTAATAAATTATTAAATAGTTTGTTGTTTGTCTTTTTCAGCCTGTAGCTGATCAGTATTTTAATTAAGATTATAGGTTTTACCCTAGCAAGTCTATAGGAATTAGGCATTATCTGAATTCAATCACCCATATCTCCTAAATTAATATCTGTGCTTTCATCAAAAAATTAATATAGTTAAAATGACCATGGTGTATCTGTGTGTCTCATAGGGAACAGCAGAGTGATATCATGAGGGATATTGAAATACCGATAAGTTCACTAAAGTTACAAAAACTGTTTGGAAAACATTGCCTCAATTTTTCGATCTAAGTAACATTTTTACAGTGATAGAGGCATACGTATACACACACACACATATATATACACACACACATATACATAGAGATATACATATCATATATATTTTGTAGCTTCATTTGAAGCTTTTAAGTGACTGCAGTAACGTTCAACAGTAAGAAATATCATTTTCTTCCAAGACTTAATTTTCAGAACAGCGCACATTGCTGAAAATAGAACTTTTTTTTAAAAGATGAACACAAAACTAAAATATCTCTAGGTTACGTTCAGTGAACTACATTCATTCTTTGAAAGGCTGATATGTAATTTTCCACATAAAGTAAATTATGGAAACTTAATAATGTGATCACAGAAGGCTTTGCGAATTAAAAATGCTTTATCATTTCAGAGGGCAAATTGATGCTGATGCCACTCAGAACTATAAAGACAACTCACTTTCTAATTTTCCTCCAGCACAATGGCTGACACATGGTTGAAATCCCTTTTTTGGCCTCCACCTGTCCAGTTTATCCCGCTGTATGTTTGAGGAAGATAACAGTGACTATACATTGTTGTGAGACCCACTAATAAATTATGCATCAGGCAGCCACCTGCTTGACTTCCCACGTTTCCTTTGTGTGGCTCTGACGCTGCGTGTCATTCAGACGTCCTGCAAAGCACCTAAAAGCATTTTGCCATTTCCTCTCCTCCAACATGAACTAGTTTTCCACACTCAATCCAAACAAGATCATACAGAAATCCCTGCCGGATGAGGAGCAGCAGGACTCCACTTCTGCTGCATGCTATCCCAGCTATTTCAGTGTATGGCCCAACATGAAAAAGATCACCGTCAAACACATTGTGCCCTGTTAAAGGGAAGGACGCTGCTGCTGCTGTTGTGGATATTGGATTCACACATGTCATCCTCCACTGTGAGGGTTCCCCTAACATACGGGAACAGGTCATCTTTCACTTCTTACGCTATTGATTTCCCCCTAAAATATGATTTAAAGGCACATTCTGGGTTGTTTCTAACAGTCACACAAACAGGTTGTAAACAAGCCAACAGTTTAGCCAGATCATCTGTTGCTCCCAGACATGAGCAGTTAACTTGAGTACACTTAGCCATGGTGATGTTGGCCAAAACTACAAAAATAAGAAAAAATCCAAATTCCTTAAAGGAATATCTTAACATTTTAGGGAACTTGCTTGTTTGCTTTCCTAATAAGGCAGATGAATATCAACCTCATGTCCATGTGTTTAGAGCTAGAGTCAGGACATGTTTAGCCTAGCTTAGCATAAAGACTGGAAGCAGGGGAAACCGGTAACCTGGCTCTGTCCAAAGTTCAAAAATACACCTACCAGCACCTCTAAAGCTCACTGATTAACACGTTTGTTTAATTTGTACACAATAGAAAAGTGAAAAATGTTTGTGGTTTTATTTGGGAGTTGCGTGTTTGTGCCTGTTTCCACATTTGACCCCTTCCAGTTTGCCTACCGGCCAAACCGCTGAGCCTTGCACATCTGGAGAAGAAAAATGCTCATGTGTGGATGCTATTCCTGGACTTCAGTTCAGCATTTAATACCATCATTCCTCAGCATCTGGTAGACAAACTGGGACCACTAGGTTTCGGCACCCCTCTGTGCAACTGGCTGCTAGACTTCCTCACTGAGAGACCACAGTCAGTGCGGGTCGGACAGAACACCTCCAGTGTCATCACCCTCAGTACAGGCTCCCCTCAAGGATGTGTCCTGAGTCCTCTGCTGTTCACTCTGATGACTCACAACTGTGTCCCCAGGTCTGACACAAACCACATTGTGAAGTTGGCGGAAGACAACAGTGGTGGGACTCATCAGGGACGATGATAACCTGGCCTATAGAGAGGAGGTGAAGCTACTGCTGGGCTGTTGCAGAGACAATCACCTGTTCCTGAACGTGGGCTAAACTAAAGAAATCATTGTCGACTTCAGGAAGAACCAGCCCAGTCATGCTCCACTTCTCATCAACAACACGGCTGTGGAGGTGGTCAGCAGCACCAAGTTCCTGGGGATGCACATTACAGACGACCTCACCTGGTCTGTGAACACTGGATCAGTGGTTAAGAGGGCACAGCAACAGTTGTAATGAGAAGATTTATATAGTAATATGTTTGTATTATACTGTACATAGTCTTTTTTTTAAAAAAAAAAATTGATGTATATATTTTTTATTATTTCAATAATGTTGCTATGCCTATGTTATGAAATTTTGTTCGATGTACACTGGTTGTACATTGAGTGACAATAAAACCTGTCTAAGTCTGTGCAGACACCAAAGCTAAAACCTGTGCTCACTGACTGTATCCAGCCACCTGCACTATAACTAGAGGCACCGCACAGAAGTGGTTTGGCAATGGATTCACAGTTGTTTGGCTTTTGTTACAACTGCTCTCCACCCTGGGGTTGAGTTCCTGGAACTAAATTTGGGTACCTGTGGAAGTGATGATCTTGTCATGTCGAAGCCGGTCTCCCCTCTATTAATAGTCTTTCTCTTACCCTTGCCTTCTGTTGTCTCCCAAAGAAGTGTTTGGGGTTGGTCTCCTTCCTCCTCTCCTTTGACTCCTCTCTCTCTGCAGTGGCCTGCCCCCCTCTCATATTCACCTCTGTGGATGGTACTTGCTCTGATTAGTGTCACCATGTGTGATTATCTGAAAGTCAATTACCTTTTCAATGTAAAGAGAGTGTCTCTATTATATGGGCAGTACTGGGTGAAAAGTCACACTTTTATTCAAATAAAAAGAACATATATTTGAACCAGCTGCCTCTTGTGTTTTCTCTTCCCCTTTTTCTTTTTTTTATTTAAAAGGCAGTAGCCAGTCTCAGCGGTGTGTATTTGAGTTCTTCCAGCAGTTGACGACCTTACTGTAGCCATACTGTATGTGCTCTGGTGAAACTCACTTCTATTACTGGCCTTCTGTAAGTCACCATTTCTTTCAGCAGTCGTCTACCAATTATCTAATCAGCTCCCTGTCTGGGTGAAGATCTGTTGGTTTCTCACCAGGAGCTGTTGTGCTGCTCTATTGGAAACCTGTGAAGCCCTTTGTCAGGATGCCACATGAGTCTGAACTTTGATTTGGCAGCAGAAAAACATCTTACTTTTTTTCAATACAATACAATTACAAATTGACCTGGTTATAATAATAATGAAAATGCATCTTATTGAACCAACCAGGTTTTCCCAAATGGAAACATATTGTTAAAATTGAGATTTGAAAGACAATTTGGAAATAAATACCACAGATTGCCCCTGATAAAATACATTTAATCTCAGTGGCCCTGTCCTGGTTTTCTGTGGTTTAGCCTACATAGAAAATACATGTTCATAAATCAGCTTGAAGCTTCACATCTTCCTTGATAATCATTAAATTCTGTAACAAGACCTTTCCTTTTTTTTTTTTTTTTATCAATTAACTTGGTGGATGTTGTCTGTTTCCATGGTTACAATGCAAACAGAAACATGTACTATGTAGCATTAATTTCCATGGTGATTTGCATACGGTAAATGTAAAGTAATATAGGCTAAATCAAAACAGACTGACTTACCGAGTCACATAACATACATTGCTTCCATCACCCAGAGCATGATGGTAACTGGTGGCAAAAACTAAAAAAAATATATAAAATTAAAATAAAAGAAACAAAAACAAGGCTTTTCTTTTTTCCCCTACATGAGTACAGTTTTAAGAGAACTAAGACTCAGAATGTCCATTAAACATGTTTTCATATGGAACACTCACTAAGGACATATACACACACATTAACCAGTGGACATCCAAACAAATTTTGTTCTGGGCTTTTGTTCAAAAAGCTGTCCTAGAACATGTATAGTACCATTGAAAGCCTGTAGCATAATTCTGAAAATAACTATATCTATCTATCTATCTATATATATATCTATATATCTATCTATATAATCTATATATCTATCTATATAATCTATATATCTATATATATATATATATATCTATATATATCTATATATATATATCTATATATCTATATCTATATCTCTATATATCTATATCTCTATATATCTATATCTATATCTCTATATATATATATCTATATCTATATATATCTATATATATATATATATCTATATATCTATCTATATATATATATATCTATATCTATATATCTATATCTATATATCTATATCTATATATATATATCTATATATATATATCTATCTATCTATATATATATATCTATATATATATATATAGATATATATATATGACATGCCTAGCTAACATATGTAGTGATTGTGCCATGAGCCTGTATATTGAAAAAGTAAAAAAAAAAAACAAAGCAAAAAGGTTTATTTTAAATTATTTGTTGCCTGGAAAATACATATTATAGTTATATCATTATAGTAGGTAAAAGAACAATCTCCTTCAAAAAATCAGTGGTAGTGTGAGTGTTTTAGAGCTCTCCCTCTGGAGAAATTAAGTGCTATACATAAGTCGTGAGAATGACTTCATGGAGGTGGGAGCCAGCTCTCACTTCATTGCCTCCACCCACTAGCACCCGAGGGTTATGTCATATTCATGTAAAATAAACAACAATTAGAGCCAAAAGATCCCATGACGTGCATTATACTCTTCCTATATTTTACTGCAGAGCTGGCTGCTGTCATAGGCAGTATAGGCAAATGGAGAGCCAGCGTGCTGTAAGGGCTCACCATGGCTAGAGAGAGAAGAAAAAGGGAGAAACACACAATATGGGAAAATTGTGGGGACAACAGTGCTGTTCCTGTTGTAAACCACCTCACAAACAGCAATTTTCATGGCTTGTTGGCAGAAACACATTTATAGCTCTCCAAAGGAGCTAACTAAACAACAAAACAAAGTTTAATTTTTACCTCCTTTACTTGAAAAAGCCTTTTTTTTATGCAGTGCAGATTTAAATCAACAATCGATATCTATATGAAAGGGAAGCCCCACCAATTTTACCCACCAAACTCAATTTACAGGTCTTTTAGAGTACTACTGCAAATGTGAAAAAAGTTGTACCAAGCCTGAAAATGAAAAAAATCTAGGGGTGTGGAGTTAGAGAGTGAGAAGTGAGTTTACCAGACCTTTGCAGCACTGCTCATCTCTTCTTGAGAATGTAGGCTCCAGGCTACATTAGTTGGTACTAGCATAATATGCCCGAATCTCCATGCGAACTGTTGGAGGTCAAGTTGCATTGTGGGTAATGTAGGCAAATGTGTGGAATAAAAACAATAACATCTCTTGTTCCGCTGCATTGATTTAGATCTTAAAAATAAATGCATTGCAAGATTATTATTTTTTTTGGGCTGCTCCAGCTAGAATTGAATCAGGGACGTTGTGGTTATGTAGCATGGGTTGTAACCATTCAGCTATCAGGGCATTCTATGGACTCTTATCAATGGATTGATGTGTTATGTGAAAGGAGTGCATGAAGACACAAATCAAATCACAGAATTGTTACCCAACTATACAGTTCCCCTCAATTGTACAGAAAATTTTTATCTACAAGAAATAACTGTGGCTGCAGAAAGGGGCCCATAGAGAATGTCTATGTACAGAATTTTGTGCTACGCCCCTGCCGCTTTGGCTCAGTCTCACCGCTGTCCTCAGCCTGGTTTCCAACAGCAGCAGAGGGCTGTTTTCAGTGAACAAGCCACCTGCTACTGACTTAAATTCATTGAGTCACCAGGAACACAACTCTGCTCTCCTGTTCCGATTACATTCACAAGGCAGGAACTTTTGGTACCACCTGCACTCAGGATGTGCGAATCATCTCTTTCAGAGACAGACGATCAGGAAGGACCACAACTAAAATTCTGTCTTTCCTGTCCATGGCTGACACGGAGATCCTAATTCACGACTTTGTTTCATCCAGACTTTATTATTGTAATGTTTGTTGTCTGGTCTGCAGCGCTAAACATCTTCAGAATACTGCAGCTAGAATCATAACTAAAACCAGAAACTTTTGATCATATTACCCCATTTCAGCTTCACTTCGGCCTCCTATTCATGTCAGATCTGTCACGGGGGGTTATCGGGTTGGCAGGGGTAGGACCCAATTGCAGAGAGGAGAGTAGACTGCAGGTATGGTGTGAAGAGTTTATTCCAAATGGTGAAACAAAAACTTACTGGGTGGTGAGGCAAACAGAAAATCCAGAACGACAAAATGACAGTCCAGAGCAGGCAGGTGATAAAAACAGGTAATCCAGGGATCAGGCACATGGGACACAGCACAGACAACGGAGATACAGAAATAAGGATCTGACAACAGACAATGAAAGTGAACTGGTATATATAGATGACTAATGACTGAGTAGAGGCAGGTGAGTGAACAGGTGAAGGGAGTTGGACTAATGATGAAGGAGTGGCTGAGAGATGAGCGGAGACAGGTGTGTAGATGGGTGGGGCAATCAGGTGATGGGAAGTCAGGTGATGGGGAAGGAAGGAAAGTCAGAGGGCATCTGGTGGAAGGCAGTGAGCAGAAGTGACAAACAAAAAGAAACAGATCATGACAAGATCAGACTTTATGATACTTCTGATGACTTACAAAATTGTGAATGGTCTTCCCCTTCATACCTGTCAGATCTTATTATACCTCATACCCCATTTTGGTCACTACACTCTCAGAATACAGGGCTCCCATCTGTCTCCAGAGTTAAAATGAAGTCAGTAGGCTGCAAGGTCTTATCCTATCGTGCCCCTTCCTCTGGAATAACCTCCCTGCTGACTCTGTCTTTAAATCCCAGCTCATCTTTTCACCTTAACTTTCAAATAGTGCTTATTCCTTGATTACTTTAGGTCTTGTACCAGTTATCATTACTGAAATGCAGATGGCCGCCCACCCAGAGCCTGGTTCTGCTCGAGGTTTCTACCTGTTAAAAGGGAGTTTTTCCTCGCCACTGTCGCCAAGTGCTTGCTCATGGTGGGAACTGTTGGGTCTCTGTAAATAATATTTTAAAGAGTATGGTCTAGACCTACTCTATGTGAAAGCGTCTTGAGATAACTTTTGTTATGATTTGGCGCTATACAAATAAAATTGACTTGACCTGACTTGACTTGAAATAGTCCTGCCGAAAAACTGAACTTTTCAATAGCTGCTTTCTGTTTTCTGTTTTTGTTTCTGTTCCCGTTAGCCTCCAAGCTGTGTGAGTTTCTCTGTCTCTCTCTCTTTCTCTTTGTGTGGCCTGTTCTCTTCCAGGTCTCCATGGTGGAGAGGAGTTTGTGTGGTTGAGGTTGTATTTGGCAACACTTGAAGTTGGACGCTCAACACTGAAAACCCCCAGGGATGTGTACTCTCAACACTGCTCTTCTCCCTCTGCACCAACTACTGCACCTCAGGAGACCCGTCTGTCAAACTCTGATGCGACACAACGGTCATCAGCCTCATCTGGGACAGTGATGAGTCTGCATTCAGATGGGAGGTGAAACAGCTATGCCGATGGTGGACTTCAAGAGGAGTCCCCCAACACTGCCCCCATCACCATACTCAACAGTCTGCTGTGGAAACCTTCAGGTTTCTGGGATCCACAATCTTGCAGGAATTAAAGTGGGGACAACATCACAATCATCAGAAAAGCCGTAGACAAAGTGTCAGGAAACATCACCACAGACACAAACTGTTCCAACTTCTCCCCTTTGGTAGGCGTGTTGAATTAAAATCCAAGTCCAGTTCAGAGGTTTGCTGTAGTGTTGTGAATTTATTATAGCATGCCGGCACACTGGTGCACCGACAGACACAGAGAAGATCTGAGTCGGTGAGGGAACCAAGAGTCAAGACAGAGAAGCACTTTTATACAGTAAAATCAAAGCAGTGATGTAAGAACAACAGGAAACAAAAGGTAGGAAGGGTACATTTGCTATCGGACTTGCAGGGGACACCTAGTTGACAAGATCAAAGGGTTAATTAGCAGAGGGGAAGGGGGTCCAGACTTAATCAATTTAGCAAGTCTGCAGGGGGCCTCAATGTATATTCTTCTTTAGGCGGTACAGAGCACTGTACACCAAAACTACCAGACACCAGAACAGCTTCTTTCCACACGTCATCACTATGATGAACAGTTAAGATCACTCATGTAGTGTCAATAAGCCTTTAACACTAAACCATCCACTTACCTTCAAACTATTATTTATAAATTTTATAATTTAAATGCAAAGTGTTTTTTAACATGTACATATCATCATCATTATCAAACATGTTCTCAAACACTCCAGACAGCTCCTAACATTCTGTTTTTCTGCTAACTCTCAATGTCAATTCAGATCCAGCCACTCCCTCCTGCCCTGCAGTAACCCCTTTCCGGCTGTTTCCACCACCTGACCCTCCCCGCCATTAGTGTATATACCGGTTCATTTCCACTCCGCCAGATTGATTAGTTTGCATCTGCCCTGGCTCTCCAGCCTTGTTTATTCTGCCTGCCTGATCCTGCCTGCCTGAACCTTTGCCTGTTTTCTCAAGCCCCTTTCACACATACGGTTTATCCCTGAAATGCTCTAGGATTGATCTGTACCTCTAATTTCCCACCTCAAGACCTTGTAACATTTCAGGGAAAATGCCTGTTTGGCTGTGTTATGAATGAAAGCAGTAACATTGCAGGAACAAGCATGTAAAAGGTTACGTCAATCTGACGAAAGAAGCTTTCATGTGGAGCGGGCGAACCATGAACTTGCTGAATATTTAATACATTATAAGAACATTGGCATCAGATAAAAACAGCTCTTCGTCTGACATGTTCGCAAAAATAATACGAGACGTCTTCCACCGAGTACACTGGTGGCCACTTAGGGGCTGTGGGATAGAGAGAGGCGGCTGGCTTTAACAGCCGTGGCCTCTCATCCGCTATGACTGCCTCTCCAGCCCCAGTAAAGTCTCCAGCATGCTCTGCGGGTCCTGGTTGGAGGGCTGGAGGGCTGCATGGTTCATGACGGCCGAATGCCCTGACGCATTTTCTCCAGTGTCCACACACCCCTGGATGTGGAACTGTGGACTTTTTTCAGGAATTCCCTGTCTTGATATACAGTGGGTACGGAAAGTATTCAGACCCCTTTAAATTTTTCACTCTTTGTTTCATTGCAGCCATTTGCTAAAATCAAAAAAGTTCATTTTATTTCTCATTAATGTACACTCAGCACCCCATCTTGACAGAAAAAAACAGAAATGTAGAAATTTTTGCAAATTTATTAAAAAAGAAAAACTGAAATATCACATGGTCATAAGTATTCAGACCCTTTGCTGTGACACTCATATTTAACTCACATGCTGTCCATTTCTTCTGATCCTCCTTGAGATGGTTCTACTCCTTCATTGGAGTCCAAATGTGTTTAAATAAACTGATTGGAATTGATTAGGAAAGGCACACACCTGTCTATATAAGACCTTACAGCTCACAGTGCATGTCAGAGCAAATGAGAATCATGAGGTCGAGGGAACTGCCCAAGGAGCTCAGAGACAGAATTGTGGCAAGGCACAGATCTGGCCAAGGTTACAAAAGAATTTCTGCAGCACTCAAGGTTCCTAAGAGCACAGTGGCCTCCATAATCCTTAAATGGAAGAAGTTTGGGACGACCAGAACTCTTCCTAGACCTGGCTGTCCAGCCAAACTGAGCAATCGTGGGAGAAGAGCCTTGGTGAGAGAGGTAAAGAAGAACCCAAAGATCACTGTGGCTGAGCTCCAGAGATGCAGTAGGGAGATGGGAGAAAGTTCCACAAAGTCAACTATCACTACAGCCCTCCACCAGTCGGGGCTTTATGGCAGAGTGGCCCGACGGAAGCCTCTCCTCAGTGCAAGACATATGAAAGCCCTCATAGAGTTTGCCAAGGAAACACATGAAGGACTCCCAGACTATGAGAAATAAGATTCTCTGGTCTGATGAGACGAAGATTGAACTTTTTGGCGTTAATTCTAAGCGGTATGTGTGGAGAAAACCAGGCACTGCTCATCACCTGCCCAATACAATCCCGACAGTGAAACATGGTGGTGGCAGCATCATGCTATGGGGGTGTTTTTCAGCTACAGGGACAGGACGACTGGTTGCAATTGAAGGAAAGATGAATGCGGCCAAGTACAGAGATATCCTGGAAGAAAACCTCTTCCAGAGTGCTCAGGACCTCAGACTGGGCCGAAGGTTCACCTTCCAACAAGACAATGACCCTAAGCACACAGCTAAAATAACAAAGGAGTGGCTTCAGAACAACTCTGTGACCATTCTTGACTGGCCCAGCCAGAGCCCTGACCTAAACCCAACTGAGCATCTCTAGAGAGACCTGAAAATGGCTGTCCACCAACGTTCACCATCCAACCTGACGGAACTGGAGAGGATCTGCAAGGAAGAATGGCAGAGGATCCCCAAATCCAGGTGTGAAAAACTTGTTGCATCATTCCCAAGAAGACTCATGGCTGTACTAGCTCAAAAGGGTGCTTCTACTCACTACTGAGCAAAGGGTCTGAATACTTATGACCATGTGATATTTCAGTTTTTCTTTTTTAATAAATTTGCAAAAATTTCTACATTTCTGTTTTTTTCTGTCAAGATGGGGTGCTGAGTGTACATTAATGAGAAATAAAATGAACTTTTTTGATTTTAGCAAATGGCTGCAATAAAACAAAGAGTGAAAAATTTAAAGGGGTCTGAATACTTTCCGTACCCACTGTGTATATATATACATATATATATACACACACAGTAAACTAACTCTCTACACATATATGAAATAATTATGTAAAGTTGGCATTAGATATAGATCTTTCTTTTTCCCTTGCCAAATCTAGTGTGTGAAAGGGTGCAAGAGGGAAATGTTCCTGAATGTAGTCACATGTGTGAATGGTGAAAATCACTAGCAGTGCCTGAGAGATTATCCCAGTAATTTACAGGGAACTATGTGTGAAAGACGCTTCAGAGAGATATTTCCTCACTGATTGATCTCCTGGTTTTGACCCTTGTCTGTCTTTTATTGAAGCTAACATGATTTTTTACTCTACTCTGACTGTTTATCATGCTTTTAGTATGTCTGTGCAACAAACATAACAGTACAATCTGGCTAAAATGAACCCAGCCGACCCTAAATCACTGAGGCAAGAACTGTTAAATCAAGCCAGCACAATTCATGAAAGACATGAACAGCAGCTTACCTCCATTGTGGCCACACACGATGATAGGGTCTTGGAATCAATTAGTGATCCAACTGCTCTCCATCCTAGTCAGCCTCCAACAGCAGTGTCTCCACCCAGCACCCCATCTTGCCTTTCCCCGGCAGCTGAACTCTGGGGCTTCTGGTGCATGCCATACCTTCCTCACTGCCACCTCATCCGGATCAATGGGCGTCTCCAGGAGCATAGGAGGGCAAACCTCTGTCAGCCAGCCCCCGAAGTCTGCCACAACCGCCATCTTCTCCTCTGTCCTCCTCTCTGGTTCCTATTGCATGTGTACCTAGCGATGCTCTCCTGGCTCTCTGGCTCCCTGCTTCCTTGCCACTCAGCTGGGAATCTGCTGGGATGCCTTGGCCAAGTCCATCAAAGCCAGCGCCCTTGATGGTCATCTTCTCTGCTCAGTCACTTGAACCCTTGAAGGGAGCCACCTTCAGCCTGTTCTCAGGTGTCCATCCCCATTCAACAGTCAGAAGGAACACGTGAAACTAGAGGAAATAGAGGATGACTCTTGGCTGCGTCTCTTCCTGCAACCCCTCCTCCTGGTCCTGGTCCTCTCCCCCTTCCAGTGTTCTTGGGGCTACTCACCTCCTTTCTTCATGGAACAGGAACAATAGGCCAGCGTTCTCTTCAGCCCAGGCCTTCATTTGTCGTTGTCTTCACACCTGGATGCAGGCTTGCTCCACTCTCATCTGTGTGTCTGACAAAAAATAAATTAATGCTGCTTTAAATGAACCTAGAAATACAACCTTTAAGGCCTCAAGGCCTTTAAGGCAGAGTCTGTACCAATAATGTCATTCAAAGCTGTTCGTAGAATGTAAAAAGTGCTTTATTTTCACTCAGTTGAAGTATAACATTCACTCTCCTTTTAGCTCTGTTTTTGGTCTCCACCAACTCCTGAGACAAATATGTGTCTCCTTAGCTGCTAAATGTTCTACTATGTTCACCAGCTAGTTTCTAACTTTGTCTGCTGTTTGGTACTCGTTTTATTGTACTATTTGTATAATATTTGGTGCGTTTCTGTCATTTTGTGTCCAGTTGGGAAAGATTTAATCAATATAGTCAAAAACACTCCTCCATATACACAAGAATATAAAATACAGACATAAAATAAAGACATCCATCACAAATCTGTAGTTGAATGGAAGGTATCACATCTCAAACAGCGATCAGTTGGTCCCTGCTGCATTCAAAGACCTGTATCACCTCCACTAAATGGTAATGCAGAGGAAACACAAGACAAAAGGCACCAATAGACAAGCATCTCCACATCTCCATCCATGCAGTTCTACCTCAGCGGTATTGGCCTTCAGGTTGCCATAGAAACGCAAGACATAAAGATGTGGTTGTGAGCGTGTCTTAGTCAGAAGCTAAAGTAAATGTCCCTGAAACTTGTGAAAGATATTTATCCGGGAGCACAACAGGCAAAATAATACAACCAGAACTCAGCTCCAACACAAAACCTCTGCAGGCAAACAGAGGAGCAGAGAGATGGCAAGGTCAGCCACACACACACACACACACACACACACTGTGTAGCTGTATTATGAATGTGAATGGAGCATGAATACCCACCTCCACTTGATCACGATGTCTCTCTGAACACACACACACACCTCTTCCTGTGCAATATCACTATGATTTTGATTCTCATGGCTCAAAAAAATCATGTAAATCCTTTATTTCTATGTCTAAAAACAATGTCATCTCAAAACATTAACTTTATACTGCTATTCAAAATGTTCAAATCTGATTTTCATGCTAAAAGTATTTCAATGCATCCTGCAGAACTGTATCCATCAGCAGGGTAGAGCCCAGACTTTGCTTCCAATTGTGGAAGAGGTCTTTGAGGTTACTGGTGAAATACATCTAGCAAATGTACAGACGAGTGCAATTTACACTATGTCATTCCAGCTCAGCCACAAGAGGTCAGGAGTGCATGCTTTTCAAGTGCTCATAGTGTATGTTAGCTAAGCTCATTACAGTAAACTGCCTTACATTATGTGTAAGAGCCAAAAAGAAGATTACTGCATCTAAATACATATATTTTTATTAGATAGATAGATAGATAGATAGATAGATAAAACAGAACTTTACTTAATTACCATTTTCAATGCAGGACTATTACTTGTAGTATTTTTACTGTGGTATATATTCAGTAAAGGATTCTACTATTATTACATTACACTGTTGTTCATTCCAAATGTTAATTTCTACTGGAGATATAAAATATTTCTCAAAATAAAATAAAATAAAAAAAGAAAATGTTATAGCGTTTTCAGAATAACATATCACTGAAAAATAATGTAGAGTGTTGCAGATCCTGCTCTTGCATACTGTACATGTGATTAATAAATATCAATCAAATAAAAAAATAAAAAATAAAGCCCAGACAAAGAAAAAACAAAACAAACAAACAAACAAAAAAACACGTTTGGTGTGGGGTTACCTGCATAATCCAATTTTGTCCAGAAAATCATAATGACAATTACTACGACTCCCACACAGTATGCTAGTGTGCAAACCATTTGTTGTTTTTTGTTTCTTATATTTTGACTTACTACACAAACATTAAGTCATGGCACAATAAGTACTGGAAAAACTTCTTGACGGTTGGCAACCAATCAATAGGACAAATAACAACATGCTCAGCCTTGTACAACCTGCTCTGGCAATACAGGCCTTGATTTTGGTCATTCCTGCAAATTTAAATTAGACAGATAGTAAACTCTAAGTTGCCCGTACAGCAGATGTTAATGCAAGTGACGAAGTGTATTTGTCTGCCTCCTTCAAAGTCTGCATTTCACCCCTGAATATGTCGGAGCAGTAGGTGCGGGGGCAACGGCTGAGCTGTCTTCAGGGTCCACCTTTGTTTATCCTTTAGAGGTTCCAGACCCTGACCTCGAGGTTGTATACAGTATATGTCTGATACTCCTGAGATACTAGTGACCTGTCCATGTTGTCTTTTTGCCTTCTGAACTGAAGCCGCAGGACCTGCATGGACAAAAGGAAATGGATAATCATGTCGAAACACTGTTTCAGGTCTCAAAGCATGATACTACAGATTCCACCATGTGAAAATGCACACATAGTGGGAAATATGTTTGTTGCATCTGTTATGGGCAAACTTTTTTGGGATTGTCCATCAAGATAGATGTGACCTGACAATCTGAAGCAGAGAATGTAGAACCATAAGGTTTGCTTGTGTGTTATATACAGTAATACTCCAAAATACTCCAAAACAAACTATATATAAAACATCAACAATCACAACTTTAACTGCAATTCTATCAAGGTCATCCAATATATAGCCCAAAATATGAAATATGGAAATTTGTCTGCCCCAATATTTGCAATGACCAGTTGTTATGCTCCTCCAAAAATACTTCAAACACACTGAATGCTCACTGAACTCTTTCTGCGTCATGTTGCTTCACATGTCAACCAGCAACACTTGGAAAAGCACACATATACGGTTAAAAATTGAACAAAAAAAAACACTAAGCATGGTTATATATTTTATTAGTTGTGCTACAGAAAAGACTGAAGCTTAGGAGGATTACATTTAAGACAAGTAGTAACATATGAAACAAACTAAGGGCCGTGCAAAGTGAAGAGTCGATGGTGCTGTGTACTCCGTTAGATTCCTGCTGATTGCAGTGCAGTGGCCTAAGCCTCAGTAAATTCCCCTCTTGATTAGAGCCACAAATTAAGCTTTACTGGCCACTGAGCTGTGACAATAGACAGTCTGCTCTCTAAGTCCAGCCAGCCTGGTATGCAGGGCAATGAATAGCACAATGGGATGGCATAATACAAAAGGCGGACTTGTTTTTATGTGACAGTGTTGGGGTTTTAGCCCTGCTAGCAAAAGCAAGGGCTTTCCAGATGGCAAATCACTCTGATGGTTAGTTCCAAACTACTTTGTGAAGGACACACATTACCATGTTTTTTTTTTTTGTAGTTTCTTTTTAATTTGCACACAAACAGCATAAAAACCAGATAATATAAAATAACAGAAGTGATAGGAGAGGTCAAGAAGCCACAGGTTTATACAATGGACCGCCCCTCAACTCATCTCAACTCTACCTCCTGTTGTGTTCCGGTGGAATTTGACTGATTTCTGAAACATGTAGTTCATTTAATCTGATTGTGAGAAGGTAACTTTGTCTACACAGTGCATCCATCTAAACACACAAATAGATTTCAATCATTTTCATTGAAACGTAGGTGTTTCATTGAACTTTTGTTCATTCATTGTTTATTAAAAATTAATGGGTGCGTAAAATTGAGTTCAGGCACTTGCCCATTTATCAGATGGACACACTTCCTCTCTCAGACATGCATGTGTGTTTGAGCACACACACGCAGACACACACACTCACCTTCTTGGCTTCCATTGCAACCTGCACAGGAACCTTCACCTAATAGAATCTTTCCCCCACGGTAACCACACCTGTTCACAGTTCTCACAAACAATGCAACATTGTTTCAATAATATATAACTTTTCTGGCAGCTTTGGTATATAACGCTTTATTGAGGCTCATAATTCATTCTGTGGCAGCACAATAACCAACCGATATACTGTAGGCTATGTGAGGCTCTTGAATGTATCTTTGATCATGACGCTAGTGAGGGTCAGCGAGACCAGGAAACTGACAGTGACGATGCATTAGAGAAGGAAGCGTCTGAAGTGAAGACAACACAGAATATGATCAAGTGTCATTTTGGGCTGATGTCCTTTCTTTACTAATTCAATCATACAGGACAGTTTTGAAGGGGAACGCAACAGATGTGTCAAAAATTTCCTTGTTAAACTTTGACACAAAGTAGTACAATACCTTTCATCTGAGTATTTATTATAGTCAAAATAATCCATACAATGTGCTTTTTTATTCCAAAACGAGTTGTATGATTTCAGGTCAATGAGTCCTACAGGCCATAGATAGCAAATAGAAGTGCAAGACTGTTCACAAGAACTATCGTTCAGTCAGGACCACTATGACAAAGATACTTGATCTACATGCAGTAGATATATTTGCAGTTAGATGTATTTGGTGGTATGCTCTGTTCTTGGAGAGCAGCAGCAAGAACCTTCAGTAGAGTACAGAACAGAGCAGCCATCAATGACAAAGGAAATGACATTGATAAGTCACAGCATGAAGGGAAGAGCTGGGGTGGTGGTGGGTTGTGAAGCGGCTTGCGGAGGAAGCAGCCAGGATAGACAGGCTGAAGCAGTTTAAATAGGGAGCCCTGAATGAGATCGCCAATAGATGTGTAGAAAGGAATCAGCTGATACATCAGATGATGTGGCTCCTGGATTGCAATGGTCAGCTGATGTAGCTGGGATATTGAGCTGAGCTTGACTCCATGGCCTGCCTGAACTAAATTTTCAATTTTCAAATTTTTTCAATTTTAGTCAGGACCACTATGACAAAAATACTTGATCTACATGCAGTAGATATATTTGCAGTTTGATGTATTTGGCAGTGTGCTCTGTTCTGGGACCTCCCTGCCCTTCCAGGTGGGAGAGCAGCAGTGGGGACCCTCAAAATGAGTGCACCAGGTAAAACCTCCATGAGCTTCCATGAGAGTGCACCTGAGATTTTTTTTTTTTGGAGAAAGGCTGAGCCTCGGAGCGGAGATAACATTTGTAGGCAGATTAAGACCTTCGGCCCATAGCCTAGTACTGAGACAGGGCCATGGGTCAGTTGTTGCTCCTATGGCAACCAAGCTCGGGACATTAGCCTCCCTCTGTGACGAAGAGAGGCTCTTGTTGCTGGCTTTGGGTTGGCTGCTAGGATTGGCTTCTCAGTTTTGGAGAGATGCGGAGACTTGGACTGAATGTCTGGCGCTATCAGTGGCACTGATACTTTCAATGCTTGCTGGAGTGATGTCTTCGCTCAGTGTCACATGCGGTGGCCACCTCAAGTACCCAAGAAGTGCCCCCTACTTTGATTGACAAAGTGGCCAAACAGTCTCCATCCCGTGATGCCACTGGACAAAAAACTTTACCATCACTCCCCAGTTCTAACATTTTTAATAGCCCTTGTTTAAATCATTGGTCCTAAAAGTTGTAAAATTCAGTAATAGCTGAAGCTGAGTTATTCTTCAGCATCATGAATGTGCATCAGACCACGGGACAGCGCTCGACTGCGCTGCCCAGCACACTCATATGTCTGTAAAAACGGATAAACTGGCTGTAACTCATCGCTTTATTACTTGTATTAGATCCGTAGGCTGTAAGTTGTAAAACATGTAGCGTGGATTTATTAATTCTGTTCCCAAACTACCGGCTGTCGGCTGGTAGCGCAGATACCACGACATGACGGAATACGTTGTAGGATATTTACTTACACAGAGAACAAAGCCTGATATTAACATTATAATATACGCTGCACCACTGCCTCCATAGACAAGCTGCTGCTGCTACTACAAGCTAGCAAATCGTATACGTGTAGCGCTGTTACGAGCACGCAGCCTGTTGGTCATGTGAGCGAGCCTGAGACCGAGCGGTGCTAAAGGAAACGCTAGTGCGCATGCTATATGGGCCCAACAAAGTGGGAAAATCCGAACTTCTGAATACCCCGATGTTTGCTTTATGTGCCACTTCCATAAGAATGAACATGACCTCCAACGCTGTATGCAGTTCTTTTTATACTTCCGCGGGTAAACTCCAGCTCTGAAAAGTGAAGCCAATAGTGGAAGTGCCTTAACCCTTGTGTTGTCCTCTGGGTCAAGGTGATGTATCATATGTTTGTGTCATCCTTTTCCTTTATTCTGTTTCTTACTCTGTTCCTATTGTCAAGAAACAAACTAAAAACAAAAGATAACAGCTTCAAGAATCACAAATGTCTTGCATAACAACATTTACATACACAGAAGGACATTTTCGGCCACCGGGTCACCTTGACCCAGAGGACAACACAAGGGTTAAACCTGCGCTCTCTACTGTGATCACCAGGGGGCGACTCCACTGGCTGCAAAGACAAGATTGTATTGAGGTCAATGAGAAAATGACCGAACTTCTCACTTGATTTATTTCCTCAGTAAACATTTCTTCAGTTGAGTTAATTGTCTCAATCACTAGCCCCGATTCCTCTTCAGTACAGCAGGATATTCATTTTTAAATTATGGTCATATTTAGATGAAAATAAACAATAAGGCAGCGCATGCCATAGGGCGGGGCTACTGTGTGATTGACAAGTCCTTACCACTGATCGGGATAGAGGCATCCCTTCTGTTCCCAAAACCAAGATGGCGACGGCCAAATCTCCAAACTTAAGCTTCAAAACGGCCGTTCACAAGCCAACGGGTGATGTTGCAGAGGCTACTGCCACCCCTTTTTTTTTTTTAATTTTAAAGATAAAGTATATAGCAGCTTTCGTACATGAAGTCTGGACTATGTGCAGAGTTGCCGTTCACACATGCAGCACAGCAGGAGATGTCCGTGTCTGTTCACACTTACTGGAAATAGTCTGTCTGGTTGAAGCGAGGGGTGCGGGAGGAAGGACGTGATGCAAAATGTCGCTGCGGTTGTAACTCAGTGTGTTTAAGATTTTTACCAGAAATAAAACCTTTATTTTACAGGCAGTCCTCTGAGATTGCCAATAGATGCATGGAAGGGATTCAGCTGATCCATCAGCTGATGTGGCTGATGTAGCTGGGATATTGAGCTGAGCTTGACTCCGTGGCCTGCCTGAACGCGATGCTCAATTTGATAAAATGATCTGACACAACATTAAGTGATAAGATGTGTATTAATATGGATTTCTAATCAACTATATTTTTTGACTGGGAACACAAATTAATTAACATGAGGGTTAAGAAAATAGAACAAAGGAAACAAATACTAACCTGGACATGATTTGGCAAAATACAAAGAAAAAAATAACAATAAGACATAACTTAAACGTAACACAATCACAGTGAACGAAAACATATATAAGAGTAAGGAAAGAATAAACTGTGATGCCAATAGAGGGCTCTTCTCATTTTTCTGTGTTGTGCCACCTCGTCTCCTCTCTCCTTGTAGCTCTTCCTTGCCTCCTCTGCTGGCATCTCTGGTGGGAGGGACTCCAGGAGAGGAGGCGAGGAGAGGAATGGAGAATATACAAACTGAGAAATGAGAGGAGAGGAGGGTTTCTAAGTGGGAGGAGCTATCGATGGGGCTCCTGGTTCCCTGCAGCTGAGGCTCATGGGTTTTGTAGTATTTAGACCTGTATGCCAAAGTTACGGACAAAACTTGTTTACTCAGAAACAAAGTTATATTAAATAAAATTAGCTGCCATAGCATACAACTATAGGATCGTTACACCATCAATCCAGTGTTTCTATGTTCAGCAACATTTAAGATCATTTAAAGTAACAAATGAAATGGGAACACAGAATGGAGGAACAAAAACACCTCGGAAACCCACACCCCCCACTGTGCAGCTTTTGAAAAATGTTCAAAAGATAAATAGCTCTTGATAACATGTACTGTACTTTGGTATTCAAGATGTGAACAACACGATATCCGAGTGAATACCAGCCATATTCCATTTTGTAAAAGGGAAGCTGAAGATGGCCAACCTGTCAGGTATCAAGAGAATACATTTGAGAATTCAAGAAGTGAAGTGAAGAACTGAAGAAGTTACTGAAGGATGAATGGATGACATATATTTATATATAAATCCACATATCTGATGAATGTTGATATCATATACCGTAGGAAGGTTTTCTGACCAGGCCTCCTTAGAGTTTGAGAAAGTTGCCATTCTTGCATGTAGATCTCCCAAACAATATTACCATACATCAAACAGGGATAAATGGAACAATGTAGAGTCAATAAACAAGAGACATTGCTCAAACTTTGTAGTTTGCTGATGATCTCCAGTGACTTCAGAGTTTTGTTACAAACTAAATCAACACGTTTTAAAAAAACTTTTTCCAATTTGATTTCTCATCAACTAAAATGTGTAAGAATTCTGAAACATTTCTGTTCCACCTTCTGACAGGAAGGGGCAGGAGGTGTGCTTGGGATTACGCTAAAGTGTCTTTGCCTGTTTTATATTAAATGAAAACTGTTAATAAGTTGAAACCATCTTGCAACTCTCGCTATTCTAATCCTCATTAGTATTTTTATAAGAGTATTTAAATCTGCATGTGAACTAATCACATTAACATGAGCAGCAGCAGCAAATAAAATGGTAGAAGGAGAAAATCATTCAGATAAATTAAAAATAATAAGGGTGAAGCAGATCCTTGTGGTACCCCACTTGTTATATGAACTGTGTTTGTTCAAGCTCAACCATTTGTTATTACGTAGTGCTGTCTCTCACTCATATAACTAGTTAACCACTTTAGTGTATGACTGTGGAAAGTCCAAATTTCTTGTAATTAATAGCTTTTTAAAATAATTTTGTCAGCAAGTTGTAAAAGCAGCATGTTGGTGGAATACTCCTTTCGAAATCAGTATTAATACTCAGAATACTAAGAATTGTTGTATAAACTAAATTCTCCAAACATTTTAAAAAGCAGGGAAAATAGATCTAGGACTGCTAAGATCACCAGATTTAAATAAGGGTATCATTTTAGCTTTAAAATCTGTAGGAACAGTACCTTTTGTTAAAATGATCTAAATCTTATGAACTGCAAAATGTTCTTTGTGTCCTGTACATCTGTCATGATATTGTTGATGGTTTGGTTAGTCGAGTCCATAAATAGGTGAACACAGGACTTGAAGTTTCTTTCCTGTTGCTCAATTCAGTTACTGAAAAGGGATTTCTGCTGATCAAGCAGCTTATGAATCACAGACAGTGAATATGAAGCCTCCTCCTGGTTAGCTTCTTTCAGAACCATGGCAGAGAAACACATTGTCAGGAAACTATAGAAGATGAAACCCTCTGTTGTGACACCTGTGGGCTAATATAGCTGAGTATGCTGGCAGGCCAAGGCAGAGTAGATCCCATCAGTTGATCAGAGTTTGCAGAATATCTGTCTCAGTTTCCCTTAACCCAGGAGGCTTCTTGAAACACACATACAGGTGGGAACCATCTGGAAGAATCCATAGATACCATCTGTACCTTGCTTTCTCTGTCTGTGTGACACGTCCAGTCTGTGCTGCAGGTGACACACAATCCACAAGTTGACCGGTGTGTTTTGTACTTTGGGCTCATCGGCTGGTGTCAAAATTAAAATGAAATCTGGTGTGTTTGCACAATAGAAATGACAATTTGATGGCAGCCGTTATTGGTGGGTTAGCTTTATTGAAATTTACGCAGAGCCTCCTCCAACACTCCCTGATAGACTGATGCCTACAACTAACAAAGGTTAACAGTTTTAGCTACTTTTAACCTTTATTTATTCAAGAGGGTTTTGCAGAAACAGCCTTTTCATATAACCACAGTCTGATCATCTGGCCACTGAGCAGCTCCTAAAAACTGATGATGTAGGTTGCTGTGAAATCACCTAAAACAATGCAGCAACAAGAACCATTTCTTTCTTTCTCACCTTTAGCACCTGGACAGGATTGCAGGTTTATCTGGGCCTGCCTCCTAGACACATCTGGGATCAAATATAATACATGTCAGCATACTGTACTGTTCATATATGTTCATTTTATTCAAGGTGTTTCATGGGCCACCTTTCAAATACATGTATGTACACATTACTAACATTAGATTTATGTCATGGATATCGGAAATACTGTATATGTCATTGTATATTTAATTCTATATATTATTATGTGCTTGTATATTTTATATTTATCTTGATTATTTAATACGATACATAATACATACATTTCTTATTCAAATATTATGTTTACCCCTTTCGCTGTGTCTGCGTCTGAATTTGAATTTGTGAGTTTTTGGCAACCTTAAGAGAGTTTTCATTCTATAATTAAAAAAATAGTTTTATGGAGTCGATATTTTTAAATGTTTTTTTTAAATTTTTAAACTGTTTTTAGACAAGATGGATAAAAGTAAATGTTATATACTGAAATTTACAATTCAGTAAATTTACAATTTACAAACTGTATAATTAAACAGAATAATGAAATATTCAGTACACATACAAATAACTTTAATATTATAGAAAACCTTATTACTATTATTAATATTTTTCTTGTTAAAGTTTCCTCGGGTGGTGTTGGGATCCAGATCTGTGCTGGGGGCTGTGTTCATGCCTGTACACTCTGGAGGAGCCCTGGCCTCCCTCAGACCAGGACCTGCAGCAGGATAACAATGGACCCACCTCGCGAGTCCTTTCTCAAAATAAAAACAAACGTAGCGTGCTCGCCGTGCTCTCTCTCCGCCAATCAGCGCGGCGGGCAGCGTAGGCCCGCCCCGTGTTCTCGCGGCGGACTGGAACATTCTGTTAGGACGCTCCGTGCAGCCCGCGGCTCTCCTCACCTCTCCTCCCGCCAGCGGCTCTTCACTTACGGCACAAAGCTCCAGTAAGGTCCCGACCGTCCACAGGCAGACGTCACGGCAGGACGTCAAACTATATTAGTTTCGAGTTTAAGTAATGAAAGATAAACACGTCCTCCCTTCATGCTTACTTTCAACAAAGAAGAAGTTATGGATATTTGCGACGGGAAGAAGAGGAGAAAGGTAAGCGCCGGTGTGCGGGGCTGCAGGCGGAGCGTGGCCGGAAAGATGAAGCGGGAGGTGGGCAAAGTTCTCCGTTCGCGCACGGTGGACGACAACAACCACACAGAGCCCATGGAGGAGGAAGAGGACGACGACTGCTTCTCCATTAGCTTCCTACGGACTGACCGACTGGAGCCCGCCGTGGTGGTGCCTCCCCGGTACAGCCTGCTGCGGGAGGTTGGCCGAGGGAGCTATGGGGTGGTTTACGAGGCTATTGCCCGGAAAACAGGGGCCAGAGTGGCGGTGAAGAGGCTCCAATGCGACGCCCCGGAAAACGTAGAGCTGGCTCTCGCAGAGTTCTGGGCCCTGACAAGCCTGGAGAACCGACACCAGAATGTGGTCCAGCTGGAGGAGTGCGTCCTGCAGAGGAACGGCCTGGCCCAGAAGATGAGCCATGGCAACAAGAGGTCCAGACAGTACCTGCGTCTGGTGGAGACCTCACTCAAAGGTAACAGGCCACTGTCACGTTCATTCAGCTGTTAGCACAGTACTACATAGTACCAGTACTATGTACTTTCATTAAAGGGACTCAAAGGGCGCTCCAAAACATCTTAAAGAGTCCTTATCTTGATAAGTAGTTCACGGGGTGACAGTGTTTGGGATAGTTAAAGATCCAAACTTTAGCAGCCTGTGTATTAAAGGCCCAGTTGTCTCATATTTTATTAAAATCCCAGCTACAGATTAATGGAAATAATACAACTTGGCTTATTGCAATTATTTCTGTCACTTATTTAATATAATGATTATTTGCATTAATGGTGTGGTTTGAATGGCAGTTGTGGTTGCTATATCTGTACCTAATCTAAACCATTTGGAAAATATGTGCCATGAACAATAATCTGTATGTGTGGTGAAAAAAAGGATTGTGTGACTTAAAAGGAACATGCATTCCTTTCACAGCCCTCTGTGTGTCAGTGGTGTTGCTATATGTTACCTATAGTAGGCAATGGCACAGAGAGTACACTGTGTTTCCCTTAGCTCACAAGAGAACACGGTGTACTACTTGACAGCATGTTAACCCACTGCTTTTTCACTGAAATTTCTGACTCAAAACAATGATGTTACAGTGTAATGTTGGATGTTATAATGAAATACTGCAGCTTTATCTTATGAAAGCTACATTTTTATTCACTTTTGTTTGTGTCATTGTTGTTATCATCCAGTTTGACCTACTTATCACTACCTTTCTTATTGCTCAGCATACCTTATAGAAATATAAAGTAATTGGTAAATATTTCTTAATCTTTATCTTAATAAAATTCTAATTAAAATACCAATGCTTACCTGTGCTGAATCAGTGTACAGCCTTTGCTTTGTTCCCTTTAATAGCCTGGATGTTGAAATTAAATATTGATCCTGAGCTGACATCTTCATCTGCCATCAAGTGATAATACAGAATGTTTGTAGGATTTAGATAAGGAATTAATTTTTTTTTCATTTATATGCCCTCTTAGCTATTGTATTGGTCAACTTAACCAAGTTTCTAAAGTGAAAAAAAAAATGAAATGTGTGTTTATCCCCACCCCACCACCAAAAAAAAAAAAATATCAGCCTATTTTTTAAACTCTCAAATATTGATATAAGCATTGGCCTCAAAATCCTTTAGTGTCAATTATTTACAGTTATTACATCGTCAGAGTTTTCCTGACATGTTTTAGCAACTAGTATGAGTATGTTTACACCGCCATCTACTAACTAAATTAATCACGACGTGAGATGTGTCAGGATCCAGGTGGCATAGCACCTCAGCTGAACCATTTCCTGGGGGAGACCCTGACCGTCATGACTTAAGCAGTGGAGGACAGAAACCTCTAACTCGGCACTCTTTGAAGTGACACAGCTGAATGTATCAACAGATTGTGATGCTATCTGGTGCGTGCAATTACAAACCACTAAAAATGGTGCTGCTTCCTCAGGAGGAAAAGCATTTGAATTCTAAAAACTCATAGACACATAAAAAGGAGTTAGGTCTCAAGCCTCAGAATCTCATAGCTCAGTCAGAAAATAATTAGCATGTGCTGAAATGGCAGTGAAAGTAGCACTGTACTTGTGCACACTTGACTTGTATATGATTCATTGTTGTGGGCTTGAAGTATGGAGTTAGTGTTTTTACACTTGTCATGGCTCTGGCATGGAGCACCACTTGTTCTGAGCTCTAGTGAACTGACTAAATGTCACAGTTTGACTGCTGTTATCTTACTAATCAGGTCATGTCTGTCCATCTTCCATCTCCACGCTGCAGGGGAACGCATCCTGGGTTACCCAGAGGAGCCGTGCTATCTCTGGTTCGTCATGGAGTTTTGCGAGGGCGGGGACCTCAACCAGTACATCTTGTCCCGCCGGCCCGACCCCCAGACCAACAGGAGCTTTATGCGGCAGTTGACGAGTGCTGTAGCATTCCTGCACAAGAACAACATCGTGCATCGCGATCTGAAGCCAGACAACATTCTCATCTCACAGAAATCTGGTTCGCCTGTTCTCAAAGTGGCAGACTTTGGCCTCAGTAAAGTTTGTGCCGGCCTAAACTCCAAGAACAGTGAAGACCTCCCGGCAGCCGGAGCGGGCGTCAGAGGCAGCAACCAGAACAACATCATCAACATAAACAAGTTCTGGTTGTCGTCGGCTTGTGGCTCGGACTTCTACATGGCCCCCGAGGTGTGGGAGGGCCATTACACAGCCAAGGCTGATATCTTTGCCCTGGGCATCATCATCTGGGCGATGATCGAGCGAATCACTTTCATCGACGCAGAGTCCAAGCGCGAACTGCTGGGCACCTACATACGGCAGGGCACAGAGATCGTACCTGTTGGGGAGGCTCTGTTGGAGAACCCCAAGATGGTTCTCCACATCCCTCAGAAGGCCAGGAGCTCCATGTCTGAGGGGGTGAAGAAACTCCTCCAGGACATGCTCGCAGTCAACCCTCAGGACCGACCGGATGCCTTCCAGCTGGAGGTGCGGATGGACCAAGTCACATGTGCAGCGTGACAGCCCCCACCTTCCCAAAACCTCTCCTTTTTTAACCTAACCAGTCAAAGAAGGGACCCCTTTCCTTCCCAGGTAAGTTCAACTTCCTTGATAACTTATTAGTGTCACTTACTGTCTTCCTACCTTCCTACCAGATTTTGACACCATCAGATACACAAACAGCTAATTTCACTCATTTATCCACCTATAATCAGAGAACAGGAGCTGTAATTGAAGTAAACTGCTGTAGTGATTAGTGGGAATTAAAACCTACTGGCCGTTTGTAACCAGGGGTTGGAAACAGGTAATCTTCCTTACAGCTGACACCATTAGCCTTTCTTGTCCCAGTCACCAGCTGGAACATCCCTCATTTCAAAATCCACTTGTGTGAAGTCACTGGTTATTAGGGTTTACTACTTTTTAGTGTGTGTTTTAGGAATGTCCTTTTCACTGTTCTGCTTTACAATTTAATTACTTAGCCTGGCTGATAGTGAGAAATGCAGAAATGAAAGAAGGCAAAGCATGTCTTTTTCAATAAAAGCTTCATACTTATATGATCACACAGACCCACTCTACATCTGGCATGAGTGCTTGGTTGTCAAACTGGAGCTGGATAGGCCAAACGTGTATGGAATTCAGTGCCTGATATTTTAAACAACATTTTTCATTTTTTGGTGGAATTCTTAAGGGTAATTCCAATTTGTAACAATTTCTGTCCTATTTTAGTTTTCTGGTCAGAATTTGTATTAGTCGTGGTAAGACTGCTCACCAAAGGTAATAACTGAGAGGTGGGAATACGACAACATCACTACAACAAAGTTGTAGCAAGTTGTAACAAAGACAGTTTCTCCAGATTATTGAAATATTAAGAGGTCAAATTAAAAATTAGCCCACCCGAAATGTTGCTAATGATCCCTCACTGCAGAGGAAAACTGTGTACACACAAGTGGGACTGTAAACTGCGGAGGATTTTTTGGGTGTTTGAGTGATCATTTTGCTGTTCACCTTTGCTTTCCTCTTTCCTATTTAGAAGAGAAAATGGCTAACCAGGATATTTGTTTAGTCATGTCATAGTGCTCCTAAATTTCATAAATGAACTTTGGTAGTACAGTGTGTTTATTACTGATGGGAATGATCACTACAACTGTGAAATAAGTTGTTTTAAACAAGAATTATCCATTAAGGAAGAAAAACATTTAATTAATTTCACCTCTATCAGGTAATCTGGTGATCTGTTGAGCCTGATTAGACATCAGATGACAAGTTGGCCTAGTCTCTTCACTCAAAATAGTTGCTAAGCTTTACTGCTGCTCCTGATATTTGCCAAAGCTTCCCATGTCACTGTCACAAACAGGATTAACAAGAGTGAAATAACTGACGTCAACACACAAAACTGAGCTATTGATGCGGTTGACTGACATCAATAGAGTGCACTAGTTGATCAACAACTGCAGGACGAGGATGAATCTTGCTTTAAGGGAATTTACAAATACAAAAGTGTAGTTAAAGTTGAAGGTAGGTAACAGGAGGTGTGTTAATGCCCTTGGGGGGAGACAACTATGTGAGCAAGAGGGAGGATAACTTTTAGATTGGCACTGGGAACCAAGCAGGGTACACCCTGGGCCTGAGGGCAAACATCCTGGCTTTCAATGAAATACACAGTCAGTGTGTGTGTGAGTGTGTGTGCGTGCTTTTGTGTGATGATGAGAGATGCATTAACAGTTGACTTGTACAGTACCCAGGTTTATCTGGTTCATATTCACACCAGGCAGCCAATTACATCTCTTATGAAAACACAGAATTCTGACTTCTGTTTTCCAAGTACTGACTGTTGCACAAGTCACTCCTCCTGTAATGTTTATGTCCTTTTCACCGACAGTGGACACACTTCCCACCAGGGAATATTGTGACAAGCCACTTTTGACACACTACCTGCTGCTTGCTGCTCATTGATTTGCATGTTTCCTTGTTGGATTTGTACACCAAGGGTCAGATCAGTAGCTCCTATTTGTTGACAGGAAAGGCAATGCATCTTAACATTTACTTTACGAATCAGGACACAACCTCACCTGCTTTACTAAAGAGGGACATATTTTGGATATTGGAGAAGAAGTCTCCCACCCCACCCACCAAAACAAACATGCACATTGAGTAGGACGTGACCTGTCCTACTGTGCTCCTGTGACAGTGGGGGAAAAGTGTCTCTGTAAGATGGTAATTGTCTCACTTTGCTATTTAGAGCGGAAACTCCTTGTAGCACATCAATAAGCCGCTGAGTGGATGTTCACTGACCCGAATCGTCCGGCTGTTTGTTTGAACTTGAACCCTCCATTGACCAGGACTAAGTCCAGCATTTGTTTGACAATTAGCTCTCCAATTCTGTAACCATTCTCTGTTAACCCCTTATTGTAAGACCCCACCCCCTTGTCCTGTGACGTAACACCTCTCGGCTCCCAGCTGTCTGCTGTGGACTCTGGTTCACTGCTTTAGATTGTCCTTGTTCTCTCAAGGCATTATGGGATAGTATGTTATGCAACAGGCCCACAGCCCTGCACTGGTTTAATGGGAAAACCTGTCATCGGTTGGAGAGAGGGATTAGTGGCTGTAAACAGAGAGAGGAGGGAGGGGCAGTTGTTTCTGTTGCATGTGTGTATTTCTGTCAGGAGCTGATTAACTGAGGGGGCAGCTGACAACAGCACAGTCAGCATACTCACATCACTGATGGGACAACATATGGGGCTGATATTGTTTCTTTGGCAGTCTGTGGGATCTGTTACAGTCAGTGTGAGGATGGAGTTTCAGTTTGATTATTTTCATTATTGAATAATGCCCCAACTATTTTCCCTCCTAATTGATCGATCACTTTCACATCTGTAAAATGCCAAAAGATGATGACAAATGCTTATGATCTATGCTGGATATTTTATAGTGTAAAAATGAACCTGTCAGTGCTCTCACATGAACAAACTATGTCATAGTGTCATATGTCATAAAATGTCAGAACAAAGCGAAAAATGCCCAATTTCCCAGAATGCATATACATATGTCTATGTGTACATCATAATTCTGAAAAACAGTCCAGAATCCAAACATATTCAATTTACTGTCACATTAAACAGAGGAAAGCAACAGATCCTCAAATTGGAGAAGTTGCAACAGGAGAATGTTTCATAGCATTTATTCTTTGAAAACGATTTAAACAATTAATCAATAATAGACAAATAGTTTCAGGTCAAAATGACATCACTGTTTCTACATGACCTCAAACATATCATTAGCATTTAAATCAGAACAATTACCATAACGTGATACTGCAATTTGTTGTTACTTAACGGCTGATATACAGCCCAATCTTGAATGATATCGACCAGTTTTCCAGGAATTTACTGTAAAGGAATTTCCAGAGCTAACCAAGGATTACTTCTATTGATCGGTGTCAGTTACATTAAGCCTGATTATTACTCAGTCCCATGTTTACTTCACTCTACTCCACCTTCCCCAGCTGTCAAGTGTGTCTCAGAAAGCTTCTGTTAGCAAGGCACTGCCTTTAAAAAGTTCCCATCTTAAACTGGAAGTTTTTGTGGAACCATTTCCACTATTTATGAAAACTAAAAAAAAATACCAGTGATTAGGTCATAGTAACAGCTGAGGTGTTCAATATTACTGTACAAGGCCCCTTCAAAATGGGATTGTGATTTTATACTGTGAGGTGCAGTAAGTTATGGTCAGTGATTTGTATTTTGAAAAAGAATGAATTCTATAGAAGATGCTGTGATTAATCCTATTTATTAGTAAAATTAATTGACTGTTGACTGTTTTTACTTTCTTTGATGCATTCACAGTGCACACAGTGAAGCTGTAAGGAAATATAAATATAATTTGGGATGATCTCGTGTATCTCTGTTTTGTGTTGACCTGCCCATCTATCTCACCCTTCCTCCCTGCCTCCCTCTCCTCTGCTGGACAATGAGAGTGTTGCTCCTGGTTCAGGCTTTTAGAGGCTTGCGTCTGGAACATTTTGTCCTCTCACTGCCTGCCAGCCATGTGCCGCCTCTGTCTAAACCAGGCCAGCGCACTGTAAGCCCCAGCCCTCCCCACATGTACAGTCTTTACTTTGGGAATCCTTTTTAATTTCTTTGACAGCATGAACAGGCTTTTTACAAGTTGAGGCATTTTAAGGGTGTTGTCCTCGCCCTGCACACATGCATGCTTCCACGTGCTGTAATAAACATAATGATGCCTTTGAGCACGGTTGATGTTTTTCTCTCTGCGTTTGTCTCTGTCTTATCTGAATACTCAAAAGAACACAGATTTTAAACAAAGACCGTATGGTCTGAGAGAATGCTGTTCTTGCTCCTCTAAAGGAAATTAAGTTGTATGGAGCGGCAGTATGAAGGCAGGGTACAGTGTGTTCTCTATTGACTCAGTCAGTGGGGGATATTATGGACGGGAGTCTTTATGAGATTCTGGGCATAGTTGTGATGAGCGCATTGGTGTTCTTATGCAACATGGTTGTAAAAGTGAGCATTCCGTGGCTGTGAAAGTTGTAAATATTTCCTCTGGGCACTGGGGATGGCAAAAATAGGCATACTCAAGTGAATCTGGTGAAGCACCTCTTTGTGTTTCTGTGTTATTCAAAAGTTGAAAATGGTAGTACAGTAATCTGACCCCTTCCATTTAAATTTTTCATCAGTCCACAAAAATCTACAATTTATGGTGCAACTGGTAGTCGATTGTTTCATCTGTTTGATTTGACTTTTTGGATTCTCTGTGTCACTGCTGTCTTGGACTGTGAGCTCTGTCCTGTGACAACATAAAAACATAGGAACTTCAAGATGGCAGGATTACCTGAGGGATGCAGATGGCGAAAGAAAGAAACAAACTGAAACAAACCTATGTGGGGCTTGGCCTTGGAAAGTATTTGTCGTTGTTCACATTTTCAGATATTGTTTTTGAAACTCTATGGAAGCTCTGGAGATGAGCATGTAGCAGTTTGTTTCAGGACCAGGTTTCCCTCTGATTGTCAAATGTTTCTATTGTCAAGGGCTTTCACAGAAGAAGTTCTGTTTTTTGAGGTTTTTCTGTGCCCTCATTTCAGTTAATCAATTGATTAGTTGATTGACAGAAAATAAAAAAATGAAAAATGGAAAAATGTAATAACAGTAATGAAAATAATGAAAAATTAACAATTTTGATAATGAATTTGATGACAGCATTTAATTGATTTATCAGCAAAAACCTTTAAACATTGTCTGGTTCCAGCTTCTCCATTGTTAGGGTTTACACAGGAAAGTGAAACTTTGGGTTTTGGACTGTTGGTCGTTGTTGGTTGGCTGTTGGAAATGCTTTGCCAGTTTTGCATCAGAGTAACACACCTTAACTTACATAATGAGCAGTTCGTTCGTGAATGCCAGCCAAGCAGTTTGTGTTGCTGTGTAGGCCGCACGGCCACAAAACCACCCCAAGCTCGTAAAATGCCAGCGCTCCCTCTCCAACTAGTTATCACACAGAGCTGCCACAGTGTCCTGGGCTCACAAGAAACCAGCCCCCACCACTTCCCCAAAAATACCGGTCTCTGCCGGTTTTTTAAGAGGTACTCTGCTTTTGGGTTATGCAACAACAAATGGCTGGCAGGGTGGTCGAGGAGGCAGCAGGCTTTGGTTTGTCCAGGATCTGCTGGGATTCAAACTTTGCCTTGTTTCCTATGTTCTGCTTATCTATGTAGCAGTAATAACTCCAACAGAGCAATAAGCAGAAAACTGAGAACAGCAAGGTTTCGACCTGTGGGGGCGGGGGGTTGGTCTGTATGGACCCTCTGGGACAAAATGTACGTCCTGTGTTGCACATAGTTATGCAGACGATAAAGTATCACTTGAGCTTAACTCTTCTAAGATATGACTGCTGAATGTACATTTTGCTTAGTGGGATGTTAAGCCTGACCAGTTAATGTGCTTATTGACTGCTGTGTAGAAGAACTGGTCATTATCCTCCCCTCTGATGGGAGGTCAGAGGTCAGGGTCCCCTACAGAACAGCACCTCTGTCTTCTCTATAACCACTACCAAATGATATAGTTATTTCCAGGACACACACAAAATAATTAATATATAAAATAAAGCTTTCTTGCGAACTTTTACACCTCAAAATATATTTTATTTCCATGTATATTTCTTACTGCATTGATTGTGTAATGCGATGTGAGTGCCGTCTGAGACAGGAAAAGTGTGTGTCTGTGGTCCGATGGGTCCAGGACAGGAGGACTGAAGCGTCTGGGTTAGTGTACACTTAGATTTCCCAACTTGGATGAGTCAGTATGGAGCCTTTTATATAATAAATTCATCATCATAGGAGCACCAGCAGAATAAAACAGGTTTTCTTTCAGTCTCAAACGGCTGCTCTAAACTTGTCACAGTCCTTTCAACAGATTCAAGTTTTTCATGTAAATGCTATTTATACTGTTTGTGTGTGTGCGCTCAACCACATGACAGAGATTCCAGATCACAGTGGCCAGTTTTTGCTTTAACTGAAAGCACAGCAGTAAACCAACAATTCCTGCAAAGAAAGCCATCAGCAGAGCTCCATCTTTGTTAAAGCTTTGCTGATGGAGGTGTGCTGCTGACAGCCTGTGTAGTCCACAGTCAGAGTTGTAGAGTTGTGTAACTTGTCCATGGTGGAGTGTACACTCAGGTATGGGAAGAATGCTCATTAAACGTGTGCCTCGGGTCAGAGAGTTCAGAAAATTGACACACAGGTACAACAGTGAGAGTCAGAGATGATGCTCACAGCTGCTCCCATAAACACAAAACATTTCTGAAGGTTGAAGAATAAGAGCAGAGTTTCTGAAGAGCAGATTTTGGTCACAGATGATATGGTGGAGATGTGATGGTAAACGAAAGGTGAACAGGGTTCAGTTCAGAAATTAAATCTGCGTCTGCCAACCCCTGGACCAGAAAACAGATCGTCAGGATGCCTAATGGCCTGACAGCTCTGCAATGATGTTCGAGTTATTTAGAGGAGGAAACTATGAGATGACTGAACTCACTGTGAAGATTAATTCTGTCTTTTCATAGCCAGTATCTGAATGAATGTTTGATTTGCATAAGGGCAAATTTTTTCCCCAATAGGACCGTAGGGTGAGCACCTTTAAATGTGTGCATTTAAAGGTGCTCACCCTCAGTGGTGACATAAGCACTTTCCATGTCTCCATTCAGCACATCACCCCTTATTCACCATCACCAACATGTGTGCCTCCTGCTAAGCTGACCCACTTGTGTTCATACCATGTGCTGTGAAGTTACGCAACCTATGAAAATAGGAACAAACCGCTGCTAGCCCGAGCTGTGGCATGTCAGCCACTGGGCTATTAATAGTGCACAGCGCTGATCTAAACCTGGACACATCTAGAGGCAGGAAATACGCTCAAGTGGCAGGTGGTGTTGTCATTTTGCTGCAGGTAGATGTAGAGTACACTGTGACACAGCCACTGACTCCATTATTGTAGACCAGTCAGTGGCTTTGTTTAGTTACTGTCTGCAGTGATGTAGAATTTGAGATAAATACATCTCATACAGTATGATGCATGTAAATGTAGTCAATATATATTACCATGTAAATGTAAAAAATACAGAAATCAGCCTTATATCCAGTGTTTGGTTGCCTCATACAGTGTTAACAGAACCTGTAGACATGATGTTTTGCTGCTGTGAAAATCAAAGTGTAGTTTCTCCATGCTGACCCGTTTACACTTTGTGTCTCTGCAGCTTTGTTTACTACATGGATGTGGACTCTCACGGAAAAACTGGACTCTGACAAACTGAACTGTGAAGAATCCACAATCATAATTTGAGCGGGAAGTAGTGGACCGGCTGATAATTCCAAAACTCTGGGGACAGGAACAGTATGCAAATCAGACCACAGTGCACTTCCAGCACCATCCAGCTACAATCACTGTCACCATAGAGATGAAGACATTTTACTGGTGGAAAGTTCCAGTGTCTCTGAGAACTGACTGGATGGGACAACCAGGTTTATGACATTTGTTGTTGTTTTATATTATATTTTTCTTCCCAACAGCCCCAGTATGGGCCTGCTCTTCCTTAACATTTGTAATGTACTCGGATGTGGCACAGGTTATAGACTGTACCAGTGTTCGAAGGTCAAAGCATGTGCTACCTGTCATTTTACTATTAATAACTATGAATAAATGACTGCCCTGTACAATTTTGTGCC
This sequence comes from Lateolabrax maculatus, assembly GCA_031216445.1. Taxonomy (NCBI): domain Eukaryota; kingdom Metazoa; phylum Chordata; class Actinopteri; order Acropomatiformes; family Lateolabracidae; genus Lateolabrax; species Lateolabrax maculatus. The sequence goes on from CM062201.1 coordinate 2,564,645, forward strand.
TTAAAGATGATTCACAGAAGTGCGATTGGCTCTTTTAAATATAATTTTATTGTGTGACAAGACAGAAAGACAGAAATTTCATGTGGCTGAATCCACTTTTGTCTCATGCAGGTTTCTGTCTGCAGAAATTTCTAGTTGACCAATGGAATCTTTTGCTTTTTAATGATTTTTAAATTATATCCCAAAAGCTTAAGTGCAATCATGATTAACTAAAATGAAGATATCATCATCGGTGTCACGTGTACGCTCATGTAAAGAAGGTTTACAAGGAAATTTCACAAATCTGTGCCACGCTCTGGAGGCAGAGGCAGAACAAATGTGAATATTACCAGTTTTTATGTTGTTTTGAAGGTGTACTATAGTATTCACACCTTTAGAAGTAGCAGGCCTGTATCAACCTTATACAATACTGTGCATTTGTAACCAAACAATGTCCAGCAGGGAATTAACTTGATTGATTCCTTCATTGTTTTTTGTCGAATCCAAAGAGCACCTGTTGGACAAATTGCGTATATGTGTTTATCATCACTGCAAAGCTTAATATTACCATATTTCCTAAATTAACGTCTGACCAAGGAGCAATCATGATCATTTGGTGGGTTTTGATAACTTTGTACTGAATGTTTTTTACATTGAGGTGTGAGGTGTGGCATCTTAGGACTAAATAACACTTTGAATACAGATATTAAGTCAATGGGTAACTTGCAATCACCTGTCATTAAGAGATATTGCGTACTGTTCTATACTTTACCTTTTGAGTTGTAAGGTTTCTGATGGGTGTGATGTGAATAATGTCTAATGGGTCAACAGCCTGACATTTCAGCAGTATTGAGCCTTCTGTGGCTGAATCTTTCTTGAGTATCTGATTTGGGGACTCTCACAGGAGATTTGAATTTTTCCCATCTGGAAATAATCCCCTGAAGCAGCCATGGGATACCCATCCTAACTGTCCTTTCCTTCCTCCCTTCCTCCCTTCCTCCTCTTTATTGAAGTGCTTCTAATTCGTTGCAGTGGCGTGTAATGCTGTGCAGAACATGTTCAGGCAGTGGTTGGCTGTAGCCTGCTGTCTGTGCCCTGAAGAAATCATGGCTCTTGTGTGCTGTGATTCATGGAAACTGATCACTACATGTGCACCCTGGGGTTAAACAGAAATATTAAGTCACAAGCCACATGACTGATCGACGGGTGAGATGGTACTTGAAGCAACCACAGTAGAATTTCCACGATTGGACAATACAAGAGCAAAATGCACAGAATCATTCAAACACAGAAAACAGCAGTAAAAAAGAGTATATTATACAAGGTGTTGTATGTTCCAGACCTAGAATGCTCTCCTTACCTTCAACTCCCAAACCTCCTTTTGGTTTCACAGCACTGCATTGAGCCGTTTTATAGTGTGGTCCTACCTCATTCTCAGCACTCACACATTTGATCTACCTTGACAGTCTCAGTAGCAGCCTCGTCTTAGTTTCTGATACAAGGGGCGCTTTGCTTGATCGGGACAGAATTTTTTTTACCTCAGACTCAACATCTTCAATCTTGAACCAACCTCTCTCTGACTTCTTTGTGTGGCGTTTTGCTTAGCACGTAGCTTTTCCTTTTTAGAAAAACTACACCTGCAACACATGTAAACTTCCTTCTTAGTAGCTGTATTACAGAGATAGTTGTGCCCCATGCCCAGACTACAAGTATGTTGTTCAGCTCCCGTATGGTTATATCAGTGTCCAAAATGTGGTCTGAATGGACACTTGACGCAATTAATTATAGAAATGGGGATAATAGTGCAAAATTTTCTGACAGGCTCTCCTTAAAGGCAGTCTTGGTTTTCAGTTCAAATCCTGCTTTCACATCCCACACACCTGGCCAATCACTGTGTAAAGTGGCCGTGGTTATAGAACAGGAAAGTTACGTAAATTGTCCTCAGCCAATTCTGCTGAAAGGATTCAGATGCTATTAGACGATCTCTGTCTGAAGCATACTGAGGCCTGAACAGAACACACAAAACACGGAGTGCAAAAGACTCGACAAGACAGAAATTAGTTAAATGTGAATGTCCCCTGACACTCATGGGAGCTGTAGTTTTTGGAATGCTAACGAAACTGTTGCTGTAGTTCAAACGTGAAGGTGTTCAGACTTTTTGCTAAAGACTAGTGCAGCACATAGAAAATGTGTTATTTACTCTTTGGGATGTTGAATCTCTGACCTGCTCAGCAGTGATCACCATGTTTCTGTGAGCGTTAACCGAACCTGGCTAAAGGTTACCTATATGACATTGCTGTGGTTGATAGTGCATAAGCTAACAAAGATCTTTACAACTAAATGGTCAATACTAAAACTTGATCTCTTGCCCTGCTGTCAATTTTAGTTTGAGCCATTTAATTTAGCTCTCTTCAGACTAGTAATGATTCCACTTAAAAACACTTTACACTATGCAAAATGTTTCACTGCCTCACTGTAAACACCGTACAGAGCCACACCATTCTCAAACAGTTGTGTGTAATATCTTTTCTTGTAGTGTATATTTCCAGTGTGTACAGAAATGTATGTTTCAGAAGTAAAATAATGAAGCTGAAAGGAGCCATTAGATGTTTTGAGAAAGCATCATTTTTTCTGCTGTAAATATGTTTGACAACTTTTCTTGGAATAAATGATCAAAACTATGACTGTCTGAACTGAATATGTGTAAGTGTGTGTGTGTGTGTGTAGGGCCGTAGCCAGGATTAAAATACCCACAGAGGAAATGTTTGCCTAACCACAAACAAATAGTATACAAAAACATGTTTTCATTTTTTTTTAAGAAAAAAAAATGTATTTATGAATTTAGCTTTTTAATGATATCTTATGTAAGTGTGATCTCCCTACATTGTGGTTTAAATGTTGTTTCTCTGTACTGCCAGGGATATATTGGTGGAGTGGATAGTGGAGTATACTAAATCCTTCATCTTGTCATTTATTTAGTTTTTGGTTTAGAAATAGATTTTCTTTGTTGTGATGTTTTAGGCCTGTTACATGGCGGATAGAAGAAAGAGAACAGGTAACAAGAAGAGAGCAAGATGGGAAATGACATGCAACTTGCAAGGTCCCCCAAGTGACATTTTGGTTCATGGTAAACATCTTTTTTATAGTTTCAATATTGGCACACATTTATCAGAAATTGGGCTTCTCCTAAACGTGGCTGCACTGACACTATGTTAACATTCTGAGCAATTTATTCCTGCTTCTAGTTGTTCTAGCCTGCTAAACTAGGCTCTATTCAGGACACATAGAAACTAAATTGATATTTATTTTCCATCTGAATGGGTACAGCACCAAAATGTATATTTTTGCTATGTCTTCACTGGATGCACAGAGAAGAAACTAATAATCTTCTGGTACTGTAAATAGGTATTTGACTTATTTTGGAACACTTGGATTATGGTTTACAAACTGGTCAAAGTAGTTTTATCAGTTGTTATCCTGGAATTTGAAGGCTTTGTAGCTGTATAACCTAGTTGTACATTATATGGACATAGATCTTGTTTCCTGTTAAATAGGCAATGACCAAATCTTCCAGTGGTAGTGATGGACTGTAACTGTTGGATTTCTGTGGCCGCTGGGCTGCTCATTTAAGCATAGCAAAATGAATATTGGTTTGTTTTACAGCGTCTATGTCCCGTCACTGTTTATTTAGGCACAGGCACAAAATGGAAGACATTTCCCACAGTTGCCACTAATCCTCTCTGGATTATCCCACAGGGTTTGTTTTATCAGTCCAGAGACACCAAACAGGCCCCAGTCTTTGATCACGACCCAAACAACAACCTATGCAGTTACTGGGAGGGGATATTTTTACGTCAAAGATCCTGTCAGGATTCTAATAAACACCCATGTTGCATTCAAAGAAAATGCAATGCATAAACCAGACTGTAGCATGCTCTCCTAAAACCACTGAACTGGTGAAATTAGACATGGATATTATGATTTTGCTGGGTGATGGTTGTGTTTTTAACTTTTGTAGGTTACCAGCTGTTTTAATGGCCCTTGTGACTTCTCTTAATATCATTTAGCTCTGTTTTACATTTTTTAAATTAATCCAGTTGCCACCAACAAACCTGCCTCATGCTTGCTGTGGGGTCGATATTGTTGATAGAGCATCAAATCACCTGAATTGCCTTGTCTTTGTTAGACGGTTGCTTCTTGTGTGTGTTTGGAGTTTGTGCATGTTTGGACTGCATGCATGTGAATGTCTGCTGTCCGGATTGTCTTTTCTGTAGACTTTAGGAAAGGCAGCAGCTGCAGTGGTAGCAGCTAATGGGGATAATACAGTCAGAATAACAGAGGGCAGTGATCCTATTGGCTGAGAGAAAGTGGAATAGCCCCCCCCCCCCCCCACAATAAGAAAGGATGGAATTGTAAACAACTCCACGGGAGATCAGCGCTGCCACGTCACAGTCCTGGTCAGAAACAAAGCCCTGCTCCATACGGCTGCATACGGCAGCACAGTCTGATTAGACTGCTGCATTAATTAATGTGTAGATTACTGATGGGTGAGGACCAGGGACACCCCAGTAATACTTCCTACAGTATACACACAATGGCTCACACACATACACAGCAGCCAACAATATGTCAGTGTTCTGTGCTCTTTATGTTCAGCTGGGTACACAATGTACTAAAAGTGGAGGAGCAGGGAGGGGGGAGGTGCAGCTATAGGCTGTGAAATGGAGCTAAAAGGCGAGAGGTGGGGGGGGGGGGGGATTTTGCAAGACGCTGCCGAATCTGGGATGATAGAAATAGCTGTGACATGAGCACCAATCAGCCAATAGGACCACAAGAGTCCTCAAATCAAGACAGTTAAAGATCAAGAGTCTATTATTCATGTGTGCTCAGGAGGGAGGTCTTACATTTATTATTTAGATGTGCAATTAACATCATAATACATTTGACAGAAAAACTATTCATATGGAAAACTTTTATATATATTTTGTTTTATGTAATAATAATAATAACAATTATAATAAATATTTAAAATATATATATAAAACATTTGTTTGTATACACATGCTCAAGTATAAAATTTGTGGAATAAACACTTTCTTTGTTGTAGGTGACAGCAGAATCACTTCTGACACTGCTCCTTTTGTTCCTGATACAAAAAAACAACTGCTCTTTTTCTCATCCCTGCTCCATGACAACAGAGAAAAGACCAGGGTGTGGCTGAAAGCCCTAGAAAAATGCTAGTAAGTGAACCTTGAGTTAAGTTTTTTTTCCAGATTCCACCAGCTCATCTCAAGAAGAAAAAGAAGGAAATATGGACTTTGTCATGTGCTTTGTCAATTTGTTAATTTTTAACACACCAGTGTGTCTAGTTAAGGACGACACATTGTGTGTTGCTTTCAACACAATCAGTGTGTTAGCACATTTAACACATGCTGTGTGTTAAATATTTCAACATTTAGATGTGTTAAAATAACACGAAGATGTGTTGTTTATACTTCTTTTTCTAAAATTATTCTTAAATGCAATTTTTGTCTATGCTAAAATTTCACTAAAATGCTCACAAAATAAACAATGACATACAATTCTGGTAACATTTCTTAAAGTGATTAAAACATTTGACAGATGCAGATATAATCATACAATATTCAAGTCAAGTCAAATCAAGACAATTTTATTTGCATAGCACCAAATCATAGCAAAAGTTATCTCAAGACACTTTTCACATAGACCATACTCTTTTAAATATTATTTACAGAGACCCAACGATTCCCAAGCAACAATTTGACAACAGTTTGCACACACACATTGTGCAAACTGTTGTCAAGAGCTCTTTTCTCTCTGAGAACTAACCAAATACGCTTTGCGGAACATAAGCAAATGGAATGTAGGTCTGTTTTCGAAAATGACCTCTGTAAACAAACATTTACTACACAGAATACAGTAAATACATTAAAAAACAACTGTCTAGTGACAACTTGAAAAAAAATGTATCAGTGGAACCTCTCTACCATCCTGTAGTAAAAGTTTGTAATTTGTATAATATATATAATCATTATCCATCCATCTATCTATCTATCTATCTATATACATATATTGAAAATTCACAAATTCCACAAAATAAATACATGTGATGACAAAACTGAACTTAAGCCAAAGCGTATCCAACCTACCCTCCTCACAGTACAAAATCATATTTCCAGTCCTTTTTTACATGACGTGCTCTCTCAGTATACTGTAGAGTAGGAGTCAGATTTGAGACGTGTAGGCCGCCTGCCGCCTGGGGATGTGTTGTTGGTGTTTTCAGGCCAGCTGCCAGAGAACAACATGTTCCTGAACATATAGAACAGGAGGGAGGGGCTCAAGCCCACATACTGTATAGGGAGAGAGAGAGCATTGAAGGGATCATACATGCTACACTGGTGTCAGTTTACAAGATGGCAAACACTCCCTGTCCTCAGTCCCTCTGGCATGTGTTAATGTGCTGTATAAGACTGAGGTCAGCAACCCCACCAGCTTACATAAGCAAACACATGAGTGTTAACTAGCTCTCATCATATGTAATTAACTGGTGGTATTTCACCTTTTTTTTAATGCAGTATTGCAAATGCGTAAGTTTGAACTTTGCGTGTTGAATTTAGGGTCCATGCTCTTGAGAAGTGGTAGACCGCGTAATCTCAGTTTGTTAGTGGGACAACAGTGTTGTTGCTGATAAGAGCCAACAATATGTTGTTGTCCATGCCCTCTAGAACGACACATCTGTACAGCCCCTATCAGCACTATGTGCCTTCCAAAACTGATACAAATCATTGTTGGAAAATAAATCTGTGACATGGTTATGAAAACATACTTGACAATAAGCCTGATTCTGATTCTAATTATTTTGATATTGATTGACTAGTTCTGTTTTGGTTTCCACCAGCTCCTGAGGGAAATATGTGTCACTCTAGCTGAGAAATGCTCCACTGTGTTCCCCAGCTGGTCTCTAACTGTGCCTGTCTGCTGTTTCCTGATGAGCAGGTAGGGTACAGTGATTTTTCTGCAGGACAAATGACAACTTTTACATTACATGTCATTATCACATTACACATTATTATATAGTAATTAATCTGGCTTCCAGCAGCAGCTGTTTATGAAGGGACAACTAAAACCCCATTGTACAGTACCTGTTTAGCAGCAAACAGCAGACAGACACAACTAGATCCATTGTTAATATAAAAATATTGATAAGTGCAGCTTGCAGTACAAAAAGCTATTATTCCATATTTACAATAAAACATGGAGGAAATATCTTTTAGTTATGCTAAGAAAAACAGTTCTTGAAATATTATGTAATGCTTAGCAACACTGATCAATCTGTGAGTCTAATGTCACTGTTGCAGTCATTGTTCATCTGATCATGTCTCTTTTTGTAAACAGCAACGTGATGGCTTAGTAATAGCATTCAGCTGTTAAAGACATCAGCTGTTGGAAGTGCAAAATTCCAGGTGAAGAGATGCAGCTCCCATAATGCTCTTTGACTGTTAGATCACAACAACAGTCACATATTGTCGCAGACCTTCAACCTCCTAACAGAGGGTTGGAAATTGTTCATGTAGCAAATCTAAACTTATGCTGCTCTTGCACATTTGTGTCTTAAAAGTTGTCTTTAAATTGTCTTAAATGTTATACTATTCTTTAAGATGTTGTTTCATTCATCAGCATCGCATAGCAAGCGTGCTGACGGCGCATGTTTCATATAATAAAATAGAGACTTGTTTTGAAGAGAGGTTGTGCTAGGAGATCTGCTGTTACCACCATTTATATAATTCATCTTTGAAAGAATACCGACATAACGAAACCAATGGCCAGAGTTATGAAACTGTAGTTTTCCTTTAAATTATCATATTTCTTCATTCAACATGGCAAACGTTAGGCTAACTTCTCCTAGCAGCAACTACATCATCTTCAGTGTCGACTGAAAATTATGTTGGTGGGACAGATGTGTCAGTCACTAATGGCTGGAGCGAAATAATAGCATGAACACCATGTCAGAAATTAAGTGGAAACAAATTGAAAATTCAGTCTGATTATCAGGTTAAAATATGCTTTGATTACCAAATTGTATTATATCTGATGATGCAACTATTAGAACATTTATTATCATCAGTTCAGTGTACATAATTAGAGGGTCTGTAGTGGGCTGTATGCCTTCCATTCATCATAGGCAGATTGATTATGAAGAACATATTGTACGATGCACATTGATCTATTATAGGACAACAGTTTTTCATCAGTGTTGTTTAGTTGTTCAGAGAAAATGTCGCTGAAAGTAGTCACACCATTTAGATTTCTTGATCTTCAAGTTTTCCATTAGGTTCCATCCTTTCAACTGCACACTCTCTAATGTGGTTAGTGAGAGACTTTGTAACTGTTTTTCTACTGAGTCTGGACATCTCAAGAGGTAAAAATAATGTGCTGTTTGATATGGTTAACATGTTAATGGTCCTAATGGCTTCTCCCATTCTGTTTCTCCTCAGAAAAGAAGTATTGATCTGGGTTAATGCCTTAATACATCTTCAAACAGAGTTTCATGCACTCTAATGACAGCATCAAGGTTTTTAAAGTACCTTTTTATGAGTCATTCTGTGAAAGGAGACAGACGTATGTATATGGTAAAATATGTGAGAGGATTTTGTGTTTGAAAAGTAGTGATAATGAATAACTATCACTTACCTGTGTTTATGAGAGGCATTGGGTTTACCTACCGACCTGGTACTGACTCCTGCTGATGGAACGGCCTATATAATCAATTGCTTCCGTCTGTTAGGAAGAGGGACATCAGGGTGTAGCAGTGTGCACATGATGATATGTTAATATATTATGAGTTAAGTTAACAGTTTTTTTTTTTGTTTGTATGTATTTTTTGGTTACACGTTTAGCATGATGTCACTCTCCTTTTGTAAATAAATCACCTTTTGTAAACCTGGACCAAGTTTTTGAGTCTGCTTCCTACAACCTTCATAGCCACTCTGGTCAGGCTTCCTCACAGACTCTATTACCATCTACTACTCACCATTCTGAGAAGCTGAAATCTGCACTGCATCATTTAGTTAATCCCAAAACCTTGGCTGTAGTTTTGGACTTGTCACTGTCTTTCTTGCCCACCCATTCACTTACTTTTACCTTTAAGACATTTTAATAACATATCAGACCAAGTCTAGACCAAACACAGCTGGAAGTTTTTGGCTCCAACCGCCCGAATATCCTTAAGAGATGTTATTATTATTAGTCTGATTTGTTGTCTCTCCTCCTGTTCTGTCTCCCCTCTCCCCCTCTCTCCTCCACTTTCAACCCAACTGGGTCGATGCAGATGGCCGCCCACCCAGAGCCTGGTTCTGCTCGAGGTTTCTACCTGTTAAAAGGGAGTTTTTCCTCGCCACTGTCGCCAAGTGCTGCTCATGGTGGGAACTGTTGGGTCTCTGTAGGTGGGAAGGTGGGATACGCTTTGGCTTAAGTTCAGTTTTGTCATCACCTGCATTTATTATGTTCCGAAAAGCGTATCTGGTTAGTTCTCAGAAAAAAGAGCTTTTGACAACAGTTTGCACAGTGTGTGTGACATGCATGTTTGTCTAGTGTCAGGTTTTTCTTGCGGTAATCTTTCCTCCTGTTCATACTGGCTATTAAAAGATCCTTTCATAATGGGATTTCAGTGTAAGTGATGAGGACAAAAATCCACAGTCTCTGCAAAATGTATTCCAAATCTTATCTGAAGCTAATATGAGGCGTCAGCAGTCTAAGTTAGACAAACCAAGTGGATTTCTTCCAAAGTTACAGTCCTGTTTGTTTCCATCCATCGACAGCAGCTCAGTAAAAGTAACACTGTCTGGGGAAACACAGAGAGAGAATTTTGTACTAAAACAACTTTAACTTGGGAAGATACTCACCTGATTGGATCAACTCAGAAAGATGACGCCTCTTATTACTAAGCTTCAGGTAAACTTTGAAAGATATTTTTTCATGGGATGAGGACTGGATTTTTCCCCATCACTTACACTGACTCATGTCAGGAAGGGAAGTTAACAGCCAGTATGAACAACAGGAATGATAACAGCCACAGCACATTGTTTTAATGTACACCTGGCTGCGTGAGTATTGTTATAACACAGACCTGAAAATATGTGGACCTATCTTTTAACACACAGACATGAGACATTAATCTGCGTATCTCATGCTCAGAAATAACTGTTTCACACAAATCTGGATCTATTCCTTCAAAAATCAGACAGTAAAATAAAACCAAAAGAACAATTTTGGAAACATTTATTTTCATGTGCACTCAATTTTGCTTTTATTGTCAGGAAACCTTAAATTAATCCAAAAATATCATTATTGGTGCAGGAAGTTAACACAAGTGTTAAACCCAGACAAACAAGCTGCAGTGAGCTGCTGTGTCTCTCTCAGACCCGACTGACCCACTTTTTCAGTGCTGCTGCCTTGTTCTAGGCCGGCACGTGGTCCCAGTAGCCGCCACACACACACACACACACACACAAACCTGCTGAATCAAAAGTGAGATTCAAATTTAAGTATAAATCATATGTACTGTTTGTGTTATGTCCTGTTCATACAAATATTGGATAACTGCTTTTTTTTCTGCCACATTAGGATTCAAATTTCTCTCTTTTTATTATTGAACAAAAATTTAGAAAAATTATTCATGTGTTCTTTGTGTTCTCCAAAAGGCCCTGAGAATGTAAAACTAACAAACTCTAGTATAAAAAGGATGCCCTTTCTCTTCAGTCTATGCTCCTGTTTTCCATCTTACTCAGACTCAGACAAGAAGACCAATATCAGTTTAATCTCTGTGTCCAATACATAGCTAGGTCCAAGGGGTGTTTCCTCGAGCTTAGCACAAAGACTGGAAACTTATTGAAAGACAACTCCAAAACAAAACAAAACTACACAAGGAACTAATTTTTCAAATGTGGCTGATTTAATCCACAATGTCAGGCCGAATGAATCAAGTGAAACAAGATGGAGGTTCACTGTACACTGTAGACTTTGATTAACAAGGCTCAGCTGCTTCACAGCAGCAGAAAAAAAGTTCAGTAGTTCCAGGACACTTTAACGTCAGTGAAGAGTGAAGTAACTTTATTTACTTTATTTTTGTGTCTAACCTGCATTAGACTAATCTAAGAGCAAAAATAGGACAGGCGTAACATTACAGACCAGTCTAACTCCTCTCTGTGAATACAGCCCCTGGGTTTAAGGACTTGTTGCTATCAAGGTATGAAGAAAAAACTGAAGAAAGAAACTGAGGGTGGAGAAGTTTTTTCTGTTTTTACGTAAATCAGAGCGACTGGTGATAATCTTCTCATCGGACAATATACGACTATTTCCCAACATGCTGAGAGTGAATTATTTCTATAAGTGCTGTATTATTAAACTGTATGTGTAATACTACCGCAAGTCATATTTTGAATGAGAAGAGCTACAAGGTATAAAATCATGACACATCAAAACTGCTTCTGTTTGACTGCTGAAGTTTCATAATCACCACTTGCTGATGTCTCTCCCTAAATGATAGACTGTAAATTAATTTTCACTTTGACCCAGGTCACTGCTTTATTTCCGCTCTTCACTTCCTCACATCTTTTCTTCCCACCAGTACTAAGGCTGGAAACGTGCACAGGTATACATAGACCCCACTAATCCTAATCCACAGGCCTTTAATCTGCTGTGAGAACAAACGTGGATGTGGATGTGCTGTGCCTCAGCAGCCTGGTCTGGTCTGGTCTGGCTGATGATCCTCAATCCAATTTTTCCGCTGAGGATGACACAGCAGGAAATGTAGTCAGCACACAGAGACAGGACAACTCAGATTACCCAGCATCCATCTGTGCTGTTTATATTCTTGTTTACTCCATTTACTCACACACAATACAATTTTCATCTAATTTTGGTCTCACAGTCTCATGTGAATGTAAATGTATATTTTCTTTATAGAATAATGACCATTGTTGCATTTTGAAATAAAATGGTTTTGAATATGAAATAATGCTGTCAAACAGTAATTGATCATATTATGAAATGCTGTAGGTTCCTTTTGAAACTGAATTTTATTTTATACTGTATTACTGCAAATATCATCTGGTCTTCAGTCTGACAGAAGGTAGTGATTGTACTTAATTGTATGAATGACAATACACTTGCAATACAGACGGTGCATTCTTAGGAGACCCTCTTCAGGCACCTAGCAACACTGTTGACATCTGACTAGTGGGGAAACACTGGTGGATGGCACTCCAAAGATTCAGGTCACAGCTGAGTATAAACATCAGGGGCATAATGAGCGTGACATGAGAAACCGACCTCCACGTACCATAAAGACATCAAAATAATATAACGGCTCAATATTTTGTCTTTGTCTGTGTGTGTGTGTGTTGAACAGCAGCACACAGCGTTCAGTACATGATGTCCCTGCACATTTACAGCTCTGTGTCATCGGCCTGCAAAGTGACGGCTGGTAGCTCATCCACAGAGGCAGCGTGCAGGGAGCAGAGCTGCCCTCTGTCTGTCAGCACAAGAAGGGCCGCAGTCCACTCAGTCAGCTTTCAACTGCACAGCACAGACTTCGTCGGTGAATGGAGCTGGCCCAGGTGTTGTCATGTGACCTAAGAGTTGTGAACAGTGAAAGTTGCATAGTGTGGCCGGGGGGTTCTAACATGAGCTCATGGTTGACAGCAGCAGTTTATACAATGTTTTATCAGACATTTCATAGTCATGCATACACTCTGAGAGAGTAATTGATGTTGTACTATATAAATACATCACACTTAGTTAGTTTTAAGTCCTTCAAAGTATAATATCAAGCAGTTCCATGTTTTTATGAATGTTTTAGTTGATCTTTAAGCCAAAGTGATGTCTGTGGTGGTTTAGGTGATTTCTAATCCAACAATATTCTTCTAAACTAAGAGGGAGGCAAAGGTGAGAGCTTCTTTCTTATAGCTTGAATAAAAGCACTCTTACCCATTCCCCAAAGATTGTCATTTGTAATGGATGCTTTATTTTTATGCTTCAAATTCTACAAATAGATGACCAGAGGTCTCTCAACTTTGTCCAAAACATATGGGCCATGTCTGCTTTTGTGGTGTGACAGCGCTCACTGATCGTCAGTATCAGGGTATACTTTGAATAGTCTGGATTAGGTATAGTAATGATGTTTGATGATGAGTGAAACTTTGCCTTTTTGTTTTGTTGGTAAGGTGGAAAAAGATGGATTCAAGGTTTGGATAAATTGACGTACTTGGAAGTATCGGAATAGAATGTTTCAGTTCACAGAGTTGAAACTGGCAAAGGACAGGAGAATTGAGTAGAGAACTACCTCTACTGGGTATCCATCTCAGCCTGGGGGTCTTATTATTCTGCATATTCTTCGAATCAATAATTGCTTGTAATTATAAGGGATCGTCAAGTCAAGTCAATTTTATTTGTATAGCGCCAAATCATAACAAAAGTTATCTCAAGACGCTTTTCACATAGAATAGGTCTAGACCATACTCTTTACAATATTAAAGGTGGTCTTTAAATTCAGAATTTATCATAGGGGTATCCAAATTCCTAAGAAATATACATGTTTGTGTAGTTTTTAGTGAATTCTAATGTGATTTGTGTAGTATTGTTTAAAGGTATCATTAATTTCAAACAGGTCTATTGTTGATTCCTTTGGTTAACTACTAACCTGTGATATCATGCGAGACGCTGATTTGCACTTCAGCTGATGGGCTAACAAGCGACCTGCTTAATCACCATGTTCATAGTAGCATCCTTGTGACTAGAATAATTGTTGTTAAGTCTTTTGTGTTGATTAAAGGTCATGCTGAGCTTTTAGATTCAGCCTCTCTTTGTATGGTTGTGGTGATGGGGTAATGGAGTATTGTTGGTCTGTTTTCCTTATTGAGTTAATGAATTCTTGATTTTTCTGTTTGTTTGTTTTTTTGTTTTATTATGTGATATGGAGTAAGATATTATCCCTCCCCGAAAACTGTCAGTGTCTCCCATACAGTGGATGGTGAAATAGAGTCTGATCTATTAGTTTGTAGGAAATCATCTATTGCTTCAGCTATTTGGGCGCAGAATTTGATTTTCTGCCAATCGAGCTGTGTTCAATCTCCAGGCAGAGAAATTAGCTGGATTTTGAGAAAAGGAAAGATCAAGAATTACAGGTGCATGGTCAAATTCCACAATGGCCATGTATTCTGTTTTATTTACTGCAGGTAAGGGAGTTTTATCAATGAAAAAGTAATCTATTCTGCTATATGAGTGATGGACATGTGAGAAATAAGAGAATTCATTTTCCAAAGGTCCACACAGCCAGCCTGATCCATGAATTTGCACAGGGCCTGGGACATTTTAGAAAGTGATAAAGTTTGATGATGTGAACGATCTTTGCCTGGTTCAGTTCCCGTCTACAGCAACCTTTAAATGATGTGACTTTGAGAGGATAACGAAAAAAAAACGCCCCCCGGGCACGCTGACGAATGGCGGCGCCCTCACCCTGTGTCCTCTCCACGCATGTTACGGGACCCCTATATATATGCATGTATGTGTGAAGTGGGGGGCCTGTATGTATGGGGTGCAAAAACAAATTTGTTGTGTGTGTGTATAGTTGCATGCCATTTCAATGCCAAATAAAGATTTGATCTCGATTTGATCTCGATTCTAGTGAGCAGGGGTCGAAGAGGCCATTGCCGGTAGCTCGCTAGCAATCATAGATTGTTTCTCGTTGACAAAGCCTTTGTTTCTTTGTATTTGAGGTTACTGATTGTGTGTCCATCGAGATAAAAGACTTGTACTCATAATAGGTCCTGGATAATAAACCTAAATGCTACCATCACTGTAATATACTTCCTAGATATCATCTCCTTTGTTTGGAAAATCTTTTAAATTTCACAATGCTTGTTTAATGTTTAAATTTCTGTATGGATTAGCACTTCCCCCATTTACCAGATTCATCTTTCAGAAGAATTCTGAGCACAGATTAACCAGATCAGGAATCAGAGGAGTCAATGTTGTCCCAAGGAGGAAAAACATGTTTTGTCCAGACAGCTTTAGCAGTAAAAGCTTCCAAGTTTTGGAACCTTCTTTCATTAAATATACGGCATAGTGACTCTTACCGTCCATTGACAAACAATCTTAAAAGTGGGTTAAAAAGCAATGGGACCTGCCATCATACCCATGCTAGCCTCGTCTGCCCCTTTTTGTCTGTTTGTCACATGTGTCTTTGTGGCTTTATGCCTTCTGTAATGTGATTTGATGTTGTCATGTTTTATCTGCCTGCGCTGACATTATTTGGCATTAATTACCTGGTTTGTGCATGTCTTACCTTGTATGCTGCTGCCTTACACCTGTGTGTTTTTGTTGTTCTTTTACTAATAGACTCCAGTTAGCCCTTTGGCTAAATCTGGCACATGTACTGTGATGTTGATAAATGTGCATTGTCCCTCAAAATTAATACATTTAAAAAAAATATCAGCATGTTAGTATTATCATTGGTAGCATGTTAGCATTTAGCTCAAAGCACCTCTGTGCATAACAGAGCTGCTAGCATGGCAGTAGACTCTTTCTAGTCTTGTTTTCATGTGAATAATTTGATCATTTTACACCTTTAGGCCTCTAAATATTATTCTTATAAACTAAAAAAAATAAACTTTGGTTGAACTACTCACAACTGGTAGATATATGCAACAATAACATGTATGTAATGTGCTGCATGTAATAACATATTTTGTTATGTGGGGTCTCTAGCCAAAAATGTCTTCATAGTCAGTGGTTCTCACACTGACTATGAAGACATCTGTAGAATTTCTGACCAGTGCTTAAGATATTTGAAATCTATTACCACTTCACAGGTTGCAAATCTTCAATATGCTCAATGCTGTGTTATGGCATTGAGCATAAGTTGCCTTTAAGTGAAAGCCAGTGGCTGTCAGACTTCTTGAAGGAGTGTACAAGTGCATCTCTTACAGTGGGGGGATTCTGTTAGGAGTGATTTGATCTGAGCAAGACAGAGTCTGTTGTGAAGTCTGTGAACTATTAACATAAATTTGTTGGTCCTGAATTGCTGTTGATCCATTAGTATAGAGCAGCATTTTAATTCAGTAACCAAATGTTCCAGGAAGTGGTTAATAAGGTTCAAAAAGTCTGGAGAGAATGAGCTGTGTCACCCACATGTCGTTTAGGGAGAGGACACCAAATTGCTTTAATAACCCCTCACGAAACACAAGTGAATTTCAGGGACACTTTTAGAGTGTAGAAAGTTCCTAACATTATTGGAAAGGGGATAAGTCTGGTGTCCATTCCAGATGATTTTAACTTAAAGGGTGGACAAAAATAAATGTTTTACAGGGTAAAAAAAGTCACCAGACTTCAACCCAACTGAACACCTATAAATTCTGGAACACCTTGTTAGATAGTGCTCTCTACCAACACCGTCATACTAATCAAACACCAAATGAGGGACTATGTTTTGGAAAAAGCAGTTCCAGTAGAGTTGCACACACCTGGAGCATCTACGACAAGAAACACTGGAGCTTTTTCTGGAGGCTCCATGTCTTACTCTTCTTTTAAACAAAATTCCTACTAGTAGTTTCAACTGGGAAGGAAATGGGCATACACATGATTTACGTGGTGAGCAGGTTTAATCGATATTTTCATAATAACAATGTGTAACACAGAGGTGGACTCACAAGCAAGAGAGACAGAGCATTTGAAAGCAATAAATAATTTACTTGGTTATAGTTTAACACAGAGATCAGCAGCAAACAAAGCAGGCTTGGGGCAGCAGGTGAAACCAGGAACAGGCAGCAGATGCGAATGAGGTTAAGGTACCAGTGATGAAACCTTTAGTCAAACCTGATGGTGCAAACATGAAGAGGCGTCTCATCGCAGTTATAGACTGCCCCCTGGTGGTCAATGATCATCAATCACCAAGCACGCTGCACATTCACCAACGTCTGGATCAATAAGTGATTATAAGAAACTGGTTGACCTCTGATTAGGATCATATTCAGTCCCAGACATCTGCCCCTCCAAGATTTCTTTAACTGGCAGAGCACAACAGTTCATTAAATAATCAAGTTGCTGCAGACATTTAAATGATTTGTTTGAATTAACATCGAATCAAAGTCTACTGTAAGCTCAAGGTCAAAAGGAATCAGTGAAGCAGGTTATTTGCGCAAATCTTTTCATAACAAGAATAGTGTCTGTATATTTGTGAAAGACAGTGTTAAAAACATGCTGGAAACAGCTGCTTCTTCATGTATGTGCCCTTCTCCACAAAGAGTTCTATTCGTCTATGAGGCACCTGGAATATGTGATTATATTTATGTCTCAAGCCTGTGTGCACAATGGGACAAAACCATTTTTTGTGGGTGCACAGGTTATATTTTGTAAATACATTTTTATCACAAGTATAATCTACTTGAACGAACAAAATAATTTTCTGAGCAGCGCTTTCTCTAAGCACACAATATTAACCTCTTATTTATGATCTATTCACAATTTAACATAAAATAAAACTTACAATTGATCTTTATCTTAAAATGAAAATAAGGAAAACGGAATTTAAAATGTTTTTTTTATTATTATATTATCTGTTGGGTTACAAGAAAGCTTCATTGCATGGGAAGGATACTGAACTTAGGGTTCTATTGATTTCCTGGCTCTAATTTACTTAAAACAGTAATTCACAATTGTTTTTAACATCACATAAATAATTAGTCAAAAACAGCAAAATTATCAAAAATAAAATATCCTCAAATCATTTTAAAACTGTAAAAGTTCTTCTGGATTAGAGGACGCATTGATCTTTATGCAGTTTACATCATAACAGCAACAGGTGCTGTGAATTGACAAATAGGTTTCTATCATCTATTGCATCCAATAGCCATGAAGATAATGTCATATTTTCATTTCATACATATGATGGTTTATACATGATAATGTCACAATCATTAAGGCATTCATTAATGAGATTAACATTGTAAAAGTGGTCCTTTAACATCTCACACTGTCAGACAAACCAAAGAGGAAGGAACTCAGTATATATAAACAGACCTTTATGGACATTATTTATGGAGTGCAGATCAAGAAGTTAAATTGGAAAGCGTAATTTACAGGGCTGTATAAATTGGGCAGAGCTGTGTCTTCCTGCTCTAATCCTGCATGTATTGGCCTTTATCTCCAGAGCTAGTAAAAACAATGCTTTAAATTCATCTGGAGGGACTGTGAGCCAGTTTGATTTAGGATGTGGCTAATCTCTGCGGGACTCTAACAGCTCCCACAGCTGGAGCCACTTTATCCTTGAGCCAAGGAATAGGAGGAAATGAATCTTACAAATATCTGTGACATTAGACTGTTTGGCCTTGGGTTTACTGTAAGTTGTTGTTCTGTTCAAGGAAGCTACGGTATTAATTTGAGGTCATTCATATCAACCTTGTGTTAAATGTGGGTCATCTTGTAGGGATGCAATCATTTGTTACGTCATCTCCTTGTACAGTATGATGTCCATGCAGTGACACAGTGACACTCGCAACCATTCCTAACCTTCCTCATGGGATGTTATATGATATTATATTGTCAAGCTCCAGAGGCAGCACTCGGCACCACTTGGACACAGCCTGTTAAACGTGATATCCTGGGAAGAGCTGCATTTCCTCTTCAGCACTGAGGTGTTCAGCAGGATTAAGGTCAAACCGATCGATGCAGCATCAACACAAACCAAAAGGGCCGTCACACCTCACAACTCCAGCTAGTTGTCGAGGTGGAAGGAGTCAGAGAGCTTCAAATTAAGTGTTTGTCGGATTGTCATCTGAAACAACCTCCTGTCTAACAATTCTGCAGTGAGAAATTGGGGTTCTGCATCCAAGAAGGGTTATATCTATCTGAAAAAGACAATCCAACATTCACTCCAACTTAACACAGTGATTTGCCAGATGTGTGGAGGTGTAAATGTACAGTAGACAGGATGTGAACTTCTTTCTCAAGCTTTCTTTTTTTATTCCTTGCCCAGGTATTTCTGTCACTTTGTTGGTACAAATTAGTGCAACATCATGAAGGTTCTCAAGGAGAGATTGTCCGAAAGTGTGCGTCATTATGCATTATCAGAATTTTTTTGAATTGTTACTATGGAAACACACACCTTGGTTCTTAGACTACCTGGGCATGGATTCTCTAACTTTGTCTTTGTTTGTGCAGCTGTATACTGCTGTAGAATTGTCAAATAGAAGAACTAAAACAGGACGAACTCAAACAGATCTTTGTGCTGCCAGCATGTTTCCAGCTCTAAAAGCAACAGTAACAGACAGTGTTAATTGGACTGGAAATAGCCCTCCTCACTTGTTTATGGCAGTTGTTCTGTATCAGACCCTGACACCGTGGACACCAAAGGCTTCTTAACCACATTCTCCAAATGTCTCTGCAGCTTTCGGTGCGGCCAACAACACAATGTCTTTGCCACTGATGAGTTTGTCACATCTCACAGACGAGGGCACCTTCACTAATTAACTTAAGCAAATGTCCTCTGTCCTTGTCAGTGCATCACTGAGCACTGAGCTGTTGAGTCACTGTCCTCGCTGTTAGAAAGACCACACTCTCATCGGCCGGTCTGCTCTGAACATGAAAGGAACATTTAAATGGCCTGATAGAAACAGATTAGTAGAACAAAGGCATGCTGGGAGCAAGAGATTGCAGCTCAGAGGACAAAAAGAGATGGGCAAGGTTGTTGGATCATCTCACGATTGACTGACAGTGATTAAGACTGCTATAATGTTTTTATTGAAGTGGTCAAATATAATTTGGATAACTGAGATAGTGTGCACATTGTGAAATGAGTCACTTGAAATGGTTTGGAAAGCTAGGAGCTCTGTAGAGGCAGTGTAGGATGTTCTACTTAGCTGTTACATAGAGGTCACAGAGGAGAGCTCATCTACTTACTGAATTTCTGAAAATGAAAATAACACAACAGCTCACACAAAACACAAGAGGGAACAGTCCAGTCCAGATTTGCCACATATGTAATAAAAGACTTCAGTGTAACACATGTCTGTCTGCAGGTGGCTCCTTCTGCTGCTGCCTTGCCCCCACTCGCTTGTCGGCAGTAATGAGCAATAAAAAGTTAAGACACAGAAACTAAGGCAGCTGACGGTTTCAGTTGAAGAGTTTTATCTGACTTACAACTGACAGCTGCGTAGATCTCATGCCGACTTGTTGCCACTTCTGTGACTATTGTTGGATGCTATCTTTAATATATACAGTAGGTAGCTAGCAAGCTATGTAGGAAGATATTGTTGCCAACCGTGTTATACTCAGCCTGGGAACCAGACCAATCTGCAAGTTTATGTTGAATTTGCTCTGACAACCATTTATCTAGTATGAGGCGGGTTTAATACGATGACTGACAGAGAGGAGCGCTGCTTAGGCATCTTTGTAAATAACTAAGATGGCTGTCGCGGATGCGTAACATATTGTTGAATCTGCTATCTCTCTATTAAACGGACTGGTTGGTAAATTTTCTCTGAAAGAAGAACAAACAACTGCACTTAAACTTTATGTTGATAAGAAATATGTGTTTGCAAGGGAAGTCTGGGTGGTAATTTTTCCTGCAGCACCACAGGGAATCTATTTTATCTGTTTGCAGGGATTTTAAAGAATGAGCTGGATGGGGGAACACTCATTAGTTGGCATGTGTAGTATCATCAGGAGGGACTGGTGAATAATGATATTATTACCTCAGGACCACTGGAACTTAATAAAGACACACAGAGGAAATGTGAAAAATTGCAATGTTGGGAAAAGATGCACAGAAAAGTAAAGAAATATGAATGCAGGTTTTTATTTTAGCTTTCATTTTTCAGGGTTGACAGGAACAAAGCCATTCCATTAACACATGTTGATGTCTCTTCATTTGTATGTGTTGTGTATGTTAAACAAGATAGAATATGAATGAAAGAAATAAGACGACTTTGAATTGGAATTTGTGATGTGTCACTTGAGTTGCTTCCAGTCCTTGAGCTATCTGGGATAAAGTCACTGTTAACATATGTCGATACTAATGACACAGATTAAATTAATACTGAACTCCTCATCAGAGGAGGCCTGTGATTCTGATATTTTAATTTTTAGCAATGAACAGCAATATGCTACAAATCAATATCACATTGATAGTGGGATTGGTTGTTCAGCTGTATTGCTGTCAAGAGTATAATACTGCAAATAATGCAGTGATTATAACTTTAAATATATGATGATTATTGATTGATTGATGATTGATGATTATTAGTAATGTAATGATTCTCAACAGATTATTCCAAACTTTTTTTCTTTATTACTGCATCTCGTAGTATAAAAAGTGACATTCTGGTGCCACAAGGGCACCTTATGCATGTAGTGCATGTTGTGCCATTAAACAAACAGTACATGGAAGTAATGCAGCATGTGACATAGTTGGTGCTCCAAATTTTAATGTTTGTGCAAGCGGATCTATCGTCTCGTATTCAACATACACATAATATCTTTATAGTGAGTGTTTTTTTTTCTGTATGTCATACAGTTCTCTCCAAGTGTCATCTCTTGAAAAATGTTCATTCCTCACAAGAAACATTTGAACGAGGGGCAGTTGTTCAAGCTGCTTTGTATCAATTTGTACGGTTGAATTTTTCATTTCACGGCATGCAGCCCAGGTACGACTGATGACGCAACTACGACATAATACTTTTGATTTAT
Source organism: Lateolabrax maculatus (assembly GCA_031216445.1). NCBI lineage: Eukaryota > Metazoa > Chordata > Actinopteri > Acropomatiformes > Lateolabracidae > Lateolabrax > Lateolabrax maculatus. The sequence continues at coordinate 2,586,386 of CM062201.1, forward strand.
CTGAGAGCGTCTGAGAAGCAGTTACCTTCTGTTTACCAAATCAGACCAGAGGAGTGCACTAATACAAAGTGTGCAGAGGCTCCTCCTGTATAACTGACATGGTGTTTATAATCAAAAATTCTTGTGGTGAACATAGCAAATATTCATATAATATGAATATACTACATGATATACTTATAAATATAGAGGTATTTACACGGCCTGAGAAAGATCACAGAGGACATCTGATGCCAGAGACCATCTGGGGTTACCAACCGCACAATTTCTGGCCACAGAACTACATCGACAATTGAACAAGAAAAGACAAGCAAGCGAAGACAACCCCACTGACCTCACACTGGGTGAAATCCATATGGAACTCATCCATCCACACCCTGTAGGACCACCAGCTAATAAAACACACAGGCTGTGCATACATATCAAAGAGCAGAAAAATGATGTCAGTGGGATCAATAAAAAAGGGGGAGAGAAGAAGCTTTTAATTAAAACGAGCCGGGGAAAATTTAACTTCACCCGCTCTGCAGATATGAACGAGTACAAAAGGCTCCATCATTTAAATTTACGATGAGCTGACGGGAACAGAGATTTCATTTGAATTTATATCAAACAGGATAGAAGAGGAAGGCAAATTCACACCTCTGTTTACTCTCTCTCATATTAGGATTTACTGAGCCAATTAAAATGTGACTTACAATAAGTTCAAAGGTGTCTCACTTCATCAACACCAACTACAATCCACAACAATCAAAACTGAGTCGACATTCAAAACAGTAAATATTTCAGCATGAGGGCAATTGCTTTCTTCTGATTCTTAGCTCGCTGTGTGGATGTAGGGATTGCAATGCAGGTCGGTCAGCCCATCACTGTGGTCCAGACTGAAATGTCTCATCAATGACTGGATTGACTGCCGTAAACAGACATTCATGGTTCTCAGAGGATGAATCCTACTAACTTTGATGATCCCCTGACTTCCCATCTAGTGCCACCAGCAGGCTGACTTTTTATGGTTCATAGTCAAATATCTCAACAACTATTGGATAATACATCAAATAGTCTGAACTATGGTACGGATAATCATGTTCCCCTCGGGGTGAATGGTAATAAATCTGGTGATCCTCTGACTTTTATTTTCCAATACTTTGTATTAAATACCTGCAAAACTAATGATATTGCCATCAGCCTCAGTCGCACTTTGTGTTAAGTACCAAAAGCATGCTAACACCTGCCTGGGAACCAGAAGAATCTGTGAGCTCATGTTTTATTTGCTCTGGCAGATACGTCTGGCCCCCCAAACCATTCAGACTGATTTCGTCTGTACTGGTATCCGGCGAGCCAATCAAAACCGTTTATATAGTATGAGGCGGGTTTAATGTGATGACTGACAGAGAGGAACAACTTCATAAATAACCAAGATGGCTGCCACCAAAACGGAGAGTTATTATATATGAAAGCATTAAACGGACTGGACGGTAAATTTTATCTAAAAGAAGAACAAACAATATGTGTTTGCCGTACTTCCGACAGGACATATCATACAACATACAACGTTGCCTTGATTAGTTGTCTATGCCTGTTGATAATGCCCCTTGGAAAAATGCTTCAGGCAGCAGTAGCATACATATTATAAACTTAGCTGATGATACTATGCTGTCTAACATGTTAGCAAACGGTTGTCTATTGACACATCCAGCAGACACAGAGCAGCACTATCATCTGAAGTGTTTGTGTCCAGCTGATGAATGTAAGTCCAGTATTCTCTTACTTTTAGCTCAGTTTTTGGTCTCCACCAGCGCCTGAGAAACATATCCGCCTCTCTAGCTGCTAAATGCTCCACTATGTCCACCAGCTGCCGAGCAGGTAGTGCACAGTGGATTTATCAAAACTTTTTTGCTGACAGCAGCTGATGGAAATCTGGTTGATGAGACCCTGAACCAAAACAGTTAAGTTATTATGGGCCTTAAAACCAAAACAATGAGCTAAAAGTGGCTTAAAATGGCAGAGTTGGTGATAATTATTTGTAAGTCATCACTATGAGTGATACATTACACATTGCCATTTGATCCATAGTTAATATATAAATATGACATTTTAAAAGTCATGATTACAGTTTTTACTTTAATTTGCATCTCTTAGACCTGAATTCATACCAGACAAGATGAAAGCATAATAAGTAGTGTCAGACTGCGAAAAGATACACAGGGACATGGTGTTATGATGGAACATAGGACTGGTTTCTTAAAGCCTCATTTTTACTACCACTGCATCACTTCTTAGACAGCAGCAGTGTGAAATAAGTAATGTATCCATCTGCAGTCTGAGGGCTTGTGCCTGACAGCGTGAATGGAAACGGTCAGTGGGCTCCTGCCATGATGACAGTAAATCAACTGGCCCACACTGTTGGCGATTTTTGTGTGTGAAAGGTAATGTGTCTGTGTGTGCTTGTGAGCTCCTCTCCTTCTACCCCTCTCCTTCTACAAATCATGTTGTTTATTCCAGACACATCAGATCTGACTTTTTGGTGTGATTACATTTATATGTGGAAAAAGAGACTGTAAGTAGCCTATGCATACGGCCTGATATTCAACAATTTGCCATGAATGACATGGTGATGACACCACGCACATTCAATGTCACCAGTTGATATGTTAATTAAAGTGCCTCGTTGACATTTCCACGACTCGAGCTTTGACTCGTTTTTCCATCAGGGAATGAATGGTCTATTTCATGTGTGAATCAGTAGAATGTATTTCTATAATGAGTGGGAGGCCATATCAGCTCAGGTACATTTAAGCCTCTATGCAGCATAAAGCCTCAGACCTCTTACACGTAACTCTCAGTCTGTTTTAAGATAATTTAACAGTAAGAAAAGACTGTATGACGCACATTTGGAGACCCAGATTTGAACTAACAACTCAGTTTGACCACACTGGGTTATTGGTTTTAATGTTCTTTTACACAGAACAGGATATTACAGCACAAGTACAGACAGAGGATACATCTTATATGATGAAAATCTTTCTTCATATCTGTAAAAGAATATATATATATATATATATATATATACATAAGCATACAAATGTTTGGCAAATGGGGTGTTTAAAGGAACACGGTGATGAGGACTTCGGATGCTTATTTGTCACATCTTTTAGAAATACTAAATGTTAAATCGAAAGTCACTGAACTGCAAAAATACTCAATCCAAGTATGTTGGACATCAGTCTTTATTGATTCCAGTTGAATACCATTGAAACTGAGCCATGTGTTACAGTATCGTTGCTGTCTGAGTCTGGATTGCAGAGACACCCAGCACCACGGCCATTGTAAGGCTGACAGCACCACCTGCTGGATACTAAGAACATCTTTTTTTAAATTCATCTGTTGAAAACAGACGTCAGCAGCAGACTTAAAATGCAGATTAAATTTATTTCATACAGTCTATGGTTAAACCTGACAGTCCTGATCCCTGTATGTTGGTCGATATTTATTCTGAAGAAAACCCCTTATTAAGTTTGTGTGTGTGTGTGTGTGTGTGTGTGTGTGTGTGTGTGTGTGTGGTACATTTCATATGAACTTTGTGAATGATACAAAATAAAATAATTGTCCCTTACTGTACACTTACTGAGATGGAAACAAAGTCTACGCGTGATTAGTATATGCCTGCACGTGTGTTTATGTGATGGCACGAGCTCGACTCCGCCCATGTGTTGTGGTCACGTGACACATAACAGGCTGCTATTTCTAACCAGAATAAACTCTGTAATCACAATGAAACACCCGCGTCTCCTCCTGCCTCACTGACGGGGGCGAACAGCTTTTAATTCCAGACGGATAACAAGTCCCAACTGAAGACAGGAATTTTATTTTGAAAGTTGAAAGCGGAAGTTGTGTTTACAGTAGTCCGGCTTGGCGCTGCCCGGGGATGAACCGTCTGCCTCCTTCGCGGTAATTAAAGATGGAATCGTCAGAAAACGTGTCCGGTCAGGTCGTCGGTGTTGAGCAGGATGCTGCACCGGCCCCTGTGGATGTGGACACGGCGGTGCTGCTGCTAGGAGCGGCAGTGACGGCCGTCACACACCCGCTGCTGTACGTGAAGCTGCTAATACAGGTAGCTGATGCTGCTAGCTCACAGCAGCCATACTGACGCTGTGTTCACTTAGTGTTCAGTTGTTTATGGAGTCCTCTGAATGTCCCCTCGTGTTCCGGTGAACTCATTCAGCTTAGCGACCAACGGCAGTCGGCTGGCTGGTCGTTACATCCATGGTGGTTATCCGGGCAGAGGAGCCCGGCCGCGGTGTGTTGTTCTTCCGCTAACAGGAGGCGCAGCACCGCAACAACCGCTTCTCGGTGAAGGGCTCCAGCGCCTCATTTATCAAACATTCATGCACATTTCTGCCAGTTTTTTTTTTTTTTTTTTAGGCTAGTTAGAGTCCAAATGTCCGCTATTTGCACTGACTTGGATGTTTGAGCTGAGCACACTAATAGCCACTACTGGCTATTAGTGGCAGAAAGATACAGCATCTGTGAAGATTCACAATGTCCTGACAAAGTCACACAAGCTGTGAAAGATGGGCCAGCATGTAGCCCACCGTGTCTCTCTCCCGAGTCACAGCAAGAAGTTGCGACTCTGTGATCATCTAATCTGACAAGTGTCTATTTTGAAAGCTAGAAACACAGTGTACTCTGATGTCAACATACATCTCTTCTTCTTTGAAGAGAAGAAGATGTTGGCAAACAAAACTGCCAACATCTGATAAGAGGTCAGCCCAGTCTCAGCAGGTTAAGCCTCCTATCAGTCCCTTCCTGCTCTCTGTCATCACATGTACTGTGTCAGAATCACAGTCTATGGCTGGAAAACAGGCAAATTCATCTTTTAGTCATTTGCATTTACATGCAGAAAATAATGAGTTGATCACGACTCCTGAAAACTACATGTCAGCCACCCGTCATGACTATAATTTTTGGGTCAGAAAAGCTCTACCTGAGCATGGGCTGAGGCCATAAAGAAAATATACATTTTTAAATATCAGTGGCTTAATGTGGCCACAGGGGTTTTGGTCTGTACAGTAGTTGTCTATCCTCTAATTCCCGTGAAGCAGAGAGGCTGTGTTTCATGTCAGTCCCTGTTGTTTCCAGGTAGGCCATGAACCTCTTCCCCCAACTGTGGGCACAACTATGTTTGGCCGAAGAGTCCTATACCTGCCCGGCTTCTTCTCTTATGGTGAGTGAGGTGCGATTGAGTGACGCACACGAGTCGAGAGCAGCTGACAGGAAATTAATTTGTTTTCAGCGCAGCACATTGTGAAGGTGGACGGAAAGAGAGGGCTCTTCCGCGGCCTCTCGCCTCGTCTTGTGTCCAGTGCCATCTCCACTGTGGTCAGGAGCAAAGTTAAACAGGTAGGCTGGGATTAAGACTGCGACTGTACACATAATAAACTTTAACAAGGTATTTGCTAACATGAAGGCTAATGCCAATCTATGTTTGAAACATTTTGTATGTAGAAGTCCTCAAAACATTTCACTGGAGGATAATTGGGTTATTGTTTAGTTTTAATCCCCAACTGGATCCATTATGTCATAGTAAAAGAAATGATGCGCTCAGTCAGTTACTCACATTGACTTATGATAAGTCCATACTGCTGTATAAGATACAGCACTTTTTAAAGTGGTTGCCATATTTTGAGTCAGTAAAATAATACAGTGATTTGGTCCAACGACAGAGAAACACAATCCAACCTATAACTACTACAACTGTGACCATTACAGCAGCCGTATCAGGAATCCATCAAAAGAAGCTATAAACCACCACCGGTGCTGATACAGTGATTTATTAAAAAATATAATCAGTGATTCAGTTCATATCTCTCATGTCAAAACAGACAATAAAACACAACAGTAATTAAAGGACAGGTTCACAATGTTTCAAGCCTGTTTAAAACAATGTTCAGGTGCCAGTATGGACATTGAAACAGGTTTTGCTTGCTGTAATCTTTCCTCCTGTTCATACTGGACAATCAAAGATCCCTTCATAATGGGATTCTAATGTAAGTCGCCGGGAACAAAATCCACAGACCTCCTCCTGTGCAAAGATGTGTTCCAGTTTATCTGAAGCTGATATGAGGCTTCAGAAGTCTGAGTTAGACAAACCAAGAGGATTTCTTCTTTTTGGTATGAAGTTCCTCCTTCGTGTTACTGTCCCTCCACCACAGCTCAGCAAAGAAACAATGGCCAGAGAAATAAGAAGAGGGAATATTCTGACAGAAATATAAATATGGAAGACATCCACTCAAAGAATATTATTCATTTTACAGCTTTCCTTTCTGTCCTTATTGTTCTTTGGGTGAATGGTTGTTTTAAAGTATTGATTGGTGTAGGTATTGTGAAGGACTGTCAAAGTAATTGTAGTTCTTCATTCAGCAGGTGGAGCTTCTATCCAAGACAGATGCCGTGCCAACTTCACTCAGGAAGGTGGTCCAAGAGGTGAGAGGTCAGCTGCTCCTCAGTGACATGAAAACATCCTGACTTCTTTCATCTACCATTGAAATATATCCTTGTACTTCATGCCTGCTTGTCACTTGTGCTTATTTATGTTTATTCAAATTTTAAAAGTGAGGACTTTTTTTGTTAAATGAGAAAAAAAAAAGATATAAAAATAAAAATATATTTATATTCTTCAAAGTAAGGTAGCAAAAAAGTATTGTTTCAATATCAGCACTGGTACCAAAAGAAATAAGAAAACACCCAGCCCTACTCAAGACACATTTATCCACCATAAAATGGACATCTGTTTACTTTGGAAGAAATCTTCAAACTGTGTCCTCTCTCCAGACCTCCCATGAGATGATCATCCAGTGCCTGTCCAGAGTAGCCACTCATCCTTTTCATGGTGAGTCATCGTAAGGCTGTCACAGTTTATTTACATATTCTGATTTACAAAAGCAACCAAAACTAGGGCTGCGTCTAAGTATTTTCTTTGTAGACTGGTTGTGAAGTTATTTTATATATAATATTTTTATTAAACCCTTTGGATATAAAATGCCCATCATAAATTCTCTAAGGTGACGTCTTCCAGTGTCTTGGTGACGTATACTGGCTGAGTGGAATGTGACGTCAGAAGAACCAGGTGGCACCGTGGTTGTTTAGCTGTTTACCTGTTCTTTTTCCCTTTGGCAGTTATGTCAGTGCGGTGTATGGCCCAGTTTATTGGCAGAGAGGTCAAGTACGGGTAAGACTTTGGATAATTCTGCAGAAATGCTGCAATATCTCCTTTAAAACCTTTGGTTTGAAATTTGAACTGAATGTACAAACTTAAATATCATGAATAATAAACAACAATCCAGGTTAGAGTTCTGAAAAAAATATTCTTGGTGATCGTTATTAAATTTATAATCCTTAAGATTTCAGTGACCTCACAGAGCTCTCTCTGTGATAAACACACTAGGGTCCTGCCACTCCTTTACAATAAAAGCCACCCTGTGTTTCACCAGTTAAACACCTTTAATGTGAAGCAGCAGCAGTAGGAAATGTTTGTTTGCATGAACAGTAGGTGACTCAGCTGTGACATGGTTGTAGTGAACAGGGAGGCCCTTTTAGTGAGACAGGCCTATGTGTCACTTCAGAATACAGTGGGTACGGAAAGTATTCAGACCCCTTTAAATTTTTCACTCTTGTTTCATTGCAGCCATTTGCTAAAATCCAAAAAGTTCATTTTATTTCTCATTAATGTACACTCAGCACCCCATCTTGACAAAAAAAAAATAAAAACAGAAATGTAGAAATTTTTGCAAATTTATTAAAAAAGAAAAACAGAAATATCACATGGTCATAAGTATTCAGACCCTTTGCTCAGTAGTGAGTAGAAGCACGCTTTTGAGCTAGTACAGCCATGAGTCTTCTTGGGAATGATGCAACAAGTTTTTCACACCTGGATTTGGGGATCCTCTGCCATTCTTCCTTGCAGATCCTCTCCAGTTCCTTCAGGTTGGATGGTGAACGTTGGTGGACAGCCATTTTCAGGTCTCTCCAGAGATGCTCAATTGGGTTTAGGTCAGGGCTCTGGCTGGGCCAGTCAAGAATGGTCAGGGTTGTTCCGAAGCCACTCCTTTGTTATTTTAGCTGTGTGCTTAGGGTCATTGTCTTGTTGGAAGGTGAACCTTCGGCCCAGTCTGAGGTCCTGAGCACTCTGGAAGAGGTTTTCTTCCAGGATATCTCTGTACTTGGCCGCATTTATCTTTCCTTCAATTGCAACCAGTCGTCCTGTCCCTGTAGCTGAAAAACACCCCCATAGCATGATGCTGCCACCACCATGTTTCACTGTTGGGATTGTATTGGGCAGGTGATGAGCAGTGCCTGGTTTTCTCCACACATACCGCTTAGAATTAACACCAAAAAGTTCAATCTTCGTCTCATCAGACCAGAGAATCTTATTTCTCATAGTCTGGGAGTCCTTCATGTGTTTTTTGGCAAACTCTATGTGGGCTTTCATATGTCTTGCACTGAGGAGAGGCTTCCGTCAGGCCACTCTGCCATAAAGCCCCGACTGGTGGAGGTCTGCAGTGATAGTTGACTTTGTGGAACTTTCTCCCATCTCCCTACTGCATCTCTGGAGCTCAGCCACAGTGATCTTTGGGTTCTTCTTTACCTCTCTCACCAAGGCTCTTCTCCCATGATTGCTCAGTTTGGCTGGACGGCCAGGTCTAGGAAGAGTTCTGGTCGTCCCAAACTTCTTCCATTTAAGGATTATGGAGGCCACTGTGCTCTTAGGAACCTTGAGTGCTGCAGAAATTCTTTTGTAACCTTGGCCAGATCTGTGCCTTGCCACAATTCTGTCTCTGAGCTCCTTGGGCAGTTCCTTCGACCTCATGATTCTCATTTGCTCTGACATGCACTGTGAGCTGTAAGGTCTTATATAGACAGGTGTGTGCCTTTCCTAATCAAGTCCAAACAGTTTAATTAAACACAGCTGGACTCCAATGAAGGAGTAGAACCATCTCAAGGAGGATCAGAAGAAATGGACAGCATGTGAGTTAAATATGAGTGTCACAGCAAAGGGTCTGAATACTTATGACCATGTGATATTTCAGTTTTTCTTTTTTAATAAATTTCTACATTTCTGTTTTTTTCTGTCAAGATGGGGTGCTGAGTGTACATTAATGAGAAATAAAATTAACTTTTTTGATTTTAGCAAATGGCTGCAATGAAACAGAGTGAAAAATTTAAAGGGGTCTGAATACTTTCTGTACCCACTGTAACTGTTGAAGTACATGCTGGCAGCATGTGAGGGCCCCATGCATGGGTTCGCAATTTGAATTGTGCAGAAATGTGCTGCTGTAACATATATTGGTCGCGATTCTTTTATAAACAAATTGAATGGAACCTGTTTATGCTGTGTGTTTATGTTAAAAACCTTGCAAATGTATTGTTGTCAGAGGTTGTTTTTTTTTTTAAACTCCAATATCAATATCAGGCCTGGAAAGCCTCGCCTCAGTTACAGATAGTGTACTCATGTAGGACACCATCACTCAGAGTACAAAGCTGTTAAAAAAACAGTTTCAGAGCCTTTCAGATCTGAAGAGAGCAAACATGTTAGAGCTTGTTGTTGTTAATTCTGTGGTGTGGCATGTAGTAATGGAGTTTGTATCTCATTTGCAGTGGGATGTTTACTTGTATTATCAAGATTTTTAAGGAAGAAGGAGTTGCTGGATTCTACGTGTGAGTCACGCTTCTAATCATTTCACCGTTCATTAGTAAGACTCTTACTACATATTGACTTTGACCTCCATCAGTCTGAGCAGTGTTTTGTGTGCCTACAGTGGTCTCATACCCCATGTGGTGGGAGAGGTCCTCTTCCTGTGGTGTTGTAACCTCCTGGCTCACTTTATTAACACCTACGCTGTAGAAGAAAGTGTAAGTCCATCACCTCTTTGGATGGTAGGAGAGAGACAACAAGCTTTAACAATAATTCCAGTTAACATCCTTACTGATAAAAAAGTTGTATGAATAAGTATATAAAACCTATAAAAACATAAAGTGCCAATGGTCTGCCATTTAACATTTTGGAACCAGACCCATTTTAAACCAAATATTCTCAACCTCCACTGTGTCTCATCATCATTTACAGTATTCAGAGACTATGCAGTTGTAGCCATTTTCTCTAGTACTGTACATTATTGTCAGCAGTAGTCAGGCTAGCAGACTGGAACAAATAAAAAAAAAAAAGTTCTGCCTGTTTTGGTTTGCTGTTGATGTGACCTCCACACTCCCTCCATGTTTCCCTGTTGTCTTGATAAATCCAGTGTAATGTCCATTTCCACAGCACTAAATCTCTGCTGCTCTCTGAGGGCTAGATCCACTAAAGAGTGAGAAGTTTAGTTGCTCACCTGTAATGGTCAGTCCCCGTCCACCATTGGGTTTATTACTCATCACATACTGAGGTAATTAATACACAGATAAAGTGTGCGGAGCAGAGTGCTGTGGATGACTGAAATTGACTTTTTGCTGGATGTACCATGTGAGTTATCTGTACTGTAGAAAAAGGGTAATTCCACCTCCCCTCAGGATTCTTCACCTGCTCTTCATTACTGAGTCAGAATGGATGGTAGATCCAGAAGTATTTGATCTAGAAGAGAACAAAATAAGGTGGAAAGGTGTTCCTCAGATAGGAGTTGTCAAGCTGCTGTTCTGGATAGCGATGTGGTCGCTAACTGATCAACTTTCAAAATCATACCAGGTGAATTATGAAGTACTACAAGTGCTGTCAGGTCTTGAAGGTTCCATTTCTTTTAGTTTAAAAGTGAAATGTAGGTAAATTGAAATGTAGTTAGATTTCCGGTTCCATGCATCCACTCTGACCTGTGTCCTTGTGTCTGTGTTGCAGTTTAGTCAGGCCTCCGCAGTCAGAAGCTACACCAAGTTTGTGATGGGCGTAAGTTCAACCTTCAGAGTGTTTTTGTCGTGTGCAGCATGACGTCATGTTAATGGAGTGTGTCCTTCTCTAGATTGCAGTGAGTGTTTTAACATATCCATTCATGTTGGTGGCTGATCTGATGGCAGTCAACAACTGTGGGTGAGTCCTTCTCTGTATTACAAACTGTAGTACATTCACAGAATCAATAATTAACAATTAGTGAATGTAGGTGAACTGGGGGGACTGGGAATAGTTTTAGGCTGATTCAGCATATTTACAGTGAATCTATTTAGACTTGACTACTTTCGACAACCGTCTCCGGTTCAGTTCCAGCGGGTGACCTTTGTCGCATGTTATTCCCCCCCCCCCCCATTTCCTGTGTCCCTCTTCACTGTCGCTATCTAAGAAAGGTAAAACATGCCCCAAAAAAAGAATCTTAAAAAAAAGAATCCGAACAAAATCCACAAGGATTTACTATTTTCTCTCCTCAATTGGATTACTGACAGAAATAATTGAAAAATGCCCTCCCTGATGCTTCCATCTGATTGGTTGTGGTTTTGTGTTGTCAGTCTGGTTGCAGGTCTTCCTCCTTACTCTCCCGTCTTTAAGTCCTGGCTGCACTGCTGGAATCACCTGAGCCACAAGGTAGAGTCCCTACACCACTCACACACCCACTCAGCACAGTCAGCTCAGACACCACACAGTCCTCCTCACTCAGCAGCCTGTAGTCCAGAGCATTTAAAACCAGCGTGTCATCCCCCAGGGTCACCTCTTCAGAGGATCCAGCTTCTTCTTCCGCCGGGTGCCTGTGACCTCCCTGCCCTCCATCGAGGACTGACATCCTCACCATCATCATCACATGCTGGGGTGTTCTTCTCCTTCTGCTGTTTTCCAAAGCCCCCCCCCCCCATGTAGCAGGAGCACAGAGACACAGTTCATGGAGTGCCAGTGGACTTTTCTTTACAGGAGCTGTTCAGTTGAGTGGGGTGGGGGTGGGGTTGAGGGTGCTTCTCTTCTCAACTGGATTCAGTTTGCCAGCTGCTGAGGCTCATGGGTAATGCAGTAATTAATGCTGTCACATAAACCAAACTGATTTCCAACTGATGGCCATGTTCCTGTTTCTGTGTGGAGGGTCCCTGACAGGGACAGCTCAAACTCTACAAAACATGGCATTCCATTCATTTCCTTCTAAAAACTCTGTTAGTGGACTCTTTACAATTGGTTGAGACATATAATCCATCACAGTGAACATCAGCATTGAATTGCAGCATTGATTATTTGTACCAGTCAGCTCTTTAACTGCATTACCCTACAAAACCAATGTCTGCATGCTTGATGCTCACTGGGTTGGATCACACACATAAAGCACGTCTCACGAGTCTGTCCTTGGACTTTCATATGGTTACAGAAATTAATGGACATCAACGGCTGCCTGGAGAACAATCAAATCATACGTGAAGCACACATGTAATTAAAGGGGTAACTGAATAGTGGCCAGTATTGCCACAAATGGTAATTACAGGATAACAGCACATTGTGTCCGTGCTTTAAAGATGAGGATCATCACTAGGTGAGCTGACTGAGAGCGAGTTGAATGAGGAGCTCAGGTCTGCGAGCCAATGGGAGGAGAGTAGGGTCCCCGGGCATGAGGTGCATTACTTCCTGTGCTGCCTCAGCTGTATAAAATCATGTGTGCCTAAACTCATACTGCCTTCAAGGTCATGCACAAAATACAAAAATGAAAAATCTATTTTCAAAGGCAGTATATTTTTATTTTTAACTCCTCTCTAAGGAGGAGGAGGTGGGGCACCGTAATATGTACAGAACATAACGAATGAAACTGAATCCTCACAGAGTTAAGTGACCAAGTCCTACTGGTCCTTCGTTCTTAATGAAAACATTTGGAACTAATGTTAGCATAGGAACATTAGCATTTTGACACGAGCATTTTAACAAGGGGCTACAACTGACATGTCATTGTGCTGACGTGTCGTAAATGACAAATGTACCTTGATGCCTTTACTGCTGATAAATTTAACAACATTTTGAAGCGGACAGTTGCTTTAAACTGTCCTATAAAATACTGACTTACTGTGGAAAAAAGAGCAACTAGCAGTTTCTCCCACCGCTCTAATAAAGGATCAAAGAGAACAAAATGAGTCATCTCTAATGTAGCTGTGATACCCAGTCCTCCTCTCAGTCCTCACTCTGCTTGTTACTCTCAGCCTAGCAGGATTTACTGTCCTCCACACCAGTTCCTGTCCTCCATATACCACCAGGTGTCATTCATGAAGCTGCTGCAGTTTTGAAGTTTTACACATGAAGGCATCTAAAGGCTTTGCTGTTTCTTTGCAATACAAGATGTCTGTGTTTCTCTTCATGGAAGGTATTTGTGTCGGGTTCTGCTGAGACTAACAAAAGGTATTTTTTTAAGTTCAAAGAAAACACGGGGATATAAATACATATTTATTTATAAGAAATGCATGGGAACTTGGCTACAATGCAAATAATATTGAAAAAATGTAACATGGTCTTTAAGTATGTAGTAGATGCACACTGTAGCATGTTTTTGATTTTCATTTTAAACCCTGAAGTTTTAAGAATTTTCTTGTGCTAAAAACTTTTTTTTACTCCATCATGCACAACCTGTGCTGCATTTAAACCTTTCCCCAAGGACTGGTTGAAAGCCATATGTACATGTTGGATGAAGTGACTGGATGAATGAATGAATGAATGATGTTTATGTCATGACTCCAGTGAGTCCTAGCTGCCATTTTGATTTATTCGTGTAACTGTTGTGATTGTTTGACTCCATTTTTCTCCCCTAGTTGTTGCGGTTGTTCGGGTTATGTTAAAGGTCTGGACACCGCTTTCTGATATGACCTCATTTCAAAGCTTTATTTCTGTTCATAAATGACTTACTGATGCTTCAAGGAGCAGTTTTAAACCATTAATAAACAAAACAGCTTGAAGGTTTTTTTCTGGCTGGTGTTTCTCTTCTTGGATGGGTTCATGAGGGAAACCCCCCTCCACTGAACCAGAATCTGTTTAACCAATCAAACATTTACAACGGCAGTTTGATAGTTTACCATAAAAACAATTTCTGAATGATTTAAGATTTACAATTGCAGATTACTGGTTTATTAGAAAGTGAGAAACCTTTGACCCTTTACTAATGACTTGACTATAAAACATCCAAACCTTCTCATTATGGCTCATTATGACTCTATTCTGTGTCTGTCAGTACTACTGCCCACCTGCTAAGGGATGTATAGGTTGTAACTAATGGCTTTATTACTGCTGCAAAATAATTTGCTACTGGTTTTCAGACCAGTCAAAAGCATCTGACAATACTCAAAAAATTACCCTTTTGTTTCTCTCCATTCAGAATATGTAAATGGTCTGCATTTATATAGCACTTTTCTAGTCTACTGACCACTCAAAGCACATGCCTCAATTCATACACTGATGGCAGAGGCTGCCATGCAAGGTGCCAATCTGCTCATCAGGAGCAGTTAGGGGTTCAGTGTCTGGCTCAAAGACACTTCAGCACTCTCTGGAGGAGTCAAGTCAATTTTATTTGTATACCACAAAATCATAACAAGATGACGAGTCGGAGATCTGCCAATTAATAGACGACCTCCAGAGCCAGGCTGCAGAATAGATGTATCTGAACAAATCAGTCAACTCAAACTTTTTCCAGGTTTATGGATTCTAACCACAATGTCATGACATCATTGGAACAAAAATAAAAGATGTCTTAATAGTATGTTTTTTTTTTTCAATATTTGTCATTTCAAAGCAATGATTTTAGGCCATGCAGGGCCTCCCTGTCACTGTTTATTTTTTAACGTGGTCAAAACTTGAGACTTTAGCTCAATATTTTAGCTTTTACGTTTCAAATCAAGTTTCAGAAGTTGCATCTTAAGTCCTCGTTGTGACCCAAGCCGAACTTAAGATCAAGTTTCAGGTCGACAGCTCTGCCTTAGGCCGCTCCTTTCACTGGACCATCTGAAGACCCCTGTGTCCTGCAGGCCAAGCACCCTCCCTCCTGCTAAACACGCTCGGCTACAGTTCTTTCAAATGTTGTGAAGGAGGACACAACACAGTAAGTGCAGAGTAATTCATTGTCAGATAGCAGAAAACAATACAACAGCCACATGCTACAAAGAGCGCAGTGGTTTAAATAATGTACACCCACCTTCCCAGAACCCCCCTCTGACTCTCAGATCACATGTGCTACATGATGACACGAGCAGAGCAAACACACACATCTGAGCTGCACTCAACATCATACAGGTCCTCAAGCAATCCAACATTGCATTGTATTTACTGAGCATGATCACATCCTCAGCCGCAGTCTGAAATCTCACTCTCTCACACAGACACACACACACACACACACACACAAAGTGTCAGAATAAAACAAGTCATTCCATGTGTTCTATTGCTTTAAGACGACTCTTCTGCTGTTTGGTAAAAGCATGCGGAGCAGGAGCATCCCAGTAACAGTTTGTTTAAAATAGTGACCCCTGCCATAGAAAAAAGCTCTAATGCGTGCTTTTCTAAATGTGTTACAATGTGCTGAGCTTCATCTACACGCTACCTGAATACACTGAGTTTAATATTACAGGCAAGAAAGACCTTCCGACTGGATTGTTATATATGGAAGCCCATTTCTACCAAGAAAAACATGAAACAAATGACCAAAAAGTTAGTTATGTATTTTATATCACAAAAATGTATGAAGTCAGACTTTGACCTTGTAAATCTCAAATTATGGTCTTAATAAAAAGTTTGACCTATGTCGTTGATTTTGACCAGCCAACTCAAAATGTATGTTATGGCATAAGACAATATTCTAAGTCAATATGATGAGATTTACTGCGATAGAAAAAGTCAGTTATGACATACTGCATACAATTTGACTTTACATTTCTTTTAGGTAAAAACTACTTGATAAATAAAATCTTGATTATAATGAAAATCTAAAATTTTCAGACTTACGTAGATACAAAGTCAAATTTATTAGTAGGTCAACATTTGACCTCATAAATCTGAGCGAAATTATGATGCAAGACAACATCTTGACAAAATCTCAATTCTAAAATTATGTTAATATTAGAATAGTAAATCATTTTTCCTTAGCTCATTTTGACTTAAACTTTCTCTTTTTTAAAATGATTGGTAACTTTTCATCTTCTCTTTCCTGTTTCTGGGAGAAATGTGCTTCCACAGATCAACATACCTCATGTGCCAGGACAGCAATAGAGAACAAAAAAAAAAAAAAAGACAAAAAAACAAAAACGTGCATGGTCCAGGCTACATTCACACAAACAGCATTTTGGAATTATTGTGGCAAAACAAATATTTTTTCCATGACTCCATAAAACTTTAACTTTACATCCATTTTGAGTGACAGCATTTTGGATATTGTGTTCACTGAAATATGTTAAGCCCTGTGCTTCTAATTTTAAAAAGTAACCCCACACTGGACCTTGTTCAGACAACAAGCACCGCTGCTTTGTCGAGTTACTCTTTAAGAAGTTGAGTGTCTCTTAAAAAAAGACAGACACAGACACACACAGAGTGACAAAGCAATGCTACTGTATAACAAGCCTTCAAACATCCTGACCTCAGGAATCAACCTCCACCCATTACACATCAAAATATATTTAAAAAAAATATACAATTGAACCAACTGGATGTCTTGTGAATGGAATACCTGAACCCGAGGTGGTGATTTAAACAGGAAAATCCAAAAGAGGCCTGTACTGCTGAGTGTTACCAGCAGTACATCTCCACAGTACATCTCCACACATTTACAGACACACTGTATCTACATGTCCAAGATCAGGTGTGGAAATCATTTATTCCCACAAGGCTATAACAAACTGAAATCAGAAACAGCTCGACTCTAGCACGTTCCAGAAACAGTGTCCCTGTTACTCTGGATGATTCGCAGAACACACTCAGTTGTTGTCATTAGGAACCATTTTCCCAATTTTCTGCTGCATTACAACAATACAAGCTAACGAGGCCAGCCTGAAACGACAGTGAGATACTGAGAGCGCATGACTGGAAGGCTTTGGCTTGCAGTCTGCAGCGACTCTCAGCAGTGCATGTCTGCAATACAGCAATACACCCATTCTGTACTATTAAATATGTGGAGTTGATCACTATATTTTTAACAGCTGCAAAGTCTACAATTATATTAGTTTGATGTAAGTTTGAATGGGAATAGATAGATTACTTTATTCATCCCCGAAGGGAAATTAAGTAATATGTATTGTTTCATGATGGTCTAGGCTGATGATGCTAAATGTCTTAGTTTGCAACATGTTCATACATAAACAGTGAAATGCAGACATTTGTTGGGAAATGGTGACTTCAGTGACTTGAGATACAGCCTTCACGCTCTTGTCAAACTCATGTGTGGCTTTTCCAGTCCAATAAAAACACCAACACTAAGGAGCTGTAGGCCTGACTGTACTGGAGTCAGATCAAATATCATATAAGGTGCTAAAGGTATTTGAACATAAGTGTGTCATTGTGAAAATGTAACAAGCCTCTACAAAATGCACCATTCTCATATACTCACGCTTTTCAACAAGCAAATATCAATCTATAAAACTACAATTCTATGTTACAAGAAGTGACAGAGATCAAGCAGAAACATCATTCAGCTCACAGTCTTTGGTTAGGTCATCTTAAGAAGCCAGCAGCACTTTAGAGAAGCCTCATAGTGAGCTCTTGTAGAAACATTTGGACAGAATCCCTGAAGAGCACCTGATTCACTTCAAGTGGTGACTTAATGCAATGTTTGAGTTGATAAGTCAACATAAAGGAGTCAGTGGAGTGGACGTCCTGGCTTGAAAGGAGGAGAGCCCTTGGTAGGTCCAACAGACTGGTGCTGGTTTACAGAGAGGGAATGTAAATGATGCTGGTATCAGGAGTGAAGACGTGCCACTCCATCCACTGTTGGACAAGGCAAGTGGAGAAAATCACAATCACTTTAATCCCAGTTCAGTCTCCACGTGAGAGCAGGAAATAGAAAGGTACCCTTGGAAGCGTCAGAGAAAGTGAAGACCTGCAGAAATGAAGGCAGCAGTTCCTATGGTGAAGAGCAAAGAACGAAATTGAGCCCCTTTATTATTTGCAGAGTCCTGTGTGACGAGAATCCTTGTCACGCAGGTACCAGAGAACAGACAGAGTTCTCCTATCAGGGCTGAAGTTCCTCAGACAACAGGGGTTTGGACGACTCGTTCAGGTTTCATGGTGGTGTTGGTTAAAAGCCTCTCCGGAGGCGTTCATCTCTTCCCTGACTTCATGTAGGACGGTATAGCTCCTCGAGCGGTCAGGCCCTCGAAGCGTTTATAAGTGTAGTTGATGAAGACCCAGTCCTTGTTCTTCAGGTCGGCCTCGGTCTGGTTGGACACCGGGGCGACTGGAGGAGGGGGAGGATGAGGAGGAAGGGTTTTTAATTACTTCAGACATTATAACAGAGGCAAAAAACATGAAGTGTTAAACAGAAAAAGGCAGCATACCTGTTGGTGTGAGGATGTCTGAATCTGGGAATTCATCGAAGTTTGAAGTGTCGTCGATGCTTTTGATCTCTATGGGAATGGCAGCAGGTCTCTCTCTGTAGAACACATCAGTGGAGTTAGGAGAAAAGAGTTGGACAGGTCACCAAAGTGCAAACTGTGTGATCATCAGCAGATCATCTGAACTGGCTGTTGTAAACCAGGAGCAAAGAACAGGTCCTTTGGGTGGGCAGCCAAGCTAGAAGTGGTGCACAACTGTTGCTCTGCTAAATGCCATAAATTAGTTGTTCCTTTTAGACGGAGTTGTATTATCAGTAATCAACAGCTCTCCTTATCTGGTTCTTCCTGTTTGTTTCTTTAAGACCCACACACCAGTGATGACAGTAAGAATGTATCTGAGCTGCCTTGATGAGTGCTCTGTACCACGGTACACCACAGGTGTGCTCCGTAAAGATGGTCTCATTGTGAAAAGCCTGGCTTGAATGAGCTTGCTAACTGAACCAGAATTTAGCCATTTCATAAAGCCGACTCAGAGCTGATGAGATCAGACTGGAGTCATTGTAACACAGACCTGAGACATCAAGCACAGATCATGTAGATTCACAGTGAAGAAAACTGACATGTTCAGAAACAAATTGATGTTCATGGCCACAGAGCAATAAATATAACATACTGTACTGTTCACAAAGAGGAAATATTAAAGCAAAAATGAACAAAGTAGTGAAAACTGATATTCAAGATGTATGCAGTGTCACCTTGAACAACACAAACTATGGTCAAATGTATATTTAAATGTTGTTACTTTGAGCACATTCACTACTTACTGGCAGAGACATGAAACTTCTGTAAAGCTAATCCACACCCACACACACACACACACACACACACACACACACACACACACACCAACCTAAGGACACCATCAATTACACCCCAGTCAAAAAACGCCACATGCACAATTAGAGTCTGTCAAACAGCTAAAGCATCAGTCATCTAAGACCAAGGAAAGAGTTCAGATGTCTCACTGTAACAACTGTCCTTTAACATGGATGTGTCCCCACCTGATATGGTCGTAGTCCACCCCCTCAAAGAAAGGATTGGATTTGATCTCGTCCACTCCTGCGGCACCAATCCTGTGCTCCTCCTCACAGCAGAACCTGCTCACAACATGTTCTCTTAATATCACACACATTCAACAGCCCAATACAAACCATGTTAGGTGACATGTTCTAAACTAAACAATACAGCCACTGTCAATATAGAAAACAAGTACAGTGACTAATATCAGTGACTGCCAAGTTGTTGCATCAATTCCTGTGGTACGAGTGAGAGTGCTGAAAGATGAACAGAGGGGTGTTCCTGCCTGAGGATGAGGTCTTTGGCCTTCTCTGATATAGGCACTTCTGGAGGAAAGGTCAACGTCTCTCGCCAGTTCATCACTTTCCTGTACGTCTCCTGAGGTGTCTCTGAGCAGAAGGGAGGGTAACCTGTAGACAGACCAACCATCAGTTAGACCACATCTGGCCTGGCCTGGTCTAAAACCCTTGAAGATAGATAAGGTGGGTATTGTTCCATTGGGTCAATGAGTCATTACCTATCAGCATCTCATACATGATGACCCCCAGGCTCCACCAATCACAGAGCTTGTTGTATCCATTTTGCATGAAGACCTCTGGAGCGATGTAGTCTGGGGTTCCCACTGTGGAGAAAGCCTGACAGGAGCGGGGAATAAGAAAAAGCAAGTTGTTAGCTAGCTAGCTTGCTAATCGCTGCACTGATTCTGAGGTCAGTTTTGCTGTCTTGTGAGTAACAGCGACCAGCACTGTTACAAACGGCGCAGCTAATATCCTGAAATACTGTTGCTGTGAGCTAGCTGGTTAATGTTAGTTTTTTTTCATTGCCTTTTCAGTAGACATGGAAAACGATAATGTTACAGCACAGTCAATTCTGTTCATATGAGCGCTGAGTGATACGACCAACTGTCGTGGAGTTGTTGGATGAAAATCCAGCTCTTGCGCCATGTGACCAAAATGCAGTAAAAGTATAATCACATCTCTGTTCAGACCTACCAGCTGCCTCCTGTTCCTCTTCCAGGTCTCTGCTTTCCTCTTGGAGTTCATGTTCTGGAAGGCTGTGGAGGCAGGACAGTTCATATTAAAAGAAAGCTGTGACCTTCAATTATGTACGTGAATATAAAAATGTGTTTGAGTTATAAAACATGAACAAATGCGAATGGCTGAGGTTGCATGCAAGCTACAGTTGTAATATATAAATAAATGGAAGGGGTTGCCTGACTTTGCTTACTGAGGTCACTGGGCAGGCTGTGGTTTAGGTTCTTGTAGAACTCAGTACGGTGAGCCCTCTTCAGCCCTGTGCACAGACCAAAGTCAGACAGCTTCACGTGACCCTGGAAACAAACAACACACTATTGTAACTACTCAAGTCTGCAGCACACAGTGATGTTTATACGAGCCCATACTCAAATGAATAATAATAATAAAGAGCTAATTAAAGAATAGTTACAGTTCAGCGTATGCTACATATTCAAACTGGGGAGGTTAAGAAGATGGGATTGTGCCTAGCTCCTGTGTAGCTTAAGAGTCACAGGTCCATTCCTCTTTCCTTGTTGTATGACAAACAAGACGTAAACCAACACTATGCTTCCGCTTCACACAGCAATAAAGCAGGACCACACGAAGAAGGAGCAAAACTCCAGCTGGAGTCTGATGGAGTCATTTCAGCATGGTCTGAATACTTATGTATTCATATCATGGAGCATCCAATTTGATTAAGTTGACATGATGCAATAATTTAAAATCATTTTCAAATCAAATACCCCACTGGGGGTCACAACAACCAAGGATAAGATGATATAAAATGATACACATAATAAAAATGAAAATGGACAGAAAAAAACAAAAAGGTACCATGACTTACCCTGGAGTCCAGCAGCAGGTTGTCTGGTTTGATGTCTCTGTGAATGAAGCCCAGCTGGTGGATGGAGTCGATGGCCAGCACCGTCTCTGCTATGTAGAACTGAGTAGCCTCTTCTGTCAGAGTGTCCTTCTTCATCAACAGGGTCATCATGTCTCCTGCACCACAACAGCAGAGACCACAATCACACTGGCACTCATCATGCGGTTGAGATGGACAAAGAACATATCTTACAGTCCCTGATACAGGGTCAAAACTTCCTGTAGGGATGGGGTTTGCAAGGGTGGCCATCAGTTATCAGTCAAACACAGGCACATATTTATGACTGCTTCAGTCATAAAACAAGTACTCCAGTAGCATTATCGATTGTTTCATGGCGGTAACATTGTACAGCGGAAATTTAAAAAATCAAACACTCAGTAGATGGTCTCCTGAGGAGTTTTCTGTCTCGTTTTAAAAATTCAGTTTCAAAATCCAACATCTGTTTAATTTGCCTAACTTTCATGGCTCTTCACATGTGCTGGAAATGCAAACAGAATGGGCAAAAGGGACTTTTAGCTCCTAGTTTGTTCCTGAGATTATTTCCTCTGGCTCCATACATCCTGGTACTTTCACGTCAAAAAAGACTATCAGGCTACAAAGAAGATCTGTCATGGTTAGAAGTGAGTCAAGGTTAGCTGGCTTGTGATGGGTTCTGGTTTCCCTACAGTATTGTGTTGTGGAGTTAGAGAGTCTTACCTCCAGGCAGGAACTCCATGATGAGGTAGAGGTTCATTTTATCCTGGAAGCTGTAGAACATTTTGACCACCCACAGGCTATCTGCCTCTACCAGAATGTCCCGCTCAGCACGGATATGACCAACCTAACAAAAAGAACAGGGACACATACACACCGGTTCAAAGATGTCCAACAGATGCCCAACAGCAGCATTCCAGTGAGTTTTTTTGCTGCCTCACCTGTTCTTTCTCCAGCATATCAGCTTTGCGGAGGATCTTCATGGCATAGACATGACCAGTGTCTTTCTTCTGCACCAGACGAACCTGGAGGCAAACAACAATGCTCATACTGTACCAACCTGATAGATGTTTGGTCAATGGGGACAATGACCCTTAAAAATAGTACTGAAAAACAATCAAAACACATCTAATAAGAAACATTTGCATGAGAGTTTGAACTGACACATGAAGGATTTGAGCCTCGGATATTTGGAGGAGCAGACAGAGAGGCAGAGCTGTGGCCCTGTGCTCTCATTTTAAAGATTAAATCAGCGAGGCGCTCTCTCTCTGTGCTGTGTGCCTCTGATATAATATGCTGAGGGTAACTTGTGATACTGGGCATGTTCACTAACGGTCAACAAATCAACCTGTTACTTGCAAATGACAGAGAAGCATTTGTTGCAACCCCTGGGTATACATTTTATAAGGATTTTGTGAGTTGATGGTAACCGATCTGCTCTGGGTATTAATAGTGTCTGTGTACTCACATATTACAGCGCACATATAGAACACAAACTTGGACTACTGAGATACAATTAAGCAGTGTTTTGCAAATTTGCATAATGTATAAAACAGTAATATGACATCAGGAACCCTGATCCACATGTTTAGGTAAAAAGGTTTTTACCTCTCCAAACGCTCCTCGGCCAATCACCTTCAGGGACTCAAAGTCCTCAAGACCCAGTCGAGTGCGTTTCAGACGCAGAAACTCTGTCTCTTTCCTCGCATGCTGAGAACGACGCATACGTTTCTGCGGAGCACAGACGCCACTTTTAAAACACCGTTCTGTGTGAAGCACACTTGCTACCTAACACCATTTCTGTATTTCTAAAGCAATAACTAAAATTCATTATAATACAGCTCCTCCAGGAATTTAAGATCTTGTGATAGCAGAGCAAAAGCTAACAGCATAATTCTGTCACATGTAAGTGACACTGGTTCAATCACTTGCGAGGACAATCATTGTAAATGCTTACTGCTTACAAATATTTGGCACCTTACAGCACTGTGCCAAGCAGATAAAAATGCAACCAACGCTGTGAGTGAATTCTCTCATACTGCAACAAAGCATGCTCCGAAAACACTGCAGGTGTGTCACTCACCTCTTCATCAGCCAAACCCTCCTGATCCATCACTTTCTCCAGCTTTTGCTGCCTGAAAAGACAATCTGACCATTACCATTGTTTTATAGTCATGAAGTAGTGTAAGCACATCCCATTATATCAAAATGTTGGCAAGAAGTCAAAAACAATATCAAGAGAAGGGTCAGGGGCTTGTGTTCAATCTCAGAAACGGCATAGAATTCTAAGTCTGTGGTTCAATCAATGCAAAATCAGTTCTTGGGAACTCTAGCATGTAGGAACTGTTATGATCATGTAATTGTATGATTGTAAGCTATTTTTTTGAGTTGCCTTTTAACAAAATGCTGAATTGAGGGTGGGCGGGACCACTCATGTATTTTGATGCTTTAAATTGAATCTCTGTTATGGATTGCTGTTTTGGAAAAGACTTTGCCTAGTAGTGTTTGGCATGGCCAAAGTCTTTTATTGCTCATAAATCTTTAATTTGAAAACCTAAACTCTGTCTCAGTGTAGGTTAAGAGGAAATTCTGCAAAAGTATAGGTAAATGCTAGATGTTACAATGTAATGTTTTGTGTTACTTCTTGTGTTATTTTCAGAATGAAAGAATAAGGGGAAATCAATGCACTGCTTTTTTTATCTGCTATATTTCTCCAGACCCCCCCTAGTTGTAACCAGTTCCCACACAATGTTTTCACCTACATTGACCATACAGGTACTGTTCAGTTTCTCTGTGTATTAGATTGTTCGATTATTTCATCCTGGAATTTTAACATATTAGTTCAAAATCAAAAATGCAGCCACTCACCTCATCTCTCTCTCCTCGTGTTGGGCAATAAGGTTACTGTAGAAATTCTCCAGTGTCACTTTGGCCATGGTGACCCGCTCCTTGGTGTGGTTACTCATGGAGGAGCACGAGCTCTGGCCAGTCATTGCCATGCTTTACCTGGAAAGACGCAGACAATGAAGTGAGCAGAGAGCATGTGCACAACACATCTCCTGTCAGGCCACGCTGCTGGGAACACATGCTCATTCAGACTGCTGCCACAGAGCTGAGAAAAAAGACTACATGGATAATGGAGGGCTGAAGGAAGCAGCAGCGTAGAGTGCAGCAAGTCTGCTCTATTCAAACATACCTTGTTGTTATGCTATGGCCAGATAATACAACACTGAGCAGAGCTCTAAAAAATTGGAACTATGAAAAGAAATGACAGTTGACCCAGAAAAAAAGGGGAAGGAAAAGCTGCTGGTTCTGCTGCCTGAGCAGAGCAATGATAACATTGTGACAGTGCAGTTATGAAGAAATGATGAGGAAATCTGATTTGTGCAAGAACTGATGGTGGAGTCTCTGTGAGATAGATGGGGTTTTGAGGCAAGCTGAGCTCCATTACGTCTCTAGACTTAACGCAGATTTAAGGGTAGTGAAACAACATAATCATGACACAATATCTGTCAGATAAATCTATTGACTCACTTCATTAATTTCTATTCAGATGCAATGGCAAAGAAAAAAAAGTACAAAAAAAAAAAGAATGAGAGAATTCCACAGTATGTGCATTAATACCCGCAGCCTGTACAGTTATAGTTGTCGTGTACAAATATGGAGCATTACAACAAAAGCTGTTGACAATACTAAAGTGATTTTGGTATGTTCTGCTGTAAATATTAGAAAATATAAAAACAGAAACAGCATAATTGGAAGGAACGTAATGCAGGGAGGGATAAGTGTAGTCTTAAGTAATCTTTGGCATGAATAAAAATTGATGCGGTTTGCATGGTTTCCAGGTTGTTTAAATGTATATAATTTTATTTGTGTACAAGAGATGATGATTAAGTGACAGATTTATTCCAGTGTTCTTAAGAAGGTGGAGTAAGATGCGTATTTAATCTCTCTATGCATTTAAAAGGTTAAGTTCAGATTTTTTTCAAATCTGCCTTAAAACAATACTCTCACGTCTACACTGAAAATTACTGGATGCTGTAATAATTCACTGAACCTATCCTTTGACGTTGTCTTGCTGTTTGTTTATCAGAAATCACTTGTTTCAGACTTCTGTTGTGTCCTTAGTGTTAGAGAAATGTTAGATGGACGACTTCAATTTAGAAGGATAAATCCAAACTTCTGTGGTGGTCAGTATTTAAATTAATTACACTTCAGTAAACATTTTCAGTTTTCTATGAAATAAAATATTTTATTAGTTAAAGTTAAATGGGCGTTTGGTATAATGAAAAACCTTTGACAACAGTCTGACAGTAATCTAAACGGTGAAAGTTGCCAATTTAATTAGAGAGGCATGCTATAGGATTTTTTATGGACTTAAATGGTAATGCGGGATGTTGGCAAAAACGAAAACCAGGGACCTGAAATTGATAATAATAATAGTATATGTATTTCGAGTTACTTTTGTACCGAATTTAAACAAGGGCTCGTCGTTAAGTCCTCCGCAAAACAAACCAATAAGACGAACAGTGATGGAGGCTACTCACAAAACGTGAAGTTTAGCTCACGTTAGTTCCGTTCAGCTCCAGCCAGAAACAGACCAACACAGCCAGTGTCAACACGTAGCGACCGAAGTCGTTAGTTTCGGTTGCAACGGAGCCATACGTGCCATAAACTACCTTGAGAATAAAGGATTGTGAACAGAGAGTAACTTCACACTTAACGTACTTTAACGTAACGTCTGTTCAACTATAGTTTATCACTTTAAATTATCGTAGTTTCCGTTGAACTATAGCCCCATAAACAAATGCTTTAACCTGCTAACATTAGTTAGCTGGCTAGTTAGCTATTAAAGTTGCTGGTTGAGTCAAGTCAGACACAGGAAGTATGAATAACACTAAATACTCCCTTCAAAATAAAACGACCATGCTTACAGGACAGACCGTTTCATCCCCTGGTCGTTATTCTAAATTTTATTTTGAAAGCTTTCACCAAAAAATCCCGACTTCCATTTTCACGAACTTGACAACTTCAAGTTACCCAAAGCGAGCAGCTAAGGGAAAGTTAGCTGGTAAACGTTAGCTACTTATCTGCTAAAGTCGCTTGAGTCGTTTGTTTTGAGATAGAACACCGTGAGGCAGAGGACGGTCACAATTCATGAAGTAGGGTTATTAACTAAAGATAAGCCCCAACATAGTGTCTTCTAGTCCTTTCACTGTGTATTTTTAAAGTTGCTCTTTGTTCGCTTACCTTGGTCGAAGGTGCGGTATCTGCCGTCTCTTCCTCTGCTTTGCCGAGTGTTGCGTCACCATCAATTTGAACTCAGCATGACACCTAGTGGCCAAACCACCATCACCACCATCACCATCATCATCATCATCATCATCATCACCACCTCCACCTCCTGCTCCTCCTCCTCCTCCTCCTCCTCCCCCGCGGGTCGTCCCACGACTGCAGTATTTGTGAGTAGTCTGTAGTCCTAATGTAATGTTACTTATATTTTCGGAAATGAATGAGGACTTAATTTATATAAAAGACATAATTACAAAAAACACTTAAATTACACTCAAAAAACTGCTGGGTTGAAAAATAACCTTACCTGATTAACTATTGGACAAAAAACACACTGGGTTGGTTTGACCCAAGTCAAGTGCTGGGTTTTACTAGCCTGGGAACCAGACGAATCTGCGAGCTCATGTTTGATTTGCTCTGGCAGATATGTCTGGCCCCTCTCCCATTCAGACTGATTTTTCTGCCAATTTATCAGGCTAACCAATCACAAGCGTTCATCTAGTATTAGGCGGGTTTAATACGATGACTGACAGAGAGGAGTGCAGCTAAAGTGTCTTTGTAAATATCCAATATGGCGGCTCCCGATACAGAACGTTTACCGGGCAGCAGTATTAAACAGACTGGACGTAAATTTTCTCTAAAAGAAGAACAAACAACTGCACTGTTGATAAGAAATATGTGTTTGCCGAACTTCTGACAGGACGTACCGTCCGACAGGCTAGGGTTTTACCATTTAACCCCACTAGTGGATGAAATTAAATCTATTGCTGGGTTAAATATTATCCATACAATGGGTTATTTCCTTTCCTATTGCCTTTCAACTTTAATATTAAATAATATTAAAATATAATAATAAACATAATAATATAACAATTATCATGTAATTATAATTATTTCCTATAATAAAACAAACACACACTAAACAAAAAGGGGCCACTGT
The DNA here is from genome assembly GCA_031216445.1 of Lateolabrax maculatus. Taxonomy (NCBI): domain Eukaryota; kingdom Metazoa; phylum Chordata; class Actinopteri; order Acropomatiformes; family Lateolabracidae; genus Lateolabrax; species Lateolabrax maculatus. Next base: position 2,614,014 of record CM062201.1, read on the forward strand.
AAATGTGCATTTAACGACATTTTACAAATTTTTGGCAAAACGAGTTACATGGGTTAGCAAAAAAGAACAAATACTGTTGAACTATGTTTTCCCAGACTATAAAACAGTTTTTTACAGCCCAAAAATTATATTATGCATGAAGTTTTTCAAATCATTAGAAAAACAATACAGATGTCCCATTCCAAATACTCATTATGGACGCTTCATTCTCTGTGTTAAGGATCTCCTTCACTGGTGCACTCTGTCCTCAGGGTGGGTTCAGGTTAACTGTGCTAGCCCATGGGGAGGGCTTGTGGTGTTGACCCTGCTGGGTCAAGGTGTTATGGCAGTGTTTCTCAAATGGGGGTACATGTTTTCCAGGGGTACTTTGGAGTACTGCATGTGGCGCTTGAAATTAAAAATAAATAAATGTTAATTAAAAAATATCACCCATGCATAACTAAAATAATTGTACTATAATACATTCAATAATTTTTTTTTATGTAAGTTCATAAATCACATTTTATATTTCAATATTTCTATTTTCAATGCAAACATTAACTGCTGTAAACTGTCAACTACTAGTTTAAAGTTAAATCACAGCCAAAAATCCAGAAAATGGATTTGTGGTTGAAACAATACAGCTGAAAACACGGGGAAAGAAGTAAAAAATAAAGTGAAAACAGAACCATCAAAATACCCTCAGTATCAAGAAGAATATGTTTTAATGTGATTTACCTCAACCCTCCCAAGGCATTGTGCTTTTTTTGCAGAGAAAATTTATCCAGCAGTTGTATGAAATCAGCTCACCTTCCACAACATCTCAGCACAAAACATCAATGTCATGTTGTTAAGCCACCAGAGTTTTTTAAGAGAAAACTTTCTGACTTCAGATCATCCCAAGCAACGATGCGAGAAGTCTCCACAACATCAGCTAAAGCACTCAAGGCCTCTAAAGCAGTGTCTTTCCTTGTAGCTAAAGCCAAAAAGCAGTTTACTCTAGCTGTGGACCTATTACCTGCAGCCGCTATTGTATTGGCTATGCTGGACAAAATCGCATTGGATAAATTAAAAACTGAGCCTTTGTCAAATGACACCGCCTGCCACAAAATGGATACGATGGGAACAGACATTGTTGATCAAGCTGTGGGAAAACTTGGCAAATAATTTTCACTCCAGATCTATGAATCGACGGATGTCAGTGGAAAGGCACAGCACATTGCTTTTGTGAGATACATTGATACTGACAACATTTGTGAACATGTACTTTTCTGCAAGAGTTTATGTTGTTGTTGCATTCTTCTAGCCTGGGAACCAGACGAATCTGCGAGCTTATGTTTCATTTGCTCTGGCAGATACGTCTGGCCCCTCTCCCATTCAAACTGACTTCCCTGCCGATTTCTCGGGATAACCAATCACAACCGTTCATCTAGGAGGAGGCGGGTTTAATACGATGACTGACAGAGACGAGCGCCATTCAGGTATCTTTGTAAATATCCAAGATGGCGGCTCCTGTTCAGCGGCTGGCTACAGCGGTAGTACTAAATGGACTGGACAAAAAATTTACAACTGCACTTAAACTTTATGTTGCTGAACTTCTGACAGGACGTACCGTCTGACAGGATTTCGAAAACAGCGTTTCGTTGCTCTGATTGGTTGCCTCGCCCGTTGATAACGCCCCTTGGAAATCAAAAATGAACTGAGAGGTTCCAGACTAATACACGTTTGCGAATTAGTCTGGCGATGCCAGGCTAGCATTCTTCTGTGAAAAGGGTCTGAACTGGAAATCCTGCTCCAGTGGCACAGGCACAGACTCAAAATGAAAACCCTGAAGTGCAGTGGACTTACTGTGTCATACACAGGGCAGCACTGGCATCCAAGAAAAGGAGTCCTGTGTTGCATGACGTTTTGAGTGACAGCGTCAAAGTAATAAACTTAATCAAGTCATGGCCACTTAGTGTGCAACTGTTTCGCCACCTTTATGAAAATATGGGAGCTGAACATACACAACTGCTATTACACATGGAAATGCACTGGCTCTGTCTCGAAGAATTCTCAACAGCCTGTTGGACTTACGATCTGAAGTGCGCACCTTTCTGTCAGAGCATGGATTTCCTCATGCCACCTTGTTTGAGGACATAGGCTGGCTTCCAAAAGTGTGCTATCTTGCAGATTCAGCAAAGTCAACTAACTGAATCTGTGTCTGCAAGGCAAGGACACCAGCATTTTGAACCTGCATGACAAGTTGGGTGATTTCCTGAAGAAAGCAGAGCTGTGGAAAAGGGCATGTGCAGAGGGGTGGATGTTTTCCTCTCCAGTGAGGATGGGGAGAGTGCTCCAGTGAAGTCAATCATAGAGAGACATTTGGCCAATTTGGGTTAATTTGTGTGAGGCCTTCTTTTCTGCAATAACTCTAAACAAAACAAAGCAAAGAGACTGTACCTGGAAAAGAATTTGATCACTGCAGTAGCTTCCCTGCCACCGAGAATGACAAAGATCCTCAGTGAAGCACAAGCCCATGTTTCTAACTAAATTCTAAGTGCAACTTATCAAAAGACACAGTTCAATGCAACTACAAAGCCATCTTGGGGTTGTTGCATGAAAACCACTGTGTTATGGGTTTCAGAGCAATGCAATGGTGGAGTGGGCCATATCTCCCATAGTGAGATACTATTTTAGGTTTCAAAGATAACTTTTTTATACCAGAGTAACCCTGGTTCTCTGAAAAGCGAGTGAGGTATCTCACAACACTGCCCTGCTTGCATATGGAGTGTACGTGGAAGAAAAACCTTAAGGATGCTGGGGGGAACGCCACAGGCATTTATAAAGGGGGCGGTGGCCCCATGCAACTCAAGATGATTGGTCTGTCTCCCGACAGATATTGTTATTGATATTGGAGCATCCATGATTGGTCATGCCAGAAGGCGCTTCCCCCATAGTGAGATATCGCACTCTGTTTTCAGAGAACCGGGGTTACCTAGCCTGGCATCGCCAGACTAATTCGCAAATGCGTATTTGTCTGGAACCTCATTTTTGATTTCCAAGGGGCGTTAACGATGGGCAGAGACAGCCAATCAGAGCAACGTAGTGCCGTCCTGTCGGGCGGTACGTCCTGTCAGAAGTTCAGCAAACACATATTTCTTATTAACAGTGCAGTTGTTTGTTCTTGTTTTATAGAAAATTTACCATCCAGTCCGTTTAATACTGCCACTGTAGCCGGGCCACCGAACATTCCGTATTTGTAGCGCCATCTTGGATATTTACAAAGATACCTGAACGGCGCTCGTCTCTGTTACAGTGTTGCCAACTTTGGCGACTGTCTCGCTAAATCTGGCGACTTTCCAAATCCTCTTGGCGACTTTTTTTGTCAAAAGCAACTAGCAACAAATCTAGCAACTTTTTTCTGGTGTTTTGGAGACTCTGACGTGAAAACACGTATCGTTCTGCAGTTACTCTCCTCAACAAGCAGCAGATGCTGCCGTGAGTCCCTCCGCCATCCCAAAGCGCTCACAGGCGGTCAGTCTCACAGTTTCCTCGAGCAGCATCCCAGCTGCAGTCAAAGTACAGAGGAGCCCCACACTCCTCCGCGTATACACTGCAAATCAATCACGCAACACAAAGCTGCTGCTGATCCCGCCCTGGCTTACAGAGCGGGACGTAAATGTAAATGTTTCTTCACTGTCACACTAAAATAAATCAGTGCATTTGACTCTCTCAGCCACAGTCACTTACTCACCTCGTCAACTGTGTGTGCCTCTGTGACATCTGCTGAACATTTAGCTGGCTCATCATGTCTCAGTCTAAACTGTACGGTCAAAAATACAGAAAGGAGTGGGAATCAAATTTATTGGAGATGATACATGGGCATAATGCCGGTATTGTAAGACGGATTTCTACGCCAAACTTTGTGATGTAAAAAAACACATGGCAACTCAAAAACATACTCAAAAGGCAAAGCCTTATAACAGTTCCAAACAATGTAAAAATATTGACTCGGCGAAAAAAGTTGAAGCCACCATGACATTAGCTATTGCTGAACACTGTTCCATGCTGGCATGGACTCACTTCAAAATGCACAGGACAAAGTGCACGGAAATGATTAATGGTGTTCTAGCACTATACTTTCTAAAAAAGTTGGTTGCAGATGTGGATGACCAGCGTTTCAGCCTCCTCCTCGATGGATCCACAGATATAAGTGTTTCTAAGTACCTGGGGGTTGTGATAAGGTATTTTAGTGACACCAAACACACAGTTGTCTCAAAATGTCTGGGGCTTGTTGAGTTGGAGGGAGGAGATGGCAGATCTATAGCCCGAGCTGTTGTGGCTTTCCTGGAGAAGTGTTGTCTTAAAAAAGAGAAACTCCTGGGGATAGGGACTGACAATGCCTCCGTTATGATGGGGATTAACAATGGGGTCCATAAAATGCTGAAGGAGCTCAAAGATCTGGTTCTTATTCGCTGTGTGTGTCACTCTCTGCAGCTTGCTGTAAGTCATGCTTCCAGTGACACCATGCCCCGTAGTGTGGAGTACTTGGTACGGGAGACTTATAACTGGTTTTCAGTGTCTCCAAAGTGCAGGGAGGCCTACAAGGCCATATATGAGAATATTGGGGAGAAACCCTTACAAATCACCAAGGTGTGTGCCACACATTAGCATTTTGGACCAGTAAAGTCTGTGAGTAGCAGGGTGCTGCAAATTAATGGATACATCGGTTCCAAACCATACTTTGGTTACCTTTTTGAGTCAAAGTCAGCTGAGCTCCATCTTGCGCCTGAGGATGGGAACTATGTCCGAAAGCGGTGTGTAGCCTTCATCATCTCCCTCACTAACGAGTTGAGGGTGAGACTGCTAGACAATATCGAAGCATTGCAGTACATGTCACTTTTCAATGTAGAGGAAACTCTAAAGCACAATAAGAGCCTGTGAGAAATGGAGAAAACAGCTAAGCTCCTTGGCTACTCTCCTGTAGAGATAGACAAGATTGTCCAGCAATGGTGTGCCATCCATCTTAGCAAGTGGAATGAAACAAAAAACACAGTAGGCTTCTGGAGTGAGATTTGGAAGTTCCGGGATGCAGCTGGTATGAACCCGTTTCAGGAACTTGCCATGGCTGCTGTGTCTGTGTTGTCCTTGCCACACTCGAATGCTGAAGTCGAGAGATTATTCAGCCAAATGAGTGTGGTAAAAAGCAAACTTAGAAATCGGATGTCCTTGCAGACCCTTAACTCCATGCTGTACGTCCGATATGGTCTGAAGCTGTCTGGTGAGGCTTGCTATGAGAACAAGCTGCCTGATAATTATTGGCAGCTTTTTGGCACATCAGCTGCTTACTCGTTTAAGTCAGCTCCCTCAGTTGCTGAACCTGCCATAGTAAGCCTTGACCAAATTGAGGATGACCTACTCTTTCTGTGAGCCAGCATGTGTGTGTGGAGGGGGGCCTGAAAAAAAACAAACAATGAACCTGAATTAGGGCCAGACTAGTTACCATCATTTTCTCACATTGCCATTGACTGTTTTTTCTATTGTCACTTTTTGGTCCATTTAGATTGTTAATAGATTGTTTATACTGTTTATACAAAAACAAATGTTCAAAATGTTGTAGTTATGGCAAAAAATTTTCATGTTTTACTGTGACTTGTTGTAGGCTCCTTAGTGGACCATAAGGTTAGAAATTAAACAAAACTTAAGAAAACACCCCCTTTTTTACGTTAATTACTAGGTTACTGTTATCAGCTAGGTAGCTAGCTAAGCAACAAGCAGTATAACGCTATGTGGAAAATTGCAGGTGATTGCTAACACTAAAATTAAAATCTGAATAGGTTGTAGGGGCAGGAACTCTTTACCGCGGCTCCCGGCAGCCCACTACCGCGCAGACTTTGGTTTCAAATGACATCACCAGCGCCCGTATCCGGGATATTTTAGCTTCATTTTTGTATGGCTATTTACGTCATGAAATCTATATTAAAGAAAAATAACGCCCTCTAGTCAGAGGTGGGCCGATGTTTATGGCTGACGAACAGCAAGCTTAACTGTGATAAACGGAGTGGATACACACTGAAGAGCCTCTCTCAGCAGAGGTGCTAACGTTTGCTAATGTTACAACACAGGTACCCACAGAGACTCTCAAACGACCATAAATGTGCTTCCTGACATGACTTTTTAAGCTCCACCCAACCTGGTCTTTCCAGTGAGGAAACTGAGAGTCTGACTTCCAGCTCTATGTTACTGTCCATGCTTCACAGAGCGGTCTTCACTCAATGACCACTGACCCCACATGCTGCATGGACACCAAGCCTTCCACAGCCGTTGCTCCCCTACCCCTCTTTTGCTTTTAAAATTGGCTGGGATAGAGGGTTCCAGCAGAATTTGAGGGTGTAGTTCAGCACCAGTTCAGTCCCATTATTGTATTTCTGGCAGTGCTGAGAAGGCTTTGAAACACCATTCAGACAATTGTAATTGTATAATTAACAGAATAAATTAAATCCAAATATAGAAAGGTGGGTGGGGGGTTGCTGTTGCTTGTGACCTCAGAAAACTTGGCTATGGCCCTGATTTGCTGTTTTGTCTTGTTTCTCTTCGATGCTGCTTGTGTTTTCAAAAATGTTCTTCCTGTTTTATTGATTTGTTTTGTGAAATGTTGTGTTTTGCACTTCATGGCCACTGTAGTTGACTTTTTGGTTGACTGTGGAAAGTATTGGAAGTGACTGCTGGGATCGCATCAGCTCAATATGTAATTTGTCCCAAATTCTATCAAACAGCAACAATCTATTCAGCTTCAGCTCCACAGAACAAAGTCTTCAGTCTCTTTGAAAAGGCTCCATGGGGTGAGAGGAATTATTTGTCAGAACCTTGAATGAACACTGGTGGTGTTCACAATGTATTCCTTATTTTAGTCAGTATATGCTCATATGGTGCATATCCCATGGATGTATAAAGAGAAGTGGATACAGCGTTGGAGGCGGGACCTCGTTCATTCCTATGGAAGTTACTCAGTGGTGCATGAAGCAAACATCCGGGTATTCAGTATGTGGAAGTTTACAGATTTTCCCGCTCTGTTGGGCCCATAGAGCTTGCGTACTAGCGTATAGTTAAGCCCCGCCTCCCAGCCACTCGGTCCTGAGCTCGTTCACATGACCGGCAGACTAAAGTCACTCTGGATTCAGCTGTTAATGAACTTTACAACTTTTAGGACCTAATGATTTAAATAAGGGCTATTAAAGTGTCAGAACTGGGTAGTTGATGTACCTCAAAAAAAATTATCCACTGAGTTACAGACGTCTCTTTCTCAATGTTAGTCAATGGGAAAAAGTCTTTTTGGGCCCAATGGCATCACGTGACGGACCCGGAAGTTGTAATTCCACCGTTTGGTCGCTATGTCAAATTGGCTTCAAAGTGTGGCGCACTTCCTGGGGGCTTGGCATATCCCTGATTTAATTAGTGTTTCCTTGCCACACTACAAACCAGGGGCCATTGTACACAAATGAGAGCAATAGACAGATATATTAGATAGATAGAAGGGCCCAGTTTCCCCAAAAAATCAGAGTATAGGTATGTGGACTTGAAAAACAAGTCTTTATTTGAAATGATTTTCCTGCTCATCAGCGACAGACTGTGGCCAACACATGGAACTGAAGTGTCTCATTCTGCCAGTGTTTCACAGAGTAGCAGCAACATAGCAATACAGTAATTCACACATTAGTACATTACTATTTAAAACCAAACTTACACAGGAAATTAAACACACAGTGCAACATTCACATCTTTTCCTATGTACTCCTTTATATACACCAGGGCCCCAACACTCAGAGCTAGTGTTTCTTTATCTTGTCCCTTTTCTTCTTCTCTTGGTATTCAAGGATCTTTTTGTGAAAGATTCCTGCAGGATAAAGATTGAATCAGTGCACTGTACAAAAACATTAAGTTGTTTCAACATGAGCTCAAGGTACAAGACAACAAAATATGAAATGGTTCTGAATGTGACAACAAGACAATTTAAGTCAACCAGACTTGAAATTGACAAACCTTTTAAACTAAAACAAACTATTGATAAGGATGAGTTGATTTAAGTAAATTGAGAAGTGTTTTTAGTATAGGTATATATTGTAAAATAAGCCCTATGTGTGCTTAAAAAAAACATAGTCCAGTTGTAACTGCTGAATGCTAACAGAGTAACCTTTAGTAGCTTTGACGCTTCAATGTGTTTTGTCCAATGAGTCCAAAGGTGTTCTCCTACGGATGCAAACTGCATTTACCAAAGGACAAATATAAATGATCTCATAATTAAGACTTAGTACTGGTCTCAAAATGATGAAATCTCCATCAGAATCAAATCTTGTAATGATGAGATCTGTCCCTAATCGATAGCTCTTGCGTTGCAAATTGTTGTGGTAGTTGTGTTAGTTAAGAAAGGACACACATTGTTTTGGCTAAATATGAATGCCTTTGTTTTGGTGTTGAGTGTAACAAAGTCAGCCGTTCAAAGGAGAAACACCATCTGTCCTCCAGTTTGGGCTTTTATTGTAGTTGACATCAGACAGTATTCTAATGATGAGCTCTTTCTTATAAATATGACTCTCTCGTGATTATCCAACGTCATAATTACGAGGAGACACCACATTTTGTTTCATTGGTGACTGCAATGTGCTTCTGGTTTTTCCACAAAAACTGATACATCCATGATCTCACTACACACAAGCTAACAATACATGGCACATATCTGTGGCGGTGCTAATCCACACGAAATTAAACAATACTTGAGTTGTCGGTTGCCAAGCAAACTGGGACTTTAGAATGTCACTGCCAATTAAATGTGTACATAGTTATGTAACTGATTCTTTGGTTGATATTTCCATATTTAAATCTAAAAAAAACTGAACCCTGCGGGGACAGTTTAGTGACGTCACACCCATGCGAGATACCTGACAGCAGGCCTACAAGGAATCTGTGTTTTAGGAGTTTGATTATTTTTTTTGTGTGTGTGTGTGTGTGTGTGTCTGTGATGTGATCCTAGTCCTCACCTTGCTGCGGACCAGGGTGCTGCTGCTCCACCTCCTGGATAAACAGGTCGAACATCTGTGTCTGGATGAACTTCTTGACAAAGTGTCGAGTGGTCTTGGACTCAATGGCCTTGTAGAAACTTCTGTTTTCAAACACCCCCTGCTCTCCAGAACGACCGTGTTTCACATACGAGGCGTAATGGCCAACTGTTTTCACAAAGAAATGCAGAAAGGCTTCTGACACCACCCGGTTCAGCTCCTCCACCGCTGAAACAAAGGAACACATACGTGAGAATAGAACTATATTTCTCCTCCTAAAGGATACACTTGTGTGTGATTCTGGTTGCAGTTAACTTACTTGATGCTTTTTGTCTTTTACTTAGTTCCTCTAGTATTTCAGTTTGGAGCTTCGGGGGTAAAATAGAGCTTTCATCACCAATCTGGAAAAGAACGATTTTACAATTTTACGCAACTCTGACAAAATGGTTGTTTCCTGTGAATTTCAAAAGTCTAATTGACAGCCAAAGTTGATACAGTTGATACAACACTTACTGAAACAATGAAGGTCTCCTTTTTATCCTCAGATAAGTCGACCACCAGCAGCTATGTTACAGGAATAAGACAAGGCTAGAGTATTTAAAATCCACAAAGAATGTACAATGTACAAATAAAGCAAAGCTTTGTTGTTTTGTTGTGTTCTCCATGATAACTCACATCACTCTGGTCGGTGACCTGGTCCAGCAGGCGTTTCTGGACTCCCAGCAGGTAGGGAGTGGGTGCCATCACTACATCGATCAGGATCTCTGGAACGATGGAGATGAAGGTGTGCTGCCAGGTGAAGGGGTAAAGGAGGGCTGCTACTGCATGAATGATTTGGGATAATGTGCTGTAGAGAGACAAGAGAGCTGACATCAGAACTTGATAAGCCAATCTGTTTAATCATAAACTCAAGTCATTTCAGTTCCTCCTTATATTTGTGCACCAGTTTTGGCTGCAAAGTTATTAAAAGCGACCTTTACATTTGGACACCTTTTCTATGTCACCAGATCAAAACTCTTATCTCTGTGAAGTGATGGCATTTCCCAACATAGTGTTTAAATAATGGCCAACTTTTAAATGATAAATGCTTATAACAACACTGAAAGGGGTTGGTTCTATACTGTATTATAATAACTCACATGGTAAATTAAGCATAATGTCTTAATGACTTTTTTATGAATATTCTATTGTGAGGATAAAAACTTATCATGATATTGATTTAAACAATCTGTAATTAGAGCCAGCCAAACAGAACTGAACTATCCATTCAAACAGATCCTCTTTTTGTGGCTGTTTTCATTTGCTGGCTTTCTTTTTTGAAGAGTGACATTCGCATGTATACAAAATGCTTGTATTTATTAACAAAGGACATGAAATGAATATGTAATGATGCTTTTCATTTACTGACTTTATCTTTGGAGGCATGTAGCAAAACTACTTTTTCTTGTTTGTTAATGTCACTTCATAGTCTGTGAAGCAGGAGAAAGAATGCTACGGTTTTCCCTCAGCTGACATGTACTATTGTGGAAATACAGATAAACATTAAGGATAATATGGTGTGCAGCACACAGTAATTAACACAAGGTAAGGACAGGCACAAAGTATCTTTTATCACATCAATCATAAATCACAATCAAACACATGCTTTTAATCTGCTGAAAAACAAAAAATGTCAGCAAAAAAGATGCAATTTTACAAATGTGGCTGCTTATGAACTAGAGCTGCAACTAATGAATGTTTTTATCATTATTTAGCATATTTTGTAATCTGTTGATTAATTGATTTGAGTCTAAAAAAGTAAGAAAATAATGATAAATGTCCATCACAGTTTCTCTTGGGGACTCTTCAAATGTCTTGTTCTGTCCAACCAACAGTCCAAAACCCAAAGAGAGTCAGTTTACAATCATATATCACAGAGAAAAGCAGCAAATTGTCAACTGTGAGAAGCTGGAGCCAGAAAATGTTTAGAATCATTTTTGCTTGATGGATTAAATAAATTCCTATCAAAATCAATTATCAACATTTTTAACAATTAAATTACTAAATTTGGATGAAGATTTCCCTTGATGTCAACATTGATTTATTTCTAAAAAGGCAAAACAAAGACTTTTTTTTAAGGAAGTTCAGAAGTTTAAGGAGAGTCCTTTTTTTCTCATTGTTGTATGCTTTTTGTATGTTCTGTGTAAATAACAGTGTACAGGTGAGTGTGTAATACCCCAGTTCATCAGCAATGAAAACGATACGTCTCTCCAGGACAGCGGCTGCAAACACCACTAACACCTCCTCATCTGTCAGGCAGTCGAAGAGCGTGGCAAAGTTTACATGTTCCAGCCAGGAATCCAGTGGCCGGGTCAGACTGATGATCTAGTGGAGAATCACCACTGTCACAAATGTATCAACAGTGGAATCAGCATGTCATCACTCAACTGACAGGTCACTGACTTTCAACTCTTCCTGCACCGCAGTCTGATTCTGAAGGCACTAGTCTTATTTAGCTCTAAAAGGGATGGGATAATTTTAGAGCTTTTTATGACTTCTTTCTCCCACTTGATGTATCTTGATTTCTTGTACATATTTAGCACTGCGCCCTTACTGCTGTAATGGACAGGAATGCTTACATAGCCAGAGAACATGTGTCTTTGTCCTTCCCTCACCCTGAGGGCTGGTCACAGTTAGTGTAACACAAACAATGCACAAGCATCAGTGAATGCTTGAGATGACTGTGAGCTGTTGAAACATGGTATGTGTCCTGATGGGAGGAGAGTTAGGTTTCTGTTCTGAGGTAAAGGTTGGGTAATGCAGGACAGGTTCAGACACAACACCACACAAACCTGGCTGGAGGTCCTCACTGTATAAAGTCAGTGGGTTACACTGCACTCATTTTTATTCTTTCAGCCTGTTTGCTACATTAGCTTTTACAATTTTCCAGAGAAATAGAAGAGTGTGAGTAATGACACAGCTGCCTCTGCACTCATGTTTATCCAATCTGAAGAGCTGGGGACTTTCTTACTATCTTCACAGTCATTTGGTACTTAATAAGGCTGTCCTGTCTACAACAGGAACTTTCAATCTGCTTAATGTTTTCCTCACTGGATGTAGTCATACTTCTTTAATGCAGCTTGGCTGAAGTCCCAGCTGACTGGCAGATGTTGGGAAATCCTCTATATTCCACCTGCACTCATATTTTTAGGCTGTCTGAAATCTGGGGCATGAAATGGGTGGATGGATCAACCAATTTAAAATTCACAATTTAAGTTTTTGCTCAAATCAACACTCATCGGTTGTGAGCTGATGGGCTTCCTGCTGCTGTAGCTGCAGTAGTGACTGTTTGTTGTAGGTCCGACAGTGCTGACTGAGCCTCCTGACAGCCTGCAGTCACTTCCAGAAACATTTTAGAACGAACAACACTGCCTACAGCAGGCAAGGACACTTTTGTCAAATGAGTTGTTAACAGCTTCTAAGGCCTTTTTTAGGAGGGAACTGAATTCAACGCATTAAAGACTTTTCAAGACCTGCAAATACCCTCTGTATAATAATCAGTTATGATTATTATATAGAATTATATAGAACCAATGGCCAGAGCTGCAAAAATAAAACATAGCCTTCCTTTGAATTAATATGGATCTCTTCATCTGACTGGGTTTGATGCCAAAGAAAAATTAAGTGCCCCTTTAAATATTATTGGCAGTAAATATCTAATTGTGTTGATTAATGCAGACTGGATGCATGACGTGTACACTGTGTTCTCTCCATATACCAGACAAGGATGTGCAGCTTCTGCAATGTTTCTAATGCACCAGAAATTGTTTAAAAACTTCAGCCACCCTGAGCGTTCTGAACCGAATTATAGTTAAACACCATCACAGACTTTTGATATCTATATCGTCAACCTTTTCAAAAAGGTCAAAAAAGAAGACGCTTATGAGCAAAAGGGGAGGCGGGGGGGTTAAGCCACTGACCTCAGTGCCCGACTCAGGAATGAAGCTCTTAATCTCCACAGTGTTTCCTGGTGCTGGGAATGGAGCCTCCCTCAGCTTCTGCATGAATGGGTAGATCATGGCCATGGAGATCTGCCGCCGTTTCTCCACCTCATCAAATATCTGCACACACACACGAGAACCCACAACCCAGCTCATTCTTTATAAATTCTCAAAAAGGACTTTTAAAATGTATTCTAAAAAGGTGCAGGTAGCCAGTGGAGTCTCTCAAGCAGAGGGATAATGTGATCCTTTTTCATTCTACCATAAGTTCTTACCTAAAAGCCAGTAAGACAGACAGACAAAAAACACATTGAGTGGTCGGGATCACCAAAAGTATAGAATTATAGCAAATTTCCATACCAATAGGTCCATCAGTACAGCAACAGAGTCATGTCTTACCAAACATTTTCACAAATTCCCCAGACGTTCAAGAAGACCATTGACCTTCAGGCTGGATTTAGAGTGACACACATCACTAAACAAACAGAAAACCACCTGACACAGGTGTGTTTCCAAGTCAGTAAACAACAGGTGAGACGCCCTTGACATGCTTACTGTTCTGTCAATGTTAGGCCACCATAGAGCTCCTCTTACATGCAATATTAAAATACATAAACAGTCAACAGTAGTATTTATTTATTTTTTTTTTCAAATGTACTGACATATAGATTTTTTTATATTTAATATAAATGTGTCCCCACATCACAGCATTTGAAGTCTCAATACCACACCCAAACCAAGTTTAAATATGGTAGAATCCACAGTCATCATCACAATCCATCTCAGACCTGCAGATATTTAGTCAGTGGAGTCAGTCCATCAGTAGATCACGTTCAGTCTGTTTGGCTAACTACAATGTAAGTGAAACAATGTGAAAAATTCCGAAGTCTAGTTTTGTCTGACCAAGAATCTAAAAGCCAAACATAGTCAGTTTATTATCAAATGAGAGCACATCATTACAATTAAGAACCTGGAACCAATACATTTCTGGACATTTTGCTTGAAAAATGTACTTAAACGATTAATCAATTATCAAAGTAGTTGCTGATTAATTTTCGTGTCTTTTAACTTATCTCTTAATTGTTTCAGCTCTGCTGACAACACAGAGGCAATGTAACATGTTGGCCTGCAGACCTGCTGTATGAACACCCGTTCTACTTTTTTTGTGAAGGTCATACCAGTACTTATTTTCAGTCATCAATTTAATCAATTTGCCCTTTGCATTAGATACCTGATAAGAGCATTGGAAAATGTACAGAAGAGCATTCTAGTCAGGAAAAGATGATTTGTTTTGGCATTTTTGGCAGTCCACTTCACAAAACAAAAAGAATTCTCAGAGGTCTTAAGGCAACAATTTTCCTCTATTTCCTGGCTAACCAACTACAAACTGTACATAAATAGATCCACTTTAACGGAACCCCTGGTTAGATACAGAACAACCACAATGTAAAGAACTTCATATCTTACAATTGCCATTGATCATTAAAAGCCACCAGTCCTTTGAAAACATTTCTACAGCCAGCATGGTGGACAGTCCACCAAACAATTCCCTTATCACAAGTGTCTTGTAAATACAACCCAGAATATCTCCAGGATTAAAAAACGCTCAGTTAAACGGATTTCATCATCTTTGAGGAACTTGTATCATTTCTCCAATACCTACAATCAAAACCGGTCACTGCATATACAGTCAGCTGTAAGTAAATCATCTCCAACTGTCTGTTGTAGCGAGGTGTTTTTGTTATTGTTTGTTATTATTTCTGTTATTTTACTGTCCCCTTTATAGGAACCAAAGAAAGTAAAATTCTTGTACCAAAGTACTCTCAATTTAAAAATAAAGTTTAAAAGTTAGAGTCTTGACTTATTATCTGGTAATTATCACTACATATCTCAAAAATTGTGATATACAACATTTTCTTCAAGTACAATAAAAAGCGTCATATGTGACTAATAGTTAGACTTGTAATAACGCACATAAATATTTATTTTCCTGAATCTATAAATATAAAGCTAACTGCTCACTGTACAAAACCTCTGAAGCTGCAAAAATATCAAGTAACAACAAAAAAATCACCCGTCTTCATTTTCTCTATAGGACATCAGAATGGGAGGGGCATTTCTATTAAATGAAATCTACACCGATATGTAAATAATGCAACAACCTCAAGGTGTCACACACATTCAAATGCACACAACTTAGCGTTAACAGGCAACAGGCAGGTTATCCATGGCACACAGCAATGGAGCCCAAGGATGTACAGTACACTGTATCTTTGGGCCAGATGAGTCAACATCTTATTTAGTGAACTTAGTTCACGAGTTCACAAGTTCAGGAGTTACATGTAAAAAGATTCTGCCAAATTCTACTACTTAGTGTGGCAAGTCTTACTAGCCAAGTATTGAACCTATGGAGTATATATCATAGATGATTGAGGGTAGAACTCCACATTTGGAAACACACTGTTCAGATGATTGAACCAGGTGATAAATAACAGAACAGCACGGAAGAACTCCACGGCTGGAGCTGAAGACCACAAACACAATACACCTAACTTGGTTACAAATTCACAGTGTCGACAGTTTGATATTTTGGGGATTCATCATGTTTGTAAAGAAATACAGTTAAGTTTAGTCACATTAAGAAACAAGCTTAAAGAAATGTTCAGTTTAACTCACCTTGGAGAAGAGGCCGAAACAAGCCAATGTGCTGATGATGCAGTAGGCCTCAGGTGGTCGAGCTCCTTTCCCTCCAGGCTGCAGATTGGAGTGAAAGGAGAGGATGTTTAATGAACATTAGAAAAGGAGTTCTAAATGATGACACGGTGAAGACACCTTCAGTCTGCACACTGACCAGTAACCTCCTGCAGTATCCGTTTCTTCTGCTGCCATCAATCTCAGTCAGAACAAAGGAGAAGGTCTCACTGGAAAAAGGAAAGGAAAACTCAGAACAAAGGATGTGAACTCATGTACACTGAGATTAACCATCAATACAGGAGTGAAGGTTATCCAAGTGATAGCACAGCTGACAGGGGAGCAGTTGTACCTGTGGTATTCTGTCAGAGGAGCCCAGTTGATGCCCTCTGGGAAACAAAAGAGGGTGATGGCCTTTAACGTCTTCTCTTCCTCCTCCTTCTGAAATCTCGCCATCCCATCTCTCTGAAAATAAAAAAATACGTCTGTTCTTTAGTGTAGATTTTGTTACACACTGCATAATATGTAACAGCTGTTGATTAGATCCCTGATTTCAACTGGCTGTATCTGAATTTACACTCATTAAAACATAAACATAAACCTTTCATTAAGATGGCTGACACAAGTAAGAGCAGACAATGTAGGTAGCTTTTAAATTCTGTGTCCTGTAATGTCTATGTCAGCTTACAGTCTTATTCTCTTCTGTTATTTGTTGTAATGTCAGCTTTTAATTTTAAATGTTGTTTGTTGTAGTTTAAACCAGACCATCACCGTCAATTAGCCTGTGCAACTGTGGCAATATGTATTGGAGTCAGCACAGAGCTTTGCCTTTTCCAAGTGGAAAGTGTGTAACTGTAATCTGTCTGGCTCAACAAACACAGGTTTACTTTGTTAGGCTGACCTACTGAATATAGGTCTGGATTCCACAATCGAACTGACCTTGGGAAACTGGTAGGAGATCTGAGGTTCATAGCTGCTGCCATCCTTGGTCTTCTTGAGGCTGACCACCACCAGATACTCAAAGAAGTACTGCCCACTGGCGTAGCGGTGCTGCCTGGAGCTGTCTGCCACCACCGGGCCATGCACCTCTGTAGGCTCAGGGTCTTTGGTTCCTACACAGAAATGTAGAAACATTGTGTATGCAGGGTGATCCAAATGGGAAGGTTTACAGGTATTATTAAATCTGCACTTGGTCCCTGACTTGTGATGGCTCATATCACAGTGGTGACCTGCGACTTTACACTCCCTGCTGTGGACATTGGAGAGGCTATTGAAGATGGCCCGAGAGCCACAAAATCTCAACTGGAGGGAACAATGCTAACTAGACAAAGCCATGGGAAATTCAATGAGCTGTGACTAAATCATTCTAAAGAACACCCTCAATGCAGGGACGCAACAATATTCTTCCACTTGCTCACTGTTTCTTTGTTGTTTAAAAGGACTGGTTCAACATTTTTGGAGAACATTTAGTCTCTTCTTTCTAGAAATGAAATGTTCAGAAGGATCTAACACACAGGTCTGTGTGTTAAGTACAGAGCTGGAGTCAGGACGTGTTTAGCCTAGCTTAGCATAAAGACTGGATACGGCTAGCCTGGCTCTGTCCAAAAATCAAAGTTAAAAAATACACCTTCCAACACCTCTAAAGCTGATTATCATGTTGTATTTTATTTGTTTAAGCTGTACACAAACAGAAATGTAAAAACTATAATTTGTAGGGAGTTAATTGCTGCAACCATTGCCACATCAACCGGTGAACACAGGGTTTTGGTCATGGTTTCTGTAACTGGCAGCCTCATCGTGACAACAAGATTTCTGCTGATGGAGGATTTTTGAAAGGGATGTGTTTCTAACTATTCACTAAGTCAACCTTTATTTAAATCTCGAGGAAATCATTGAGGGCATGCCCTCATTTTCAATGATGTTGATAGTACAATAAAACAGAATAAATACACACAAATATAACTAATGAGAGAACAAACTACAAGTGTCACAGTTAAAAACAGTGACATTCAACAGTAGTTTGTAATGGTTTTAAACTGACCCATAGGTACAACTGTGTTAAGTTTTAATGTGTGTTGTAAAATGTTCCAAGTGTGTGCATCACAGAAACTAAAAGCAGTTTTCACATATTTAGTGTTTGCCAGAAAGAACAAGTCAAATAATGACTATAGGACCAATTTAATATGGAAGTAATGTAAGATGGCAAGTTACCATTAAGAGCTTTATAAATAAATAGAAACCAACGCCTGCCTGTCTTACTGTGAGAGATGCCTACCCAACCTTTTCATACAAGATGCAATGATGAGTGGAATAACAGTCACTGGTAATAAATCTCAGGGCGGAGTGATATACTGAGTCTAGGGATTTAAGAGTGGAGGCAGAGGCATGGCTGTAGATAACATGACCATTCCTTTCCATTCCTGCTTAGACATGTGTTGTTGACAGTTGCAACTCAAGTCATAAGAATCAAACATATTTCAAATGAGAATGATGGGGCAGCGACCTAAACAGAAGGCAAACAAGTAAATTACGAGAATAATGAAAGACCATACATTGTATGATTTTATCTCCTGGCATTTAATACCGACTCAGTCCAACTTGGTCTGATCAACCATGAGGCCTAAATCATCACCATATTGTATGTAATCAATAGTTAAGTGTCTCCCCACCTTAAAATAGTTACCAAAGACTTCACTTCCTCAGAAAATCTTACACACAATGTGGACCACATTATCAAGACACCATTTTACAGGGTGTTCATAGAAAGTGCTTTGATATGAATAAATTCTGTATTATTTAGTTATGTTCTGTATGTTATTGGGTGTTGTTAACACAGCACAGCACAGTGTGTAAGTCTGTTACAGAGTGGTTGGTTAAATTAAGTCACTGTTATAAAGAAAGTTAATATTATACTGAAGTAATATTTTGCAAAGTCCAACTGATGGTTATGCTGTTTCTGACGTTAAAAACTGGTTGAATATAGTTATATTTATCTTCTCTTTGGATGCACTCTGTAAGTCTACTGAGAGATTTATTTATTTACAGTGTTTGCTGAAAATGTTTGCCTACAGACGTTGGCCCTGACACCTATACCTACCCATCTGTCCTATTGGTTAAATTCTACTGCTCTGTTCAGAGTCCATTATTGGACACCCCCACCAACAGCCCAGCTTCACACTGTCCCCTTCAAACGCTGCCAGCCTGCTCATGTGTTCCCTGCTGCATACCTTCCTTTATTTCTAAAATAAAAGCACCTTAGCAAGGAGTTCTCAGTTTTCGGGTTGGCAGCCTTGTGTCTCTGTGTGTTTTAGTCATGCTGGTGCAACCCCTAGCACACTTCCATGCATAAATACTCTAAACCAACCTATGTGTAGCGTGATGATCATTAGGCTTGATTTGCCTTACAAAGAGTTTGGTGTTGTTTTGAACTGACTTGAAGTGAAGTTGGTAAATAGCTTTAGTAAAAACACTGTAGTAAACTGGTAATCAGAATAAACGTGTTCAACACAGATCTGGAAATTGTTGCCACACTAACAGAACTGTTTGTGTACTCTGGTGAGAATGTATTAACAAGACATGGTCTTTCATGTTGTCTAAATTACATAGGAAAGAATCCAGATGTCAAACAGTTGCTCATTAACTGAGTCAACAGAAAAAAGAAACCAGAATAATCCTTTAAATCATTAGCAGACTGCTGAGCTTTACTTATGTCAAGGAAATATGTAGATAGTGCAAATCAAAAAAAGTTGTTCATGGATTTTGTCACTCTTATTACTTGTATGGGAGAAACGCTATAGAAATGTAATTCCCATGATGCTTTGGGGGTGTAAACAGGAAGTATAATGTTGGTATGAATTTAGTGAGTTACGCTGTGTTACCTGTCCCTTTCACCTCAGTGTCTTTGTCTCATGTCTCTCCCACACCACCCCCCTTACATTCCCCCCACCAAATCTGGTGCGGCCCTGTGGGGAGGCACCTTACAGTTTGAAAACCAGCGCACTAAACATAAAAAAAGTCGTTTAGTCAGTACTTCCTGTGCCCTGACAGCGAGGAAGAGGGAAACGAGGACTCATGTCAGCCAAATGGAAAGCACCTAGTGTCTGCAGCAGCTCAACACTGACTGTAAGGTCTGATCAGTATCTTTTCAGAACAGCAGTTCAACACTGGCCTCTTGACTAGAAAACCGTCATGTAATCCCCAAATTACAACGTAAACAAACATCTAGCACCACTGTTTTCAAGAGGATGCACAAATGATGTTCACTGGGCCACTCTCTGGTCGGACTAGTACTTGTAATACTGAATATTGAATCATTTTTCTTTGATGTGGTAATGTAATGCAATACTCACTGTCTCTTTTGCCTCTGCGGAAGGAGGACCACATGGCACTAAACCTCTTGAGGGCCCCTTGTCGTCCACCTTCATCTTCACCTGATGGGATGGCTGGGGGAGAAACAAAACCAGCAGCTGCTCAGTACTGAAACCTTCACACAACATGAGCTTCCCCTTCTAGTTTAAAGGTCCCGCACATTCACACAAGTGTTTGTAATATTGTAGCTGATTAGACCTTTGTTCACATTAATACTCTTACCAACATCCATACTGAGCAAACGGATCAAACATCGAGAAGTGGATTATGTTGCAGAAATAAGGTGTCTACAAATGTTTTGATGCATGTTTTTGCAATTGGAATCAATTGTAACAGCTGCTCTCCTCTGTGAATAACAAAGCTACACACTTTGAGCCAACTTTCAAGCCTCCAGGCAAAGGGTATTATTATTCCTTTAAGACTGATTAGACATAAAATGACAAATCCAATTATGAAACCTTTAATTGACTATCCAAGATAGCACGATCAAAGAAAGTCTTATCTTTACAGTCAAAAGACAAGTGTCAAGTGGAGACAATAGCCCTTGTGACACCAGCTGCTGTACTTACTGGGTTTCCCGGCGACATCAGAGATAAGGTTACCTTTGGGCTGCTCACCTAGATAACACAGAGAAAGGTTGGGTGAATAAACAGTTGAGTGTGAAACCATGTTTGCTACTACTATTACCTTGATCGTTTATAAAATACTAATTTCATGCTCTGTTTGCATCAACCTTTAATTTCAGAGGGGTGTTTCAAGAAGGCTCTAGGCTGATTCTGAAAAGCCAGGCTTCACTAAGCCTAAGAAACTGAACCTGGAGTCATCTGTTTCATAAAGAACCCTCACAGCTGATGGCATCAGACCAAGTCAGTAAGTCAGGCTTATTTCAGTAATCCTGCTTCAGGTACACAAATGCCTGAAACTAACCTGCTTTCCACCACTAACACTAAAACAGAAACGAAAGTATGCTGCTTCTGAACAGTGACAGGCGACGGCTCCCCAGGCAAAAAGACATGGATGTGGACTGTGCTGATATCACACATATGGAGAATAAACAGGCAACATTCTGATTATGTCTTTACTACATGGTTTACTATTTGATGCATGATTTCTCAGCATGGCTCTGGTTGTTGTAGAGCCTATGCTCTTTTAGCACGTTAAGCCAATCTGGGCTGCCTGCTGTAAGTTAAGACTGCAATCTGACCTATTTGGATTGGCAATTACAAAGTACTAGAGCAACCATCATTAACATCTCCCTGTTGCCTAACAACAAAGGTTTTGCAACACCGGTCTTCCCTATTAATCCTCTGCTTATACTGCAGCACTCTGCTGAATCATTTGTTTACTTTGGATTCCAAGGAAAGAATTTTCATACTTGTGCTGCATTCAGGTCATGTGGGGAAAACCAGCTTTCTACAGGAAATTACTGTTGAATTCATGTTTCAGATGGGAAATAAAAAACATTAGGAAAAAGCTGGTATGACTGAAAATGTATATTCATGTCAGTTTTCAGTGAGTAACTATTTGAAGAAAATATTCTTATACCTTAACTCTGAGACAGCAAACCTCACTTGGGAACAAGAGTTTGGGGATGGACTGAATTCCCTGACTTCCCAAATGTTGGTATTACAAATATGGAAATACATCAAGTATATGAAATTAATTTGTGAAAAACGAAGAGCAAAAAATCATCACAACTATTAAAATGGCACATCCAAAACAAAAATAAAAAGAAAGTCCTTGCTAGAAATCAAAAGTAAATGTCCCAAATTCAGTGTTACTCTGAAGTGTTATGGTATCTCTTGTTAGGTGAACTTAATATCTAAAGTAAACCGAAGTTGTAATTATTGAAAAAATAAAAGTTCTGAAAGACATTTTCTTTCACATCGAAATATTTATTATGTAACTTAAACTGGACATAAATTAAAATACAAATGTTTTGGAGATGCAGAACAGTCCAAATGAAGAGCAAACAAATGAAACCACATACAGGCCTGTATTTAACAGTAATGATGGTAGTGACACACTTTCATTTAGTGAAGTAAAAAGGAATGTGGTCAAAACAATGAATACAGTAACATAAATGTATTCATAAGTCACACACCAGTGGCTGCAGCCAATCTGTAACTAGAACTACTTTCTACCAAAGAAATAATCCCTTAGAAAGCTGGTGACAGTGTTCTGTGTATTCGAGTAGCTGAGACTTTGTGTCTTTGATTGAAAGGAGAATAGTCAAGATGCAGACAGGACATGTTGACAGACAGAGAGGAGTTAACGTGGTATGCGTAATGGATTAATTCTACATTTAAGGAAATACACTTATTTGCTTCTTCTTTACGGGAATTAGAAGCGAAGATCGATGCCACACTCATGTCACAACAGCCAGCAGCCGTTATCTTAGCTTAGCATAAAGACTGGAGACAGGGGGAAACTGCTAGCCTGGCTCTGTCCAAAGGTAGCAAAACCCACCTACAAGCACCTGTAAAGCTCACTGATTAACATTTTGTATCTCATTTGATGAATCTATACAAAAACCACAGTGTCAATTGTGGGTTTACAGGGGGTCACGTGCTGGAGCAGTCACCAGGCAACCTCATGGTGACGACAACACTTCAGGCAGTAACTAGTTTCTGTCTTCTCATCTAACTCTCTGCAAGTAAGCAAATAGCTGAAGGGCATTCCCACAATGCCTAACTATTCTTTAAGTCCTGCTGTCGAAAAGCAATTATTTTCACACTTTGTCTTTTTCTTGGAACATATTTAAACTCCAAATTGATTGAGAGAAACTAATAATAATTCTTATATATTATATAATCAGTGTTTTCCCCCAGTGGAGAAACGCTACCTGTATGTGACACATAAAGGTCTGGACCACCACTGAATTTCATGCACCCATAGGAGGAAATTATAAACCCCTTGTAGGTTCCACTTGCTTCTTGCATGAGATCCAATGGAACGACACCTTGCTGTTGAATTTTCCAATGTTTTGGAGGAGCACGGACAAATATCCACAAGTTTAGTACAAAAGTGGTCCCACACCAATCAGCCCAGTTATGTGTCCTGGTGGAAAAAGAAGGTATTGGATTGTGCTTAATTACTCAGTCTTGGTTGAACTGTGCTGGTAAACAGAAGGTCGCCATACAGAAACTGTAGCACTAAGCCCAAGTGACTCGCTTTAAGAGAAAACTGGTCAAATTTCACCACAACTGCATTCTTGTCGGATTGCAGTTGTCGCTGCAATGTTTAGTTTGCTGCCGAACATGATCTCACATTTATCATCCACTCTGACCTATGTGTGAAGTTAAAAAGCTGAGTGAGCAAATACAGTACATGAAGAATCAAAGAAGTTCAACCAAATGTGTCCTACAACTGGAGCAGACAAAAAAGGCTCACCCAATCTACCTAATCTGGCTCACCTCCCTGGTTCCTCTCAACAACTTCGACTGAAGCCTCGAGTCTGCAGTACACAGCGCCTGTTGACGGAACAAGGTGTTCACACTGCGTCAATAGCAGTGGAAGTGTTTCATCACCCAACGCCTTGCAGTTGCAAAACTTTGCACTCAATTAACCACAGACAAACATAGATAAACTTAGGTTGTAGTGTCGTTTTTTACTCATGACATAGACAATTACATCAGAGCAAGCTTTTCTTAAGCCTACATGCTAGTACCTAGTTGAGGTACTGCTGTTCAGGTATAATGTGGGTGTAAATAACAGTCCTGTTTAACAGCCTCATGCCCCGAGGCGTCTGAACAAGTTACAACACCATGTTGTAGATCAGGAATGTCAGAGCCACGAAAAGCAATAAAACTGCCTCAGTCCTGTTCATGTGTTCTTTTTCATTCAGAAACCCTGCAACCTATAGATTTCAAATAAATTATGTCCACTGATTTCTTTATCTATTTGTCCAGTTTTATCCAGCGTACAGCAGTTTTTAGCTTATAAATATTGTTTCATCAGTGATCCTTTTCTGTGTCAACAGCCACATTCCTGGCTCAACAAAAGATGTTTCATTCCACATTCCACTACTAAAGCTTCAAAGTAATCCAAATTCTACAATGTAATCCAGTAAATAGCTAAACTGATGGACTTAAGTTACATGCAGTTGTAGGAATAGTAAGTGCACTTTGTCACAGCCAAAAGTCTGGTTTTGGATTATGGACCACATCGTTAAAAACGTTGTTTTATTGAGATCCGGGAACACAACATCGGTTTACCCGCCTGCCGCTGAAGGACATATCGTACCAAACTGCATTTAATAATGCGTGAATTTAATGTTGCCGTCCCAGTCGTGTGAGGAACACATCTCGGATGAGAGAGAGACAGGAGTCCATTATTCAACTCGGTTTTCTTATATTTAACCATGCTACACTTCACTTCACTTTATCTGTCCGCGGTATTCAACTACAAAAACATACCGAGGACGGCCGTAAGTTAACTAGCAATGCAAAATAATGTAGAAGTCTAGCTTTTCTTCACATGCACTGGTTGACTACTTGATAACCGGATATACAACCTGCTCGAGACAGGTTAACGCCGCACGATCCCACAGGTATCCGACAGCACGCGTTTGTCGGTAAACAAAACCCCGTTCAACAGTGACGTTTGATCCATGTGCAACCGATTAACGTTACTGCTGGACTTTAACTCTGAATGTCACGTAATTGGTCCGCACCTCCGTCGCCTCGGTCCGTCAGATAAATGGTAGTTTGAGCCGGGGCTGTGTCAGCTGTGCCGTACTTACTCCATCTGCTCCTCCAGTTCGTCAGCCCTTTTCTCCTCCTCGTCACCGTTTCACTCATCGCTGCCTAACTCCACGGCCGGACTGTAACGTTACTCCTCTCAGCGAGCTCACTGACACGCTCGGTCGTCTCCATTCCCGCACACACACCGCATCCTGGCTCGCGCTCGCCGCTGCCCCGCGTGCTCCACAAACCGCTCCGCTGTGCTGAGGGCGAGCTCGAGCGGCGCTCCGCGGTGCTGCGTTCAGGTGGCGTGCGGAAAAACACCGAGGCAGGTCGAGCTCAAAACGAGACAGGCACGCACAACCAAACACAGAGACAGCGGGGAGGAAAGTATGTTGGAGCAGGTCGGTGACACCCCCACCCACCCACGGCAGACCCGAGCCCTGATGGTTCAGTGAAGTTCAACTGAAAGCTATCATAGAAGCTCAACAGGCCAACAACAACAACAACAGGAACAAAACACGACATAGTTGTTCGGGTCGTTCCAGCTGTAACCCTGAAGCAACAACCAGCAGGCAGTCTTCAGCTCTGACGGGACCGTAAACAGGTTTTTGGGAAAATGCTTTTCACTAGTACCTCCCGCTAGTAAACAGAGATATGCTGTTCACACACCAGAGCTTTCAGGAGGCTAGTTTCCCCATAACTATAAAGTTCACATCTGTCACATAGCCTTTGAAACCATGATCACATCAGCTTTATTGGGTTTATAGCTAGCATACTTCCCAACTCACTTTCAGCTGTTCACCATAGTAGGCTACTTGCTGGAAGGGAGACAGTGTTATATGGCCACTACCTCAGTTAGTTAATGCACTTTCATAAAAGTGGGGTCTTGCGATGGACAGATTTAAAAATAAAGCAGCAAAGGCCAAGGTAGCCTGACTTTTATTACCTAGTATGGGTCAACCTCAAAAAACGCAGGACCTTCCACATCCCATAATGCAACGCAATATACAGTAGGCTCTATGTACCATATACTACTGTATATAGGCCCAGCAGACTGTAAGGAAGCTCCTCCTGAGCCACAGAAGACGTTATTCAATTTGTTTCACAGGCCTGGTTACTTCTCATGACTAGTAAATTGACCTTGACATGTACAATTGGTGGAGTGCTCCTTTAATAATGGTGATTTCTTATGAGCCTCTGTGTATTATGTTATAATGTATAGGCTGATAATATCACTCTTCAGAATTAGATAAAGGGAATTACGGCACCATTTGGAATACTGCAAGGTATGCAGAACATAAGGACCATATGAAAACCTGTATATTAATCCTGTGATTAATCTCAGAGGGCGGCAAGAATATGAGTTAAAGGAGTCATACCTTTAATCTCAACTCTGAAACTTTTTTATTTTATTATTTCTCGTGGTCCTATCCTGTTTTTAAAAGCCTCAAAATGTCATTCCAAGACACATTGTCAATGCATTCTGTTATTCTCTCATCACACAATTCACTCTGTGTCTAGTTGGCTCAGTTTAGTCCCTTAAATGGATTTAATGGAGAGGACTAAATGGAAATGTACCTCTAGAGTCAGGACCCCAGAAAAAAGGCCACGAGCCTGTTAATTTTAAAATAACTGTTTCTATGACCCTGTCTCTTAGAAATTAGGTCTATGTGCTGCTAAATGGTTTTGTGTAATAAGCATTAAATGAAACATCATTGCTGACTAGATTATGTTCAGTGGTAAAGTTTTTCCAGTCCAGGAAGTGCTGCGTTCTACAGAAGTTGTTGTGTTGAGGTGTTTGGCACCCATCATCCACCAAAGCCCAGGACTTTGACACCTGTGACCGAGGAACAAATCCTGTCTCCTACTTCAAAACACTGTTGACATTTTTAATATTTAACCAAGACCACCATCTTGCCCTAACTCTATACAAATGCTTTAAGTTGCTTACTTATTATTATTAGCAGATTTTTACCCTGCGTCTTTCCACTGACTTTGTATGCAGTCACGCTGTATTTAAAACACAACCTGACACTTCTCCCCTAACAGGGAGAAGTGTCAGGTTGTAATAGCCACACCCTACACCTAATGAATATGATTAGACGTTACTAGTCAGCTGGTAGCCAAGCAGCTCATGAATGAGCCATTCATTGTAAAGCATGAATGAGTCAGTTGATGCTGATCAGCTAATGCAAGTGTGACTTTGATGCTCAGTACATTGTGCTCCATTTAGCATGCCACCCTTTGCCATGTCCACTTCATGCTCATGTTACCTTCGTACATACCTGTCTTCATCACCCTGTCCTTAGTGCTGAAAAGCTGTTGGGCACCATCCTTGTCTGGGACTGACTCTAGGATTCAAAATGAAAAAGAACCTGAGGTCTACATTGTTTGCAGTAAAAGCTGTGAGCAGTTCTTCATAAGTATATTTTTTACCCTTTCTTGATGCCTCTCGGACTGATGAAAAGGACATCAACCCTCTCCGCCCTGCAAATCCACCCTCTTCATAACTGTTGTGCCTCTCTACGGAAAATTCACATTGACATAATGAAAGCGTTATCAATAAATAAAAGGCTAATTTAGATGCAGTTATTGTCATGACAAGACATTTTCCACCAACATTAATATGGATTGTATGATCCTCTGTCTTACTTTTTATACGGAGAGATGAGAAGCTGAAACTCCTCCTTGAGTTCGGGGACAGTAGCTGCTCCGAATTCTGAGAGAATAACGGAAAAAGAAATATTTAAATGAAATATAAAAACTAAGAAGTAAATTATACAAATCAAGTGGTGGGCTGGATAGAAATATTGAGACTGTCAGACTGTCAGTATCTCAACAGTTACTTGTCTTGACAGTTGATATGGATAATCAGGATGATTCCTAAGGAGTGTAGTGTAAAATTTTCAATTTCCATTTGAATCGATTCAATTTAACTAATGGTCGGCTTTCCAAGAAATTTCTTATAGACACTATTGGTCTCTAGAGGATGAAACCTTTTTAATTTTGCCAACTTCAATTTCATACAAGTCAAGTCAATTTTATTTGTATAGCGCCAAATCATAACAAAAGTTATCTCAAGACGCTTTTCACATAGAGTAGGTCTAGACCATACTCTTTAAAATATTATTTACAGAGACCCAACACTTCCCACCACGAGCAAACACTTCGCGACAGTGGCAAGGAAAAACTCCTTTTTAACAGGTAGAAACCTCGAGCAGAACCAGGCTCTGGGTGGGCGGCCATCTGCATCAACCGAGTTGGGTTGAAAAGGGAGGAGAGAGGGGGAGAGGGGAGACAGAACAAGAGGAGAGACAGCAAATCAGACTAATAATAATAACAACTGCAGCAGTGAGTGTGGAGCAGGAACATGGGGCCAGTAGACAGCTGGTAATCACAGATCCAGAATCTACAGCTCCAGAGGTGGAAATACCTGCAGAAAGTGAGAAGACAAAAAAGCACAGAAAGCACAAGGACTACCAGGAAGAAGTGGAGTTAGTAACGTGTATTAGTGGGATAGGAATGCGTACAGATAGAGAGGGAGAGGAGGAGAGAGAAGCTCAGTGCATCATGGGAAATCCCCCGGCAGTCTAAACCTATAACAGCATAACTAAGGGATGGTTCAGGACTCACCTGAGCCAGCCCTAACTATAAGCTTTATCAAAAAGGAACGTTTTTAGCATACTCTTAAATGAAGAGAGGGTGTCTGCCTCCCGAACCCAAACTGTGAGCTGGTTCCACAGAAGAGGAGTTTGATAACTAAAGGCTCTGGCTCCCATTCTACTTTTAGAGACTTTAGGTACCACAAGTAACCCTGCATTCTGTGAGCGTAGTGCTCTAGTGGGGTAATACAGTACTATCAGCTCTTTAAGATATGATGGTGCCTGACCAATAAGAGCTTTGTAAGTGAGGAGGAAGATTTTAAATTCTATTCTAGATTTTACAGGGAGCCAGTGCAGAGAAGCTAATATTGGAGAAACATGTTCTCTTTTGCTAGTTCCTGTCAGTACACGTGCAGCCGCATTCTGGATCAGCTGGAGAGTCTTTAGAGACTTATCGGGGCAGCTTGATAAAAAGGAATTACAATAATCCAACCTAGAAGTAACAAATGCATGGACTAGTTTTTTGCGTCTTTTTGAGACAGGATATGCCTGGTTTTTACAATGTTATGTAAGTGGAAGAAGGCAGTCCTTGAAGTCTGTTTTATATGGGTATTAAAGGACACGTCCTGATCAAAGGTTACTCCTAGATTCCTTACAGCGGTGCTAGAGGCCAGGGCAATCCCATCTAGAGTATCTATAGATAGTGCGTCTCGCAGGTGTTTAGGACCCAGAACAATAACTTTGGTTTTGTCTGAGTTTAACAGCAGAAAATTGCAGGTCATCCAGTCTTTTATGTACTTAATACATGCCTGAAGCTTGGCTAACTTACCGGTTTCATCTGGCTTTATCAGTATTTATAAGTATAATTGAGTATCATCTGCATAGCAGTGAAAGTTTATGGAGTGTTTCCTAATAATATTGCCTAAAGGAAGCATATACAAGGTAAATAAAAGTGGTCCAAGCACCGAACCTTGTGGAACTCCATGACTAACTTCCGTGTGCACGGAGGATTCATCATTTACATGGACAAACTGAATTCTATCTGATAAATACAACTGAAACCAGCTTAGTGCGGGTCCTTCGACGCCAATCAAATGCTCCAGTCTCTGTAATAGGATACAATGGTCAATGGTATCGAAAGCGGCGCTAAGATCTAACAGAACAAGTACAGAGACAAATCCTTTGTCTGACGCAATCCAAAGGTCATTTGTCACTTTCACCAGTGCTGTCTCTGTGCTATGATGCTCCCTAAATCCTGACTGAAAATCCTCAAATAAACTATTGCTGTTTAGAAAGTCAACCACTTTCTCAAGGATTTTGGAGAGAAAGAGAAGGTTAGATATAGGTCTATATTTGGTTAAAACCCCTGGATCAAGCGTAGGCTTTTTAAGAAGAGGTTTAATTACAGCTACTTTGAAGGACTGTGGTACATAGCCTGTTAATAAAGACAGATTGATCATGTCTAGTAAAGAAGTGCTAACTAAGGGTAGAACTTCTTTAAGCAGCCTAGTTGGGATTGAGTCTAAGAGGCAGGTTGTTGGTTTAGACGAAGAAATCATTGAAGTGAGTTGGTGAAGGTCAATTGGAGAAAAACAGTCTAAATATAAATCTGGTTCTACAGCTGCTTCTGAAGTTCCTGTACTCGAAGATATATCTGAACTGGCTGAGAGCACAAGATGATGAATTTTTTCATCAAAGAAGCTCATGAAGTTATTACTACTGAGGGCTCTGGGAATACATGGCTCAACAGAGCTCTGACTCTGTGTCAGCCTGGCTACAGTGCTGAAAAGAAACCTGGGGTTGTTCTTATGTTCCTCTATTAGTGAGGAGTAATAGGCTCCTTTGGCATCACGGAGGGGCCTTCCTGTATATTCTAAGACTGTCTTGCCAAACTAAATGAGATTCCTCCAGTCTGGTGGAACACCATTTCCTTTCTAATTTTCATGATGTTTCTTTAAATTTGCGGCTCAAGGAGTTATACCATGGAGCTAACCTCTTTTGTTTTATTATCTTCTTTTTGATAGGGGCAATAGAATCGAGAGTCGTTCGCAGCGAGCCTGCAGCACTATCAACCAGATGATCAATTTGGGAGGGACTAAAGTTAGCATAGGAGTCCTCCGTTATATTGAGACATGGCATTGAATTAAATGCAGATGGAATCACTTCTTTAAATTTAGCTACAGCACTATCAGACAGGCATCTACTGAAGGAGTGTTTGCTTAATGGCCTGTAGTCCAGTTATATAAATTCAAAAGTTATTAAATAATGGTCTGATAAGACAGGATTTCGTGGGAAGACTATTAAATGTTAAATTTCGATTCCATATGACAGAACAAGATCGAAGGTGTGGTTAAACCAGTGAGTGGGTTTGTTTACACTCTGACAGACTAAGGCTATCATTATCGGCGTCCACATGATTATTAAAATCACCTACAATAATGACTTTATCTGTTTTAAGGACTAAACTTGTTAAAAACTCTGAGAATTCTGCTAAAAATTCAGAATACGGACCAGGAGCACGGTACACTATGACAAATAGAATTGCCTGTAGAGTTTTCCACGATGGGTGTGAAAGACTAAGAACAAGACTTTCAAATGAGTTAAAACTAAGGTTTAGGGTTGATTAATAAGCTAGAGTCGAAGATGGCTGCAACTCCACCTCCTTGGCCAGTGCCTCGAGTATTAGTATGACTAGGAGGAGTGGACTCATTCAGGCTAACATATTCTTCCTGACACAGCCAAGTTTCAGTTAGACAAAATATATCCATATGATAGTCAGATATTAAATCATTGACTAACACAGCTTTAGACGACAGAGATCTTACACAAGATTTTTAAAAGCTATTTTATGAATTTGCTGTGGATGTTCAGGGTGGAATGAATCCTTATGTTTTTAATAATCCCTTTTGACCTTCTAGGCCAAAATCTTCACCTGTGTATGCAAGTCCTCTAAATGAAACAACAGAATTTATAAATGGCCTTTAGTGTGGCATCCAAACATGACTGGTCCTAACACGTTTTGATTGTCATTAACACCAGACGTTAGTCACAATAATCCTGCCGCTTCTTGGTTCTAGACCAGCTAAGAGTTGGCGCAGCTCTGGAACCAGTTTTCCTGGCCAAGAGTCGGTTCTTTTGCTGTTGAAACGTGAAGAAGTGGTTTCAGATTAGGCACCGGTATAACAGAGAACTAAGTGGATTTTGGTGATCCTGTAGTGCCACCATATTTTGTCCCCCTAGTGGCAAGTCTCAAAAAATAGAAAAATAATCTGTGCAGCTTTAAACTCTTGTAAAGTGTTTTAACTGCATTTCTGTACAACTTGTTTATGGTAGTAACTTAGACAGTAATTGCTAAGGGCATTTTATGTAAACAGCAAGTTGTTCCGAGCCTATTGGGTTTACAGGCTCACACTGTCTAGTCTTTACTTGGCTCAGAAACTCAAGTCAGTGTCTAGCCGAAGTCAGTGACAATAATACCAGTTTACAGATACCATTCCTTTACTACCACTAAGCTGCTGTTGTTGCTTTGGTTTGTCGCTGCAGCTTTTATAGTTAGTTGGGTGACTGATCCTTGTTTGAATATTCAACTGGAGGCTCATACTGCACGTACTGTATATGATCATAATGGGTTCTGCATGGAAAGACACAGCGACTATTTATAGCCAACCAAAATGACAGGACATGACGATGCCCTATGGGAAAACTCCCCAGCAATATAAACCACCAGTGTACAAGTGGAATGCATCAAAGCAGGGTTAGTGGAGCATAGCATAAAGTATTTGTAATATTAGTTTGTTAAAGTAGTTAACATTGTTTACTTTCTACTTTTGCCATTGGTGGAATTTTCATATTTTAGTTTAGTCAACATTTGCTTTTTAGTCATTGATCTTTCCTGGGAAAAAACCTCAAAAATTTGCATGAGCAGTGAAGGAAAAACCTAGCAAAGAGCGCCACCTACAACAAGTCAAAACTCTTTACCAGAAAGTCTAAGAGAGAAAAGATGCTACAGTACACTGACTGAGACTGATTGTCAAAGCATCAGTACATATGGGGGAGTGCTGTACAAAGCAGCACCACAATCACTGCTTATCATATATAAACAGCTTCTAAATATGATTAAAAAGCCCCAGATGACTGAAATCACACTGATCAGTCCCCATTAGTAGTACAAAGAATGTACACACACGTACAGTCATGACTTAAATATACACATAAATAACTATGACTACTAAACAACCTCAACCTCAACAAACAACCTTTTGTTTCAGTACTTGATGGTGCATAAAAATAGTGATGTCAGTTTGTCTACAGAGCACAAACAGGGGCAAAGAGCTAGCCTATCTCTGTCCAAAGTTCAAAAATACACCAACACCTCTAAAGCTCATTGATCAACACTTTTGTTTAATCTGTGCACAAATTTAAAAATGGCAACTTGTTGTTTAAGGGGGACTTATGTGATCAAATAACGGAACAGTCTATCCATCCACCCAGCACTTGTGTGCAGCGTCTTCGGCCCAGAAAGTACCAAGAACTTGCATTGAGTGCCAACTTCCGAGCAGTGCTCAAATGAAGTTCCAGTAACTCGTCCCCAAAGCAGGAAAAGAACAGTGGAAACAATAGCCAAACAACAGTGTTTCTATCTGCCCAGCACTTCAAGAGAAGCATCTCCAGCTTTGGGACAGGTTATCAGTTATGGTCGGTTAGTTCAGTTTTTGGTTGTGGTCTCTGTACAGGCACCTGACAACCTCACTGTGACGACAAGACTTCAGGAAGCTTTGCACAGTTACTGTGGCTGGCTGTTGTTTGTCAAGAAATAGTTCCAGCATGTACTTCCCCCTAAAACCAATCTTTCATTTTTACATTGTTTGTGTAAGGACTAAACAAACATGATACAGACACTTTATAGGTGGTGGCAGACTGAACTTTGGACAGAGCCAGGCTAGCTGTTTCCCCCTATATCCAGTCTTTATGCTAAGCTAGGCTAACTCCTAACTCCAGATATTTACTTAATACACAGACATGAGATTTATATTGATCCTCATCTTACTTTTACAAAGAAAGAAAACAAGACCTCCCAGTGGTTGTGTAAAAATCAAGACACAGTGGCAGACTGTGCCAAATAAACAAACAAAATAGACCATGCCATTGAAATAAGACATTAAAATCACGTAGAGGCTTTCAATGAAATCAAATTCTGCTGTTGCCTATGAACACTTTCCCGGCCCTGAAAAAGCTGACCAGACCACCGAAATGTTGTTTTAGGCCTCTGGCTGGTGGCCGTTGGGGTAATTTATGCCTGTGCACACTTGTCCTTCCTCTGGCTTATCATTCACTTCAAAGAACAGATGGCTTCAGGCTGCTATAGAGACCACGCCTTAAGTACACCATACATGATGTGGTTCCTTGCAAACACACACATTTATGACAAAATTGCAGTTTCTTTAGCTTATCTCTTCAACTACCATAGAGTAAGGTCATTTTTATCCCCTGTTGTATCACCACCTATTTTAAACCTCCTAGGGCAGAGATTCTCTTAATGTTCTTAATTGAATTCAATACTTAATTGCGAAGCTTTCAGCTGCTGAATGTTCCACATTCTTCAGCACAGAGGCCGGATTATCAATCTGGACAAGTGCCAGTGGTTTAATAAATGTCAATAACTCACTCACAAGGTCCATTTTTTTGCAAAAATTCTGCAGAAAAATTTTCTACTTTTGATACCAAGTATATTTGGATGATAATACTTTTGCACTTTTACTTCAGTAAAATTCTGAATGCAGGACTTTTACTTTTTAGTTTTTCATTGGTGTATTAGTACTTTTCAGATAAAATAAATATAATAATTAAATAAATAAATAATCTGAGTACTTCTTTTACCACTGACAACTACCCCCGGGGCCCCAGACCTTCAGAGGGGCTGAAGGCTCCAGATTCATCTGTTTGGTGGTACTTTGTGCAACACTAAAAGCACCAGAGGTGTAAAAAGTATGCAGATCATTTACTTAAGTAAAAATAGTACTACAGCAATGTAAACATGCTCTGATACAAGTGTACTTTCAATACTTTCAATATCTTACTTAAGTAAATCGGTTGAAGTATTTCCTACTAGATCTATTTTTCATAAAAACTGCATGTATTTTTAAACAGTGGAATGGAGTAGACCCTGGTAAATAGGACACCATTTAGAATTACATGATAGAACTTGTTTCACACTACAACAGGTACAATATTTATTAGGTCATTTACAACCAGTCATACATTTTACTGGAAGCCAGTCGAGTGTTTGAAGTCAGCAGCAGCACTTTGGTGTAACTCTTTAAAGACTTTGTATTAGCTGATAGTTTAGTTTGCCAATACTTTGTGGCTACATTTTATGCTTATGATGCCCCCACCCTCCCCAGAAACAACATCAAAATGGTGTGCATGTAATGTAATTCTTACCACAGGAAGTAAAAGTGGAGTTGTTAAGATCAAAGTTCTCTTTTCCTTCTGTCATGTGATATTTACAGGAAATGTCAGTGTTGCAAATGTTCAACGTCTTCATTTCAATGCACACATTTTTTTGTTGACGCTCCCTAATTGCTTCCAACTGAAAATAATATTGACCTTATTTTCTGACAGGCTTCAGATAGTGACATCCATGAATCTTGTGTAAAGTAAGCATGAAAATGGCAGGTTAATGACAGCGGAGCGTATTGAAGTATTAACTATTAACTCCAAACACAAAGAGCTTGGTCAATGGAAGGAACTCACTTACCACCTGTGCTTGCTGTGGTGTGTTGTCCATTTGTCTTGGCTGCGCAGATGAAAGAAAAGTATTTATCTCCTGGATCCAGTTCTGCCGTTATGACTGTGTCATAACTTTGATTTCATGTGTTCATCAGTAAATACCAGCCTGAAATGTTCTCTTCCAGAGCATGTGCCGGCAGCGTACGTATGCTGTTAATAGTAATAAAGAAGCCTCAAGTGCTCTTACATGAGGAAGTGCACTTTGAAATGTGTGGTCGACGGACTTCAGTCTAAGGCTGGGATTTCCTCTTTCAGTGTTAAACAAAAGTATAATGACGCGGATGACATGTGGGTGTGTGTCTGCGTAGGTGTGTATTGTGCAGTGAAACCTGTTCATCAGCTTTTAAAGAAGCAGTTTGCCCATGAACTACTTGGAATTGCATATATTCGCTTTGTTATGTAAGCAGCCAAACCAGATAGGGGTGGAGGTCTCAAACCCTGCCTGATGCTGACTTCTTTTTGGACTAGTCACTGTGAAGGCTGCTGGGTTGAAACGAAAGTCGAGTTTATTTGCATAAGCTAATGTCACATATGATGTCTCAGTGGGCCTTGCAGGTCAACAACAGCAAGTGCCAGCTCCAGTGCCAGGAAAAGAGAAACATCCCCCACCACAAAAATGTACCCCATAAAAAAAAATGTCAGTACAGGCAATTCAAAGAGAGATCCTGATCCTTTAACAGCTGGATGTGCATTGGTGGGAAAACTTAAAACATATTGGACACAACAAGTCCAATATCTTTGTAGCAAATTCAATAAAAGACATCCAATAAAAGGCTCCAAGATACGTCAGCTGCGCTGAACATAGCACACCTGAAACTCCGACCAGACAGTGTGCAGTTGAGTTGCATTGTTGGTAATGTAGGCGCCAGGTTTTGACAAGGAAGAGGAATGTGTGGAAGAAAACTCCTTTGTGAGTCTGACCTGGCGAGCTTACTGCGTTTAAAAGCGTCTTGGTCCCGTTTACAATTGGCCTATTTTTTATTCAGATGATCTGATCGGCTCAAGATGCATTATGCACTCCCTGACTGACCCGACCATCCACTGTGTATACTGTATATAAAAATGCCCTAGCAGTAGAAATGTAAATTTTTCTGTCAAACACTGAGTGGACACATTTTTACAGGTTTGAAAACCTGTACTAAGTGAAATGAGTTAAATGCAGGGTGCACATCATGCTGGTGTCATAGCTGATCCTGGGGACAGATGCTGGAGATCTGGACCTGAGTGCGGGTAGGAAAAACAAACACAGGTAGGAAAAACAAACTCAGCAGGCAGGATTAGATGGCATGCATACACAATTAACTGTAATGTAGATGCTGAGGCAAAAACGGGAACATGGGCCTAAAGGGTGTGGAGGTAATGTGGAGGCAGAATTAGTAACAGCTGGACAGGTAGCAGGAGAGACAGATGTGTCACAGCTGTGAAGAGGTACATACAGGTTAGAAATTACGACACTAGAGCTGTGAGCTGAGGTACAGCGACAGGCTTCCGTCTTGTCAGGCAGCCAAAAACACAAACTTAAATCTTTTGATATGGGTGGAGGCTCCTTTTGTCACACCACCTAAAAATATTCACATTTTTAAAAAATGTGATGTTTTGAAATACAGATGGACGCCAGACCACCACCATCAAAAGTATTAAGCCAGGCCCCTGTGCATCCCACTCTAAAGCTACTAAAGAAAAATAAGAGAAAAGGCAAAATGAGAGTTGGTGAAATTCTCACAAAATCAAAGAAAAAAAATCTGCTGAGGAAGCCTTTTGGATATGCCACCATAGACTGATACATTGCTGTGCATTATGCTGTATCAGTATGACACACTGAATAACTAGAAATAATAAATAAACTATAAAATAAAGCTTACTCTCCCCTTCTGCTTAGTTCAAAGGTCTCCAGTTTTTCACACTATCATCTACATGATAGTTTGAGGATTAGGTAATAGCTAGCCTTTAGTTATCAAGCTCCTCTTCTGTGGAATCAGCTTCCAATTAGGGTTCAGGTGGCAGACACCCTCTCTTCGTTTAAGAGTATGCTAAAAACGTTCCTTTTTGATAAAGCTTATAGTTAGGGCTGGCTCAGGTGAGTCCTGAACCATCCCTTAGTTATGCTGTTATAGGCTTAGACTGCCGGGGGATTTCCCATGATGCACTGAGCTTCTCTCTCCTCCTCTCCCTCTCTATCTGTACGCATTCCTATCACACTAATACAGGTTACCAACTCCACTTCTTCCTGGTAGTCCTTGTGCTTTCTGTGCTTTTTCTCCTTCTCACTTTCTGCAGGTATTTCTGCCTCTGGAGCTGTAGATTCTGGATCTGTGATTGCCGGCCATCTACTGCCCCCATGTTCCTGCTCCACACTCACTGCTGCAGTTGTTATTATTATTAGTCTGATTTGTTGTCTCTCCTCCTGCTCTGTCTCCCCTCTCCCCCTCTCTCCTCCCCTTTCAACCCAACTGGGTCGATGCAGATGGCCGCCCACCCAGAGCCTGGTTCTGCTCGAGGTTTCTACCTGTTAAAAGGGAGTTTTTCCTCGCCACTGTCGCCAAGTGCTGCTCATGGTGGGAAGTGTTGGGTCTCTGTAAATAATATTTTAAAGAGTATGGTCTAGACCTACTCTATGTGAAAGCGTCTTGAGATAACTTTTGTTATGATTTGGCGCTATACAAATAAAATTGACTTGACTTGACTAGCGGGAGTGTATGACATATAAAAGATATGACGTTCAGTCATATTCAGATCTTTTGGCAGGACAAGGGGTCTTGTGTGTGTGTGTGTATGTGTGTGTTTGTGTGAATGGGCACGTGCTACAGAGTTTAAATGCTGCACATCTCCACAAACTAGCTGAGATAGGTGCCAATTGTATGTGCAATGTGGTGACAGAAAATGGCAAACACTGAGCTTGATCAGATTGGACGGAACGTGTTGAGGAGCACTGACACTGGACAGGGTAGAGCTGCAGTCTGTGTGGAAGGACAGTTAGTGGTGTTAGTGGTGTTGCTCTTCCTGAGTAGGTTTGGCTGTGTCGCTGGATAGCTTCAGAGGTCAGTAAACCAGAGGCAGGGCTGAGAGCCAGTTGTGTAGCACTGGAACAGAGAAAAGGGGGACTGCTGGAGTTCAGAGATGGAGGTAAGAAAAAGAAAGATCCCTTATATTACATGTATATAATAATAATAATATAACACATGTTAATAACCACCAGATGAGTTTTCATCTGTGGATCAGAGATCCTGCAACCATTCTAGTCTGAGCAAACACTGTTTTTAAAGGGTGGCAGCAATATACTGATTCGAACTGGCTGTAGGTACCATTTAATGCCCCTGAACAGTAACAAAAAATTATTATTATTTATTATGCTTTATCAGAATCAGATTTGACCTCCTCTGTTATGTTAGCTAATATTGTGCTCTCATGGTGCCTAAACCTTTATTAAAAATATATTCTAAAGTCACTACAAGCTCCACTTCAGCTGCAAAGCAAAGCAATACTCCAACAGCAGGGCTGTTTCTGAGGCTCCGGTCAAATATCATTTAAGCACATTGCTACCCCTTGTCCTGCTGCTTTTGTACAGTCTTTAATACCATTCAATAAAAGGACTTAGATACCTAACAAAGTAGTCCTG
This sequence comes from Lateolabrax maculatus, assembly GCA_031216445.1. Classification (NCBI taxonomy): domain Eukaryota; kingdom Metazoa; phylum Chordata; class Actinopteri; order Acropomatiformes; family Lateolabracidae; genus Lateolabrax; species Lateolabrax maculatus. Next base: position 2,652,762 of record CM062201.1, read on the forward strand.
AGCAGGTAAAGAATCTTGTGGAGTGGAAAAAGGTGAACACTGGGGTCCCCTAGTGGAGTAATCTAGCACTGTCCCCTGATTCTGATCCTGGAAGATTTCATTCTTTTTGTTCATGAACTGGTCAACTATATGAATCGTTTCTATAAGGAAAGAGTACAGAAGAGGAACTGAAGCATCGCTGGAACAGGATTTCAGTACACAGACCAGCAGACTTCATGTCACTCATCAGGCTCTCGAATAACACGATCCTGTCTGTGAGGCTTTGTTAGGCTTTATGGCTCTTTTGAATACTCATAATATGAAATGTGAGAATGAGCAAGACAGAAAGAGAAACTTAAAGAAAATCTGAGACTTTGGCTCTATATGGTTACTTAGCTCATATAATCAGTAGCAGATAGAATACAGGTGACATGACTATCAGATGTGAATTCTGATGAACTGACCAGTAAGATATGTTTAAGGGCTCCTTAAAATTTAACTTATGACTAAAAAAAGAACACAGCCTTCCTCTTCCAAATTACAAGTTGAATTGATAAGCACTAAAACACACCCTTGTTCATCACAACACATTAGGGGTTTTGCTGCTACAGCTCTGAGTGGCTGAAGTTAGCTTATGTTAGACAACTTTAAATAGATATCGCTGTGTAACTGACATTACTAAGTAAATTTGCCGACTTAATGACTCTTCTCTACCTGTACCACTATCACACTGTGTGTTATCATTGATGATGCAAAGTGATGATGATTAATAAGAGTCCAGAATGTATTGAGTAAACTACAAACATGTGGACACAGTCATAGTCTGGCTTTAAAGCCCCTACACTGCCATGGTCTACCCACACAGGTGTGTCCACTTGTTTTTCCTGAGTAGCGCAGTTCTCAGTTCTGTGAGGGCGTGTACAGTATATAGTATTATCCATATATGACGTGTATTCCAATAAAGTTGCATTCGCAGAAAAACTAGTCCATACATTTATTACTTCTAATAACACACATACTTCTCTAACAACTCAGTTAGGTTGAGAAGCCTAAAAAGTTATAGCAAAGATGCCTTTGTTGAAAGTCTTAAAAAGGCAAATCTTTCTCAAGTAGTAGATTGTCAGGATGTTGACAAATCAAGTCAATTTTATTTGTATAGCGCCAAATCATAACAAAAGTTATCTCAAGACGCTTTCACATAGAGTAGGTCTAGACCATACTCTTTAAAATATTATTTACAGAGACCCAACACTTCCCACCATGAGCAGCACTTGGCGACAGTGGCGAGGAAAAACTCCCTTTTAACAGGTAGAAACCTCGAGCAGAACCAGGCTCTGGGTGGGCGGCCATCTGCATCGACCCAGTTGGCTTGAAAGGGGAGGAGAGAGGGGGAGAGGGGAGACAGAACAGGAGGAGAGACAACAAATCAGACTAATAATAATAACAACTGCAGCAGTGAGTGTGGAGCAGGAACATGGGGGCAGTAGACGGCCGACAATCACAGATCCAGACTCCACAGCTCCAGAGGCAGAAATACCTGCAGGAAGTGAAAAAAGCACAAAAACTGTGACAAAGCCTTTAGTGTTTTTAAAACTATGTTTTTAGATATTTTAAATAGGGTTGCCCCAATGAAAACAGTTAGAATCAAACAAAGATCTGAAACATGGATAAATGATGATATACTAAAGGCCATCAGATCACAAAATGCTAGTTTTGAACAGTTTAAACAGAGCAAAGACCAATCAAGTTTTCAAAAGTATTAGAGTTTGAGAAATTAGATAAATACAATGGTCACTATGGCTAAGAGAGATTTTTTCCGTGAGAAAATACTAAAATGTCGAAAAGAGCCAAGGAAGCTTTGGAAATGCCTTAAGGAACTGGGGTACAGTAAATGTTTAAAATATAAAGGAGGCAATATCACTTCAGATAAAAAGGAAGTTCCTGAGAATTTGAATTCACATTTTGCTACAATTGCAGAAAAATTGGTTGACAAACTTCCACAGCTTTCAAGTATATATGGGGGAAAACATGTAACAGATTTTTACACACAAAAGGGAATCAAGCCCAACTCTTCAGTTTTCTTCAAGGTTTCTGAGGCTATGGTTTTGAGAATGCTTAGTGAATTGAATCCTACTAAAGGTACTGGTTTAGATTACCTACTGGCAAGATTTCTTAGAGATGCGGCAGAAGTGGTCATATGTCTATTCGGTCAGGTAAAGTTCCAGATGAGCTAAAAATGGCAAGAGTATTTCCACTACATAAGAAAGGAAGTAAAAGTGACCCAAGCAATTATAGACCAGTATCCTCCTTCTAAGGGCTCTTTCAAAGGTATGGAGCGAATTATTCAGGAACAAATAAATTAATATATTTTAAAGTGTAATCTTTTATATGAGCTGCAATCAGGTGTTAGAAAAAAACATTCTACTGAAACATGCTTAACATGAAACATATCTAATAGACATTATTAGAAGAGAAGTGGATTGAGGGAATATTTGTGGTATTATCACGCTGGATTTGCAGAAAGCATTTGATATACTAGATCACAGCATTTTATTAATGAAATTAGGAGTCATGGGTTTCAGTGGGCTGACCCTAAATTGGGTCCAGTCTTACTTAACAAATTATACTCAAATGGTTGATGTCAACGGGACACTTTCAGTGTCAAGAATAATAGGATGTTGGGTGCCACAGGGTAGCATCCTGGGTCCTATACTCTTTTTATTATATATAAATGACTTAAAAGCAGCTGCCCCATGCAATTTACTTTCATATGCTGATGATTCTGTGTTATTGGTAGCAAATAAAGATATAACAGTGGTTGAGAATACTCTGTGTGGAAATCCAAAATGTTAGTCAATATCTGGAAGAAATTAGATTATCCCTACACTTAAGAAAAACTAAGGCCATTCTTTTTGGTTCCAAAATGAAATTAGCAAGGTCCCCAGGTTTTAAGGTTACAGTTGGAGAATTCCAACTTCTAAAGACAGTGTAAATTATCTTGGCTACGTTTTAGACAGGTGTTTATCAGGTGAAATCATGGCTTTAAATGCCCTTACCAAAAAAAAATCAAAGATTTACATTATTAGCCAGAAAAGCTACCTTTCCAGACAGCCCTATTCTTCACCACCTGCTGGAGCTCTAGTTCAGAGCCATTTTGATTACCATCTCCTGGTACACCGGATTATCACAACACCTCAAACATAAACTACAAAAGGCTCAAAACAAATTGACAAGGGTCATATTAAAAGTTCATCCACGTACACATCTTGATTCTGCACATTTTAAAAAGCTTAACTGGCTGACGGTGTCATGATCTGTTCCTTTTTTGCTTGTTGTCACTTTCTTGCCCCAACTTTCTGTAACTGTTTTCCATGTCTCCACTTCTGCTCCCATGGACTCCTTCTCTGTTCCCCTGACCTGCCATCCCCTTACCTTCCACCAGATGCCCTCTGACTTACCTGCACCTCCCATCTACACACCTGTTTCCACATCAGCCTACTCCTCTCTCTGCCTGTCAGCCACTCCTTCCTCATCAGTTCAACTCCCTTCACCTGTTCACTCACCTGCCTCTGGTCACTAATCAGTCACTTATATATACCGGTGCACTTTCTTTGTGTAGTTTTCAGGTCCTTTTGTTCCTATGTTTTTTGTCCCTATGTTTCTGTGTCTGTTCTGGATACCCTGCTACCTGATGATTGACCTGCCTGCTTTGGACTTATCTGTTGTCATATTTGGAATAAACTCTTCATTCCATACCTGCCTGTCTCCTCTCCTCTCTGCAATAGGGTCTTACCCCTGCCAACCCGCTACTCCCCTTGAAAGAAGGTGCAGAAAAAAAAACATATCAAAATGCTGCTCAGATACAAAATTGTTAAAAAGATGGTACCAAAGTATTTAATTATTTTTTACTACAAAGATACAATCATAGCTAGTTTACAAGGGGTAGACTGAAATATTTCATAACTTATTGATTTAATAGCTTAATGGGCAAAAACATATTTCTCTACAGTGCAGCAGTACAGTGGAATAATCTCCCTACAAATTGAGTATTTCACAAAGCACATTTAAAGTGGCCTTTAAGAAATGGTTACAAAGTACCGTGTAGCATATTCAATTTTAAATCTTACATTTTTTAGGACCAAAAACAGGAGCATGTTGACATAGCTACCCCGCCGCCTGCTATTTTATATGTTGATTGTACTGTTTTTGTTTTTGTTTTGCCATTGCTTTGTTATTTTGTGTGTGTTAATTGTTGTACTAGAGGACCAAAATGGAAATAAGCCTTCAGGCTTTATTGTGTCTTCACAATTGATTTTGTAATGTATGTAATGACTGCAATGCAGTGTGCGTTTTTTAATCATCAAATAAATAAATTCATTCATTCATTCACACTCCTTCTCTCCCTCTCCTTCTGTACGCATTTTTATCCCACTAATACATGTTACTAACTCCACCTCTTTCAACCCAACTGGGTCGATGCAGATGGCCGCCCACCCAGAGCCTGGTTCTGCTCGAGGTTTCTACCTGTTAAAAGGGAGTTTTTCCTCGCCACTGTCGCCAAGTGCTGCTCATGGTGGGAACTGTTGGGTCTCTGTAAATAATATTTTAAAGACTATGGTCTAGACCTACTCTATGTGAAAGTGTCTTGAGATAATTTGGATATAGTTTGGTGCTATATGAATAACATTGACTTGACTTGTCTTGATATTTGATCAGAATATCACATTGATTGATAGAGGCAAACTGAACTAGTTTCAATAAGAAAGTACAACACAAACTTCCTCAAACGTACATTACTTAATTTTGTATCATTGCCGTTCACAGAGAAAAGGAGATCCATATTGATTTCCTCTTCATCAGTAAATAAAAAAAATAAATAACAAACCCAAATATTCTTCAGTGTTGACATAGTTCCCTCTCATATATCTCGACTCTATCATATCTAAATCTCCATAGTCTGAACAGTAAGTCTGTCATTTCACTCCACAAGTTCAGTGATACAAACTCATCATGTCCTTTCTGATAAACCTCATAAACTGAACTAGGTCACATCAGCTGTACAGTATTTAACCTGCAGTATGTTACACGATGGCCAGTCCGATATTAACTTTCTGTTTGATACTGTTCATTTTTCTTGCTCAAGGATACAGACAGAGCTTCAATATAATAACAAGATCAGTGTGACACTGCAGCCTCAGACGACTTGAGGCTTCCAAACAAGTTGATCAAAACATGAATAGTTTTCAGTAGTGAAGGAATATGGAGTAGTGGCAGATACATGGAGCTACTTTCGTCATAGTGTTAAAGTGAATGCTGCTGTAAATAAGAACAAAGGAAGAAGCAGTAATCAAACTCAGAACAGCCTTACTGTCATGACATCCATCTTTTTATTCATGCTAATTTCAGGTAAAACTGACACAAAGCTCACATTAGTCATTGAGAGTATAAGTGGGGAGGTGCAGCCATTCAGTAGAAGTGACATACTGAACATACTACACTGCCTGTTTCTTCAGTTCTCTTTCATATGAGAGGATGTAGAATATTTACCCGCCATATGTACATTGAATTATTGTTCACTGTTATTACTCCCCCTTTCCACACTGGCCATCATACTGAAACATTGTTCTGTAGCACAACTGCACTGTACAAGATGGAGGATAAAATCCACAGTTCGCATTCTGATTCTGAGTTGATTCATCTGAAGCCAATATGAGCAGTCTGAGTTAGACAAAACAAGTGGGTATCTTCATGAGTCTTTTTAAAACAAAATCCTTCTGGTTGACCCCAGACCTGTCCGACCCTCCCTCCTGTGACTCGCATCATCTACAAGGCCTTCACTTGTGCATCTGGCCACTAACAAACTGAACTGCTTCCCAAATCCATGTGTTTCCTCTACAACAGAGGCCATACAATACAAAAACAATATTTTGCTCTCCACCTCAATTTGGCACAATCCAAATTTTAGAATCACTAAAACATCTTTTTATTTCCCAGGAGTTAATGGGCGTCACCCAGCTTGGAGCTTGGATATGATTGAGAATAATCTGTTCAAACATCAGCGTAAATGTGTCCCTTTGCTGTATGCAGATAAAGAGAAAATTCTTCCAAAATGTATCCAAAGTGTGATCAACATAGATACAGCTGTGTGTGATTAGGTGTCCCCACAGACACCTCTGCTGAAGTCTGGACTCCTGTATGTCTAAATACATTCAAATGTTCCTCCAACAGTGTCTGTCTTCAGTGTTATGTAGATAAGGCTAACGTTCCTCCTGTCATGTTGTCAAGTGTTTCCCTTTGTGTTTCCCTGCTGAGCCGGTGGCTGGAGGAGAAAGTCCTGACAGTCACAGTCAGGTTTGGTATTGGGACAATAAAACTACACACATCTGGCAGGGCTTTAGACTTTTGCTTTTATTTACTTTACAGTACCTTATCAGTACAATATCTTTAAAAAACCTCTGTTGGAGGAGATCCTTTAAAAAACAAAGACAAGTTTTATAAGAAGGGTTATAAAGAGTTTGTTGTGAAACAGGGTGTCAAAGTAACCCATATGGAGGTAGATGGGGAAAAAACCCAAATAATATGACTGATGTCACTGTCATATCTCTTCAGACTGGTGTGTTCCTGCCTGTTACTTATCCTGTGCTGTCAAAGGTTATAATGAACAGACTGGATCAGGACGTCACTCAGAGCCACACAGTCTGGACATGTTAGAGAAGGACTAATCACAAAGTCCTTGTACCACATGTTAGTCTTTCATCGGGACTCTAGTCTATAAGCAGGACACTGAGAACATCAAAGATAAACCCTATAATGCTTGTTGAAGTTCAAACATCAGATCCCATCAGACAGCAGGGCTACACTAACAGACAGCTCCCGCATGAGCCGAGTTTTAGCTGTTTTCCAGCACTCTGTTATCACTTCCCACCACTGCAGATTGTTTTTACCACTTTTTTATATGTCATATTATCTTAATAATAACTATTTTACTCTAAATTAAATGACAGAATATGTAGTTTGTAACTGCCCTTTAGATCGACCCATAGAAGTGTTTTTCGATGAGCAGGACATTTGTCTGTGTCCAAAACTGTTACAAATTGCTTTTACACTTAGTACGATGCATTTTGTCGTTTAGTGACGATGAAATGTTTAATAACGAGTCATGACCAGATAGTCGGCCTTCCTCCAAGGGGGGGGGGGGGGGAGTTAGTAGTCATAGTAGTGACATAAGAATTAGGATGCCTCAATCTGAATGACTTTAGAGTTTAAATAAGTTACTGAAATTTGCTCAAATAAAAATGTAATTCAATTTAAGTTTTAAAATGAACATTGAGTCACTGTATTAGTGTGATGTGCTTCATGGCTGCAGGGAGAAGTGAATCGACTGAGAGTGCGACATCACCTGTAGTGGAGAGTATTCTTGTCACCTTGATCGGCTCCGTCTGGCATTAAACTTCATATCAAACTATTCCCTCTTTATTTGGGATGTTTTAACAGCCGGATTTTAAGCTCTGCAGTGTGAACTTGTCTCTACTTGAACATTTTTGGGAATGAAACCTACAAATGCCCACAAACAGGTGGCCTTGTATAGAATTTCAGGGGCGTTATCTAAAGATCAAATCTCAAGTTTGTGCAGTTAAGAGAGTTTGCTGAATCTGACTGGGAACATTGGTATGGACAAGCCTTGCAGAAAAATATAAGACAGATTTAGGATAAAAATATAAAAATGTGCTTGCATTTATTTTAAGGAGAAATCTGGCAGAAGTTGTGAGAGCAGCTGATAAAAGTAAATTCAAAAGATTAAGTGAAAAAAATGTTTACCGAGAAGATACACTCTCTCCTGGTCACACCAATCTGTGTGTTTACATCCTCACTTATCTTAACTGTGTACCCAAACACTTATCACAATCTACTGTACACTTGTTCCACTATCATAGTCACTCTAACAATGTGCAACACAATCAAAGGAGACCAGGATGCAACGAATAGCTTGATAAGTAAAGCTTGCTGGAGGTGAGTGAACTCAAACATGCTGACTGTCTCCTGCAGCTACAGGCCACAGATGATTTACTGAAGCCAAACATTTAGACAGCTCCTGCACAAGCAACACACACACAAACACACACATCCCTGCCTTGCTGAGTTTTGATGTCGAAACTGTAGGTCCAATGATAGCAGCTATTCCTAGGTTAACATGGCACTTACATTTGACACATTTAGATCTTATCTATTTAGATTATCAAAATGTATAAAACTTTGTTGTCAACAATCTTTTCTCTCTTCTCATTATCCTAATTCTAACTGTGACATCTTAAACATCAACCATGTAGCACCTACAAACCTTCAAACTAAAAAGTATAGAAGTATTGGTACAAATGTATTGTTTTTCATTATGCTGATAACTACAGTGTCATTAATATGTGGTGTAGCTATTATTCTTTGGCCAAATATCATGTAAATGAATCTGAGTAGTAGTAAGTCCTACAGTAAAGCATACAATTCTAACATTTATACTATAGTTTTTTATATCATGACATCATCAGCAAAATCATGAAAACTCACAACAGAAGCCACTGGTGACGGGCACAATGTTGTCACATGTAATGTGATCCCATTTCAAGCAGGTGATTTCTTGTTCTGCAATTTGGTTTTAAGGCACCTGCAGAACCTGCGTTCTTTTCCTTTCTCCAGCCGTCTTGGTGAATCCACAAACGGTGGTACAGCAAACGTTCATCCCACATACATATCAACGTCTAGCTGGTGCCCCACTCCTTTTGCTAAGCTTTATTTTAGCTATATTATATACGACACATTTCAATAAAATCCGATCTCTTTAATAATACCCACAGGACTGCACTACTTCTGCTTAGGCTGCCCAGGACATAGCAACATCTCTATAGCAAAATTGTGTTCCAAGAAAATTAGAACAAGCTTTCACAAATCCTCTCTTATCAGACCATTGTTTACTAATTTTTGAATTCATATTACTGGACTACAGTAGCCTGGCATTGCCAGACTAATTCGCAAATGTGTTTTAGTCAAGAGCCTCTCATTTCATTTTTGATTTCCAAGGGGCATTATCGACGGGCAGACACAACCGATCAGAGCAATGGAATGCCATCCTGTCAGACGGTACGTCCTGTCAGAAGGACGGCAAACACATATTTCTCATGTCTCAATATAACGAAGGAGTCCTATGCTAACTTTAGTCCCTCCCAAATTGATCATCTGGTTGATAGTGCTAAAGGCTCGCTGCGAATGACTCTCGATTCTATTGCCCCTATCAAAAAGAACATAATAAAACAAAAGAGGTTAGCTCCATGGTATAACTTCTTAACCCACAAATTAAAAGAAACATCGCGAAAAGTAGAAAGGAAATGGCGTTCCACCAAACTGGAGAGGAGTCTCATTTAGTAATGCCAGAGGAGCCTACTACTTCTCACTAATAGAGGAACATAAGAACAACCCTAGGTTTCTTTTCAGCACTGTAGCCAGGCTGACACAGAGTCAGAGCTCTGTTGAGCCATGTATTCCCAGAGCTCTCCATAGTAACCACTTCATGAACTTCTTTGATGATAAAATTCTAACTATTAGAGAAAAAATTCTTTGTGCCCTCAAACAGTTCAGATCTATCTTCAAACACAGGAACCTTAGAAACAGCTGTAGAACCAAATTTATATTTAGACTGTTTTCATCCCATCGACCTTCATCAACTCACTTCAATGATTTTTTCGTCTAAACCAACAACCTGTCTCTTAGACTCCATCCCAACTAGGCTGTTTAAAGAAGTTTTACCCTTAGCACTTCTTTACTATACATGATCAATCTGTCTTTATCAATAGGCTATGTACCACAGTCCTTTAAAGTAGCTGTAATTAAACCTCTTCTTAAAAAGCCTACGCTTGATCCAGGGGTTTTAGCCAATTATAGACCTATATCTAACCTTCCCTTTCTCTCTAAGATCCTTGAGAAAGCGTTTGCCAGTCAGTTATGTGACTTTCTACATAATAACAGTTTATTTGAAGATTTTCAGTCAGGATTTAGAGTGCATCATAGCACAGAGACAGCACTGATGAAAGTGACAAATGACCTTTTGATTGCATCAGACAAAGGATTTGTCTCTGTACTTGTTCTGTTAGATCTTAGTGCTGCTTTCGATACCATTGACCATCAGATCCTATTACAGAGACTGGAGCATTTGATTGGCATTAAAGGACCCTCACTAAGCTGGTTTCAGTTGTATTTATCAGATAGAATTCAGTTTGTCCATGTAAATGATGAATCCTCCGTGCACATGGAAGTTAGTCACGGAGTTCCACAAGGTTCGGTGCTTAGACCAATTGTATTCACCTTATATGCTTCCTTTAGGCAATATTAGTTGGAAACACTCCATAAACTTTCACTGCTATGAAGATGATACTCAACTGTATTTATCGATGAAGCCAGATGAAACCGATAAGTTAGCAAAACTTCAGGCATGTATTAAGGACATAAAAGACTGGATGACCTGCAATTTTCTGCTGTTAAACTCAAAAAAACTGAAGTTATTGTTCTGGGTCCTAAACACCTGCGATACGCATTATCTATAGATATAGTTACTCTAGATGGCCTAGCCCTGGCCTCTTGCACCACTGTAAGAAATCAAGGAGTAACCTTTGATCAGGACATGTCCTTTAACCCATATAAAACAGACTTCAAGGACTGCCTTCTTCCATCTATGTAACATTATAAAAATCAGGCATATCTTGTCTCAAAAAGACGCAAAAAAACTAATCCATGTATTTGTTACTTCTAGGTTGGATTATTGTAATTCCTTATTATCAGGCTGTCCCGATAAGTCTCTAAAGACTTTCCAGCTGATCCAGAATGTGGCTGCACGTGTACTGACAGGAACTAGCAAAAGGGAACATATTTCTCCAATATTAGCTTCTCTGCACTGGCTCCCACTGAAATCTAGAATAGAATTTAAAATCCTCCTCCTCATTTACAAAGCTCTTATTGGTCAGGCACCATCATATCTTAAAGAGCTGATAGTACCGTATTACCCCACTAGACCACTGCGCTCACAGAGTGCAGGGTTACCTTTGGTTCTTAAAGTCTCTTAAAGTAGATGTATGTAGCGAATGCCAGCAGACATTGGGCGGGAGGTGGGGTAGACCCTGGATTGGACGCCAGTCAATCACAGGGTTGACACATAGAGACAGGCAACCATTCACTCTCACATTCAGACCTACCGGCAATCTAGAGTCACCAATTAACCTAACCTGCATGTCTTTGGACTGTGGGAGGAGGAGGCTGTATAAATGTTGTCCATTTACCAATTTCCACATAAAAAAGAGCCAAAGTCAAATGTTGGGCAACAGGAGAGGGACACATTTTGTGGAATATTAGTAAGTAAGTGCTTGGAATATATTTTTTATTTTAAGTGGTGGTTGGACTTAGTATCCAAATCTTCTGTGGGATAATAATCCTGGTATTGCTTTCCATTTGCCCTGTTGAGTATTTTGCTACCAACAGTTCAATTATGTGGTTTCATCAGTGCGTCATACATACATATACTGGTGAGGGAAAATAATCCCAGCAAACAGGAGAGTGAAATTACCACTGCACCTGCCAAATTTGACCAAATGTCTGCTGTGTCCTTTCACAGCAAATGAATGACATATTTGGCATCTCTGGGTGCACTACCTGTCAACAACTTCAACATCTAACTGGTGGAAACAGGGAAACAGGATAACAGGGGATAAGGCCCAAATGCAGATGAGTGAGGCAGAGCTGAGGCATTGATTTAATTATAACTAACTAAGACACATAGGCTTACTGGGGGTGCAGACTACAAAATTTGAAAATCTGTAAATGTGAGGGTGCACAAACCACACAACTGATCTCCATCGAGATGTATTTAAGATTACTCTGGTTGGAGATCTGTGAAGGAAGCAAATGATCGTCATATTTAATGAAAACTTGCAAAAAGTCACTGGCTTGAAATTACGTCTGTTTTATTTAAAAGCTAGTAATGGAACTTTACAATATTATAAGAGCGACAGATTTATGTAGCTACAGTTAGCGTGCTAGAGACTATGACATCTACAAGAGCTTGCTAGCAACAACATTGTGTGCCAGATCTTGCATCTTTACTCTCCTGTTCTTCCCGCTTCAAAAGCAAACACACTCTCTCGTCACTCTCTCTCTCTTGTCAAAGCTGTTCCACCTAGCACTCCCTGTAGAGGCCTGGAGAACTTGTGTTGGATTTGCAGCGTTTTTCTGTTGCATTTGTTTTCTGGGTTTGTGTGTGTTTTGATTTTGCATCGTTTCTGTATTTTCAGCGTGTTTGCTGTCAATGTATTTGTTTTGGTTTACTGCAGCACTTTTTCTTTTATTTACAGCACGTTTCGGTTGTGGATTTTCGTATATGTGTTTGAATTGGCATTGTTTTGAGCGTTTGCCCACATTGGCCACCTTACCGGTGTCCACACAAACCACGGAACGCTAACATAAGTCCCCATCTTCACCCTCTGTAGCCATGATGTTTGTTTTGTTTCCTCGTGCACTCTGATTGGATACTGCTCACAGCTGATATTTCCAGTAGTGAATATTTAATTAATAATATCAATAATTATCATATTGACTAGTGAGAATTAAGTTGTAGATATCAGTTATTAGAATTGCAGCTAGTCCAAATGACATTTTGGACACATGGGCTTGTAATTGTAGCCAGTCAAAAAGCAATTGTTGATGTCTACTATTGCTATTGCCACTACTGATTAAATGATTAAAGGGCTTGCCATACTGGGACACCCTCGAAAATGTCTAATCCTTTGTACAGCAACGCCTCTCGAAGTAGTAGGCGCTGTCCATACACGCTGGCCTGTGTGGCACACTGGCGCAGGATTAATGAGAAGGCAACAAAGCTGAGCAGGTGGTTGGTGGTTTTCCCCAAACACTGCAGATAAGGAATCTCAGTACAGACACTACAGCCTCACTGTGAGGAACAAAATGTGAATAAGATCAGATTTGTGTAGCGTTGTCACAAAGTGGCTCAGGGAATGGGACAAGGAGGGAGTCCACGGAAGAGAGTTAAAACAAATGTAATTTATTAAAACTAAGTTTAACACAAATAAGCAATTGAGTGGGCAGCATGAGTGCTGTGGAGGTGTTGAAAGTGCAAAACCACAAGACAATGGTGCAGGGTGGATGTCAGCTGTAGGAAGAGAGAGACAGAGTGATGACCCTACCATGTCAGCCAATTGCCTGCTGAGGTTTATGGAATGGCTGGTGGCTACACAAGCAGTCGCTTATCTGTTTTTGTAAATACGCCAGTGTGCATTGGCATTGGAATGTAAAGAACAGTTTGGGGTTTTTAATAGTTTTTTTAATCAAGTTTACTTTCCCAGTCCCCTGCAAACTTCAGGAGCTTGATGGACTGATGACGGGAGGTTTGTGTACAGGGAGAAGAGAATAAGGGAAAGGATGCAGCCTTGAGGGGGTCTGGTGCTGATAGTCCTGTCAGACAGGAAGCCTGTGATCCACCTGCAGGTGCAATCAGGCACACCTGCAGCAGTAATGCTGTAATGTGTTACTCCCAGCACTGATTATAACAACTGCAATTCAGTAGAGTTCATTGATAGTTCAGAGAAGAATGCAGCATATCTGCATTTCATGCATTTTTGATTCTAGGATGATTATGCAAATCAAGATGACCAATTTTCTAAATAGGTAGATAGAGTTGCAGGATTTATTTTGCTGCCAGTCAAAGCCCTGGACTTTACTTGCCCTCAACTGAATCTAACTTACACCTCTGGGTATAATCTGGTTCAAACTTGACAAGCTCTCCTCTCAGGAAGGAAAGTGTTTCTGGCCTTTTGACTCCATAACATAGTAACAGCTGTACACAGTTGTCTTGATAAGGCAGGAGGGGAGAGCTTTCTCCTTGTGTTTCCTTGCGTCACAGTCAGATAGTGTTATTCATTCCCATGAGCTACTCTAATAAAGCCCCCACTCACATTTGATTCTCATGGCCATGAGTGAGCTATTGTTGTCAGCCCAAAAGCGTAAATGTTAGACTGGTAACATTTTGCACACATTATATTTAGCCTAACATATCTGTGATGAAGGAATACTGTAACTTTCTTCAGTCAGAAACAGTTGTGCAGCTACATTTGCATCTGCTGCCATCAGCAGCCCTTGCCCTTTTGGTTTTTAGTCCCTTGTTTCTGTTGTTCTCATATAAAAATGTACAAACATATCTTTCATGCAGACTTCAGATTTTGAAGTCTGTAAGAAATTGTGTCTTCCTGCCCAAAATGCAGTTGTATTCACTCTTATCACAGCACAATGACAATGAGCAAGTCAGTTATTAAATATAATGCAGGCACTCCCAAGTCAATGCTGTTCATGGAAAATGCCCTGCTCACATACAGCTTCTAACCTGTGCTAGTTTATTTATATATACAGTATATGCAAAAAGTCCTCTTACCAAATGGAGAAAATAAGTTACTTTTTTACATTTACTTCTCCGACAACCCATGTGAGCACCCCGCTTTATTGTCTATTTTACAAATTAAAAGACTTCAAAACTTTTATGGTAACATTTTAACAACCAAATTAATGTTTATTAGCCTGCTAATCTAATTGTGAGTAAGATAATCACTGACTAGCCACTGTGCTAGGTGGACTAAGAAGTTTGTACCTGTGTCCAGATTGTTAACTCACATGGTCTATGCTTTTTAAGCTATATGCCAAATGAACATGTTTTTAATGGCATAGTTTTACTCCTTATTTTAGTGAGTAATGTGTGTTTTGCATGTACAGTGAGGTATAGTTTGTATTGTATATTAAACTTAGATTATTAAACTCTTTATTAAACTGTTATTATTGAGATGGTTGTAGCAGGGTAAGCCTGTGAGAGCCGGCTGCCCACGCTCTGCACTCTCGAGCCTCAAATCACCTGCTTGTGTGATGTTCTCTTGTTTTTTTGTGTTTTTTTTTTTTTGTTGTGTGTGTGTGTGTGTGTGTGTGTGTGTGTGTTTTACTGGCCGGCATTTCATTTCCCAATTATAGAAAATGAATTGCCCTCTTTCGATTCCTACTAAATAGACTACTGCTAAATAGTAAGTGTTAATTTAATTAAGTCATTAATTATTTGAAGCAGGTTATATTTCCTTCAATTAAATTTATTTTCCTTTATACAAGGGATATATTGATTAGTTACCAAACCAAGAGTCAGTGATTTTTGCATTTAGCCATTTCAAGAATTTAATTAATTTTAATGGAAAGTTTCGTTTAATTTTTTAAAATTAGGATATGGGTACTCTGCGATTAGTAAGTATTATACAGACAGATATTTTCCAGTCCAGCAATTCATAAAACAGTGGTCACAACTAAAGTAGGGGGAAAAATTCAGTTTGGATGGACTCCTGAACAGGGACTGGAACGCATCTACCAACACAGGTTAAATCACAGTTTCACCTTGATCCAAGCCTAACTGCCATCAGTGATGTTAACTGTCACAGGCCACTTACACAGGCCCCCAATACTAAGACCTTCCTCACCAAATTCTAGGCCAGCAGATTTTCAGCGAGTCAATGAGTCAGCTGCGTCCATTCTCAGGAAATTCTCCAAAGTCCTCTGGCGGGGTGCGATTTGGACTGAAGTTGTACTTAGTCACATAGTGACTTGAGACTCGTTCTCAAAATAGATGCGATGAGAGATTCCCACTCTGTTATAGTCAAGCCTGATGATGGAGAAGGCAGAGAACGGGTTCTGCATCGTGACATGCTACTTTCCTGGGGGTTTTTATTTGCAGATTTGGAGGCCAACAGTGGGCCACCCCAACTCAAGCTCCCAGGGCAACACTACTACTGTGGAAGTGGAAAGACTGGGTAGCTAAATCCACAACCCCTCAATTCCTCCACAGTGATATGCTGGCTGAACAGGGTGTAGACAATGTTATGGTAGTGGATGAGGCTGTTTTATGGCTTTTGAATGTCCTTGTAGGGTTAGTGCAGTCTCAGCTGGTGGCAGAGACGGGGACGTCAAGTTCCAAGTGGGGGAGGATGCAACCCTGGTCTCAGCAATTACTCTGCAGAATACAAACTGACACCTTGAAGTGTCCATCATTTTAACTCGCAATTTCTTATTGTTTTTCCCTATCTCTGTTTATCTGGTAGGCCTTTACTATGCTATGTTTCATTGTTTCACTTGCTTTGCGCTCACTTACGTACAACCTGGTGAGGACAGATTATAGGCAGGGGTGGGATTTCATGTATTTCATTACTACCACAATCCAGATGACAGTTACTAATCCCAGTACTTTGACATTTGGGGGTCTGCTTTTTTGGTGTCTTACTGGGAGTTAGAAGGGGGGAAAATATCAGTTTTGTCGCTCTATGTTCAGTGGAGACTGGCTGAGGACGTGTTAGCTTGGAGGTGGAGGTAGGCAGTTAGCCTCTACCAAAAGAGGAGAAAGGCAACTCCCTGTAATTGCAAAGAATCTTATTTACGTGTTGTGTCTTCTTTGCTTGCTTGCTTGCTAAGGTCGTGTAGAGACACAGATATGAGGTTTATATCCCTCTGAACATTTCTCTCTCAGAAAGAGTGTATTTCCCAAAAAATTCAACTATTCTTTCAGTGCAGCCTCGCAGGCCTCCAGCGAGACAGTTACTTTGGAAAAAAGGTATTTGGAAGCACTCATTTTCTGTGGCCTTTTATGGGGCACCCTGAAGAACCAGCTGTGCCACCACTGTCCTGCAGTCCAAGCTGCGTCTCCTGAAATCCAATCAATATCCTGTCCTAAATCTGCTCTTCACCAACATGACTCTGGGCAGGCTTTAGCCAGCTGGTTGGCAGCGCTGTTACATTCCAGCTGGGAATAAGAGTTAACCTCAGATCACATCAGACAACAACATAAAGTACCTCTGAACTCAGGTAGCCTCTCAGAAACTTCAACACATGATTCTGCAAAATCAGCACTGATACAGCATCTCTCCTCTACATCAGAGAACTTTCAACCTGAGACTTTGTTACAGTGCAAAGATGCTGCCTGCACGCACCAGTGGATTGTTGTTTCTGAACCACTTTTGCATTTTTTTTGTTGTTTTTGTGTTGAATAACTTCAAACTGAAGCTGGCATTTCAAACATTAAGAGCTTTCTTCATTATACAGCTGAAGGCGGGGGTCCCCTGGAAAACTTGTTTGACATTTTATTGAAATTTAATAAAAAAAGGAAACATCTGATACTGTAAAACAGAAGTTTAGGCCAGGAAACAGAGTACCAAGCTAGCAGAAGATATGTGGAGTGGCGGCTGATCAGTGATTACTGATTACTGATTACAGCATGAAACTGTTAAAACTTTTCATTTTTGTAGATTATAACCTTTATTTTAAGGGCATTTGATGAGTCTCTTTCAACATATAACAGGTTCTACAGGATTGTCAAAAGTGCTTAAAAATTGAAATCCATACATTACAGTGTTATACATGTTTACCAGTGTCTACTTCTGCTTACAACCGTGGTTTCAGCAAGATCATTTTGTCTCCCTCTCCACACACACACACACACACAAACACACACACACACACACACACACATCACTTTCATCCATCACTTTTGGGGACATTACATTGACTCCCTGGAAACTTATGCTGACCCTTACCACTACTTGCCTAAACCTAAACTTAACCTTAACCCAAACCTAAACCTGATCTTTACCTTTAAATTGAATGATTTATGTCATGGGGACTTGTATTTTGTCCCCATAAAAAAGGCCCTACAATGTGACTGTGTAAACAGATTTATGTCCCCACAAAATTACACAGATTTATGTCCCCACATACACACACGTGTATTTATGTGACTGAGATTGCCTGGCCAGAGTATGCAGAAAGGAGAACTCTGACCTGTGAGTCTGCAAGAGCTGGCCAGGAGATCGTACTAAATCAGGAAACATTTTTGAATCAGTGAATTGTACAGGTTTTGAGTGAAGTGACTGGAAAAGTGTAATGTGACTGTGCCAAAAAGTGTGATTTTGGTTCACAGACTGTGAGCCCTGAGAGAGGGGAACGTGTTGGCACAAAGAAATCAAGTTGACTTCCTGAATGCTTTGTTACATTACATTTAGGGTATGGTATTACTCTATGCCATCTGACTTACAATATTATAATTCTTAACTGATAGGCTGTATTGTCTTCGTCGTTCCAGTTGTACAAGTGAAGACGTTCAGTACTGCACCGTCTCACAAATAAAGGCAACAACTTCCTCTAGAGTACAGTACTCCTTTCCTCTCAGTATTTTTTTAATTTACTATTATTCACAGAGTAATGCTTAGTAAGCATAGAGGAACCATTGTTCTATCGGGCTGCTCTACACAGAGGGCGGACAGGGCCTTCAGAACTCTTGGAAAGTGATGACAACTTCAGTCCTGTCAAAGTAAGAAATGAGTCAGCTGTTTATGATCGCACTGAGGCTGAACGTCAAAATAAAAGATTAAGTTGTGTTTGATATTGTTATATTGTTATAAAATCTTATGAAATTCAAAACAGCTCTGTGAGTGAAAACCACCAGAGGAAGAATGGCATGGTCAAACCTCATACTTGATAATCTCAGAGGAAAAATAAAGATCAGTACAACTGAAGTAGATTTAATGACAAAGTTCTATCAGACTCATTCAATAAGTACATACATTTCTTCAGTACATGTCTGTACCCAAAACACAGGGTAAAGCTGTACTGTACTCCAGTCAAAAGTGCAGATGCAAAAATGCATATGAACAGATGCAGGTGTGTCATATGTATGTGAATCATAAATATATTCAAATGTTTGTTATTACTGCTTTAAATACAAGGGAACCTAGTATCAACTAATAAATAGGGTCTTAAATGTTCAGATAGTTGGGAGCCTTTGGTTAAGTTTTTGCAGTGGAAAGGTGCTGTTAGAGAGCCGGAGTGAAACTGGCTCTACCAGGTTCTGTTCCAGGGGTGAATAAAACCATGTACACAATCACACTGGCATTTGTAATTAAAATTACTAAAACTCATGCGTCATGTGGTACAGTCCATTCGTCTGGACAGGGATGGTAAAGAATGTAATATTCTGTTCGTTTAACATTTAGTAGCCTTTAACTAACATAATTTCCCACAAGCCCGAGACCATCATGGGTTAGACTGAGGTCGGTGAGTGAATAAGGGAGATTTGTTTTTTATGTTTTAAACAAGCAATGGCAGTTTTTTCCAGAGACAGATGGCAGATAGGCTCGGAGAGAACTTCCACTGAGTTCCAAAGGCCAGCGGAGCAGTGGCTGGCCCAGAGGCGGTGCCAGGACTTCAGCTGTCTATGTGCTACTCCTCCTCCATTATGGCGACTCTCTGTTTCCCTCCAAATCTGTTATTGATTTTTGACCACCGTTATCCCTACTTAGCAGAGAATTTCTTTAAGTTCACAGCAGTCTGCACCAGTCTTTAAAAGCTGCTGGGTTGAGTTCAGTAACTGTAAATATTCAGCTCTTCATGAGGTCAAAGATCAAAGGGGACTCCTAGAAGCTGAGGGAGGCCTGCTGGTTGTGTTATGTGTGTTAATCCTCCTGTGTGATGATGAACCTTTGCTTCTCCGTCTAAGTGAAGGCTGTGCTTTTTTTCTATAAGCTTCCCTCTTTGGACTGTTGGGAGCTCCCAGGTGCTCCAAAAGCCTCTTCTGCAATACAGCTTGGAACTGCTGAGCCTGCAAGACAAAGATAAGAATGAGGGGTCGATTCAAGGACAAATAGCTTGGCTGGAGCAGGTAACCTTGGCCCTGCACTGATCAGCTAGGACAACATGGATTTCAACTTTATTATGGTGTACTTTCGGTTTTGAATTCACATTTTGATTTGCTTTCACGTCATAGTAGTCTGTCCGTCTGTCTGTGTGCAGGCCAATTTCTCTGAGAGAATGGATTCAAATCTGCATTCTAATACCAATGTATGAATTAATACAGATTTTATTAATTGTGGTGGACAAAGTTAAGCCTGCATTGTATTTTACTTTAGACAGCAGTAGTGCTTGACAAAATACTCTGAACTCAAGAGTGTGCTTATTTGTCATTACATTAAACAGGTGGTCATAAGTGGAGATTGTAACCCCAATCTGGACACGTGCCCAGAGGCTTCTGAACGTGATGGGAGGGGCCATTATTTTTTATGTCAGCCTCCACGGAAATATGACACAAAGCTTGACCCATTCTCTTGATTGGATATAATTAAAAAAGAAATTTAAAAGCCATACACTGCCTTGGGAGTAACCATGAGATGCATTTGACAGCCCTGGGGGAAAAAAGCTAGTATGTGAACGTTGAGTTAAGGCTATTTTGTCCAACAACTGTTCTAAAGGACATGACGTGTCATGCTGGAGCAGTGGAGGTCTTACCATGTGTAGCTGTGTAGTGGTATCAGGTTCTGTGGTTGTGGTGGCTGGGTAAGCTGTGGTGTGCTGCTGGCTCTTTGGTTTAGCACAGTACATCTCAAGATGCTGAAGTTCACAGCCAGCCGGCCGACAGCACTGTTCCACTATTCCCTTCCCTCTGGGCCGAGCACCGTAACCAGACCATGTACCTTTACCTGCAGGGAGAGAGAAAACTGTTATACATGAGATATCAGGTCTTTCTTTGATCCTTGATATCTTCCTTTCTTTATAAAAGGAGAACTGGCCAGTGGACAGCCGTTCAAAGGAACCTTTTTAACTGTTGCACACACTGGAAAAGTGCCAGACACAGTCTATCCCCTCTGCTGATTGCAAATAGTCATCACACCCCACAATGCAAATGTATTGGACAAAGTTTGTCCTGAGTCATCCTTTGGGAGCATGAATATGAAAAGTAAAGTTCATTCCCATCAACCTCAGCTGTACTTTGTGTTTAGCATTAATTAGCGAGCATTACCATAACACACTGAACATGGATGGTGAACATGGTAAATATTGTTAACTATGTGTCAATGTGTAAACTAGCATTTATAAAATATTGAGTATTAATAAGCCTAATCTTGTTTGAAATATGTATGGGCCAGGTTCATGCAGAACACCATTGTATGCGTTGTCAGTATATCCTGTGGATCGTCTATTTAGCAGAGTGAGATTAAACTGTGTCTTCAGTGATCTCTGTTTCAGTTCTCTGCTGCTTCTCCCTTTCTGCACCTTTTTTGTTATTAGTGTGAAAGCTATGCTGCTCTCAGATAACAAGTGTTTTAACAATAATGCTATCACACACCGAGGCACAGTGTCCTGGTGAGTACCCTGCCATTTTGGTGGATTGCCACCATTCTGATAGCAGATGGGGAAGGTGGCCTTGGTTAAAGCAGGGGAAAGGTAATGGAGTGAAAGGGCCTGTGGGTAATTCTCTGTGTGCAGCAGGGGCGATTTTATTGTAATAAAAATACATTTTTCAAAAGAAATGTTGCAATGTGCCTTAAAATATAAGGTCTTCTGTGAAATGTTTGGCCCCCCTAAGTCCAGCCCAGGCTATGCAGCTCAGCTCATGTACATTTGTATCTAATGATGAACCACTATTGTGTTAAACAGTGGAATTCTATCCCCCCAAAAAGAAGATATTATATTGCATTAAAAGTTTGCCCCGCCTGCTGCTCTTTTACAGCAGTGTTATGGCTAGTCTTGATGTAAATAAATGAACAGGGCCTGTTGTTGTGGAGCTGATAACTTGCTCAGTTACTGCAGTTTTTTTATATGGGCCTGATGACCATGACTGTATCTGCGTTATGCACCTCTGCTAATTTAAGTGTGAACACACAAGGTAGAATAACCTCAATAGCATTTGGTCCTATCGGCTTTCTGTATGTTTGATCAAATCTACATTACAAAAGATATAATCAATCTGCATTTCTGTCATAACAAGATCTATTGCTTATTTAGCTGATTGGGCCATATTGCATAATCAAAGAAATGGAGGTTGTGCATGCAACCTGGATAAAGTAAAGTTGATTGGGAGTGTATGTCACAAAAAAGAAAAATCTATTGTGAAAGATCTGAGCGGCTCTCTTGGCCATGGTGGATGCATCTTTAAAACAGTCCCTAACTTCAGTCATTGTGCAGGGTGTATTTGTGTGCATTTGCTTCCCATTTTCCAGATGTTGGTGACCTCCTGACCTTTCCATTACTGCCACAACAAGTTTCCACTTGTTAACAGGTCAGTTGTCTATCTCATAGGCGGCTTCTTAGGTGACATTAGATATTTATGCAGAAAGTAAAAGCGGACGACATGAATACAGACTTACCTAAGTAGATTCCACGATCCCCGCACACAAATATGAGGTCACTAAGGAGATCAGAACCACAGCGGAGTCTGGCAGCCTCTGAGGTTAGCGGCCAGCCTGCCAGACACATGGTGGAGTAGAACATGCACATCCGAACACACAACACCTGCAGACAATAAGAAAAAGTCTGAATAAGCAACTTTAACACAAGGCCTGCAACATACGAAAGGATGATATGTCTCTCTCCTCGTTTCCTGTCATTTCTATACTGTTTTCTGAAAAGAATAGAAGTTCATGTACTCATGATGACTTTCCTCCGGCTTCTTCTTCACCTGTCAGATGGAGGTGGAGAAGCTTTGACAGAAGTCAAAATCATGTCGGGTCAGGGAGGGGGCTCTCAGTGGATTGAATGTAGACATTTTGTTGATGTGACATATGTGACATATGAAAGTGAGCAAACTATCACAGCTCCATCCACTGAGAATGAATATTGGTCAATATAGTAAGTTGAAACAAGTTTCTGCCTTTATTAACTGTTTTATACCACATGTATATTGTATCGATCCTATTCATCTCAAGCATATCATCTACATAGTGACCCCCAGGTGGGTCTGAACTTGGCTTACATCTGGTTTCATTTTGGTAATAAATCGTCATGCACTAGAATTATGGGTCTACCAATTCAGTCTTTTCACCATATTCCCCATTATCAGAACCAAATGACAACTGTGCACCCATCTGTGAATTTACAGTTGATCGGTTACCAGTTCCTTACTATCAACAAATAATTTCAGCTCTACAATGAGAAGTAGTTGACTGCACTACATTGCTGCATCAGCAACTTCTCGTCAGTCCTAGTTCAGGGAAATCAACAGTGAGTGAAATGCAGTCTTACCTTCAGTGTCTGTGGTCTGGCAGAAGGGTAGCATGGGGAGCGCATCCTGTCTGTGTGGACTGACTTCAGGAGACCTGCAGTCTTATATTCAGGCGGGGGTGGGGGTGGGGAATCATGGCACAGAGGTTGCCTCCCTCCGCTCCTCAGTTTCCCACTCAAATCTCATCCGGAACTCATATCAGAGGATTTAACATGCTGTCACTGGGGATGAACTCGTTCTGCTGTGTTTGTGGGGATATTTATCATAGTTACAAACATGATATCCACTCCTGAGGGATGGAACCAACTTTTAACAAGTGCATACACCAGATAAAGCAACTGCAACAGTCCTGCAATACATCCTCTCTTCATGAAGGTCACAATGCTCCGTTTTTATTGTGTTTAAACTATTAATAAGTTGAATTAATGCTAAGTTTGGTATTGACTATTCATTTTGTATGGGACACAAGTGAATTGTGTACGGTGGCCCTGAGAGCACAACAAACTGCAACTGAAGAAAACACATGCAAATAGACTAAACAAAAGCAGATAGAGAAAACGTCCTCATCAATTTGAAAACACATAAACACTATTGAGAAAATAAATAAATAAATAAATGCTGCAAAGTGAAAAAATGCTGCAAGTCACATGGAACACAAGTTAGTAAACAGTTTCATTTTGTTAAGGAAATCAGCTGAGGATGTAAGCTTTTTTTTAGTTTTAACATTCTGATTCCATGATTTTATAATGTACCATTATTTAAATTGTAAAGCTAATTTTGATTCTGATAACATCTGGATCATGCACTCAGAATGTTGACAAAAAAAATACGTACATAGCCCGCTCTTTTTCCAACTCTGCCTTCAGTAACTTCATGAACCAAAAACCATAACATATAGAGTCCCAGGCATGTTCATCACATTTTAATGTCCCCTGGAAACTCATTCCCATGTGACTTGCAGCCTCAAAGGAAAAAGCCTGTGAAAGAATACTGGTCTAGGTCATGATTTGAGACACTTACAGTAGGAGTTGAAATCATTTCAAGCCTCAGGATAGATTTGCGGGGCAAAAGTGCACTTTTGTTTTTACTTATTTTTCAATATAATAATTCTTGTTCTGGTGGAAAAGACTTTGACCACATTTCTACCATCCTCTGAAAGCCAGAACAACCCTCTTATTCAAGCTCACTGAAATCAGCTACTACATGGAACTTGAAAAAAAGAAAAATAGTGAAATTATGGACTAAGGTAAAAATTTCTGAACTAATTTGCAAGTCATTGAATTACCAAAGACCAAAATACAAAACAGTGAACCTGGGGCTCGTTGGTAATCCACCCTTGCTTCAACATCATGCAAAAACCAATTGTATGAAACAATTGGACACAGGTAACTTCATATTCATCAAAGTAGAAAGTATTTCACACACTGAATGTACGCAGTAGCAGGTGGACGCACATCACCTGGGAGATAATCTGAGCTGCTGAATGCTCCTTTAAATAAGGACAAAGGCACAGCCCTGTACACACACTCATGTCTTTATTACAAACAGATATTTGCAGTAATGAAAATGTATCCTATCAAATGGCTTTTTTCAAAAAGTGTGTTTATGTTAAGTTGAATATAAGCACTTCACCCATCGACTGGTTGATCATATGGGAGTGAAGGGAGCGGGTACATCAGTGTCCAGGTTTTTAGGTTCTCAAGTTCCAATCAATCTTTTTACACAGTGTCAGAGGAGTGGCACTACTAAGGTTTGGATGGAAATGAAAGTCCTCTTAAGAATTATGTACATAAAAAAATGAAGGAGAAAAGTCAAATGAAAGGTGTCCCAAAACAAAAAGTAGCAAAAACAAAGAATGGTACATTAATGTACATACTATGTTCCCATTATGGCAACCATTTCTGGTTTAGGTAACAGTAATGATCCCAAAATAATGATTTGATATCTCCAACTTCATAAACAAAATATCAACACAATAATCAGACACTGTTTGTGCCCGTTGGTTTGAGGATGTGAACCCAACTTTAAATGCTTTCTAATGAACTTAACAAGAGTAGTTTTGGGGGAATTAAAGCATTATTACCGTCGTTCACTCTGACGTTTTTTTTAAGGATGGCAGGTTGTCATAAGCCGCTTTCAGTTTGGCCTTTATTTGATTGATCATCTCCTCTTGTTCCAGCTCACTATAGTCACACTCCTGGTATAGTGGTGTGGAGGCACAAGCTGCACCCTGATACTCTCTGCTGGTCCAGCTCTGGTTACTACTTGGCTCTACTATACCAACAATGTTGTCAGGTGCAACACTGTCAGTTTCTGTATTACTGTCCATGTAGTCATTTTGATTGGTGCTATCAGCTTCTTCACCTGTCAGGTCATCGTTGGCCACCGCCTCCTGCCCTTCCAGGGGATGAAACCATGCTGGCTCCGGGCCAGCTGCTTCCCCTGCAGCCTGCTCTCCTCTAGCATCCTTCTGACAATGGTTATCCACTTTGTGCACGCCGTCAGTGGTCCGAGGGACAGAACGTGCAGTCTTGGATGAGGATACATCCCTTCCCCTGTGGGTAGCAACCTTCCTGTTTACACTTTGTGTTACTTTCCATGTGTTGAGTTTCATCTTGGGCCTGTTGAAATGTAGCAGCTCCTGAAGGACATACAAAACAACATCACATAAGGCCCATGTTTATTTGTTAGGATTCATAGTAATGGTAAATAATAAACCACAGTCCACAAACGCTTCTAACAAAAAGTACAGTACAGCAGAGAACTGCCATGTTGTAGACTCAGAGTCATGTTCATTTCTGTCAGGTCTTTATTGGTTATTGTGAATGAACTGCCTTTTACCTTGGAGACATAAGCCATGTTTGTCTTCTGTCTATGCATAGTCAGTGAGCAGACAAAGGTAACCCACATCCCACCCCTAACATTTAAATCAATAATCACACCTTCTTCTGGCTTTCAGAGGACACGTCTGATGTTGAAGGAGTGGAAGACTGGGAAGGCGGCTGTGGTTGACTTCGTTTGGGCTTCCTGATGGACAAGTAAATGCATCCGTGGTAGATGATAACAGCATGTTCGTAGGTCCGCAGTGCCATGCCCGGGGGTGACTGGAATGAGTGTGCAGAGACATTTTTCCCAGGCCCGCAGTCCTTCAGCACCTTGTAAGCTGCGGGGTTGGAGGAGACAAAAGACATTTGGAGGGGACCCGGCGCAGCCTGGACCACTCTGGCCATCAGCAAAGACATGTTTTCTATCAAACTGTTTCCTTTGTGGCCTTTCCTCCGTAGGACTGCTGGACAAATCCATATGCCCTGTGGAGATTCTGCCAGCTTTCTGGAGCCCTCAGAGTCAGACTGGGGGAAGCCCATTCGTCTAAGCACTGACTTTGGTAAACTAGACATGGAGATGCTTTTCACCTCTGCCTCCACTGGGATGTAGATTTCCAGTCTGTCAAGGTGATCCATGCTCTGTGTAATAAGAGTTTATTAGTTAGGGTGCAGGCTCCATAACAGGTAGTTTCAGAAACACACATTTGACAAATGAAATCTGGGGATGGGACCTAACATAATTCGGAGACAACCAATCAGAGCGATGAAACGCCGTCCTGTCAGACGGTACGTCCTGTCAGAAGTTCCGCAAACACATATTTCTTATCAACTTAAAGTTTAAGTGCAGTTGTTTGTTCTTCTTTTAGAGAACATTTACCATTCAGTCCGTTTAATACTGCCGACCGCTGAACGTTCCGTATCGGTAGCGCCATCTTGGATATTTATGACGATACCTGAACGGCGCTCGTGTCTGTCAGTCATCGCATTAAACCCGCCTCGTACCAAATAAACGCTTGTGATTGGTTAGCCCGATATATCGGCAGAGAAATCAGTCTGAATGGGAGAAGGGCCAGACGTATCTGTCAGAGCAAATGAACATGAGCTCGCAAATTCATCTGGTTCCCAGGCTAGCACTAACTGTAACGCTAAAGCAAAATAGAGCTGGAGTCAACAAATGTAACAGTCACCACACTAATGGTTAAAACTTTAAACCAGCACAAAAATGACAATTACCAACTTAACATACGCCACCGACACATTACAAACACTAACAAAAAGTTACATTTGCGTTTTGGAACATTAAACAGTAAACTTAACAAATGACTCAGTCCAGCACTAGGCACACTGGGAAATGAAGGCCGTCGCTACAATACTCACAGATGAAGCTTTACAGTTGATAACTTCTTTTCAGCTCAAAAATTCACTATATTGGCTGACATATCAGTAATCTGTGAAATTTCCCCTCTTAAATTGGTATCAGCCAATTTATTTACCCACTCACACTACATTTTGGGTAAATAGTAAAGAAGATTCTTTAGACGACAATTTGATAACTGAAATGTGGTTTAATTTGTTATAATTAAATAAAATAATACATTTGGAGATACAGAACAGAGTTGTTGTTAGGCCTTTACCTGTTCTCTCACCTGATGTTGATAACAGGCAGTGATTTATTGGCCCCTCATTAATAAAAGACCACTGTGCCAGATTATTCCCTACATTATTTTCTAATTGGTTTGAATTCTTGCTTTAGTAAAATGTCTGCCAGTTCCAGAAGCAGGGCCACAGCTTCCAATGACAACACTGCAGTCATGTCCCTGGTATTTTGAGGACGGTGTGAGTTTCTGTAAACCGATACTATCTGTCACATTCAATTTGGGTGGAAATAATATGCCAGGATATTGATCACTGACTACAATTTTTATTTTGAAATTCAGCCCTCAGTTCCAATATTTTATATCATGTGGAGTATATAGCAGTAATTTTCTTTTTGGGTTAAAAGAAAATGGTCACACATGCCATTTTACATAGGAAATAATAATAATAATAATAATAATAATAATAATAATAATAATAATAATATGAGATCATCAGGCTGAAGTTGTTCCACAGCCCGCTGGCCTGGATAACTTACTGGGACAGCTGAGCAGTGCCAAGTCGTTAATGCAGGCCGACAGCACCACCTGGGTTTCCCTCTAACGACTAGTACAAATGTCCGCTGTATATTACGAAACACGTCCTCGGTAAACTCCTACACCGTCCGAAGACTGTGTCAGGCGCCTGAAGGAGGCCGTCAGTCTCCATGACAGCTCCTCACTAGCTGACCGGAGCTAACGTTCCGCTTCACCGTCACCGAAATGCTCGTCAACACCGGGGCCGCCGCTCACAATTAACGATTAGTAGAAATCACTCGACATGCACAGAAACTATATAACACTACCGACGAGGTGGGAAATTGTGTTTCACGGCGTGAAAAATATCGTCGAAGCTGAACTACATGATGACAAACAATACCTTGGTGCTGGGCTGCTTTTAAGTTGACTTGAGTTTCGTTTCGTTGTTGTTGTACATGCTATGATTACACAGCCAAGCTTTCACTTCGTCACTTCCGGGCCGTACTCTTCTTCTTCTGCTTATTATCATCTTCGTAGTGATGCTGGAAATCACTGCCCAAGACTCACTCATGGGATAATGCTAGGGTAATATTAAGTTTAGATTCAAATTTAGACATCCAACCAATATAATTTCATTTTGCATGTGTGGACTAGATTTAGCAGCACTAAATTACTCATATTGCCAAACCTAATTATCAGCACTGTAAACATTACACATAGTGATGCCATGTCCCTCTACTTTGTCAGTAAATTTACTTATTTGAATTCACCCTCTGTATGAAATGTGTCATGTAAATAAAGTTGCCTTGCCTTTAATAAATTTCATGCAACACATTATATTAGAAATCGTTTTATTGGCCCATTTAAAAAAAAAAGAGGGAGTAGGGAGTTCAG
This sequence comes from Lateolabrax maculatus, assembly GCA_031216445.1. NCBI lineage: Eukaryota > Metazoa > Chordata > Actinopteri > Acropomatiformes > Lateolabracidae > Lateolabrax > Lateolabrax maculatus. Next base: position 2,681,681 of record CM062201.1, read on the forward strand.
ATGCGGGTGCTGTTTGGTGGGAATCTGAAGGTACTGACATCTGGGGAGTGCAGTCACTGGGAGCTGGCCATACTTTGGCCATTCAGTTTCAAGTATGTTGCTGTAGTGGATGCTTGTTTGGTGAATAACAAAGGTCCATCCAAACCTACTTGATTAGGCAAAGAGGTTTTGAAACCTGCCTCCGAGCAACTTGCTGAGGGGCAGAAAGATTCTAAGCTGCCATTTTTACAACCTATAGGTTTGTTCATTTGAGTTAATGTGGGTTGGTTTGGTTGTTGTGAACTTCTGCCACCAACTGGCCAAAAATAGTAAAAGAAAACTGATGGCGCTTTAAACTTTTTCTCAGAAGTAAAAATGACTCATTAACCGATTCATGCTGTACACTGAGGTAGATCAGTTGTCCTTTAATCACCTGTCACATCTGAAACTTCAGTGTCATTAACTGTCTAATTACAAATGAATTCAGAGAAATAATTTGCATACATCACATTGCACATTTAATCATCAGCTGTAATACCATCATTTACTGGCCTGCAAGTCTACAGGTGCAAAACATGTCACTAGCACTAAGATACTGTGGCTTAAATTTTTCTCTAACATACATTATGGTTCACCAGTATAAGAAAAGCAATTGGAATGCTTGAAAAAAACAATCTAGCAGAGTTGCTCCATTAGCTCTATAAACTGGAATGAATAGGATGTAAAGATACATGCTCTTTAAAAGGTCTATAAATCTGGCTCAAAAGTTCTGAAGGCACATCTTGCATCAAACTATTTTTTTGCATTGATGTTTTAGTATGAATTGCGACGGAGGGACAGTGCCACAGTTTCACAGCAAGGAAGGTCCTGGGTGGGAACTCGATCCAGCATGCTGAGCAGTTTTTCTGTGGCGTTTGTAGGTTGTCCCTGTGTCTGCGTGGGTTTCCTTCCACCATCCACAGACATGCAGCCAGGTGAAGTGGGACATCTGAACTACTTATAGATGTCATTGTGAGTGTAAATGTCTGACTCTTGGCCCTGACGCAGGATAATCTTATTAGGTATCCTTGTTCCCTGTTCATAGAATTCATTAGGGAAAAATGTTAACAATTTGAAGTCACTGGATGGTGGGATATCTTCTCAGTGACTTACAGGTAGAAAACAAACAAGACCTCAGGTGGGTGCAAATATAAAAAAAATATGATTCAGCCTGACCAAAAAAAAATTAAAAAATATAAAGAAGACTACTGTTTCATGCATTAGTATTTTTGTAATATATTTTCACAACACATTTTTTGAGCCGCTCAGTGACTGGATGTTATTGATGGGATGAAGCAAGTAAATCTACAGCAATATATATTTGACAATGAATGAAATTTTGCTTTACAAACAGATTCTTGTAGTTTGATTTACTGAACAGACCCACAATCCCAGATTCAATCCCATTATTAGAACATCCATGTCAGAATGCTCAGTCCTTGTTTGCCAGCAGATCGTCCAGAATACGCTCACACATGTACAGGCAGCGAGGCACATGGAAGAACCCTGCAGAGGAGAAGACAAACAAAATTATCTCAAAGCAGGAAACTGCCCCGGGGCCCTGGACTCTCGGGGGACTGTGTGCACCACAAAAGCACAGTATCAACAGATATGATAAAGGCCTTAAATGGGAAGTCCACCACGTTAAAACATCACTTGAGGACATTTATCAGACTTCACCGAGCTCCTTCTGGAGACATTAAAAGCTTTATACTACTTTATTCACCTGGAAACACACGCTGATGTGGACAGTTGGTGGTGTTCCCCTTTAAAAGTAATCAAGAGTCTTGGTTTCACACAGAGCTCGAACCTAATAGGACTACACTACGTGGACTACCCAGCTGTTATTGGTCAAGAAATACAGCTCAAAACTACAATGTCCATCTGTATTTCATCCATGTAATTTGTTCTTACCTTTGAAGGGGCCTCCTTTAAAATCCAGTGCTATTTTCCCTTCTTGTGTCAAATAGCCAAACCACTCGCCACTCTTAGCATCAGGAAACTGCACAAAGTCAGGCACAAAAACAGTATATCATAAACAGATGTATATATTTTGTATAATCACAATCAACATTTAGTGAGCGTCAAAGATTCCATCTCCCTTCCCTTCCCATCCAATATTATGTAATGACTTGGTTTATAAAACGTTGATGGTTAAAGAAATAGTTCAACATTTTCTTTCTGAGACCAAGATGTGCAGATGGATATTCTGTATGTTAAGGATGGAAGCAGGGTAAAACAGCTGGCCTGGCCCTGTCCAAAGCTCAAAAACACACCTACCAAAAACCTAAAGCTCATTCATCAACATGCTATGCTATTTCTTGAGAAAGGGCAGTGTGTCCAGCTATAGCGCAGGTTGACTGTAGGTCTCTGTACAGGCACCATGCTACCATACCTGACAGCCTCATTTAGGCCCTAACTTAAGGTGTAGCCATTGTCACAGGTCCTGCTTTTCTTTCCACTGTCCTCCACAGTCCTCCACAGTCACTGCCCCTGGATGTTGTTCATCAAAATATACATCATCAAAATAGTTCCAGCATATATAACTCCCTCTAAGCCCACAAACTGTAGTTTTTTGTACTTTTCTATTTGAGTACGAATTAAACAAATGAGATACACTGTGTTATTTTTGAACTTTGGACGGTGCCAGACGAGCTGTTACCCTCCGCTTCCAGTCTTTATGCTAAGCTAAGCTAACCACATACTGACTCCAGCTCTTACAGACGTGGTTGAGATCTATCTAAACATCTCACTATCAAAAAGAATAGGCCTATAAGTAATAGAGAATGACCATATTTCCTAGAATGTTGAAAAATAAGTCATGAAAAACCTACAGTGCCTGATTGGCGCTGCAGTGTAAACTCACATGGCTGAAGGTGTATTCATAAACTTGAGAAAATCTCTCCAACAGCTCTGGCTTCTTGGTTTGACTGTAGGCCATCAGGAAGGCAATGAGAGCCTCACAGTGAGGCCACCACAGCTTCATACTCCACTCCAACTGGTCAAATACACAAGCAGAGTCAGACAGCCTGATTTGATGCATTTTATATAACGTGATCAACTAAATGCAAACAACATCTACTGTTACAAGCAAAAGGCAACTGCATCCGCTGCCAAAGGAAAATACCGCCATGGATGATTGATTCACCTGTGTGGGGCAGTGACCATCCACATCCAGGAAGTACAAGAGGCCACCATGCTCTTTATCCCAGCCGTACTGATAAGGGAGCTCCACAAACTTGTCGATGGCAGTCCTCTGGAGCTCCTCGTCCCCCCGCTCTGCACTGAACTGAAGCAGGAACCAGCCTGCTTCCAAGGCATGGCCTGAGTCAGGAGGATTAGCATGTGGAGGACAAAGGGAAAATGTAAAGTGTTGAGGTAGGCAACAAAGAACAGGAAAAAGAGTTTAACCCAAGCTTCCGCATGCACTCACTGTGCATGTGCTATTATCTGGCTGACTGGTCAGCAGGCAGTGGAGCGTTTACCTGGGTTCTGCAGTCGGCCCTGGCAACCTGGCAGCTCCACTCCCTCCAGTGACACGTTCTCCAAAATAGCTGTGCCGTCTCTCTGTATCAAGTTACAGAAGAAGACATAGGAAGTTTTACATTCAGCGTATCCTACCACGTAACCTTACTCAACAGCACATTTTGTGTTTGACTAACCTGGGTGTTTGCTTACAACCTGTTATGCGATCTCAGAAATGACTTGTGTGTGTCACTGACACTGTGTGTACAGTGTCAGTGTAACCATTTAAACTGATGCTAGTAAAGTAGACTGTAATAAAGTGTAATTTTCCTTTAACAACATTGACTGGGTGACAAAGTCCTTGAATAGACAACTTACATGGACAACAAATCATCAAGGGGTCAGGTGGCATGATACAGGTGGAGTCAGTAAGATTGACCAAGTTGCTAAAACTAAAGGTTTGTAGCAGAGCTACATACAGTACTTCCATGTTGACCCTTCACCTCCCTACAGCTGTAGATCATTTTCGTGCAGAGAACAAATAATTGTTTGGAACATACTGAGTTTTAGGGTTGGGTACTGGTACTAGTATGGGTTCAAATGTGGAAAGTACCCAGCCCTGTAAGTTAAGTCAATAGTGGAGAGTTGGCAGTCGACTACCTGGACGTGTTGTAGAATCTGCTGTACACACCAGCTGCCCAGCTCTCTGTACTTCTGAACCACCTCCTGCCCCCGGCCTTCAGTTAGCTGCTGCACCAGACACAACAGCATCATGGGAACTGCCATGCTGTTGGTGGGAACATCTCCAGGAAGCTGGGGCCGGCCCAGGCCCGACGAGTCCCCCTGAACCCACTCGATCAACTGCTCCATCATCTGTTCAGCCTCCAGCTAGCAACACAACACAGCATTACTTCCTCATGGAGGCTGAGTCACTAGTGTTCACTAACTGTGTGCACATAACACGCAGCATGTTAACTAGCAATGCGCCACATCAGCCCCTAACGCCATAGTAATTCACACATGCTTCAAAGCAAATTAAAGCATTTATTTTTAAACAAAGTGGTGCTGACTGTATTGCAACATTTATCAAAACTGAACTTTCACACTTTAGACAGTTATTTCCTGTGTATCCACGCATTCCCCTCATATTTGATGTTCACATTTTTTGTTTTGAGTGGAATGTCTTGACAACTATTGGATGGATTGCCATCAAATTTGGTACAGGCATTCATGTTCCCCAGAGGAAGAGTGCTGCTGACTTCAGTGATCTCCTGACTCTTCATCTAGTATTTTTGTTTTAAAGTGTAAGTGTTTTGGCTCATTTTAAAATGTAGATTGACCACAAAAAACAAAACATACAAAGTAAAATTAATGTTATGAATTTGCCATATATATATATATATATATATATATATATATATATATATATATTTTATTTTTTTGATACATCTTTGGATAAAGATCTTATGACTCCCACAAAGTGTAGATTAAACATCAGTTTATTCCTCAATAATGAGTACTAAAAGTGTTCTGGATCTGATCATGGGAGTTTTCTGTTGCCTGTCACACTACCACAACCATGTCAAGATGACATTTGGGACCATTTTTGGGGGAACTGGGATCTACATTTTAGGGAACTAGTTTTACTGTAGCTTTTTCAACATCCTTTTCTGTTTCCTGTTCACAATCAGTAGAGCACAAACCCAAACAATCTATGTCCCAACACAATGGACACAGTTTGTATCTGCCTCTCTAAGACAGGATCATTGTGTCTTTCAGTCTCTTATTAATCGCAAATACTTGTTACTATAAAATCAAGGTCAGTACATTCATCCCCACAATATGAAAATGTTTGACATAATGAAGAACATACAACAAATGATTTTAGAATTCTTTGAGCCTCATCACGAGTGGGACTAACTGTAAGATTTGACCTCATTAAAAGCACCACAGAACAGCTCAGTGAATCACCGAAATTCAAAACGGTTCTTTCTTCAAGAGCATGAATATATGTGTCATCAATATATATTACGCATTATTTTGTGTTCAATTGAAAATTGTGGCCTGAATGTAAGAGCACACAAATATAAAAGGATTGTTTGATAATGATTAACATCCATTCAAAACTTTATAGAAGGCTACGCAGTCTTTAAGGTTTTTAACATTTTGTGCAAAACGTTGACAGGCTGTAACGAGTTGACTAGTTACTAGCTGTCAATGACTGAAATGTATACGTTGCTTGAAATATGCAAATAAAAATGATAAAATATAAAATAAATTCTCAGTAAATTGACCATGATGATGATGATGATATGGTGAAGACAATATGAATTTAGCACTAAGCTTATTTTAGTTATACATTTTATTTAATGAATTTCAGTGTCTTATTTAAACTCCAAATTCATTCAGATAAATCAAACAAGTGTGTTTTTGAATACAGGCAGGCTGTCTGTACATGAGGTACTGGACCACTCATGAATTTCTTTCATGCCAAGACCGACACGCCACTTCGGAACAAATCTGCTCCTGACTGGTTCTTGCATGAGGCCCACTGTCTGGAGCGGAGGATGTGCTCATTCATTTCATGGCAGTTCATCCATTTGACTTGGATATGTTTTGTGTCCAGAGGACATTTTGGCCTGAGAGTATAGCTAAATGGTAAAGGGCTGCATTCATGTACTATAGCACTTATATTCAGCCTCCCACGCACCCATTCACACACCCGTTCACACACCATGCTAGGTGTTGGCCTTATCACTTGGAACAATTTGGGGTTCAGTGTCTTGCCTAAGGACACTTGTGTACAGGACATGTGTACAGGAGGAGGGGGGATTGACCCGCCACAGACACAGTTAGACAGAACTGGATAATAATAGGGGCCATTCTTCTGGGACCCTCAATTTCATGCAAATTCAGCCATTCATTTTTGAGAAACATTGGACCAAGAGTTGGTAAAAGGGGAAAATTTGGCCTGAGAGGGAAAGGTTATGAGTGTCACCAAACTTTGAGGACCAGGAATAGTCATACCATATTTCATAGCAATTTGGTCAGCAGTGAGAATATCATCCTCTGCAGCATTGGACAGACTGACAAACACTGCCCCAGAAGAAGCAGGGCAAACACTTGTATAACATAAAATATAGAATTAATAATGTCTTAGTACCTGCATGTCCTTGTCACCAGTGACCCTGCTCAGCTCATCCATGGCCATGATGTAAAAACACTCGCTGAATATAGTCCTCTGAATTTTGACAGCTTTACCATCTCGTGTTAAGCAGAAGGCACACTTCCACTGGCCACTACTGCCGCTGGAGACACGGGCAAACTTTCTCAGGAATGCTCCTCCTGAGGGGGAAACAGAGCACTATAACATTAGCGTATGATTAGACACATCACTTTTCAGACAATGTTCTTCAATATACATTGTATCTTTGTTAAGTTCATGTTTTGACTTCAATCTCTGGGCATATCCTATGGTCAAAACCCTTTTAAAGCTTTGTGGCTTATTTCACAAATAAATGGTGTTCAAGCTGAAAGCATGGCTCCTTTTTCTATAAAGGTGACATTTTGCAGATCCAAGGTTTCCACCCAACAGTGACAACATGTTGTGCACTTTACTGAGCCTTGCTGACGATTAGCAGAAAGTACAGAGCAAACACTATCATGACTGTCATTAATCACCCACAGAAGAACAAAGCACTGCACCATCTGTTGCAAAGATTTACCTGTGGATGTGTGAAACTTTGAGGTTATATTAAACTCCACAGTCATTCAAATAACTCAAATCCCTTACTTTCTATATGCTGAGAACCTATGAACTATTATCTATAGCCCCTTCCAGACATGCAACACTTAACATAAATTAACCTCAATGCATGTGTTGTACTGCCTTATATCACTGTAATACATATATTATCTCAACCATGGTTTCTTATTCACAAAATCAATTTTTTAGACTAAGAAATACTGTGAAATAGCCATTTTTAAGGTGCTGAGGAATTGTATCTTCTCATATCAGATCAGTCTATAAAAAAACATGTAACTGATGTAACATGTATCAGTAGTTTCAGTGTTAAAAGCAGGGGTTAACGTCCCTCACATTCACAATGATTATTGGAGCCTGCAACGGCAAAATACATTTTAAAATACATTAGTTATGCACCCTGAGAGATCAGAAAATGCTTTCTTGCTATAGTAGATGGCCAATACTGTGCAAACAAGCAGCTCTTTCCATGCTGCCATGTCACTTTAACACATCATGTCACTTTAACAGATAAATGAAGCCAGCAATGTTCCGATTTCACTGCAGGCATAGAGATATGGTTAGGAGGATCAATAAATAAAAACAATGCAATCTCCTTCCTATACCATGTAGATGGTAGATGAAAGGTCAAGGGGTCATGGAAAAGATTAACCATGGAGGATGCAGGACTCTGTCAAACTATCTTGCTGTGACCGAACATTGTCACACTGAAAAAAACTGGGTAGCTTTTGATGAATCCAAACAGTTCATGATAGTGGACTTGACCTGCTAGCAGAATCGAGCTTTACATTCACACACCAGCTTTTGCCGCTTCAAGGATTTCAGGCTTGCGGAAGCGATCCATGGTTTGGTACAGGCGACAATACATCCACACCTGTGAAAGAAACAAGCCACAGTGTTCACATAACATCTGATGACCACATTTCATACAGTGGATTACTTGTTTTACTTAGCCAGTGTCACTACAGGGACTTACCTGTCGACCCTGCAGCCAGACATACTTCAGCTCATCATAGACCTTCCCATCTCTCCCAATACAGGTGAAGAAGCCTCTGAAACAGGAAGCAAAGACTCAAGTTCATCACAAGGACACCGAAACAGCGTTTCCCATACATAGGTTCTATTTGTGCAACCCACCCAGGTGGATTAAGACCCTCCCAGGTAGCTAAAATCCAATCAATCAAGATGCGCAATTAACATTTTATAATGTTCACAGACCAGCAGACCTTGCATTCGTTATAGCTGGCATGCGACTTCCTCGGTTCGGAGCGCCCAGTGAACCAAACAATTACTGTCAAATTAGCTTGGAACAGAAAATGAAACAAACAGCTGTAGCATGCTAGGCTAAGCCCAGTTAGCCAGGTTAGCCAAGCTGATGTAGTGCTGCTGCCATCCTCCCATGACCTTTAGACCCATTGTACGGGAGCTGTACAGTTTCCCAGTTAGCCACAGGGAAAATGGATGGACAAAAATGGACAACGATTAGTGTCAAACTGTATGCAGACATTGTTCTGCTGAAGTCGGTTATGTCTGTGGATACACCTCAAACATGTCATTCACGAAGGCATCACCCAAATGTGTCGATAAGGAGAACAAGACAAAAACAGACAGGAGGGCGAGTCCTTCTCCCCGCTCCGTTCAGGCTGCCCTTTCACTGCAGATCCAGACTACGCTAAAGCAATAACTATTGCTACAAGAGTGTTTATCACTGCTGGTATGCCACCATACTCGGTAGGAGAGAGCTGAATACAGGATTTTAGCATCTGGTCAAAGAGCTTGAGTTCTGCTACCTTGGGCCTTCACGTGTACATTTCAGTCAGTCTGCTGTGCTGCCCGGCATACATACAGTTGTTCAGGAATGAACAACAGGACAGTGGATGCTTACGATGGAGCATTACTAACATTTGTGTTCATTGCATTTACGGCATCCGTTATTTCTTATTGACAATTTGCTATCTGAGTGCCCTAACTGTTATAGTCAGAATTGTGGCCACTGTTGACTGTTCACACCGCCTTTGTTTGACTTGTGAACCCATCCGTCACAGCAGCCACCACCCCAATTAAGTCTTCAACCTGTGGGAAACACTGCAGACTGCATGCACACTACAACTGCTCAGCATTAAAGTTGGCAGTATCACTTGAAAAAGCCATGAGCAGACAACATTTTCATTTCAAAACCATCCCCAAAACCAAGTGTAAAGTAGTACCCGTGCACGGTGTCATGAGAGTATTTGAGCCAGAAGTCCACTACGTTGTCCAGTTCTTTGCAGATTTGTTCCCGCCACTCCGTCAGCTTCACCACAGACATTGTTCCCTTCAAAAAGAACACAAAAACCAGTTTGTGATCAAAGGTAAAACTTTTGCCTTGCTTATAAGAATAGACCTAACAGAACATGTATTGAAAGTCTCCTGGTAAATGTGGCGCCAAAGATGCTCTTGTTAAATAACAAATGCCAAAAAATGGGTTCAATACAATACAATCTCATAATGTAATAAGTATCACACCAATGCTTCAAGTTGAAATTGTACTCCAAAAAGCTTTGCTTGCTGTACTGGTTCAGGAGTGGTTATCAACTGCGTTCAGACCTTTATACTGTGCCCATAATGTTTAACACATCTTTGAATGGAGTGTATCACTTTAGCTGTTTTTGTACGTTTTATTGTGTTTGGTGTTTGGTTTGATATGGGGCTAACGTTGTAACTATATCATTTGCAGATGTGTGTGTCAGTTAAACTGTATTTCAATCTGTGTGTGTAGTGACATTTAGAAAGGGTGTAAAAAGATGTCTAAATGTAAAAGAATCGCAAAAAATATATTTAAAAAAACGAAGATAAATGGATTTTTATTAATGAATGAAAGTATTTAGCTGAGTTCCACCTCACATATACCTCTCTACTGGCCGTCATGTGACTTCTGCTACACTACACTTATGAGTGTTTTCAAGATTTGACATCACACACATCACTGCCTTTATTCACTTATTACACTGCTTTAACAGCTTGATCACCTCGTCAACTTTGTTGTTGATTGCATAATACAACTGTGTTATGCAATTATAGTTTTCCAAGTCTTATGAACTTTATATAAGGACACAGAGCATCTGTATGTGCACAACGCTGATGCAAAGGTTTTTAGTGCACTAATTAGTTCACAGCTGCATTTCTATTCTGAGATCTTTGGCTAGTTTTGTTCAAACAGGAAAACTCTTCTATTTGACACACCATGCAGACTGAAACTGAACCAGACAGGAATCTTACATTGTGACATTACAGAGCTGGACATTTTTATCTGCCTCATCAGTGATTCATTCCAAAGCTAAGATTTCTTTCTCTAAAGTTGCATCACACATTGACTTCACTGGCTTTTCAAAATAAGTTAATCTCTGATAACTTGTGTTACTGTATATGGGATGTCATCAGAATCACAGTGTAATTTAATACTACATACCATATTTAAGTATAAATGAGTTGAAGTGAAACATGTTGAGAATGTGTTCTCTGGATTTTCCAGAGGTCACTGCTTCTGGAAAGACACTCTGCTAGAGATGTTTTTATGTTACCTTTAAAGGTTTGAATCTAAATTCCATTCACCTCCACTGTATTAGGATGGTGGCTGAAAACCCAAACTATTTGCATGGCTCAACAGTAAAAACACCAGCAAGTAGGCCTACTGCACTTATTATCATTTTAAACTACTTTTTCTTTATAGAGTGAAATATGTACTTACTTACTCCACTACAATTATTTAACAGCTAGTTACTGTGTAGATGAATACTTTAAACACAACACATGGGTTTCTGTTTATAATAAATGATACAGATTGCACAAGCACACAGGATGTCTGATAACACTTCTGCACTTTTACAGACACATTTTAAATGCTGGACCTGTACTTATACAGAGTATTTGCTACGGAGTACTTTGAGGCAGGTCAATATCAATACTTTTACTCACGTTAAGGGTGAGACGTCTTCCACCAACTATAAGGATAATATGCGTTTTTTATCCCTTTTCCTTTAACGTTGAAGGCTAAACGCCGGGATATTGCCATCTAATTTACTGGCTTTCGCCATCAAAAATCAATAGTAAAGTTAGCAAGCTAGCCATAATTTGCCTTTTAAACTACAATCCGACGAAAGGGTTTAAGATGTCTTGTTCCGTGGTCTTGTTAAAGTGCGAGAGAAACGTCAGACAACATATCGCAAAGAATAACGGACGGTAAGGATCAGCAGCAGCGAGGAGACGGAGCGGGTCTTACCTCGGGTCCGCTGTCTGTGTGTGTGTGTCTGTGTGTGTGTCTGTGTCTGTGTGTGTGTGTGTGTGTCTGTGTGTGTGTGTGTGTCTGTGTGTGTGTGTCTGTGTGTGTGTGTGTGTCTGTGTCTGTGTGTGTGTGTGTGTGTGTGTGTGTGTGTGCGTGCTGACGGCCGGTCATATGACTCTGCTGCAGCGGACCGGGGGGAGGAAGTGGACTGGGAAGCGCAGCACAGCGAAGCTAACGGACTGCAGGCAGCTGTCCTGTCCGAAGACCGGAGTCTGCACATGTGGCCCAACATGTGGATTACTTGATAGTTTGATAGAGGATCCTGCAGGGTGGAGGTCAGGGAGCTGAGTGGAATCATGTCAGACAACCGGCGGTGGTTGTGCAATATTGTTGGAAATAATGTTTATTTTTTATTCTAACTTAAAAGGAAAGAAAAAGGATTTGTGACCCAAACCCGAATACAGGCATGAAATCAGACGATACTTGACAAATACAATACAAAGTTTTTCAAATATAAGAACATTGGAGGAAAAAAGGTTTAGCGTCCATACAAAACAATAAACAACAGCAAAAAAGCATGTTTGGCTATTCAAGACATGCAATATACAGAGAAACTCAGTGCTGACTTAACCTGCCCGGGGGACACGTGGTGGAAGAGAGTAACTCGGGGCTCATTCAGCCGCTGGATGTATTATAATGGATTATAATGACTATCCACTGTCCCATCACTGCTCGTCTGGGAACCAGACAATCTGCAGCTCATGTTTCTTTGCTGTGGCAGATACGTCTGGCCCTTCTTCCATACTGGTGGTTTACCCAGCAGGAGGCGGCTTTAATACGATGACTGACAAGGAGCTGAACAGAGCGTTCCCCGGCCGGCTACAGCGGCAGGATTGAACGGACTGGACGGTAAATGTTCTCTAAAAGAAGAACAAACAACTGCACTTAAACTTTATGTTGATAAGAAATATGTGTTTGCTGAACTTGTTGCAGGACGTACCGGCCGACAGGACGGCGCTGCGTCGCTCTGGTTTTCCATTGGAAAGCAAAATGAGACTGACTGAAACACACTAAGGAGCAGCAGCGGGCTGTGGGTAGCTACGGTCCATGAATTTAACCTGCCGAGGTAACGAGGGAAAATACTGGCAATGTGATTTTATTTAGTCAGCTAGCTGTCTAAACTTATATTACAGAAAATAACAGCTATAAAATAGAGGCATCTTTCTTTGAGTTTCAGGTACTCTATTGTTAGCTCGCTGCTCAGTCGCTCTTATATATTAATATGGAAGACAAAAAACGTAACACCTGTTTTTAATTTTCGTTGTATAAAAACCCAACATAGATTTCTTTATCTAATCTTTATTTTCTTTTTGTTCATTAAATTGAATTTACAGTATTCTTCATGGTTTCTTTTGGTTGACCTCTGAAATGTAGCCTGTTTGCTCAGAACCTAATGCTTAATGGTTGGACTCCGGGCTGTTTTGCAGTGCGCTGTATTTGGGCTTCATGACTTTTCATTCAATTTATTTCACATTTCTGCATTTCCATCAATGTTTGAATCTTTCCATAAAATTATTACTATAAAATAAAGGAACTTCAAAATCCAATACAAACAGGTGTGTCCTGTCTGCCAAGTATAGTAATCATTTGTGGTACTGACTTGAAGTCCCTGGGTCAGGTTAAGTATTGAAGAAAAACCTTTTTTTACATTATATTTATGTAAAATAAATTAATGAATTTAATTAGCAGTCAACATAAGTGTGCTACATGAGACCAATTTAGTATCATTTTTTAATCATACTTTCCACTATTATTGGCAAGTCAACATGCAGGATATTTTCTGTCTTGAGCCCTGGGTCATACTCCTCATACTGTATATATTGTAGCATATTCATTACCACTGATCTACTGTTAATGCTGTTTGTACTGTATATATCGTAGCATAGTCATATCTACCCCCTACTATTTAATTATTTCTTACCACTAATCATACAGAATGTACATTACTTTGCACTTTACTGCACTTCTTGCATTTGTTTTTTAATGGTCAGTTTGACTAATTCCTGCACTTCATTCTCAGTTCTGAATGCTTGATTATAAATTGCCCATCGTTGTTACTGTTACTTGTTCATTGTGGAAGATTTAATGCTTGGAAAAATAAACTTTTGGCTTCTCAACTTTTTTGTGGAAAATCTATTGATTCATCTGCACACTTTATCTATTTTACTTGACCGTAGCCTGTAGTTTGTCATTTATAGAACAAGAACTTAATGGTAATGCCTATTAACATTTAAATATTTCCGCTCTGTTGGGTAGGCCTGCCTTACAGTTAAACACAAATTAGTTTGTCTCATTATTTGGGACTACCTCGAGCAAACTTTCATGGGAAGTTAAACCTACATAATGACTTCAGTTAATTCCTGTTCATTCATAAATATTTCAACTCCGAACAATTCGTCTCCCTTTCATTGCTCAAATATTTATAGCCAAAAACCCAAGAGTATCTAGCTGTAGATGAAATGGCAGATATTATCCAGGAGACATCAACAGAAGGCCTGATCGCAATTATTTGAGCTGACCAAGATCATTTTGCATAATTTTTGGATTTTACAATTAATGGAATTTTAATCCAATGATGTCACGACAAATAGAATGTGAATTAAGTGCCTTTAAAACTGGCTGGTTGAGGTAAATACCTGAGCACAAGGTTTCAAAGTCAGGGGAAAAAAATCTTAATTACCTTAGACCTTACTGTTATTTTGATAAGTTCTTTGTTTCAGCTAATATGGGACCATATTTCATGCTTTCTGAAGCAAGATGATAACAGAGGGGTGCCAAAAACTGGTTTCTTGATTTCTAATGGGGAGTCTCCCCTATGTATAAAACAGTGTGTTTGACAGCCCTGGCAAAAATTATGCTGGAGATCTTTAACAGAAAGTCCTTTGCTGCTTCATTTCAGTCTATTTAAACCCAGTTGAGAATTGCTGTGCTATCAGAACAAACACTTGATCTGTTCTGTTATATTCAGTACATTATTATTTATTCTGGCAATACAATACTCATCTACAACAACTCTTAGGAAAGGCGCGCCACAAGGATGCTTGGGGTGGACTGCACACATGACAAATATGACAACAATATTATAAAATTTGCTGAAGACACCACAGTGATTGGACTGATAAGTGACAGTGATGAGAAGACTGATAGGAGCAAAGTGAAAGCCTGAGCGCTATGTTGTCATGACAACAAGCTCTCTTTTAATGGCATTAAGACAAATCATAATTGACTTTGGGAAGACCAGAGGGAATTATACTCTTATTTCAACAGGTTGTCTGTCAAAACTGTTGGCAGCTTCAGATTGGTGGACACACACATCACAGACACACTCACATGGTCCTTCACCACCACAGCAGAGGCTATACTTCCTGAGGCACCTCAAGAGGGAACCGATGTACCATCAAGAGTATGAGAGGACTGTAAAAACTTTGAAAGGACTGTAAAAACTTACCACAACTCAGGGACATTTACAACATTCGCTGCAAAAGGAAAGCTTATAACATCATTAAGAACCCCAGCCACCCTACTCATGGACCGTTCTCTCTCCTTCCATCTGTTATATTGGCCATTGAGAAACTGCAACGCTCTTTCAAGCATTGCAACATTTTCTTAGTAATTTTAAACTGATACTTAACGCAAATAAAACAAAGTTTATGGTTTTCTCGAAATCCCAAAACATAGACTACTGCAATCTCCATATAACTCGTGTCAATGGTTTCAATATTGAAAGGGTTACAGAGCACAAGTATCTTAGCATCTGGCTGGACCACAAATTTACATTTAAATATCACATCAGGAACCTTGTTGGCAAATCACAACAAAAGAGTAGCTTTTTATACAGAAATAAAACCAGTTTTCCTTTGATTTGCAGGAAGAGGATTGTTGAATCAACCTTCTTATCAGTTCTGGACTATGGGAATGTAATTTACAGACACCATGCTGCCTCCACAGATTCTGTTTACCACTCAGTCCAGAGGTTCATTACTTGTGATAGCTATAGTACTCACTGTGAGGGAAATTGGAGAGCTGGTTCACTCGAGACAGAAGAAGCTTCAGGAGAACCGGATGTCTTAAGCAGGAATATCTATTAAAGCTTGATCAAGGCGAATGGGGAAAACAACATGTGAAACATGCTGCTACCCAAATCTGAAGATAGTCTCCTGAAGCTCAGTATTTAACCCTCCCCAGAACTGCTAAGATTCACTACAATCCAAATAAGGTTATTTCTGACTCAGCTTTGCAGGACTTGAGGATTCTATTGGGTATTGGATCTAAACAAGCAACTATGCCCGCCTTAGTTTACCTTGCAACAGCATAGCCTCTCTATGGTCTCTCTTATCCAGCGCCTCCAAAATTGGCGCCAGACTGTTGAGTCTAAACCCGAATACAGAAGATTTCTAGCTGACCTTGGTCTACCAGGCGCACAGAGAAATGCAGTTGTACTGACATGTGAAGCCCTGTCTTCATTTGTTTTTAACCTACAAAAAGGAAAATCAGTATATGTATAAAGCTCTGGTCAGAAAATTACCATCATCTGTGTTGCATTGGAGTCCTGGTCATCTTTTAACTTGCTCCAGTGCCTGGCTGGTTCTTCACGTACCTCCTGCCACAACTGATCTTGAAAGGTTTGCTCTTAGTACTAGTGCAGCAGACTCATGGAATCTCCTGCACCGTGACCTAAAACTGAAAAGTCTTGTACCTCTTGGACACTGTTTTAACTGATTACATTTGTTGATAGAAGTTATTTTAACAGATTTTGTTATCAATTGATTGGCGGTCTGGCTCAGGAGGTAGAGCGGTCGTCTAGTAAATGGAAGCACCTCCAGAGAAAGTGTCAAAGTGTCTGTGAGCAAGACACTGAACCCCTGACCTCTCTTGATGAACAGTTGGCACCTTGCATGGCAGCCTCTGCCTCACTTTGAGTGGTCAGTAGACTAGAAAAGCGCTATGTTAATGCAGTCCATTTACTTTTTTGTGTGTTTGTATTTTACATGGTGTAATCTGGGCATTGTTGTAAATGCAGGGAGCCCCTGATTGATTGCTCTGAGAATCTTAAACAAAGGTTGGAATGAAAAACATGTTAGAGGAGCATCAATTCTTATACCAGCCGTCTCAGTAACAGTGACTTGCCACAGACACTCCCACATGCACTAATCTCTTTTTGGAATGTATGCAATGTTACATGTGAGTTCTCTGGGTATATGGTTGTGTGGACTGTGAGGGTTGCTGTGGGCTTCATATGTTATATATAGACACAAAGGAATTCCACTGTACATGTGACAGTCACCTTGAAGTTGAAAACCCTTGAATAGTAACAATCCAAATTGTATTATATGACCCTTCATTAGACATTAGACATCCTCAAGAATCATCAGGTCTTTGTAATGTATTATATATTTACAATTAATTTCATGTGAATCATAAATTAATACATATTTAGACAACAGTGATTCAAAGAAAGTACAATTATGATGTGATTATGAGTGATTTGATGTGTGTTAAAAACATGAATAATATATAAGAAGCTTTCTGAACGTATATCAGATATAGCAGTCTACTTAACAGTATACTGGCTGTATTTTATGTGCGCTGTCCTATTCATAAATGTCTTTTTGAGGAAATGTCGTGGATGATGTCCAGAGGCATGAAGGGTTCCTTCTTTGGTTCCCACTGTATTGTTGAGAAACCAGCAGGTGGCAGCATGGACCTCTTCCCAGTGGATGCTGTGAGTGGTTTTGGAAAATTTACCGTCCAGTCCGTTTAATACTGCCGCTGTAGCCAGCTTAGAAAGTTCCGCATCGGTGGCAGCCATCTTGGTTATTTACAAAGATACCTGAACGGTGCTCCTCTTTCTCAGTCATAAACCCACCTGATACTAGTTAAAGCAGATACCTGTACCAACAAAATCGGCCTGAATGGGAGAAGGGCCAGAGCAAATAAAACATGAGCTCGCAGTTTTGTCTGTTCCCAGGCTATATTAATTAGAGTGTGTAGAGTGTAAGCACGTAGATTTGGTAAAAAGCCAATCTCCCCTTTACTAAGGACATTGTGTTCCATAAGGAAGGCCAACATCCGGGCATTGATAATGCTGCAAAAAACCTTCCTAAGACTATTGTTAACACAGATGCCTCGGTAGTAATATCTCCACTCTTATGTATTGGGGAAAAAACGATCATATATAATGGCAAGTAAAACTATATGTTGTAAGATTTCAATTAAATCAATGGTTATTCATTACATAAAGTACAGAATGTAATCAGGAACAAAAGAGCAGGCAACAGCCTGTATTATCTTACGTTTTTTTTAAATCTTTTTAACCAAGCAGTTGCTTTAACTCTCTGATGTCTGAGTGTTGGCCACTACCTGTGTGTAGGTATTCTGCATCTCAAGGGGTGGCATAGCTTGAGCCATGTCAGGCTGTCCTTCTGCATAGTATGCTGCTCCAGGTATGTGCTTTCGAGGTCTGGCACCACTGCGTGCCTGATTTGTAGTGTGCGGGGTCTGCCAATTTGGGCTCCGGTTGGCTGGGCTCTGGTTGGTTGGGTTGTGGTAAGTTGGGCTCTGGTAGGCTGGTTATATTTCCCAAAGTCCATTGCATTCCACTGTGCTTTTAGGAAGATCTATACTCCATTGAATGCATTGAAAATATTAATACTAAAATATAGTTTCCCACAGAAACTTCTGAAACTGTGATAGGTGAACTCTAAACCCTGTAAAATATTTCAATGAAGACAAGTTTTATTGTCAAATACACAATACTAAGAGTTAGAATAGAAACTGAATTTAGCAATTAGATAAAATAAAATAGGATACAATTATGAAGTGAAGGAGCTGAATATTTGTATATTTCAACCACTTTCATTGTGTATGTGTGTGTGTGTGTGTGTGTGTGTGTGTGTGTGTGTGTCCAATCTCAGGTTTGTGAGCGACAGTTGTGACAGCAAGACTGGGATCTAGCACTACCACCCACAGGAGTCGAAGACCATGGGTGGGTGAACAGACTGGACCTTTACCCTCTCCCTGGACATATTATATAACAAAAAATGTTTTGTTTTGCCTTGGATATTTTGTGCTATTCACCAAACTTATTTCTTGGCTTAAATTCAACAGTTGCTGCATGATTGATGTTCACATTGCGTGCAAGTTTAATGTGAATGTACATAAGAACATAAGATAACATTGTGATATGAATATGATATGTAAAATATGAAGGCATACACACTGTAAATGTTTTTATTTACAGTAAATGCATTAATATTTTTCGTATCTGTTCCCTACGTTATGGGAACAGTCCCCCTTCCTTCCAAAATTAAACACAGAAAAACTGATTAGTTCTGTCTATCTACCACTCCCTAGAAATGCTATTATATACATAAATACAAGTGTTGTCAATATAGTAATCATGTTGTAGTGCCATTAAAACAATAGTCCTCATTAGCTGGCATAGTAGCATATTATCACAGTCATTTTTAGGTCTGCTTTAGAATATTGCTGCCCTGTGGTATAAACTAAGTAATTCATCTAAATATATATGTAAATAATAATAAAGTAGCAGACATATAATGATGGAACACAACAGTAATCAATGGACATGAAAATCGACTGAAAATGCTGTAAATATATTCACCGCTGCTGTCTCCCGCTGAAAACCATTCAAACCGGTTGAAAGTGCTGATGAGTTTGGAACTATTGATAGCTGCATGATCCACGTGATCGTCTGGTGACGAGATCAAAGAATGTCGTAACTGTCTCTTTCTATGGCACTTGTTGGGCTCTGGTAGACTGGCCTCTGGTAGGCTGGACTCTGGTAGGCTGGGTTTTGGTTGGTTGGGCTCTGGTAGGCTGGGTTGATGGCTGATGGAATTGGTGGAGGGCTGGGAAGACTGGTCTTTGGTTCTGCCTGGCTGCTGGAGCCAGTCTGTGACCCTGTGTCTCTAGTCTGACTTTCAGGGTGCTGCTCTGTGGTTTCCATCACAAGTAGCTTCTTCTCCAGATTGTCTCTTTGAGTGGCACCTGTAAAAATATATTTTTTTGTTAATACATTTCCATCCCTTTAATGTCAGATCTTGTTTAACTAACACTGTAATATATAGTTTTAACCCTAAACCTAACCATTGATATGTTTCTAACTTTCAAAGAAAGCCATTGCCATCAAGCGAATAAGATGTTAAATCCAGAGTCATTTCCAATCCCTTTAATGTCAGCTCTTGTTCACTGTAGTTTTTACTGTAATTTTTACGTTTGTGTCAGTTACACATTATTTCACCTACCTGTAGGTGGCAGAGTAAGATGTCTGTGGCATTACTGCAAGACACGTAGAAGAAGACCAGTTTCAGAAAAGGGTTGAAGCATGGATGTATAAAGAGAAGTGGATACAGCGTTGGAGGCGCTGCCTCGTTCGTTCCTATGGAAGTTACTCAGTGGTGCATGAAGCAAACATCCGAGTATTCAGTATGTGGAAGTTTACAGATTTTCCCGCTCTGTTGGGCCCATAGAGCTTGCGTACTAGCGTATAGTTAAGCCCCGCCTCCCAGCCGCTCGGTCCTGAGCTTGTTCACATGACCGACAGACTAAAGTACCTCTGGATTCAGCTGTTAATGAACTTTACAACTTTTAGGACCTAATGATTTAAATAAGGGCTATTAAAGTGTTAGAACTGGAGAAGTTGATGTACATAAAAAAAAAATATCAATGTTAGTCAATGGAAAAAAGTATTTTTGGGCCCAATGGCATCATGTGATGGACCGGGAAGTTGTAATTCCACCACTTGGCCGCTATGTCAAATTGGCTTTAAAGTGCGGCGCACTTCCTGGGGGCTTTGGTCGAAGACCATGTTGGTCATGGAAGTGCGTGTGTGCTCGGTGCTGTAGTACCGCCAGCTTGTATGTTGTGCCAAGTCTTGCCACAAACTAATAAAAGTGAATGTTTTCCTACACCACTAACTGTCGCAGTCTGGATGGTGCAACAATTTGGAGGCACCACTTGCATAAATATATACTTAACTTAACTTCTCTGACTCTGAGAGAAAAGCATGGTAAACACTGGTGTGTGGGAGCAGTAGACAACTAGGTAAGCTAACAAAGATATAGCTAACAGTTGAAGTCTAGCTAGTACAACGCTGACCTGTTTTGTTGTTTTTCAAGTGTTGTCGAGTGCAAAACGCTTCAAGCAAGATGTCGGAGCACCGAGAAGAGTTTCTCTTGGAAAAAGCAAAAAAGTTGCTGGAAGTGTGGGTCCACTAATAAACTTGGTCAAATTTCTGGCCATGAGAGCTGCACCATCCAAAGTAGGATGAATGGCGTCTCTCCTCATCAGACCAGGTCTCCCCCAGAATGTGGTCCAATTATCTACAAGGTCCACATCATTTGCTGGACACCACCTCGACAACCAGCGGTTGAATGACGACATGCAGCTATACATTTTATCACTGGTCAGATTTGTCAGGCGTCCAGAGAAAACTACGGAGTCCGACATTGTCTTTGCGTAGTTACACACCGACTCCACATTAATTTTGGTGACTTCCGATTGGCGTAATCGGAAATCATTACCGCCGACGTGAATTACGATCTTACAGTATTTACGTTTACATTTTGCCAGCAGTTTTAGGTTTGACTCAATGTCGCCCGCTCTGGCCCCGGGGATACACCTAACTATGGCCGCTGGTGTCGCAAATTTCACGTTTCTGAGGATTGAGCTGCCAATTATCAGAGTGTGTTTCTCAGCGGGTGAGTCGCTGAGGGGGGAGAATCTATTCAAAACATGAAGGGGTTGGTGGTAAACCGTGGGTCTCTGCCTGGGACAATGCCTCCTTCGGACAGTCACCCAGCTGCCCTGACTTCCCGGCTGCTCAGGAGCTGCTGGGGGACAGCTAACAGGAGCTGCACTGGGTCGGTCCGCACCGACTATAGGGCTAGGTTTGGGTTAATCTCAGTCTGTGTGGTCCAAAAGCTAAAACAACAAAGTCTGACGAGATAATAGTTCCAGTACTAGTGAGCAGTGACGTACTACAAATACCCATAATATGCTTCAATGCTATTGAAGCGTTAATGGGGATAGTGGGGACCAGATTAAGCCCAGTGAAAGAGTAGCTCTGCTCAGAAATTCACTAAGACTAGGGTCAGGAAAGGCAGAAGCGCTGCTAAACCTTATTCAGGGAGCTAGAAAAGAGAATGTTATATACCTGGTCAAAACAGGACTCACATTGGTTGTAGTTCCAGGGGGACAAATAAAGTGCATTAGCTGCCCTGTCAAAACAGATATCAAGGTAAAAACTGAAATGCTCTTTGAGCCTGGAGAGAACATTTCATTGGAAGAGGGATTGGAAATTACCTGTCAGCTGGTAAGCATTTCCTACTCCTCATGTAAAGTGAACATCTTTGTGAGAAATACAATGCACCATGACATCACAATGCCAGGTAAAACTGTGATAGGGAGCATACAGATGATAACATACAGTAACCCGGTGTGCCCAGAGGAACACAAGTTTGATTTAGTAGTTGTTGGAAATCCTCAGACTCTACCTAACTTCACTACAGAAAAGTCTCAGAGTGATCCCGGAGACAAACTGTAGGATCCACCCGTCAGGGCACAAAGATAAGGTTGGCCACATCAAAAACCTAAAAATGGACATTATGCTAACTGATGATGTCCCAGTACCCAAAACATATAATGCCATACCTCGACCATCGTATGAGAAGGTAAAGATGTGTTAGGTGCAATATTCAGTGCGGTTGAAACACAAAAGCAGCATGAACTGGACTGGATCTCAGCCATGACCTGCAGCCGATGTGTTCAGGAGATAGTGACAGATAACCGGCCAGACATAAAAGTAACACAGCAAGAGTTATGGCATATCCTATGTACTCCAGCTGAAAATGTCGGGGGAAAAAACAGACAAAGGAAGAGGTAAGCAACTGCTACATGAGTGGAAAAAACTATGTTTCTCAAGAGGGTCTGTTGAGATGCAAAACAGCTACATGTACCCAAGTTGTGCTTCTGAATTGGTCACTGTGAAATGGGTCACCTAGGGGTATAACGGGTTTTACACCTTGCTAGACAGAGGTTTTATTGACCTGGGATGCAAAAAGACATTGAGTTTTTTTATAACCAAGGTTTGTAAATGCAACATCCAGAAAAAGACCTGCAGTCTAAAACAGAGCCCCCATGTGTCATGTATCTGCAACAGCACCGTTGAAGATGGTTTCTATAGACTTTCCTTACCTTGAAAAAAGCAGGGGAGGGTATGAATATAGCTTAGTTATTATTGACAACTTCACTAAGTTTGCTCAAGCCTACCCAACCCCTAACAAAGCAGGCAAAACAGCAGCAGAGAAAATTTTCAAAGATTTTGCTTTGAAATTTGGCTTCCCTTCTAAAGAACGACCAAGGCAAAGAGTTTGAGAACCAGCTATTCAAAGAGATGCAAAAATTCACTAGCATTCCAAACTCTAAAACAACTCCATACCACCCACAATGGAACCCAGCTGAAAGATTTAATCACACCTTGTTATCCATGCTGCGGACCTTGGACGAGGAGAAAAAGTGAAATTGGAATGATTATGTGAATGAAGTTGTACATGCTTACAACTGCACAACCAGTGAAGCAACTGGCTACTCTCCTTTTTATTTGCTTTTGGTAGAAAGCCCCATTTACCAATTGACTTGATCTTTAGGATACATTTTCTTCAACTGAGAACAATATCTAGTGTTTTAGAGAAGTGTTTTGTCCTGGTCTAAGTCTGAATCACTATGGCAGTTGGTGTTGTTCCCAGTTAGTATCTAGGTAGCTAGGTTCTCCCAGACGATATCTTTGTTGATTTTAGTTGACTGGTTTCTCAGATTGACTCGAAACTTGCCCACTCTGGGAGGTCTTACCTGGTTAATGGACCCCACACTTCACTACCATATAATATTATTGGGTCTACTACTGAATTTAGAAATTTCGAGCCGGGTCCTAACTTGGATGTTAATTGGAATTTTTCTTTTGATGGCTTAAAAAGTCCTTCTTTGTTTTTTCTTTCAAGTCATTCACAGCCATGCCAAGTGATATTCAAGCCTGAATATGTATAATATTTTGTGTGCTCGATTTCTGGATTTCCTAATGAGAATTTATTGGTCAGAGAATTGGATCGTTTTGGAAGGTCAATATTTTGGTCTTTTTCATATTTACAGTTAGTGTCCATGTTTGACTGAACTTGTGGTTGATGTCCAGGCTCTGCTGTAAGCCCTCTCTGAGGGAGACAGGAAAGGAGATCATCAGCAAACATCAGACATTTGACCTCTGTGACTGTGGATTTTTTCAGTGGGTCTGCAAATGTATTTATATATATGTTGAAGAGAGTTGGGCTCATGTTGAAGCCCTGTTTCACCCCATGGTACTGTTTGAAGTAACTGGTTCTGTTGTTTCCAATTTTAATTGCACATCTGTTATTGAAATACATTGTTTTAAATAAATCATAGGTTTGAAACCCTATGCCACTTTCTAATAATCGATGGCCCACATGCTTTTTAGCTTTTGAGGGTCTTTAGTTTTGTTTTCAGATCTTTCATAGTAATGGAGAAATCTATTAGGTTTTGGTTGTCTTTGATAATCAGTTCCATATTTTGTAGTTTATTAGTCGGTTCCTTGTGGTGTTGGTCCAAATAAGGTCTGAAAATATTCAGTCCATATGTCTCCATCCTGTATGACCAGCTCCTCGGGCGCAGACTGACATACAGTCTTCCACTGGTCCCAGAAAGAGTCTCTCTCTCTCTCTTTCTCGCTCTCGCTCTCTCTCTCTCACTCACTCTCACTCTTTCACTCTCTTTCTCACACTCTCTCTCTCTCACTCTCAGACACTCTTTCAATTCAATTCAATTGAAGTGGCTTATTGGCATGATTCCATACACTACAATGTTGCCAAAGCATGTTAACACAAAATACACTGTTATAATAAACAATCAACAATACACTAGGGCAGGTAAAAACAAAAACAACCACAAACAAACAAATTAGCCTACCTCAACAGCAGGTTCTCTCTCTCAATTCAGTTCTTTGCAATTCAATTGGCTTTATTGGCATGATGCAACACTGTAAATATTAAGCCATATTATTAAACATCAAGACAACATACTATAGCAAATAGATATACTACATCAAATAAATATATTACTGCAAAGAAACATAGTACATTAAAGAAACATACTATGGCAACTAAACATACTACAAGACAAAACAAATAACTTGCTGTCAGATACAGCAACATGTCATATGTCACCCACTTTCCCTCAGTTTATGGCAGGCAGCAACATAAACTGCTGCTAACTCACAGTTCTTTGAGTCCTCCCCTAGTAGGACTGGTAGTCCAATAGGTTCAGAAAACCTTTTGTTATTAATTCAAATGTTTTAAAATGTGCTTCTCTAAGGTGTTTATATTTGTCACATTTGGTGAGGAAGTGTAGTTCTGTTTCAGGTCCACAGTGTCAGCTCAGCCTTTGCTCTGCTGGGAGCCAGGTTTTTGATAGCAAGGCTGTGCTCACTCAGTCTGTACTTTGTGAAGGTTCGTTTTAGTTGTTGATCAGTCACTTTTATCAGATATTTTACTGTGGTGTACTGTTGATGTAGAGCCAGATAGCACTGTATTTTGCTCTGTGCTTTTGTTTGTGTTTGCCAATAGGTGATGTAGTTTAGTTTGAACTGTTTTGTAATTTGATTGCATTTGATTAGTGATGTGTTCTGTTCCTGAGGTGTGTTAATAGAGATTGTTTGTGGACTCTGCCTCAGGATCAGTTGGGTCAGGGGGTTCCTATTAGTCCTCAGCTCTTGGCATTGCAGTGCTCGGTAATGATACGAGAGGGGTTCACTTAGTTTTAGGTGTGTCCAAAAGTTAATTGCTCTTTTTTGTTTGGCCTAATTCTTCCCTGTATGCATTGTTTGTAGCTTTCCTCTGGACATGTAGGAGAATCACTCAGTTCAGCAATCGGTTCAATTACACACTTGAATAATTTTAACCAAATTTGAATTGGTATTTCTGTTTCTATGTTGTTGTTTTTTTATGGCATAGAATGCCCGCCATGCTTCCCTCAGCTCATGAACTGCTTCATTAAAATGTCCAGTTGAACTTAGACATTAATCCTGGGTAGGTGTAGTGTGTGCAGTATTCTACATGTTTTGTACCAGTTGAGAACTTTGGTAGGCTGGGAACCAGACGAATCTGCAAGCTCATGGTTTATTTGCTCTGGCAGATACGTCTAGCCCCTCTCCCATTCAAACTGATTTCCTTGGTACTGGTTCCAGACTAATACGCATTTGTCAATAGGCCTGACGGTTGCTGGGGTTTACTGTCAGGACCCAGGTCTGACAGTAATGCTGTAGCAGATCCAGGCTGCACTGTAGGCCATGTGCTCTGGGGGACAGCAGAACCAGGTCATCTGCAAAGAGTAGGCATTTCACCTCCTGATAGCAGAGTTTTTTCTAGTGTAGTAGCCAATTAATTAATGTAGATATTGAAGAGTGCAGGGCTGAGGTTACAGCCCTGACGAACGCCTCGCCCTTGGGTAAATAATTACATTTTTTTAAATGTTCAGTAAGGAAGTGCAGAAGTCTGCCATTCATCATACTACAGAAAACCTTTCCCAGATTACTGTTCACACAGATATCTCTGTAATTATTAGGGTCAAATTTGCCTCTGTTTCTATAGATTGGGGTTATATGTCCATGATTCCAGATGTCAGGAAAATAACCTATCCTCAGGACCAAATTCAACCCTCTTAATATAGCCAATTGGAATTTCTTGTTCATGTTTTTTAGCATTTCATTCAGGATGCTGTCAAGTCCACAGGCTTATTTAGATTTGAGTGTCTGTAGTTTCTTAAGGAGTTCCTGCTCAATAGTGAAATGGGTTCTGGTTGTCTTTTATAGCTAGCTCCAGCTGGGCCAGCTTCTCATGGATTTGAGATTGCTCTGTTTTTACATCAATCTGAACAGTGTGGTAAAGTGTTTTAAAGTGAATTGTCCATATATCACTGTTATATATGCCCCCTTCCTGGTGTTGGGGTTTGTTTAGGTTTTTACAGTATTGCTGTTTGTGTTTATCGCATCCTCAATCAGTGTCAGTTGCTGTATGTTGTATTGTTGTTTTTTGAGTCTGTACATTTGTAGAGTTTCAGGGTCTCACAGTAAAGAAAGCATACATCGTTTTTTTGAGGGTCTCTGTGTTTTTGGTTTGAAGTTTTTTCCTAATAAGTTTACAATCTGTATCAAACCAGTTATTTGTTGCAGTTTTTGGTTTGTTTGTGGTTAATTTCAGTTGTGCCTCCTTTTCTGTTTGTCCAGATATGTTTAGCGTTTACTGCTGGATTGAGGCTTTCTTTATTGTAAGAATATGTCAAATCCAGAAAGTTATCCAAATGGATTTTCAGGGTATCGATTGCTTTCTGGTATTGTTCTGCACTGTTGTGGTCCCATCTGTATGAATTTCTGATATCAGACAGTTTACTGGGTTGTGGGGTGTGCTATTTTAATGTCTGATCTTTTAATAAACAGCATAATTTGGCTGTGATCTGACATAGGGGTTAGTGGTTTGACAGTGATGGGCTGAGAGAGGAAGGATCAAGGTCTGTGATCATATAATCTACAGTGCTGTGGCAAAGAGGTGAGCAGTAGGTGAATCTACCCAGGTTGCCCCCCCCGTACCCTACCGTTGACAAAATACAGACTGAGGCTCTGACAGAGCTGCAGGATGACCTGGTCCCTATTGTTCCTGTGAGGGAGAGTGAAAGTGTGAGAGACATTTTCATTTGAGATGTATATGTCCCCTTGTGGATCTGTTAGGTCCCCAAGTGTTCCAGTACGTGTGTTTGTGTCCCCACAGATGAGCACATTTCCCTGGGCCTGGAGATGGCATGTCTCTGTCTCGAGGGTGGGGAAGATGTCCTTGGGGGAAGAAGTTGGGGGATTCAGAGGAGGGGTATATATATTGCACAAATAAACAAATCCTTTTCTGTTAATAGGAGCTCTTTCTTTAGTTTTAACCATATGTAATATTTGCCCATTTTAAGGGGATCAATTTGATTATGTAGATCCGATTTATACCCAGTGATTAATCCTCCATATTCTCTGCCCTCTATTAGTGTTGCTGTGTTTCTGAGATGGTACTATTTTTTCTTTATAACAATCGTCTCTTGTAGAATGATGATGTCGATGTGTCAAAGGTTTGTTTTGGGTCAAAACCATGGATATTCCACATGCATACTGAAAGGGATTTCCTGATAAAGGAGAGGTAAACAGATAAAACAGTAACTATTGAATTGTAAAGAGATGTACAAACATTGAACTTCATAAAATGTGGTGTTTACTGTATTTTGTAAATGTTTGTCTGTGCAGCTAATGATTACATCTAAAATAAAAAGCTGACATCTTACAATATCTGAAATATTCTTTCAACATTACAAAATATTAAGAAATATTCTTTTAACTTTTTTTTCAAAAGTAGTAAAGAAAGAACAAAGAAATAAGTCATAAGTAATTTCAGTAGAGTTTGTGAGTGAGTGTGTGTGTGTGTGTTTCATTTTAACATTAGTTGATCTCACTCATTCCTCAGACTTGGAGGACCTCTGCATAGCTGCGTGTTGGCTGGTCGTCTGTCACACTGCTGATGGTCTTCGGGTTAAAGTCTCTGCGGTGTAGTAAGGCAGACAGTAAGGAAGCCTGTCTTTGCTGCTTCCTCCTGGGTGGTGGGGGCTCAGTGGTGGGAGGGTTGGGCCAGCTGAGGGGTTGTGGCTGGTCTATACTGGTAGACGTCTGTTTTCTGTGTTGCAGCTCCACCAATGATAGCTGATAGTTCCTTTGCCATCTTCCTTCTCACCTACACTATTTCTCTTCTCATGGTGTCCTTTGTTTCCATCAGCTCTGTGGTGAAGGCCTGGCTATTCTCCTGCAGGCAGGATATCTGTTCCATCAGCTCCTGTGTAGCAGTCTCCATCTGGTGCTTACACTGGCTGAGTTGTTGTTGGAGGTCAGGGTGTGGTGTTGTGCTGGTGTAGAGCAGCTGTTCTTTCAGCTCAGTGAGCTCAACTTTTAGTAGAGCCAGTCTGACTCTCAGGAGGCTGACAGTGTGGTGGTCTGGATGCTGGTTGTCACAGACAGTCATGGGGAGCTTTGAGCAGTGTTGTCGACATGGCTGTCTGCTGTTGAGGTGTTTGTGGTGATGGGAGAGCTTGGGATACTTCCTGTATTCCTTATAGATGCTGCCATTTTCTCCAGGGTGGGAAAGTCCTGTCCAAAGGAGCCTGGGGCAGCTTTCTTGCCTTGTAGCTGTATTGCTATGTCATACCTGGTTTGAAAGAAAAAATAGCTCTAACTAGCTAATAACGTAAACTAGCTGTAATAAGCAGGTCAAAGTTAGATGAACGGACACTGAGGTTTCCCAGCTGAAAAAGATCTACAGAAAAGGACAGCTGTCTTTTCTATGAGGGTATTTCTCTTGTTCTAGATGTCTATCTTTCTCTTGACAATTCAACTCTCATCTCTGTCTGTCTTGCCCTCTCTCCCTTTGAGTGGGCTGTATTTTCAGAATAAAAGCCCATTTTATCATTTCATCTTTCATCTTCTGTATTATACTTTATATAGCAGTGTATTTCAGCTCTTAACGTCTTTAGGTCTCCGGTCTGAGTTGTAATACCACTGTGCTGAACTAACCTACAGTATGTGTCATATGCTCACTGAGGAAATTTAAAGTAAAAAATGTAATGTAATATTAATGTAGCGCAAAGCAAGTTTCCATTATTGCTAAGCACTGGTAGGACCTGGGCCACACCCCTTCCATCCTGCCACATTGACGTTGAATTCCTCAACTTACCTCTAATTGACACACAATACATGGTTGCATTCCTTTAAAGAAAGGGTTGTCTGCCCTTGACTAAGTTTATTAGTGGTTCCACACCATGACAATCCAGAGTTGAGACAAGGAAGCAGAGCTGCAGTCCTGCAGCTTCTCTGCGCTTCCATTAGAGCGGTTACCCACCCAAAACCCCATAAAAAAACCCCAGTCTGCCCCCCAACCACTTCAATTAATTAATTCAAATATTAGATTCGATTGGCTTCTGTCAGAGTGTAAATAAACCCACTCACTGTTTTAATCACACCCTCGATCTTGTTGTCGATCTTGGACTACAGGCCATTAGGCAAACATTCCTTCAGTAGATGCCTGGATAGTGCTGTAGCAAAATTTAAAGAAGTGATTCCATCGGCATTTAATTCAATGCCATGTCTCAATGTAACGGAGGACTCCTATGCTAACTTTAGTCCCTCCCAAATTGATCATCTGGTTGATAGTGCTGCAGGCTCGCTGCGAACGACTCTCGATTCTATTGCCCCTATCAAAAAGAAGATAATAAAACAAAAGAGGTTAGCTCCATGGTATGACTCCTTAAGCAGCAAATTAAAAGAAACATCATGAAAATTAGAAAGGAAATGGTGTTCCACCAGACTGGAGGAATCTCATTTAGTTTGGCAAGACAGTCTTAGAATATACAGGAAGGCCCCTCCGTGATGCCAAAGGAGCCTATTACTCCTCACTAATAGAGGAACATAAGAACAACCCCAGGTTTCTTTTCAGCACTGTAGCCAGGCTGACACAGAGTCAGAGCTCTGTTGAGCCATGTATTCCCAGAGCTCTCAGTAGTAATAACTTCATGAGCTTCTTCGATGATAAAATTCTAACTATTAGAGAAAAAATTCATCATCTTGTGCCCTCAACCAGTTCAGATCTATCTTCAAACACAGGAACCTTAGAAACAGCTTCAGAACCAGATATATATTTAGACCATTTTTATCCCATCGACCTTCACCAATTAACTTCAGTTATTTCTTCGTCTAAACCAACAATCTGTCTTTTAGACTCCATCCCAACTAGGATGCTTAAAGAAGTTTTACCCTTAGTTAGCACCTCTTTACTAGACATGATCAATCTTTCTTTATCAACAGGCTATGTACCACAGTCCTTTAAAGTAGCTATAATTAAACCTCTTCTGAAAAAGCCTATGCTTGGTCCCGGGGTTTTCGCCAACTACAGACCTATATCTAACCTTCCCTTTCTCTCTAAGATCCTTGACAAAGTGTTTGTTAATCATTTATGTAACTTTGTACATAACAATAGTTTATTTGAGGATTTTCAGTCAGGATTTAGAGAGCATCATAGCACAGAGACAGCACTGGTGAGAGTTACAAATGACCTTCTGATTGCATCAGACAAAGGATTTGTCTCTGTTCTTGTTCTGTTAGATCTTAGTGCGGCTTTTGATACTGTTGACCATCAGATCCTATTACAGAGTTTGGAGCATTTGATTGGCATTAAAGGACCCGCACTAAGTTGGTTTAAGTCCTATTTATCAGATAGATTTCAGTTTGTCCATGTAAATGATGAATCCTCCGTGCACACGGAGTTCCACAAGGTTCTGTGCTTGGACCAATTTTATTCACCTTGTATATGCTTCCTTTAGGCAATATTATTAGGAAACACTCCATAAACTTTCACTGCTATGCAGATGATACTCAATTATATTTATCGATAAAGCCAGATGAAACCGGTGAGTTTGCCAAACTTCAGACATGCATAAAGGATATAAAAAACTGGATGACCTGCAATTTTCTGCTGTTAAACTCAGACAAAACTGAATGGGATTATTGTAATTCCTTATTATCGGGTTTCCCCGATAAGTCTCTAAAGACTCTCCAGCTGATCCAGAATGCGGCTGCACATGCACTGACAGGAACTAGCAAAAGAAAACATATTTCTCCAATATTAGCTTTTCTGCACTGGCTCCCTGTAAAATCCAAAATTGAATTTTAAATCCTCTTCCTCACCTACAAAGCTTTTAATGGTCTAATCTTAAGGAGCTCACAGTACCCTTTTACCCCACTAGAGCACTGCACTCACTCAATGCAGGGTTACTTGTGGTTCCTACAGTCTCTAAAAGTAGAATGGGAGCCAGAACCTTTAGTTATCATGCTCCTCTCCTGTGGAACCAGTTCACAGTTTTGGTTAGGGATGCAGACACCCTTTTGTCATTTAAGAGTCTACTAAAAACGTTCCTTTTTGATAAAGCTTATAGTTAGGGCTGGCTCAGGTGAGCCCTGAACCGCCCCTTAGTTATGCTGCTATAGACCTAGACTGCTGGGGGATTTCCCATGATGCACTGACCTTCTCTCTCCTCCTCTCCCTCTCTATCCATACGCATTCTTATCCTACTAATACATGTTACTAACTCCACCTCTTCCTGGTATTTTTTGTGTTTTTTGCCTTACTTTCTGCAGGGTTTGTGCCTCTGGAGCTGTAGATTCTGGATCTGTGATTGCCGGCCGTCTACTGCCCCCATGTTCCTGCTCTACACTCTGCTGCAGTTGTTATTATTATTAGTCTGATTTGTTGTCTCTCCTCCTGTTCTGTCTCCCCTCTCCCCTTGTCTCTTCCCCTTTCAACCCAACTCGGTCAATGCAGATGGCCGCCCACCCAGAGCCTGGTTCTGCTCGAGGTTTCTACCTGTTAAAAGGGAGTTTTTCCTCGCATCTGTCACCAAACACTGCTCATGGTGGGAATTGTTGGGTAAATAATCTGTAAATAATATTTTAAAGAGTATGGTCTAGACCTACTCTATGTGACAAGTGTCTTGACATAACTTTTGTTATGATTTGGCTCTATACAAATAAAATGTACTTGACTTGACTTGATTTCCAAATATCCAAAGAAAATGTCCCTGCTTTATTGTCAAGGGCAAGTTTTTGATGACCTTCATGGCTAGGCCTACGAGTGTCTTAATTTCTGTCTTCATACAAACTCACACTGGGTTCACATGAGACTCTTGTGTGCGTGCAGGAGCTGGATGAGCCAGCAAATTGTGTCTAATACAAATATTTTAACTGCATGTGAGTTTTGCAAATTACATATAACTCTAACAATCAGAATTGTAAATTATACTTTATAGTGCAGTATTGGCTACTTTACATTGCCAATACTGCACTTATACTATATATTTACTATTATATTTTTACTATAAAGATGAATTATGATGATTTTTTGGAGTTGGTTAAGATCATAATCATTTCAGACGAATAATCCACACTTTACTTTACCAAGTACATATCTTGTTTGATTAGGAAATTACTCAGGAATGTCCTCCAACAGGGGGCGCTTGACAACTGCATTATTGTAGTGGAGGTCTCCACCACCTTGTATCCATGAAATAACTTTATTTTCTTTGAGTTGTCCTGCATGGGTCTTCTCTTGATACATCTTTTACAGCACACGTAGACACTTATTTTCCTTTAATGAAAACATAAAAAACAAATCATATTGTTCAAAAACATTTTGTGTAAATGTTTTTGACCTTATCAGTCCATTATTTCAGGGAATGAAAAGAGACCAGCTGTGATGCTGGAATATGACAAGCACATTACCATATGTGAGATGGAATATAGCATGAAGAAGGCTTCATTAAGTGTCTACTGAGTGGACGGTTCACCTGTATGAAGAGATACTACAGAGGTATAACAGCACGGCAGCCTTCAGTGAGTCCGTTACAAGCCCCCTGTCACCACACACTGTCTAAGCCTGTCCATGACATTTTGTGTTGGGATGATCAATCCGCCCGTTACAAACAACGGGGCAGGTGAATCCCGGTAACCATAGTGAGCCACAAGACACTGAGTCAAGCTACCCAGAGCGTGCCCTCACGCGATACGACGTTTCAGTTTCAAAATAAAAGCCCCACCTGTACCCTGAATCGCATTACAGCATACTTTTGTTAGTATGTGTTTTATTTTGAAACGTAAAGCCGGAAATGGTCAAATGAACCGGGCCACTTTGACAGCTCCTCCGCCGTAGAAGTCTAATTTTGTCCAAACGAAAGAAACTTCAAAGTAGCTCGACAAGTTTTCTTTGGAAAGTCGGACAGGAGGCCACACCGGGCCGCGGTATGTAAACTTTTATCCCTCGACGTGACCCCGGGGATACGGCTGGTTCGGGCCTGTCCTGTGAACGCTGGGCTTGTTGGGCGGTACGACATACTGTACAATGCATATGCTGGCGTCAAACGGATCCGTAATGGACCTGGACTCGGAGTTGGTGAAAATTAAGGCACACTACTGTGGGTGAGTAGCTAGCGGTCGGCCAGGGAGATCCGCAGACGGTAGTTAGCCGTTAGCCGGGGACGGGGACCAGGGGACACCTGTGGAGTGGAGACGGTGTTACGGGTCAGAATGTAGGGTCGTCTAATCGACATCAAGCTAGGTCAGAGTGACACAGCACTCACCAGGCTGTCACCTGAATAATGACAGCACACATTAGAATAACTCTAAACTGTTCCAAAAACTTCCCCGATCTGAAAGAATATTTCAACACTAGTGAATATTTTATTTCTTTTTTAAATTGTATAATATGCTATTCCTGTCAGTGTATTGTTGTGGTGGTGTAATTTTGTGGTAATTAGCTTGTTGGCCTGGGCCCTGTAATGAACAATCTAATTAAATGTGACAATCATGTAATTTATTTGTCGAATATTAATTTCTATAGATGTAACACTTTAAATATTAAAGCTCTTCTATTCTTATACTTAAAGGATGATCTGACTTATTCTTTTACTCATTTACCTCAATTAACTTTACCATTGTCTTTGAAGGAGTACCCAACTGGTCTGTAACCCGTTATAGTTTTCTCTTCGCTTTATGATGATTTCACGCCAAGTTTTAAATGCAGTGATGCCACTAAAAACTGTATAAAGTAGTGAAGCAATGTTATTGAAGGTCCTTGGTGGTGGCAGTGTTTTATGTTGTCACTGACACATTCTCTTTCCAGTGTTTCTGCCTGAGCCACACTGTATTCCTCACAAAGCTCAACTTGACTCTACAGCTGTCAGTCATCACTGCAACATATATCCTGAGGCTGATAGGTCTGCCCGCATTTGAGTTTGTAAATCAGTGCACATTGCCAGATTAACCTCCTGGGGGTCCCCCGGGGCAAAACCCCCTGCTATACATGACCGTATTTGCTGGTTTTCAATGATAGAAATACTCACCATCTTTGTGTTTTTGACTGTTGGTCAGACAAAACAAGCAGTTTGAATATGTTCAAATGGGCTTCAGAGAATAATCATGGGCACTTTTCACTATTTTATGACATTTTAAATAATGAATCAATCAATTATTAAAGAAAATTATTGTCAGACTTATTGACAAGGAAAATCGTTGGCTGCAGCCTTACAATTGTCATGATGTGACAATACTGCCTTACATGAGGTTTTCTCTGTCTTAATTACTTAACTTGAAAAGCAAGATAGATGGTGAGTTAAGTTCCAACCAAAGAATCACTTAAGTGGGAAAACCGTCTCACTTCTAAGATTTCTAAGTCATCTCGACAGATTATTATAAATTATATTTTTCTAAATATGTCAAGTGTACATGATATTCTACCACATTTGCCCCTGGGTTTCCTTTCAGTCTACTGCTGAATCAATAATCGGTCAAATATAAGCTCAGCTACAGTGAAAGTGCGATTGGAATTGGTCTGACATTACATATGATCCTTTGTTTCTGTCACTTCTACATTACTGGTAAACTCCAAAAGGCACTGTATTTTTTAACTGGTTGTCAATGTTTGTCAGAAAATTGGTAACCTTGTTTCTGGCATCAAGACTAAGTTGAAGAAGATGTCACCACTTTAGTTGTAATAAAGTTATAACAATTAAATACATTTGAACTTAATTATAGTTTTGGCTTCAAAAGAACATACATGGTAAAAGATTTGAAATTTAAAAAAAAAATTAATGAAATGATCTGAGCTTTATATTGAACTTTATGAGCCCAGTTAAACCAGCTGCAGCAGGTTTATTGGGATAATTCTGATTTTTTTGAGTCGGGGCTGTATGAGGTACTTATCCATGGCTAGTGTATTACTAGTTACAGTAACAGTAGATGGCAGTCGGCACAGCTCCATTTTAGAATGGTAGCTGTACTGGCACGGATGCTAAACAATGTACTGCGGTAGACGGGATCAGCAGCAAAATGTATTTTAGCCACCTAAGAAATGGCCCACCTAAAAATCTCAACATCATTTTAAGTGCACAACATATTTAGAATATTTTCACTGCTTTACCTTGGCGTGAGA
Organism: Lateolabrax maculatus; assembly: GCA_031216445.1. Lineage (NCBI taxonomy): Eukaryota > Metazoa > Chordata > Actinopteri > Acropomatiformes > Lateolabracidae > Lateolabrax > Lateolabrax maculatus. The sequence continues at coordinate 2,717,382 of CM062201.1, forward strand.
CATCCCTTTCCACCAGGGGCCCTAAGGTGGGCCACTTTTTAGGCGGCTAGCTGACCCCGTCCACGGCAGTAGGTTGGTTAGCGTCTGCGCCGTACAGCTGCCTGCCTTTCCAAAATGGGAGAACTGACTATGGATAAATACCTCATACAGCCCGACTTCCAAATTTTCTGGACTATCCCATAAAGCTCAAAGTACAGCTGATTTGATCAAAGTATTAACGTATTAACGTCAAAGTATTAGAGTCTAGCCAAAAATGTTTTTGTGATAACATTATCAATTTTTTTATTGTTTAAAACAAGTTGTAAAAACTAACAAGAATATATTGACCAGTATTCAGTTTCCCTTAAATGTTTGTTCTCTGATGGACAAATTATGTAATGAAGGCACTGGTTATAAATTCTCAGACACAGTTTGCTTTGTATTTCCTTGCTACAATTATTTTCAATGTATCTGCTGAGATCCAGATAGGATACATACAATACAGATAGATCTGTGATGAGCTATTATCAGCCGATAATGATTGCCTGCCAATTTATTGGTGACTACACTGTGAGTCATGTAACTTGATAAATTAACTTACAGATGAATCAAATATAAATACAGTCACTTATTTCCTGTAGATCAGGTAATTGACTTATCATTTCAGAATTAGTTGACATCGCCAGGTCACTGAGTGCATGACTGAATGATGCTGAGGATTCTGGATCCATGTTGGATTAGCAGTAACAAGCTCCACAGTATACTGAGCCTGGCATACACTGGCATCTCATGATTAAGAGATCAGAAAAGGTGAAACAGACTAAAACACTGAAGCCTGAGAATGAAAAGCCACCTTTTTCAATAGTTTATTAATCCAGTTAACATGCTTAAAGGGCCACATAGCTCAAAATAAAATTGTGATGATTTGTGTTCTGCTCTTTTATACTCAGGGGAGAGAAGGGTTTTCAAATGACAGAGAGAAAGACTTTCAGAGTGAATGTTCTATAGTTTATCTGATAGTTTTATTCAGGTTTATTAACAGTGAGCATGTATGAGGAGCTACTGGTCAGGACACATGGTCACTGATGGACACACAACATTAACCTGGGGTGTTTCCCTTACAGGACAGATCTTACTGTACTGTCAGAGAGGTGATGCTTCTCAGGTAGCTGCTCACTGATGTAGAACTCAAAACTCTGAACTGGGTCAGAAGTGCTTCTCGACTATCAGCTTGGTCAAATGTATTTTTAGAGGGGAGTGTGTGTACATGGGCTGGGGGGGAATGTGGCCCCATTAAACTCAGGCTAATCCAGTCAGTTTTTATATAATCTTAGAACACAACCCTCCTGAGTCCTAAATGATGTGGCATGTTGAATATGCATTCAACAGTCATGTCAGATTGTTAATCCTAGTCTTGCTGTTCACACCGGACATTTTCAGAACTGTAGTTCCATATACTGAGCTGATATAAGCAGTGATATAATACATGAGTAGTACAAGTACCAATAACAACATTATTGGTATTTGTATTATTAACATTTTCAAAATCTCACTTTGAGGAATGTACTATGTAATTAGACAGTAATACTTAGGATAAGTAATCCAGAACAACAAAGTCGCATGGTTATATAGTTGAATTTCTAAATGAAAGCAATAGAAATGTACATTATGCTTTGTTGGCATGCACATTATATGGTGGGCACCAGGAGTTTATCCACTCTTGTTTTTATCGGCCCGACCTCTATTTGTTGTGTCCACCATGAGTCGGAGAATTTCTGGAAATCTGGTATTCTCCTTTTCTTTTCTTTTTTTTTCTTTTTTTTTTTAACTTCTGTTATGTTTTGTTTTTATTTTGTTTTTATTTGTTTTGTTTGTTTTTCTATATTTCTTTCCTTCCATCCAAGGTAGCGTTTTGAAGTAAAATCTATTTAAGACAAGAGATTGCAAATGAAACAGTTACAATGAAGTTATTGTGCCTAGTTGTTATGTACTGTTGGACATGAAGCCTATTATCAATCCCTTATAGTGTTTCACTGCACATACACTCAATAGCTAGTATGAAAATACACCTGCGCCTGTTGATACATGCAGAGCTTACCATCCCTACTGACTTAAACATTAAAAATACTAGTCTAACAGTAATAATCAGTCTTCCACTTGCAGTGTTAGCATACCCAACAGTCACAGATCAATAGTTTAGTGGATAAATATCAGCAGAGGCTACCTAACAAACATCCATCATCATATCTGAGATATTCTCATAAACCATTAAAGCCTGTAACAGATCTGTTTACCCTCAGACTTTGTGGGGAACAGCCTGCTGGCTGAGTTTATTTCATGCACATGGATGGCCACAAATTCTGTTAGTTAATTACCTCCATTCAGTTTAATGGAGTTTCCCAGAATGAAGTTTAAAGTGAAAAGGGGAATGAGTTTGATCGGTCGTCAGTTGTTGTAGGTGGAAACCCAATAACACAACCTGTGTGAGTTACCTAGGAACCAACGCACATTGACAGTATTTGAGCTAGAAGAGACAGATATTTTGATTAGAGGGATCAAAGATCAACATGTTGTTAGGTAGGTTTATGCTCTTGTACATGACCAATCCCTTAGTGTGTCAAGCACTCTCGAGTAAATGCACTCAGCAAAGAGTGCAAGGGTCAGCCATAGAGTTGCCACAGTCACAGACTCTGAGACAGTTTTACACCTGCGTTTGGCTTCAACGGTTTTGTTTTTTAAGAAAATCAATATAGTAGAAAGCATACTTCTAAGTATATCTACAAAGAGGACGAAGAGGAAACATAAAGTAGGAGATGTTTGTAATACACCATACATGTTTAATGATAACAAAAGGTTGCATATGCATTATTACGGTTTCAATTAGTGTAGCATTGACTAAATGTTGAGAAGTATAATAAGCACAAAAGGGTAAAACTAATTTACATGGACCATACTCATAGACATCATAATCATCACAGAGTTAACGCCATCAGATCTAATTTGATTAAAAACAAATACTGGATCGATAAGAGGGTAATGTTGGCAAACCTATATATAAGCATAACTCTACTGTGTATATATGTGTGTGTATGTGTGTGTGACATCATTCCACATTGACTTGTGTGGGTGTTGACCGTGTGGAGCAATGCCTGCTAGGAAGCAAGCTGTCTCTGTTCCACCTTGTCAGAGTCCAACAAACATTCAGCCACACACACACACCCTGAAACCTGTCAGACACACTGGCATGGGCCCAGCCCCTGTAGCTCCTGCACTCATACATTCAGAAGCATGTTTTAGATGGTGATCTTTGTTTACAGTGTAAAACACACATACATGGGTACATATCTGGCTGTATGTTTGACCCAGTCTCCATTCAAACCTGGATCCTCAGCAGCTGCACTGTTGTGTGAATGTATACTACCCACATATATCATATTCAGCCAGCAACAGGGCAGTGACGGTTGATGTTGAAACTAAACATGCACACTGATGAAAACAGTCTTTCACTGATAAGGGTATATGAAATTCAGCCACTTTGTGCTTTCTGTTTGATTTCAGCATTTAAAAGCACAAATATGGTGAAGAAGAAATGAATGGCCGTTGGTTTCAACTGTTGAAGTTACAGCTTCAAATTAGAGCAAACTCTCTCTTTATGATATTTACGAGCAATTCTTTGGGTAAGTAGAGCACAGTCAGTACATATCTTGACTCCTAAGCTCATTCTTCACACGGTCATGATTGGACAAAGCTTTTGTCTTTCTCCATCAGTGCTGGGTATCGAACCTCGATACTTTTTGTTACCAAACGAAATGACTGTAGACTGAGTACCAAAAACAGTCGATCGGGTGCCGATCTTTGTAGCAAAATGTGTTTCTCAAAGTGAGATATCGGAAAAAAGTATTGATTTGGTGTCGGTACTGAAACTCCGGTGCTGTATCACAACAGGCATGGAGCTATTTCAAACAGTATCCAGCCCAAGCCGAAATATACCTGGCCTGCCCTTAAATCAACTGAAGAAAAAGGTGGAGCCAAAATCAAATCTTCAGTATGAGATTTAATTGAGCGATTGCTTCAGTACTACTGCAGCTACTACTTTTTTACTACTTCTAGTATTATTACTAGTACCACTATAAACAGGACTGCTGCTGTAGTTGTTATTACTATAGCTCCAGTTTGTGCCTCTCATGTAACATCATTACCCAAAAATCCAGGTTGTTGAAAAAACCTATGGATGTTTTGAAAGTAAGTAAGTATGTCTGCTACAAACCTGGCCAACATTTTCCTCCATCCTTTATCCAGTAAAACCTGTTTACCCATCCAAGTACTGTAAGACCTTGTCAGATACCAGCTAAACTAATCAACCAATATCTCAGGAGTGAGCCTGCTTGTCTGTAACCTGCAATATCAGTCAATAGTGGAGTTTACTCTAAATTCAATAATAGTGAATGAATTCCTCATTTTATTGTTAAGTCGTGAAACCCCCTGAAGCATATCTTGATTTCTGCTACGCTTAGACAAAGTGACTCAATCTTGACATTTTCTCTGTGTGTATGTGTTCAGGGACATGCTGATCACAGACTTGGCAGCCACGGTAACCTTTGTGGAGTTGTGCGAGGAGGTGAGAACAATGTGCAGCGTTGCCAAGCAGCAGCCCATCACACTCAAGTGGATTGATGATGAAGGTGGGTGTGCCTTAAGGTAAAATACTGTACGTCAGTCAGCCTGTCCTGTCTTGTCCTGAAGGCACCTGCTGTGTCCTTTTACACTACTGCTAAACTTTGGCTGAAAAATGCAGCATGATGGCCAGAAAGTCATCACTGCCTCATCCCACTGCACGCTGGAATGACTTGTGAAGTGCTCATATCCAGCTGTCCAAACTCTACAAGTCTGCTTCCATGACCAGCAATGTCTGTTGCTCTGTGAATACCAGCAGTCACAGAGGGTGGTTTATTTTTTTTTACAAATATCTTCATCCATTTGGAAATTAAGGTGACTGCCACTCAGCACAGAGAAAGAAGTTAACAGTTACATGTAGTCTCCAACACTGTCTACACAGAAGGTGTAGCGTGAGCAGCAAAACACAGCTGAAACCATCCGTCTACAACAACAATATTAAATAATAATAATAGTAATAAGAATCAGCGTTTCCCCTAGATCAACTATCTTGGATGGAGTATTATTGAGCTATTAAGAGGCAGTGTTATCGGATGCCAGGTTGATGGTGTTCTTTTCTTTCAAAGACTATTTCTCCTGATACCAGAAAATAAAACACACTTCAGTAAAGTAATTCTTTAAGGCTTATACACAGAGACGAGTATTACATACCTGGCTCCACTTACCAAGGGTATAATAGGGTAATAGGTGGGAAAACTTTACAGACTTCCCTGAGCTAAAAATAGCACATAGATGAGTCGTAAGTAAGACAAAGGAAGTTCACAAACTGTGCGTAAAATATTGATGCATAACCACATGGTATTAAAGAGTGAACAACCCTACATTTTACAACATATTATGCTAACTACATGTATCAGGTTACCGGCAAACTTTTAAGTCAGATTCATCCAAGGAGTCCCAGGATCAATCTGAGGGATGGTGAGATATTTAACAGAATGAGAAAACAGAAAATAAACATATTTGTTTTTTAAAGCTTCTTTTTATGTTGGGTTCCTTTTGTGTGAATTACTGTATAATTTGATCTCTTTAGATCCTCGGTAAATGATTAAAATAAAACAATCTGAGAAGGAAGAATGAGTCTCTGAACTGGTCACAACTGGTTGTAACTGTGAGAAGGGGTCACAAGTCGAAAAAGTTGGAAACCACTTCCAACTAAAACTGGGTTTTAGAACCTGTAGGTTTCATGGTCAGGTTTACTAAAGTTTTAGCGGAAGGTTTTCAGGCGCATGTAAAACAGCTCCAGACACGTGTGGTGTATTTCTTTGTTGCAGTTGGCAAAAAATAATATTCCAGTGGTATACCCATTTGCCAGACAGAACCTTTTCATGCAAAGTTGATGATGTGAAGGATAGAATTATTTGTGTGAGTGTGAGTGTTTGTGTTTGTGTAGGGGACCCTTGTACCATCTCGTCTCAGATGGAGCTGGAGGAGGCATTTCGTATTTACAGTCGAACCAAGACTTCTGGACTGCTGCTGCATGGTGAGTTCGCTCTTACTTTAAATTTTATAATTATTCATATAATAATTACCTAACTATTGGATGACTTTGAGAGACTTAAAAAATCACAGAATAGGGTACATGCCTTAACAAGCACCGTAACATTTAAGGAATTACAAGGCACTTACCAAACTTTATGCAACCCTTTATTCATGGATTTCTTTACCGTATGTACAGATTAATTTAATAGTGAGTGAGATGACTTGATCTTATGTTGAACCTTTGGTGAGGATATTAAGATATAAGTTTGTGTGACCTGGAATTCATGTAAATTAAGGTTGTCATCATCTGGATTGCATATGGGTTAGGGTTTTCATTTTCCTGACATGTGCATTTTTATTCTCACAGCTCTGCTTGGTGACAGAAGAAGAAAAACAGCAAATTGAAATGATCAGTTTCCTTTTATTTTCTGTCTCTGCAGTATTTCCAAGTATCCCTGAGCGGCCTGGCATGCCCTGCCCAGGAGAGGACAGTGAGTAAATCAGCTCTGCTTTCACTCTCTACCCCCCTGTAGGATCCCCAATTACAGTCAGACTCCAAATGCTGTGTAGTCATGGATACACAGGATCCCATGCGGTGTAATCAGCACTGTTAAACTAGGTTAAGCACCTATGTGCCTGGCATCTGGCTTTGGTTGAATTACAAAGAGGAGGTGAGTGAGAGTTCTTTGGATCTCTTCTGACTCATCTGATAGATGTTAGACCCTCTGGAGCTCTAGAAGACTCCGCAGTAAATGCTGTGGTCTCAGTGCCAACCCAGGTCACAAGTAGATCATATAGTTCTGCAGCCAGAGGTGTTTTCCAATCAGTAAAATTGAGAGTTCACAATTTCCCAACTGGTAAAATGGAGGACAAGGAGCTCTGAAGACAGTCAGCAGTGGAAGCCCTTCTGCTTGGTCAAATCTAGACACACAATCCCCCTTTTATCCTCAAAACATTGACTACATTTATGAATTTGGCTTGGAATGCCGTTAATACCTGTTCTGTGCTTATGACTTTGTCCCTGTGTGCTCTAAAATGTTAACTTGCATCTTTGATTTTTGCGCAGATTTGTTAGATACTTGCTCAATAGTTTTGTCACCAATGAACTTTAGTACAGGGAGGAAGAACAGCTTATACCTGAAGATTATGGACCTGCTTGAATTCCCTTTACAAATAATAGCCATGGTGGCTAAGTTGAGCTAAGTAGTACTGGAGTGCTCATATTGCATATTGATGCATCAGTTGTGGCTTATTATTTTGAATTTCACCTGTATTTGAAATATCTATAGCTTATTTATTGTCTGACCAGAATTTTTTCAAAGCGTGAACAGTGAGTGCTCAATTGGTTGGTGTCAGATTGGTTTATTTTTAATTGCATTTTTATTATTACAAAATTATGTAGTCAACTTCCCGGCTAGTGTAAAAATAGCAAGAGAAAGAGAGAGAATGTATTTTAACAAGAGATTTTCTTTCATTTTTTAACATTCAAAATAAAATTTGATTTATTGGATTGATTTATTAAAATAACTGGAACAATGAGTTACTGCTGAAGTTAAACATATACTTAAATTACATGACATGAAAATCGCATTTAACTTTGCATATTCAAATGGCTTGGTAGAGGAAAGGACATGTGGTCATTAAAATCAAATGCCTTCTGCTCTTGGGAGCATGACTGTGCTCAGCCAATTTCATGGCGGCCGTCCTATTACAGTATATGGTATGTTGTGCAAACTGGACAGTTTGTCCCGACAACCTGGTCACACCAGCAAAGGAATCGCTGTAATAAGTAGATTCACTCATTGAGGCTTGGTAAACTTCAACCTGTGTATTCAAGCCGTTGACCAATTCCAAACCATCTTGACAGTCCTGACCTTTGAGTGCCGAAGAGTCCGAAAATGAAAGAATCATCTTGTTTCCGGAATACTGCTCTGTCTGAGTGGATTATACTCTTGAATAAACTGTGTGAACTTTTTGTCCAGTTAGTGACCAAACTTGCAAGATTACTAACTAGTTTAGCTCAATGCCACTTTACTAGAAAGACAAAAAATATGATTTCAGTAATTAGTTCCTACTGAAACATTTTTTAAATAAAAACAACATAGATAGTCAAACCTACAGCCAATGTGATCTATAAGATAACCGTGTAATTAACACTGTCTGTTATGTGACTCTCAGGTCGTAGTGGTCCCTTGAGAGTCTGCCCTATTGTTGCCGGCTTTCATTAGTATTTTATTGGTCATCCAGCAGGTTACAGTGTAGCTCATCAGCTATGGCTTGCCAACTAGCACTGCAATTCACAGGTCAGTATGTCTCCAAACTTCCAGTGGCACCTCTTTCATGAAGATGTGCTAATGAATTTTGTTGTGCCACTCTCTGGTCTAGTTTTGAAAATGTATCCTTTGGGAAGCATGATTTTGCTCAGTAAACTTATTGACTAAGATATAATCACCTCTAATTGATAAATTAAACCTTCTGTGAGCGGAAATGCTGGCCTTATGGTTGGACTAGAGGTTAGAAGTCACCAAACATAAGGACTCATCCTCTGTGCACTCATCCTCTGAACCATGAATATCTGCAGCAAATGTCATGCTAGTTTTGCTCGTAATGGTGAAAATATCTTTTCACCTGTTGGACAGACAGCTTGACAGATTGTATACTTAACCCCACACTGACAAATCTGAATCATCAGAGTGACTCCTTTTAAATTATGGGTCATTTCTTGGTGTCAGACTTAAATCTGTGTGTAAATACTTTTGATTCTACAATTCAACAGCATTTTATTTGTTTTTGCATTTTTGTGCCATTCATAAATGGCATGCTCTGGTTAAAAAAGCCTACAGATTATTTTTAGACTTAAGTATCAGTTCAGTTGTTGTTGCGTAAATGTGTCTAGTCACTGTAGTCTCTGTTGCCCTGCCTCTCTCTCACGTACTCCCATGTTGTTTGCTGCACTCCCTTGCTGTCTATTTGCTGTGACAGCATGTTTCAGCAGCTTGTGGACTGCACTCATGAGTGTGCCTGTGTGTGTATATGTATGTGAGCATGTGTTTGTGTGTGCGTGTGTTTGTGTGTGTGTGTTTGATGGGAGGGGAGCCCTGTGCTTATGCCCAGAGGCAGACCACTAGTTTACTGTGTGAAGAGCAGAGTGTGACTGTCATTCTGTAGGTAGGTAATGAAGGATACACGCAAGTACAGTCTCACACACACACACAGTGACACACACACACACAACTTAGTTTCAATGCTTTGTGTAAAGCTTTGCTTGTTGTGCCCTGTGGATGATATGCAATATTGTATTGTTGATTTGCTTGCTGTTGATGAGTTGAAAGAGGAGAGAAGGATAGAGCTATTCCTCTCAGAGAGGAGGAGAAGGGAGGAGAGAATGACATGATGAGTGGAGAAGGGAGGGAGAGACTGTTACTCATTCATTTCTAGAATGTGTCTTTGTTTTTCAAGGCTAACTCTGAACTGATATCTCCTAATAAAATCTTCAGTACCTAATACGTTGTGAAGATATTGAAACATTAAAGAGTTACTCCACTCAAATCACAAAAAACAAAACATTTTAACATCTTTTCCTATTTCCCCTTGTGGGATCTAGCTATGCAAGTAGTTTTGGTTTTCTTTGGTGTGATTTTGAATCATCCTCCACTGGCACTTGCTACCACCCTATTACAATGGAGGTGAACAGCATTTGTTTGTTGGCAAATATAGTAGCGTAACAGGGATAGTGGTTTGGAAAAGGATGCTGCTGTTGAGTATACTGTATGAAATGCCATTTCATAGAGCATAGACTGTTAACCCATCAGCCACCGTCTGGCGATAATTAAGCCTCCGGGGGCAAAGGTCAATATTTTGGGGCTTCCATTGTAGCCAGAGGGGCCTGAGACTTCCTCTTCCATTCACTGATCATAGTTAAGAGTCCAATGAGCAACTTACTTTTTGTAGGTGTTTTAGGTAGGTATCTCTACAGATATTTGCATATGAATGCAGATAAATTAAGAAAAAGCTGTGTTCTGAGATTGCATTTCGGCCAATATGTTTTGCCTTTTTTGCTCTCCACATGGACCGTTTACCTGCATGCAACCAAAGCCCGCTCAAACACGATTGGTCAATACTACACACAAAAACCAGAACGCTTCAGATACCAAGATCTTGGTCCCTTGTCTACTGATTCATATGCAGGTATCTGTGTATAGAGATTAAGCAATGTGTTACCAATAACCTGTACAATATAAAGCTTTTTTGTCCTGGATTGCATTGTGTTTTCAAATATATTTTAAAACAACCCCATAAATGAACAAAAAAACATTTGAATATCATTAATATCATCAGCTCCCAATATATTTATAATTGTAATATTTTTGATACTATTATCTGTATTATCTGGGGGTCCCATCAGAGTCCACAGGTAATGTTATCCTCTACTCTAAAAAGGTAGTACATTACATTTTCCTAACAATCCCACAATGCAATGCTTTGCATTTGATAATTAATTAGCTTGGCAACACTATAACCGTCCGAGATGACACAAAATAATGATGATTCATCAGTGTCCTAATCTAAAATTACTGCTTACTGTAGAACAGTGTTATATGGGAAATAATCTCTATCAGCAGATATCTGCATATGAAAGCAGACTACGTATAGCCTGGGAACCAGACAAATCTGCTCTCTTATGTTTCATTTGCTCTGGCAGATAAGTCTGGCCCCTCTCCCATTCAAATTGACTTCCCTGCCGATTTATCGGGATAACCAATCACAACCGTTCATCTAGTAGGAGGCGGGTTTAATACGATTTGTGACAGAGACGAGCGCCGTTCAGGTATCTTTGTAAATATCCAATATGGCGGCTCCCGTTCAGTGGCCGGCTACAGCGGCAGGATTGAACGGACTGGACAGTAACTTTTCTCTAAAAGAAGAACAAACAACTGCACTTATACTTTATGTTGATAAGAAATATGTGTTTGCCAAGCCTTCTGACAGGATGCACAGTTCGACAGGACGGCGTTTCGTCGCTCTGATTGGTTGACTCCGCCCATCGATAACGTCCCTTGGAAATCAGAAAATGAACTGAGTGGTTCCAGACTAATATGCATTTGCGAATTAGTCTGGCAATGCCAGGCTAGACTATGTAGGCAAAGAGCTTGGTTGGAAGATTGGAAGCGTTCTAGTTTCTATTTGTAGTTCGTTTTTAGTCCGAGTAGTGTTGACCAATCAAGTTTGAGCGGGCTTTGGTTGCATGCAGGTAAACAGTCCGTGTGGTGTTGTCTGACGACAATTTAGCTTTTTATATGCTTTTTAACATTTCTGCATTCATATGCAGATATCTGTAGAGATTAGCCGAAATGTCATCTGGACATGTCGTGTCAAGTAGACTCACCCAGACTCTGCCTCCAGCGGCCCCCAGGTAAATTGAGTTTGAGACCCCTGCTCTAGATGAAACCAAAGTAGTGGACGAACACGAACAAGTTGGCAATGGTTTTTCCACTAGCTTATCCCCCTCTCTGCTACCTGCCACGTAGTGTAGACGGCTTCCAGTCTGCTTGCTGATGGTCCCCCTATGTTAATGGTAAATTAAATAAAGTTACCAAAATAAAATACAGAAATGTTTTATTGTTGTAAAACTATATGCTTTAAACTGACAGCAGTCCTTAAAGGCCTGATCAAAAGGTAGAGCTGACAACAACAGACAAGGCTCCCCTTGACAGCAGCCTGCTTCTGGCTAGTGTGATTATGGTGTGCGTTTGCTTGTGTGTGTGTGTGTGTGTGTGTTTGAAGAGTGAACAGACCCCCCTCTGTGTGGAGAATGATGGAGGGTGTGATGAGGTGGAAGTGTTGAAATCCTGGATGATGCGCTCAGGCAGGCTGCCCTGCCTTGCACCGGATTCTCAAGCAACCCCCCCCCCCACCCCACAAAGCCACGCCCATCCCCCACAGCCCCACCCTCCCCCTCCCACTGCCACCACTTTTTCCCAACATCCCCCTCTCTTTCTCTCAGCTGTGTGGCACCGCTGTCTCTCCAGGGAGGAGCCTACAGCGCTACTGCATCACACAAGACACAGAGACAGGCGAGGGACACAGTGTGAACGTGAAAGACAGAGAGAGAGGGGAAGATAGAGGGGGGACGTTGTACCGTGCAGCTATCAGCTCTTAATATCCAATGCAGGCACTTTCCTTTTTTCTTCTATTTTTGGCTGTGCCTGCCGCGCCAAAAAAAACCAGAGCGATACGACTTCATCGAGGATAACAAGCCCTATAGGAAGGGAGAAATAGACAGAGAGAATTAAACCGCAAGGCGAATATCAGCTGTGAGGAGAGAAAGAGACAGAGAGAGAGAGGAAGAAAGGGCGAGTGAGTGAGCGAGAGAGGGAGGGAGGGAGGGAGGAAATAATTAAATAAATCCCAGGGAGGAGAGAGAAAGAGGGAGGGATCGTCAGAGAGAGGGAGAGGAGGGGATGTAGCAGTGTGTATCTTTGCCGGCTCGCCACACATACACACATACACATACACACACACACGTACACACATACACACTTGCACACTTAGCCTGGATAATGTGCTGAAAGAGGTGGAGAGAAAGGAAGAAGGCAAACGGGTGAGCTATCTATCTCTGCATCCTTCCATCCATCCATCCATCCATCCATCTTTTCATCAATCCATCTGTTTCCATGCCAAACCCCGACAGACAATGGATTTGGATGAGCGTGTCCTTGCCTGGATCTTGTTTGCGTGTGTGCGTGTGGGCGACCCTTCTGCCTCCATGATTAGCATGTGTGATCGATTCATGCCTTATTGCTCGTCGTGTCACGCATTGCAGCCTGCTTGCTGAGCTAGCTTAACTGGTGCCCGTGTCTGGCTGGCTTCCTTTACTGTTTTGTAGCCCTGGAAGGCTGTCTGGCAGTCCACTCAGAGGCTGCACCTGCCAACGAGTGTGACATGGTGTTGCTTTGCATATGTTTGTGTAAAGGTTGCATTGTTATAGCAGTACATGATAATATCCGGCCAGTACTGGTCTGAGATTCAGTTGTGTTGTATTGAGTGCCGTCCACCTCTGATGTAATGGCTATGATGCAGGTTGATTGCACATTAGAACACTGTTGCAGTGGTTGGTTCAAATGCTGTTTCAGATGCTTATCCATCCTGACAAGAATGCATTTATATCAGATTACTGATTCCTAAAACTTTGTTTTTAGGAATGTTTGTACCATGAAAATGGTTTAAAGATTGCATATTGTGACAAAATTGATGACCGCTTTAATCCAAAAATATCAATGTTAAGATTGACCTTCAAAAACCTCTTGATGCACTCTAAATTGCACAAATGGCAGACAAACAAAAATGTCTCTCAGTTTCTGTCAGTCAGGATATATATATCTGTGTGTGTGGAGGGGTTCCAGGGGATTGCTCACCTGGTAGTGGTGCTCATTGCTACACAGTAGATTATCAAAGAACAAAGAGTTCAAAAAACCCAAAAGTGTTCCCTTCTCTTCCTTCCCTATCTTAGCAAGAAAAGCAAGTCCAGCACAGTTGTGTATGTGTTACAGGGAATTTTACAAGCCAAAATGTGATTTTCATGGTTAGTACTATTCAGCCTGTGAAAACAACTGTATCATATCTTCTGTAGTTGTGGAGGAGCTTTATCAAATCTGAGGAAATCATTAAACTGTGGGCATGAAGTTCGAAAGACCTGGTTGTAAACAGACAGGGCGGCTAAATTTAGACACTAAGAAGTTACATGGTGGTAAGATGTAGGATTCAGTGTTTTGGGACTTTGAATAATTTGTAATTTCCATCTGCTGCATCAATTTCAACCATTCTGTCCTGGAATTGTCCCAACTTTATGGAAGTGTAATAATAAATTGGAGGAGGACCCTTTTAATGGTTTATGGTAGTTTTGATGATACCGATACAGAAGGACAAGTTGTGTAAGGTACTGAAGCTTTTTCTGGGTAGCGAGTGTTTTGAATTTGCTGCAGCTCTGATTTACTTCCTTGAATAGTACCTGAGACTTAGTTTTGTGAATATCGTAGTATTTAGAGAAATCAGCCATTAGCCTGATAATCGGACTTAATTGCCACTGTGTTTCATTTCATTCATTGAGCCTGACATTAGGTGGTTTCTGTTTGGAGGTGGGTTATTTTGTTTGGTTTTACTACAGCCAATCAGCAGAGAATGGAGTATCAGTCCTGCCGACAACATCAGTCAACACAGAAGCTGCAGTAGCAGTTGCTTGGAGCAGTTAGCTTAACCTTTCACAATGATCAAAAAAAAAAAAAAAAAAAAAATGCAGATTTAAGAGTTTTCATTGTCATTACAACAACCTGATAAGCTGTGTCCATCTCATCCATCTTGTTAGTATGTTTGTGGCACTTGTTTTCCTTTTTCACTATTTGACTGTTGGAACAAATTGAAGATGTGTGTGGTGATTCCGAGGTCAAGAACCAGGCTAATGTACAGTACCAAACTGGTGGAAAAAACATTCTTTAGAATAAAATTTAAATCAATAATGATGGCCTTTACATAAACCAATAGTATTGTTGAATTTACCTGTTCCCATGTTGAGGAAGAGTGAATATATCATAAAAAGAAATGGGAAATAAGAGTTGTGTCACAAGGAATAGCAGGTTGGCAGGGGTAGGACCCAATCGCAAAGAGGAGAGTAGACTGCAGGTATGGTGTGAAGAGTTTATTCCAAATGGTGAAACAAAAACTTACTGGGTGGTGAGGCAAACAGAAAATCCAGAACGACAAAACGACAGTCCAGAGCAGGCAGGTGATAAAAACAGGTAATCCAGGGATCAGGCACATGGGACACAGCACAGACAAAAGTGACACAGAAATAAGGATCTGACTACTAAACAAAGAAAGTAAACCGGTATTTATAACAGACTGATTATGATCAGAAGCAGGTGAGTGAACAGGTGAAGGGAGTACAGTGGCTGACAGGCAGAGAGAGGAGTGGAGACAGGTGTGTAGATGGGTGGGGCAGTCAGGTGATGGGGAAAGGAAGGAAAGTTAGAGGAAATCTGGTGGAAGGTAAGGGGATGGCAGGTCAGGGGAACAGAGAAGGAGTCCATGGCCCAAGGGCAGTGAGCAGAAGTGGAGACAGTGGGAACAGTGACACAGGTAACGGGAAAGAACGTTACAAAAAAACAAAAAGGAGCAGATTGTGACAAGTGGGGGAAAATACCTCTGGTGTATAGGGTTATTACCATATACTGTGGAATATTAAGGCTCATGTGATTTGATTTAGGTATTTGTCTTCGTCTTTGAAAGAAGGCCAGTGCCATGTTGAAAGCATTCCATATTTTGTCCAAACACTGGGCCAAGTGCTCATCCTTCAAGGTGACACTGTGTTAATTGCTACTGTGCATTCCTCTACTGCTGGGCTGGTGGTATTGGATCAGCCCTTTTTTTCTTAGAATATTATTATCATATATGTCATATTATTTTTTGCCTTAAAGTGACAAGGCACTCTAACATTCAGCGTCTCTGTCCTTAGCTCACACTGTGCAGCACTGGGAGGTGATTACAGAGGTGGACTATCATCACTAAGAGGCCATATCTGGTTTGGGGGCATTAGGGGCTGTTTTGAGCTGTAGTGGCCGTGCTCTGTGCAATCTGAGTCATCCTTTGTATTGATCCCTATGCTGCTTCCAACTATTTACGAGCCTGTGTAGGACTGTGGCTGTGTGTGTGTTTGGTTTGAAGTTACTTTTTTGTCTGTCAGTTTTGCTGACTGGACACTGACCTATTAATAGCACTTCATGGATAATGCTGTGTTGAACAGCTCTGTCTGCAATGCAGTTGTTGATATGTAATGCTACATAATAATACAACTGCTCCCATTTTATCTCATTAGAATATGTGACTGTGTATCAGTGCATCTCAGCAGCTGCAGCTCTCCTCAAGGTTTGCTGCTGTAGAGGTTCCAGTGGGACTGCATTATGGAGTTCCAGTCAGCCTGTAAGTTGCTAAACTGGTTAACTGGAGGCCACCAGACTCAGTGGACTGCTGCCTTGAATATCTGGCTGACTGGGACACAGGAAACGTCTCATGATATGTGTGCACGAGTCACTAAACTAAGATGGAGCTGCATCTGTTTTCATCACGTTTAAATTATTTTACCGCCACGATGCTCTTAGTACCTGCCCAATACCATTACACACCACATACATCAGTTCCCATCATCACAGCATGTACACACACTCCAAAAATGAGTGTAAAGGAGATCTTTTCCATATTTGTCACAGCCAAGCTTTTGTTACTTAATACTTGACCTTGGTGGAAAGAGTTCTTCAGAATATTTTCACCAACTAGACAGATGAGCAAGAGAGGATTTTCCATCCCGGAATCACCGATCACATCAGACAATGCTCCGATTATAATTGGACTTTTGGACACAACAGTGTTACTGTGGGGGGTTTCTTCCTAACACTGAAACAGTTTGCATTTGCAATTAGTGACAAAGGAGGTTGCTTGTTTTAGTGCTTCTGTACTGTCAGTCAATACCGGCAAACTGTGGGGTTAGATAAAGTCGTCAGCCCTAGCTTGGTACCAGAGATGGGAAGCTACTTTCAAAATCTAATTTCAGCGTACTCATTACTTCCTTTAAATTGTAGCGGATGGTGTAATCCTCTGGGATGTCTCAAGTCAGAGATATAATCTTCATTGTGTCTGTCAGTTGTGGATTCATAAAATGTGCACTGAAATTTTTTCACGATATATTTCACAATTGTACTGACACAATATACTGACATTATTTTAGCAGTTTAACTTTTAGTTACAAGAGAAATAATGTTTGGTCATTAATTTCTTCTGCTCTCTTTTTAGTTTTATTTATCATAGTACTTTTTAACTCTGCCTCTGGCTTTCTGTCAGTGCTTGAGCAGCATAAAGAAGTCTTAAAACCTTTTCAAATGTTTGCAGTTACTAAGGTATCTTTGTGCAATGGCAGGTTCCTTCTCCTGTCCATGTGGTCAATAAAGAAACAGGATAAGTACCCTAAATCACATGTCCTTTGTTTAATACAATTAATTATTTTTGCAATCACTGTTTTCTAAAATTGGTTTCACTTTTATATAGAGACCCTGGCTGGGTCAGAGGCCAGAGTGGGCCAGAGGGATTAACACTACTGCACATGTTCAGCAGACTACATAACCCAGAAGTAGCCCAGAAGCCGGAAACCTTTTTTGGTGTATTCGCCAGGCGAGCAATTCCTATTGGACTGAATAGGCGCCATCTTTTGTTCCAGTATCCAGTTCTTATAGTACATCCATGAGCTTGACCCATATAAGGACCTAAAAGTCAGGATACAGTATCTCAGCATATCTCAGAGGTGCAATATTAAATTGTTGATTACACCGTCAGATTTTTCCATCTCATACTATTACTGGGTCTTATTTGTTACATCTTTTTAATTGGTCATAATTATATTGTACTTTTTGAAGACATCTGAAGACCCACTTCCTTCTTCAACTTTGATGTACTGTACTTAATGTAGTTGTAGGGGTTATTAGTGGCATTTCAGGCCCAAATAAAGTGGTTTATACAATCCGGATAAACTGTTGGTTTGTTTATAACCATCAGATCTTCTAATTTCCTCGTCAGACTTTGTTCTAGTGATGTTGCCATGTTCCCAGATCTCAGCAATGGTGAGTAAAATGCCATCATAACCTATAGAAATGATGGCAACGACTAGGAAAATAGGAGTCGAGTTGTCATTAAGCCTAGCAGATGATCTTATTCAAAGAGGCTTCCAGGTGAGTGCACAACTTTACAAGAAAGACAAATTATTTTGACAGTGGAAACTGAAGTCAGACAATGCTCCCTTTTGTCAGTTGTATCAGAGTTGCAGCAAATAAAGAGGAGTCAGAGGATCCTTGAAGGAGTAACATGAAAACACCGTGACCTCTGTGATAACGATTTCTTCCTCCTTTCATAGTCCCTGCACTCATTTTCTTGGCTTTCTAGCAAACAGGTGGCTTTTCGACGCCGTCTTGGGTGGCAGTTACACACTTGGCTGTTCATTTTGACTTTGCCTTTTCTTGTCTTGGTTGTCTGTCACTCACACAGATCCAGTATCTATGGTGCAAGAGCCAACAGCATACACTAGCTTCTTAGAAATCAAGAGAGAGGACCAGAGAAAGTGTGTGCTTATTTATTAGCTCCCATCTGCCACTGGTGATGCACTGGTTGGGTGGAGTTAGTCATCATGGGGGTAGGTTGCCTCTTCTAAATTTGGGGTGTATACTAGACAACTACCACAAAAAAGGAGAAACTGCGGTCCTCTCTAACAATCCTTCAGTTTCAGCATGTAAAAAAAAAAAAAAAAAAACTTTTTCCACCAATGTGGCTTTTTGTGTAGGTGGATATAGATATAGATACAGGTTTTTGAATTAAATTTATTCAATCAAAGATTTGTACATTTTCAAATATAATTTTGTTTGCACAGTATCGTTGGTGCTGGAACCATTTTTATACAATGGGACACTAAAACAAAATAGAATCATGAGGTTAGTAGTGTGTTAAAGGCAACATCGAGCAAGCTGCATCACATCAGAGCAACAGTGCAGCACTAATGGGGGAGTGGGACCAGTACATCAGCTGCATCTGTAACAATAGTGTTACGTAATGTACTAGTAGGAATTAATCCATGCACTGAAACTGTGGCCAACCCCCTGAGGATGAAAATACAACAGGCTTCCAACAACAGCACAGTGCAAACTATAGCAGCTTCCAGGCAGAAACAGCTGCCTTGTTTAGAGGAATAATCTCACACAGCTTCCTAGTGTAACGCACAGTCTTTTTAAAGTTACCCGTCCATTATTCAGCAGCTACACCTTCAGAATGATCTGCGGTGCCACAGGCAGTGCTAAGCAGAGTAATATGCTTAGCACTGCAATATTAGCAATATCTTTCTCTGTGATATTAAAGGAGAGGTCTGTTATTCATGTTAATGGTAGGATATTTATCACAGCAGTCAGCATTAGGAGACATAAGTAACAAGTGTGACACCTGAGAGAAACCTCAGTTTGCGTTTTGTTGTTCCCTGACTAGCAGTTGGATCTGAGCATGATATTGTTGGTCAGGCATTCATCCATCCGTCCGTCCGTCTTTCTGTCCAACACTAGAGTAGGTAACTAGTGTTGGACAGATACTAAATAACCTAGACACTAAAGCAGAGTATCACAACTACTGGCCAGATTGTGATTAAATTTGGTTTTGATATTCATAGTCTCTAAAGGTCATCTTTGACAACACTATAACTGATCATATTCACTTTAAATCTAAAAATGTGTTATCAGCCTTCAAAATACGTTAATATTAGTCATAGGTTGAGCCCTGTGTTATAGACATTTGCCCTCTAAATATACTGTCTATGTAGCAGTGTAGTAATCCAGGGAGAGAACTAGTTTAAATCCAGTGTATATTACGCAGACCTAGCGGGGGAAGGGTTAAAGTATAGGCTTGGGATTGGTCCAATTACTTCAGCATAGCTGCAACTCCTATTTACCCACTTCCATTTAATGGCTGTTCCAGGCCAAAGCCATTCCTATTATGTAACATGGCAGACCCTTAAAATGTGTTTAATGGTGTGCCAACAATGTGCTGAATAGTTGACTAGTTGTGAATGCTCTTTACTATTGTACGGGATCCATACTCTCATTGTGAATTGGAACTTCTTTATGGATTTTAAATCTGGTGAGAATGCAGCCAGAACACAGAACTGGTTAGATATGTTGGTTCGTGATTTCGGTTAACTTTTTGGAGCAAACTAAAGCACTACAAGATTGGAATTTCTTGTATGTTGCTGCCATCAAAGGTCTGTCTTGAAATAGAAATCTAAATCTCAACAAATGAACCTGATGAAAGTTCAAGTCTGACGAAATGATATTCTTATTGGTAGTCCATGCTGTCCCATGTTAACATTTTGATCCATGCTTTTTCCAAAGCTCCTTAGGGCAGTGGCTTTGCTTTGTCGTGGTGTTCAGGAATGGAAGAGGGGTGCATGTTGCTATACTTAATGTAAACGTGACATCACACAAGAGTGTTAACTTACCTTAGTTCACCCTTAAGCATCCATACATCTCATATGAGTCTCAAAGATAGTTGTTTTTCACATTTGTGACTGGTGTCAAAATCGCAATCCTCTGTATGTCTTTGGTGGATAGCTGGCTTTGACTCTGCACACGGATCGAAAAGAAAAGCAGAAACTATTTAAATCATTCTCATTTCTGTCATTTCTCAAGCATAAATGCTAAACAATAGATGTTTCTAGCTTCTTAAATGTAAAGACTCGCTGCTTTACTTTGAAAACTTTGAACACTTTTAACCCTAACAGTGAATAAAATATATTTGGGTTTTGGATTGTTGGTCGAACTAAACAAGCAATTTGAAGATGTCACTTATTGCTCTGGGAAATTGTGATAAACATTTTTTAATTTTTTTTGACATTCTGTAGAGTAATCATTCATCGACTAATTGAGAAAATAATAATTTGATTAACTGAAAACAATCATTTGTTGCAGTCCAGTGTTCAAGAATTTTGGCGTCTTCAGACTGAAGTACAGTAGATGAAGTTGTACCAGAAATCCCTATTCTGAATCTCTGTAGCATACAGTTTCCTCGTATAAAAAAAATTAAAAAGAACATTGATGATCTGAATATGTCAGCTGTTGTCAATAGTCGAGGGAATGATCTCAATTCTTTTTTTATGTTTATGTTGTCCATATTAACAACAAAGCAGGTTGGTCCAAGGATTTTAACATCTCCCAGATGTCAGAGGCATGAAAACCAGACCGTATTGGCATTGTGAATACAGATAGTAGTATGAAAAAGTACACTATTGGCCTAGTTAGGTGTCTGGTTGGTGTATTTCTTTGTGTCAACAAATGTTGGAGATAACGTAAAGCTGAGTTTCCACTGTCAAGACACACTTGCTCTGAGGAAAAATACAAATATTGACTTCAATGCACAGCGTTTATTTGATGGTTAGAGTGATTGTGGATTCTGGATTGAAAAAATTTCCTCAGACTTTATAGTGTACCCAATGACTTAACTTGTACTTAAGAGTACATTTTCAATCTGTGAGACACTGTTTTACAGCTGTTGTTTTGCAGTGGTTGTCCATGCACATTTCTGGATCACGGACTGCGGCCACAGTGCTAAATCTCTGTCTGCCTGTTACTGTTCCTGTGGGAAGATTTCTACCCCCACCGTTGGCTGGTAGCATGTCAGTGTGTGACGTCTCACTGGTGTCTGGCCTGACTCCAGCTGTCAGAGCTTAGCTCATATGACAAAGAGGGGTCAAAACATGTCATGGTATCAGAGGAAGGATGAGTGCCTTAAAACTAATACTCTGCTCTGACAGACTGCAGTGCTGGAGGGTTTTCAATACAATATCTTGGTGACATCAGTTCAGTTAAAATGCACCACGTGACACTGGTAAAATACATGTATGATTTCACAAGTGTTATTACAATCTCTCAGCCCATCGATGTTACAGTGGTCCTGGGAAGTAGAGTTCTGATGCCTGACCTGTGGTTGCAACATCCTCATTTCAATATCCATTTGGGATTATTGTTGCATGTGATCCACCTCACCCCCCCCCCCCCCCCCCCCAAAAAAAAAAAAAAAAAACAATCCAAAAAAAAAAGAGTCTGTGCTGTCATTTCCACAGAAGAACTCCCAAAAAGGAGAAAAGGGTAGCATTTATAACAAATAACCCTAATACTGATAGCCATCATATAACTGAAATATTTGGGGTAGTAAACCTTCATCTATGTCTACCAATGAAGTGTTTTGCATAGCTAGGTAGGAAGAGATTGGTGTTATTGAGGGCATGGTGCACTGTTGTGCCCTGTTGGGAGAATGAAAGAAAGTAGTCTGTGTACTGTATTTGTGTGGCAGGGGGAGGGGGTCCTTCATGCATCATAGGACTCAACTGTCAAAGTGTGGACGCCAGTGTGCCAGTGATGACTTACTCTAGTCTGGGACACGCCGGGCATGAAAGACAAAGAGCGAGCAGTGGGGGGACATGGAGGGACAATTTTAATAGACTGGATCAAACCAGTCTAGTATTTCTCCTTCCTGGCTGTTGTCCAATGAGATTCCTCTAAAAGTCTAAAAAAAGTTTGAAGGGGGGGAATTATGGAAAACAAGACCACCTAGTATTGAGGTGAGATGTCATTTAAGGGCTCTTGAAGGAGGAAGCTGGTACTTGTCTGTGTTTTCATCAACTTTGTGATGAAATACTGTGAATCAGGAAAGTATTCACAGCGCGTCACTTTTTCCACATTTTGTTATGTTACAGCTTTATTGTCACGGTGGGGGCACAGAGACACAGAAAGGACCTAATTGCAGACTCAAAAACTCCAGAAGTCTTAAAGTTTTAACACAAACTTACAAAAATATCCACACAAAGAGCGAGCCAGGACACGACACACAACAAGGACCAGATCGAGAACAAAGGAAGACCAGGAACATATATGCACACACAACTATTCACAAACCGAAGGGCCGGCTGGGGACAGAGCAGGGGGGCTTGGGGAACTCAGGGGGAACAGCCTCTGGAATCTCAGGAGGCGCTGCTGACTTCGGGGGTGGAGCTAAAGCAGGTGGGCCACTGGAGAAGGGTAAGCAGGGCCCCCTGACGCCAGAACAGGAGATGCGTCAGCCGAGACCCCCAACGCCGGAACAGGAGATGCGTCAGCTGGGACCCCAGACAGCGGAACAGGAGATGCGTCACTCGGGACCCTCGACGCTGGAACAACCAAACAGCCTCTGGATTAGAGGTAGCTCTGAGCAGCGTTCCTGTGCTCTCTTGTGCGAGCATGCTTCCATTCACCATGAAAACAAACTAAAGTGTAAATTAAATCATAAAGTTCATCGCCCAGAAGGTCTGCTGGGTCCATGACTGGTCTGGCCCTGCTGTCACAGTGGGGGCCCAATTGCAGACACAAAAACTCCAAAAGGTTTATTTCAACACAAAAAACTGTGTCAAGGAAACAGGGAAACACCAACAAACAGGGAACCAAAAATGGGGAGCCAGGACACGACACATCACACGACAAGGACCAGACCAAGAACAAAGGAAGACCAGAAACATATATGCACACACACCACTAATCACAAACGAGACACAGCTGGGGTGGGCTAGACAGGCAGCAGGAGAAGGAGGAAAACACAAGGGCTGTGCAAACGAGATCTAAACACAAGACAGGTGCATAGGGGAAACTGAGAAACACAGGGAAACATAAGGAGACACAAGAATCACGGCAGGGCCGTGACACCTATACCAAAATGGATTAAATTCCTTTTTTTTCCTCAAAATTCTTTTTTTTTTAAAGTTTGCAAATATATTAAAAATAAATAACAAAATCACATGTACATAAGTATTCACAGCCTTTGGAACTCAAAATTGAGCTCAGGAGCATCATGTTCCCACCTATCATCCTTGAGATGTTTCTACAACTTGATTTGAGTCCACCTGTGGTAAATTCAGTTGATTGGACATGATTTGGAAAGGCACACACCTGTCTATATAAGGTCCCACAGCTGAGTGCATGTCAGAGCACAAACCAAGGCATGAAGTCCAAGGAATTGTCTTTAGACCTCCGGGACAGGATTGTATTGAAGCACAGATCTAGGGAAGGGTACAGAAAATGGTTTGCAGCATTGTAGGTCCCAATGAGCACAGTGGCCTCCATCATCTGCAAATGGAAGAAGTTTGGAACCAACAGGACTCTTCCTAGTGTTAGCTGCCCGGCCAAACTGAGCAATCAAGGGGAGAAGGCCCTTAGTCAGGGAGGGGACTAATAACCCGATGGTCACTCTTGACAGAGCTCCAGCGTTGCTCTGTGAAGAGAGGAGAACCTTCCAGAAGGAAAACTATCTCTGCAGCACTCCACCAAGCAGGCCTGTATGGTAAAGTGGCCAGATGGAAGCCAATCTTCAGTAAAATCCTCAGCCCATCTGGAGTTTGCCAAAAGGCACCCGAAGGACTCTCAGACCATGAGAAACAAAATTCTTTAGTCTGATGAAACAAAGATTGAACTCTTTGGCCTGAATGCCAAGCGTCATGTCTGGAGGAAACAAAGGCACCGCTCATCAAACTGGCCAATACCATCCCCACAGTGAAGCATGGTGGTGGCAGCATCATGCTGTGGGGATGTTTTTCAGCAGCAGGAACTAGGAGCCTTGTCAGGATCGAGGAAAAGATGAATGCAGCAATGTACAGTGACATCCTTGATGAAAACCTGCTCAAGAACGCTCTGGACTTCAGACTGGGGTGAAGGTTCATCTTCCAATAGAACAAGACCTTAAGTGGCCCAGACTTGAACCTGATTGAACATCTCTGGAGAGATCTGAGAATGGCTGTACACCGACGCTCCCCATCCAACCTGATGGAGCTTGAGAGGTCCTGCAAAGAATGGGAGAAACTGCCCAAAAATATCTGTGCGTCGTCGACGTCACGACTGGAGAACATACTGATATTCAGTCTCTAATTCATTCAATATAAGAGTTATTGATAAATATACAAATGCAATATAGGAATAGTTAATACATATACAAATCTAATACAGACACTGGTAGTATGTTAATATCTGGGCTGAAATGCTAAAATTAGCTCCCCGTCTCAAGGGATTTTCCTCTGCTCACTCTCTTGTTTAATTTCTAATGTGTATGTATTGTGTGGAGTTTTCATGTGCAGACGAGAAAACATTAGTCTGGGAACCAGACGAATCTGCGCGCTCATGTTTTATTTGCTCTGGCAGATACGTCTGGCCCCTCTGCCATTCAAACTGACTTCTCTGCCGATTTATCGGGCTAAACAATCACAAGCGTTTATCTCATACGAGGCGGGTTTAATACGATGACTGACACAGAGGAGCGCCGGTATCTTTGTAAATATCCAAGATTGCACTACCGTGTTCTCTGGCCGGCTACAGCGGCAGTATTAAACGGATTGTATTGTAAATGTTCTCTAAATGAAGAACAAACAACTGCAATTCTACTTTATGTTGATAAGAAATGTGTGTTTGCTGAACTTCTGACAGGACAACCATCCAACAGGACGGCGTTTCGTTGCTCTGATTGGTTGTCTCTACCCATCGATAACGTCCCTTGGAAATCAATAATAAACTGAGAGGTTCCAGACTAATATGCATTTGTGAATTAGTCTTGCGATGCCAGGCTGTGAAAACACAGGAAGAGCTAAACATATTCTGTTTACCCATTTATTCTCTCTTGCACTTAGTGTAGATACTAGATTTTAACAACACATATGCATAGGCAAGCATCTGCCATGAGAGCGTCATTGTCTACATATCTACCTATGTACAATACAGTACACTGTAAAAACTAACCAAAAAAAGTTTGAGTTATACAGCTTGTGGTGAAATTACGGTGAACCAACTAAGGACGTTAAGTATTTCTGTTAAAAATTCAAGTTGACAATTAGTTTTCCTCATTCATTTTATTAGCTTTTGGA
Organism: Lateolabrax maculatus; assembly: GCA_031216445.1. Lineage (NCBI taxonomy): Eukaryota > Metazoa > Chordata > Actinopteri > Acropomatiformes > Lateolabracidae > Lateolabrax > Lateolabrax maculatus. The sequence goes on from CM062201.1 coordinate 2,743,015, forward strand.
ATTCCATTGTTTTCCCAAAAATCTTTTCTCTTTATTATTCAGGAACTTGACCTTTTGTAAATAAAATGAAGGAAACAAAATGTTAGGCAATTTACTTTATTTTGCTATTATTATTATTATTATTATTATTATTATTTATTGTAACAGTGTTTTTTCTTTTTGGATTACACAGTTGTGGTTAAATTCTATACTTTTTCTTTCTACATATGTAAACACATATAAACACTTTATATATATATATCTATATATATATATTTGATTCTTAACATTAAGAGATAGTTGTGATAGTGATAAAAAAAAAAATCACTGTTGTAGTTTCAAGAAGAGACGTGATTAAGAGAAGTTGTACTCTTAGCTCACAGTATATAACTGTATTTGGACTTTTAGTCAGTTGCAATACCTTTGCCCCATGTGCAGGTGTAATTACAGTACAACAACATTTTATTTGTCATTGGATTTAGTCAACACAGCTGGGTTTCAGAATCACATTTCCTGTTATCTCTTTGCTTACAGTCCATTTCACTTATCAGTACAACTGTTTTGATCTGGCTTTCTAAAATGACCTCATACAAATAGAATAAGTTTGGAAGAATCATGACTGTTACCATGACTCACTCTTGATGAAATTATTTTTGTATCCTCTATGTATCATGCCAATAAATGTAACTCATGTGCTGGGGGTGGTTCATGTCAGGTCAGCTCCCTTGAAACATAACTTTTTCTCCCAGTTACAAAGAAGTGGCGTCTGTAAAAGTTTTACTAAATGCCAAGCACAGGTGGCTGTAATGGTTGTAATGGTTTGGATTTTCACATTGCTTAATATCCTTTGTACATAACGCCAGTTTTACTTAGTGCAGTGTGTAGTATTTTGGATGAATCAATCAGAATGAACTACAGCAGGAGCTTAAAAACAAAGTTTGATCACATTACAACAAATATGAGCTAATAAGCTATGATACCTTCCTCTATTTTTGCCTTTCCGGCTCTCTGTACCCTCAAAGGGCAGCACTGTCAAGACAGCTTCTTATTCGTAATACTCAAGATACCTCTCCCTCTCTATCTGTACGCATTCCTATCCCACTAGTACATGTTACTAACTCCATTTCTTCCTGGTAGTTCTTGTGCTTTCTGTGCTTTTTTGCCTTCTCACTTTCTGCAGGTATTTCTGCCTCTGGAGCTGTAGAGTCTGGATCTGTGATTGCCGGCCGTCTACTGCCCCCATGTTCCTGCTCCACACTCACTGCTGCAGTTGTTATTATTATTAGTCTGATTTGTTGTCTCTCCTCCTGCTCTGTCTCCCCTCTCCCCCTCTCTCCTCCCCTTTCAACCCAACTGGGTCGATGCAGATGGCCGCCCACCCAGAGCCTGGTTCTGCTCGAGGTTTCTACCTGTTAAAAGGGAGTTTTTCCTCGCCACTGTCGCCAAGTGCTGCTCATGGTGGGAACTGTTGGGTCTCTGTAAATAATATTTTAAAGAGTATGGTCTAGACCTACTCTATGTGAAAGCGTCTTGAGATAACTTTTGTTATGATTTGGCGCTATACAAATAAAATTGACTTGACTTGACTCAAGGATCAAAGTTCACCCAAGTTGAACTTGTATTTTAATCCACAGATTTTAGCGATCCCATTTTAATGAATTGAATCTGCCATGACACAATGCCATTTAAATGTTGGTGTAACCAGGACTTCCTTCTATTTAATTTTTAAAATAGCTTTATATTTTGCCAGATTGGACAAAATTAATTAATTAATTAAAAGTTTAGGACTTGGATTTGACTTGGGATTTGTATTTACTCAGTTGGAGCTTGAGTATAGACTTCATAGCCGAGACATGCAGCTTATTTGTGACTTGTACATATAATGACTTTGTCCTACTGCTGGTATCTCCAGATAATGTTATCACAAAATTTTTATTATCAGAAACCATAGCTGTTCTGAAAACCAGCACACAGAACTGACTTGTTTTGCCTGAATTTCACATCATCTGCAAGAGATTTATCTTCCATGCCCCACTCACAGCGACATACTGTGTCAGCAACGGAAGATCCCTTTTAGAACTTAGCAGATATGTCACACATTATTTCCCTCACCTTGCCTAATTGCCTCTAGTGAGTCAGCTGCTCATTCAGAGCGAATGAGAATGTCGTATGTCAGATGTCATTTGTAGTTACTGCTAATGAGAGCAGCTGGACATGTGTCCAGGCTCCACACCCATAATACTCAACACACCTCTTGTCTTATAAGCATCTCTAGCTCCTGAAATAGCAGCAGTGGTTTTGTAATGTGTCAGGCCTCCCTGCTGCAGTGCAGCACACCCACATGTTCTGACTGCTGCTGATAACTGAGCAGCTGGGAAGCTTCCTAGCATTGATCTGAATGCGGGAGCTAGCTAGGATGTATTTGATTTGCAGATAACTGATGTAATTTGCTATCAGTATTTGGTTGCATTAGCTATCTGAAACTCATGTCTGGAGTGTATAGGACATCAAACAGGTAGACATATCTTGAGTATGACTGATCTGATCTGGCACATGGCAAAATAACACAATTCAAAGATATAGCAACCTTGGCATTACAGGTTAGCATTTGTAAGATATCAGTAGCAGCCTTATAAAGCCCATCCTGGCCACACCCTTTGCTCTACCCCATGTTATTCCTTGTGAAGTGATCTGGACTTGGGTAGGTTTATTTCTTCAGCAGCTTAGCTTCTAACACAGAGGTAACATAGCTCCGAAGCTGTATAGTAGCCTTGTTAGTGGAGCGCTGACTGTGGCACAGCAGAGCGCCTTTGTTCTGCCTTTAACACACTGTGGTTTCTATACTGACCAGAATGATGCATTGTGGATGACAGAGGCACTCTCCTGAGACAGCACTGGGTTTGTGTTAAGACTATATGTCTAACTAAAAGCTGTCTTTTAATGGGCCATTTCACTGAAACACACAACAAGGAAAATATTATCCCGGTCACTCCTAGATTTTCTTCCTAACAAATATGCAAATGAAATCTATCTATTACAGGAAACACTTGGGAAGTCTATGAGGAAAACACTTGAGCTAGGTAACAGTGAACATGCGTCTTGTTTTAATTTGATTAGTTGTTGCATGCAAATGCAGTTCAAGTCTGTTGGTAACTTCTTTGCTCATGTGCCTTTGAACTATTTGCTCTGAGTGTAAAATGTATGCACTATGTAGTGTCAGAAATTCCCATGATGGTAAGAAAATATTTTTTGTGTCCATTAGGGGTGGGGAAAAAATGAATTCATATATGCGTTGTGATTTATTTGAAAGATTATGTCTCAATGCAGAAAACTCAATAATTGAAAATTTTGACATTTTGAACCGGACGGTTGTTGCTACCCGATTAGTACATCCAGCGTGATTGGTACCGCAGTAAGTTTTTTAAAAAGTCTTAATGAATAACATTCTGAATTAAACACATAATTTTTTTCTGGAGCTGATGATGGAACTACCTGACAAGTGAGCCACATCACTTCTTTCTCATCTCTGTTGACCGTTGCACATACGCAGTACCGATCAGGCATACAAACGTTTTGGCTTGAAGTTGAGGGGAAAAGCGACCTTGACGAGAGCTACATGTAAGTTGTGTATTAATAAAATATAAATGATTTTAAAAATGGATCATTACAAATACTCTATGTTTTAAAAGTAGCAAGTAGAATCAAATTGTGAAGTGCCTAGAGAATCCCACCCTTAATGTCCATATCATCACACTACTTTCAAATAAAAATCCCACTACGCAATGTTTTTCTTCAGAGAGATACAGAAATCACAGTTATGCAGTGATGATACCAAATGATGTTGATCTGTAAGTGTCAGAAATCTCTATATACTGCTCACTATTGGGTAAACTATTGAGTTTAGCAAAAAAAGGAATTAACCAGCTTCAGGGACTCTCAACTGCATCTTAAGATCTTCCTTGGTGGATGGATTTTGATTGTTGTTTGTCTGGTTGAAAGCTTGAAAATAACAGTAAGAAGACCTTGAGTTAAAGCTGGGGTGCAGGACTTTTACTTATAAATACACATCCGTTACATTCAAGCCCTCGCCAAACAAGTTCACACAATGCTTATTAAGCCTACAGTCATCAGTTTTTAAATCTGGTGTCTGTGGCCACATTCCTGTGCTGGTGTGTAGTGATGCGTTTAGGTCAACCAGCAATGATTGGTTTGCCAGAGCTTAAGGGGTGAGCAACTGTAGCAACAGAGTAGGCTACAGGAACTAGGAGTATAGCGAAGCCTATGGTGGAAAAACCTAAGACACATCCAAGAAAAGTTTCTGATGCTCCAGGTTAAAAGACAGGGGGAGAGAAAAGTTCTGCACTGCATGTTCAAAATGTTTTGTCAAAAAACTGTTTTTAATGTTATTGTTGGTGTGTTGTGTGATTGTTAATATTGGAATAGCCACCTTGAGAATGGTGTGAAAGAAGTGGTTTCAGAGCCACACAGCCTCTGACATCCACCATCTGTTGGCTGCTGAACATCACATTCACAAGCTATATTGTAAAATATTCAAACCCAGAAGGCAAGCATGAAGAGGACATTGGGAGTTGTATTTTCTTGAATTAAAAATGTGCTGCTCCCTGCTCACTGATATAAGTGCATGTCCAGTGTCTGTTCAAAGCTTATATAAACTTCTGTTTATTGATTTCACCTCAATCAAACAAACTAATTCCTGTAATAAGATCAAATGTTTTAAATGTTTTAAATTAGTTTTAAACCATCAGTCTCTTCTAAGACTTGCAGACCAACCTGTGTATCATTGAAAATCGTTCCACATGGTCACACATCTCATAGCTACCTTGATGTTTACGTTGAGTGAGCTTGTTCCTGTTATGTAAAGAAAGAATTGTAATGACTTGTTGCGCTTCTGCTGACACCCATGTGACGGTTTGCAGGTCCTCACTGGGGGAGGGATGGAGTGCTCTGCAGTAAAGAATCTTCACATTTCTGTACATCCAGCATTGCGGTCGCTGGCGTTGAAATGCACCCCATTTCTTGTCAACTGTCACAGTTTTAGCTATTGACAGGTACTGAGCTGTGATCAGGCCAACACAGACTCCCAGTCTTTTACACAGTGTTAATCACCTCTCTGATGCAATGCCACTCCACTGACTTTCCACTCAGGCTGTAATGGCTTGGATGGTACAGTTGCCATGCAGAGGAGTGAGTTCATATATGTAGAAGAGAGAGGGACACAAAGACATGGAGAGGAGTGTTAAGCAGTGTCGTCTGATGGTTAAAGTGCGGACTAGCCTCAGTGATAAATCAGATGAAGCAAAAGCAGAGCATGAGTCGTTATGAGAGCAGGCAGATGAGGCGTGTATACACAATGAGGTAATCTAGCTTTGATTATGATGCACCAGCCCTGACACCTGCTCTCTGGGCTGAAACACAATTGTGAGCTTTCAGCCTCTAGGTATTTCCCCATCCAATCCTGTTTACCCTCCTATTAATTTCTGTGGAAAAAACTGTCAACCTTAACTTTTTGTAATATTAATGCACTTAATATTAGTGCTTGGTGATAAGATAACAGTTATATTTTTTACTTTAGTGTACAGCTAAACAACACTGCTTCTACAAGCACGGGCAATGTAAAGAAGTAATTCAACATTTTGGATGTTTGGATACCACATTTTTAACATATTTTTAAATTTAACATATCTGCTTTCTTTTTACTTACAAATGTGGGTAAAAGACAATGCTGGTATTAGATTGGGAATTGATATCAGTAGGTACTGTTAGTCTGAGTAACAGAGTTTGTATCAGAAGAGAAAAATTTGGATCGGTGCAACCGCATTTAAAACTTAAAAATTGTATTCTGAACAGCTTTATATATTCACAGAACCTGACATATAATCACTATATAAAGTTGTTGAAAGGTGAGGGTCGAAAGTCCAATATTAGCTGTGCTTTTTGCTCTGGTTTGGTCTCCACCAACCCCTGAGAAAAATGCCCCTTTAGCTGGTAAATGTGTTTATCAGCTAGGTTTATCAGAGGTTTTTCAATGAAAACAGCTGCCTGCTGCTGGTGTAAAAGTCTGTCGGCTGTAAATCCAAAACAATGAGCTAACAGAGGCTAAAAAGGGCTACAGAGCTGAAGGGAACTGTAGAGATTTCTGATAATTCCCTGTGGGTATATCACCACGAGTTACACCTTTCACATTACACACAGCCATTTGATCCATTTGTAAAATTAGAATGCAGTGTTAAATAAATTGATTTATTGTACTTTTTACCAGTGCTCTGTATACTCATGTTATTAAATCACAGAAAAATCTAAATACTGTAATTCAGTGGCGCCTGAAACACTGCATTCCCTGTGAGAGCTGATCTGGATTATGGTAAACAGTACAGGATGTTGTTTTGTTGAGCCAGCTCAACAAAGAATGTTAGCATCATAATTTATTAACAGGATCCCAATGTGAATGTTTGAGGCTTTGTACAAGAATCAGACCATCGTTTAACTTGCACAGAAGTGCTTATCAGAGCATCCACATAAGCACATACCATGGTGTGATCAAGAAATTAGCTGTACAAACTCAGATATTTTCAAATCTCTATCTTTGTGTGTATCTAGTTTACTCTAATTCTAATCTAACTCTAATTGTGTGTCTCTTTTTGTTTGTACATTGACTACGTAATGTTATAGACTGTAAGATCTATTATAGCCAACCCCAACACCAAGCAGGACATCATCCTTGGTTTCTTTGCCAAAGAATCCCTGATTTCCCAGGAGTGATTGCTCTGAGCTGTCAGCTTGAAGAACCATTGGATTGATTTCTCATTACACGGTCTTAGTGAGCATGTACTGTGTGGGTCTGCGAGTTGATGCAAGACGGGTTTCTGTTCAAGTTGATGCGTTTTTGTTACACAACTTTAGCTAGGCCGTTTCACACACTCTCTGCTAATGTAATGTTTTTATCTTCAAGAATGGCAAATCTTTCTCCAGGGAAGGCTGCACTGAAAGGCACCTGAACCCTAAATTGATTTCAGTCTTTTGGTGATTCAGGAAAATTTACATTTCAGTGTGATCTTCAATGGAGGTAGTTCGGCCTTTGTGGATTCCATTTAAAAAGTTCATAAACAGGCTGCTTTTTGAATAAGTCATTACTTGACAGATGACATCAAAACTTCACAGCCCCCAACGCCAAACCCACATACCCCTCTATCCTAAATCCCTTTTCTAGATGCATCTAGATTGGAGGCAGTTTAGAATTTCCTTTTCTAAACATACTGAGTAAAAAAAGTTTTCCTTCAAAGCAGGGGCAAAGGACGGCAATAACTGTTTGACCATCAATACTTACAGTATGGTCTAGGCTTACTTTATGTGAAAAGTGTCTTGAGATAACGTTTTTTTATGATTTGGCACTATACATATAAAATTGACTTGACTTGACTTTAACATTGCAAGATATTTTGGCATATATTATCCAGATTGCCATGGGAATGTGTGTGCATAGTTGTATATGATTTTGGTGACCTCCAACATATTGGCCAATGGATGTTCCATATAATATCATATTGACAATACTGGGATTGGTTGACGGCGTTGCCGTGACCACACACAAATGATTTTTTTTTTTACTGTATAAGAGAATGGATGTGTGGTGTGTGCAAAGTGTCAAGTGTATGTTTTTTATATTAATTTATTAATAATTTTTTTTTAATTTGCTGAAAATAGCAAAAAGATCATTTATACAGACTGCTTAATTATAATCACCATATTGTAGCAACTGCATTATGATACATTTATTTTTAAAAAGACAAAACATGTAGTAAAACAATAACTTTGTTCCCTTTCAGGACAAATTTTTGCATAATCAAATTGGCAAATTGCTATGAAATTTGCTTTTGTACAGTCAGACTCCCAACGAGATAATCCCTTTCAGTCTTGACTGCCCATGACTGTTCCTCCTGTGTCAACCTTTGGAAAACCTGAGAATACTAAATGTATATATATATTCATATTGAGGGTTGTTATGATTATTTGCAGACTTTATTAGGATTTTTAGTTAGGTTAATTGAGAAGAATGATACTGTGATGGACATTAAGACTAGGAGGAATGGATACAAAGCCTTGTGCCTCATACATTACATCATCAGCACAAATGGCTGGCTGAAATTGTTAGTTCTCAAATACTGGCTGCAAAATCAAGGCAAACATGTCCCTCTCCCCATTATGGACACAGTACAGTGACAGCTTGCAGTGTCTCCTCAGGGGCCACCTCGTCCTCTGAACTCTCCAACTCTTTATATATTAGATTTCCCTCATCTGACAGGCCTGTGACTGAGTGTACTTCATCAAGTCTCATTCTAGTTCTACCCATCCCTCTTTGTAAGCATTTTTCCCTAATATAAAGTCTAACAAACTGGAAAGAGGGTCAGTGAGTCCTTGTGTCCACTACGGTGTCCTTACTTAGGGAATGTCTCTGAAAGCCAATTTGAGCCATTTGTAAGATGTTTACCTACAAGGGATTATTATGTTCTCTATATAAAGCCAGGAAGTGGACCCACAACATAGACGAGTTGTTAGCAAAAGACATGGGCTGTCTCCACGGGATGTAGCATAGTGCTTTGAAAAATGTACTTAGCATAGTGTAGTTTTACAATTGTACAGTAAGTACAGCATAGAACAGAACTGAACCTTGTAAGTAGACAGTCACAGTGGACACCTGAGAAGCTGCTTCCCCTTGCAGCTTTGATTTACATTTCATTGAGACATTTGTTGTAGTGAGAGGTGTCTTAATCAGAATTGTTGCTTGGCAACACGTTATGTGCTGTCAGTTAATTGTGTGTTGGTGAGCTACACAGTATAACATAACTAGCTACATCCAAGCAATAAAAAACATGGAAATAAGAATCATATCTAAAACCTACCAAGCTTATGTTTCTACAAAGGTAGGTGAATGATCCTGATCCACTGTATACAAAGACAGATTTGTATCCACTCTCCTTTTAGCTCTGGTTTAGTCTCCAACAGCACCGAAGAAAGATATTTTGGTCTTTAGCTGGTAGATGCACAACTATGTCTGCCAGCCAGTAGGTAATTGTTTGGTGCAGGGCAGGTAGTGTAGAGTGGGTTTATCAGTGCTCTTTTGTCTATGGGGGTTGATGAGAGGGGATTATAGTCAACCATATAGTCAACGTGGAGGCTGTCAAACCAAAACAGTGAGCTAAAAGTGGCTCCACAGATCGGCTTCGGATATCCATGTTGAACTCTATTAACGACTGCGTGTTTCAGGAATTGAAAAACTGTCAGATATAGTGTTGGTGATTTGTATTTGAATCTTAGTGTAGCATCACTCAGGTTTTTCTGATTGCAAAATGTTTTCTAGCTTGTAGAAAAATGCCCCAGTGTTGTTTCCATACTACTGCTGGTGGACCTTTTAAAAATGTTGTTTGTTTAAGGCTACGGTGAATATTGAAAGCCTGAAATTTCAGGACCTGGCTAAATAATTGTTGGGTGATGGGTATTCATTAGAAACCCTTTCAGCTCCACAACTAAATATTCTGCATTATAAATGAATATTCTAGCACTTTACTTAGTGCCCAGAGGACGTGTTAGACAGTCGCTGAACTAAGAAATGCCAGACTGCAATTTCCAGCACAACTAACACTCCTGGGCCTTTCCAAGCATTCTGTGGTTGCTCTTTAAAGGTAGAATATAATGCCATCTTCCACTGCTTCAGACTTTTTATAGTCCTGTAAGTACAGTACACAGTGTACTATTTAGTGATCAATATGATATCATATGAATCATATTGTATGTTCTTTTGGATCACATATCATTAGATATCAGCAGAGGATTAACAGAACATTGCAGGCCTCAGCTTGTATCTCATGACTGGGTCATTATAACATCTCTGCATGCTGCTGTCTTACTCCTAATGAGTCATGCTCCCTAGGCACACCAGCAGAAATGAGCGCTTCTTCATGTATGCTTGATTGATTTTTTCAAAGAACAGCTTTGTTCCTGATTTGGTATTCAAGTCCCTGGGTGACAATGTTGGTGCTAATGTGAAACCATGTGAACGTCTGAAGCAGTGCAACGGTGGCAGCACCTCTGTATTTACAGCGCACTCCAACTGGGGCCAACCTTACTAAGCGATGGACACTACCAGAGCGGGATGTGTTGCGTTTAGCACTAAGCTAACTGTGTTTGATGAATGACAAGGTGCTTGACATACAGTGGCAGCAATTTTAATTTCTCCCTTGATATGACTTGACATTACATTAGAATCTGACCTGCACTGTTCTTATTCTTCTTTTGTGAGAGTGACCTAAACAGAGTCAACAGTCTTTTGGGAACAATGCTTTTTCCTCTCTGCCTATTTTTACTAACTGGGCTGGAACTAAACCTAAACTAAAGGAACTAAAGAAACATGGCAGTTGTTTTATCCGACTTAAAATTGGGTCATATCAGCCTTCATATGAAGAAATGTTTTACTAAAGAACTGAAGATTGGAACTCTCTTTAACCTGTGCCTCTTTGACCAATTTCTTCCTCCCAAATCTGCAGGAAAGAAATGATTAGAGCTTTGAGAACTGGGGCACTTTATATTAAGACAACCCCTCTGCTGCAGTTTGCACCCGCAGTTTTGGTCGGCTTTATGGGTTGCAGTTCATTTATATCATAAGCTTTTTTCCTCTGACACATCTGATGGGGTTGCCCATGCAGCAGAGGTCTCTCATGGTAGAGCTTATGAGATTACAGTGTGACGAATGGTTCATGCAAAATTGAAAGAGAGATGTTTCCCCCACAAGGAGAGTGACTCAGAGATAGAGGGGGAGAGGAAACATGCTACCTACTAAAATGGCATGAGCAAGCAAAGATTATCTTCCTGCAAGTTAACCTGCTAGTCAGTGATTACCATGGTTTCAGACTTCACAAGTGTTGTCAGCGTCTCCAATTTTTTCAGCAATTACAATCGGTCTGGTCAACAATTTACCAATCAGATATCGTAGGCAGCACTATAAATGGGGATGTCATTGTCCCATGGCAGAACCAGAAAATATGTCAGATATGTCTCTTGTTACTGATTGGTTGGGGCAAAAGACAACAGAATAACCACCCCATCCCAAACAGAAATTGTCAAACATGAACACAATGTCAGGCTGAATGAATGAAGTGAAATGAGTGAAAAATACTTGGCAAGTTGATGCCCACCTCTGTCAAATCCTTAGCAAATCGTATCACCTCCCTAATCAAATTTTTTTTTTTTATAACTTCTTTGAAGACATTTTCAAATTTATACTTTTAATATAAAACAAAACTGGCATTGCTATGACTTGGAACCAGTAAATAACTGAGTAAAGAACAAGTAAAGTGAATATGATGAGATATTCAGTGCTAGTTTTTGATACTTATAAAACCAAAAAAGTACTGAGGTTTGATATCCAGATACAGATCGAAGCTACTAGCTACTAGAATCCTCACAACTAGCAGCATGATTGCGACAAGAATTAATACAGTGTTTATTAATTCCGTAAAACGACTTAAAAGTGTTGTATTCGGCACAACATGCTACCTCTGCTGATGACCTCTTTCTGTTGTGCGGCTGGATTTGCAGTGGTTGGCATGTCCTGCCATTGAACCTCTGCAGTGAATAGCGTTAGCCTGGAGCACATCTGTTCAGAAGGCTAATCCACAAAAGGCTGGTCCTTTGCAAAATGCTCCCACTGGGCAACCACTTCAGCTGGCATAAACAAGCCATACAACAATAGCGTCGCCAAAACTAGCCTCGGCGAGGCTTCGTGCCGGGCAGAAAGACAGGTCTGCTAAGCTGCTAAATCGAGCCGACTTGTGTTTGAGTGCTGCTAACTGTCTGTGGCAGAGCTGTTGGCCTTATTTCAGATGCATACCCCTGGCTTTTCCCCTTTATCTAATCCTCCCCTCTTTCTTATGTTAAAACCCCCCTCATCCGTTAGTCTCAGTCTCCTGCTTTCTTTTCAATCACACTTTGCGTTCTCCATCTCATTTGGTTTTTGACCATGTTCTCAGATCTGTCTTTTAGTCCGCATTCCTCTGCTAAGTGCACCGCATGCCTGACCAAGTCACCTTGTTATTCTTTGTTATTTTGGATATTCAGAAGTCAAAGCCCTGCAATCTTTTATAATGCAGCACCCGATAGACCGACAGTAGAATGGCCTGTCAAGGTTAAGACCATCCTAAACAAAAGAGCTGTAATGCTATTTATCATGAGCATGAAAGCTAAGATTTAGTAAAGTCATAAGGGTTTAGCCAAACATTTACTGTATATATTGTGTGTTGTGCTGTGAGTTGTTGTGTGTGTACAGTCTTATTCTGGCTCGGTTGGCAGAGCATGAAGCTGACAGCACCATTGTTATATTTCAGTACAAGCTACATGGTGAACATTTGATATCCAGTGAAGGTGTGTGGTTTCAGTGATTCAACGTATGCATATAGTAGATGGTTCAGTTCATCACTTTATTCTGAATGTTGCAGTACTATATATAAAAATATATAGTAGAGAATCAAACCTTTTGATCGTGGTAGTGATACCCTTGTTGAGAGTGGGGTTGCAACGGTATGATAACTATTTCAGAAAATCTTACAGTTTTACAGTACACGATATTACACAATTATAATTATTATCAGAAACAACGACCTCTTAAGGAATGAAAACAGAAGGGCTTTTTTGGTTGAACAAATTCTTTATCATAATTTCACAAAATATAGGCTATAGAATTCAATATCATAGATAAGCAAATGTACATGGTATGATAAATGTCAATTTTCATATTGCAGTATGAAACCCTAGTTGAGAGTTACTGTACATACAGTCAAAGCCATATGAAAAATATGACAAGACTTATATTTCAAACTTATGCAATAGTGTCAGAAAGTTGAATACAAGATGCAAAGGTCTCTTAAAGGTGAAAATGCAAAACTTGAATGAAGTTAACTGGTCTGGCTGAAAGTAATGTGAGTGAGTGCCAATGACCACACATAGTAAAGGGAAGGTGTTATCTTCATTTCCAATCACTCAGTTCCTCCCAGTGGACAACCTCTTTAAAATCAGTCAGCTGGTGTTTTCCACTGCACTGCACTGCTTTCGGCCACAGTGTTGATTCAGAGTGAATGAGTGGCTGTACTACACAGCCTGCTCCTGGCAGTGCTGATAAAGTAAAAATGTCTTGAAGGTTGCTTTGATAAAGCTATGGGTCCAGCCTAGAGAACAGCCTTCCACCCTCACTGTGAAGGAATGCAGAAAATGTTTGCACAACCTCCACTGTGTTGCAACACTGGCAGCCAAGGATAGACATAAATGTGTCCAAGTCTGTGTTTGGCCGGGAGAGGGAGAGTTCTGGGTTAGCCTGTTCTAAAATAATCAAGAGTTTTTATGCTGGAATTTTTGGGTTTTTATCATCTTATCATCTAAGGCCTGAACTTTTCTTTCAGAGCTTCTTCTGGTTTCATTTTTATGCTTTTTTTAAATAAATATAGCCTGACCAGAAGTATTAGGGATAGTGTTATGTAGGTTAGGTTAGCTAAGATTATATTTACAGGTAATTTAAACTGGCTTGTATCATGTAGTCTTAATCTGTATATTGGGGGAATATAGTCAAATCCAACACACACATCTGTCCCAGTTATCTGTCCAGGAACAGAAGTGTACTGTAGGAGCAGCCAGTAGCACAACATGTCAGGGTCATCACAGGTTGTAATAGCAGTACTGCAGTTGTAGTACAGTGCTGTACAGCTGAAATAGGTTAGATCTCTCTAATATGCTGCCATTGGTTATGATAGACTAATTTTCCTGGCATGGTTATATTAGTTAGATGACTGTAGCGACAGGGGCTCAAGAGGTTAAAGAAGAGGATAATGTGATAGACTCTAATAAGGGATGTCACAGTTCTATTATACTGTAGGCATCTTAAACTGTTGGCCAATCAGGACACCTATCTGTTGATACTTTAAATTAAAACAATTCAAGTGATAGCTAAGAATTTATCAAACCCTTTTATTACTTTAAATGGGAGTCTGTATGTTTGGTGCTGATTAATAGAGGAACATTTTAAATGATTAAATCAGAAGTACGTCAAAAACATATTTCTTATCAACATAAAGTTTAAGTGCAGTTGTTTGTTCTTCTTTTAGAGAAAATTTACCGTCCAGTCCGTTTAATACTGCCGCTGTAGCCGGCTGCTGAATGTTCCATATCGGTATATATACATATGGATATTTACAAAGATACCTGAACGACGCTCCTCTCTGTCAGTCATCGTATTAAACCCACCTCGTACTAGATAAACGCTTGTGATTGGTTCGCTTGATAAAATGGCAAGGAAATCGGTTTAAATGGGAGAGAGGCCAGACGCATCTGCCAGAGCAAATGAAACATGTGCTCACAGATTAGTCTGGTTCCCAGGCTAGTGTTTTAAAGTGTTAGTTAATTTGAGGTAATTTAAATGAAACAAGATCATGTAAAAATACACAAAGCGTAATGCATTTGAAATACTGAATTTCTGCAATCATGTAGTCATTAGTTTAGTCATTTAGTTAGTTTAGAGAAAAATTGTTTTCTAAAAATCAGAGTTTAAGCTGTTCCATGGTCAGTTTCCAAAAGTAAAAAATGCTCACACTTTTTTGCTCACCTGGAGTTAAACTGTTTTAAGACTTAATCCCATTTTCTCTGTTGGTGCAACCTAACCTAAATCATTGTGTGTCCACCACAAAAAACAACAAACAAATCTCAACTAGTCCTCTGGTCTTTGGCTGATATCATTTATTTCATGAATTCCCAAGATTAAATTTTTCTTGTAATTTGGTTGTTCTAATCCAGTCATTTGCAATATTTTTGGCTGTATCAAGATACTGAGCCACAATTCCTGAAAGAAAGGAAACAGATCTTAGAACAAGTAAAAAACACACCACTGGCTGAACCCAGATAAATTCAATATATACATATTTATATATAAACAATATATATTTATATAGGACAGCATAAAATGAACTGTCACAGACTAGCTGATGGTGATGTACAGAAGCACACAGAGCTCTCAGTATTCCCATGAAAAGAGTGCTATAAATGCCAGACAGGTCTCTAGGAAAGTGCAACTGTCATCCAGGATGTGCTCCAGTACGCACGGCGCAGCCACTAAAAATATCCCACATGGTTTAAATTTAGGCTAAAATGTGTTGTGTTCAGAAGATGCGGCTGTTGGATTTAGATCTACTTCTGCCATCTTGTGGGTGAAACGGTGTAACTGCAATGTGGTGCAGACGGCAGGTTCCTGTGGGAAGCCTCCATCATGTGGTATGAACGATCCCCGTTCTGTAAAGAACATTGGAGGCACAAGCACAGGAAGAATTGTAGCATGTTTGCATATACCTCATCTGATGAATACTACTTGAGGTGTGTGTGTGTAGTGTGACAAGGATATGAAGAGGAGACCCCTTGAGTGGAATGAAGGCAAATAAGGAGGTAGGGAAGGGAAGAGATAGCGACACACAGATACAAGCGGAGCTGCTTGGGGAGAGCAGGAGGAGGAGGAAGAAGGCAGAATGAGGAGAGGAGTAGCGGAGGAGGTGCGGACCACCATGAGATCCAGGGTGTGAAGGCGAGGGAATCGTTAACGTTCGGCAGGAGGGATGCTGCTCACGCTGCTTTTCTACCTTCGAGTCAAAGGTAGGGGATCTGGGGTCAGCGTGGATGATTCTGTGCCTGGGATCTGGCCAATGTCAGGCCATCTGAGGTCTGTGCAGAGGCAGATCGTCTGGCTCACTAGAAAGGTTGCATGAAATCCTTTCTCTGTCTCTTATTGTTTCTAAATGTAGCACTTGAAATAGTTTGGCTTATTGGAAGTACTCGCATGATTCTTGCAATTTTCGGGTTGTATCCACATGGTTGAATCCACTTGTTCTAAACTGGCTTGTTTTGGATGAAAGCGTCAGCTGCCATGTAACTGAGTTGAGTTGAGGTGAGCTGGTTTGCCATTTTGCTGGCGATGACATCATTAATATTCACCCAGTGAAGGGAATAGGTTACATGCAAAATACGCTGAAATTGCTCCGCAGTCTTTTTGCATGTATCCTATGGTTTAAATGGAAACGGAGCGTGAACTAGATACATTTTACTCCAGGGTAGTTAGACTCTACAGTAACTGTTAAACAGAGTGCGTCTTTCATTCTCACATCAGCTGCTGCATCTGAATTGAATATCCCCTGTTTTTCCTAGCCGGGATCATGTGAGGTGCAGCATGCTGTCAGCCCTGACAACTTGTGCCATTTGGTTGTTCTCAGTACCATGGCAGCAGATGATTGGGATCTATGTAACCTTTTTAAAACCCTCAGTCTATCTGTCTCCTTCGGGAAGTAACAATGTTAGAGGGAATATTTCTGCCTCTGTATGTTATGTAAGGATTGTTTGGCTTTTGTTAGTTCCAGCAGTCTGAAGCAACTCTTGACTTGGGTAGGACATTCTCTACTCTACATACTAATTATTGTCGCAATCAGACAAATTAGTTATTTCAGATTATGACAGCAATATTCATAGAGAGTGAACTTTGTTTGTAAACTCAATTATAGAAGTCTCATGGTCAACTTACTAGTTTTTTTTTTTAGAACTTTCAGCTGCATCTAACGGTCTCCATCGGTGTATGGAGTTTGCTCAGTTTTCGTGAAGATTACTGAGTTGGTCTCACGTTACCAAGGTTCCATACATAGAGAATGTTTTTGCCAGAATCCTCAATATCTTGTTTTGTCCGACCAACAGTCCAAAACCCAAATAGATTCACTTTACATTTGTATAACAGATAAAAACAACAAGTCTCCCGCTGAAGGCAGCTAAATGACTAATTTATTATCAAAATAGTTTACAGTTCATTTTCCATCAATGAGTAGCTGCTTTTATGTAGAAAAGGCAACAGATGTTATATGTTTAAAATCAATAGACTAGCCCAGACACAAGGTCATAGCCAAGTCTTTAGAAATCCTGAGGTCATGAACCCACAACACTCGGGACTCTCAAAAATCTTTTACTGTTCAGTTTTTTTAATTAATTTATTTATGCTCCTGAAACAGTTCGGCAATATTATGGTGGATCAAGTGACAATACCAATCAACATTTGTGGTCTGGTTCACAAATCCGGCATGTACAATATATCATACATTTATAGTCTTTCTATAAGGCTGATTGTCACATACAGTAGTCTGGAGGGTATTTTAAACCAGTCATCACATTCAGCCAGTAAAAAACTGAACTCTCAGAGTCATCACACTATTTTTATCTTCTTTCTAATTGTAGCCTGGTATGTACAATGTCAAACTCTGGTCTCTCTTTGGTCTTTATTTCTGATTTCATAACTGGAAAAACATGGCGAGTGTTCTGGAAGCTTTGTCCCATTTCTCCTAAACCATCCACAATCATAAAATTTAATTATTTATCTCAAACACCAATGTTTGTTGTTTGTGAGAATTGAAATGTTTAAGAAGCAAGTCACATTATCATTTAAATGTCCAGTGGTCTGATTGACTTTATGAGTGATTGTTTCCAGAGTAACAATTGCGAGACAAAATGAGTTTGAGGAATGTAGTCTGGTTGTTTGAAGCTGGTAAAACTATGTGAGAAGAAGTACGGGTTGATAGATAACTGCAGCTGTTGCTCAGATGCTCCAGCTGATTATGTAATCGCACCGATGAGACCGGCTTTCCCAAATCAATGCACAGCTTTTATTTATGTGTGTGTTTAGCAGAGATGAGCAGAAGTGGCAAATAGCTGCTTTCTGCCTGTGGCAACTCTGGCCGGACCAGGCAGTTAAACTAAAATGCAGGGTAATTTAGGACATGATCAATCAGTGACCCTAACACAGGCTTGTCTGGTCTGTGGCCCGAATGTCCTCATTTTCTTTGGTGTTATGGACCTACATTTTTCATGATCAGGTCACAATGTGCTCAGAGTCTACTTCACAAAAGCGCCTGCCTTCCTGCTGCACCTGTAAAAACAACGTTCATCAGGAGATCTTTACAGCACCACAAATAATTCCAAACCTACAGAACAATTTTCTGCTTAGAGTGTAGACTAACAAAGGACAACTACACACTGAACAGCAGTGTGCAAAAACAGCCAGGAAGGCAGTGACCACACTACATGCACACAGACATCTGATGGCAATGTGATTATTTGATAGATAGCGATACATATTTGTATGCAGCAAGTACTAAATTATATTTTCTAAATAATGTTGATTTTTTTCAGGGCCAAAATATATAAGTACTAACCACCTCAACTAACACTTGGGGTGGGGGAGGTGATAGAGTGATGTTGCCATGGTGCCACCTAGAGCGGCTGACTCATAAACATGTGACGATGACTGGACGGTCCAGGGGATCCCACATCCTCCTACACTAACCCTTCCAGAAAACCCCTATTGTCTATACAAGCCTATACTTGACTCCTAAATCCAGATCAAATGTCAGTCGTCCTAACTTTTAAATTGGATGTCTTTGTAATTTCATGCACATTGAAGTGTCCATCCTCTTTATCTTGAACACAATGATTAAATGGACAATTGAGTAAATGCTTTAATTAAAAGTTAGTCATGCCCCTGTTGAGCATCTCCTATCACAGAGGTCTAATTGTGTCGAAAAAGGCCTCAGGGCGGTTTCATTGATCCCCCTCAGCTTCTTTGGAAGTGGAAGCCCACAATAACCTTTACTGCTTTACTTCATATAATGGCCCTTAACAATTGGCAGCAGGAAAAGAGTGTCCAAAAAAGACTTGGCACTTTGCAAAAGTTGACACATTCCATATACCCTGATAGGAACATGGGCAGACCCTTCACTGACAAATACGTGCAGTCACACACTGCTGATTGCTGCTGATTCCTCAACAATTTGAAAACATTCAGTACACTGTATTCCCAGTCTTGAGGCCTTGTGCTTCTTTTTTTTTTGGTGAAGGGTATTTGAGGGAGGGGCGGGTGTTTTATGCAGCTACTTTCCTGCAAGTGAGAGGAACAATGTCTGGAAATGAGTCAAGCCCTCGTAAATGTCCTGTCGTGGAGAGGTTTGGTTGTACCACCCTGTTCTTCTGCGACACGACTCCCCACACAAGCTACATTATAACCCCAGCGGGCCGTCTACTCTTCTTTATACCATCCACAGACAAAATGGCAGGACTGTGCACGTTGGCCTTTGCATCTGGAGGTGTAGTATTGTGTTTTGATTCATCATCTGAGAAACCATTTGACTTGACTGCTTTGTCCCTTAAGCGTGCATTTTTCTTACTGTTGTTTTGGCATCTTGGCAGAAAAATGGGGCAGTGCAACCCTCATGATTATCCAGAGGGGGTGTTGTAATAGGTCAGCTCTTTAAAGGTCTGCTAGTCAAGTGCAAGTGGTGTGTTACGAGCATGTCTGAGGCAGCAGTGTTTTTGGTTCGCATTGTGGTGACAATCCTAGCAAGATGTAAACAAGGACCCTACCGCCTGATCCAGAAATCGCTTTTAATTGGCTGCAGTAAGCAATAACATCTGCTATAACCAGAGGGGACTAATGAAGGTGTTGTTGTCTGTGTTGGAATTGAAAATCTGATTATTGTGGGAAAACTATGAAAAATAGATGAAAAAATAGGCTGAGAAATCCCACGGGTGTATTTATGTTAAGTTGGCGGGTCAGTATTGCGACATTATTTATCATATCAAGATGAGCCACAGCAGGAACTGACTTTGAAGAGAAGTTATCAGTCATCATGGAATCACTCTTGGTTCATTTGTGCTCATGTTTTCAGGTGTTCGCCTCAGATTTAATATTACCTGCAATCCCCAGCATATCTTTAACTCTATAGACATTTGTCACTTCCCTACAGCAATACTCTTCCTCACTCAAATCTAATTTGTGTGTGAATTCACACTTCACACACGCCGACCTCATCTAAAGGTAACAACAACAGCCTGACTTGCGCTCCTGGTGCACCCGAGGCCATAAGTCAAGTCAGGCTGTTGTTGTTACTTAAAACTTGGTTTGAAGCCTCAGTTCTTTGTGGTAAATGTGAAGCCTGCTTAGCTCAAGCTTTTAACAAAACAAGAGTGGTCTTCAGAAATTCATTGACTTTTAACACAAACCCCACATAAAGTGAACTGAGATCTGAGGTTAGCATTTTATTCAAAATCCAAACACTGAATTTCAGCATGTGATGAGTTGAAAACATTCTTGACATGCTGATTTTAATAATCCCCTTGTGATCATCCAAAATATATTCTAGCCACTGTTCTGTTTTTCACTACACTTACTTATAGAGATCCATTTTTAACAAATGGAACCGTTGTTATTTTATTTTAAGAGACTCAGTATAAAAGGGAGTCAAAGCTCATCCAATCGACTCAAGGTAAATTAGGTCCGTTTCAAAGTCTACTGGAACAGCAGCACTAGTAGCAGCATGAAGTTCCACCAATTGATGAAGAGCCGCAGTCTACAATGTTCACATCTGTTTTTTTTAATCTAGTATTGACACACAGGACATAAGATCTGTGGCAGTAAAACAGGACCACAACAGTCCAATTAGTCTAATTGTTTTACAGAATTACTGGATTCTCTTAATCAGTAATATAATGAACATAACAGATGAATTCACAGGATAAGTTGATAGTGTAATAAAGTGACTGTATATATAATTTAGAATTTCTTATAACATTTATGTAAGTTTTATGTTGTTATTTGGCGCTATATAATATAATTGACTTGACTGGTCTTTGATAGCCATATTGGCACTGTATTGGCACTCCACAGCTGCAAGGGTTTGAAAGGTCTCCTCTGCTCTTACTTGCCAAAGTGTATTGAAAAGAATGGAATGGTTTATACTAGCCATGCTATACAATGCAAAATGGTATCAAAATGTACTTGTACGTTGCAGAAATTTTTATTGTGAACGTACTGTCAAGATAATTAATGGGATATTCACCATTTAAACCCAGACACTGATGAATGCAGTCTGTATGGCAGCCAAGGCACATTTAAGAGTAAAACATTGACTCATGTATTTAAACTTCACTCTAATCTATTCATCAACACTGTGATTAAAGACAGCACACTAAGTGCTGCAATTTATCTCTTTGTAAAAACATCTGTCACAATTAATTATTTAATCACATACACAGTGTTTAGCATCCAACATGGGCTCTGAGGAAGTGTAACATGATGTGTAGATTCACCTTACTCACAAACAGCGCCTCAGTGGGACATTGTGTCTCCCCCCCTAACTCCATCATTCACCCACTAGCACGGGCACAGGGGCAGAAATACTGGGTAACTATGGAAACACTGCAGTGATTCTCCAAGGCTCCAAGGCACTTTCCTTTAGAGGCCTTGCGTTAACAGGATTAGAGGGAATTCACAGACGATACCCCAAAGAGCACAGCCTCTTTGTGCCTCCCATCTGCTTGCTTCCACTCTGATCTCCACTGCCCCAACTCAGAGAGAGAGACAGAAATATACTAGAATCAGAAAAACATTCATCACTTTGCAAAAAAGGCAGAATGTACAGCTATTGGGGTTACATTCAAGACAGCAGAGGTCTCTGTGACAATGCTATTTCTTTGACGTTACACTACCATTCTCATCCTCAGTCAGTACCTCGTGTACCAAGTGTTTGATACTGTGTTTAAATCCCTTTCTCTGCGGGCAGATTTGCATACAAAGATGAGCTCAACTTCAATTTTGGCTCAATCAGCTTGTTACTATTGCTTGCCCAAAAAAGAAACATATAATAATGTCAGTATTGCACATTGTAGATAATAGCCGAGGATGGTGATGGAGAAAAAGAAGAACAAACTCTGAGCTTAAACTTCAAAGACGATGTGAGAACCCCCCTAAAACCATCTTGAACAAGAGTTCACCCCAGGGCATGAACATTTAAACACAGCTCTACACCCATTGCTCAAGAGATGAACAGAAGATCTGATATACAGTATATTAAACTTGATTCTGCACAATGGTAGAATCATTTTTTAGAAAAGGGGAAGGGAGGGGAGGATTGTTGAGATTTTTGTAGATTTGCTTTTATTTGCAGACAATGTCATTCTGACATCCTTGCAGCTAACTAATAATAGCTGGTATATGGTGTGCTGTGGCTACCATAGCAACAGAGGCAAAAAAAAAATGAGTGAGTGGAGGAGAATATCACATCACTGGAGCAACCAACCAGACTGGAAAACCAGTACAGACAGGGGGAGGCACTGGGAGAGCAGCTAGTGAATAATTAGTGGGAGTCAGGAGGGCTGATGTGGTTCAGCCAACCGGTTCACTTCATGCTGTGGGGATGTTTTTGTTGCAAACAGCAAAAGGCAACACATGTAAATTGACTGGATTTATTGATTTGTATGGCAGCAGGTTATTCAGTCAACTACACTACTCTATGCACTCGCTCTAGGCACTCCTCAGATTTTAACAAAGTTCACTAGTCACTGCTGCATACTATTCAGCTTGTAAAAAGAAGGAGGGACTTTGTAAAGTCAGAGTGGATCAGGGTTATCTCAGTTTAGCTTGGAGACTACATATTAACCAGAAAGTCTGTGGTACAAACTGGGGGCATGGAGTTTGAAAGATGTTGTGTTGGCCAGGGAGGGAGAGTCTAATGAAAGATGCTATCGAGTTGCATTGTGTAGAATACATCATTTTTAGACCTTGACTAAAAATATAACTAAAAGTTAGGATTCCTCCACCTCTGCTTCGTTGGTTTGACTGTTACTTGCAAGTCTCCAAACTATTTGGAAGTAGCACCACTTACTGGAGTACCTCTTCAAAGAATAAGGCTTAAAACCTGCCTGAACAAAAGGATAACTCTGGTGTTATTTATTTTTTTTAATATTCAACAAACCATGTTGGGGACTGTCTTTTGGAGAAAATAACAAACACTCAGTAGGGCAGAGAGACAATAGGAGAGACTGGACCTCCTGGAGGATAAAGATCCAGATCCAAACCTCTGGACTGAGGTACCGACAGCCGGGGGACAGAGAGAGGTCACAGGACAGCAGATAGTCCCCTATAGAGAAGCCCAGAGAGATAAGAGAGGACAAAGAGGAGAAACTAAGGAGGGACAGAGAGAGAGAGAGAGAGAGAGAGAGAGAGAGAGAGAGAGAGAGAGAGAGAGAGAGCTTTAGTGGGACACAAGCAAACAAGACATGCAGTGGTTTTGAAAAAGGTTAATGTAATCTCGTCAGTAGGACAAACAGGGACTATAAGTAGTCTGCTTAATAAATACATTGAGACTGAGACCGATGGGGCTCACTGATGTGTTTTTTAATAGTTTTTGGACAACAGAGGAGTTCTATGGCACAGAGGAAGAAGATATATCAGGCTTTAATACACACACCATACTTGTTGGTAGAACATTCAGTGTTGATTTTATGTTGGATTTGTTAATAATAAGGAAAATATAGGCTATCACCAGACTTACTCTTTACTGTAGCTTATTTCATCAGTGCTTTTAAGATTCATGTTCAGGCAAAAGTAAGCTTTAGCTTACTGGTATGATTGACATCCAGTAATAAAAAAATATGATATATCCCTAAAAGATTTAATGATTGCTTTTCGTCCCTATTTTTCTGATGTTAGTTTTAGAGGCTAATGTGAATGTTTTTGGATCTGAGCTGGGAATACTCAGTCTGTAGTGATGAACGTTTCCCACATGTACTAGCCTTAAATGTTTTTCTGCTTTGAACCTAATTTTCTTTCTGAAGAAGCCTGAAATAGAAAATTTGACAGCTTAACTCTGCTTTGAAACAGTATAATAACAATAATTCAAATAAAGCTGGTGTCTGTGGACAAACGTCTCCTATGAATCAGTTCAGTTTAAGAGTTTCCTATAAAAACTAAAAACTAAAACATTGTAGTGTTCATCAGCTCTATATGCATCATATCAGTGGTGGACAATGATCACATGATGTCCAATTGGTCACACATCGATAAACCCCTCCATGTGTTTAACCCTGTTCGTCAGAGCAATTTGCTCAACTCTCTTCTTGCTGTGTGCATCAAATGAAATTGTTTTCTTTTTAAAGCTGTGTCTAATGTAACACCCTGAAATCAAGATGTCCTGCTGCTAATAGAAATATAATGGTTGCCTATAATAATTATCACCTTGTCACTTGTTAAGTGATCCTTTCATGTGCTGAATTTCAATCCCATCTGCACACTGGGGCAGGATTGGACCATGACTAAGCAATATGAACAACAGACATGATGCACGATGGCTATACAAATTGTAATTGTTCTTATTATACCCTTTGTGATGGGTGCTGGACTTCCGGACTGTGGGCTGGCATGTTACTGTAGGTTGAACTTCTAGTTATATATCATTGTTTGTATACTCATTTGAAATATATGGGATTCAGACAATTTATGTATTGGAATTGTGATTTGAGTGAATTTAGATCAGTAAGCCATTCATACTGTTGTATAATGGTCATTTTGCTATTGATAATAGCTGAAACTAGTGTTATCTGTTAATACTTCAGTTCTTTGTTAGTACTACATTTTTGAAGCAACATGAGACGGAAGCTCAAAGAGGCCAAATCATCAATGAAGATGCTGACAGAAATGTTGCTAAATAATTACACAAGATATTGTAATGCAAGTTGTAAAAACAAAGCTTCTATATGGATTCACCACATCCTTCACGTATCATAAATGGAGCACATGTACGTGGCAAGAACGGTTTTAGATTCAGGCCCCTGATTAGATAAGTGGATCAACAACTCAGTGGATGAAAACATCCGTTTCACAAAGGAGGAGATGCATAACAACAAACTTTCATTCTTAGACTGCAGTCTGTATTTCCTCAGAGTTTCAGCACACTGCTAGTCACATGTTTATGCCCTGCAATGTATTAATAGCTGACTACATGATCCTCTTATAAATAGCTACACCTTCATGGTCTCTTCTGAATAAAAGGCATTATGGAGCACTAATAAGTCCCTTCATCATCAGGAGTAAGACAAAAGGCGGGATAGAGGTTTTCAGGAAAGGAAGAAGCAGGGAAAGATGGAGGAAGATGAAGGGAGAGAGTGAAAGAGAGTAGACTGGGGAGGGAGGGAGTGAGTGGAGAGGAAGGAAGGCGCTTTGGGTGTGTGTGTGTGTGTGTGTGTGTGTGTGTGTGTAAGCATCGTAGGGGAACCTGATGGTAGTCTTCCCCTCACTTGAACTCAGACTTCCCTCAAAGGCAGATCCTCAGGACCTTTACCTTAGCTTTCACTCTTTACTATCACTCCATCTCTTCCCCTCCTTTCTATCTTTCTCCCCTCTTGTATAGCATACCTCCACCCCCGACCCCCATTAGTTGCTCACCATGCTGCTACTCTACAACTGTTTCCTCTCTCTCCTAGAATCAATCTATCGCCGCGGGGCCAGAAGATGGAGGAAGCTCTACCGAGTCAACGGACACCTCTTCCAGGCCAAGCGCTTTAACAGGGTGAGTGTCTTGAAACCCCACTGATACACACTCCCCAACTGGGGAGTCCTTGCAGTAATGCCTGAACAATGCTTCAGTCACTTCAGTTAATTGAGCCTGTCTTCACTAGGGAATACTGTAATTATGGCAAACTCTGTGTCACTGGGAGACACAGGACATTTTAAAAAAATATGTTAGACCCTTACTTTAATATAAGGGGAAGTTTGGTGTAATCTTTGGAATTCTAAAGGGTTTTTCAGATGTTTCAAGTGCTGGAATTCAGCAGTTAGCCGTTAGCATTTCCTAGCAGCAGTTGGCGTTTGTCAAAATATTTTGATTGAAGGGTTTTTGTCTCTGTAAGTTGACTTAAAACAACCTGCATAGATGTCAACAACACAGTTTTGTTTGGAACCGGCTTTTATTTGATAAACTACTCATACCCACCATTTTTCCCTTAAACCCACGTGTGTGTGCTCCTAAATCTGTGCAGAGTATGCGTGTCTTTCTACAGTTCAGTTTGTCATAAACATACTGCGGCTAAATTATAGATGGCAGGTAATCAGGTATTCACCACTCCAGCTTAGCTATCTGGCTGTTGATGCATAATACATGGTGTCCTAGTTATGGCTTGTTTAGCAGTTGTCTTATTTCAGCTCTCAGCTTCATGTTACACACACACACACACACACACACACACACACACACACACACACACACAGTTACACACATACCTGAATGTGGGCTTCAGTGTTAAAAGCATTCTTATTCTGTAATGCACAATGGCCACTCTGGAAGGAAGAAGAAGAAAGACATTAATACTATTTCAATCAGGCCTTAATTACCTAATGCGTTTTCTCTGAAGGGGAAGAAAGAAGATCAGGTTCTGCTACTGCTGTAACAAGGCTTTACCTTTGTGTTGTGGCCTCTCCTTTTCTAAAGCGTGTTAACTTTAGCCAGATCACATCATGTTGTTGTACATGTCTTTGTCAACTTCTTTAAAGGTGTGACATTTAAGTAGCAAAGACACACAATGTCAGATTCCTCTGTTCACTGGAATCCTTTAGTTGCTCTGAGATCAAAATGTATTTACAGCTTTCAGATTAACAGCCAGACAAAGAAAATGCAGTTCAGTTAGCCTCTGAGAACTGGAGGGAACACCTCAAAGGAAAGGCAGCTTCAGAGTCTTTGCAGGGGTATGAAATCCAGTGTCTGTTTGTCCATCCAGCTTTAAAATCAGTTCCTTCTAGAAGGTGTTCAGTACAGTATTTGGTTACACAAATAATTCCAGTCAGCTGGTGACGTACTCTGTAAAGATAGATGTACGATACAAGTAGTGGGAAGATTTAAAGATAAACAGAATGGGTTTCATCTTCACTATTGTCCGATACCATTTTCCCAGTTAGTAAAACATCTCTGCGGATGAAACATCTCCCATGTGTGCTATAGTCTTAATGTCTTAATGGCAGAAAGTAGATAAACTCAGTGCACTGGCATCTTGCTGACTCAGCACTTTGCTCCCACATCTACTTCTTGAAGTGCTCATGACAACTGATGCACTGTGGAGCCTGGCTGGTTCGATAACAGACATATAGCGGTATACAGTTGTACATTAATACTTCTAGCTAAACCAGTAATCATAATGGCTGGGCTTAGATGTCCTAACTGCACTTTAACTGATCATTTCAACCTCTCCTACAAAATACGACTATATACTACTAATTTTAAACTTTTCCAAATCCCAAATATTTTGGGGGAAACATAATTCCTGTCTTGACCACACTCTCTGGCAATGTTTTTTCCAATTCAGGACATTTATTGTTGCACAGGAGGAATAAGGCAGAGGTGGTGGTGGATGGTCTGGTGTACAGTGTAGTTACAGTTCCACATTTTGGGAAATATGGTTATTTGATTTCTTTGAGTGAGATGTTCAGATAATTAACAAATATTATGTCTGTGTGTGTACAGAGCAAGTACAGAGCTGGAGTCAGCTGGAGTTGTGGTTAGCTTAGCTTAACATACAGACTGAAACTGTTTTTCAGTTGTATCAACTTTAGAAGTGCTGTATAAATGCAGCCCATTTATCCATCTGCAGACCACCAGTTGCTAGATACAGTCTCTGTACAGCCTTACTGCGACGACAAGACTTCAAGAAGCTGCACACAGTTGCTGCACAGACCATTCCAGCACACAGTTCCCCCAAAAACTACACATTGTCTCTTTCTCTTTGTGTACGGATTCAACAAATAGGATGCAATGGGGTAATTAGTAAGCTTTAGAGGTGTTGGTAGGTGCACTTTTTTCCACCATATACCGACTCCAACTCTGTATTTTAACTCACAGACATGAGATTGACATCCATCTCCTCATCTCACTCAGGCAATAAGCA
Source organism: Lateolabrax maculatus (assembly GCA_031216445.1). Lineage (NCBI taxonomy): Eukaryota > Metazoa > Chordata > Actinopteri > Acropomatiformes > Lateolabracidae > Lateolabrax > Lateolabrax maculatus. Next base: position 2,770,828 of record CM062201.1, read on the forward strand.
TTTTTTCCCAGAATGTTCAGTCATTTTCTTAAAGGAAAGATGGTGGTTTTGGTTAAATATTGAGTAATCCACACGGTCTTACCACAAGTCTCCTGCTTCAAGTCAGCGTAGACTTTTTCAATATTTAATTACTGTAACACTATCATCTTTCCCTAACCTTAACCGAGGCCTTAGAGTATACTAAACAGAACCACAAAAAAGTGAATCATGCTTTAGTATACAGGTCTCAGAGATCCTAGGAAATGAAATGTGTTGATATAAATATGTTTAGCAGATTTGACTTTCCAAAATTACAAAACAGAGTTTTAGTAGCATATGGATGTACATTTTAGGAGACAGGGTTTTATTATGAATTCACAACTTAGCAGTAAATGTTTGTATTGCTAACCAGGTTGTTTTTCAGACTGGGATTTATCTGACTATTGTTGCTATGCCAGCTTCTAGGCCTCTGGTTGGTTCACTATGTTGTCCTCAGCATATAAATAAGCCAAGGAGAAGTAGGTCAGGTTTCTCCTCCCTTCTCTCACTCCATCGATGTCCCTCCACAGTCTCCACACGTTTGTGACCATCCTGCTCCTCCCTCCTCTCCGTCCCGCTCCATCTCCCCCTGATGATGCAGTGGAGAAGGCTTCTCTGTGGATCCCTCCCATTAGACATAATGGGGTCTCTTTAGTTCCTGTCCATCACGTGATGAAGCAGAATTCAGTCGTCCCCGCTGGCTGTTTTTTATAAACTTTTTTTGTTAAATTGTGATCCCTAACAGTGGTTACTTCTCAACAAAAAAAAAAAGGAAAAAGTATCAAACAAACTATCAAACTGTGTGTACCCCATCCATTTCCCATCTCACCTGAAAATTCTAACTAAAATAAATAAATAAATAAATAAAATAACAGTAGTAGTAACACATTTAAAAAACAAAACAATAAAAAAAATATGAATTTACATCCCCTAAATTCGCCTCTAAAATGTAGTGGCGAGAGCAGCATTTACCACGATCACATGGCCCATAAACACAAACAAGTCAAGGGAGACTGAAAAACCAGAGAACGGATGAATGTCGTTCAGGGTTACATAAAATCAGATCGTTTTATTTAACCTTTATTTAACCAGGAGTGAAGTCTCATTGAGATTAAAGATCTTTTTTTCAGGAGTGTCCTGGACGAGACAGGCAGCAGCACAATTACATGGTTGCAGACATAAAACAAACCTATAACAGTCTAAAATGAAGAACAAATAACAGAAAAATATCATAAAACATTCATCAATATTCAGAACATCTACAGCCAGCTGTTCCTGCATTCAGAATCACTTTAAATGCATCCTGTGAGACAAGCTCCATTTCTATCCATGCAGGCAATTATTAGTCTTTGCCCTGTAGGCCGACACTGTTTTTTGTTTTGTTAGCTGACAATTACGTGATTGCTGCCGCCGGCTGACAGATTAAACTCCAGTTACCCTGGCCCGTGGCGTGTTATGGAGCGGACCCACTTGTTGCCGCAGTGGATACCGACCCATCAGTGGACTGAACAGAGATGATGGTGGTGGCAGTTGAATAAAGTCAAGTGGTTACTGACTGAACCCAAAATACTCCCAAACAGGGGCAGAGGCCTTTTTTACTAGTCCTGTCACATTATCCGCATCACTCACAGACATCTTTCTCAGCTCAGCTGCCTGGAATTCATTTGTTTGTTGAAAATTATTGTTATTCTTTGCTACATCATCAGTGTGGCTCAAGCACAGTAATGTTTGTTAGTCCTCCACTGTGGTTCAGACTGAAATATCTCAACAAATATTGGATGGATTCAAATTACATTTTATACAAACCACGAACCAGGAATTCTAAAGACTTAAAAAATTTCCTGACTTTAGATGACATGAGGTAGGTATTTAGTAAAGTGAAACATAAATAATTGAATGAATCGGCAATACATTTGTTAGTCACTGTTACCAGATTATGAATCCTAATGGCCTATAATGACTTTTCATATCGCACCATCATCAGGCCACACTTTTTCCAACACTTTTCCACCGACCTCAGCTGTGTTTTGTGTTTAGTGCTGATTGGCGAATGTGAATATGTGATAAAACCTGCAACTAATTTGCAGTTTCCTCGACCCTGGGATTCTGGATTTACATTACTGCCATTTCGTACCAAACTGACCAGTGGGGAGATGTTTCACTGGTCCATTCCACTTAAGGACACAACTGAGCCTTACACTCAGCCAGCATGCTAACACACTGAACTGAAATGGTTAACATGGAATATTGCTTGCTAAACATCAGCGTGTTAACGCTGTCCTTGCGAGCATGTTGGCATGCTGACATTAGCATGCAGCACAAATCCCCACTTTAGCTAAGTACTGGCTGACAGAGACTTGGTCTTGTTATTTATTAAAAATATAGGCTAATAACTAAATTGATAAAAGTTGCCACAGGGGTAAACCTATAACCCCTGCAATATAGTTCAATTGAAATGGCAGATTCGGCTTCTTGCAGCAGAAGAAGGCATTGTATCTGTTTCCACATGTGGGCTGGGTTAGTAGATGTTAAATTCTCATTCTCATTGGCTTTACACATTGACATTGTATGTATGCAGTGGATTTCTGATTTTTGATGTAGCCCAGTGAGAGGAAATTTCAGATTTAATTTTTCTTCATCCTAGTTTAGGATTCTGAGATTACATCTCTCTTAGAGCACTGAGCAGCAGGGAGATGTCCAGCTAGGTCAGTGATGGACTCAGCTGCTCTGACGCAAGGCCAGCCGGTGCACCAGTTTAATGTACTTCCACTGACACGTTTCTATTAGGGTGGAATGTTTTCTTGTGGGTTTAAATGGTTCTTGATAATATATCCTTTATTTTCTGTGGAAACTGGGATTCATTTCCCCAAGTAAAGTTTAAATATTAGTACATTATATTATATTATATATAATATGATATATAATATTTTTTTTGTTTATTTTTTTGAACCATTAGCTGTCAAATGTCTGTGTGCACTTTGAGATATTGGAAGGCCTCTTGCTACAAGTAGGTACTGACTGAAAGAGTTTTTTGAGTTTTTGTCAACACAGGAACTCGCAACTTTGTCTGTGTTGTAAGTTGAAGGTTACAATGATGATGACTTGTACCAACGTCTATTGAGTAAAACACTGACTGTCTCCAAGTAACTCAGAACCTCTGGTTCTTCCCAGACTCCTTTTTGGGAATCACTGGCTTAACAAAGTTAAAAATCAGTGCTGTCTGTGATTCGTTTGTCTGGATCTTAAACCTCAGGATGCCAACTGGGAAAATAAGAGCCGTAGTTACAACACACAGTTCAGCCTTTTAAGTAAGTGGTCTTTGTGGTGATGCAACAGTGTACAACTTGGCCATCTCAAAAGATCTCATTAAACTTGGTTATTCTCTAAGCAGTGCATGTATAGTTGTATCCAGCCATATAACAGCATCATCAGTGTCAATTATTTACAGGTTATCATTAACATGATGGGTAGTTAAGTAGTTAACAAAATAAACAAAAAGAAAATTGTTGGTTAACTAAGTTGACTGTTTTTACAGGGCTGCCTCCTAAAAGTGGATGATTCAAGTCATTGAGACCCCCAGTCAACTCACATTTTGTCAGTCCGATCTCTGCACTGTTTTTTAGATGTGTCATTGTATGCAGAACAATGCAGGAGCAACAGCATGGCAGGTTGTGAACTTTACAAACCGAGTATTGACTTCACCACAAAACTAACTGTGGTGAAAGCAGAGAAGGGAAATGGAAATGGAGGGCATCAAATAATCAAATGGAATCAAATAATGGTCAGTAATATTTTGAGCTTGTGCGATGATTCACTGTTGAAAATATCCTTGCAAACATTTTGATAACACATGCACAAAATATTTTTACAGATACAAAACTTTACTACACATTCACAAACTTACATTTATGAGGAGTTTTTCTTTTATTTATTTTACATTTTCAAAATAATTTCACAAGCTCAGAATATATATGACTATATTATATTCTATAGTAGTCTGACATTATACTTATTGTATGTCTAGAAAATTCATTGCATCATATGCAGCTGTCTTTTATTGATTTTAAATGCTCAACAATATATTCCCATGACTCAGTTGCTTTTTTTAATGTGGTCGAAATCATCAATGAAACTCATGACAATGGATTTTCTGGTTGTCCAGATAGTCTATATGAAAAAAGAAAAAAAAAAGGAAACGAATAGTCGAGTCTTCGTATTGTACAGCCAAACCCGATTCGACTGACAACATTCAGAGTTGGATACAGCCGACATAAGGCATACCTTATAATACTGCCTCGTGTTTTTTAGCCTTTCGCAAGCCTGACGCAGTGACGGGCATCCTCATCAGTTCTCTTTCTGTCACACTACTGGTTACTCTCAGGTTGAGTGTGCTCTGTAGGGAAGGGAGCAGGGAACAAGGCAAAAGTTTGTGATTAATTCATAAATGTACCCCTTAATCGCTATGTAGAGTTAGATTAGACAGACTAAACGAAGCCTTTGAAGTCTTTCTGAAGCATTTCCATGACAACAAAGCACTGACAGGGACTCTTTGTTCTTTAGACTCTCAGCAAACACACCCTATGAATGAATGTTGTTGATACACCGAAGCCAAACTATCATAAGTGTTTAGTCTCTCAACATTTTAGTGACAGATTTCTTGATGTCCAGGGACGTCAAACTTAACATCCTTTGGTACTAATATAGCAATGTAAGAGACAATGTAAAAAATAACCACAAAGAAGGAACCAATCAGAGAACAAACACTCTGGAGACCATGTTATGTAACAGGGTGGACCTAAGTAAATCTCAGCTTTACAGTAGATAATTGTGAAAGAAGAGAGGAGCTGGCGCTATAATAATATACTGTATACAGGATAATAATACTATATACAGGATACAGCTGGGCAGTACAATCAGGTCAGAAAACTATAATGTTAACATGAAAATACATATTTTCAGATCGGTGTAGCTTGTACAGTTGAATCTACGACTCAGTCCACACAGAATCAACCTAGAAAGTAACACTTATAACACTTATATTTTAAGACCTTTTCAACAGGATCGAAACATTTTTGTTTGGAAATGCTTGTAGTTTCGAGTAGTACATTTCCTGGAAAGAACCATTTAATTTAACAGTAATTACAGAATAGGTAAAATAGAGACAGTGTTGACCTGGCACTCTTCCAAAGAATAATTCAAATGAATTGATAAACTAGTATAATCTAGAGTCTTGTTGTCCGTGCATGACAGGTGAACATGCAGAAACGTAAGATGTGTCTACAGACAAACTTGCACTTCAACATATATAGAAAATAAAGTATATTTATCATAAATAAATGAATGATGAATTCATTTTAACTTGTTTTTAAGTGGAGCGGTTATTTCGAGAAAATTCTTCTCAGAATCAACAACTCAGCAGAACTTAGTGAGATTGTTGTGTCCATTTTCCATGGCAAGTATACCAGAATACATAATTTTATTTGTATAGCACTGCACAGCTGGGAGCACAAAGTGCTTTCCATAGACAACAGATCAATACAAATACAAAATATAAATAAATAAAAAAGCAAAATAAAAATAGCAGAAATTGAAAAACAGCCAAATAAAAGCACACAATTAAAAGGCTGTATAAAATAAATTTAATAGATTAAACATTGAAAAAACATATAAGGTACGACAGGTGAAACTATTAAAATAAACTTAAAATCAAGTGGTTATTAGTGGAGTTATATTTTAAAATAAATAAATAAATAAATACAATTAATTGTCATGTCAAATTGTCATGTCACATACTTCCTTCCAGAAATTATTCAGAAAGATTTTTAGGATGTAATGCACGCATAAAGTGAATAAAATTTGTGCGAATTTGACTGGGTATTATAGAGAAATGTCAACAACCAATAACATGCCAACGTTATGCATGAATTTCTGTATCTATACCAAAACAGTACTTGCTTTGATATCATAACTTGGTAATATAGACATGTTTTAACCCTATTTCATTAATATTTTTATATAACAAATAGATCAAGTGACTATTTGCTCATAGTGAGGTACCTCTGAAGAGACATCCAGCTCTGCAGTTCCCCTCCGCTCTGTCGAGCCTTTGTATGACCTCATCTGGAAAGGGTTCCCTTATCGTTGTGCCTCCATCCTATTCTGCCATTGTATATCTGTCAGTGCTCTCTGTAAATTAATCCTTGATGAAAAATCAATAGTTATTGTGTCCGTTGGCGTGTGAGCTAAAGACTAACCTGCCAGTGTGTCCTGTCCTGTGTGTGTATGTCTTACAGAAAGCCTACTGTGGCCACTGTAGTGAAAGGATATGGGGGCTGGGCAGGCAGGGCTACAAGTGTATCAACTGCAAACTGCTGGTCCATAAGCGCTGTCACAGACTCATCCCTCAGACCTGCCAAAAGCTTATGGTGAGTATTTCATCGTGTCCCAAGCAGCAAACGGCACAGCACCAGCCTGTCATATGCAACGCCAACTCAGTCTCTCAGCATTTTGGCAAACTCTGAGAACAAGCTCACATGTTGTCCACACGAACGATGAAAATTACATTCCCTCACCAGGAGAGTATTATTTGATAATAGCACAAGTTTAACATGTCTTAGATAATAAGATACTACTACAGCACATGACTTTCAAAGGTTACTTTATGATTAACTTAAGACAACCTTTCATTTAAGTTTAAAGGAATATTCTGGTTTATTACAATGTGGGTCATATTTTCACAGTTTCATAGCCATCATTACTATCAGTTATTAAAACATTGTACTCACCTGAGCAATGGCAGTCCGAGTGGTTAGTCTGGTGTGTCAATGTGGAAGTTATAAGAGAATAGCTAAAGCCTTCAATGCTTTTGGCAGACTGCATACTGGCATTGCAGAGGCATTACCCTTACCACAAAACTTAAACAAATACTCAACCAATTTGGCATTAGACTCCTAGAACACTGTTGGACTCACAACAGAGAGTTTTTTTTAAAAGTATAGAAATCGATGGAGCAGAACCAGAGATATCGTCTTTTTTATTGCACACATTCTTCTCCCTTGTCAAAGCCTAGTGCCTTCATTACCCACATTACAACTCCACTGCTGACAGTTCACACAGAGAGTCGGGTGTGTTATGCTAGTAGCTGCTCTAGTCTGCAACAGAGATGAACAGCACGCTACAGAGGTCTCCACATCCCCAGACTTTTTTTAATTTTCATACGTGTAGTCCCCAGCCTCAACCAAGTTCTCTTTTAAACTGTATCTCTCTGCGCACATTAATGCATGTGTAGGTCCCTGTTTGTGCATGTGTGTGTTTTGGACCTATGTGTATATAATAATAACAGGGTGAAAAAATGTAATTTCCCTCAGCAGGATTGATAAAGTATGTCTTTGTCTTCTTCTTTAGATTGAAACATTTTACGAAAAGTCTGGGAATTGCCATTGATACATGTAAGCAATCTTCTGAACAAGAGCTTCTGACATGGGGGGAGCATCACTGACAAAAGCTCTGAAAAAGCAGAGAAACAACTTACCCCAGGAGAAATGAGCGAAAAGAACTGCTGGTACTTTCTCACTGTCCTCGCTGACAGTCTTAATGCCATCATTGTGGGAGAAGCTTTTGTGCCAAAATAGGCCTTTTGCAGTCACTTTAAAATGCCTTGATTATTGTGGTCTTCCTTGTTCTTGATGGATGAACAACAGGGTTATCATAAGTGATAGAAATGAAGGCCAAAACCCATAGAACACCCATGTTGTAATAAACTGAATGTATCCTTCATGAAAGTCAGGGTTGTTAGGGCCGAAATAATAAACCTAACTAACTATATGATTAACCACTAACGTACTTAACTCCACCAGGAAAACACAGACATCTTAGCTCCAACATAAACAGGACAGGAGAAAATATGTGAACCCCTGCAGTTACCAGGGCAACTCTTTTAGAAGATATTCACAGTGCATACAGCAGTACGTTAACACTAAAATCAACAGGCACGTGGCAGCACAGCACGGTCTAGTCGAAAGCCGGGGATGCTAAAACCGGCATCAGCAGGTGTCATTTTAAAGTAGGTGCCATCAGTCTCCGGTCCAATCACCAGCCTCCACCTGCAACTCAACAGACTGGGAAACACACAGAACAGGGTGAACAATGACACCCTCAGGCGAGGAGGAAAACAGCACTAAAATCACCCTCAAATACAAATACACGTTATGACTCAGGGTCACTGTACTGCTGGGTTATGACTGAAGTGTTTTGTTTTGGACAGAAACATAGTTAGCACATTCAGTTTAATTTCTTAAGCGTTTTCCTCAGGGCTCTGTGACCCCCGTCTTACAGTCGCTGGCAGCATACATTTGTATTAATGAATATGTAAGAAATGTTGTATAGGTTTCCCCCTGAGTAAGCTGCTGTAGTAGTACAGACATAGTCATGAAAGATCAAAGAGATCAATGCCTTCAAGCACAGCTCTGAAACTCTGAAAAGCATTGAAAAACATTTCCTGTTTGTCATTGTAGACTGTCCTTCTGCAGCTCGCCCTCATTCTATTGAAATGAGGCATCAAGTTCAGTGACAGAAAAACAGTGTGCTCCATGTAATTAATCCATTTGCCTCTGACCAAACACAAAGATCGGAAATCAGCCCCTGGCGACCAAAATCCTGAGTAGAAAATCAATGTAGCTCTGGTGCTGGGCAAACTGTCCCGTCAGCAGTGGGAATATCCCCTCTTGATAACAGCTTCAACCCTGGATCTTCGGGGACTTGCCTTTTGTAGTGACTCGGAGCAAACACGTGTCTGTTCATCGGCTGAGAGCACCTCTCCAAGTACAGGCTTTGCCTTAGTCCTTGCAAACATGATTCATCACACACTCTTCCAGGAGTGTAAAACCGTGACTGGATATTTCAGTGGATATTTGGGGGAATGTGTCGGGGGATATTTAGGTGGATTTTTGAATGTCTTTGTCCAGGATCCAGTCATGCCATCACAGGAGCCCCCTTCAGATGCCAAGAGAGAAGAGGTGGACCTTCCACCAGATGACACAGAGGACACAGACGGGAGTAAGACACTGAAACCCTTTCCCTCTGTTTTTTTGACAAGGGGAGTAGAAAGCTACCATGTTACTGGTTCCAGTTTTTGTAATGTCTCAGATGTATAATGTGCAAGCTCAGTATTTGCTTCACATCCACAGACTAGAACATTGCTCAGCAAAGTGAAGTGAACAGTTATTCAGGGGATGATGAATGAATTCTGAGGAGAACTGATGATAAGCTAACTTTAAATGGAAGTTCAGGCAAACATATATCCTTCTGTACTGGTTTATACCCATCAGTGGGTTTGAGCTATGCTTCATTGTGTAATATGCATTTGAAGGACACTTTACAGCACTAATATACTTGATTTTCATAATTTGTATGTAGACAAGCACCTGCAACACAAGTGACATTGTCCACATACTTCCTTACGTACTTTCTTTGTACCTGTGGGACTAAAAAGTGGCCCCCCACAACAAAAAAATAAGGCTCATCTAAGGGGCTTGTTACTTACATTTAAAAATAAATACACTAAGGGGGCAGATCTGAGCTGAGTCAGCTTTTTCCAACATCAGAATATCTTTCTTGAGACCTTCTGACTTTGGACAGCATAAACACAACTATCTACAACTATAACAATCTTAAGGCCGGTTAATATGGCTCTGTTCCAAATCCACACTTCATACTTATTCTAAGCTGGTTTTGAGTATGTTTGGTGTTCACACTGGAAAAATACTCAGAACCAAGTGAGTGTGAAGTTGATGAACTTTTGAGACTAGTGGCAAGAAAGCTTTAGGAATACCTTAGTAAGCAAAAACATCATTGTTACATTGCTGGAAAAAACATTTAGCTGTCTCTTTGTTAAGTTTCATTATCAGTGGCATTCTAAAGTCGCAGTTTGATTGATGAATCATGTCATGTATTTTCTGTTCCTGCATTTCCTGTTAGCATGAAACTGTTAAGGATGTTGATTTCTTGTATACTAACTGCAAAAACTGTGTATTGTAAAGATTATAAAGAGCATTATACACTTCTCAGCTCTTTTACTCCAGCAGAAAATATTTGCCAGATTTTACTGTGAAGTATGGCTAACTTTTTAGGCTTAAAATAATAATTAATTTTCTAAATACCCTCGTGAAACTGACCCCTGACTTGGTGGTAATTTCCAGATGCTTCTTGTAAAATTTCTTTCAAATCCACAGCCTGCTCCTCACATTTCAAGCACTTCGGCAGTGAAACACATATGACAGCAACAGCATCAACAAACATACATGACTTGACACAGCTCAGTGAGTTTTTAAATTAGCAAAAAAATAAATTATTAAAGAGCTGGGAGTTGATTTACATAGGGGTATGACAGTAAATGTTTCCTTAGTCGTACAGTGAAGACACTATTTGTACTGTATATGTTCATGTACAGTACAGTATATAGTGCATGGATACCAGAGTGGGAACCCCTAGGGGCTCTTGATGTAATTCTAGGAGTCCCCAGACAATTAAATAATAGAAAGGCTACTTTGTTCAAAAGATTCACTTTAGACCCTGGTGGCTTCACCTCCCATTCACTATCATCCCTTATGTAACTATGTAACCCTCAAGTGTTATCTAACCGCATTACTGCTCTCTGATGGAATCCCATAGAACAGTCTTAAATTCTATTAAAAGGGAACTGTCAACTGATGCAGGGGTCTGTTTGGGGGTCCCTGGTATGAGACGCTCTGGGACCCCTTGTGGATTGACCTAGTTTGGTATTTCTTGTGGATAACCCGGACTTGATTCTGTGTACTGTACCTCCCCCTATTGGGCAAAAAAAGAACACCATGTTAAATCTCGAACCGCAGAACTTCTGTCACATTGTAACTGTCTCCAAATGGTCATGATTCAGTGACTCTGTGTCTGTTCTTTTGCAGTACCTTTTTTACCGCACAACTGTACAGTGGACAAAACAGAAGATGCAGATACAGAGGTGAGAAGGGTTCTGATCACTCAGAGGTTCACACTATCTGATAAATTAATGAAAAAGCCATTTCTGTACTTTTCAGTTTCCTATTTTATTGGTCTTGTACAGAAATATGTATCAATACACTCATGCTGCTCCGATTTCTTCCCCTCTAGGACATCAAAGCAGTAGTGGATGGCATCGATGGTATTAAGCTGTCCCAGGGCCTGGCTCTCGGGCTGGGGGACTTTGACCTGATCCGAGTAATCGGGCGCGGCAGCTACGCCAAGGTCCTGCTGGTCCGGCTAAAGAAGAACGAGCAGGCGTATGCCATGAAGGTGGTGAAGAAGGAACTGGTCCACGATGATGAGGTGAGACACTAACTACACCTGGGATGTCAAGGATTTTTTTATGACAGGTGCTCAGCCACATGCAAGGTACTCAGAGGTGGTTGATGCTGTACAAGACAGACTGACAGATAGACCAAATCAGATCCAGCTGTATGGTCATGGATTCACTAGCTCACTACACCAAACAACTGCAGATAACTGTGTGAACGAAGGTGCATAAGTGATCCTTCTTCAGAATGCCAATTTGCCAAGGTATCTTAACAGCTATCCCAACACAAAGTACAAATCCAAGTTCACAAATAGTATTTGACAATGATGGAAGCTCATTTGAGCCGTCTCTCTGGACTTGAACGCTGCTCTACACTTAGATTTACCTTCTGGTACCTCTGCTTTCACCAGTAGAAATTGAAATTGAAATTGAATTGAAGCGTAGCATTTGCCTGAAGCTGAGGAATCTGAGTTACATCCTGGCATGTAATGTGAGAAGATAATAAGTATATTACAACTCAAGTTTTATTTTTGCAAATTAGGTTTTGCCATCATTGCGATCAGTTATGATAACATTGTACTCACCAAGCTCATTGCTGAGATCAGGAAACACAAAGACATCACCACAACAAAGCAATTAGACGTTCAGACAGGTTGTAAACAAATCAACAGTTTGTTTCCAGATTATCTGAAGCCCTTATATGGAGGTAAAACACAAAGCAAGAGCTCCTGAAATGTTGGTAATTTTGCGGTTTGTCTTCCTTTTCTCTTCTGAATAAGTTTGGCTCACCTGTTGGTTTGTGAACAACCTGTGTGATTATTCTGTTTCTTTTCCTGTTGGAGTGTGATGCCACACTCCCAGATACAATGAACAATGTTATTTGTACTGGTGGGAATGATGTCGAAATTTACAAATATCCAAATTCAGAACCTTCCTTTAACATGTGGACTAAGGTAAAGTATTTCCCAAACTAGAATACACAAATAATCCAAGAAATACAAACCTGTTTATGTATGCATGTCCAAAGCAAATGGTCACTCTTTGCAATGCAAGGAGCCTCCACTCTTTTTATCTTTGGATTGCAGAGAAATAGATAAGTGACAAGGTAATATTACTGGATGGGTCATTCTAGTACATAAACACACACTGGTGCACCTGTTGATTTCTATGCAAAGCCACATGTAGGCAACGTCAGGCTTTACCACTGTCCTATTTCCCAGCTTCAACATGCGTCACTGCTCCAGAAAACCAGCAATTTAATCACGTTCCCTCCCTGGAGTGGCTTGACTGCTTTTCATGTCTGTTTTGCCGCCTCCAGTTTGTGCTGCAGACATCAAATGACGTGATGCTGTGAGACCAGCCAATGTGTATTCCACTGTAGGGTGGAACTCATGTTAGACACACAAGGGGACGGTCTGTACGGCTTCTGATTAGCCGGTCCGAATGTAAGGCAGCTGGGCTCTGGATGCCAGAGGCAGGGACTGAGAATCACTGGACTATGTAACAGGTCTAAGAACAGTAGTGAATGAGGGAAGGAGGGATGGAAAAATAATGAGAAGGATAAAAGTTGGAGAATATGTATGGAGAGATGGGAAGCAGGAATGAGTAAAAGGGAGTGAAGAAGACTGAGTCAGAGACTGGTAGGAGCTCCTGAAAGGAATGAGGGAAAAAAGGAAATGGACAAAGGGGAGGGAGATGAAAAGGGGGTGGAAATACACAAAAGTGGCAGAGAGCTTATGAATTGGAAAAAGGGCTTAGGAGGAAGCAGGAATAAGTGAGTGGGTGACTCATTGGAGAAGATGAAATCCGGGGATATAGCATCTTTTTTGCTTGGTTGAATTGCCAGATGAACATGGCGTGATTCATTTCAAAAAGGGAAAGTCTGCATAACACTCCTAAAGCAGGAAATATACAGACGTACATGCCATTAACGCGTCTTATTTATTATGAATGAGGATGTAGCTGGCAGAGCATGGTGTTTACTCATTTCCATGGGCAAAGACACATTTTACTCACAAGTATACAAGGAGAATTACACAGCTCTAGATGCAGCCTCTTAAAGGGTCAATAAACCCAATTTACAAGAAACAATACCTGTAGTGATATCCAGTCATACGGATGGTTTTATTTATCCAGGTTTTTAAAATGTGTGTGTGTGTGTGTGTGTGTGTGTGTGTGTCTACTGTCTTCCAAAGAAACCCCCATGAAACATTATTTCTGAAAGGAGATGTTGTTGAATTTTGTACCCCACTGTATTGACAAGACAAAGTTACATGATAAAGATTATTGCAAAGGGGAAAGTGGCCTAAAAAATAAGCGCGCTGCATCCAGTTTTCTTTGCTGTGTTTGTGTTAATAAGCCCACTAGATGGCGCTATTGCTCAGCATACAAGTCACTGGGCTCATGTATCCAGACTGAGGATCAATGTCCAGAGCTACTGCATCATCCAACATCTGCACACCTAATCCAGGACAACATAAACCATGTCACAGGCTTCATGTCTCCACTTCCCTCAGCAATTTATAACCTTTTTTTTCCTTTTCCACACAGAAACACTTCATACTTACATCCAGTGTTTAAATCCACATTTTCTATGACAACTGACCAAAACAGAATTGACTCCATGACATAGATACAGTTCTACCCTAATAAAGAGTATTTGAGGAAATCCACTAGTCCGCCTAATGTTTTGATTGGACATCCCATTTTCATTTATTCATGGCTCTATTCATGCACATTAGTTTAATAATTCATGTCTTTAGTCATGTAATGCCTGACATCAAAGGAAGCTTGTAGGAGCTCTGCACAGACAGACTGCAAACTACTCAAGGAGCTGAAACGACCAACAGGAGATGTGTTGTGATGGCATATTCTGCATAATTATAAATTCCTCAAGTAATGAGTAGTTTACCAGAAGGAATTTGGTTTTCATGTGCACAATATGGAGTCGCTACTGTGATGTCATAAATTAACCATATGGTGTTGGAGCACAGCATGGGGAACTCAAAATCTAGACACATACTCTTGAAGCTCACATAAAACATTAAGCACCATCAACTTAATGGCACTTTAAATCAGCATAAAACATCCTCACCTCAGGCTAAACACTCACAGCTCTCTCTAACTGAAGTATGAACAATTAAAACCAGGGCCAACTGGTAACAATGATACACTCGGGCTGTGCCAGAGCACTGATTTGTGAATAAAGATACTGCTTTACTGACGGACAACAGTTGAAGGTAACTAAATACATTTAGTATTTCTATTTTTAGCTACTTTATACTTCTACATTGCTGCATTTACATGACAGCTGTGGTTAATGTTTAAACTTCAGACTGTTTTGCGTATATGAAATACAATGGATTGTTTTACAGTACATCAAAGTAGGAAGCATTATTTAAAATCAGTCACAATTAGTTCGACCTTAAAATGTGGGGTTCCTAAATTTTTGAGCCCTCTCCCTTTGGAGTTAAAATCTCTGGATGTTTAAGAAGCAGACCAACCTGTTTAGACTGTTATATTTAGTACCCTCATGTACATGTAGAAGGTGATGTATGAATGAACTTGACGTTACATGTTAATGTATCAGTAATAATAATAATCCAATAATATCATATATAGTGGTATAACACTCACTGGCGCCATTCTATGTCTTGGTGATTACATGCTGTACAGTTACATTTGAACCTTTTGCTGGACTTTTACTTGTGATTGAGTGGTTTTATTATTTCTTTTATTGTTAAATTTTTAAAGCCATCATCACACCTCCTCTGAATTTCTCTGTAGACTAGAGGTTTTTAGTGATGCCATGTTTTATATCAACTTGTTACATTTCCAGCCATACCCCAGAAATCAAGTGCCCTGATTTGACAGTTTCTGGTGGGTGACCACACTGTGCTGGGGCACTCAGGAAGTGAGTTATTAGACAATCCAACATGCACTTAATCTGTAGCGTACTGTTGCTTTTGTCATTATCAGTGCCTTTCCTGAATTAGGCTCCAAGTGTCTTTACACAGCCTCACAGACTGAAATGTCACTTCTGATATTGGATTACGTAAATCATCTATTTGACTGTCCCACTGTATTTGTCCAAACATTTGGGTAATTCATTTTCTTCAGCGTTGTCCTTCTATATTTTAAACATTCAACACATAGGGTCATTTAAAAAAAGCTCTGTCTGAAAGGAATTTTCAAAAGGTCACATTGAGCCTGCAGTCGTGTCAGTGGCTAACTGGTGGATGGTTTCCAAGACAGGTTTGGTGTTCATGCTGTGGTTATCTTTTGGCACAGCGTCCAAGGTCCACTTTCTAATCTAGAACAGTCCAAAGAGTGAGATTGTGACAATTATTCTTAAGAATGACTGCATATTTTATCCGCAGCATGGTGTGTCTCCATCTGTCTGTTTGACCACAGACAAGTTCTATTGATCAGACAAATTGATTGTTAATACATCCTTCATGCCATCTCTCCCTCCGTCTGTCTCCCTTAATCTCTCTAGGATATTGACTGGGTGCAGACAGAGAAGCATGTGTTCGAGCAGGCGTCCACCAATCCATTCTTAGTAGGCCTCCACTCCTGTTTCCAGACAGAAAGTCGGTAAGAGCATGATGAGGCTGACAGTTTATGAGAGCTCATACTGTATTTAACGCCAATACATTTCAGTTACAGCTCACTCTACCTGACAGTACTTTTCAGAAATATGAAATTGGTCTGTTCTTCATTAAAGGATAAGGCTGGTGTATTTTTAACATTTTCTAATAATCAACAAATCCAATGAAAATAAATGTATCTTACTAAAAAGTATTGTCTGTTTAGCCAAAGCTTGATATCTTATGCCTTCATGTCATGGAACTCTGTTGTTGTCCTTAGACTGTTGTGAAGAAAGGTAAGGTCCACATACTTCGGTCTAGTATTTCATAATGAAGCACAGCTGTCAATCCCTAGTCCTTGATCAGGGAATATTTTTGACAATGGGGAATCTCAGAATGTATAATGACATGAGATAGAGAACATCTGTGTATTTTCACAAGCATAGTTCCTGATACATAGACAGCTCCACACATAAAACATAACACAAAAACGGAGGATATCAACATCATGTGGGTCAAAATGTGGATTTTATATATATTCACAAATATCATTATGCTTTAAAATATGAATGTGTTTGAAGGTCGTAGGTTCTGCGCTTTTTGTTTCTTTCCCTTTTAATACATCATATATTTATATGGATTATTTGGATCTCCTGATTGCATTGATTTACTCTCTGCTTTCACTTGCATGAAAAAGTGCTGGTGTGCTATATTTGATGCCATTAAAAGTTTTTGTAACATTTTCCCTGATGAAGACCTTGAAACCAAAGCTTGGTTTCATTATGTCCAAAGACTAATACATTTACCATACCGTACACTAAACAGTAGACCTACAGTGTACATAGCAAGTGTAGCTTTTTCCTCTCAGCTCGTCAAACTACTAAAACTGTGTAAACCACGAACCTGGCCATGCTCAGTGACATCTGCATGTGATGTTTCAGGAAAAACAGCACTGGCCATGTTCACCCAAATGAAACAAAAGAATGCATCTTCATGTGTTTTTTTCTATAATTTTCAATGTAAACAATATCAGGCCACAAATACAATACATGATAGCAGGTTGTTGGTTTTGGATTTGTTAGGAATGAAAGGGAGAAATGTACTTAAAATACGCCTTCTCGGGAAATAGATTCATTTTTAATACATTGAAGCCGACATAGGACATGTACTGTTTTAGATCTGATATACTTTTGACATTTCATAAAGACCTTTTTTAGCTGCAGGACAAGTTGTTATACATGTCTTTATTTTTCACATTTTAAAACTGTCTAGGCTCAACACTTTTTAAAGATTAAAAATTCTCCTTACGCTCTGGTTTCCAGGTTATTTTTGGTGATTGAATACGTGAACGGCGGGGACTTAATGTTTCATATGCAACGACAAAGGAAGCTCCCTGAAGAACATGCCAGGTAAATATCCAGATGTTACAACATCTGTTTACATACATGATTTAAAAAATTAAGTCCTAGTCACAATTGTAAGCATCTAAATTTAGTATTTAAATGTGTTGCTTCCACATGGAAAATTAAACTTTTGTCAGGATCATATCTCATATCAGGAACGCTCCATGTAGCATTTAAACATATATGAAGTGAAGTGACTTTTTCTTGGGCACAGACTGTATACTATCAGGACCAATTACTGCAGTGAGGCCTCCAGGAATAGCCTGCATGATCAGAGAAGGACATAGAAGTGGGTGTATTTCTGATAGGATTTTGGTTAGGTTGACATGGCACAGTCAGCTAGCTACACAAGAAACACATCTATGCTACTGGCAGCTATTTTGGGTTGGACTGATTGAGCCTCCTCTGATGGTTTCCTTTGTATTTCACACGATGGTATTATGAAGTAGAGGGTGTGTGTCGTTATTTTCTTTTGGCTGGAAGGTAAAACCATCAATTTCATAGAATCATCCTATGTTTGGTGGTGTAGGGCAGCTGCAGTGTGTGCTTGGCTGAAGATGCTTTTACGTGCACCTTCTTTATACTCAGTCTAAAACAGCATACTTCTTATAAGCACTCCTTACAAACCTACTCTTAATGGGATGCTTAAGCAGCTCTTCATGGACGTGGAAACGGTGCCAAAACACAACTTAACACTTTTTTCCACCTCTGAGAAATATAATGAGCACCCATAATTCATTGTGCCTGTCTACTTGCGGGGCACTCCAACCGTGGCTCTGATAAATGCTGGATCAAAGGCTGGGTAATTTAGAGAGGCACCGTTGGGCCCTTATCGGCCCCTGCAATCTGTATTCTGGAGACAGTGGCTGTACATATGCAAAGCAGCATGTTAATCACTCATAATGATTGTACATATTCATGAGCAGTGCTCTTAGAAAGAGCCCTGCCGCATTCCCCCGCGCCGTGGGGGAGGCGGGTCGGTGGGCGATGGATGGTGCTGCTGATAGGACGTGGCTTCTATCAGTCTGATGCCAGCAATGAAACAACGATGTACAATGGAGGCTGTCACAGTGAAAACGTGGGGGAGCGTTGTGGGATTTGTGATCTCTCTGTCAAACATCTCTCAACTGCAGTCTTTCCCTCAGTGTTCTACAATCATGGATGTACAGCAGGCAGACAGAGAGTCTCGTCACTGTTAATGAAGGCTTATCTCCTAGAGACAGAATACCCGCTACCTACACACGGAGAGCAAACATGCTTCTGACTCACCAAATAGGCACATCAAGTACATTGAATCATTGTCAAAACTAAAGAGTTTTAGGGGTAATGATTGCTATAAATATGTCTATGTTCACCATAATGGCAATACTCTAATCTACTTATAAAAAGTGATCAAATGTGGTGCATGTGTATTATTTTATTTTTGTGTTTCAGTATTTGGTTAATACAGGGTCCATGCTTTGAGTAATGACTGAGAAGCACAGTGACATTGTACTGAACATTTCCCAATATTCAAAAAAAGCCGTAAGCCACGTGAGCCAGTGTAAAAAATTACACTTTTTTTACACAATTTAGCATGATAGTAGCATACAGGCACCAGAGTTAACGCAATCATGTACTTCATTGTCAGATGAATACGTTTTTGGCTTGTGGCCTTCATCAGGGGTTCAAGGTTAATTTACTTGTCATTCGTAATGCAAGTTGTAGTCCCTTCATGCTACACAAGAAAAAATATTTTTTATGGTGGAGTGCAAAGTTTTGTCCAGAGGGTGGCCCTACAGTAAAGCTCATTGAGTTCAATATGGAAAGGGTCCATCTTTGGGGGGGCATGAATGTGCTGAGCAATCATGACAAGCTTCGTAGTAAGCCCTTTTCAGACATGGAATCTGCAACAATGCTGCCCTTCTCTATCTGTGAGAGTAAGGACTTTTTGGCATTCAGACATACAGTAGATCTCTTTTACATAAATGCTGTGAAATGGTTTTTATTAAAAACATGAAAGGAACGTTATGGATAGAGCTAAAGGTATTTGTCACCTGCAGAGCCACAGAAAGTGCAAAGCCCCTTTTTCTCCTTACTGTGGTCACAGCACTACTGGAGAACAGTGGTACATTGGAAAATAACAATATTAAGTTGTGGATTTTAAAACTTATTTTGCAGTTAAATCTCTGACTTAATGACCAGTGTGACTGCAATGGTCATTAATTTTGTACAGTTATATTATAATATTGTACCTTTACATTAAAATGACAAAGCTCAACTCATACTTGTGCTGTGTTGGAAATGTGATTAGGTCCAACCTACTTTAAAATTACTGTTCCGACTCTTGAAAAACAGTGACTTGGAGACTTTTGTACACATGTCCAACTAAGAAGGAGTAGATTTAGATATTTTCTTGTGTACAAGTGGAAATCTTTGGCTTGATGGCGACACTACAGGACAGGTCAGACACATCACTCTCTGTATTGCTCTTCACCTCCACAGATTTTATGCTGCTGAAATCTGTATTGCTCTGAACTTCCTGCATGAAAAGGGCATCATCTACCGCGACCTGAAGCTGGACAACGTTCTCTTGGACCATGAAGGACACATCAAGCTCACAGACTACGGCATGTGCAAGGTAAGAGACGCAGCAATTTTTCCAGAATACTGTGTGGATGGCATGCATAGGGTTATCAATAATGCAGTAGCTCTTTATTGACTGGAAGTACTAACAGGGCCTCTTTCAGGGTCTTTGTTTCATCCACCATTCATGTTCTCGCACATATCATATTTTACACACTGCCTCTTTAATCTCTGCAACCACTGCTCGCTCCTGTTGCTTTTTCTTCCTCCTTTTCTTTTTGTTCTTTTCCTTCTCCTTCCTTCAGGAGGGGATCAGACCAGGTGACACTACTAGTACTTTCTGTGGAACACCCAACTACATTGCACCTGAGATCCTCAGAGGAGAGGACTACGGTGAGTACAGGAGACATGCTGGGTTGGATCAGTTCATGTCCAAACACTGATACTAACAACCATATTTTTGTTTTGAAGCTACTGATGATAAATCTTTACATTTGAATGAAAGGCAATGAAGGATGGACTAAAATCATGCCACACATATATATGAATGACTATCTAGTCTTATGTTTTGTGCCCTCCCAGGCTTCAGTGTGGACTGGTGGGCTCTGGGCGTGCTGATGTTTGAAATGATGGCTGGGAGGTCCCCATTTGACATTATCACCGACAATCCTGACATGAACACAGAGGAGTACCTCTTTCAAGGTGAGAGAGAGGAATTTAACAAACATACAAAAATATATTTTGTTGGCATCTGCCCAGTGAAAATGAAAAATTTCAATTACCTAAGAGCGCCCTCTAGAGGAAATGTCAGATGGGCTAGCAGCAAGTTTTTCAGAAAGGTTTAATCATCAGGAGAACATGAATATCCTTATCAAGTTTCATGGAAATCTGGCCATTAGTCTACACAATATAAAAGTGTGGACAAGGAAAATGTTGGCCTGGGTCACCAAATCATTCGTAATAATTCTCTGGGGACCACAAATATCCATACTAAATCTCATGCCAACCTCGCTCTGAACCAGTGTTGGTGCCAAAGCCGGGGAAACAAGACTGCTCTGTGAGGTTGTACTCAATAAAATGCTAACATCATAGAGTTAATATGCTAACAATGAAAATGTTAATGTTTAGCAAATATAATGTTTACCATGTTCACCATCTTAGTTTATCTTGTTATTTGCTTATTAGCACTAAAGACAAAGTATAGCTGAGGTTTTGTCAATTCACCCAAAGGGGACACATTTCATGGCAACCCATCCAACATTTGTGGAAATATTTCACTATGGACCACAGTGGTGGGCCGACTTACCGCATTACATTGCCATTTCCAGGGCAATGTCACTTCTATGTCAAAAAAAAAAGAAAGAAACTATATTTTCTGAATGAGACATGAAAGAAACGGTTGAGACAAGAAGCAGTATCAGTGCTGTGATCATTGTAAGATTCTATTTGTAAATGTTGAAAGTTTTCAGTGGCTGCAGTCCTCAGGATAGTTAGTAACTAAATAAATAATAATAATGTTCACCTCAAACAGTGCTTTTAAGTGCGTAGAGTCATACTGACAGTACTTTTTTATCCAACATCCATTTTGTCCTATATCTTTCCCTGTTTCTTCCACAAAATTGTACCCAGCTTCTGACTACATTCTCTATGGTTTAAGGGATTGGGAGTATAGAGGAATAGTGGGAAATCAAATATAAATATTGAGAGCATATGGCAGGCTGTTTGGTGCTATTTAAACAAAAACATGTTAATTTAACCCTTTGTGATGCATAGCTGATATTCTGACAGTGAGAAAAACAGATTCCATATAATGGAATAACAATCAGCTCTAGGCTGTAAAGGATTTATGTGTGTATAAATCCAGGCTTAGATGCTTCTGGTAGGCTTCATTAAAATGGAGTAAATCTCAGAAACAGGGCTAATTTTATTTCCCTCAAATGTTATTTAGTTTTGGTTTGCTGTTGTGTCTCAATCCACACTTGTTTTGTCATAGTCTGTGACATCTCTTGGCATTTGAGCAAACGTATTATCATATTTACATTAGTGATATACAGTAGTTTGAAAGAATAAAGCCTGATAAGGCCAAAGGAAATAACAGTTGGAGAACATATATTCATACGGTTTCTTCTGTTATATTTCCTGTTAATGAATGTGTTCCTCCTGTAGAGAATTATCTTTTGATGGTCATACTGGCATCATACCAGCAACATTACACCTTTCATTACAGTTTCAACGTCTATATCTATAGAATATGTCATAGACATGAAAAAAATATATCTATATATATCTATATATATATTTTAATTCAACACGTTCTGTATCCGTTTCAAATTAAAGGCCTCTAGCGTTTCTTTTTCATTTTTCTTTTTCAATTCGAAGCCCAACAGGCGGTCCACACAAAGCATTGTTGAGATTTGGGAGGTGTTAGCATCCCCTCATCTGTACGCCTCTGCGACCCATAGTTACCCATAACACCCTTCTCTGCGTAGATATGCAGAGACATTTACGCAAGTCTTTGGAAAACTGGATGGATTGGACTGTGGTGCATTGCCCTTAAGGCATTCATGCAGTGGATTCAAATTGTGGTAATTGGTTACCAAACTAAAATCTTGAACTAATAAGGAACAAAAATACAAAATTGCAACAAAATCCCCTTTTTCACATTGGTTGGACCAAAGAAAACAAACGATGGGTGTGATCACACCCTCAGGGTAGAGGGACCTCTTTAATATCTGTCCTTCTATTTGCATTTGTGTTTCCTCGAGCCATATGGTACCCTTACATAGCACACCCCCTTACATCCTCCTCCCTCCCTTTCTAACACAACCACCCACACAGTCTTCAATAACAGAAATTCCTCCGTACTACAGTAGCCTCGAGTGACGCATTATGTCTATGCTGTGACCGTCAGGAGCATAGCGTGGCACCACAGCTAGCATCTGCCACCAGTACCATCCTCCTGGAGGTCTTACCGGTAGAGCAGCAGGTTCCTGGATGAATGCCTGCCAATGGAAACCAACCCTTTCACTATAGGAGCCACCCAGCCATATGCCACCTAGCTATACCCTGTGCCAGGCCCTGCTTTAGGTATCAGTGGTCCACAAGCCAGCCCCAGAGCTTTACACAGACAGACAGCTGGCAAACATTTGATTCAGTGGGGGAACCAGCCACAAGGTGGTATTCACGTTAAAACATGTACAATTTGAATAACTGAAATGTAATGGAAAATACTGGTTTTGGATGGTGTAATGGTAACAGTGTTTTGACCTCTGAGCTTTAAAGGTAAAAATGACCTTGTAAACAGATAATAACTGTGTGCAATACAATGCATTTGGTTTGACTCCAACAAACATTAGACTGGCTCCTCATTTCACCATTTTGTACCAGTATCCATTATTTATTTAGCTGTAATGATGAAGCACACTACAGAGTGGAACATGACCATGCTCTTCTGTTTTGGATGTAATTTCCCTTATATTTGTGAGAAGATATGAAAAATAAACATTGGAAAGGGCTTAAGTAGGGTTTAGGTTTGATTTCAGAAGTGGGGGGACAGTAATATAAAAATGATCTTAATATAATATACTTAATATGATGTTTAGTTTCTTTGATGGAGACCTGATACTTCATCAGAAATCATATTATAATTGCATTTTAACTACAAACAACACTGCCTTATCTGAATTGGATTCAAGAGTGTTCTGGCTGTTATTAAAACAAATTAACTTTTTAAAAACACACAGACTTGGGTTACTTTTTCAGTAGTGTCTGCAGATCTACCCCACAGGCTGTATGCAGCCTAAACCATAACAAACAAGAAGATAGGATGGCCTGTAGAATACAGTACATACAATACAACTCTATTGTCCACCAGAGTATTATATAAAACAAGTAACATAGAACAAATGTGGTAATGAGCAAGAACAAGCCTGACCCTGTAGCCCGAGAGGCAAAACCTGGGGCAAAAAGGTCCACAAATCATTGCAATCTTCCATGCTGTATGTAAGGCAGTTTCAATAAAAGACAATGTACACTAATAACTTGAATAAAGCATGTGGTTGTTAGCTTTAAACATCAGTGTAATCACTGCACCTTTCTAAGTATAAAGTGTAAGGTTTTCTTTACCAGCTGAACTGGCAAATCCTATTTTCTCATCACAAGAGAGTCAATTTAGCAGTGTATCACAAATGTTGCTGCAATCATTATCCAGAGATGACTAGTGTTTATAAAGAGCATGCCTCTGCACTTCTATTCTGATGTTTCTTGGCAAAGCAGCATTTTATTTTATTCTGAAATTCTCCTTCCTGATTGGAAATAACCTTGTCTGTATGAGAACACACAGTGGTCACATTACCTTGAGCTGTGATTGGATGAAAAAAAAAAAGGTCACCTCAGCGTGAGGCATTGCTACAACCTTGGACTTAGGTTTTGAGGGAAAAACTATCTTTCAGAGTGTTTTTGTTCTCGTTAGTATGACATTGTTGAGCTGTGGGAGTCCCAAGGCTGCGTGTAGACCATCAAAAGTGAGTGAAAGAACAGAATAGTGTCCTCTGTATCTCCTCCCTTCCTTTGACTCCCACGCAACAGACATGGTCACCCACAGGCAGGTTGGACTGTGAATCATCCTCCTCCCTACTCACGATTGTCCTTTTCTTTCTTTCTTTCTTTCTTTCCCTATCTCTCTTTTTTTGCTGTTGCTGTCCTTCTTCTCTTTTTGTCAACAGTTATTCTTGAGAAGCCCATTCGCATCCCAAGGTCTCTGTCGGTGAAAGCTGCCAGCGTGCTCAAGGGCTTTCTTAACAAGGTGAGAGCAGTCCATTCTCAGCCCTCTCACTCTGTGTCTGTGTACACTGATTTCACCATTTGTTGGATCATGGCCAAGAAATTGGGCTGGGTTATGCACAGCCAGGGAAGGCCTCTTTTATTTGGCTCTGATACACTGAGTGTGTGCGTTGGTTCATGCAATGCAATAAGTGAAATTTAAATGATACCTTAATTTTCATAGGAAAGCAGTAGAACTAGTATACAGTGTGAGTGAAATATAAAATATACTGTAAATGAATCCATGCTATGGTACAAAGAGTTTCTCAGCCTAGGGGTCAGGACCCCACTTTGGGTCACTGGATATGCAGATTGGGTCAAGAAACAAGAGCAAGATAAATTGCCATTTGTTTAACATATTTGTAACTGAAAACTCTTAGTCAAATCGTCGCAGTGGTGTGAAAATGTGGTCATGAAACAAAGGATCAAAGGCTGGTGGGCCTGTTACCAGCCACGGTGGGCACATGGCCAGGAGCACAGCGGCGGATCACGGTTGCAGGCCTGGTTCACATTATGAGAATAATGGCTTTAAGGGGCTTGAGTTGCACTATCCAAATTTGTGGGACTCAAGTAATAATACATCCAGCTCTGCTCTAGATGCATCCATTCAGCGATCAGTCGACGATAGACAACACTTGACCAGTCACATTCAAGTACGTACATTCTTAATCTGGGACACCCCTAGAAATAGGTTTGAAATGTTTTACCCTGTTTATATAATCCCTGCTTAAAATCTTCCATCTTAAATCTTCCTGAAATAGAATACAGATGTATGCCATAGTCAAACTGACAGGAAGATATCCAAACTCTAATCGGTGAGATAAGAACAATTGTGGACTTAAAGGAATAGTTCCTTTCTTCCTTTCTAAAAGTATGATCAGAAGATCAATCTCATGTCATGTCAGTGCTTTATTTTGACTCAACCCCGCAAACAACGTACTGATGCCTGAAATACTCTTTAGAGCACCAAATGAGGACTCATTTGCCGCTGAAAATAGTCCTCAACAAATGTATTATTTCTTCCTGTTTAAGAAACTTGCTAAATACTACAGTGGGCAGCTGTTTGAGGATGTGACTGGGACCTTTTTGAAAAATCAAACTATATACTTTTGAGGTGTTTTTAAACATTTACATCTTCAGTAGGAACCTTGGAGCTGAGTGCCACAAGCAGTGTAGGGAGGATGAAAAACAAGAGTTATCCTTTGGCTCAAGCAAGTTTTAAGTCTTTGCAGTTTGTATACCTTGGTAAAATGAATGGAAAACTGTAAATTTGCGGTAACAGAAAATTCTGAAAATACACATTTTGGTCAAAGTGATTTATACAAAATGAACTGCAACAAGTAAAAACACTGGTGTGGCTCTTTAAGTAATATATTGGTCTTTATAAATTGTGTATAATTAACACAGGTACAGAGCATACAGCTTTTTTGTGTGTGTACATTTGCAAAAAGTGTGTGTTTATGCATTTCAGCCCCCGGTTTTGTGTTTTTTGTGTGACGTCTTAGTGTAACTCTAAAGCTCGAGGGTGCTTCCATTGATGCAAACAGCCTTGTAGCTTTCCACGTGCACTTGGCCTCTGTGGGTCATCACCATAATTGTTTTGATGAAAAGAGTGCAGTCTAAGTTAAGCAGGAGTGGGTGGGTGGGATGGGGGGGGGGGTGGTATATGTACACATACACATGCCGTGCATGATGAAACATGTGCGGCCAGCATCGTTACTAATTCTCCGCACGGCAATTGCTTCATTCTCTTAGGAGCTATATAACATCTGAAATTTAATAGGAGAAATACTATCATTTGACATAGTCCCCCCTGGACTTTATTACTGTCTACATGAAGTAGAATAAACCTGACAGTGAGCCTGCCTTTTCTCCCTCTAGATGCTGAATTATGAAGAATAATCTGACATTGCTATGAAATACAGTTGCTCCTGTTTACGTTCCTCACAAGTTGTCTTGGTCCCAACAGGATCCCAAGGAGCGGCTGGGTTGCCAGGTCCAGACAGGCTTCACCGATATCAAGTCACACACATTTTTCCGCAGCATAGACTGGGATCAGGTAAGAGCCGACTGGATGAGGAGAGGGAAGAAATATCACGCTTTGATTCATTAAATCATTGTTTTCAGTGTAAGAAAAACGTATCTTATATCACCTGCGTCCTTCTCAAAACATATAGATGACACATACGTGCAGTAGATGTTCTATGACAACCTTTTGAATGCTGAATCAATTGATCGTTTAATGAATATTATTGAGTTGACGTTATCACTGTTGATTTTAGCTGGTTTAAAGCTAAGCCCTCTCCCCCTCTCTCCTCCCCTTTCAACCCAACTGGGTCGATGCAGATGGCCGCCCACCCAGAGCCTGGTTCTGCTCGAGGTTTCTACCTGTTAAAAGGGAGTTTTTCCTCGCCACTGTCACCAAGTGCTGCTCATGGTGGGAACTGTTGGGTCTCTGTAAATAATATTTTTAAGAGTATGGTCTAGACCTACTCTATGTGAAAGCGTCTTGAGATAACTTTTGTTATGATTTGGCGCTATACAAATAAATTTGACTTGACTTGAACAATATTTTAGTGAACAGGTTAGTGATGGTACAAACAGGTTAACAATGCCTTCTCTGCTAAACTCGCAATAGACAAAAACACCATAAAACTAACAAAAAGATACACAACTAAAATGATAATAAACATTCACATTGGCAAATTATTTGGTCTCTATACCTTTTGAATTGAATAATAATTGAACGAGACAGACAGCTGACAGACAGCAGTTGACAGCTGATCTGGGGTTTGATTCTACAACCTGTCAGCCTGCTCACAACTAACGTAACAACAACAAAGACAGAGTAAACACTGCACGCCCACATTTAATGCCAATCAGCTCTGAGAACAGGGCACAGCTGTCATTACACATTCTGACTTGCCTTCGTCAAACTTGATAGTATATGTCTACTGTATATATCAAGAGCTTAAACAATGCAGAGAACACAACCTCCCATTTATGATCTGAGCAGGCACATGAGTAAGGTGGAGCCCTTTGTGTGTATGTGTTAAAAAATGAATGATATAGTTATAGACATTGTGTGTAGACCACTCCTGTGTGCAGCGGAGTCTCATAGGCCTTAATCTGAATTGTTTGGGAGTTTAAACATGTTAACACAGCAACATAGTATCAGTGTTACGTGCATCATGGCTCACCAGTTTACTGAGCAGTCCTATACTTTTTTTTCTTTTCTTTTTTTGCCTCAACAACTTTTTTAATTTTGTAGTTGCTTGGAAAATTCTCAAATTCACGAACCGTTTTTGCATCAAACTTAATGTCAAACTGTTGCATCTTTATTTATGTCAGTACAGCTGCATAGAGCTGTTGTTTGTGTACCCTAACAATAGTACGGACACTGCTGAACTTGAAATGTTTTCATCTGCTGATTTCTGACAGCAGGTCCTTTAGTCCTCGAGATGTGAAATCTGTTCTTTTGACTCCTGGGTAATTTTCATGAGCGAAACTTGCCCACAAATGGAGCAGAACAGATAGCTTTATATTGAGCAATCTGGGAGCATTGATAATGCTGATGATTAAATCTCACAAACACGCACCTATTCATGTACAGGTGGCATTCATCAAGTTGAAACAAGCAATTGATAACAAGTTTGTGCAGCTAAGAGAGTTTGGTGCATCTGACACTTGTATGAAGAGACAAAAGAAGAGATTTAGTATTAGAACGTGGTTAAATTCAACATTAAATCATGAAAACGCAACCAAAAATTCATAACCATATGCTTATGATTTATCCCATAGTCATATTAAATGTGAAGTAATTACTGAATTACATATTGGCAGATGGCATTTTTTTAATCAGTTAATATCATCATAAATCAATACAGCCAAAATCTAGATGAGAACATGTTGACTACTTTACACTCTATTCCTCAGTCATTAATATTGTATTGGCAAATACCAATAATAAAATATCACACATTTATAAAATGCTACTTTATCAGACAATAGCACAATGCTTATTTTAGATGAATTAAGGCAATTTCTCTATTTTCATTGTTGCTGTGTGCCTCATGGGACAATTAGGTGGGGTGGCAGGTAGTACAGTGGCATAAAAGAGAGGAAAAACAATTGTCAGAGTGTGTTAATGAGTGCTGCCACAGTGCCTGTGAAGTACACACCAAAGGCAAACTGGGAAAAGATATCAAAGAAGAGAGAAATCCCGAGCCCAGCGACAAAGCTCCTGTGCAGCGCAGAGGGAAAACAAGTTGACAAAGCTGCAAGAGGTGGAGAAGCGACGCTCTCTGCCCTCAAACTAGAAACCTGTCTCCAGACCTGACAAGCCTGGCATGCCGCTACTGTTGTTACCACATATTAATATTCATCAGACAGTTCCTGAGGGAGCGTTGAGTTTTCTCTCTGAAGAGATGACACATTGAATATCATTTACCTGCCGTCCTCTTTTATGCCCTCTCCAAATCCGTTTCTTTACTGCCAGAGAACTGTCAGGCTGATGAGCGTTGAGAAGAAATGTATAATTTGGAAGCGGGTTGAACTGGATTCACTGTTGTGAGCTATTTTATTTATTGCCAATGAGATCACGTTTAGGCAGCAAACCAGATATCCATCCCCTGCACAGCTTGTTGAGGGTGCATCTTTGTCTTACCTTTGAACCAATACATAGTTTACTTGACCTTTCTGTTTGGTTCCAGACTAAAACCAGACAGCCAAAGGTATGCATCATACTTCCAAACAAAATTACAACTGGCATTTTAACACAGGCAAGATTATGAGTTTGGATCAAATTTTACCTCCCCAGCACAGCTGTCTGTGATTGGTCAACAGTGTCATGCGCTTTACTTGCAGTGCATAGACTAACCCCTAATGTTTAGTGGACGAGGCTGCATGTTCAGATGTGTGGCCACTGCATCTCACTCTGGTTCTGTTCTCCTCTCTGCTATCTTCACACACCAGGAGCACTTTCCAGTGTATATAAATGCCTATATTTGTTGACATGAAATATTTTGATTTGTTACTGACTTCCCCTGTATCTTATGCTCCCAATGAAATACAGCTACATAATGAACCGATGAAGCGTGCTGTGTAGAGTAATCACAATAGGTAAAGTACAGCCACAAAGTCTCTGTCTTACCACATAATTGAGCTGCAAACATGTTTTCAATAGGCTGTAAGACATAAAATGTCTGCTAAATGCTTCCAGTGGTCGATTTTAAGATACACTAACTGTGTTTACATAATGTTTTAACACAAGCCCAAAACAGAATCAGAAACCGCACAACCTAAAGGGAAACAAAACATACAGAAAAATACAAATATGACGCAGGAACAACAATACAAGTACAGACACAAATCTTTAGCGTAACACTTAGCTGAAAATCATCCCGACACAGACCGGTCCTGGTGGAGAGTTTAAAGCCACAGTGAAAGGACAGCCAAACACACACCCATGATATCGCTCTGCTAGCTACTATGACCTACAGGCTAACAGTTAAGTGTGGTTTCATACAGAGGTTAGCTAGTTGGGCCAGATCATACTTGATTGGATAAATGTATGTACACGCCCCCGAGTTCAGCATGAGCCATCCAGAGTATTGTCCTGTTCTACAGGAAAAGAGGGGCTTTTGATATAAAAGTACTAGAAGATGTATTTGGCATATACCAAGAGACAAATAAACGCAGGGAAACAGGATAAGAATGAGGAAAACATGAACACGTGTCTCTGTGGAATGTTTACTGACAGCAGATCTGTAAGGAGCAGACATTTTGAAATATGTTTCACTTCCTAAATTCAGACCAACAGTGAAGTGAAGGCATTTAGCTTCTCCTTGTTCTTATGGAGATGTGCTTCTACGCCGCTTTGGAGGACAACGGAGAGAGCTAAAGCTCACTCAGAGAATGTGCGTGTGTGTATGTGTGTTTGTGTGTGACGCATCACTTCACATCTGTTGATTGTACTTCTCCAGTCTCCAGTCACATTAACGACTGCCTCAGATCAGGCTGATTGTCACATTGTCCGAGCCTGCCCTGAAAGCATAAGTGTCGCTGAAATTTACACACACACACGCACACACACACACTCTGACAGGTGCTGTGATCTGAGAACCCATAGATCGCCTGTATAACCCTGGCGTTCAGTTACCTCTTTCATGTGCCCCTCTGGCCTCAGGGGCGCTTCCCTTGTGTGTGTGTGAAGGTGCCGGGCTCATTCCTGGCCTTCAGTGCGCTTCATTACCACCACACAGAGCTTCAGCCTGCCCAACAACACATCAGAGATGGGGGGAAGTGGGAGGATAGAGGAGAGGGATGTGAAAAGATGAAGGAATTGACAATGAGTAAGACAGTGACAAACGGAGAGGAGAAAGATGGAGACAGGATGTGAGGGGGTGAAACTGACAGAGCAGTGTAGGTAGGTGCTGAAAAAGCTGAAAAAGAAATTAGCAAAGAGAGAGTGAGAGAGAGAGAGAGAGAGATCAGGGGAAGGTGGGGTAATTTGGAGGGAGAGGGAGCGGCAGGAAAGAGAGAAAGTGAGTTGTTTTGTGTTGTTTGTTTGAAGCTGTTTTCACAAAGCACTTTGAACAAATAACTCTAATGAAACATAGAAACTGCTGCAAAAACCATCAGGAGAACCAGGACTATTGTAGGAGCTAAACACACACACACACACACTACGGGAACAACTGACAAACAAGAATTGGAGCGGGAAAGCAAAGATGGAGTGTTTAATAGATTCCTCAGCAGTATTCATACCTAAACAACAAAATAGTCTTACAACAGGTATCTTCTGACCTGCCATCCTTATGGTTAAGGTTTGCACAACTAAAACTACTTGGTTAAAGGAGAATTCCATCAATTTTACTCATCAACATGTGTTTCCAAGTATGGGAGTACTCTTCTCCAGGGTATAGGTTAATGTGTTCACAGTACTCATCAATACCAATCATCAATTCCAATTTTCCATTTTTTGCAATCACTACCATCTTCTTGCAGATGTTTCAAATTAAAAGCCTAACAGGTAACTGATTTATGGTGCCCTTTGAACTGCTGCCCTTTTAATGTCAAGTGTCTGTGCAGGAAGTGTTGAGACATATTGTCATGGCTAAAAGAAACCAGTGTTGACTGTTGGTAGGAGATCAGACGTGAATCACAGTTTGTGGTATCAAAGTCACTTTGCACAGCCTTTATTTATATCATATACATCATATTTTAGTTAGAAGCCTCCTTGTTTTAATTTGATAGTCATGTAATACTCACAACTCTGTTGCTTTCAGTTTCTTTTCTCTAATAGAAATATTGTTGTCAATCGCTTATTAGTTTCAGTTGCTTCAAGTTAATCAATGTTAAGTTACCGTCACTGAAGCTCAACACTTGCTGCGCAGATGCTTGACAATAAAATGGCAGCAGTTCAAAGGGCACAATCCCTCTGTTACCTGCTAGGCTTTTAATTTGAAAAATCTGCAGGAAGTGTGGAGTTTTATTGATGATAGTGATTGCAAAAAATTTAAAATTGTAATTGATGATTGGTATTGATGAGTACTATGAACACACACCCCTATTATTACTTAAATACCCATAATGCTTCATGTACTCCTGGGTAAATGCTACTATCTCTTCAAGCATTTGGCAACCATGCAGTGCTCCCATCCACTTGGCAAGCACCCAGATTTCTGGATACACACCACGTATCAGACACACAACATTTCTTGAAAAATGTAAAATTACCCCATTGTCACACTTGAATGTGAAATTACCACAACATGACCCTATTTTTACGGTGTTATTACAACATATTACTCGATTGTTACCCTGTTTATGTGTTTTTGTTAATAATTATTATAATTATTTGAATATATAATATAATAGAAAAATATATTTATCTAAGTACTGTCTATCATGTTTTTTCCCCCGTCATTTTCACTGTCAGCTGCAACATACAATGCAGTAAAGGTTTGACAGGCAGACATAGAGGAAGACAATAGATGTAACTTGTTAACACAAACATCAAGCTTCTGTCTTATTTATGAGGCTATTCATTATTGAACTGGTATTTTATTATAACTAAAACTAAATCAAGAATTGTCTTTTCTCCAAATTCTGAGAAAAGACTCTATACACATATGATTAATTTAATCTACCACGATATTGAGATGATGCGACTGAAATCTGAACATCTGCTGTCAGATATCACCTGGGTCACCCTTTAAAAACCCATTTTGAGCTTCCCCTAAACCTTCTTCTAACTAGGATGTAGTACATTGTTAGATTGGAGGAAACAACCAAAAACAAAACAGAAAGCAAACCCGTGGCCTTTCTATGCCCATCTGACTTCATTGTGTTCTCAGAAAATGTCCTCAGTGCACATTTTAACAGGATGAGGGACTGATGTGAAACCATGGAAACAAACCAGACAAAAACCCTGCTGGCTGAATCACTCGGGCGCAATTACTCTGCTGCCTCCACCTTCTCTGTTCTGTTGTTTTTCTCTCCCTTTTTCATTCCCGTCTTCATTGCCACTGAGAAATGTCTTTTACTATAGCACATCTGACCATATGGAGAGAGCCACAGTGTTTAAACCTGCCTGATGTACTGTATATCACACTATTTGTTATGGGCTGTCATCTCAAATGTGCTGTGTGTGTGTTAAGGCTCTGACAAGTCAATTAAAACATTGTCAAGACATTCAACATTGTCTATTCATTAGTAGATAGGCGTGGCAGATCCTGTACTGTTAACTTAAGACAATTTTATTTATATCCCAAAACCACAAATTGGTCTCAGAGTGCTTCTGTAAACACAACAACCAACAATGTGTTAGTCCATCTCTCAGTACTCGGTGACTTCCCTACTCCATCTGTGGCTCTCTGCTCCAAGCCGGCTGAACAGTTCACAAATTTATAGCTATAGTTGTTAAAAAAGGCTATGTAACTTCCTAAAATAGCAGCTCACTGTAGTATTTAACAAATGTTACTTAAACAGAAGGACATTTGTTGCAATTTTCAGAGGCGCATTAATCCACATTTGGTGTTGCAGTGAGTATTGGGGGCAGCCGGTTGGTGTGTGTGGGATTGAGTCAAAATGAGTCAATGTCACCCAGTGCAACAGTGTGACTCATTGATGTGTTTTTAATAGATCTTTGCCAACACTAAAGATCTAAGGCACACAGGAATAATAAGATATATTTAATATGATATATAAAAATAATAATATCAGGTTTTGGATACAGACATTATACTATAGTAGAGCAGGGTCGGCTGACCGTTCACTGAAACCCTAGACTGAACAGTGAGGTCCAGTCACAACTTAGCAACCATAACTAGGCACAGCAGGCCTGTCAGACTTTGGATTCCTCAACACGCTGAAGGGTGTGCATAGTAAGACTGATACTTGCTCTTTAGTCTTTCCAAACCAAAAACACCAACAAGTGTAAGGACTGGAATAAACTGTGTTTGTCTAACATTGATAACACTGATAATGTTAGCATGTCTGGCTATCTTACTATCTCTAGTAACAACTTAGCATTACTTTCAAGACCAAAGAGCATATCATTACCTGAAGGTGCTTTCAGACAGCAAGCGGTTGCCACCTGGCAATGTACACCACAGGCTCTTTCTATCCACCTAGTATAATCTCATCACGCTGCTAAATATAAGAGGGTTGTAGAGTAAAATTAGGTAATGCTTCCACAGAATGCCACATTTAATATAGCAGGTTTTTCTACCTAGTATAATATCCTTTAGCTAGTTCCATATCCTTTAGGTAATTGTTCTATTTTGATCAAAGCAGGGGGTGTGCAGCAAATCAATGCCCTGTTATTGTGGGAAGTTTACAGAATTTAGGGCTTTTTTTCCCCATACCTGGTAGGGTAGGTCCATCACTTAGTAAAAACAGTTGTCATACATAATACATTTTAATGTGTTTGTTTTTCCTCAGCTGGAGAAGAAGGAGGTGACGCCGCCCTTCAAACCGCAAATCTCTGATGACTACGGCCTTGAAAACTTTGACACGCAGTTTACTAATGAACCAGTGCAGCTAACGCCAGATGATGAGTGAGTACTGCGTCTTCACCTCACACCACTACCATCATTAAAGTCAACCTGATGTGAATAATTTAGAGCACACACTCCAGTCAAGTGAAAACTACACAGTATGAAGATCCATTTGCAGAGGCTTGACATTTTCTTAAGGTAATCCACTACAATAAACATGATTTCAATTTATTTTAAGTCACTACATAATGATAAATGACAGAAATCACTAATAAGGTCGAGCAAAATAATAACAAGAAAGACACTGATTTCTTAGCAGAAATGTATTTCAGTTTGTCTTCTATATTGCTTCTGTGTTCCACCTCGCAAATGAAATAGAGCATCACACTGAAGTCAAGCTGTTAGTCAGCGGCCCCCAGGATTCCACTGTGACTGTACTCGGCAGGTGTGAATGTGTCCAGCTATAAAGATGTACAACCTAAAAAAGGACCCATGTGACCAGCAGAAGCTGTCATGGTCAAATAGAGGTTGAAAAAGAACTCTGATGTCTCTTCACTCAAACAGTGGGCACTGCACCATCTTCCCAGAAGACTCCTGCATCTAATAAAGAAAAACATCCCCCCCGTGAGCAACATTGACGTCTTTATCCATCATGGATATTGTTTTGATTAATGCAAACATGTAGTCTTCAGGATGTGACAGGAGCCCTTGTTTAATTTAACTTTGGAGAGAAAAGGCTGCAGAGATCTGGCACAACAACAGACGCGACGCAGGCTCCGCTGTTGCAGACTGTCTGCAGCCACAGCACGGAAACACAAGCCTGGCCTGTTCTCCTCTGTGCTGTCACAAAATGGATTCCATAAGGCTCTGGCAGGCCCAGCCAATAGATATTACCAGGCTTATGTTAGACAACGCTCTAATTTATAGCCATGCTGGATTGATTTTTCAGGCACCAACATTTCTATTTTTCATGCAAAGCTTTTATTGAACTGATTTTAGCGAGCCATTTCTCATCAATCAGGCTTCTCAAAAGCTAAACTGAAAATGTAATACTCAATGCACCTCGCCCACTCAAAACAAAATGGGATCCTTATTAGCATTATTATCAATGACAACTTTTTTAAAAGGATTGTAATCTCAAAAAGCCAATCGTTCTTTATAATGTCTCATACATGGAAAAATATGGGATGGGAATATACTAATATGCCAAAGCATTTTATAGATTGATGGGCTAGATGCTACCTGCACTTCTCCTGACTCAGGTTCTCTACGGACATTCTTAGGTATGAGCTGTCCTCTCTGCAGAGAACCTTTCAGAAGCAAAGTGGAGCATGGCTTTATGTCACTAACGTGCAACAGGTAGCAGGACAGCACAGAGAAAAAAAACACAAAACAACACAAATGGTCTGGCAAAGGCTGCTGCGGAACTATGCATTTAAACACACAAAAGAATGTAGTCACAATAATCCTTCTTCAGAGGACACCATGGGTGATTTTTCTTCCTTTTCATAAGTGAAAGATCACGGGCAGGTAACAGTAACATTGTTTGAGGGAGAAGTCCAAACTCTGCCTTACTTTCACACCGTAGTACATCTGGTTGGTCAGTGCACAGGTCAGGCACCTTTTTTAGGTATAATGGAGCCTTAAGATGCAGGCAGCACATGACACACAAGCAAGTGCTGCTGACAACAGATCATGCCGGTGCATATGAATTCTGGCACTGAGAACCTTATTGTAACATGTCTGTTAATCATCTATACCTCCTGTCATTCTTGACTTCAAACTATCAAATGAATCAGAATTAGGATTGGTGATCCAAAATAAACAGCGGCATTCATGCTGTCATTATCAGCAACATACTTGTAGAGACCGAGAGAGAGGAACCATCGTGGCTTTTCCCTGCTTGTGTAACGTGACACTTTTGAACATGTACAGCAATAACCACATCATTGTGAAGTGGCAGGAGCTCCTTGTGTTAATTGGAGCCTTATTAAATGCCCATCATGCTCTGCACCCATGACAGATGTCTTTTGGTAGCTACCACTGCTCTCCCTCGGTTTGAAGGTGCTGTACACCTCTGCTGCTTGCTAGACGCCGATCTTCTGATCCGATCTGCCTCGGAGCCTCGCAGCTCATTAAGGGGCTGCAGTGAGATGGCTCCGAATTTCGTTTGTGACATGATTTGACGACGGCAGTCCGTGACAGACTTTTGGGAAGGCAACTGTGGAAGAGGTTGGGGAGGTACAGCGAGGGGAGGAGGGAGATGAGTGGGAGAACAGGGTGGAGAGCACACTGCCAGTTCAGTAGTGGAGATACGAACCTGGCATCAAACACCACAGCACATCAAAAGAAGACGCACGCCTCCTCCCTGCGTCTCACACCCCTCTCTCTTCCCTCTGTTACCAAGGAGAGGGGCTGATGTCGCCCACTCCCGCTAGTAGGGGGTGATGCAAAAAGCTCTCCAGTCTCCCCTCTCTCCCACTCGTGATGGGCTTGGCACGAGAAGAAAGAGAAGTGAGAGCCGTGCAGGGAGAGAGAAGGGTAAACCCTCCATGTTAGAGATTTACATTGCAACATTAAAAGCCAGAATTGCTAGGGGCCCTTGCCAGCATGGTGAGGGGAGGAGGAGAGAAGCTTTAGTTTTTCTATACCAGCTCCCTGTCTTAGAAAATGGCAGTCTCAGCTAGTGCCCAGAAGCGTACTTTCTTCTTCAGTAGCCTTGGTCCTAGGGGGTTGTTTTCTGGGATTTGAATATGGTGTCTAGGACCACAGTTCCGCTCCAGTCTATCTAGTGAATTTAATTTCTTTTTATTTTATTATTATTTATTTATTTCCAATAAAAAACAGTCTGCAGCTCATAAACTGAAGTCTTACATCAAGCATTTTTAGCAGAAGGTTCTCTAGACTTTTGTTGTCACTGCACAGACTCTGGAGGTCTGGTTTCACATTACATGCATATATTGACAAGCAATATTCTTTTCTAGTTATTATCCTATCTTTTGGAATACCCAATTCCCCGTACACCTTGTTACTGTTAACACTTTCACCTTCCAGCAAGGGTTAACAAGGCAGGTGTACACTAGCTCCCCATTAGGAGCTTCTAGGGCAGCGATATGGAGGAGATCCTTCACCAGCTTCCCACCCACACAGCAAATTATCTGTCAGAGTGCAAGACAAACAATTAGCATGACTTCCATGACTAACCTGTCATGAAACTCCATAGCAGAGTCATCCCTGACAGCCTCTGACCCTGATAGTACACCTATTTTCTGGTCTAGTGCAGCAGTACGTACCTGACTTACAGGTCAAGGGTGTTGTGGTGTATGCTGGGTGCCAGGAATTAACGCAAAGCAAGTCTTTGGTGCTAAAGCACCATTTGCAGAGATGTTAGCCGTAGGTAGCTTGTAATATAGTCCCCCTGACTGACTGATCTCCAAACATTCCTGAAACTCTGGTTCTTTGCGGTATTATCTTTCCCTTAATCTTGTCCGTGTACCTTAATGCATCTTCACGCCTTCTAAAGCCAATCAGTCTTTGCATCGATTAAAAATTTGCATCACATTCAGTCTGAACCTGTAGCATTGATGTTTTAGATGGTTAAAATTACTTCTGAGATTGCCAATTCATGTTGAAGTGTTCAGTGTTGTAGAGTTTGTAGATTTCTTTGTTAAATATTGGTACAAAATGATAATATTTGTTTAAAAAATCAGTTAAAATGCGCTCTAGATATCCTCTTGCTTTCCTGCCTTACTCTTGTTCTCTCTCCCACTTTGCTCCCTCCTCCTCTGTCCTTTCTTCCCTCGCTCCTCTTCATCCTGCATCTGGTAATGCTTTCAAGTCATCCAAGCCTGGAAAAAAAAGGGCAACATTTACGTTGGTTGAACACACTGTTTGTTTTGGTCGACTCCCAAACCTCCTTCCCTCTCTTTTGTGTGTCCCTCTCTGTGGTCCTTTCTTTCTGTCTCTCTGTTTTCTATGAAACTCCAAAATAGAAAAACACAATTTTCAAAATCTAACTGTTGTATTGGTGGTTGACCTACTCCTACAGTGAGAGGGCTTCACATGAGATCAGATGGAGGAAAAATATTTGCTTCATCAGTATTCTAGTCGGCAAACTGAAACAAAGACACTGTAGCATTTCATTCACTTGTCCTTGTGCTCTATGTGGGTGGGATCTGCAACCTGTTCGACACTGCCGGTGGCCCCCTAAAGTGAGAGACCCCCACCCACCTGGTACACCAGGGGGAAGTCCAGTGAACGCACATATTGTTTTAACTTCAAAGCCCTCTGCTTAGTCTCTGAAGGGAGAAAGCCTCTCGGCCTTTCCCAGTGACAGGCCTCCTTTTTGGGCTTCAGTTCCTTGTCTCAGCACCCCACACACACAGACACACACACACACACATACTCACACACACCGTAAGTAAGTAAACAGCATGTTGCTGCAGGAGTAGAAGCCAGCAGTGTTGCTAAGGGAGTACATTTATTTTTACCCAGCCACTCTGAGCCCACTGGTTACGGGGTTCCGCTCCATTTGCCTGTGATTATGCCTTTGTTAATAGAAGCCACATACTCAGGAAACAAAGAAGCAGCTTGAGTTCCTCCACTGATTAGTCTACACCATGTTCTTTCTGTCTCACTTGACATCAGGTACTAAGGGATGCCATTTTACAGAGTTTTAAGGATTTATTCTGAAAGAAACTAACAAAGAAACATCAACCGATAATGTGGTTTCCAGCCAAGAGTAGCAGCAGGTACCAACAAGTAGTTTTT
This sequence comes from Lateolabrax maculatus, assembly GCA_031216445.1. Taxonomy (NCBI): domain Eukaryota; kingdom Metazoa; phylum Chordata; class Actinopteri; order Acropomatiformes; family Lateolabracidae; genus Lateolabrax; species Lateolabrax maculatus. Next base: position 2,810,303 of record CM062201.1, read on the forward strand.
TGCTCTTAAATTATTATTAAAGGCTATTTTGATTAACTATTTAAATAATAATAAATTAATTTTACTTAGTTATTAAAAAAGGCAGTGAGCAGATGAAAATGTATGAGAACCAACTGCTGAATAATCAAAGCACTGTAAACCAACCTTTTATCTGTGGCTATTAGCTCTTGAATAAAGGGGTGATTGAAGCTAATAAATATCCTTTTAAAATATTAAGGATAAAAATATAATAATATTAATATATGTTGTGTCGCAAACCAAACAACACCACAATTGCGTTCTAAACTAAATGCAGAAATGTCTTATGCTGCACCTCCTCTATGGGCCACAAAGTGGTGTCTCCAAGGAGCTCCCACTGCAGGTCTGTTTAAAATGGAATCAGATTTCCAGATTTCAGTCTCTTTCCTAAAAGCAGAACACCTCTCATTACTTTACTGTAACTTTGGGTCTCACAAGGTGGGTTTTCATCCATTAGTTTTTTATACACATTTTCAGGTCCTCATTTTCCTCCTCACTGGTACCAAGAAGAGAGCCCTTATCACACCTGTACATAACTGATTATAAGACTCTTTCATTTGTTTTTAAAGCACTGCATGAGCTGGCATACATCTCTGAACTTCTCATCCCCTGTTCATATTCCCATTCATAAGATAGTAATCAAAATGTTCATTAAAAAATAAATCACCATAAGGTCCTAGAGCCTTCAATCTTTCTGCAACACAATTGGCAGTATGTGAAGAGAAACTTATGATCAATTACGAAGTCCGTCTATATTATTATATTATATTATATATCTCTATATTTTTCAAAAATGAGCCTCATCAATTAACTCCAAAAACTCCAACTCTGAAGGATGGCTGAATGTCATTCCCCATCTTCCTGTTGTTTCTCTACTGTCCACTTGGTAGTAAAAGCATATAATGCCCCACAAATAGTTGTAGGCACACTGATCACAAGCACATTAAGTCATGGGTCTGGGTCGTGGCACTGAAATCAGTCATGCCATTTTCATTCAGAAACGCCTTTGTTCAGAGCGCGACCCAGGTTTGCTGTCGATGGCATCGTGCTCTGGGTATGTGACGTCTTGTGATGGATCAACACCTCTAATTCTTGTGTCTGTCTCCCTCTCCTCAGGGACGTCATCAAGAGAATAGACCAGTCAGAGTTTGAGGGTTTTGAATACATCAACCCCCTGCTGCTATCCACAGAAGAGTCTGTATGAAGGAGAGACCAGCTTCCTCCTTCGCCCACCTACTGTTTGTCCAAGCTGCCGTCTCAGCCAAAAACCACTCGCAAGCCAATTGAAAGGCGAGGAGGAAGAGGAGGAGGAGGAGGAGTAGAGGACAACAGGGAGGACAAACTCACCCTCTGGACTTGTCAACAAGGCAAAGCAAACAGGAGGATGGGAGAGTTTCCTTCCTGGATGATTCAGATTGTTTTGTTGGGGTACCAAACTCTTCTTTCTTGTTATCTACAAGGAAAACAAGGACACCGGACTTCAAGAACATTCCCTGTCGTTACGCTGTCTTCCCCTTTTCTTTTTCCTCCTTCGGCTTCATTCCTTTTCCCCCCTCAGAATGTCCATCCTCGTGTCAAAGCACGAGCGGCTTTGTAATTTGAAGAGAGAGCTGTTTCATTCTGTGCCTGCCATCATGAACACATTTCCACCCGTCACATCCCTGGATCAATATGACAGTTCTGCTGAAGAACTTGAAATTATATGTGCACTTTTTTTTTCCTTTAATTTCTTTCTTTCTTTTTTTTTTCTTGTAGAGGGGGCATCGCCTCACACGAAACAAGAATGTACAATGACAAAGGAAAAAAATAAGTTATTATTGTGTATTATAATGTAGGTAGTGAATCCAAAATTGACGATGCCTTTTTATTGATGCAAGTGGCACATTTTCATCCGTAACCACAAATTTTGCTTTTTGTTATCTTTTAGGATTTTCACGAACAATGGGACTCTAACTGGGAGACAACTTTTTATTTAAGAAGTGCCTCAAAGATCGTATTAATTACCATGTCTCTGATTGCACTTATCTCTTACTGAACATTTCTTCACCCTTCATGGCTTCAGTGGGTAGAGATCAACTGGAGCCATGGCTACACTCTGCCAGCGTTGGCCCAAACCTTTCAAATTTAAAGGGGAATCCATATTTTTGGAGCACAGTTGCTTGCTTCAGTCCTGACGGAATCTTTTATTTTTATTTTTAATGAATCAATTTAAATAATCAGTGTAGAAGAGATTATTTAGGACTGCTCTATAGATTCACAAGAGTTGCACCTTAGCCGACATCAGAAATGAGTACAACTGGTGGCGGTAAGAGACGAAATGCTCAAGGGTAAGGTTTGAAGTATGGATATTTAATTGTGTCCTGCTTACCTGCTAAGTGTTTCCCTGATACCAGGGAAATTGATGAGGCTAATACCCATCACAGATGAGTGCCGTGGCGCAGACAGCATCCATACAGTGCTGTATAGTTTGGTAAATAATAACAGAAAAAGACAACAATGAATTGTTCTGTGAGTTACGCTCTAACAAACGAAATCCCAGACAATATCTAACCGCAAATCACAATATTGATATCATATTAAAATTATACTGATGTCGCACCTTGTACTTGCTGCCAATCCCAGTGTGGCAGCTTTAGAAACACATTATATCAGGACTTCAGCTGAAAAACAAAGCAGTTCATTGGCTCCAGCCTCAAAAGTGTGTACAGGCTTGCTGGCCGAGCTCGGATTCTTCCACACCAGCTGCCACTGCGTGACCATCTGCAGCCGGTTGAAAATATCGTGTGACCGGTTGGTGGTTGGTTGTGCTGTCTTGTGGAAACATGTCTCCATTTCCACTCTGGGCTCATTGTGTGTTTCCATCTCTCCTCTAAGGTTGGCTTTACATGGTGCAACTTAAACTGTTCGATTGTTCCCTATAGTTATGAAAGCAAAATTTAAATGACAAAAGCCAAGTTGTTTGTCCAGTCAGAAATCAGGTTAACTGCTGCCAGCTTTTTGATGGCAGTGCTGGTGAATAGGAAGGACCACATTTTAGCATCAAGAAACCAAATATAAAAACGTTTTCTTTTCGTAAAGCACAGGACATGTAAATTACAGAGCAGATATGCATATTAATATAATTTGGACTTTAAGGCGGTTCAGGAATCCTTCCAAACAGATTGGTTTGACTTTAGCCATACGTTTCGTTTCATTATTTTTGCACATGGAGAGTAATACACTGCTTCTCTGCTTATTTTAATGCTGGTACTTCAAACATTCTTTATTTTCTTCACTTCAAATTGAAGTATGCGTTCTACATAGTGCTCAACAATATAATTGATTGTGACACATTCAAACTAAACACTTAATTCAACTTAAAGTGTATTAAGCGGACAGTTCTCACAGTAGGTGTGGATCACAGACTATGTTTGTTTTGCTGTTGACAGCTTTCACACTACACCAGATGTATTGAACTCACCAGGCAAGTGGCCCCAGGTCCGGGGAAAAAAATGCAATAACACCCCCCACAAGATGATATTGTCCGCAGCCGCTGTACCTGTCCATGCCTACGCGGATCTGTTGAGCGCATTTGAACACTTCTGCAAACACCGGATGTAGTAAAAACAGAACCATGTGCTGTTGTCCCTCTTTGGACGATGTCTGCCCCCTCAGTATCCAGAACAGGGCTGGTTAACAAAACATACTTTTTGAGCACCAATAGAAGTGTATGCATAGCACTGATTATTGAATACTGTTGAATATCAAAAGTTGGCATCAAATGCTTGATCAGATTCTTAGTCTTGTTTTTTTTTTTATTATTTGCTTACATACAGTATGTCTTGATCAAAATCATGAAACTTCAACAACTTCAGACTATATTTTATTTAGACGTCCATCTTTTAGAACATGTAACACTGATGCATTTAGCAGTTTTGATAAATGGAGAAAAGGGTTAAAACACGTTTATGTTCCCCAAACTGAGGTACTGACAAGAAGTACTGTGTTGGTATTGGTACTGAAACTTTAGTATTATATTTGTATCAACGCTGAACCTTTTCAGTTCATACCCAGCCCTAATCCAGTTTGTCACCGGAAGTGTTGTGGGTGAGTTTGTAACGTGCAGCACTCAGTTGCCCAGTGTAAAGCCACCCCGACACATGGTGGTCAGGCTGCCGAGCTGTCGGCTCATTTCTGACTGTAATGATCCACCAAAGGGTTTCATTTCCACTGGTGCACAGTGTGTACAAAAACAGTGAGAAGCCATGACTTAATTTGTATACAGTGAAGTTTAAGGCTGTTTTTAGTTTAACTTCATATACTGCCTCCTTCATACACAGCAAGTGACATATTTGTAACCAAATGTAGGAGCCCTGTGCCGTTCAAAGGCCGAGATAAAATCAAACACATGCACAACACATCTGTGAATATCAACTAACAGTATGGATTCAAGTCCCAGACAGAAAGAAGTCCTTGCAGAGAAGAGGAGCTCTCTATTGGCTGAGATTAATTTGATGTAATCTGACCCGTGTTAATTTGATAGCCACATAATAGGATTAATTAGCTCATCCTGAGTCAAAGGGTCTCAATTAGCTGTAGGCCCTTACAGGCAGGAAAGAAACAGATAGAGAGAGGAGAGATAATGAAGCAGTTCCACAGCCACAGATTAGTCCAGCACAATGAAAACACACACACACACAGCCTCTTTAGGAAGCTAGAAATCACTTCAGTATTCGAGGAAGCCTCCTCATCCAACCATCAAACTCCATCTCATTTGTTTCATTAATGTCATGTTATGCTGACCTATTTGCACACCAGGTGATACATTAGTAGCATTTTTTTTTCTTGAGGGACCAATGGATGAACTGGGAGTCCTTGAAGCCACATTATAGAACAGTGAAGGCAAATCAAACATCCAAAAGAAAGAGAAGCTTTATCTAAAAATGAATGAACTTAGTCCATAATTTTTTTCTAACATAATGCTGGGTGGATATGCTTAATTTTGCTTCACGCATCTTTGTAAATATGTGTAATTATTAAAAATGATACTGGTTTTCCGTGAACTGACTCATTCCTTTTTGCAGACGACGGCAGAAAAATCTTTGCAGATACTAGTTTTCTGTGTGTGTGTGTGTGTGTGTGTGTGTGTGTGTGTGTCGCCTGGGAGTTGGCCTCACACACTTGCACATCCTCACATCTTCTGATCACCACTTACTCTGTTCATACTGGGAGACTGGAAAAAGCAATTAAGCAATATTTATCCTCTAACACCATTTTCTGTTTATTTGACAAAGAGAAAATAAACCTCAACTGTTCACTAGAAATGAATATTAAAAATTTCAATGGATTTCATCAGCTCAGAGTGAATATCCGACATAGTCATTTGAAAATATGAAATAAAACGACACTCCACTGCAAAACTTATTACATACAGTATTTATTCACACATTATTCCAGGCATTTCATTCCGTTCGCAACTTCAGGACCTTGACCCCTTCCCTGGCTATCTTCATCGTCGACAGGAACTAGTAAAAGAGAACATATTTCTCCAATATTAGCTTCTCTGCACTGGCTCCCTGTGAAATCTAGAATAGAATTTAAGGTCGTCCTCCTCCCTTACAAAGCTCTTATTGGTCAGGCACCATCATATCTTAAAGAGCTGATAGTACCGTATTACCCCACTAGAGCACTACGCTCACAGAATGCAGGGTTACTTGTGGTACCTAAAGTCTCTAAAAGTAGAATGGGAGCCAGAGCCTTTAGTTATCAAGCTCCTCTTCTGTGGAATCAGCTCCCAGTTTGGGTTCAGGAGGCAGACACCCTCTCTTCATTTAAGAGTATGCTAAAAACGTTCCTTTTTGATAAAGCTCATAGTTAGGGCTGGCTCAGGTGAGTCCTGAACCATCCCTTAGTTATGCTGTTATAGGCTTAGACTGCAGGGGGATTTCCCATGATGCACTGAGCTTCTCTCTCCTCCTCTCCCTCTCTATCTGTACGCATTCCTATCCCACTAATACAGGTTACCAACTCCACTTCTTCCTGGTAGTTCCTGTTCTTTCTGTGCTTTTTTGCCTTCTCACTTTCTGCAGGTATTTCTGCCTCTGGAGCTGTAGAGTCTGGATCTGTGATTGCCGGCCGTCTACTGCCCCCATGTTCCTGCTCCACACTCACTGCTGCAGTTGTTATTATTATTAGTCTGATTTGTTGTCTCTCCTCCTGCTCTGTCTCCCCTCTCCCCCTCTCTCCTCCCCTTTCAACCCAACTGGGTCGATGCAGATGGCCGCCCACCCAGAGCCTGGTTCTGCTCGAGGTTTCTACCTGTTAAAAGGGAGTTTTTCCTTCCACTGTCGCCAAGTGCTGCTCATGGTGGGAACTGTTGGGTCTCTGTAAATAATATTTTAAAGAGTATGGTTTAGACCTGCTCTATGTGAAAGCGTCTTGAGATAACTTTTGTTATGATTTGGCGCTATACAAATAAAATTGACTTGACTTGACATCCAGCATTTTTCTTTTCTTTGAGAAATATCAAACAAACTCATCTGGAAATGCAATCAGGAATATTTTTATACATAGCTTACATAGACATCGTTGGCAATTATTTTACCAAAGTTTTACCAGAGTAACATTACCGGTATTATGATTCACTGAGTTAGCTAACATTAAAGCTACCTTCTGTTAGCCGGAATGTTATTTCACAATATATTATTAATCTAGAATCTAACATAACGTGAGCTCGTTAAATTGACCTCTCTTCTTGTTCTGTGGTAATGTAATCCTATCCTCTGCTTGCTGGTCACTCTGCCTGAGGAGGTCATTTAACTGGTTGTCATGACTTTGAGAGGTCAGTAAAAGGGCGTGGTTATCTTCGCTTTCATAAAGACTGGAAGCAGTCTTCACCTCTAAACACCTCTAAAGCTCAATGACATGTTGTATCTATTTCTTGACAACAACAGTGTCTCCATCCGCACCGTACTTCTGTGCAGCGTCTCTAGTTCTAGGTTTTCATCCTGGTCTCTGCACAGACCCAGTGGTACCAAACCTGACACCGTGACTCCCGGAGGCTGCATGCAGTCACTGCGCCGACTGTTGTTTGCATTACGTAACTCCCTCTAAACCCACAAATCGCACACACAAGATCCAACATGTTAATTAGTGAGCTTTAGAGGTGTTGGTAGCTGCCAAGCTAACCACGTTCCTACCACAGCGCCGTACTTAACATACAACCATTGAGCACATACCCCAAAATGTTTCCTCCTTCAACAAATTAATTTCTGGTGCATTCTGGATATAAACTCAATCAAACAAAAAAACATGGGCGACTGAGCCAGGGCTTCGAGCCGCCCAGGAACTTTTAGTCTATAATAGATGTGGCATATATAATAACAACATAAAATCGATTTTTAATGCAGTGAATTGGGATTACATGTGAAACAAAACCTTCAATGACTAATTTTAGCTTGAATCATTGATTTCAACAACAGAATTTAGTAAAATGCTAACACAATGTGATCTTATCATCATGATATCAATTCCACTGAATGATGATAACATCTGGCTGGAATTTGTGTTACTTTGAGCTTTTTTGTGTATTATTTTTGTGAGAGCAGATTTGTGAGGAGGATGTGGCCCAGTTCCAATTTGGTCTCTCAGAAGACAAGGCAGGTTGGATTGTCATTCTAGTTTGGAGATCCTCTCGACCAGCTGGAATCAAAGGCATCAGAGGCCCAAATTTGAGATCTAGTGTCTAAAGAGGGAAAACTGAAATATTGCAGCAGGCTCCTCATCAGAGTTATTGTGACCTGAGCTCTCACAGTCAAATTCACACACTAACCCTCTTCTATGACATTGAAATGTTCTTCCGTGTTTTTTCTTCAAAAGAGGTGAACATGGTGGTTTAGTCAGCTTGAGGTGTAACCCAGTGTGTGCAGGAGTCTCTCAGTTGAAGGTGTCCATACCTCAGTAAACAGGGAGTGTTTCCGGGTGTGTCCTCCACACGATCTGATCCTGGAGCGGGGCATCTGGGCTGCTTGTAGCTCCTGGGCGACGGCCAGTGTCCTGTCGGCTCACCAGGTCACGTCCACATTCACCTCCGACAGACACTGGGCCAGGTGGCCGTCACGGTCCATCTGAGTGAACCTGGCGAGACGTGAACAAGGAAATCCACTGTTGGTGCTGGCATGAGACAAACACACACTTTGACATACTGATACATACAGTCTGTGTTAGCCTTTTATCAGAATTAGCATACTTAAAAAACTTTGACTGTCGTACAGGCACTTTAATCCCATTTGATCAGCTTTTGAAATGAAAATGACAATATTTAAATAATATCACTTCCATTTTGGACATTGTTGACAATTTCAGGCTTTACCTGAATCTGCCCTTGCTTCCACATCAGGGTGAAAACACATGTAAATATTCTGGGATTAGGGCGCAAAAATCCAAACTGATAATACCCTAACATGGTGTTTAAAACCTAGTTTAATATGATTTTTCTTGCTAACGTCAACATGCTAACATGCTCACAATGGCAGTGATAACATGCTGATGTTTAGCAAGTTTACCGCGTTCCCCATCTTAGTTTAGCGTGTTACCATTCTAACATTTGCCAATTAGCACTAAACACAAAGTACAGCTCAGGCTGATGGGAGTGTGATTCGTTTTGCAAGTATTTGGTCATAAAGCAAAGTATTGAACAATTCAATTCAATTATTTGAAACTGTATACATGAGTGTGCACATCAGAGGAATAAGAGAGGAGGACGAACAGAGAGGTCAGCCTCCCTCTGTGTCCATTCATACAGAGGTAATCATTGTTTCTGCAGGACACATGCAGCCCAACGTACAGAGCAACCGGGTCAGACCGGGACTGGGCCGACAGCGGCACAAAGAGAGGACTGTCCACGCACAGACAGAGCCACGTCCCTACACTGCACCAGGCCGACATTTTGACCTTCTGGATGAGTTTCCACTAGAGATGTCCCGATCAAGTTTTGTTGACCCAGATCTGATCCGAGTCCTTATAATCTCTGATACTAAGCCTGATCCGATATTCATATGTACCTATATGTTGATTAAATACATATCAGACACCTTGAAATAACATCTGTAGCCACTAAATCTGACACACCTTATTTTACAAAAGCTATTTGATCCAAATATGCGATGCAGGGATGGGATACCAAGAAAAAAAGAGAATTCACTTTGTTGGAGTTGTTGGAACTACAGAAACACTGCACAGTGGTGTTACAGAGTGGAGCTTCTTCCACCGGCTGTGAGGAGCACTTTAATCACACAAGTTTAATTTTGGCCTGTCATCAATGACGTTTGTCATTTTAGCCGGTGAAAGTGACACTCAGCTTGACTAAAATTGAGAAGCTGCTGCCTGAATGTTCAGTACTCTGGGCCTAATACTGTGGGCCTGAGTCAACCTTTACAGTACAAAAAAAACATAAAGGTCAATTTTCACTATTTGGATTGAAACGTTCATTTTGTAAGGATTACTCAGTACTTAAAGCATCAACTTAAGCGACGTATCTGTAATTCTTTTTTAAGTTGTTCACGTTTTAGTCCTTTGTTTTGTTTTTAAATATTTTAATGTTATCCTCATAATCCTATGTATCTGACATTGTACTTACAAAAATAGAATAAATTAATTGCATTTTAAATTTTAGAGAGCAAAAAATAGAGACTTATGTCCAAGTTCACCAAGTAAGAGAGAAACCGTTTTGGCGTAATGCATCGGGCGATCAACTTTAAATAGAACAAGTGGGCCCCATCTTGGAATTGAATAAAGTAACAAAGTAAAGTAACACATCAATGGTGACTCTGATCTTTATTGTGCTTCACTAGCCTGGCATCACCAGACTAATTTGCAAATGCATTTTAGTCTGGAACCTCTCAGTTCATTTTCAATTTCCAAGGGGCGGCGACAACCAATCAGAGCGATCAAATGCCGACCTGTCGTACAGTACATTCCGTCAGAAGTTCAGCAAAAACATATTTCTTATAAACATAAAGTTTAAGTGCAGTTGTTTGTTCTTCTTTTAGAGAAAATTTACCGTCCAGTCCGTTTAATACTGCCGCTGAGGCTAGCAGTGGAACGGCAGCCATCTTGAATATTTACAAGGATGCTTCAATGGTGATCCTCTCTGTCAGTCATCGTATTAAACCCGCCTCATACTATATAAATGCTTGTGATTGGTTCGCCCAACACAATGGTGCTGCCAGTACCAAGGTAATCAGTTTGAATGGCAGAGGGGCCAGACGTATCTGCCAGAGCAAATAAAACATGAGCTTGCAGATTCGTCTGGTTCCACGGCTAGTGGTTCACAGTTGGTGATTGTGATTTTAAGCTGCGTTCACAAGAGATTGGAATTGTTGGTGGAAGCACTTGGTTGTTGGTAATAGAAACTTACAGCTGTTAGTAGAGACGGTGTAGCTTAACCAAGTGAAACTAACTAACATCATTAATGTTGACATGCACTCACAAACTCACAGAGTACAAGTGATGCCAAAGGTTTCTGGACTGAGAAATTAAGAAAACATTTAAGATGCTAATAAATTTCAGAGGTAGGAAGTCAGCATAGTAATCCAGTACATATATGAAAAAGAGAAAGCACGTATTAGAACTGAAGAGCAATTTTTAAGGCTGGAACGTGCTTCTCTGGGTTGTGTGTGAGCGGATGCGCACAGGTTTAGAGACTATAAACTTGTACAAATCTTTAGTACAATTTTTACGACAGTCCGTGCAGTGAGAGCACAACATTAATGGTAAAAGCTGGAAATGAAAGACAGTTGAACAGTGAGCTAGTGAGAAGGGCTCAAACTCCAACCCGAGGTACCCCGAGGTTAGCCTGGGATCCAGATGAATCTGCCAGCTCATGTTTTATTTGCTCTGGCAGATATGTCAGGCCCCTCTCCCATTTAAACTGATTTCCTTGGTACTGGTATCAGGGGAGCCAATCACAACCATTTGTGTGATACAGGGCGGGTTTAGCGCCGTCGATGCATCTTTGTAAATATCCAACATGGCTGCCGCTGCAGATGCAGAGCGTTCCCCGGTGGCTACAGCGGCAGTATTAAACGGACGGACGGTAAATTTTCTCTAAAAGAATAACAAACAACTGCACTTAAACTTTATGTTGATAAGAAATATGTGTTTTCCGTACTTCTGACAGGACTTACGCACGACAGGACAACGTTTTGTCGCTCTGATTGGTTGTCTCCACCCCTTGGAAATAGAAAAATGAACTGAAAGATGCCAGGCTACTCCGAGGAAATTACAGAGATGGATTTCTCTGTAAGTCCAGTTTTAGTAAATAAAAAATGACAGTGTGTTGCATCTCTTACCCAACAGGAAACACTAGCAGACACAAGGGGCAGCTCTGCAGCCCTCCTCCTTCTCCTCCTGATGCTGCTGCTGCTCCTCCTCCTCCATCTCCTCTGACACTCCTCTGCACCTCCTCTTCCTCTTTATTTTCACCCTCCTGTTGCAGAGAAGCTCGGCTGTCAGACGCCAGCCCTCGGTTTGCGAGGAGCTGTTTGTTGACTGGTCCAGTCTCTCCTTCTTGGTCTCCTCCTGCCCTCCCCTCTTCCCCCCCAACACTTGGGGGTCCTGCTGATGACGCTGCCCCCTCCCAGCTGTGGAGGGACGGCTGTAGTCTTCTGGCGAGGGTTTGAAGGGATGTCATCTTGCTGTTATGACTGTGCCCGCTGTGTCTGTCAGGTGGGTCTGTTACAGTTTTGGTCTCTACTGAAAGGCCCTGCTGGGAGGTTCCAGGCCTGGGGGGATTTGGACATAGCAAGGTCCTCAGAGAAGGAGGAGAGGGTTCGGGAAAGGGAGCGACTTCTTCACTGTCACACCACCGCTGTTCATCCAACTTCAGTGCTGTGGGTCTCTGAAGTGACATGGAGAGAAAAAACGAATGCAAGAGTCATTGCCAGCAGCATCTGAATGTAGGAGTCTTTTTTTACAACTTTAGACAAAGGATCAAAGTTGCAATATATCTTTAAAAAAAAAAGACCACATGACTTTGATCATTCAAAGGCCGTGGTGTTTAAGAGACATTTTGCACAACTCATCCTGGTTTGTATTAATCCAAGAGTGGAAACAAAGAAACCTGTTACAGCACAGTTCAAAAATGTCATCTATCATCATCATATTTTAGAGAAGCATAATAGAGGTTTTATAAATATTTAATACTAATTCTGCTTATTTCCATCTTACATCGTCCAGAGACAAAACGGCTGCGGACAGACGATCCACCACAGTGAACATTTTATCACCCCTTTTGTCACAGCTGCTTTGTTGATACGTGGTAACGCAGTTATTAGTGAAGACTATTTTGAAAACTGCTCACTAGTGGTGCAGACATGGATGCTGCCAAATACAGGCTTTAAGAGTGGGCTGGTGGATAGCAATCATGAGGTTTGTAGTCACAAAATCAAATCCAGAAGACCAACAGTAACAGGGTGTTAATGTCTTTTTTCTGTCAGGCTTCTATCACGTATTGATCCATGGAAGCAACCGGAAATAATTGGTTAAATAAAAACTGTGTCTCTGTTAGAAAAGAGAAATTAGAAATAAAGGCCTGTCTCTGATATAATCTTGTTCACAATAGAATCCTGGTTCTCTCTACAGCTGAGGTAAATGCTTTTTATTTGGGAATTGAGAATAAGAATACGGATTACAAAGTATGGATTAGAAACTATATGTTTTTTTACATTTACAAGGAACATCAGTCACTTCTTAGAGAAATGATCAGCAAAGAGTTCTAACACAAATAAATGTAGACCTGGTCTACACCTAAGGCATGCCGACACAAATCACTACAGTGACAAACAGCAAAAACAGTTTTAAAACATCTAAATGTTGAACATTTGGAACTTTAGTGTGCTAATGTGAGTCTTGTGAGGCTGCCCATATTCACAGGAACTGTGTAATGATGCACACTTGATGGTAACATACCACTGCAGATGGATGTGGGAGATCAGGGACTAGGTCCCAATGCTGGTTCTGCAGGTACGGCAGAGCAGACTGCAGTGTCAATGCCCATAGAGTCTCCACAGCAGGCAGCGGCTCCCTGTCCCACCACACTGCTGCGGGAGCCTCGGACCTGTAAAGCCCAAATTACAGACCATCATGTCACACAACTATCACTATTCACTGTGTTTCTCTTCTCTGGTGAAAATCCTGCCACACATCACAAGAAATGTGTTGAATTTTAACAGATTTCTGAAGAATCTATCAAGAGTTCCCAAACGTATTAAAACTAGATTTAATCTTCTAATACCCAAAAAGGGTACTTGCATTTTTAGAAACAATAAGGTACATTTTTTAAACGGGTGAAGAAGGAGATAGAGATGGATATCAGCTCTGAGACCCTGTATCTGTGTGTTCTCCTATTTTTATTTTCTTCTTCTATTCCAATAAATCAGCTTTGGTCTGAGCTTCCATTGTCAGAAGAGGACCTTTTGAGGTCCAGGTTAAAATCTGTTTTGCTACATGCTGTAACACAATTTTCCCCCAAAGGTTCCTGTCCTCATGTGGAAAGAGGCTATTTTCAAAACATGCACCCCTGCATTGATCATTCTAAAACATTATGCTGTACACCTTTTATTCGGCATGCTGCAATTCTACAAACCTGCTTTTATATCATTAAAATATCAAGTTTTTAATTTCTGGTTTCCCCTTTCCTCTTTAAACACAGACACACCAAAGATGGAGAACTATTGTGTGAGGCACTTCTACTGCTCCACACTCATTGCTGCAGTTGTTATTATTATTATTAGTCTGATTTGTTGTCTCTCCTCCTGTTCTGTCTCCCCTCTCCCCCTCTCTCCTCCCCTTTCAACCCAACTGGGTCGATGCAGATGGCCGCCTACCTAGAGCCTGGTTCTGCTCGAGGTTTCTACCTGTTAAAAGGGAGTTTTTCCTCGCCACTGTTGCCAAGTGCTTGCTCATGGTGGGAACTGTTGGGTCTCTGTAAATAATAATTTAAAGAGTGTGGTCTAGACCTACTCTATGTGAAAAGAGTCTTGAGATAACTGTTGTTATGATTTGGCGCTATACAAATAAAATTGACTTGACTTCTAACAGTCAGCTTTGTATTTAAACTCGTGTGTCTTGTCACGAACATGCTGGATTATCCAGCAGCACCCACTTGATCGTAAAAGGACTTCAGTTATGTTCTGTCAGTCATTTATTTCTGCTGATGACAAAGACGACTTTAAACTGTTAACATCTTGATGGGGGTTCGTTCTCTTGTTTGGCGATTCGTTTTCTCACCAGCCAACGGCTTTATAAAAGTCACTGGATAAAACGGGGGCCGTGTATGAATAAGACTATTCGAAGCGGAGGCCGGGCTGGATCAGGCTGTTCTTTAACTGACACCCACCTCCTCGGCTCTGCTGTAATGTCGCTGGAGAACAACGATGTCTGTCTCCTCTTCACTGTTCCCCTGGGATATATTTCCGGCTGGAGATCTTCCACAGAGGATTTCTTTCGTTTAAGTTTAGACTTTGAGTAATTTTCAGCCATTTTATTAAGCTACTTTTCACAACAGCTTCGAAATTTCGCGCTAGTATGAGTACCGTGGACTTCCTTATTCCTGAAACCTTACGTCACTTGATTCTAGCCAATTAGATCGTTCCCCGCGCATGCGCATACGCACTCACTGTCAACGCAAGAGTCAGCCACTCATTTATCCCATTAAAGACAATCTGCCCTAGAATCTACTCAAATATAGATCAAGAAGCAAAACTCAACGTGACTCCGACGTTTATGTGGACTTTGGAGAAGTCAGCCATGACAATGACCTGTGTGCTTGCACACGTAATCTCAGCAGGGGGGGGGACTAAATGTTACAAATCATCCACAGATCACATGAAGGGTGCTTCTGCCTTGTTTACTTATGTCTCTATGTATTTACTCTTGCTGTTGTGAACTTTAACAACATCAGTATGTTTCTTTACCATTTGCATGTACTGCCCTGCCAGCACCTGGTTCTGACACTGAGTTTCATAGTAAATAAAATTGGGCCCACAAATCAATGTAGCAGGGAGCTGTGAATGACCGTCCTGTAGATTTTTTTTTTAAATAATACTGAAAAAATAACTACTGTTATCAGGAATTTGATGACAACAAAGCCAAAGAAAATTGTATTTTTTCATCTCCTCTACAAACAATATATAATTAGAATCACTGAACAGAAAGAAAATAAGTTAACTAAAGTAAGATCTGGAAGTAATATCAACAGGAAATTGGTCAAAGCTGCTGTTGTTTCGTCAAAGACTTTGATCTGGACTACCTTTACTCAGCTTGCCTCAGAAAAAGGACGGATTGAGTTCATCAGTGGTTATGACTTTCAGGATGAAACATGTTTAAAAGTCTTTCATGGTTCACAGTTTGATTGATTCACCTAATCATTAGCTCTCCCTTCTGATACGCAAGATATTATGTCACTCTTGCAGGATTTAGACTCTGTGCACTTTAAAGAAAGTTACATCATACAAGAATGCTAACTGCAGTGATAATACTTTGTTCCCTCTGCTAGGACACACATAAAGTGGAAAGTTGAAGTCATAATAATGGTGGGACTTTCTGAGCCTTTTAAGCTTTTGGCCAGAAGAGAGGGACCAACGGAGAGTGGCTACAATTATGCAATGGAAAAAGACAAGGGAAAGCTGGACTGAACGGAAGGAAAAGAAAAGAAGGAAAAAGGAGAGCATTATTTAAAAGAACGGAAAACAGCAATATGGGAAAACCTGCCACTTTGAAATAAGGTGAGAGCATTTTTTGGAAACAGCGCCCCATAAGATGAATATTCCAGAAGGACTGTTCCTGAACTGCTGACATTGGCCAATCAGTTGTTTCTACCTCGACCACAGAGGGGAAGGAACACAAAAGCAGAGCAGTGGGCCAGGCCTGTGGTACATAGTGCTACTCTGGGAAAAAGCTATCCGGCGCCTGGAAAGAAACGTTATGTCATCCAGCACGCGTGATGCCTTGTTGTGCTCCGCTGCCATGGTGACGGCGAAGATGATGAGGAGAATAAAAGTGAGGTAGCAGCAGCCTTAACCGTTTAGGTTAAAGAAATGTTTGGGAGGTTATACCACCAGTCTCCATGGAGCAAATGGTAAATGGACTGCATTTATACAGCGCTTTTCTAGTCTATCAACCCCTCCAAGCGCTTGACATCACATGCCAACATGCCAAGCTAGAGGAGATTGACTCCAATCTCATGTCTGTGTGTTCAGTAGGGAGCTGGAGTCAAGATGTGGTTAGCTTAGCTTAGCATAAAGACTGAAAGCAGAGGGAAACAGCTAGCCTGGCTCTGCCTGAAGTGGAAAATACACCCAAAGCCAACAGTGCCAGAAAGGGTCTTGAAGTTGGGGGGCTTTGGATGACGTAAAAGACTTCCTTCCAATCTCACAAGGCCTTCTACGATGCGCTGCGCTCTTCTGAGGAACGCTTCTTGCGTGTTCTTACATTAGAAATGAAGTTGCTAACAAAGGCAGCACTCAAGATGTGCAGCAAGGCAACAATAACTACCAATGCAATCATCAGATTTTATTGGATGTCAGATCACTGATTTCATGTGAATTACACAGTGGTTGATTATGATTGGATATAAAGGTCCAACGTGTTAGACATGATAGGCTTAGACATTTTTGCCAACGTTCTAATGCCTGGCTTAGACCTTATTACCCCTTTATTACCGTAACACCTGAAAGTGGGGGGACAGAAAGTCTCTTTGCACCCCCTTTTAGATGTTGAATCCAGTGCCTGAAGCTAACTAATCAACACTTTGTGTCCGGTTTACTAACATGAATGCTGTCATTTGGTTTATTTTTTGAACTATTTTAGGCAAGAAACCAAAGAGTGAAACTTTGGAAATTCCCTGTTAGGATGTTGTAATTTTGACCACACACCCCCAGAATTTCTCCAGTATAACTATTAAATTAAGTGCTGCTATTAAAAGAGGGGTTCAGACACAAAGAGTGTAGCAGGTCATTTATTTATACATTTTCAAAGTTCCACTTTGTTGGTCCTACTTTAATGGAGGACTATTTTAATACCTTAAGGCCAGGTGTGTGGAGTTGTGAAAGTAGCCTTGATTTCTTGTCCCAAACTGTGAAATCCTGGATGTCAGAGCCTCCTTGAATGCAGCATTAGGAAGGAGTTTCCCAACAGTTCCTACTTGCCAGTGTTCACTGTGATGAAGAAAGGGAGCAGAAGACTTGGGCTCATGGCTGTCATATTCAGCATTAACTTCACATTAACCATGCGCAGCAGGTAATGTGCATGGAGAGGGAAGGACAACAAATGAAACGTATGGAAGTACATGATGAGCTCACGGAAAAGAAAAAGAGAGCAAGAGGACAAGCACTGCATGCTGACAACGTTATGAATCATTGAAAACGAGGCTTGGCAAACACTCCATACAGTCTAGCAGCTTTGGTCTTGATAGGATGAGAAGCCTGAAGGAAGCGCAGGCTTTGTGTCTCACTTGCATCCATTAGCACTTAATGTACACACAGACAGTGATCCAGTCTGCCAGTGTAGTGTTGTAGGCCCACACCCAGCCTGTAGCTGCCAGAGCTCAGTGCTGGCTGAAAGCAGAGGCTCTGGTCCCCCTCAGAAAACGTCACGTGCAGTATCTGCCAGCTGAATGGGACGGAGCCCTGCCCTGTGGCTCCAACACTGGAACCATCACTGGCCGCTGCCTGGTACTGCTTTGTGGCTCACTAGTGCAGGGAATACTCACTATGGGGTTACAGTAATATACTGTGCAGATATTAGCCTTCATTTAAAAATACATCTGATTCATGTGTAACTATTTGCAGTTTTAGGAGGAGTTATGTACTTTCTTGATAAACAAGAGTTTATTCAGTGGCCAAGCACTTCTGTGCAGCTTCTCCAGCTGTATTACCAGATATAATATATATAGATATATAGATATATCAGCAGTCGGTGAGTTCAGGTCTGGGTTCTGGTCTGTACAGGCACGATGGTACCAGACCTTCATAGTGAGGACAAGACTTCAGGAAGCAACTGGCTGTTGTTTACCAAGAAATAGTTCCAGCATGTAACTCCCCTAAAACCTAAAACTGTCCTTTGCACAAACAAGATCAAATGTTTTATGCCAAGATACGCTAGCCACGTCCTGACTCCAGCCTATTTGGTTCGACCCATGAAGCCAGATTGTCTGTGAACTGGCTTCTAACAATATTCTAAACTGGGTAAACATTTTCTGAGATGGTACTGTATGTCTGAATGGAACGAACGGTGAGTGAGTGTTGCTGTCACCAGCTGCTGCTGGAATGAAAATGTTAAACCCCATCATTCATTCATGCACAGACATAATTCTGCTCTTTCTACTACTTTGAACACTTTGAATCACAACCTCAAATTCACCATGTCCAGATAACTGAACAGAGATAAGTAAAAAGAACAATTACCCATCAGCAACGATATTCAGGAAAGATACCGACTGAAACACTTACTGGCCTCCTCATACCATCCTAATTAAGACAGGAGGCCAGTTCATCTCAAATGCCAAGGACATGATTGAGGGTGTTGCAACCCAAACATTAGGCTCGTTCGAGATGAGCCAGTCCTGCGCAGAATCGATCACCGGTGAACGCCGCACAATGCATGCCGGTTAGTTTTATGTCCGACTTGATCCCGACTTGCTCTGACGTCATGCACTAGTGGACAACGATAACCTCACAAGATCGAGGCGGCTGCTTTTTAGAGCCAGGCACCCCAGCCACTCTCCACTGACTGCGAGACCCAGGGCATGATGGGAAACGCCTGGCTGTCGCCTGATCAAAGAGCTGATTGGCTCTAAGTTTTGTCCACAAACACCACGTTTGTCATTTTCTGTGTAGATGGATAGTTTAATTAGTATTTATTTAGATTTTTCCAGAATATAGTAAATATTTAGGTCAGTTATTTATGAATTATGTTCTACTGGATGATGGTCTGATGATTTGACTGTGAAAGCTATTTTTGTTGTGTTTCTGTTAATGGACTTTCTTTGTTGTTTACATATGTTTGAACAGCACTCTGATCCTGGTCTGTTTGAGTTCACGGTGTCTTGGGCATGCATGACAAAAATTTAACTAATTCATTCATTCATATATAATTTAAAAAACAAGCTAATTAATAAATACAAATTATAATAAAGCCTAAGTACAACATGATGACTGTGTTTGTCAATCAGAGAAGAGGAATATGTTTAGTCCAAGTTATAATTATTATGAAGTGACAGAAAAGCTATTCAAAATTTGTTTGGAACTGAGTCTATTATATTATTTATATATTCTGTGTATCTCTGAAGGAAACTTGTGTCTTGTAGTCCTCACTGCTGCTGTTCCTCTGTGATGCCTGTATGAAGCTGTGAGGACACTGATTCACTAGTTACCTTTGCTTAAAGTTAGGTTCGTATGATTGTTTTTATGTACGCTCCACCAGACACAGTTCATCTTTGGCTCTACTTCAATCAGCCTACAGATGATCCAACAGGACGTAAATATTTACGTCACTTCCTGTATAGTCTTTGAAGGCTGCTGGAAACTGTCCCACCTGACTGCAGCTTTTTGTCGCCGCCCCCTGCTGCTGCCGCCTTATCTCGTCCACTTTCCAGGCGAGACGCAGTTCATCTCGAACGAGCCTATTATTACACTCAAAAGACAGGAAACCAAACTATGGGACCATTCACTCTCTACCGCCACCTACAGGACACCAACCTTCTGGACGTTGTTCAGTCTGCCCCCTCTCAAAATGCATGGAGGACCTCCACAGCCTAGTTACTGGTAAAACATCATCCACCCTCACTAGATGCACCTCTGAGGGAGCCATATATGCCCCTGCCCTAAACTTTACATAGGTAAAACCCAATGCACCATCTGCAGTCTGTTACTGGAACAGAAAAGCACCATCAACAAACAGAATTATTCTTATCCACTGGCCACACATTTTATTCAGCAGGAACACCCTTCCACGGACTTGAAGTTTTGCGCCATTGCACTCATCACAGTCAGGACTAAACCTCTCTTGAAATATATGTGTATATAGTTGTTTATGTTGTGTATGTGACTTTTATCGTGTTTATGAAATGGGCTACCATCACATTAACACGAGTTTCAGCATGTCCACCCTGTGAAATGTTGTAGATAGTCTTTGTGTTAAATATGTCTAGTTGGAATGTCACTACTATTTATCAGTGATGCAAGCATCCTTTTACTGTATGTATTCATCACGTCCAGCCTCCTTTTTATTTGTATGGACACCTCAGCAGAAACATCTTGATGCTGCCTGAGGAAGAGTGCTGTGCTTGTTTGCAACCGTGGTTGCAACCCACAGTAACTGGGTTACGCCTTGTCTGTGTCCCTCATGCCAGTTAGAAAAGCAGTGGCTTAGTGGGTAGGGGACTTGGGTTGGGAGTCGGAGGGTTGCCGGTTCAAGTCCCAGCCCAGACAAAAAATGGAATGTAGACTGGTGGTTGGAGAGGCTCCAGTCCACCTCCAGAGTATTGCTGAGGTGCCCTTGAGTAAGGCACTGAACCACCCGCCAACCGCTCCTGGGTGTGGTGACAAATGGTGGTGTCCTCTCCATGCAAGTTATGGAACCCCTTTATATATGCATGTATGTGTGACTTGGGGTGTAAAGACAAATTCTGTGTGTGTGTGTAGAGTTGCATGCCATTTCAATGCCAAATAAAGACTTTGATCTCGATTCTTCCAGTGCATTTGTCCACATTGAGCATAATACATTTTCATACTTTTTTTGCATTACTCGGTTAGCCCTTTTCCCCCTACTTATTTCCCATGGATTCCTATTTGACAGGGGCATAGAGTATTTTCACCAGCACATTCACTAATGTCCTCTCACATTTGTCCCTCAGCCTCTGCTGCCTGCGGTGGAGGATCCTCGCATCCTCCCTATACCATCATGCTGCAGTTACAGTAGTGTTTGGCTAGGGGACGCCACAGGAGCAGCAAACGGCTCCATCAGTGCTGGAGTTGAACTTGCTCTGGACAGATGACCCCCTCAGGCTGGGTCACTAAGTTTGCATTTATTCATCAGTATATATTACTTCTCTTATGCTGTAACTTCTTCACTCCCTGTAGTTAGATTTAGAGATAATGTGTCAAAGCTGGGTTCTCTGTACAGAAGTCCACCTTAGAAACAACTCTACTCGTCCTCTGGATATTTCACAATGAAGTGGGCTGTTACACTTTTACATAATGTGCCCCCATAACTCACCACTTACTGGTCCCTGAACAGCACAGGAACAATCAAGCATCATTTTGTTAGTACATATAATCCAGTGGGAAGCTTTGTAACAATGCCTCTATTTGAGCAAACTATGTAAAAATCTATATATTCTGTAAAAAAAAAAAAAAAAGGCCTTTGTAGATTTCAGAAGAGATATATTTAACATGGGTAAAAGTCAAAATAAATACAACTGACAGAATAAAGAATTAAAAATATATAGCCAACTTATCTTTGTTGACTGTGCTAGTGATTTTGTTTCTAAAAGCTGATCTGTGAGAAAACAAAAAAATAAATAAAAATAAAAAAATCTTCTCTCGTCATTTCATTAGCAAGATTGTCTCTCAAGGTCGCCAACACATGAAACTTGTTTATTCACCGCTACTTGCCAAACAATTTTAACACATTCAGGCAGCAGGGAAAATAAATAAACCGCAGTCAGTCGTGCAATTTGCGTTTCCCCTTCCAAAGCTAAATTTGTCTTGTCTCGCAAAACACCACCCATCCTCTGAGGGCTTTTTTTTCTCTCCACAGCCGAGAACCCAACGATTCACAGAAAGTCTCCATACCTCTGCTGCATTCAGGCCCGATGGGAAAGGTGGTACATATAAGCTTTTCCTGTGGAAATACCGTTCGCTTCAGGTTTCGGCAGCTGAGGATGAATGACCACACTTCAAACACCCACAGTCACATGTGGGAAACCGCGTGCTGGTGTGAAATACAGCCAATGGCTGGAATTACTGCAGGATACTAGTCCATGAAGGCAGCATTAGTCAAATCTTTATTATTATTATTATTTTTTCAACCAAATGACCGAACACATCGGTGATTTCAGTGATGGAAGAACTATTCATTTTCTTTAATCAATTTAAAGAACAAATACTAGAATAGAAAGAAGTATAAAAAGTAAAAACACTCATTAGGCAGAATCTCCCTGTTCGTACAATTAAAGCTACTATTATATAAGTAATAGTGATGTGTTATTATTTCTGATGCCTTAACATGTAAGTCCTTAAATGTAACATCTCGGTTGAATATTTTGTTGATGGGTTTATGTAGTGTAAATGCTTTGTATGAAAAATGTCGTAAATATAGCGGTCAAATAAATAAATAAAAAAAAAAAAGCACAATATTCTAATAACATTCTGGACTGTAGTGAAAGAGAATAAAGATTAAAGTATAATACAATGGAAAGCACAAGTATATGTAGGCCTACTTAGAATTTACTGTAAGAAAGTTTACAGATTAGTACTTTTTCCCGTAAGACATGAACGCAGCACCCATCTCCCCCCTCTCCCTCCTCTCCTCTCTGCTCTCTGCAGGGCAGTGGGGGGGGGCGGGGGGGGTGGCTTGTTCCTGGAAGAGCCCAGCCTGCCTGCAGAGTCACTCACATTCCTGGCTGGGATTCAATGACTGAGCCAGACACACAAACACAGAGGGAGGGGGGGGGGGGGGGGCGAGAGAGAGAGAGAGAGAGAGAGAGAGAGAGAGCAGGCTGGCTCTCAGACTTCTCTCCACACAGTCACAGTGAACTGCGGGGGCAGACGGGCTGGATTGCTGCAGTCCTCGACAGCGGAAAGAGACTCAAATAAGGATTATTTTTTTTGTATCGAGCTGTATCGACTCACAACTCCCGCTTTTGTTTCATTTTCGCCTACTTCGTTTTGGAATTCGGCGATCGGAACTTTCGGCTTCTCTGGAGTTTGGAGAGCCCTTTCTTCAGATATGGACAGTCGGCGCGCCGCTGCAGGGAGCGACTGGCCGGTGATCACCCACTAGCCTCGGGAATAAAACTGTAAACTCGCCGCCCGGGACTTTTCACTGGATGTTTGATGAAGCGCGTGGCAGTTTTGCTCAGTTCTGGGACACCGTGGATTTACCAAGCTCAGGGACGGATAGATACTCGTGGTTCCCGGTCGACGACAAGAAGGATTTACGCTTCTAAAGTTGCAGGAAAAACATGGAGACTGTAAGTCGGCAGAGCTTCCAGCCTCATCCGGGACTGCAACAAACTCTGAAGCAGTTTCACCTCAGCTCTATGAGCTCTCTGGGCGGACCGGCGGCTTTCTCTGCCCGGTGGCAACATGAGCTCCTCTTCAAGAAGGACGGCAAGGAGCCCGAGCCGGTTCTGCAGCATCTGCCGCCGCCGGTGATGCCGGGCCCGCTCTTCATCCCGTCGGACCGCTCCACGGAGAGGTGCGAGACGGTGCTGGAAGGCGAGACCATCTCGTGCTTCGTGGTCGGCGGGGAGAAGCGCCTGTGCCTGCCGCAGATCCTCAACACGGTGCTGCGGGACTTCACCCTTCAGCAGATCAACTCTGTGTGCGACGACCTGCACATCTACTGCTCCCGGTGCACGGCGGACCAGCTGGAGATCCTCAAAGTCATGGGGATCCTGCCCTTCTCGGCGCCGTCCTGCGGCCTCATCACCAAGACGGACGCAGAGCGGCTCTGCAACGCCCTGATCTACGGAGGCGCCTACCCGCCGCGCTGCAAGAAGGACCTGAGCGGAGGCTCGCTGGAGCTGGAGCTCACCGAGAGGAGCTTCAAAGTCTACCACGAGTGCTTCGGCAAGTGCAAGGGCTTGTTTGTGCCGGAACTGTACACGAGCCCCGGCGCAGCGTGCATCCAGTGCATGGACTGCAGACTCATGTACCCGACGCACAAGTTCGTGGTGCACAGTCACAAGGCGCAGGAGAACAGGACTTGCCACTGGGGCTTCGACTCGGCCAACTGGAGGGCGTACATCCTCCTGGGCCAGGATTACACGGGGAAAGAGGAGAAGGTCCGTCTGGAGCAGCGCCTGGACGAGATCAAGGAGAAATTTGACTTCGCTAACAAGTACAAGAGGAAAGCATCATCCAGGGTGAGTGTGATTCATGTCTTCTCCCTGTGGTGCAGCTCATGCACTTTTGCACTTGGTTTGTTTTTATTGACCCGTCATTCTCAAGATCCACTTTATGCACTGCAGCTCATTTGGGTTGTTGCTTACCTAAAACGCATGGGATTTGCAGCAAAGTTTTCCTGCACACCACTAGAGACGGTTCCGGCTCTGGATCTGTAGTTGGTTCTGTACTCTGAGAACTGGTCCTGGGAATCCCTGTTGTCCATGACAGGATTTCCTGTGGGCCCCTGCAACATTTGAAATGGTCCCAGTTCAAGAATGCATAAAAACAGTCCATTCCAACCACTTACTCATTCCCAAAATGCTTCTGGTGCTGAATCTTCTCCTATGTGTGTCAGTTGTGTAATATGTGTGTCTATGGGGAGGGGGGGGACAAATCAGTATTTGGTCATCATTGACATATTGTCACTAATTGGGCCTCACCCAGCAGTGACAACAAAACGCCTCTGGTGGCAATAAAGCCATTATTTGCCTGTGAAACACCTCTCAGGCTCCTGGACTGCTCTTTATTGGCCCGCACTGTAAATACAATCTCATTTACCAATACATGAGTCAATGAGACACAGTAAACAAAAGCCAGGGGGGGGGGGGGGGGGGGAACTAGTTTGTTGAGCCATTATCAAACATCAGTTCAGATGTAAGTGAGGAAATAATTCCTCTCTCCCTGTTCAGGTTAAATAGCATTTCCTTCCCGTCGTGCACACACTCACACACAAGGTATCTCTTCCCCGGTCTACATTCCTGGTTGTTCTTGCAGTGTGTGTGTTCCCTTGGGAGGGGATGTGCTCGATCAGCTGTGGGATTACTCTTATTACGACATAATTTGCCAATTTCTTGTGTGTGTGTGTTCGTGCGCATGTGGGGGCTCTTGTTTCACTTAATGTATGTAATGTTCCTGTGGCTGTTTAACTTCCTGTGGGTTTATCAGTGCTACTATCATCTTTGTTTCCCTCCTGCTGTATCCACGTCCTCTGATTCTCTTTTTGTTTGCTATAGTTCTGAAATGTTTGATTAATCAGAATAAGAGCACCCAGGCATGTTTTGGCTCGGCATGTTTCCTGCAGTTTTCTGTGATCTTGAGATCCTTCAGACTTCAGTTCAGACGTTGTGTCTGGTTTGCACTGCTTCCCCCAGCTCTGCTGTTTTGGGGCTAACTGACTGTAAAGTTGTGTGAAGGGATTACAATCTGTACTTTGGTGTGCAGGCAGGAGTTTGGAGAGAGTGTAGCTGGGTGGTGGACTGATAAAAGGAATCCCACCCCCCACCCAACCCCTAGAAAAAAAGGCTAGTGCAGCCATTTGCATGAACTGTTACACATGAATGGAGTTGATGAAGCAGGGTTTAGAAGTATTGTGGTGGAAACATAATATGATCCCAACAAAGGGGAGCATTCAGCAAACCTACCCCAGGCCAGCAACCCACCTCTGACATACACGCACCCCCTACTCTTACCTACTTTTTACTCCAGTCTGATTGAAACCAGAGTGGACCTGTGGGGCAGCAGACTTGTTGATGAGGCACAGAAAGCCACCGCTAAAGTGTTTACAGGCAGCTTCCCTCCAGTCCTCCACCGTCTCTCTCCCAGGAATCTGCCACAGAAAGAGAAATCAGGGAGACCCTTGAAGTCCTGAAGAGTGCCAAAGTCCTGCCATGCATGGTGAATACCCACTCTTGGCACATACTTTCATTCAGACTCGAGTGGGCACACCTCAAGGACCCCCACTTCCAGGGGCCTCTTCTATTTTTATAAGTGCCGACGGGGCACCCAAGTGTTAAGCCCAAGGCTCATTTCAGCCTCTACCCCCGCTTTTGAATTCGACTCCTTCTTCCCCCCTCAAGTACCCTGTTTCAAGAAACACTAATGAGGGAATGCATGCTGGGTAAGAGTTCAGGAATATTGCTAAACTTATGGCAACAGAGCTCCCCTTTGTCAGCACATTTCAGCGCAGCAGAGGTACTTCTGAAAACGCTCTTGGAGGATGTGAGGCAAAGTGCTAGACTGCGTCGCACTGCCTTTCAGCACACAGGAAAATGCCATCATCTGCGCACTGTCGGCAGAGGAACCGGGCGGCTCTGTGAATATTAATGAGGGCGTGACAAAAGTGTTAGCAACAGTCTCACAGGCAGACAGACACAGGAAGTGATATTGCCGCACTTCCCTCCTTGCAGACGCTCTTTTGAGAGCTTCCTTCTGAGACGCACACTCGCATATATCTGAATCACAGAGCGTTTTGAGTAAAAACAGCGTTTCACTTTTTGCAGCATGCCTGCATTTGTGGAGGTGTGAATCTGTAGTTCATTCTTATCTTAGAGAATGTGAGCCACAACGCTTATTGTAAACAGCAGTGAGCAAACGCAGCAAACTATTGAATTGTTTAAGTGAGTTTATATGCTGGGTGTGGAACAGTCCTCTGAGCCGCCCTTGGCTGCGACTCCTTTGATTTCTGGTTGGCACACATGTGGGTGGCACACATAATCAGTGGCTTTCCACATCAGGATGTTTAGATAAGGATTGCGGCTGCAGATTTAGTGTGTTGCTAACTTTATAATTCGCCCTCAAGATGATGTGATTTCTGCACAATATGTCTGTTTAAGGGAGATATAAAAGAGAGAATTGGGAGGCGGAGGGTGGGGGCTAGTTTGTCGAGCCCAGCTCCAGCTTGACTCACGCTTGGCTCGAAACCAGTACGTCAACGTCAGGGCTTTTCTTTATATTTGTCACCTTCCTAAATGGCAAGGATCCTGTTGGTTTCCGTCTGTGTTTGTAACAGCTCCTTCAGCTTTGGAAATAGAAGAACTTTTCTTTGTTGAAGTCATGGAACTGGGCGCAACTCTTTTTCTTCTTTTTTTAAACAGATGAATGCTCATTCATTAGAGGCAGACAGGAAGTCAGACTATAAAGCTTACATTCCAGACCCGCCAATCCTTCAGAGGTGAAGATGTTTTACACATCTGGTATATGAAAACACTCTTACTGGGCTTGAATGAAACATGTCCTCACAGTCGGCCATGACTCTGCTGCTTATTGTTGAAAACAGTGACTGTCAGCTTACTGTTGAAAACAGTAAGGGAAATGCAGATTTCGTCCTTATCCAATGATTAACTTTCATTCTGATGTGGTGGGAAGTGATTTGTAAAGAGGGTGACGTAAGAATTCTGCCAGAACAATAAAGCGGGGTAGAAGCCATTTTGTGTGTATGCTCCACATATGTTATGTTATTGCGACACCCTGCACATTCCTACAGGCAGTTTCCATGCTTTATCTTGTGGCTCATTGTAGAAAAGGCTCAAACGAAAGTGGACTGGTGTTATAACAGAACTATTAAGCTCTGAAAAAAAATCAACACTTTTGTCATTTGTGGGGTTGGTTCCAAAACATTGCGCTCAAATATTTAGCTGCTGTTCTGTAATGTGCAGGAGCTGAAACTTCCCGTTTTACTTCCACAGCCACCCCCATCCACGAGGAGCCCCCACTGCTTGGAATATCTGGCCTCCAGCTGAAGGGGCCGCTTGTTTCAGGGGGGAGGTGGGGGCTCAGAGGAAGTGAACTCCCCGAGGGGATGTAGGCCCATGTCCTGTTTCATATGCAAGGCGCAGTGTTGTCTAAGCCTGCTGACAGCCAGCCATGTCCACGCGGTGGACAGGACAACAGCTGGTAGCTGTGCATTGCAATGGCTACTGAGTCAATATGTCCATTCTCTTTTAATGGCTGTTTGGCAAAATGTGACTGTTGCAAAAGTCTGCTGCGGAGCTTTGTAAGTGTTTTTTAAAAGATTCAGTACTGCGTTTTCTCTTGTGATGTTTTTCTTTTCTGCCTGTTGAATAGTAGAATTGAGAAATTGTCCTCTGTGCTTTTAAAAAAAACGAGGAGGCCACCAATTCAATTAGACCAATCTAATGAGTTTTGTTACTTGGCCAGGCTGCCAGTCTGGGTTTCTAATGGAGGACAGTCAGTCCATGCTGTGAGGCATGACTGAGGGTCAGAGGGATCAATGCCACATTGACATTCAAGTGGCTTTATGTTAAGTGTGATTGAAAACTCTGTCACTTCTCGAGCTCATTTAAAATGGAGCAAGAGACCAACAGAAAGGCGCCCTCAGTGGAGTTCACTTGCTAGTTGGCTCTGAAATAAATTGTGTGTTATTTTGGTTAAAGATAGCTATAGATATACATTTTGGGTGTACCTGAAGGCATGGATTACATTCTGAGAAAAAGAGACTTTTTCACAAAGAAACACACCCTTTTAATGAGTTGGACTGGAATTGCTCTTAGCCTGAATGGTATGCAAATTAAAGTCAATTAAAAAGATGGTGTTTAATTAGTAGTTTGTGTGGTGAAACTTTTGCTAATTACTTTCCACATATGTTCCCGTTTTCCAAGGCTCTTTTTTCATTTTCCTTCCCTTATGCAGGAAATAAACTGCAAAAACTACGTTTATTTTGCTCTTTTCTCCTTTTCAGAAAAAAAAACATCACACTCGACTTTGCTCCGAGGCTCCTCGACAAAAACTTTGAGGAACAATTGTGCTGTGAAATGAAAATTCTGCATGGTTTTGATGTGCCTTTAAACGTCTGTCTCGACTGTGTTTCCACCACAACCGTAGACAGGAAAGCACAGTGGCACACACGAGAGAGAGTGGCGCAGCATCACAGGTTATATAGCTTGTTGTGTTGTCTGGAACACTTTTTCATAAGGCTGCCATTGAAGCAGCAGCGGAAAATGAATTAAGTGCAGTGATTCTTTTCATGCAGCATGTCTCCCTGCCAGAATGTGTTTATTTCAAAGCCTTTAAAGTTCTGCAAACAAAAGGGGATTTTCCCAGTTGCTGCTCGATTGTGCAGAAGTATGGGTTGGTGGTTGTTTGTTGTTGTAGGATTCTGACTTTACTATCACTAGACAGGCCAAGCCATGACCACCTTCTGTGTATTTCTTAGCATTCAGACTGCCCATTGATAACTTTACATTTTCTGTACAAACCAGTGAGGCGAGATTTTCTAAACCATGCAAACAGCTTGATGGCTTTTTTAGGCCCCCATAATTAGGGCTGGATATCCAAACTCTATTTTTTTTATGTGCCAAGATGTGCTGTATGGAAAGCTGCGAAGTACATAAAACTGGCACTGATGTATGTATGAATGAATATGATAAGATTCATTCTTTGATTTCCTAATTGGATCAACATTTTCCTGGTTTTGGGAAAACTTCTAGTTCAGCTGCTTGTGGTTAGACAACATTTGGCAGTTTTGCTAACTTTGAATGTTTTCCTAGAAAACCATTGTATTTCCCAAAGTGAGGAATTGAAATTATTATCCGTACCGATTGTCAGGGATCAGGAATCAGCAACATCTAGCCCTAACCCTGTATTTGTTCCCCTGATTCTATTTTAGAGTGTAAATCTGTCATGCTGTGTTTCATAGAAGAAATTCACCTTCTCTTGGATGACAACTTTGAAACCACTAATTCAATCGTTGCATTGTTTTTTCGCCTTTTAACCCGGCAGCAGAGGTAGAAACAAAGACAAATCGACGTCTGTGTGATAAGGGGTGACCCGGTTGGACGGGACAGGGGTGTGACGTTTTGATTACGTGTTCTGTGCGCGACCCAACATATTTCTGATCGCATAAACACATGTCTCGCACGAACCTGCCGTTATTCGCATCATGTTGTATGCGATGCACAGCAACTTTGCTTGCGTTTGTAGAATGTGCACGGCTAGCAAGAGCGCAGCAGTGACTGGCCTTCTTTATGGCATTATTGCGGGATCTCTGTGTATAAAGAGTTTTTGCCAGCCATTGTCTGCCCTCACCATCCCCCGTCTCCCCTTGCTTCTCCATCCATCAGCAGTGTCTTCGTGTGACAAAGTAGACGGAGTGGCCAGTCAAGCACTTTATGAGGAACTGGCTTCATGTAGCCAGTCTTTGTGCGGAGGATGAGACGAGGGGCAGTGGAAGGAAATCAATGCTCTCTGGGGCTACTGGGCTACCTCCCATCTACCTGCCCTCCATTCAAATAAGATGGGGGAAAGAAAAAAGGTTCCCAAGAAGTAGTCCATGTTGTTGTAGGCAACCATGCATGCAAGCTGTCTGGGAAGCTGGTGCACGCAGAGCTCAGAGCAAATGCGCTCAAGGAGCCAAGAGCATGCGTGGAAATAAAGTATTTCCTCCCACTCTCTGTAATCCCTGTCAGAATATTCATAGCCTTCCAATAAAGCGTGAAACCAACAAGCACACTCGGCTTGCAGTGGCTATTCTTAAGTATTTGAAGGACATTGAGCGTGTCTCATTGGGATTACTGTAAGAGTGGCATGGAGGGAGGAACCCGGTAACCCCCTCCAGGTGTTTGCGTGCAAGAGAAGCACTTCCTCAGTCAGATGGTGCAACTTGATGTCTGACCTGACCATTGACTTATGAACGAAACTGTGTCAACTTTTTTGTGGGCATTTAATATTAATGGTAGGTTACCACAGGCGGTGAGGTCCGGTGTGTTTATTTAATGAGAGGGTTTTTGAAATATTCATCAGCACACATGGCACTGTAAACCCAGCTATTGTCTTAACTACACATTCCCAAGCACCGTCCTCTAACCTTTCGCCTCCTTTAGCCCACCCTGCTGCTTCTTTACCGGGGATTGGTCAGTTAATGACCACATGCAAGGCCAGCATGAATTTGAATTTTTGTGTTGAATCAAGTGGCAAAAAGCTTCAAGCTACACATAGACTTTCAAACTGTGAAGTTCACTCAATTGACAGATTAACGATTTTGGTCATTTGCAGGTGAAAAGATGTCTTTTTAGAATTAGAAATGTTTAGACAAATGCAGTTTAAACCGCAAACAAGATCTTTCACTATACCATCTACACATTGCAACAATGTCATTGAAATGGTACAGAGTGCAATGTTTTGGGTTAAACCCTGGGTTAACCCTTAGGTTAAGGTTTAAACAAGACGTTGTCTTCTCACCTGAAAGCCACAACTGTTATCAGTTGGTGAGTTTACAGTGTGGGTATGGGTGGGAGTGGCTCCTCCACCATTTGTGTATGGATTGTACGCATGATAAACATCCAAGTCATATCTGAGAGCAGTTATGCGGTCTGTTTGTTTTGACGTGGAGGCTTGTATTGTATCACCGGGCTAAAAGTGAGATCCCAGATTTTCTCCCCACTTCAATATGAAGTGTTGAGAAGGATACAGCTTCTGACTGTGGTGATGCTTGAGCGGCATCACATTTGATATCCTTGTAGGACATGCTTTGCTTAGGAAAGTACCAGTCATCCTATTGTTTTGCTCTATTCTTTTCAATCTGTTATCAGCACTTTTAGCCTCCAAAAAGCTATGGATTTCAAGTGCCGAGTATTTGGTGATGAGCTTGATAAACTGCTCCGGTTGATGTTAAGGATGTGGGTTACAACAGGAAAATACTGCCAGGGCAGCTTTCGTTTCGGGATGGAATGGGGGGGGCTTACTTGTGCTGCGTCAGCCCAGGTGCGCCATTTGTGAATGACAACAGTGTTGGCCTCTGGACTTTACCCACCCCCACCAATTTTCCCCTCTGTGCGCCCATATTTTCGGAAGAGCAGCCAGCACCACGCGACCTTTACCCTCCCCAAATAAAGAGGTGACCCACCTCACCCCTCACCTCTCTTGAAGCGCAGTGGGCCAATCGCGTGCTGCTGAGCAACTCCCACAGGGCAGATGGCTGTCTGATGAAGGCAGCTAGACTCTCTTTCACACACACACACACACACACAATCCAACAAATTAACATCCACAGGCACTGTGATGTAATGAAATTAATCTTTGCATGATGAAAGGTGCATTCAGATGTGTTTCCGATATTTCTTTATTTTATTTTTTTTAGGATTTGGGGCTCACATGGGAACATTTGAATAGCAAAGGCATCCTCTGCCTCACTGGGCGTGTGATGTGTCTGTGTGTGCGTGTGCCCGTCGGCCTATGTGTCCGTGTGTGCGTGCTTGTTTTGCGCATGGATCAGCTGTAGGGGCTGTAGGAGGAGATTAGCATGAGCTCACCGCCTACTCATTTCCATCCCCATCTGCCTGTCTCCCACAGTGATGCTTCCCCCCCACCCCCAACCACACACACACACACACACACACACACAATACAAACTACACACGTACACAAGCACAGACATCCACACAGCACCCAGATCCCACCCCCGCAATGCCTCCTTAGTCTTATAATGAATACAGAAGCAGACAGAATCGCGTGCAAGTGCACACACACGTGCGCACGCTCACACATGCACAGACCCATCAGCTGCAGTGCCAGTGTGTAACACAGCATCCACCAGGCATGGTCTAGAATATCCTCCCATTGTGTCATGTCAGAAGGCAGAGGTCCATGTCAGACTGTTGGGACAACAATCCACGGGTGGACTGTTTATTCAAAAGGGCGTCTCAAAGTTTGGGAAGGACAGGTAGAGACAGAGAGAGATTTTCAAGCTAATAATAAACCGCTCTAATCTTTTTTCTAATTGAACCGGCACGATTCCTCAGAGAAGGCAGCTGCCGAGTCAACTTTGCAAAATCTCAAGTCAAGTGGATAGAATGGTGATAGTAGTGAGAGATATGTTTTTTAAATTTTTGAAGAAGAAGAGCAGCAAAGATTAATTTGTATACAAACTGTACACTGGCTTAATAATAATAATCTGTTAGTGCAGAATTATTTTTTGTTTTATATAGCCTTTATTATCCTAAAAATCCCAAATGTCTGGGTTCACGATCATTCTACTTGCATAAATAGAGATTTCTGTCAAAAATGTGTAGCTGAAACCATTGTATGTACTAGAATTCACCACCGTTACAGCATTGTACTGCATAATCTGCAATGCTCAACAAAAACCTTAGCCAATACAGTGTTTTTACCATCTGGCTTATCTTTACCGTCATGGTATAAGCCACGAATCAGGGAAATTCAGTGTCAGTACTGACCATGTTTACACTGTACATCTGGTTTGACTTGTGCTGTGCGCCACCACAATATTTGGCGCAGTCCCTGTGGTTCGAGAAATCTTTTTCATCACTAAGAGGTTGCAGGTTTGTTCCCCCTCCTCTGTGTGTATGTGTGTGTGTGTGTCCATCACCGTGGAAGTTCCTTGAGCGCAAAAAGGCAGTTCACGGAGCTTTCACCTTTTCCTTCTGAGCGCAAATGTTGTGTGAGAGGGGGCATTAAACTCCCCACCTCCCTGTTTGAAAGAATGGCGTGTCAGCTCTCAAAGCAAGCATTTGGTGGCCGGTCCAAAGGCAGACATTGAGAGGAGTCTGAAAGGGTTTGAGGTGTATTTTCTGTTGTTGTGGAGGCAGACTGTGTCCTGGGAAACCTCTTTGTTGTGCTATTATTTTTTTTTTGCATTGACTCTTCAAGGGACGGAGGGGGGCTTGGCCTCAGCCATGTGGAAGGGCAGCTCCCAGGAGTTCTGCGAGGCATTGTTGTGAGAGTACGGGGTGGGGGTAGGTGGCTGTCCACTGGCTAGCCATTGTCACCTCTTTTGTGGTGGGTATCAGCTGTGGATCTGTGATTGTGGGACAGATAAAGGTGATAACCCGCCCCCGCCCCTTCCACTGTGGGATGATCAGCACTCCCAAAGCGCCTGAGTCATGGACCAGTGCTCATTGTTTGCCTCCCCCTCCTCCATCCTCCGTCCTCCCTCTTGCGTCTGTTTGCTCATCCTTCCTGGAAGCGTCATGGCTGCTGCTGTCCAGCACAAACAAACAGAGAAGTGAGGGAGCCATGTAGCACACTGCTTTTTATTACCATTTATGAATAATCTCTCATGGTAATAAGTGACATTTCCATACACATAAAAGTTACTTTAGTAACTGTAAAACTGATTTTTATAATCCATTGAATTATATTGTTCTCTGTTTGTGTAGAGCTCAACAATTTAAGGAAAATACCATCTCATGATTTGAGTAGGTCTTACCAGTACTACAATTGCAATTTAAATTGAAACAATAACATGGTGTGCACCAATCACTGTTCACTATCCACAAGCTGTCTGTCCTTTACACTCGACAGCTATCAAGGAAAATCGGTAGAGTCAAAGGGTGTAAGAGACTAAGGATTATGAACACACAAAAAAAATGTCAATTTCAAGACTGAATACTTTGGAGAGAAATGCACCAGAAGCTGCAATCTGCATTTGCCATACATGTTTATTTTGGGAATTAAATGAGTGAGCCACTCACTCAGCTCTATTCTTAGAAAAGGTGTATCTTCCTGGTGGTATAGTCTGCAAACACTGCTGATCTTTACTTTTGTTTAGTCTGCTCTGATTCACAGTTACATTTAGCCATTCTAAGTTATTTTAAGGCAGGATGGGTTAATCTTAAACTGGATTAATCAGGAGGTGGACTGACCTACCCTGCTGATCCAACAAAGCAACTTTGTCCTGAACTTTGCCTGACCATCATAACCTCTCTCTGTTTATCACAGTCATTTAAAAGAAGTGCTGCAAGGCTGCCCGTGATACAATCAGAAGACACAACTGCGAGAGGATTTCGGGTTAGTGGAGTCTGCGTAACACAGGGGAAGTTTGGAGGGTGAGATTACCCGGTTTGAAGTGACACCAGTCAGTGAGGGGCAGGTTTAGGCTGGTTCCAGTCGGTGGGTGGTGACTGTCAAGCGGGGTTAAACCCAGGTGGGGGAGGAAAGTTTAGACTGGCTGAGCAGAACTAGACTGCTTTCATTTAGGCTGCCTGGGCAGAAACAGAAACAAAGTCAGTGAACTGCGGCCACACCTCAGCTGCAGCTTGTTAGGAAGTCGAGGTATAACTTGTGTGTGTGTGTGTGTGTGTGTGTGTGTGTGTGTGTGTGTGTGTGTGTGTGTGTGTGTGTTTGAGCAAACCAGGGCCTCTTGGTTGTGGCAGTGAAGGGGTAGGGCTCAGTAGGCTCAGTTTACTCCTCAGGAATGAAGTGTTGGAAACAAAGGCTTATAATGTGGTTAACATCCTTCCTCCAGACTGGCCTGGCCATTCCTCTCCTCCAAGTCACCAATCTCCTGA
This sequence comes from Lateolabrax maculatus, assembly GCA_031216445.1. Lineage (NCBI taxonomy): Eukaryota > Metazoa > Chordata > Actinopteri > Acropomatiformes > Lateolabracidae > Lateolabrax > Lateolabrax maculatus. The sequence continues at coordinate 2,845,515 of CM062201.1, forward strand.
ATTAATCCATCCCAGCCGCACTCTGGCAAATGAAGCGGCCATGCAGATGCTAAATAAAACAATATGCTGAAAGGAGATCCCTCCTCCTGGCACAGACGCCTGCTTCTCAGGTTCAGGAAGCCTCCACCAGGCCCAGACTCGCTCCTCTGCTTTAACCCCCCCTATTCAACTCCTATTGACTTTACATCCCACGCCCTTCCCCCCATCACCCACACTATTCATTTCTTATTGAAAAGCACGCACATACACGCGCAGACACCGAAAAGATCCAACCAAATTTCTGCACATACACATGTGCATCCTCTTTCTATACACACTCACGCAGGCACACACGTGCACATGCACCCACTCCACTCCTACAGAGCAGACAATAGACCTCTTGAAGCCCTTTGCTTATAATTAATGTAATTGTAGATCTCTAAGACAAGGTAATGTGTGGAGTGTGTAACCGCCTCTGACCCACAGTGAGCACAACGACATCATTCTCAGCGTCTTCCTTCAAAGAAGCAGGCCATGGCTATCTTGAGCAGTAGGACATCTGTTTATATAAAGCCCACTGCTATTCATATATGTCTGCTGTCAGAGAGCGTGTGTGTGTGTGTGTGTGTGTGTGTGTGTGTGTGTGTGTGTAGGGGGGTCGGACAAGCTGACTTATCCCATGTGACCTCCAGCCTTCTCAGTAGGCTCATCTGTCTGCCCTGTTTAATTATCTTCTCATACACACACACACATGTGCACACCCGCAGAGGTCAGGGATGTAGCTGAACCTTGCCACGCCACCTCCAGTCCCCCCCCCCCGGCTCACTCCTCCCTCAGTTCTCTCTCTACAGGCATGGCTGCTGGTTGTCTGCATGGCTCTGCAGAGGATTAAGCCAGACGTGTGTGTGTGTGTTTGAGCGCTTGTGGTTTACATAGCAGTCACACTTTTTCCCACCAGTGTTATCGCGACGACGCGCGTCTCCCACACAGGACTACTTTCTAGGACTGACGTCTGACCATCAAATTTCTCTGTTCCTGTCTTTCATTATGATGAATACCCAGACGCTTGTTTTAACTCAGTGTCACACCTGGTCTCTGGGTTACACTGCTTGATGTGGCATCACTCTCTTTGGTTTCTTTTTTTTTTTCTTTGAGTGAGTGTGAAACCATATTGATTTGCTGACATGCCAGCTTGTACACAAATGAATCCCTCAATGCACTGATTTAAGACCAAGTCAACATCTTTTCTTTTCCTTTTCAAGCTTGGGGACGATTCATGATTTTGTTCAGGATTTAACGCTAAATGCTAAAGCACACAAACATGATGGGAACACATTTATCAACTACATTACGTTCTACTGTGAAAAAAAATAAAAACATGATTTCCACAGTCTAGACATAATAAACATGCCCTAGTGGTAAAGTAATCTCCGACAGTTGATTGGCATACCCTGAAAATCTGGGACAAGATTAGGAAGATCATAATCAAAGTGAGGTATAAAATATCTGGCAGCATAGCTAAATGTAAACATGTTTAGAAAGTGGTTATATTTCTCTTAATGTGAGCACGGAGGTTAGATCTAATCGCAAGTTTGTGAGTTGGCCAATATGCATTTGAGGTTTTAAAGCCGAGCTGAGGTGTGTACTGTGGCCCCCTTATCTAGATTTAGTCACTATCTGAATATCTCATGGTGCAAGACACCAGGTCTGACATGAAGGAGAGTGTTGAGGGGTTGCTTGATTTTTTTCACAGAGCGAGATCTGTGTTTGTGAAAAGAAGCCGACATGGCCGGCAGTGTTTAGCCTCAGCCCAAGGACACAGCCAGAGGTGTTATGTCTCTCTGTCTTATTCACTCTTTCTTCTCTCTCTCTTGACCTTTCATGTTTTCTTTAGCTGGTTACTTCCCTTGTGTCAAACCCCCTCCTCCACCCTGCCTCTCAATGCTTTCACTGTCGGTGGTGAAGCCATCCAGCTCAGGAAGCGCTGTGAAACATCAGATTCCACTTCCTGTAGCAATCAATACATCTCAGGTCTAGCAGACACACACCCACAGCTGAGAATGCACAGGCACACATGTGATCTCCCTTTCTCTGTCTCTCTCTCACACACACACACACACACACACACCTGGTGTGATTTCACACTGTATGCATGTAAGAAGGGCTTTTACTCAGAACAACATACAACAGAAGGATCGGATTCTGTTTGTAAGCCTTAAATGAAGGAGAAAGGTTGCAAAAGCCTGGATGTCCTTCAGATTATTCAGTGAGGAGCATTGGGGTCAGTGCGCCACTGCATCATTCAGCTACCATCCTAACACTTACATTGTGGAACCATCAGTGTTTGCCTCTTTATGAGCAGTCACATATAGCACAGCTCTCAGTAGGTGGGTAGTTGTCCTTGAGGGGTCTTTCATGGGTCTATAAGGGAGTTCCAGGGTACCTCCGTGTGGTTTGGGGGTTGCAGGTGAATGAAGTAACATATATAACATACATAAGTACTTCACAAATGAAGAGAGAGAGAGAGAGAGAGAGAGAGAGAGAGAGAGAGAGAGAGAGCATATAAGGTGATTAATTACTCGGAAGAGGAAGGTCATCATGTGATTTTGAGGGAGTTTTAGGGTATCACACAAAAAAACCCTATAATTCAATCAAGTTGGAAATATCCCAATAAGTCGATTTAAAAGTAAACTCACTGGTATCCTTGGCACCCCTCTCAGCTGACACTTAACTTCCATAAATCATCCAGTAAGATGTCTTAGTCCCTCCATTTGTTAATTTCTCCTCTGTGGTTGATTTTGACTTTGAAAAGAAGCAGCACTGAAACGGATAAAGGGATGGATCGAAAGAGGGTTGGATGGATGCCACCCCCCCTTTAGAGCAGTAATGAAATGATAGATCCCTGATGTAGATGGGAGCAGAAGTGAAGGGATGACCTCACAGCCACCTAATCGCCGCGGAGGGACAAGCCGGCGGCTAATGTGTCCATTAGCCTTCCCTCCGCCAGAGGAGAAACCAACCAGAGAGAGGGAGAGAGAGACAGAGAGAGGGAGAGAACACAAAACACAACTAGTTCTACTCTGTTTCCTCTTGGCCCACCGCTTTGACTGATCTTAATTTAATCCTCCTTTGTTTAGCTGCATTTTGTCTCAGTTCGCCTTATTTTCCGTGTTCACATGATTTTTTTGTTTTTGTTTGAGTGAGGACGAAGGCCAATACTGAGATTCTCAGTTCATGATTTGACTGATAATTGACCTTTTTTTGTTTAAAAAAATTAATTCAAGTCTAAGTTAGGAATAAACTGGAGCAAAGATTCTTGCCAGGATGGAAAAGCCTTTAGAACTCACAACCCTTGCACAAAAAACGAGAATAAAAGCATTGTTGGCTCCATGTGTTGGTCTAACTCTTGCAAAAACAACCTCTGTAAGGGACCATCTCTGGGATTGTGTAAATGTGTTCTGTTGGGGGGATCCTGTTGTTCCTCGCCTGCCCTGTAGTTCATTACTGGCGGTCAGAGAGGTTGCTGATACCAGAGTTTGCTCCAATGGAAGCCCCCCCCTCCCTGTCATGTGACCTGTGTGGGGTGACTGTCAGTGTACAACAGCCAGAAGCTCGAGGATGGGCTTTTTTTTTTTTGTGCAAAATGAAAACACAGCACATGTACACAGAGCTGAACGAGTGAACCCATGGCATGTCACATGTTCACCTGCTGCACTGCGATCCCTCCTACTTCCCTTTTTCTCAGTAGAGCTTGGGTGAGCAATGTGTCGGCTGTCGGCCACAACAACCCTGCAGACTGTCAGTCTGAACTTCTACCACAGAGCCGCGGCAGGCAGCAACTTAGACTTCTGGTTTCGACACCACACCGGCTTCCTGTGGCGCCTCCGCCCTGCTGTCGGAAGCGCCTTCGGCACTCCTGACACAACAGTCCGGAATGTCTACAGCGCTTTGTCCCACAGTGTCTCTCCCGATCCTGCCAACATGCAGTGTCTAAGTGTTTGAACTGGTTTGCCAGCGGTAAAATTATCACCCGTATATACTGTGGTGGGTACAGTGTTGTCATTACTGACAGAAAAGAGAAAGAAACTACAAAAATTAGTTGTAATAAAACAGAATTATGTTAAATTGAAAGATATTGAATATCATAAAATTCTAGCTAAAGGAAGCTTCCGTCTACAGTTTCAGCCTTCCAAAACCTATTTGTGTCAAACCAAACTTCAGACCCCCCTCCCTCATTTCCAGCCCTCCCTCACCACTGGAAACCATGTGATTTGGCTCCAGAGTGAAGCCTCTCACTCTCTTTTTCTCCCTACGTCGCTCTTTCGATTGCTCTGCCTCTCCCAGAGTTCAACAGTGGAACAAAATGTCCGGCTCCGTAGTGGAAAGCGCCAGTAAGTGCTGGCCAGCCGGCTCGATTTTGAGGCTGCCCAGCACCCTGCGCTGTGAACCAAAGGGCCTCTTTGTGCTCCAGCCTCACAAAGATGTACCCGGAGCAGTGAAAAAAACACGTCCAAAAACAAAACTAACAGCAGCAGGGGGGGGAGCGAGCTGCAGGACTACACATGGGTTCCAGGAGGAGGAGCTGCCAGAATGAGATGTTACAAATAAAACCTGGTGAATAAGCTGGAGAGAAACAGAGGAAGTAAGTTTTCCATTTGAGCTAAAAAGGCCCCACATGGTCGGCTTCCCCTCTTTCCTCTACTTCGTGAACTAAGCCATGTTGGCTCATCTTGCATCTTATAGTCAATGAATGCTATATTACCGACCAAAGCCCTGTTTGCATGGGACTATACTTGCAGAGTTCATCTTCATTATATAATCTATAGCCAACCCTACAAATTGTGCATCTTATTTCACCAAATCTTGAGAATCTAATAATATTAGTGTCATGCCATCATGAGCATCTCTATGCATTTAGTTTTGTGCATTTCCTTGATTGCAAAACTGTTAAATTTGAGATTATCGAGCAGTAATTCCTGGGATTAGGTCTGAAGTTGAGACTTGCTTTTCTCTGAGCGAGTGTGTCGTGAAATTCCTCTGTCACATGAGGCCCCCCAGCTAACTGAGCCCCAGAGCAAATCAGGTTTTGAGGCGTGATGGTGACAAACAGGGAAGAGTGTTTTGAAAGAAATTACAAGCTCACGACTATCAGCGCCTCTGACAATCATAAACAGATAGCCTGACACATTCTACAAGCGTGTTCGCTAGCCCCGCTTCAACTGGGCTTTATTTGCTCTGCGTGTTTCCATACAGTAGTGCTGCTGAACTTTGAGCCCTGTCTCGAGGTCTCAGCAGCCGTCTGTGATAGTAAAAAAAAAAAAAAAAAGCAGTCGGCAGCCGCATGAATGCTGCTTTCTGCCCTTGATGGAGCGGCCGGCCCCTGCGGTGACCTGATTATTCCACCCTGAACTCTCTGCTTTACAGCATCGGAGATACGCCTCCGTACCTGCCACACACACTCTGTCATGCTCAACTGTTGTTGACTGCCGGCATCGTGCGGCGCTGTTCAAAGTCCCATTCATAGTGTTAATTAGGCTAACCTGAAGTTCAGTGACCGGCAGTTCATTACAGAAATAGCACTGAGGTCCTGGAGAGGAAGGCTTAAAATGTGTTGTATGGTGTTTGTGTGTGTGTGGGGGGGGGGATGTTTGTGTTTGTGGGTCGATGCTACAGGGCGCAGCAGTAGCTACCATGGAAATTTCTATTTCAGTCTATTAGTTTGATGGGGGGGGGGGGGGGCAGACAGTCAGACACCTCTGTGTTGTAGAGAGAGGGAGGGGGGAAGTGATAATGGATTTACTTTAGTGTGTGTTTCAAGCTGCCAGACAGTCTCTCTCTCTCTCTCTCTCTCTCTCTAAAAGTGGGCTATGCAGGAGCTCGAGCTTTAAGGCAAGGCAGCCTTGTGTGAAGAAAAAAAAAACTACTCTTCCTCTTCCTTTCATGCTTGGAGAGAGCTGCAGCATTAAGCGAGAAGGGCATTAGACTAGTGTGTGTGTGTGTGTGTGTGTGCTCGGGAGTCTAATGCGCCGCCTCCACACAGCACAGCGCAGCGCTCTGACCCCACATTATCCCAAGCGCTGCTGCTGTGATTGGAGCGGTAATGTGGTTGCTAAGCAAACGCAGTTTTCTTGGACCAAATCGGAACGGCCAAGACTGCTTCCTGTCTGGCTGGCTGGTGGGCCGGGCTTTGGGTGCCGTCGCCACCGCCGCTGCTGCGTGCGTGCTAAAATGACTCACACACAGAGACACACACACACACACACTCGGCAGAGCTGTTTCACTGCAGCACCATGTGAGCCCCTGAAAAGTAGCTTTTCTTCGTGGTCTGTCTGCCGTGCGTCTGGTGTGCCCAACATCTTCATTTAAAGATGATCTTACTACTCATTAATTTCTCCGAGCTGTAATTACATTTCTTAGACCTTATGAAATCAGCCGTTGTCTCCGCTCCAGCAGGGAACCAGCTTTTCCAAAATCTCATGTCGTCATGTTTTGTCGAAGCAGTGAGACAAAAATCCAACGCAGAGGTGGTTGACTTTTTCAACAATTTGTCATATTAGCAGCTCAGGCAAGAAGATGATGACTAATGCTGAGTTAAACAAATCAGAGAACAGTGGTGGGCCACAACAAAAGGCCTCAACCAAAGCAACTGCTGTGTGTGTTTGCAGGCTCCTCGTAACATCACTGCAGATGAAACAGTAACACTGCTAGTTACTTGGAAAAGAAAAGCAATGCTAAGAATGCAATTAAAGCAAGACCATGTCATTCCCGAAAGAAGAAAATGACACTTGATAAAAATGAGAAGCTGAACACACCCTTTCAGTTCAGTAATCACACCACACTCTAGAAGCAGACCCATTTGATATTAATATAAGGATTTACGTACTCAATGTTTTGATTATTACTTTTTCAATAATCAACTGTTTAGTTTATAAAATGCCTTGAGGGTGTAATATTCCTGCAGTTGAAATACTAACCATGCTCATTACTTTGGAAAGAAAAGAAATGCTACTAATTGCCACATTTCAACTAACATCAACCAAAAAATGTATCCAAACATTTCTTTGAGGTTTTGTTAAGATACGACCTGCTTGGACAATTTTACAGCAGCATCATGTGATTCAGAAGAGACACATAGCATGTAGTACATAGTTTTCAACAAAAGCAGATAGTGTCATGCTGATAAGACGGGTCCGAGCCACCGTCCGCTCTCTGGTTGCCGACCAGCCCGCCAGCCGCTGGCTCGTGTTCCCAGTAAGGCAAGATGGCAGCTCGGGGTCAACTGTCCGTCAAGGAGCAAGATGGAGGTGCGAGGTGGGGCGAGGGACTTTAATTACAGCAGTAGCCGGTGTGGTTAACGAATAAGTATGAATACATTTATGAATGAATTTACATTTCATTTGCTTATTTAGCAGATGTCGAAGGAACAAAGTGTGTGTGTGTGTGTGTGTGTGTGTGTGTACACTATATGAAGGCTGAGGCAGTGAATAGTGGAGCTCGACACTGTCACAGCTCTTCGTACAACACTGGAAAATGTGGGTTCCTGGTGCGGGTTACAGTAAAGGAGCATCAGAGACATTGAAGGTGGATTACGTACATTTTTTTAAAGATATACCCCAGTAGTGCTGAAAATGTTGATTAGTTGGTCACAAAAAACAAGTGAAATAAGTTTTCATATTCAAAGAATCGTTTCAAGTACTAAATAGTCTCTTCAGGAACATTTGTCAGTTCCAGTTCGCAACAGCTATTTTAGCTATAGATTACTTAATTTGTCAATCCTTCATGGGGAAAAGTGATACCAAAACGATACCCTTTTTTTCAACACCTTTGTTTGTGCAATATAAACACATTTTAACCCCTTTTTTCATTAAAATGAATATGCCAAACTGTAATTAAGAACTTTAACTTAGTAATATAGAGTAAGATACCTAGCAAGCTTTTGTTCTTTCCACTGTTCTAATCTATCTAATCCAATCTCATCTGACTCTGGGCAAGACAGCAAAAATATATTAGCAAAATGTTGGACTGTTCCTTTAAATGGTGCTTCACAGCACCATATAATGTAGTGCCACCCTGCAGAAGTGTTCTCTGCTGCTGTACGGAAACCTTTTTATTGAGAGTGTGCGAGGGAGGCCTCATGTGGGTCTGACCTGATTCCAGCCAAGCATCGCGTGCCTGACCAGAGCATCTCTCTGTTCTCTTTCTATTTCCCATCATCTATCCATCCCTCTCTCTCGCTTATTTGCTCTGCCTCTCTCTCTGTCTCTCTCTCACTCTCTCTTACTCTCTCTGTCTCTCACTCACTCTCATCCATTCTTCTCTTGCTCTCTTCTTTCCCCCCCGCATTACAGTGTGCCTCACCGCCCATGCCGCACAGTTCAATTGAACACACTCTATCATGCACACACACACACACTCCCACACACACAGAGGGTCCCACAGGCTCCCAGCATGCTTACCTCAGAACTGAACTGAACAATTTCACAGCGGCTTTTACAGCAGATAAAATGAGAGTGGCACTGTCTGCCTCCATGCTGCTTAACGGGACTAAACATTTACATATCTGGGTTAAAGTTTAAGATGAAGCGGGAAATCATTTTTTTCCATTTTAGATATCAAACCACAATATTATTGCATCTGCTACTTTGTAAAATTAACAATGTTCATGGACAATGTTCAGGAGAGTTGTTCATTTCATAAAGAATGTGCATTGCTGAATGCAAAACCACCATCACTGAGGAGTCTTGGGGGCCCAGTTTAACCTGCCAACCTGCTGCAAAGTGGGGCAGGGGGCGTGAATACTTTTACACGTTTTATGTTTCACTAGGCAGGTGAGAAGACGGCATTTGAGTGTGTGTGTGTGTGTGTGTGTGTGCGCGCACACACACTCAGAGGCACTATGATGAAACCGGGTGATGTAAACAATGCCGTTGTTCACTTAGACACGTACTAGGTTTCTAGCTTGCTAGCATGTAACTCCAGCCCTGCTGCCTCACTCACACACACAACCAGCTTCTCTTCCTTGGTCCCCGATTTCATTTTCTGTCTTAAAGGTGTCTAAATGTTCACTCTCTTAAGAAAGTTTCAAGTCTTTGCAAGTTGATTTAAAGCATATGAAAAACCACCAGTATGGTCCTTTTAACCACCATTTTTCCGAGCTGCCACTATACTGTGCCTCATTGCAAACTCCATAGGGTTCGAGAAACCTCGCGCACAGTCACCCTCCGCCCCCTCCATCTTTCTGAGGTTCTGTTGTCAGGAGGATGATCCAAGGCCTGTCATCCCCAATTACCCAGATGTGGGCCTCGGCCTCTATCCCTCCCACTAATCCCTCCTTTCTCTCACTCTCTTTCCTTTCTATTCTTCTGGTTTGGATACAAAAAGATAGCGGGGTGAGCAACACCATTGTTTAGGAGTCTTATGTAAGGGTTATTAAGGCATATACAGTATGACTGCTGTATAATCCTGCTGGGTTTATTATTATTTATTATGGTGCACAACATAAATCGAGCTATTAGAGGGCTGTTCTTTTGTGAACTTTGATATAAAGGAACTGGAAAATTCCATGAAGTCCATAAATACCCACCGCAATGTAAAAGAAATGTTCTTTAAGATTACATTGTGCAGATGAAAACACTGGTGGCAGCAACAGGTAGCTGTTTTGAAAACTGTAAAAAAAAACTTTTGTCCAGTCCTACTCTTTTCATTTGCATCATACTGAGCCCTCTCATCTCCTCAGTCTCTTTCCAGTCCTCCTTTGAGTCAGTTGAAGCTTAATGGGAGTCTGGTGTTATTTCCAGCCCTGACTCGTCTTTATTCTCCTGAGGAAAAAGGAGACGAAGGTCAGCAGCCTCAAAAATAGAGCAGCGCCTGCTCTTTCTCCTTTGGGCATGCCCTGCCGGAGCTCAGGGTAATAGTTTGGTGCTGTCTGCAGTGTTGGAAACAACACCAAAACAGTTGCAAAGAATTCTGATGAGCTCATTATACTATCATGTCACATTCTTATCTTTGACATTGACTGGGAGAGTCAATGTTTAAAGAATGTGTGAACACCACTGATGCACTTTTGTGGGAGGCCCATCGTGGGTATGGGGGACCTACTTTTATAGGCTGACCTACTTCACAAAGTACTTTGTACTGATATTGGATCTGTTAATTTTGTGTGTAGCACCTATATGTGGTTCTTTTTAGCAGCCTTACGAGGCCGGCCCACACCGGCCAGGGGGAGAGAGGACAGGCTGCCACCACTGCTGCGTCTTTAAAAACTCTCTCCAAGCTGCTTTTCAGATTACCAGCACTGCAAACTAGGTAATCGCCCCTCAGCACGAAAGGGCTTATATACCAACTGCAAAGTACGCACAATTCATTTCTAGCGCCACCTCACCCTGCTTGCTTATTTAATCGGATTCTTGTTTTTGCTGTTTTGTTCTCACTATTATGCGAGTGGGTGCTGTTGTTTAACACTCATTCTCGTTGGATGCACAGCACTTATGCTTATGGCTGGTGTATATAAGAGTGGGAGTGTGTGCTAGGCTGTGTGTGTTTGCGTGACTGATCATTTCAAGCCTTCTCAGCTTTTTCCTGGTGGCAGGTGGCACCAATATGGTGTTACAGTGCTGAGTATAAACCAAAGATACAGAAAAGGAGGGAGGAGGGGAATAGAAAAATGCAAAATGAGGCTCAGGAAAGGGCAAAAAAGAGCTAATCTTAGAGAGAGTTCAGGTGAGATCTGAGTTCATCTCTAAGAAAGTGCTAGAAATAAAAGATGGTGATAATATTTAACAAGTCAAATTGTTTCATGGCAGCAACTTGTAGTAATGTAAAAAGTAAGAAAAATCAAAAATATAAAAATATAAACCTGCACCCCCAACATCGACCACTTCCAGTTTTATTATTTTCTTCTTCCTTAGTGTTTTTGTCAGCAGATAGTGGTGGCAAACAACCAACCAGAGGAGAGCTGCACCAGAGAGCAGCACAGAGGGCTTGTTTTGGCTCAGACGTTGGTGCAGCCATGGAAAGAGTTAGCCAATGAATGTTGGGGAGGCAGGCAACAATTGGCTGACCAGAGCCAAGAAGGGTTCTTCAGCATCTCCCCCGCACTGTTTTGCAAGAGGGTCTGAAGTTCCACATGCAGAGCCAGTAATTCCTAATTCTTAAACCTATGACTAAATGCTAAATGCTGTATCTAGAATGACGTATAGTGCAGTTATTGACCATTTATTAAAAGCCATTAAGTACAATCATTGTCACCCACCATTTATATGATGCACTGATTGGTAGAAGCATCAGACTTGGCCATACCTATAGAAGAACATATATTGGATTCCTCATTTAATCATAGTTTTTCATTTTAAAGTAAAACTGCTTGTTCTTTGGAATGAGAAAAACTTAATTAAGATTTTAGGGAAGAAACACTTGGTTTAGAGACTGGGATTACATTGTAATCAGCAAGGGAAGATTCTGATGTCTGGCTGACTTAAAGCAGCAGCCCTGTTTGATAAGAAAAGAAGTCCTGGAAAAAGTGAGTTTTAGTGAAGTTCTGGCAGATAACTTGTGTGCTCTGGTGACAACACCCCCTTCCTCCAATGTTCCTTTCTCAGCTCATATGCTTCCCATCAGGCAGAGCCATCTACATGACGTGTGTGTGTGTGTGTGTGTGTGTGTGTGTGTGTGTGTGTGTGTGCATGCATGCATGCATGGGTAATGGCAGGGAAAACCAATCCTGCTTTCCAGATGTGAGAGGAGAGGAGGGAAATGTGGAGACCAGGATGGACAAAAGAGAGTGTGACAACAATCTTCAGTTTGGTCAGGTTGGAGGTGGATCCCCTGTCACCTTTATTGTACCTAAACCCCATGCAGCCAGATCATATCTTACCCAACAGCAGGGCCTGACACCATCCTCAAACCACAGGTTCCTCATTTGCTCACTCGGCAAAGGAATCCATTTTGTAAACACCACTTTCAGTTTTCTTTTTTCTTCCCTTGATTTACACTTGGCCTTGAATACTCTGGCCTCCACACCTCCTCTTCTTGAACAAACGCCTCTCTCAGAAGCCACAACAGCTTCTTTCTAAGGTCCTCAGTTTGAACCCCCCATCCCCTACCCAAATTGGGTTGTACTGCTGTTAGCCGGTCTGGAATGCACGTTGGCATGTTATTCAACCTGACCCCTCTCTGACCTCTCCGTGGCCCAGGCTCTGTGGCTATTAAAACTCAGGACGTAAAGGAGGGCTGTGACTTCTGGTCATTAAAAGACATTTGGGGCAATTAAGCCTTTAAGTGTCCCTCCCTTGATTACTTCTCAAGATAGTGTTTGTAGAGTGAGCCTGCATTTCTTAAGGCCAGACGCAAGCGCCCCCCAGCACCACCCCCTTTCCTTTTTGTCCTATTTTTACAGTGGTCCAGACCGTAAACTCAGTCAAGAGGTGGCTTTGGCTGCTTCGTAGTGAGGTCGTGAAGGGTCGTGAACCTTCTGTGACACCTAGAAATAAGCCCTCTGAGGCAAGTCTGTGTCAAATACACTTCTTTATCAATTGGCGTCATTAGGGTTTCCTAATAAGGCAAACCCACCTTCAGAGTTCTCTGTCATTACATGACTACAGGGCTACATGAGCTGCTTGACACTACAGAACGAATGTCGCAAGTCTTCTCAGCAGCAAAAGCAGAACAAGGGAAAACAGTGAAAATTGCAAGTTGGCATCAACTGTTATCTGATTTCAAGGCTACTACTGTCCTTATGAATAGAATGACAGCCCTCAAGATCTTTGCAGCCATTTTATGTCCATAAATTGAACTCGGTGGAGAGGACTGAACATCAAATACCAGGGGGAGCAAGTTTAAACGATAAGAAGGCCTCCTCGGGTGACATGCTCAAAGTGACGTGTCTCGGTGGTTGGAGCCTTGTTGTCTTAGATGCCAGGTTTATATGGCTCCAGGGTCAACTGGTCACTGTTTTACAGGGGTGGAGGCTAGTTCACAGGCAGCCCAGGCCCCTCTCATGCCATCTGGTAGCCATAAAGTCAGCCCAGTAAGCCTGACTTTTGTACTGTTTAATGGGGCTCTCTGGGGGTGAGCTTATGTGGGAGAAGACGCAAGACTTCTGTTTTGCTCCTTGCTCCTACACCTTAGGACTGCGGTTTAATTCCTCATTAGAACAGAATAAGTCAAGTCAAGTCAATTTTATTTGTATAGCGCCAAATCATAACAAAAGTTATCTCAAGACGCTTTCACATAGAGTAGGTCTAGACCATACTGTTTAAAATATTATTTACAGAGACCCAACAGTTCCCAACATGAGCAAGCACTTAGCGTCAGTGGCGAGGAAAAACTCCCTTTTAACAGGTAGAAACCTCGAGCAGAACCAGGCCATCTGCATCGACCCAGTTGGGTTGAAAGGGGAGGAGAGAGGGGGAGAGGGGAGACAGAACAGGAGGAGAGACAACAAATCAGACTAATAATAATAACAACTGCAGCAGTGAGTGTGGAGCAGGAACATGGGGGCAGTAGACAGCCGGCAATCACAGATCCAGAATCTACAGCTCCAGAGGCAGAAATACCTGCAGAAAGTGAGAAAGCAAAAAAACACAGAAAGCACAAGCACAAGAACTACCAGGAAGAAATGGAGTTGGTAACATGTATTAGTGGGATAGGAATGCGTATGGATAGAGCGGGAGAAGAGGAGAGTGAAGCTCAATGCATCTTGGGAAATCCCCCGGCAGTCTAAGCTTATAACAGCATAACCAGGTGATGGTTCAGGGTTTACCTGAGCCAGCCCTAACTATAAGCTTTATCAAAAAGGAATGTTTTTAGCATACTCTTAAACGAAGAGAGGGTGTCTGCCTCCAGAACCCAAACTGGGAGCTGATTCCACAGAAGAGGAGCTTGATAACTAAAGGCTCTGGCTCCCATTCTACTTTTAGAGACTTTAGGTTCCACAAGTAACCCTGCATTCTGTGAGCGTAGTGCTCTAGTGGGGTAATATGGTACTATCAGCTCTTTAAGATATGATGGTGCCTGACCATTAAGAGCTTTGTAAGTGAGGAGGACGACTTTAAATCCTATTCTAGATTTCACAGGGAGCCAGTGCAGAGAAGCTAATATTGGAGAAATATGTTCTCTTTTGCTAGTTCCTGTCAGTACATGTGCAGCCGCATTCTGGATCAGCTGGAGAGTCTTTAGAGACTCATCGGGCAGCCCGATAATAAGGAATTATAATAATCCAACCTAGAAGTAACAATTGCATGGACTTGTTTTTCTGCATCTTTTTGAGACAGGATATCCTTGAAGTCTGTTTTATAATATTATAAAACAGAATTTATATGGGCATTAAGGAACTTGTCCTGATCAAAGGTTACTCTTAGATTCCTTACAGTGGTGCTAGAGGCCAGGGCAATGCCATCTACGGTTACTATATCTATAGAAAATCAAATAAACTAGCGCTGTTTAGAAAGTCACATAATGACCGCTTTCTCAAGGATTTTGGAGAGAAAGGGAAGGTTAGATATAGGTATAGTTGGCTTAAACCACTGGATCAAGCTTATCCTTTTTCAGAAGAGGTTTAATTACAGCTACTTTGAAGGACTGTGGTACATACCCTGTTGATTAATTGATCATGTCTAGTAAAGAAGTGCTAACTAAGGGTAAAACTTCTTTAAGCAGCCTAGTTGGGATGGGGTCTAAGAGGCAGGTTGTTGGTTTGGACGAAGAAATCATTGAAGTGAGTTGTTGAAGGTCAATTGGAGAAAAACAGTCTAAATATATATCTGGTTCTACAGCTGCTTCTGAGGTTCCTGAGGTTCCTGTACTGGAAGATATATCTGAACTGGCTGAGGGCACAAGATGATTAATTTTTTCTCTAATGGTTAGAATTTTATCATCAAAGAAGCTCATCCACACTTCTGATAAGGTCAGAAGTGTGGCTTTGGCATCTGTTTGATTTGTTTCAGGTTAGGGTTTCTGTTTATTTTTTCTTTGCGATGCATGTGGAGAGTATTGCGACAAGAAACACTGTTGGTGCTAGGAGCTGCAAAAAATGTTGTCAGTGGGTTGTCATCGCCATTGACCTAACCATCTTCACAAATGTAATAACCTGCCAAGTAAAGCCCTCCTTCATCATTTATTGATTTTCTTTTGTGGCAGAATACATGCTTAAGGTTGCATGGAGGAATTTGCTGCAATATTCAATATGCATCATGTTTCTTTTTCACCTTGTGCAAAAACAGTGGGCAACGGTGAAGAGCTGCTGTATGAGACTTAAAATAAATACCATGCAGAAACACTTTTTCTACAGATGTGAACTTACATCTTCTTGCTTCCGCTTTTCTGACAATCCCCCAGCCCTCTGCGCCAGTCTTAGTGGCATCACTTTCATAGGCAGCAAGGTCTCACAGACATATCAGATAAGAGAGTGAGAAAGGATATATGTGAGCATTCTCAGCGCCACCAGAACTAGACACGGCAGAAATAACGGAAGGACTGATGGAAAATTCACAGATAAATGAAATGGTTCCCCAGTCCGACATGTATTCTTAACCTCAAACATCAAATCACCGAAGAATTCCTTCCAAACGTGTCTAAATGAGTCTGCAAGGTTCTGCAAGTACATTTTTCACGGCAACTGGAATTCAGAAGTACTCCAAGCAGAACAGATTTGACCAGTCAGAATTGATAAGATGCCTGGAAAGGAGCTGACTGTAGTTATCGGCCTGCTAAAGAGGGAGGTCCAGAGCGAAAAATTTTTGAGGACAATGCCTTTGTCCCAATTACAGCTAATCCCTTTAACTGCAGAGAAAGTGGGAACCCCCTGCTAGCTCTGCTCTCACTACACAGGGGAAGCTATGCCCCCTCCACCACCACCACCATCCCCCAGAAGAGAAAGTCAAGAGCTATCATCTGTCTTTTGTCTTTGCGATTCATCTGCCTTTTCAAATGAAAACATGACACTTTTCAGCCAGGACTTGAAATATGTTAAGCGGAGAGACATTAGCCAGACCAATCCTGAGTATCAGCGGGGGGAGGCGTTGGGGGGGGCTTCAGGGAGAGGGCACAATCTTCTTAAGTGATTAATCACCATGTGAAAGTGAAACCTACTGAAGGATTTCTCCACCTTAAAATTTCAACTACCCTCATTTGCTAACTTTTTTCTACACACATTTGGAATCGAACTTTATGAAAAGCAGTTCTCCCCCAGCTAAATTAAGTGTAAAATCTGGTGCACTGAAGTTAGTCAGTCAGAAAATTGTGCCATAGAAAGGTGTCCAGACTGTATCATCCAACTTTTTTTTTCTCCATCTCTTTCAAAAGTATCCACACTAAAGAGCATTTCTGCAAAGCACTATGAGCGTTAGAGATGCATTATCAAATTTATAGCGTTGACATGGCCTTAGTCATCATTAGCATGGGAAGAGTGGTTTGTCAACTGGCATCATTATGCAAACTGTGGGGTTGCAGGAGAATGCAATTAGCAGGGCACGGGTGTGAAAAACAAACACATTTGGTGAAGCTTCACCCTTATTACCTCATTAGGTGGTGCAATGAAGGAGAAGGCTTTTTTGTTGTTGTTGCCTACAGGCTTCTGGCTATGTGCTGAGAGAGCAATGTCAGCGGGGCTCCATGAGACATGAGGAATCCAGAAAAAATAAAAGAGAAGTGGGGCATATTGCACTGGGGGTCACAACCTCTCCACATAGGAGATAAAGTCATGGCAGATTTAGTTGTGTGTGTGTTGAGTTTTTCATGTTAGTAGCTAATATGTGAGGGTTCCTGCACTCTGTATGCATGATTAATCATACACATGTAGGTTTCTGCTTGTGTGTGGGTACTTGGCAGGGGGTTAAAAGGTGTTTAGAAGGCTGGTAACCTCAACCAGTACAGATACTTCTGGAGTGAAACTACCCATAGATGAAAATTATGTACAAGCATTGTGATATTGATTAATCCAACCATAACAACAAACTGATAACTTGCACAAACACCAGCCTGTAGTCACATCAAAAGATGGAAGAAAGGTAATTTGAGGCATCGTTGCCCCAAACTCACACCCCCATCCCCCCCTCCTCTGCCTCCTCCGCCCAAACTTCCACAGTTGGGGTCCCCCCTTGTCCTGCAGCCTTACAACCCCCCCCCCACCACCACCACCCCATACCCCCTTGGCTTTTATACGGAGAAATGGGGCAGCGAGGCCTTTTTATGAGCTGCTGTTCACAAAACAATGCGCTTTAATGAGGCTGTCTGGAATTTCACAGGCCCCCTCCGCCGTGTCACTTAAGCCAAGCGCAGGAAAAATATAAAACCACTACTGAGAGACACAGCCGCCCGTCTTGAGATGAGAGAATGAAAAGGGAGGAAGGAAATAAAGATCACCTTTCACATGTGCGCTGTGTGCACTGATTAACAGAAACTCAAATCAACCACCTCCTTGATTAAATTCAGGCGAGCCTATAACAAGGTAAAATATGGTATTTTGATTGCTTTAAACAAGAATGTCTTAAATATTTCCATTCCATGAATGCCTACGTATTCACACATTGGGGCCCCAGATCTGAAGAGGCCCCATATGTACAAAACGTACACATTCTGTGGGGAAATATAAATTATGAGAGTGACACACATGCTCTAACAGGGATAATTTCAATTTAAGTGAAATTAAGCTATTCCTCATTCTGCTGGAAACTCCTTAATGACCACTTTGTGAACTTTTTTATTGTGTGATTATTTTTCTATGATTTTATGCTGAATGTCTGAAGATAATTTGACTAACTTTTCTCTTTTTTCTCCTTTTCCATGGCTCTGTGGTGTGTTCCTGCTGCCATCTTTTCATCTCTAGGTGAGTGTCACTATCTGTAGTTCTTCATACTTTCTGTACCAGGGCCCCTTTTCTCTTTTGGATCCATAGCTGCAGTCACAGCACCATGTTACATGTAGCAGTGACTATCCATTTTCATCTTGATAACACACTAACCATGCTGCCAGAAACACTGCTGCCTTTCACACGATGATAGCTTACACCAGAGCTGCAGTAAAACACACGGTCTGTCCAGGTTATTAATGTTACATGTGCTGCATAATTGTAATTTTACGGCGGCAGCGGCTACGCCCGCCCATCAGCGACCTGCATTCAGACGTTGCAAACTGAGATTTGTCTGGTAGTTTTTAGGAGGGAGGAGCTGCAGCATGGGGAGGGGAAGGGTGCGGTAGTGAAACCCCCAGCGCAGACCGTCGTGGGTTTAACCAAAATGGCCGCCCACCACAGGCCTCTGTGAGATGGAGTAGGGTGTAACCACATGCTTCTGCTATCTTCCACGTAGCAGCGTTGCATGCTGCGACCAAAAAACTGCTCAGTGTGTGCACACAGCCAGGTTTTGCTGTTTTCAGCCCATTGCCTTACAACCTTTTTCTCACCACTGTGTCCGCCGCCAACTTTCAGTTTGTATCAACCTGATCCACAGGGCTTTGCACACTTTTGCCAACAGCTATGAATATCTGTAATTTTATACTTTGTACTTTGATCTCCTCTCTGACCATCCCTGAATGTCTTAATCTATGTTGGGTTCATTTTTAAAAGCAATAGTTTGACAAAGAAATCTTAACTCAAGGTCCACTTAATGGCTTTTTCCAGAGCTTTCAGCTCATTGTCCTCAGCAGAAGGGGTTTGCTCTGAAGATGGACGACAACAAACATAAAAATCACTGTGCCGATTCCATTCACTGATGAATTGGTTGTAGTCCTTAGTATTCATTCAGAAGAATTTATACAACCTTTTTTCACTGGCTCATTACTACTCATGACAAGAAAACTGATCTTCATGTGCAAAATCAGTGAAGTGGTCCTTTCAAATGGATATTAGGACATGAGAATTGTTACAAAGTGTACAGTGGACACAGAAGTCCATATTTAGTCAACTTATGTTCAAATACCTGTACCTCAGTGCATTGTTTCACTTCTGCTTTAGTGGATTTCCAATATATTTGTCTGTGGGAGGAGGTTGCTGAAGTCACCTCCTCTGCACTGGAACAAAGTTCTAAGTTTTGACAAAGGAAGAATGTTTTACAGACTTCTTTAAGATTTAAATCCTTGTACTGCACAAGAAAAGAGTTGGATGTTCCTCTCACTGTGGATGGCTGTTTCCCTCTGAACAAAGGCCCAGTCGTCCACCTCTGGGGAATAATGCATTGGCTAATCGGGGGGGCATAGCATGGTCTGCACCCTCCTCTTCCGAATGCAAATGAGTTCTGCTAGCGTGGCCACTGCCCCCCACCCCGAAGGCTATCCCAGGACAGGGGTGAGAGGTCATGTCCTTCACTGAGGACAAACAGGACCAGAGAGGGAGATGAGGTGCTGCTGGGTAGGTCACAGATGACAAACACATCAATAGTGCTGAGATGGTTGTCGCTTATTTCTCCACTGACAAGTACTGGACAGCAGCCTTGTCATATAACAATGAAAAATCCAAACCTGAGATGGCTCATTAGTACAGCCTTACTGATAACGATCAGTTTGCAGGGTCTGCTATACAAACTGCCCATGTGTTAACGTGTCCATGTGTGCACACCACCAACGCAAAATGTACAGTATCACAAGCATGTCCACTGCTTGGCTCTGTGTCTGAGTGTATTGGTGCCTTTTTGTGACACATATGGCGAAGCTCAGCCAACATGATGCATCACATGAAGTCTGTACTCCCTGTGAGTTCATTCATGGCATCCATGCCAGATGAAGGAGCTTGCATGTCGCTGTGGGCTTAGAAATAGTTGTTGGTCACACCCAATGATGTGAAAAAAATGGCAGCTAATCGCGTGACAGCGTTGACCAGCTGCAGGCGAACTGGGCATTATGTGTTTTGGGGAGAGGTCGACAAGTTCAAGTTGACAAACCAACGACCCGAACCAGATGCAACACTTTGTTTTGACTGCAAACCCACCATTTTGTTTGTCCATGTGCACCATAGTTGATTTTGTTGGGTCTACACTTCAGGATAAAATATAGGAGTCCTTGAGTCTGAAAGCACTAACCAAAAGCTGTCCACATCTGCAGGCTGTAGGCACGTACATGATATGAAGCTTCATATTTACCAGGACCAAATATACGTGACTTCATGTCACATTTCAGTAGGATATTCTGTAAACAGTGGCACCCAACCACTGGAGCCACCAGCAGACAGCCGGTGTCTGGGTTCGGCCTCTGCTATGTTCCGTGTTTCTATTTCACATCGTCCCGGCTCACGGTTCGACAGACGAAGAGGTGAAGAGAAATTGAGGAAGGTAGAGACAGAGAGCACAGGAGAAGAGGAGGGAAACTGTTCCTGCATGTAGACTTGTGCGTGTGTGTGGCGGGCGGCACGCCCTTGCAGGTTTCTCTATCACTCAGCTTCCATTAATTTTTAATTGCTTCCTCCGCCTGGAACACAGCTCCACTTCTCACTCACTGAGCAGAAAGGAGGGGGAAGGACTCCCCAGCAGAGGAAGTGGGGGTTGAATCAGAAGCAGGGATGGGGGAGAAGGAAGGGAGATAAAGACAGAGAGGAAATAAGAGGAAGGGAGGACAAGAGAGGAAATGGTGGAGAAAAGTTCTTCCATGAGCCAGATTTGGCTCGATCCTCCACCAGAACCTCCTTTATGAACCTCTTTTCACTTTCTTCACGTCCCCCTGCTCTTCCTCCCTCCTTCCTTCCTTCCTGCCTCTGTCCTTATTCACCGTCCCCGAGCTTTTTCTCTCTTCTGCTATATTCCAGCCTGTAGTCTTTATCACTGTTGGTGAATAAATGAAAAGGAGAGGAAACTCAAAGCCTTTGATGGAAAACAGTAGAGTTTCAGCACACTCGACACTTCCACCATCTCTCCCTCCATCCACCCCCCATCCTTTCAGCCTCTCCCTCCCTCTCTAAATTAAACATCAAAGGGAGAGCCCTCGACTAGGTGCTCTCGCTCGCCTGCAACGCCAGCGATGCCATGCCGCTTTTTCCTTGTTTGAAAGTCGCAGAACGTATTTCACACCCAATCTAACCCTCTTCTGCTTCTGCTGCTGCCTGCTCCTCCTGAGTGCCCTCTTGAGTTTTCAAGTGTGTGAATGGTGGGGTGGCTGGGGAGGTTGGGCAGAGCCAGTGTGGATGGTGGGGATGGGTGGTGCTGAAGCTCGGCGGTACAAGGATCTGAGGAAAAATACACCAGAACACTTCAGAGTTCAACTGTCGATCAATATTTTTTGAAACGTGGAAAAAGGTATTTAGCTTATGAAGCAGCTTTAAAGGGTTGGTTCACACTTATTTGACTTTTGTTAATTGGGTTAATCAACCTTTTAGAACCCAAATACTATAAACATAAACCATTGTGATGCATCAATATGTGAAATAACAATTAGTCCAGGTTAAGGGCTACAGCCAGATTAAAATTGGAGATAATATCGACCAAACTGTATCATATTCATCAGCAGATGAAACTGGAGCTTTAATTAAAGCCCATTTATATCTGTAGAACACACACCCCTGTTTCTAGTTTGTGGGTTGCGCTAATTAAACTGGTGAGAGAGAGAGAGAGAGAGAGAGCGCCTGCAGAATACATTAGTGCTGGCGAACAACCACTGATGCAGAGAGACAGAGTAAGAAAGCGAGAAAGGCGGGTATTGGTGGTGAGGGAGGAAGGGAGGGAAGGCGGGAGGATGGAACAGCTGCAGTCTGGGCCTCCAGCCTCCTGGCTAGACTGCTAAAAGTTATTATTGAGCTCGGGACCAGAGCTATCCTCCATTATCCCTTCATCCTTCCATCCATCCATCCATCCATCCATCCCTAACAGACAGAAGAGAGACAGAAAAGAGACCGGACCAGCAGAGAGCAGAACAGCAGCAGCAGATCGATTTCAGGATGATTATTAACCTTGAGCTAAAAGTATAGTAAAAGTGACCCAGTCTGTGTTTTTTTGTAATATATAGAAAAGACTGACTTTTATTCTGGAAAAGTTGAGCTCATAAGCAACCAAACACACCCATGATCAAATCAACTCTGTAAAGGATTTTACTGTGAAAGTCTTCCTCAGTCTGGTATGAGCAGTGGCTAATGTTAGCTGATATTAGCAAACTTTACATAGATGTCATTACTTACCTTTCATTACCTTTCCTCCTTGTTGTCCCCTTCTGCTTGCTGTCATTTAGGTCCCCTAATGATTATGTCTTTAAAGCAAATAACATAATAGAATCTTGGGAAATGAAAACCCAGTGTGCCAGTATTCTGTAACTGCAACTTTAGGCCACTGTTCAGCAAATATTGCAGTCTTGCTAGAAGAATGTCAGTGTCTGTGATCCGCATGTTGTTGTTTTTTTTGCCCATGAAGAGGGAAAACGAGTGATGTAAACTGCATGTTGTGCTTTTTGAATTTACTTATGATGAGCGCCACATTGGAAGATATTGAATACTGCTCTAAAATATCCACTACCTACTGGTTCAGTCCCAAAATAAAAGTGTCGATTTTAGCATTCAGAGTTAGAACAGGAGAAGTAGAGTAGAGAGGATAAAAGAAAGACACGTGGAGGGAGGAGGAGGAGGAAGAGGAGTAGAGATACTGCTGGCTCCTTGCCATGCCCTTTCAGTATGACCTTCCTCGTAAATAGCCCCCCCCAATTCCGATGGGAGGAAGGTAGAGAAAGCTGAGATGGATTTAAGCACTGCGACAAGCCCCCGTTTTATTTTTGCCAGTCTTGCTTTTTTTATAAGAAGAAAGCCAGGTGTACTAGACCCTCATAAACGTGAACTGCCAGCAGATCGTGTGGGCATCCAGACCCCCTGTTTTCCCTCATAAGATGAAAAGCTGCACAAGCGGCTGCAAAGAAAAAACTACTGTTTGTTCAAACCTGACACAAAAATGAATTTTCTCACAAAGGACAACGCACTCTGCAAACTTTTGCTCAAGCCACCTCCCCACACTGATTAAAATATATGACATTTCTAAGGTCACAAGACCGAGTACTCTTCCAGATCTCATTTGACTGTTAAATAGAGCAGTGTTGCAATTAACTATTCCATAAATTGGTTTGCCAAATTAAATTGGCAGAGTGTGACATCAAGTCTCTATGGAGATGGGGCCAATTCCTCGTCTTTACTTCATGCTGCAAAACAGATGTAGGTTTGTGTAAATTGAAACTGGCTGGACACAAATCAAGGTTTTGCAGACCTAATTTATTGCCACCATTAATATAGGCACTGCTGGCATCATATCACACCAGTAGAACAGGAGTGTAGTTTACAACAGGAACTGGAGCCAAGTCTGTCAGAGCTGCTCCTACAGGCAGGACGGAGTGGAGGCCTGCGGTGAAAGTGGTCCGTAGGATTTTCTAACATGGCAGCGCAGTTGCCTTCCTCCATCCCTCTGCTCCCTCTTCGTCACTGGGACGGAGTCACTGCCGGCTGAGGCAGATGGCACGTAGATCGTGAAAGGGCAGCGCCCACAAATCCTCACCCACCAACCTGGCAGCACCCACCTGGGTGCCACCTGCTCCTCTTGTCTGTTTGACCCTCTTGCCAGCCACACACACAACACAGACACACACACAGACACACACACAGACACACACACACACACACACCAAGGGCCACATGACTAAAAACTATGAGGAGAAAGAAGTTGATTTTACAATTGATTTTCTGTTTTCCGGTTCCACCAACACTATGGTAGCTACTCTCCTGTCAGTCTGTTGTCTGGAACGGCCTATGAACATGTCTAGAGGTTACTCTTGTGCACGCTCCACATATGTCTGTGCGGCTATAGGAGACTTAGAGGTTGACCTATATACAGTAGCTAGCTATAGATGTGCCTGTTGTCTCTGAGTCACCCACTGCCTCCCTCCAAGGCATTGTCATCCAGGCTCCGCTCTATAGTGAAAGCTGGGCTCCTTTATGTAGCCATACACAAAACATGATATCTGCTTTCTACATAAAGCATCCAGGTAGGAGGTGGAAGGGTTGTGTTTTAGTGTGTGCAGTCTATGATAAACTGTTTGTGGACCTGCGCGTAATACGTTGTTGGTAAAACCTGGAAAAGTGAGGCTGACAGTAATTTCTGGTAGGATGCTTACTTATACTCTTTTCTTCATCACTAGTTGAAACATCCAAAGGTGGGTGAGCCTTCAAGTCACATCATCCCTCCCCCTCCAAGTAAACAGGAAGTCTTTCTATACATAGTCTTCATTAATATTAATCTCTGTCTCTTCACTGGTCCACAGTGTAGGTGAAGTACACATGCTAGTCACGCATATTAGAAATATCATCGTGTTGCAGGACATTACATGACTTTAATGTCCTCTCAAGTGCTTTTCCCAGTTTGATTTTTACAAAGGGGGGTGGATGGATTACCTCAGTGTGGGCCTTGAATAAGACTGCTTGTTCCAAAACAGATGTGGTGTGTTGCGCTCTTGCAGAGAGAATGAGCTCATTGTTTACAGTTGAACCTGGTGCTAATTTTTTCTGAAACGCTAACAGCTGCCTAACTGCACCCCCGGCCAGCCTTGATATCCCCCCCCCCCCAGCCTCTGTGTGTGCGTGCGTCTATTGGCTCTGGCAGACTCCAAAAGACCAACTAGGCGCCTGATGATTGCCTCCCCCACCCTCACCCCCCCACTCAAAGCACCATCAGCTCCATCCCAGTGCACTCCCCAAATCTAATCTACGCAATGAAATCGATCGGCGTCACTGCTCACGATGGCCAGTGCAGACTCGCCAGTGTTGGGTTGCCCACTTAAGGCCCCCCCCCCCCCCCCCCAGTGCTGAGGAGGGATTTGGTCAGATCACGTTGGGGGACTTCGTCTTACAAACACACTGATTCACTTTCACATCCAGCAGTGGTTGCACAGACCTAGGTTCAGTGCGTGTGGTCATGTGGGGCTTGTGTGCAAGGCAACACATACAGAGCCATTTTGCAGTGTGACGTGAGCTGTGGTTGACTGGCCTCTGACATGGCCCCTTTGATAATGTCACACACATGCACACAGGCACTGTTCGTTCTTTACAGCCCTCTGTGCTGCAAGTGTTGGATGTCATTTTTCATGACTAAACCAGTTAAATAATTAAGAGCTGTTGGCTTTGCAGGGGAGTGAACATAAAACTAGAGGAATGGAGGGATGAAGCGAGTTAAGGGATGATAGTTGTACTCCCCCTAATTGAGTTAAGTGCCCTTATTAGTCTTGGGCCATTAGCACCTTAGCTTCCTTCTAATTCACCGTCTATTTGCAGGCCACAGTGCTTATCTGCTGTCGTGAGCACGCCCGCCCCATTATATTTTACATTTTAAACTTTAACGTTTTATTAACGTATTCTCTGTGCAGTTCAAACCCATGCGTGGTTTAACCTCGACGTCAGCGACAAGACGTGCAAGTTTCCCTTCCTTTAAATGTATTTTTTATAGGCTGTAGAGACGCCGGGAAGAGGCTGGCCCCTTGTTTGTGGCGAGCAGTGAAGCTAAAGACAGTCTGATGTTAATTTCCCTGCACTTAAGCCGCGGGCAGTTTCCTGCCTGCCTCAGCTCTAGATCCATTTTTTTTTTCTTGTGCCTTTCTTCTCCCTCCCCCTTTTCCTCCTTTCGCTGTGATATTTTCTGCCTCTGTTTTTTGCGCTGTCTTCCTACTTTCTCCTGTCTGGTGTGGAACTCTAGTCTCCCTCCCACATGACAGGGCAAAATAAAGGGAATGGGGAAATGGAGGAAATGGCCGTTTCCTCTTTGTGCTACCACATCAGCTTTATATATCCCATTCTCTTTTTCCCTTCTGTCCATATGTGTGTATATGAAAAACTTATCTTCACATGTTGTCTTGAGGAAGACAAAGTGATGAGACGGTACAATGAACAAAAAAAAAGAGTTTGGGAGAGAGGCAGAGACAGGAAAGAGGGAGACCTCTAAGGGAAGCATAACTTGCGGAAAATGTCCAGGCCTGCCAGTTCCAACTGGTACATTCTGGCCTCTGGACACAACACTTTTATTTCCCTTGTCCTAAAAGAGAAAGACAGATGTTTTTCTGCTCTCCAACTTAAGCTCCTTCCCCTCTGTTCATGACCTTTCGAGGTGTCCCAGTGTGCAAATCCCCCCCCCCCCCCCAAAAAAAAAAGAAAGCTTACATTTTTGGCGGCATTGCTGCAACTTCCAGGCTTCATGTCAAACTGAACAAAAGAGGTTAGGAACAGTTTGCACAAGGAGATTTAAAAAAAAAAATGACAGGACTGTCTGTGTGTCATCACAGCAGTACCCAGAGCCAGAGGCCCCCACATCAGACTGAACTGCCACCAAACCATCAAAACTGCTTATATCCACTGCCTGGGGCCAAAATGGTCAATGATGGGTCACTGACAAGTAATCATTGTACAGCTGACAGCCACCATCAGTTAATATTGATGTCAAATTATTGCAAGTACCTTTAGGGCTGGATATACTCTAAAACATGTGCTTCTTTTCATACTTCATCAACAAATTGATTAATTTTTTAATAATTATTAATCGAATGATGGCATCAGCTCTATCCTGTATATCCAACCGCAAGTCCAGCTCAATTGTGCCCAAATTTAACCAATGTGGTTTCTGAATACATGGGGTTTTCATGTGTACAGTCCTTTATGTGGCTGGTGAGGCGTGTGTCGCCCAGTGTTGTCTGTGAAGTCTTACATTGTGTCACTGACATGAGGATTAACATTTGTACCCACAGCAGAAGGCTGGCCAAGTCCCCGGCCCTGATAAAGCCTCATGTACTCAAAAACAATGAGCTCACTGAGGGGAAACTGCACACAAACACATACACAGCCGAAAAGTTGTGCAGTATTGTGCTTAGCCGATAAAATGGAGATAACGTCCAGGCAACTTTATCTGGAGTTTCTCAGCATTGAAGCGATGTCCCACAAATTCATCTTTGATTGGGAGGATTTTTTTTTCTTTTCTTTTTCTCTTTTGAAGGAACAGATGAAAGTAACTGTGTGTTCCACAGCGCAGTAACAAAACAGACTGTGATAAGTCTGTCTGGGAATCTCGTCTCCTCAGCCTCAGACATAACAGATGAGTGCGATGTGAGATTGGAGGGAGCTGGGGGGGAGGATGAGTGGGGCGGGGGGGTTGCCACATAGTTTACCAAATGCAATTATGTAACTGTGTCATGGTTGCAGAGGACGGGGGAATGAGGAGTGTGGGAGGCGCTTGGACAAGAGAAAAGACCTTGTACTTAACAGAAAGGGAAGCCGTGGATCACTGAACAGCATGCAGTCTGGTATAATGTTCTCTTTAGTGAGTCAAATTCACTAACTTTGTTAAAATGGAATATAGATAAAACCAGAAAAGGAAGGTAAAGGGGAAGGAAGTAGCTAAAATATCTCATCCATATATATTTTCAGTCCACAGTTTTTGCGGGTTATAGGTCTCATAGTAAGTAGCTGCAGGGCTTCCATCATAGCGTGGGATTTTAAATTGACAGGAACAGATGGGACATATCTGGAGCAATGGAGGTTAAAGGATGTGCAAAGGGAGAGAAATAGTGACGGCAACAGACAGCTGACAGTGTCCAGAGACAGCTGATAGAGAGTCCGTGACGTCTTCTGCCGGAGTCTGTCTCCCTGGCTCTCGTCTGCGTGTCACGTACACTTTTCCTATAGCCGCCATCGACGCTCGCCCTCTCCCTCCCCCTCACTCCCCCTTTCTCCCTCTCTTCCAGCCCAGAAATCCCAGAGGGCCGTGGGGTTGGCTGAGGCCAGCGGTGTTGATTGTCCAGAGTGACAGACGCTCGGGCGATTGGCTTGGTGCTGGCCAGTATCAGCTGACAGTAACTGTTTGTGTGTGTGTGTGTGTGTGTGTGTGTGTGTGTGTAATGTATGCCCTCACTAATGAATGTGTGCATTTTTGGAAAAAGAGAAGCACATTATTTATGAGACTTGGCAAAGTGTAGGTTGCCAGAGCATTCCCAAAGCCCAGAAAGTTGCAGTAAATACTTACAATGTTGTAGGATATCCATGGCTTCTTCTCAGACTTTGTCAAATTAATTAATGGTTTAATTTTTCAGCATGTAATCATATGTTTCTTTGTCAAATTTAGTACATGCTGCCTATTCTGTTGGTTGGTTGTTTGGAAATCGAAGTCAGTGCCAAAACTTTCAAAAACATCCACCAGCACATACATTGCCAGAAAGCCATACTTCATCATCTTTGTTTCTTCCATTTTGTTCTCAAATTGTCTTAAATTCAGTCCCATCCAGCATAAATGAGGTCTTAAAGGTCTTACAGTTGGCTTTTGGAAACCTGCAGCTCCAAAGCCTTTGGTAGTTTACAATAATCTGCAATAATGTGAAGGTTCCACTGGCATTACTGCATGTGTCTCCCCACTTACAGCGAGAACAGAAACCCACCATGACGCGTGCCGTCGCTTCTTTTATCTGCTGTTTTCCACGGATTCAGACACTCTGATATGTGTGGGTTTCATTGAACAGTTTGCGTCTTAGGAAATGGCTTGGAAGTCAGCCCTCCCCTGTTTCTCTGGCCAGAAAACGGCAAACGTCTGAGATTCGTCATTTGTTCCATCTGGCAAAACCAGCAGAGGGTTTGGAGGGCCGAGGGCTTACATAACTTAAACAAGTATCCGACATTTTAGGGAATTACATCATTAGAACGGGAACAAATTGGTAGGTTTTAGTTGCATATATGTCCAGGGGAGGTGCTGCGCTGCAGTTTTAAAGTGAGTTTGCTGTTAGAACAAAACATTAGTTCCCTCTCTAGCAGCCGGTCTGGATAACTTGATGAGTAGAATTCTCAAATGACATTAAAAGTGTTGCACCACATAATGTCATGTCTCACCAGGTGATGCAGTCATGAATAAAATGATCACAAATATTACAGGAGTCTTCTGAAGACGTTATGAAAATGTCTGATATATTATTCCATGTGCAGGTTTTTTAATGTTTTGGAAGCATTTATATGTTTTTTTTCATCGTTTTTGGATAATTATTCTTGCACGTTGAAATTCTTATTGCCTTCAGCAGGCGACTTGCCGGATGACGTCTCCGTTTAAAACTTTGTTCAAGCCTCCCCACCCTCTTTGTCCTGCTGGAACGGCTCTAAAATAAGGCGTGAGTGCCTCAAGGAGGGAGAGAGGGAGAGAGGGAGAGGGAGAGAGAGAGAGAGAGAGAGAGCTTTACGCACACACCGACTGAATGATGGATTTTATTTGGTCTCTGTTTGCTGAGCCCAAGCTTGGCTGTGTTGGTCTGTTATGTCGGTTTCTATGGTGAAAAACACAGGCCATGCCAGACTTGACTAGTACAAGGAATGAGAAAAAAATAAAGCATGCGCAGGAATGGGGAAGGGGGGGAGTGGCGGCGGGGTAACGAGGGAAACTCGATTCCAAGAATCCGCAGGGTGTGGAATCACAGAGAGAGAGACACGAGATACAGAAAGTATATGTGCAGTAGACTGAAACACTAAAGCAGCAAAAGCCTCTCAGTCAGTCAGTGACTAAACAGAGTCAAATGGAAATGAAATGACAGCGCAGAAAAGTCCTATCACCTTTTCT